>OX578151.1:442500-1860000 GCA_951213105.1 Amaurobius ferox
GTCAAGTGCCTGGCCATTTGATAAAAAAAAAACAGTTCATTCCAGTAATAGATTCAACTGACCAAAAGTTATCTAACATTCCTATATCAAATTTAGATGATTTAGAACTCTCTCCCGGGAGCTGTAGAGGCCAAGGATATGATAATGGGGCCAGTATGAGGGGAAAGGAACAAGGTGTTCAGAAAAGGATACTTGACATCAATCGACGAGCTTTTTATATCAAGTGTAGCTGCCACAGCCTTTATCTTGTTCTCGGTGATATGGATAACATCCCTCGATATGGTGCATCCCTCGAGCGCAGTTATTTTTTGGAATCACACAACGGCTTTACACTATTTTTGCGGAATCAACAAAGGGATGGGCAATCCTAATCCAACATGTCGAAAGTTGCATTTTGAAATCCTTGTCTCAAACCCGTTGGGAATGCAGGGTTAAGAGTGTAAAAGTTTTGAGACATCATTGTTTTGAACTGCTAGATGCTCTTTATGAACTTGTAGAGGTCACGAATAACCCTGTCAAAAAAAGTGAGGCAGAATCATTTGCAAGTCAAGGTGAATGTTTTGATTTCATCGCAGAGATTTGCATCTGGTATGATGTTTTATTCCAGGTCAATGAAGTAAGTAAGACTTTTCAAGCCTCAGACATGCAGCTGGATGTGGCAGTCATACTTGTCAAAGGATTGCTTTCGCGACCTAGGAAGTAGATGGAGTCAGGATTCAAGTCAACTATATTGGCAGCTATGGAAATAGCGCAAGAAATAAAGATTTCGGCTGAATTTAAGCATCGTCGGATAAGTAAGAGGAAGAAGCACTTTGATGAAAAAGCAGAGCATGATGAAGACCTTTAAAGGAAATCTCCCCAGGAGCTCTTTAAGATTGAGTATTTCCTCCCTCTGCTTGACCAGGCCATCTCGTTTATGGAGACACTCTTCACCCAAATAGATGACTTCAAAAAAGATTTTGAATTTCTTTTCAATCTTTGAATTTTGGAGTCAATGAGTGACAAAGATCTACTAAAACACTGTCAGGCACTTGATTCTAAATTGGCAAATGCTGCCGGTAAGAACCACGATCTGAACTTAGAAGATTTTGTAAATGAGTTGAAACTTCTGAGGGAAGGACTGGGCAATGGGAAAGAAGAAACCCCGAAGAAACGAAGACTGCATTAGAGATATTGAAATTGATTTCTCAAATGAAGAATTCTTTCCCGAATGTGAGTGTTGCATACAGGATCCTGTTAACTGCTCCAGTGACTGTTGTATCAGTAGAGAGAAGTTTCTCCAAACTGAACTATCTTAGATCCACTATGAGTGAAGAAAGATTGAATGGTCTAGCTATTCTTTCCATTGAGAAAGGTGTAGCCAGAGGCCTTAAAAAACGGAGATCATAAAAACTTCGCAAACAGAAAGGCCAGGAAAGTGGATTTTTGTCACTGATTTATTTTGTTCTTAACGTGTATATTTTTCATTTAAAATCGTGTTGTTTTACATTTGAGTTTTGAAGTTTCCGATCAAGGATTTTCTGTAATAACGTGTATTTTCAAATCTTACTTTAAATGTGTTTGGTATAAACACTGCTAAATCAGCCAAAAAGGAACGAAGTGTCTTGGTTTATTAACTTTAACAGTTTGTTGCTGTGCCAGGCCTGGCTATGCCGTAAGATGTAAAGTACGAAGACGGGATGGCACACACACGTACAGACATGGGCGAATCCATGGGGAAAATCACGCCCCCCCCCCCCAAATCAGTCAAAAACATTGTAACTTGAACACATATATATATATTTTAAATAGGACATCATGATAGAAAAGAGGCCCGCTCTTCTGGTTCGACAGGGGCCCCGCACCCCCCTCGGGCCGGGCCTGGCTGGAGAGACGCATAACTGGCTTCCAACGTGATAGAAAGCGTCTTCCTGCACTTTAAAAAAACTATTTCAAACTCTCTCTGTAAGGAAGGACTCTCTTAATATAAATATTATTTTGTAGACATCAGTATGGATGGCCGCTTAGATATGATACACTTTCATGCAGGTACCCTCTGAGGTCGGGGTTTTCTAATTTGGCTGGATCATGTCATACCATACATATTCGTATCCATTTTAGAATAATATATGTTTTATCGATATCTACAAAGCGCGACCTATTTTGAACATCAGCCACTGAAACATTGAGTTAATAGTGTGAAGGGTTGGTTCTGTAATCAATCCTTCTCTTTCGCTGATATTTAAAGCATATCATTTCCAACCCAAGTTGCTGCATTCTGTTAAGGATTCTTCCGAAGTATACGAGCCATTTACAGAGACTGCGGACAGAGAGGGCAATCTTCAGCGTTTGTCTATTGATTATGCAAATGCTGAATAGACATGTTTATCTGCGCATTCAACACTATTTCAAAATTTTAACATCTTTCAATAGTTTAGTGTATCCACATTTTAAGTATTTTAAATGTTTACATTATCAAAAGATTTCACATTCCAATTTAAACGTTTAAATAGACATTCAATGGAGATGAATGTTTACATTCTACGATTAAACAAAATTATTTTTCATTCAAGCGTTAAAAAAAAAAAATTAATTTTATGTTCAATAAGTTCAACAGTTTCAAATGTTAAAATGGCCGTTCATTTCCAAAAAATTATTTTCTATATTTTAAAACTATTTAAAACGTCCCTATTCATTTCGGAACATCGAGTTACGGGGAGCAGAAAAGAAAATAAAACCCCGATATCCTGGGCATTATTAGGACGTGTAGAAAGAGCGAGATCACGTGTCAGATTAGGATTTGCGCAATGGATCGGATTCTCGATAAAAAGCATGATTTTGAGCAATGACGTAACGACTCCCTTTTTCAACACCACTGCAGCATCCATGCCTCCAGATGGGATTCGAACCCAGACTCGGCCGTCATTGGATACTGCCATAAAAATGTTGCTCCAAATACCAGGTCCATCTGTTAGGGCATCCGTTCCATGATGAGGAGATGCACGAAAGATGCACGAAACGTCGTCTTCAGCGAACGCGGAAGCTGTTGGGTGCATTTCCGAAATCTCTATGACCGCGTCTGGTGAAATCCTTTTTTGCTAAAAACTCCAATTATGCAAATGAGTATGGAAACTCGTGTTGTCGTTTAGATATTCAGCAAAGAGGAATAAATGCGTCCTTTTGCTTTTTGTCTTCCCTGATTCAGAGTTCCTTTTTAATATTTACAAATTAAATGCCATTTTATGTGCGAGATTTATTTTCTTTTCAATAATGAAGTCGTCATATTTAAATAGTTTTGACTGGGGCACACCCGTTTTCTTCCATTTTCCAGACTTCGGCTATTTACGATTCTGAATGCCGAACATAAATATTAGTTGGGTGGGTCCATCACACACATCTCTTTTACAATGTGAAACGCAGTGACTGCAAATTCTCACTTTTGGAGAACTTTCGAAATGTCCTTCTCCCAAAAAATCAGTTTTATTTCCGATAATAAACCGCGTTTTGTTCCGATCTTTGCAACTCGAATGACGCCTTCGATGAGGTCGGACCAGTCAAAATATTTTTTTTTCTTTCATTGCATCCAATCCCATGAAACTTTCTATTATTATTCCCCTCAGTTTTCATTCTAATGTATGTTTACTCTAATGTATGTTGAACGATCGTAACGGGTTCGGTTATTGGACGAATCATCCGGCCAATCGGCATTCCTTCGGATCGGGAGCGTTGAGAAGGTCGTGCGGGTCTCGAGTGAGGGCTGGGAAGGAGAGAGGGCTTCTTAACTGTTTGAATCTCGGCATGCTGAAGGATTCGAGTAAGGGGGTGGAAGAAAAAGCCAGTGTACTAGACAAAAACGTCTAGTACTCGGGATTTGACCGAGGCGAGATAAAAGAAAGCCATTCAAACTTTAGAATCGTCTCCACTTAAGAGTATCGCCCATGAATGGTATCCTCTTGTATATTTGTAATATATTCAATAATAATGTCATCGTCTGCTTCAAACAGTCAGTGCCTGTTATTTCTGTGAAGCGCGCAATCCACTGAGTTTGCCTGACTCAGTGCCGTCCAGGGACCGAAAGGTCTAAATATCAAAGCATTAAAGTTTGAGTTGGGTGACAGAGAATCTCGCAGCATCAAGAGACTCATCCGTAGAATAAAGTAATCATAAAGAGGCCAGACACTTTACAAGATGTGCGTTTAAGAGTACGACGCGAGGCGATTTTTGCTAACAATTTTAATAAAAAACACAAAGTGTCCTTCACCATGTGTTTTGTAAGTCGGATGCAAAGAAAGTCGGGTTGCCCTGTTTTCATGAAGAGGCACCGAACTCTTCAACAAATGCATTTCCTTTAAAAGCACGAAACTCTGCCTCACGCCCTTTTAGGATGGACCCCGTCCGAGGAAAAGGAATCATTGCGTTAAGGCTGTCATTTAAGATTTAAATCACTGATAAAAAGACCAGCATTCGGGCCCAGTCCCTTACTTTGAGGGAAATGAAGAAAGAAAAAATGTTTCTTTTCAAGTACTTTATAGGGGGTGTTCAAAAATGTGTAGACACCTTTTTCCAGTGGCTCTGAATAAAGCACGTTTACGGTTTTCCAAATGGTAGAGGGCCGAAGGCAGCTATTATTTTGTTTCCAAATTTCCGATTTTAAATTAAAAAAAAGAGAGCGTTCGAGTGTTATTTGGGTGGGAGCGCTGCCAGGATTCATTGCCACGATGGTTGTTGAAAATGAAACTCTATTTGCAGAAAAATGACGAGCTTGATCTCCTTTTCGCCGCCCTCTCAGCTTTCCGTCTTTAATATACCAGATTTTGA
This sequence comes from Amaurobius ferox, assembly GCA_951213105.1. NCBI lineage: Eukaryota > Metazoa > Arthropoda > Arachnida > Araneae > Amaurobiidae > Amaurobius > Amaurobius ferox. Next base: position 447,298 of record OX578151.1, read on the forward strand.
ACAGGTATCTGCTCCGAAATGCCTTCAAGACTTAATCATCTAAAATGAATTACCACGGTATGAAAGGAAAAGATCCTCAAGGAGCAGTGATACACTTCGGATAACTGAGGACGTGGCTCCTGGCAAATGAAAACAGGAAGTTACAAACGAGTTGCGTTTGAACTCGCCCCATCCATCTATTGCTTTCACTCCTTGGTCAGTTTCTACTTGCGTTTAGCGTTCAGCTTGAGATGCTGAATTCCGCACGCTTATTGGACGAAATCGCTTGTTCCTTGTACTCCGCGCTGAAATGACGTTGGGGGTATGTGATTTCAACGAAAGTTCAATGAAATCTTACCTCCGCCACGATTCCTCGAGCCTCGCCTTCTCGTCCTGCAGCAGTCTGAGGCTCGCCACCAGTTCCTCGACGGCCTCCTCCAGCAGAGGGACCAGGTGGCGCTGCTCGGAGGCCTGGAGTTCCTGGAGGAGCCACCTCAGCTTCCCGTCATCACTAGACAACATTGAAGAAAGAGTGATGGACACGGAATACACAATGCATTCGCATCGAATGCGGAATACACAATACATTCACATCGAATTGGTTTTAATTCGGACGAGCAATTATCCAATTTTAAGGAAAGCACCATCTGCGCTGCGGTGCAGTCGGGGTAAGATACAACGCTCTAAATAAGCGCCTTTGACGGATACGCGATTCTATGAAAGAAGGACAAACCTAACCAAAATGAAGTCTGGTTTCGACATATTATCGTCTAACGAGTGTAGTTTCAGGTAAGACATCGAAATGTGCAACATAAATACCCATAAAACTTGCATATCACTCACCTTGCTAAACATTCGCGAATAGGATGAAATGGCCACAACACAAATGCTCCTTCAATAAAGTACGGCAATGGCGATCTCTTATCTCAGGGGGAGTGATTAGAGTTGATTGACTCCTCCGCCACTAGAGGGAGCCTCGTTCCACCATATTACCGCCTTTCCCTCTACATTTCATTGTATTCACAGAACATTCAGAAATTCAGTCATTTAAAAAGGTTTTTTTCTTTTTATTACAATTACAATCCTTCTCTATTCATGTCAAATGTTAGAATAGGCGAAATAAAAGTGAAATATCTTTAAAAACGCCTATTTTGATGTATTTAAAAGCAAATCGATCCATTTGGAAGGACTTGTGCTACGGCTCTTACAACTGCTAAGAATGAAGTGCTTCGAAATAACTATATGCCTGCTTTTTTCAAGGGACTTACTCGGCAGTTTTATGGATTGTCATTTTACTACCGTCTGCCAAGAAAACTTTCTTTCTGGTCGACGTCAGGATACGTCTAGACACTGATAGGAGCGTCACCTCCGAATCCTTCTATCGGGGTGACGGAAAAGAGTGAATACAATTTCGTACAGTGTGCGGAAATGAGTTAAATGCACTCATTTATCGCCATTACGATTCATATATAAACATAGTTTGATTACTTATTTATAAAATTCGAGTACCGTTCATATAAGTGAATATAAGAATTGCGTTTGAAAAGGCACCCAGAATTCATCGTGGTTTCCTCGATAGAAATTGTTCTTTCTGAAAGCAGCGAATCGCCCATTTTTAGATATGTCTCACTCATTCGATTGTGTCTCAGCTTTGGATTGCGTATAATATAGAGCTTAGTTAACGTTTCACTTTGAGTGATAGTACTTAGCTAATGCTTCACTTTGAACGAACCAAGTCTGCATACCTGGACTGTAAGCGCTTCAGATATAATAGGCCCAGAAAATGATTTACTTTTGGTTCGAAGCGTTCATATGTGTTTAGCTTTTGACAATTTGCTGCCTATTCCGATGTCGTTTGATTCAAAGGTTTGCATTTTAAATCATGGGTATTCGGGAGAGTACGTTAAACACACCTCAGGACTGAACCATACCAGATTTCACTTTAGAGTCAACTCATTACTTCTAAATAGAAAAAAAAAATTCTAATGTCTAGGGTAGAATTCATGTACAGTAATATTTTAAAATGACCAGCAGCAGCTATAAACGAAGACTAATATACGATATCCTGACTATATCAGCTGTACAAGGAAGGGTTATCAAATATTTTCAAGGACATGTATACAGTCATATTTATAAATAAATGGCTTAAATGGATCAGCTACAAATAGGCTTCATGAAGTGATATGTACAAGATATTCTCAATGAACTGAAAATTGTATTCGCAAAGAAAATAATAATAATTTCCGTATTTCGAAGCCGTTCCATTTATTTTCCAGCAATCCTTCTCCAGATTCTAATTATTAAATTAAAAATAAGCTTAATATTAACCTTTTTCTACTTATGCTTTTAACTTTATGTTCCGTGGAAAAAGAAAACTATATATTGAATACTTCATATTTAATATTTATCTACGGTTATAAGTATATGCAACATTTTGCTACACATCGGTTCGACACTATTGAAATCAGCATATGTAAAATTGATTCAAATATATTTCTATACAAAACAATTATTCTGATAGATTATTCTTTGAAAATGAATTCATGTATACACCTAAAACTATCTTTCCATGGGGACTCCAATGTTTAATCACTGTTAAAAATGTTTTCCCTGGGATGACTTTATTTCATATAATCCGCTCTGCCTATCTAATAATGAACGAAAAAGAAAGAATGTAAATAGAATAAAAAAATCGCCTTCGATGTAGGATCCATTTTGCAGCAACATGTTCATTTGGAAATGATGTAAGAATTGATTTTCGCAATTAAAAAAAATTAAATTTAGTATATGACCTAATAATTAGTATATAACTTTTGATAACGCACCGTTTGAACATATGATGACCAGAAGTGAAATACTACTCGTTTACTGACACGAATTCAATGGACGATTCTAAACAAATACTAAAATAAATTTCACTAATCCGGTCATGCATGATTTAAAGGTTAACATTTTTTTTTTAAATCGGTATCTACTTTCCTTCCGGTTATTAATGTCCACTTCATTATGTTTTAAATTAGCATTTCAATAGGATAAACATTTTTAATTCGAATCCAATAGCCAGATCAATAGACATAAATAAATTGGATAAAGAGTCATACTGTCACTGTCAGTCAGATGAACACAAAGATTACGGAGATATGCACCATAGGCATATTATTAAGGGGGATTACTAGGGATTATTAATGGATATCACCTGTGTTGCCTGATAAATACCCCCTCTGCCTATTTACCTTCTGCTTTTAAACATCACCTAATTTGTGAATCTTTGTCCCTCGATATGAAAAAAACAGATTCCAGTTACAGCCTTTAAACCAAGGAGTGTTTTAATAGAGAAATACTGTAATCACTATAAATAATATTAATAAAGCTTAATTGACTTAGAAATGAAATTAAGGAAATTCAAGAAAATTTCTTTGTAGATGGGCGATTCTCAGAAAAAAAAAAACACTCTTTTTATTTTCCTTTTTCTTCAGTTATAAAATAACTTTTTTTGAGAATTGAAAATAAAATGCTGTGTGTTTTAGATCCTAAACAATGCCAGTATTTTTTTTTAAATGATTCTGAATCCATTTTAATGAAACTTTAAATGAGACATACAACAGGTATGTAAAGGCAATTATTAAATACGAAAGAGAAATTGGAAAGAGCTCAAAATAAGGCTCATTATTGGAGCACTCCTATTGTTGCAATGCACTATCCTCGCAGAGATAGACAAGCACATTAAACTCAAGACCTCACAGCGATCGGAGACTGTCAACCAAGTTACATTTCTCCTGTTGAGACGATTCAAGAGATGCCAGATTAAAATATACTCCCGGACAGTAGAAAAAGATGGATCCATCCCCTTCAGTATACAGATATGATAAACCAGCTGACAGCAAACTATGCTGGAAATACTACACAGAAGAAGTTAAATTTTGATAAACTTGAATCAGAAGTTTTTAGCAGAAACTAATATTAAAAAAGGATATTCAACATTCTGCCATCTAACGCTTCCTGAACAGTATCGGCTTGAAGGAATGGATATGAAGGAAAGATTCTGCCAAATCTTTCTAACACGGTGAACCGCAATCCGATTACAGAAGAGCATGAACATACTGTAAATAGAAAAGTGTGGATTTTAATAGGACGGCAGCAGACATTTCGAATGATTATCGATGGAATGACTCTAAGTAAGTTCTACAGCAGAAAAAGAAACTCTGCCCGTAAAAATTGTATTGCCACCTTCCATCCAATCACAAAGCTCATTTAATAGGAGAGGTGACAGAGGTAACGTGATTAAAGTAAATTTCATGGCAAGAATCCATTTAAATGTCCCTCGAAAGCAGAGAGCGTTGAAATTCTTGCTGCAGAAACTTTAAACCGCCATCCTCTCGCACTTTTAATGAAATGGATCTATTTTCAGATCCATCTGGATTAAAAAGCGAACAAAATTCTTTAAATTTCATGGCAAGAATCCATTTAAATCCATTAAAAGAATTCAAGAATCCATTAAAGCAGTTAAAAGTGATTCTTTGAACTATGAAGACAGCAGTTTGAAAACAAACTAGCCGTTTGAAGAGATTTATCCAGCTATGAAGTGAAAGGGAAGGATCCTCGAACTGGGACGAAAAGTGAAATCCTGTGACACAGAAATCAACTCCAAAAGAATTCGTCAACCGAAAGGAAGCCAGTCGACTCTATTGCATTTAAAATGCATAAAATAGCATATTCTGGCAATCGGGTCGAGAGCAGATCTTTTTGGATATTTCAATCAATTTTGTTGATCTTGCATCTTCTCGAAAAGAGATTCGATTAGTTGTATAAAGTATTATTTGTATTAATGCAACAATTGAGTAAATATTAGAATTTAAGAAATAAAGAGTGCAGTCAATGACCAAGGATTTACGTTTCAGACTATGTAAGTTGACTTTAACTTTTAAGATCAATTTGATGCACGCAATTTATGTCACAATGAATATTACAATTTAAAACCTAAAAGAGAAAATAATTATTATTTATAACCACTTATGCGGTTTACCACAGTTACGACAATACATTCTTGATCTGCAATTCACAGAGACATGATTTATTTTCAAACGTCAAAAACTTCTTTTGTGAATTCAATAAACTTTTATTTTTATTTGCAGCTAGCGGTAGAATGCCAAAATTTTGCGAATATGTGGTATATTTAATTTAGACTTTCGCTGATTAAGCGTCAAAAGATATAATCCGTTGAAATATTCTTATTTCGTAGCGGCGGATAATTTTTCATTTTATCTTTTAAAATTTTGGAAAATTCCTCCAAATTTTCATATTTTGAGGCCGTTTTCGTCAAGATTCGACCCATGACATATTTCGTTTAAATGCAACTTTTTAACACTTTACAACATAGTTGCAAAGTGTATATGACTTTGTTCATTCTGTCTGTCTGTCTATCCGTTAGCACGATAACTACAGTAAAAATGACTTAATCAAAATGAAATTTTAGTATGTTGTTCAGACGATCTGTGGGACATACGGGAATATAAATGAATACTATAACTCAATTAATTTTCGATTGAACCCGGGTTGAAAAAATGAAATACATTAAACCCTATGGGACCTCATTTTCAAACATTTTTTAAGCGAATTTAAAATTCACAAATTCCTTCGAAAGTTTTAGGAAATATTCAAATTATCCCATAAAATATATAAAAAACTTTTCAGCAAAATATATTCAGTAGTATTTTAAATAAAAATCAAAATAATAATGACACCCTTTATATGAAGAGATCACGTGACCATTATATGAAGAGATCGCGTGACCCACTTCAAAATAAAATAGGGCATCCATCTTGTCTCAAAATCGTGATTTTTAAAGTTCTTTTTAATTCATATTTAATATTGCATCCGTCCTAAAACCGCTTTATTTTTGCTTAAATTCTGTGCTTCTACAATCTGAAACAACGCAATTACAATATATTTGAGTTTAAATGATCATCCAACTTTGATTATTTCTACAACGAAGCCTAATTTTCACTTATAGAAAATGTAAACACCAAAATATGTAGAATGAGTTGTATAAGGATTGCTGCGTTTCTTTAACGCAAAATTATTTAGCTCATGGAGTCTGCAATATAGCTGATATGAATGAAACATTCATTGATTTTACACAAAGAACCAGACGATGTTTTCGATGAAGTTTTAAGGAGTTAAATTACTTGTACCTCAATGGTTTTAAGTTTTTAAATAAAATAAATTATTATAGTATTGTGATGAATGAAAGGAATGGAAAAATGTTAATGAATGAAATGCTGCTTTTATATAGAGGCGATTTATATTTCGATGACGTCATTTGAATAAAGTTCATTTGTTTTCGACGAAGTTTTCGAATATAATAAATTAATGTAGTATTGTGATAATTTTAAACATATTACCGAGGAATGTATCGCATTTTAGAGATATTTATATAAAATTGCATTGAAGTTGCAAAGTGTTTCTTTCATAATCAATGTTTTATACATGATTGATATTTCTTGTTATATTTGTTTTTGAACGAGAAGATCGATTTATTAGGTTCCTCGCGATATTTTCATTTTGGGGTTCAGGAAACGGGTTTTTAAAATTTTGGAAAATTCCACCAACTTTTCATATCTTGAGGTCGTTTTCGCTAAAAATCGACCCATGATATTTTTCGTTCAAATCCAACTTTTTATATTTGTTTTAGAACGAGAAGACCGATTTATTAGGCTCTCCATGATATTTACATTTTGAGTTTTAGAAACGGCTTTTGATATAAAGGTCCTACGCCCCATAAGGAAGAAAACGATGTTAACAGTTTTCCTCACTTTGGCGTTATTTTCGTCAATTGGGTGACATTTTTAAAAACTTGCCAAGGTTCGGTGATTAAATGATTCTCAATTGAGGGGCTCTATTAAAGTAACAGAACATCTTCCTAACTCAATCTTTTTAAAAACTTGAGTTAGGGAGATGTGCTCTATTTTTGTGTCTTAAATGTAGGAGTATTTTAAGGTCTTTGACCTGAAAATTTGAATTTCTCTCTGTGAGCAAACATCTCTGAAAAATCCTTTCCCTCCATTTCTTGTAGTTTCCTCCCTTTTCGCTGACCTGACACTTCATAGAAATATTACAGTCATGCATAAAGCATTGGTTATGAAACACTTTCCAACTCATTTGCACGCTGCCACAAATGCCGCCGTGTTCATGCGGAGTACGATCACGTTAAACATGTGGGTCCGTAAGTCCTTCCGAGAGGTTGGTGGTAGGGGAAGGAGGGTACGGTCCCTGTGGATGCCTCCCCCACTGGGTTCCGGTCTAAATTGGGTGGCACTTCCCGGCCGTCCATACAGTTACCTTACACCTTTCTGGTAGGTCGGACGGTCTGGGTCTCAACAACAACAACACTTTCCAACTCAAATGCAATTTTGTTTAAACATCTCTAAAATACGATACATTCAGAGATGATCACAGTACTACAATAATTTATTATATTTAAAAATTTCGTCCAAAAAAATGAATTTAATTCAAAGGACGTCATCGAAATATATATCGCCTGGCTCTCTATGTAAAAGGAGTGAATATTTCATTTGTACACTTTTATCCAGAACTAAATAATTTCGGATGAAAAAGATTCAGCCATTCTTATACAACTCATCTTACAGCTTGATTTGTTTACATTCGGCATCCATTAAAATGAGGCCTCGTTGTAGAAATAATCAAAGTGGGATGATCCTATGAACTCAAAAATAGCGTCATTGCGTTGGCGCAGAATAGAGATGCACAGAAAACACGCCACAATAAAACGGTTTTAGGACGGATGCAACACTTAATAGAAAATGAAAATAAATTTTAAAATCACTGGGAAGAAAGATGGCTGTCCTATTTTATTTTGAAGTGGGTCACGTGATCTCATCGTATTTATATGAGTGTCATTATTATTTTAATTTTTATTTAAAAAACTACCAAACATATTTTGCATTTCTTTATTTATTCTTTTATTTATTTGATGCGATCATTTGAATATTTCCTAAAATTTTCGAAGCAATGTGCGAATTTTAACTTCGCTTAAAAAATGTTTGAAACATGAGCTCCCATAGGGTTCCACGTATTTCATTTTTTCAGCCCAGGTTCAATCCAAAACTATTTGGGTGATATTATTCATTTGCATTCCCATATGTCCCACAGACCATACTAAAATCTCATTTTGATGGCGTCATTCTTCGCCAGTTATCGTGCGAATGGACGGACAGAGTGAACCAAGCCGTTAAAAAGTGTTAAAAATACGGCATAGCTTCCCAAATACGACAGCCTTCGCTCATCTTTCAGCAAATTGTGTCTTCCATCTCATGATACTAATTCCTAACTTTTGTTATTTTCTCATTTTGGATCTACTCAATAAATTATCACGAAAATTTTTGAATTCGAGACTTGGATGTTTCAAGACCTGCTGAACATGTTTGGACTATCCGCGGAGTGATGTCCGATTTCTTGCGGCCACAAATAGGAATGGATTTTCATGAAACTTTATATCCGGCTTCTTTATTATAAAAAAAATAGAATTTTTTTTTAATTCGATCGAAAAGGTCGAAATTTTATATTTTTTTAACACGGTAGCAAATAACAAAATGGTTCAATGATCACGAGACTTAATAGTTTCCATGATTGTTGTCAAAAAATAGCCGCAATAGAATTTTTCTGTCCGTGACGTCACGTCATGAGGCAAGTCACTCCCTCGGTTGTACGGCATCGATCGAACGATGTTTTTTTAAGCCCCATAAAGTGAAGGGTAACACGGTATAATTGGACATATACTGATTTTACAAAATTTATCTTATAAAGTTTGAAAAAAAATTATTACTTTTTATACCTACAATAAATAGTAAATTATTTATGATTCTGAATAGGTTTAATTTATTTTCTATTTAATTGCTTTTCCTTTTGTGCAATGCTTTAAACTCGTTATTTAGAAAAAGAAAAAAAACATTTCTTGGCACAGATAAAATTGAATTATTTTATCATTTTACTTGGTGAAAATATTAAGTAAATTATATAAATTGCAGTTGCTGATTGCAGTCATACATGTATAAGAAATTTTTGTTCATACAACTTTTATATATTTCTAAATCGAAAACTGTATAAGAATATATATTTTTAAAAGTCACTGGACATATTATTGTGGCTGAAATGTAATATGGAGAAAAGTTTTCCGCTGCGGAAAATTCTCTTGAATCCACGTCTGCATAGGCATGCATTTTGTTTGTATAGGCGAAATGCGTTCACAAAATTTTGCTACATTTCGCAAACATGAAACTTATTTCGACTTCAACTTAGGCTCTTGTGCGCCCACACTCAATACTCTTTCCTTTTTAATAGCACACTACTTGCATGCGTGACGCATCCCCCTCACCAGGGATGCAACCCTGAAATGGGTTCTATTAGGTCGTGCGGTTAAATTCACAGCAAAGCACTCACCTCGTTCTGTTGCCCACTTTCTCAGCTTCTGCCGTGAGTGTGTTCCACACATTATTCTTGGTCGTTTCCTCGAACGCGTTCGTGTTCTGGGCCGAGCTCGACCCCGAGAGGAAGTTGGCAAAACCTTTCGAGAAGTCCGCCAAACTGATTTTTCCGTCGGCGTCTCCATCCAGGTCCTCAAATATGAGGTCCGCATCGTGGCCGGGGATGCTGAACCGGCTGCAGAGGTCCCGGAAAGCCTCCCCATCCACGAAGCGCGTTCCTTCGCGGCCGCACGCCTTGAAGAAATCCTGGAGTTGTGCAGACATGGCATCCATTTGAAAGCCAGCGATGCGAAACAAAAAAACATGTGTTATCTCTGCCTTATCGGCTACTGTCGGGACAGGCTGCAGTCTCACCTACGACTACCGTCGCGTATTCCTTGGCAGCTGCACGGAGCTGGGTCAACAGAACCACCTGCTGCTACTCAAACGGGTGGGCGGAGAAATACCAGGTTTATGAATAATACTCAATATCATTCATTATTTATACAGGCACGCATTTTGCAAGGGCCGATCCTAGATTTTCAAGTAGTTGTTTTTTAATAGGTGTGTTACTGTTTCAGGAGTCTCAATTTTTCTTGTAAGGGATACGAAATATTTTACAAACAAAATAAAGGCAAGTTTGAAAAAAATAAATGCATTTTTTTTTTTTTTGTACACGGTTAATGGAAAGAACGGGTACGAACTTTTTGAATTTGGATAGATTGCCACGGTTTGAGAGTTCAGTTCGAAATTGAATAGGATTTAAGAAATTCGTGATTGATATTTAAATAGCTATACATATGAATACTATTAATAGAATATGAATCTAGTTTAAATAGACTATTATTCCTTAAATAATCTAACAGAAATTGTAAATAGAATTTTTTACAGATAATAGCATAATTATGAGAGGCTTTATCAACATAAGTCATAACAAAAGATCGTTGTAAATCATTAATGGAGTGCTTTATATTATCAATATTATATATAGATCTAGACAATTCAATACTACTAATAGACTATAACATTTTCGACTAATAATTTACACTTTTAGAAAGCTCAAAGATCAGGCATTCTTACAAGCCCAATCTGGTCAGTAAATAATTATAAATAGCCGCAGGATCCCAATTTTAATGAACTTTCAATTTCGGGAAAAAAGAGATCGACTTCCCACTTCCCGCAGAAGCACGGCGTTTATATAGCGACGGTTTGCGCGCGGTGGTATATTTGAGACTGTCCTGAAAATCGTCTGCAGTTTGAAAGGTTTTGATTTAGACAACGAGAGAGTTAAAAATAATAAGCGTGTTCTTGAGAAATTTTGATGAAAATAAATTTTGTCAGGGATAGGATTTGCCGTAGTTTAATGTATGTCTGTGTGTGTGTGTGTGTGTGTGTGGTCTTTGGCAATCGGAGACCCGGAGGGGTGGGAAGGTGACACGTGAAACCGTGAACTTTATGGAGATTGTGCATCGGGTTAGACGTTATATTTTAAATTAAATGATTGAATTATGGTTTTATCGTTATTAAACTAAAACAAAATTTGTTAACTCCACGGGGTTGAGGGCGCGGTAGCCCAGTGGTTAGCGCGCGGGAATTGCACTCGGTAGGCCCGGGTTCGATTTCCGCCACTGCCAAAACTGCCCCCGTGTTCACGCGGAGTACGATCACGTTAAACATGTGGGTCCGTAAGTCCATCCGAGAGGTTGGTGGTAGGGGAAGGAGGGTATGGTCTCTGTGGATGTGTCCCCCCACTGGGTTTCGGTCTAAATTGGGTGGCACTTTCTGGCCGTCCAAATAGTTACCTTACACCTTTCTGTTAGGTCGCGCCAGCGAGTTTGCCACAGTCGGAATTTTCAAGGGTACAGGCTGGTCGCCGAAGGCGACTAGTTTATAAATAAATTTATCGAGATCAAGATTTATTGACTTTAAAATTTTAAATGGATTATTACAAGATAGTAACCTGAATTTAGTGCCAAATGACGTAATAGTTCTTAACGTGTCATCTTTAACAATGGCTAAGTCTCCTGTAACTATATGCCCCAAGTGTGGATTTAGAAATTTAGCACATCTGTTTACTTTATAAATACATTCATTATCTACATTTGACATAGAATCATTATCTATAAAAAGAGATTGAGAAATTTCATTATAATTAAAACTCGATGTACCAATAGGCTTGTTGTCTTTGGAACTCTCAAGTCACCAATAGGCAATAAATGATTGAACTTGTTAAATAGGTTCCCAAAATTTGTAGAATTAAAAATTGGATGCTTAAAAGAATAACACAAAAAAGATTAGCACAATAAGAATTAGTAGAAGCATTATTATGAAATTGATTCAGCTTTCATTTTAAATACTTTGATCTAGTAATGAGCAAATCATAGAAAATATGATTAAAATGTTCATTAGTGAGATTTAATTTTAAGAAAATAGCATAAACATTATTTAAGTGTTTTTTCTTTATCGCAAATACCCAAGATTTTATTGAATTCCATTGACAAGTACTATTAAATGGATGATGTAAACATTTTATCTCAGCTTTGTGATCATGAAATATGGAGAAAGCTACCTTTGCCACATTTCAATCTTCAAGTTTAACAGAGTTTCTTCTTAAATGGGGTTTCAAGAAAAGGTGTAAATAGAATATTTATTATCTGCAAAAATTATTTTTTACAATATTACCATTTAGATATAATTGATTTAAACCATATGAAAAAAGAGTACAATTTGATTTATTATAGTAGTTTTAAAAAAAAATTCTATCTGCTATATTAGGTTTTATATCCAAAATATGTATAGTAATATTTTCAAAACCGTGTTTAGCAAAGTGTTTATATTCAATTTTATTAGAAGTAGGTAGAAAATTATAATTGAGAATATATTTTTTGACGTGGACATTCATAAGTAGATGCATGGGATTACTAGTTATTATATATACTATATTATACACACAATAGTACGAGAAAACAGTCAACTTACAAAACATATATTTTAAAGTCAAGCTGTCCTCGCACTCTTGCACAAGTCAAAGCGGTAAGTAAATAAATATAATAATCATAGAGCATGCGTGCAAACATTTGAATCAAACATTAGCAGAAAGAGTAAAGCACCTACTTACCGCCGCTCGAAGCAGACGCAAGTTACGCAACAAACTAATGTCATATACATTATCTTGGGTTTCACAGATATGTGCTACTTCAGTTAGTTAGTTCTACGTGCCATTTCGGTTTTTAGTTGTCAGTTTTCAAAGTAAAAATATGCATTATTTTGTTCGGCCAATTTGTTTGGAACAGACGATATTGAAAATAAACTTCAATTAATGTAAAGAAGGGATAGAATCTTGTGAAACAAAAATAACTTTAAGTTTCTAAATTAAAGTATCTACGAAGTGTGATTGGGAATTGGAAATGTCATTTTACTTCTTTCAAAGACAGCCCTATTTTATAACGCTTATGTCCCGATTTATTGGTCTATGAATGCATGCAGTTATGTTACGCCTTTTTGCAGCACCGAAAAATGATTTTTGAAGCACATGAATCGTGTTTTTGTAGCACCTCCTAAATGCCTTTACACGCTACATATTAACACCAGGCGTGACAACAACTCAATACCGATTGTTTACGCACTATGAAGTTTTTATGTTTTTTTTTATCCTATGCCCGTCTCCGACCTCTCAGTCATAAGTCGACGAGCAGCCCAATACAAAGAAGAACGCTAAAAATAGTCATTAAGAGCCTTGCCAGTAACACATAAAGGAAAACAGTCCAGAACAGCAGGGCAAATGTTGAGGTGCTCTCCCGTCGTGGGTCGCAAAGAGGGCAGGCATCTGTGTCTGTCAGTCCCATTCGATACAGGTGGCTCTGTAGGCAATCGTGACCCGTGGCAAGCCACGCCAACTGCTCTATGCAAGGAACTGGGTATTCTTGCCGACTTATTTAACAGGGAGTTCCACTTTTTTCCGGAAGCTCTGTCCCCGCACACGCACCATGAAGAAGAAATGAGAGCGTTTGTATAGATGTGAAATAAGCTTCTATCCGTCTTTTTTGTCTAATCAAATAGGACTTATTTGAAACGATTAACGGCGCACTTGAATGAAACGCGACCAGTATAGGTTCGATTTAAAAAACATAGATGGCGCAGAAAATCACGGGGAAGGTGTTGAAGACCCAGACCGTCCAACTCATCCTGAGGACTCGAGCAACTATTTGGACGGCCGGGGAAGGTGTGGCCGGACTCCTTGGATGTCTCCTCCAATTCACAAAGGGAGACAATCAATCTTTACGGCTCAATGTCAGTGGCAACACTATGGTTTCTTGATTGAAGAAGCACATTATGCTTTAAACTTCGGACTGTGGCTGGAGTATACTGAAGATATGGTACAGGTTGTACGAATTGCAGGTTGACCAATGGAAATCCTCCTGGAGTGGAGGTGGTTGGTCCTTAGTTTCCAGTGTGGGCGGTTTTCCAGTTGCCGAGGTGGGCGGTCCTTCCGATGGAAAGAGTTGCACGAGGAGAACTGCTGTACAAAACCACAGCAAACAAGTTAAGAATTGTTCTGGGGGTTTTCCTGACTTTTAAGATTTGAGAGGTACTTTATTAACTCGAAAGTTTTAGCCATGGGATCTCTGTCGGATTTTAGTATGTTCATGACTTCCCGGAGTAGACCCCGGATGTCAGTGGTTTTAAATACTGTCTCAAGCTCTTTAAAGAATTCTAAAAATAAATGAGTGCCCTGATCGGGGGGTCTTAGTGCTATGTTCAGCTGACGTGGTGTTCTCCTGCTCTTTGGAGATTCCTTGCTCCATCTCGGCAGGGGACATAGTCATCTGAGCAGGAACTTTACTGGTTTGGGGAAGTTTTCCTCATCACGGAGGGGGAGGTATTTTTAGGGTTTTGGCTACGCATTGTTTTACGATAATGTGGGTTTTTTGGGCAGTGCCGAAAGTTGGCGGGGTGAGCCCCACCACAATTTGCACATTCAGCCGGTCTTGACTTTTCGCGCGAGCGGGTCTCGTGGCCTTCGCCACACTTAACACACCTAGGTGCGAGACTCTGAGGAATGATTCAAAAGCTGGCAGTATATCCTTTACTTTTGAATGCCTGGATCCTAATTATCATGCTTAAAAGGTTCTCTATCTCATATATCCTCTCCCGTTTCTCAGCCGGCTGGAGGCAGACTAAAAAGGTGGGGAGGGGGGATCTATCACGCCTACTTTTGAGTTGCGAAACCCTGACGAGTTGGAAACTCTGGGATGCAATTGCATCCTTCAGGTCTCCATTGTCAGTGTTCGCGGGCATACCTTTGATAACTACTTTTTTGGGTCGCTCAGATTTTAGATTTATTGAACTGAAGGGGACTTCTAATTGGGTTAGATGACTCTGAACTCTCCTGCAGTCCTCAACGGACCCAGGAGTGATCCGAATCACCCTTCCCATCAGCAGTCCTTGAACAGGGAAATCTAACACTTGGTTTAGTCCGATCATGAGGGCTTCCCAATTGCTTGAGGAGTCCACATAAAAGGAGGAGACGTTACTTGGTTTGGGGTCATTTTCTGTGCTATCTACCTGGTTTCCCAGGGGCTGAAAACTGTTTTTTAAGGGAGGCATGGCCTCGGGGCGCTCGGTGGGGCTAGTCCCCTCGCTTGGCTTCCTACGCTTATTGCGCGGAGCTTTGAAGTTTAAGCCAAAAATATTGGCGATCGCTTCTTTGTACTCCTCGTACAACACGTCCTCATCCGTCGTTGGGTATCTGAGTCTAACTACGACGCATTTCGTGGTATGGTAAGACTTCCTTGCCACGAGGGTCTCAGGGGTGGGGGAATCCGCTAGAAGAATAGCTTCAGAATGTATAATTACCAAGAGTTATTTGGTGGGTTCCGCCTTGTGCTTTGCAGTGACTGTAAATCCGGAAAGCTACATCTTTAGATTGGTCTGGAACGTAGCCCAAGCTTGCCGCACATCTGTCCGCCATTGGTGAAAAAGGGGGTGCACGTGCTTGTCGATCGTCATCAGCATATTGCGCCGGCTTCTCCATCCGTGCGTCACTGTCTGCTGCCTTTCTCTTTTCTTCATCACCAATTGCCATAGTCTCTGGCCAGGTGAGCTTCTCCCTCTCCTTGTCGAGTCTGTGTCGCTCGAACAGATTCTTTTCCTTCCTTTTGGCTCCATTTTCTAGGTCCTCTGTGGCACGCTGTCTCTCAGCTTCCTTCAATTCCAATGAGCGTTGTTTCTCTGCCTCCTTCAGCTTTTTAGAACATGCGTAATCTGCGTTATGTTTTTCCAGTTCCTCTTGCATATTAGATCCGACTTCCTTTGGCTTTTCGTCCCTGCCGCCTCCATGTCAGCGGCTGAGACAGGTAGCATTTCAACCCATCAAAGTATTCGCGGGAATTTTAACTCTTCTCTCAGCTTGTGTTATTCTCATTATGCCGATATATTTAAATATCTATGGATATTTTGATATTTGTATGAAAATTTATGACGCTATGGTATGAAAAGACGTATTGGATGCAAAGACGTTGCCTGTAAAATACTTTAGCGAGGTTGTGGGGCAACAACGACATGATTCATATATTTTAATTCCCCGAATATCATCTCTGCGAACTCCAGTTTTTATAATGAACTTTTAAATACCCATATATTTTTATTACAAGTTAAATTTTGCTTTCATTTTAAAATGTCTGCTCTTGTAGTAAGAAAGTCAAGAAAAAGTTTTAGATAATCCATTTCATGTTATGCTGTTCTTTCTAGTTAATAGCAGAAATCTTATAATGCTCATTATGATCAATCACTAAAGAAAGTTCAAAAGGAAAGGCTAAATTTTATCCAATATCCATATTTAGTCGTTCTATCTATATATAGTCTAACCTCTGGAATTCCATGCTGAATCCATATCAGCCATTATTTAAACTATATCAGCCATTATTTAAGCTATGTTGAATACTATAAGACATTAATGTTTCAAGCAAGGAAAGTTTTGAACTAGAAGTGTGTGTGTGAGGGGAGGGGGTGAAAGAGAAAATCCGTTAGAAAACCATCCTATCCCTTTCGAAGTTCGATGCTGAATCCATATCAATCATCATTTCAGCTATATTTGTCGCTGATACTATTAAATATAGATGTTGCAAGTAAAATGGAAATTTTTTAATCGAAAGTGAGCCCTTCCGAACTGGAATCCCATAGGGAACTTCAAACTCCTTAAGGAAGTTGATGTTGAATTCATATCAGTCATCGTCTGAGCTCTATTTATAGCAAATCTTGAGAAACAGATGTTTCAAGATACATTTTTGAATCGGAAGCGGAAAAGGATTCAAAAGAGAAAATCTTTAGGGAACCAACGTACCGCTTCCAAATTTTTATGCTGAATCTACATCCCTTATTATCTAACCTCCATTTACAGAAAATCAGAGAAATGAATATTTCAAGGAAAATAAAACTTTTAAAACCGAAAATGGAAAAGCAACGTTTTTAATATCCATTCCCTCTATCTCTTTCAGAATTGGATGCTAACTTCATATCAGTCCTAATCAGCTGTTTCTCAAGTTCTATCAGATCTTGAGAAACAAATGTTTAAAAGATGAATTATTAGTAAAAACAAAACAATAGTATGGCAATCATTGTTGAGAAAAATAGCCACGATGCCATTTTTGTGTCACGACGTCATTGGCGTCCTTCGGGGGGTAGTTACTCTAGGAGGATACGTTGTCAAGTATAATATTAATCGAAATATTATTTTTCAAGCACTTTAAAGTGAAAGGTACCGAACTTTCAAGTTTTTTCTTGTGAAATTTGAAAAAAAAAATAAATAAAGCCACAACCTGCTTAAAAATCGACTCTGGTATGGAAAAGTCGAGGTTAATTTTATGTGAATTCCATTTACACATTGGGGGTATCTTTGGCTGAAATCGGAGCGATACGAAAAATGTAAACACTTCAAACGCATATGTCTCCGAACCTGATATAAATAGAAGCCATTTTTTCTTGTTTTGTCGGAATTAGGGTACAAATTCCTTTTCCCAAGTTTGTAATGTTTATATCCCTAAAACTAAAAGTGTTAGTTATGAACAATAGCCAAGAATTTGTAGCTCTTTGAAAGCACTATAAGTGTACTATATAATTAGATGTTGGGTATATAAATAGATTTCTATTCAAGGATGCTCTAAACGTCTCTGCCCATAGAGGTTCAAAAGTGAAAGAACGTAATGGGTTTGTATGGATGTCAATTGCTCTGCAATACATAATTCCGCATGTTTTATAATTGACGCGATTTTCTTAGATTCCGATTTCTTGGAGTATATAATATTTACTTACAGCAATATGTACTACCATTTCATAACAACCTGTTCACTTATCAATGTCATTAGGATAATAGTTTTGTAAACAGTTAATTGTCCTCTGCTGCATGCTGAACACTACGAGTCAAAGAGCAATTTAGTTTTGTACCTCTCATATATAAACTTTTACCTATTGTCTAATAGCTTACACGTGCTTCAAATGTGTGTATTTCAATCTCTTGTTTTGCATTCACATTTTTATGAAAATATATAATTTATTTGTAGTTTAAATGAACTATTTAGTTTTACTTCAGATTCTTCGTAAATGTTTTTTTGTGAGATTCATTATTTGAATGTTATTTTCTGTCCGTAGTAAATACAAATATGAAAACCAATAATAATCTGTGCTGATGTCATCTTTTCTGTAATCATTCCGCCCTGTCTTAAAATTAAAGACATTATCAAAAATACGAAAAACATCGCAAAATATAAAATTAAAATCTATGCCTGAAAAAACTTATCTTATCCTTCCCTCCATTTGCATTAAAAATAAAAATAAAAAATAAATAAATAACCGGAATATATTAAATGGGAGAATATCAATTATTGTCCCTATATACATACTATAATACATAGGGAAGTATTGTGACGGTGTCGAACATTTGGATTTGATTTTGCAACGGTAGAGCACGTTTCTAGCATCCCTGAACTCGAATCGATCATTTTTGAGATAATGTCTGCTGTTGTTGAGACTCAGGCCGTTCGACCTACCAGAAAGATGAGATAACGTCTGTGCAAGTCTGGAATGGAGCGTTTCGAATGTATTTGGTACAAAAATTAAAATTTATGAATACAAGAAGCCTATTCATTTTACACACAATCGAATGTTCGAAAGATCCCCAGATTTTAAAATATAATTTTGGAAAAATCATCAAAAAATCAGAATCTTCAATAACACTAGGCCAATTAACTGGGGCGGGGTTCAACTCCACTTTCTCATAGCAGAATACTTTTTTTTTCTTTTCAAATTTTACAAGAAAATTATTTAAAAATCGGTATCGTGAGTCCAACTGATTACGACTCTAGCTTGTCGTCCTTCACCTTAAAGAGCTTGAAAAAATATTTGGATGGATTCCTTAATTGGCAATGCAGCCAGAAAGAAAGCTAAGAGGCTAATGACGCCACGAACAAAAAGAAAAATTTCATCGCGGCTGTTTTAAATGTACAATCAATTTTAATTTAACACCATAAAAATAAATTTAATTAAAATGGATTAAAAGTATCAAGAGTTTAAAAATGCTTCACAAATGAAATTTTATGCATCTCATATAGGAATGGGTTGACCCAATTCGAAATGATCAGACATTAAATTAAGCTCATTTATCTGCTCCGTTCGGTTTTCATTCTAACAATAATATATTTTAAGTGCACAACGTCATACAAATGAATGAAGTCTGTATAAACTTGTTATGCCAATTTTATTAAAAGTATTCATTGAATAACAGAAGGATTTAGTAGATGTATAAATAGCGAGTTCAATAAACGCGAAATGTAATTATGCATTTCATTTTCAAATTTAAAATGCAAACTGAAGAGCAGCCTTTTTTTTTACGTAATTACATTCATAAGACCATACATAATTACATGTGCAAAAATTGCTGATGCCACTTCCATGCAAATTGTAAAAATGCTGACAGTGACATGTGAAAAGAATTCACACTATGGCGGCAACTCGCCCCTTTTTTTCCCTTTGAAGAAGACCCTATTTTCAGCACATATTATTATACTATTCGTCATAAGTAATAGTCAATGCGCAAAAAAATCATAACCTTGAACTCTGCCTGTTGCAGCATAATAGATCTGAGGAATAGGCCGAGCAATGTTTGACTTTTGAAGAAACTGCGCCAAAAATTCACACAAGAAACTAAAACATTTTCTCTGTAAAAATATTTTCACACATTGGATCGCTCAAGGCACCGCATCTAATCGTCACCTCCGAAAGCAGAGGCCGAACTACTGCCCCCCTCTGCACCTCGAAAAGTAGGAGCTGAAGGCCCAAGTCTGGCCTTCGAATTCCGCCGCCTCAACTTTTCTGGAAAGTTCTTCCCTAGAGTAGTCCACACAAAGGAGTATCGTATGTGAAGTACATAGGCTCGCGCTCGTGGATGTACAACGGGTTTTTTTTTTAGACAATGACTTTATCGTATTTTTGAATGTCTAAAATAATGTAAAATGTAATATTTCACACATCAAATAACATATTTGATACCGTTTGATAAGTAAGTAATTGCATATAAAAAATGTAGTATCTTAATATATTGCATGTATATTTTTTATTATTTGTTATGGCGTGCTGAAATTTTAAAAGAATGGGTTAAGAAGCCATTTGTGTTTAGGTTGTGCACACTTTTTTTTATGTAGCGAGTTATTATGTTATTGAAAATTGTTAAAATTACTTGGAAAAAAGCAAAGTAACCAACTTACAATATCAAGTTACCATTGCATATTTCATTATGTTATAGTTAATGTTATAATTTAATCTTTCTTACATTTTCACTTCAATGGAATTGTAAATGAAATATTAATACCAAAAAGTTCTATTATACAGCTTTATTAAATTTTCAAAGCTCCTGAGGTATTTCAAACCCTATAATTAAGCAAAATTGTTTACAATTTGTTAATGTATGGTAGTAAAAAAAGGAATATAAGATGTGCTATATTAGAAACCTCAACTTCTACAAATTATAGTGCGTAGGTTAATGAATGACATTCAACTAGTATTTTATCTTAATTCTAAATCATTTTACAATTTATAACAACAAAAAATGAATAAAATAAAATGAAATAAAAGTAAACACGTAAGTATATTAAAAGTTAAATTTTGAATTTCTTTTTAATGATTATCTTATGATATTTAAAGATATAGTATTCAGTAATCATTTTACTATCTGTATACTTTATCTGTAAGTACGCATACTTTAGCTGAATATACTGAAGAATTATTCAAATAAAATGCCTGATTAAGCAATAAATATACAGGGTTCTTTATCAAACTTTTATTAAAACACGAACTGAATGGAATCCTTTCATCTTGGCTCCCAGAGTGAATTTGAGTCATTATAAATATTCTATTTTAAGGAAATGTACAGCAATATTAATCTTTTAAATCACCCATTTTAATGAACATTATCGAAATTTCTTCCAAATTTCATTAATATTATTTGATTTAGTGACAAATTATGATTCCTTTACAACGAACAGAGAATTAAAAGGGAAGCCAATAGCAAAAGCTCCCATCGCGATCTAGAAGACCTACTCGCAGTGGGCCTACAAGCCGAGACGTCAAAAGTTAGTGCTCCGACCTCTGCTTTCGGAGGTGACGATGTAATACATATGTTACCATTCCAACCCTATCTATATAAATAAAATTGAAAATCTGTCTATCCCATCATCACGGGAGAACGGCTGAACCGAATTCGATGAAATTTTGTGGGTAGCCTAGAAATAGCCCCACTTAAAATTTAGTCCATGTTTTGAGTTTCTACGACAAGTGGTTCTCGAGATATTAGTAAAAAACGAAATTTTCGTTTGTCTCATCATCACGGGAAAACGGCTGAACCGAATTTAATGAAATTTTGTGAATAGCCTTGAAATAGCACCCCATAAATTTAGTCCAAGTTTCGAGTTTATAAGACCAGGGATTGTCGAGATATTAATGGAAAACGGAACTTTTTCCTAGGAATTCTACTCTCCAACTCCGTGGTTTATCCAAACGGAAAGGATGAAAATCGTTTGTTTAAAACGTCAAAATGAAATAAAACTTTATTTCCGAGTTTGGTGCAGGATTTTTGCATTAATTAGTCACTATTGGAAAACATGAATTGTTTAAAACATGAATTTAAATGGAAAAATGTACCTCCATGGTTCCTCTTTCACAAGTTTTTACTCAACGATGAAAAGCATAAAGAAATCAAAATGGCTATTTAATTTTGCATTTTATGAGGTAGATTCTATCTTATATCATGTTGCTAGGCAACGGAATGAAATTAAATGTGTTGTTAATATTTATTATTATTTTTTCTATTTGAATAATAAATAAATGGATGTAAAAATATATTTTATAAATGAACGGTTTGATTGTTCTTTTAATTATATAAATTGCGGGATGCGTACATCACTTTCATTTTTTTAGCAAAGAAGTTTCAAGCTCATATATTGTGTTTAGCTTATAATTCATATATTGTGTTTACCCAATAAATTCATTTGGCCGATTGTTGAAGTAGAAAAAGATTAGAACGGGTGTATGTATCTTCTAATACAATTTTAGTATTTTCATTTAGTATATACAACGGGATCAGAATATTTTATTCTTCAGATCTGCAAATTCAGAGCTACGAGTTTAGCGGAATATCTCTAAATAACTTGGTAACTTTTCTTAAACTTTACCAAATTAGCGGAAATGTCTCAATTGATAAAAATGACCCAAATCAATGAAATTAAATTTGTTTTTTTAGAATAGAGTACTGAAATGATGTTTCTGTAGCATTTGTCGGTCAGTCCATCCATCCTACTTAGTAACACATTTAACGAATTTTTTTAATATCACCAAATTGATAAAAATATTTGTAAATCCATAAAAATATCATGGAATTTGATAAAATCGCGCTTAATAAATAAAATTAATTGTGTTTTGTTAGGGGATAATATTGTGATGATGTTTCGTCAATTTGTCGCAAAATGGGACTATGAGTTCTATAGTCCCACATGGTGATAAATTTGGCGATTTTTTTAAGTTATCGCTAAATTGACGAAAATGTCGCCAAACCTTCCATGAAGATCGCATTATTCAGACGATATGATTTCCATCCATTTATTTGAAGCAAATTATATCATGCCGCTTAGCGACGGATCCAATGTGTTATGAAACATAAGATTTTTATTAAATCTTTTCAGATTTGAATAATAAAGATATGAAAAAAAAAAATTCATTGACATTGCATTTTTGACTGAATAATATCAATTACGGTCTACAGGTTTAAACATCATTATTATTGATATTTTCGGGGACTGTTGATTCAGGGATTATTGATATTTTCAAATTATTATGCCATTGTGTTATTATGAAGAAAATTGTTGAAACTAATATATAGTACGTTGTACAAGTAAACTTCTACAAATGCACGGGTATGTCTTATAATCTACGAGATTATAAGTAGTACAGGTATAATGGCATATATTTTGATATATATTGGCATATATCGGAATCAATTACGGTATTAAGATTACGGGGATTTTGATTCTTTCAATTTATTACGTCATCTCTTATTTTGGCAAATATTTTTGAGACTCATATTGCAATACGGGTAAGCTTCTACTAACACACTGGCATATCTTCTAATCTGCGACAATATGAGTAGTACGGGGTTGCATATATTGATTCAATTCCTTTTTTTTTTTTTTTTTGTAAATTTGCTTACAGAAGGGGCCAGGATGTTTTATCAGATCTGCCCGTGAAGATAATTTTGCATAGTGAGAACAGATATTCTTAAACTTCTCTTTATGAGCAATGAATTTAATAGTTTAACAGAATTTTCACATGATTGCGAATTATAAGTTTTTTATATTATATACTCCGTACGAAGAACGGGTATGCTGCTAGTCCTCACTATAAAACATCTAAAGGCAAACCGCACACTAAACGTACCCATAAATTGCGGGGTCTGGACAAATACAGTACTGCGGAATTTTGCATAAAAGGAATTTCCGTAAACAGGAAATATATGCAGGCATCCAGATTGGAATCTTTCATAGGGGGGACTTTCCTTCGGTGCAGATGGGTGCTGTGTCAAATTGACAACATTATGGTACGACACACAAAAGTACATTCTTGGCACTCGGCACAGACTTAGAGACTTAGAAAAGCAGGATTGATTTTCAAGATGAAGGACGAGAGAAAGACACCATTATTGCTTTTTCTTTTTAATTGAGGAACACTACAAAATCTGATTGTGTTAGAAAAAAGTGACGGAACTATTTTACATAAGATTTTTATAGGCGAATGACATCATTTATAGGACGCTAACGTGCGTTTTTCTCAAGATATTGCATGTTTTGTATATAAAACATAAAGCCTTAATGGATCTTATATTTATCCAATGAATTTAATCATATGTAAGTACAAATCACTCACTTTTATTAAGAAATTAATAAACGGTATTGTTTAGGAGCTATCATGAGCCGTTCTTGAGATACTAGTCTTTAAATTAAAAAAAAAAATTAAGTTTAAACTTTACATTTAAACATTATTTCTCACACAGACGCTTCATTTTTCTCCCATAGATGCTCAACTTTTCACACACAGACGCTTTCTCACATTTTTCTTGTCCCATAATATTGAAATGCGTTACGAAATTCGCGTTTGGGATATATCCGATTTTTACATATTGTAAATAAATTCTCAAACACGTCTCGATAACATGATTCGAAAAGTGTTCAATATGTGTTAAAATACATTTTCTTCCGAACACACTTCGATGAAAATTTTTTATAAACGCTTGAACGATATCGTCCATGAAGAACCTCTGCAACAGCGCAATTTCTCGCATAAGTTTAAACGTGTTGACAATTGTTTTTCAAAAAAATTCTGGATTCGACGTTTTAATGGGCAAATAATTGCACTCCTAAACGCATTTGAGAAGGTTGCAGCGTGCAGAGGTATGTCTGTGATTCGTGGACGCAATATTTCAACATGTGATATTTTTTAAATTTAAGTGTAGATATATTATGTAAAAAACTAGAACTCCTTCTTACTTTCCTTATATACATAGTATAATGTACGTTGAAAGTATTGTGACAGGGTCGAAAATTCGTATTCGAGTTTTCGGCGGACAAGTTACCCCCGAGGGATACGTTGTCAAGTACAGTATGAATCGAAAGATTTCAAATATATGAATTTCAAGCACTTCAAAGTGAAAAGGTAACGCGTTATAATTGTAATCACATGGTCCAACAATACCGATTTTTAAAAATTTTTCTTGTAGAATTTGAAAAAAATAAATAAACCCATAGCCTACTTAAACATCGATTTTGGTATGGAAAAGTCGAGTCGAGCTACATTTTATTTTATGTGAATAGCATTTATGCTTGGGATGTTTTGGCTTGACATTTCAGCGTTACTTCAAACGCTTAGAACTCCGAACCTAATTCTGGTGGATCTAGTTTCTTCTATTCACGAGAGAAGATACTTTGTGTAATGGTCTTGTATTTTGACGCATAACAATTTGTTAACAGTCATTATATATAAGAAATGCCTGTATGTAAGCAATGTCTATAACGCTTGGAGATAAATTTGGCGAAGTGGCTGGCTTATTGAGCGAAATATCGCTATCTTGACGATATTTCGTTCCAGATTATCAAAAATATCCTTAAAATTGCAAAAATAACGCCTACGGAAATGATGTCCATTAAAAATGTATAATGTCTTGAGAATGATTCGTGCTAGCGTTCAAAAATGTGTTTTAATCGCTTTCTAATGAAAAATGACATAAGAAAGGACTATTTTCGTAACTTTATTAGATGTTTTGATTTGGTGAGGATATTTTCAAAATTTCACTCGAAAATTTAGGGGAGGGGGCTGAGTATGCGTATAAAAACAATAGGCTTCCAGTATTCATAGATTATAATTTTTATACCAAATTTCGTTCGTTAATTATCGTCTCCACAGACTCACTGACATACACACACACACACATATCATCTCAAAAACACGTCCGATTCGTGTTCAGGGATGCTTGAAACGTGCTCTCCCGTCGAAAACTCGAATTCGAATTTTCGACCCCGTTACAGTACTTTTCTTATGCATTATATGTATATAAGGAAAATAATAGTTTATTCGTTTTGAGAGATGCTCAAAACGTATAAATCAATCAAACCCTCGAAGCTGAATTATTGAAACCACGTAATAATTTCCCGAAACGTAAAAGAAAGATATTTTACATGTATGATGATTCCATTCCAGCACAGAGAAAAGTCAAACTCTACATATCCCAAACACCCAAAGGGTATTTTGACCAGTCTCGAATGCGGAAGTCAGTTTTAAATGAACCACAACACCCTTCTCCCTGGAAAGGAGGAACTCTATGATTAACAACTGTCCATCAGAAAAGAAGCAGCCTCTGAAACCACCCCCTGCTTGAAAAAGTCGAAAAATGACTAACAGTGACACCTGTATTCGAAAAATAGAAATAACAAATTAAAAAAAATATGAAAATTTTAAATTATATTGAACATTTAACTTTAAAAATAGAAGAAAACAATTTATGCACTTTTAATTTTTATTTACCCAAACACCGTCTTGAAGGAGTTTGAGAAACCGATAGTGATAATACTCGATAGTTATTTTTTTATTCGAACATTTGTGCAGAATTCAATTTTGTCGCAAAATCAATATTTCTGACATAATTACAACTATTTACCCAAGTCCTCACACCCATATAATTTATCATTCCATTTTGAAAATTGAGTTCTATTTTAAGTACTTGAAAAGCACATTTCACGAAACACCATTGTGGCAATCCTTTCGAAGTACACCCTTAATCTTAATTGTCTCAGATGGAAAATCTGCGAATGACATCAAAAATATTTAAATATAAATTTCTGGAAACTCCGATGGGAATAATATTGTGCCAAAAGCAACACAGATGAAAAATTTCGGCGATGCATTCCAGAACAAACGAATGTCGTTGAAATCCGGTGGTGAGGGAGGGCGCGTTACTGGCGACCCTACTACTTTCAAATAGGAATAACTCTATGCCGGAAGCAGTACGAACGAAAATAATGGCAGTGCAATCCGGTACAAACTAACCACACACGAATGACATCGGCGAAATTTAAAACTCAGAGATGGGAGCTGCCGTTTCTCCAGACCCCCCATTTCGAATTTTAAAATTTAGTTGATGCCCTTCATTTGTAATGAGTCTATATGGGATTCTACAACAAAAATTCTATCCCCCCAATTTGCGTAAAATGAACCCTCTCACAATAATGATGCACCGGAAGTGGTACAAACAGACATTTTTGAGGTACATTCCGATGCAAACGAATGGCATCGACATTTTGAAATTCCGAAGTGGGGGCTGCCATTTCTACAGTATTTGAAATGAAAATAAATCTGTACCGGAAGCATTGGAAAGGAAAATTTTCACGGTCCAAATGAATGGAATTGGCGACATTTCGCGGAAGCAACGAATATGTTTCTGATACCGGACAAGCAAAAGGCGTACCTTAAATTTGAGCATTAGCTGTACGAGAGCTGTACGGAGCTGCTGATGAGCAGAACGATCCACAGAAAGGAAATGGTGCTCAATGCCCTTGCCGTGAATCCTTTGAATTGCAAAGAAATGGTACAGAACGCAAAACATTTGGTCAGCAACCCTCCAGAAAAGTTCTATGGCGACCAACAACAATCTTTCGCTACTTTCTGAGAGAATGTTTTAGATGGGTATTTTTTTCCGGCTCTGTAATGAACCCTGAATAGACTCGTCAGTGAACCGTCAGGAGTCAGAAGGTACAACCCAGTCACTTTACAATAAATGTAACCAAGGGGGGGGGGGGGGGGGGGGGGGGTCGTCCCATCAGAAGCCATTTAAATTCTTAGAAATGATAATTGATAAAATGAAAAACAAGATATTTTGATCCTTTTCTTTTTTGACGACGCTATACTGAATCATTTGTCATTCAAGATGAACCACTTTATAAATAGCATCGTAATTTAATAAATGGATTTCACATTGTTGTGTATTTACACTGAGGAATACGGCTCGACTACCTTTATACTTTCAAGTGCAGCGCATTGCCTTCCTAGAAGAGTTCAGTAGGATAACATAATAGATTTGCATGTGCCACACACATATTATGAGTTTTGTCAGTGGGTATGCGGTGCATTGCTATTTCTTTGAGATGCGTCTGTCTTGTATTCACAAAAATGATGGTTTTAAATTCACAGTTAAGAATATAATGCAACACCGAGGAAGTGACGGAGAGAAAAATAGAAATAGCTCTTAACCACAGAGTCTCGAGACTCGTTATAGAAACGCATTCAATTTGCTATATGTAAACATCAATGGTATGCAAATCAGTAAGAGAGAAAACAAAACAATCCACGGGAAATAAAATGAAGAATAATAGAATGAATGACAATGGATAAAAATTAAAATCATCATACAACTCTTTTTGGCATTTAAAACATTTTTTTCCCATTCAATTACCTTGTTACATTGAACAAAAAATTATTTTGCAAACCCAAGAATTTTAAGAAAAATCATTACCATAAAAAGAAAAAGGTATGAAAGAGAATGAACCCAAAAATGAAAGAATAAACTGAACCATGTGCATAGACTATATAAAAGCAGTGAATATTTCATTCATAAACTTTTTTCCATTCCCTTTCATTCAGCGCCGATATTTTAAAAATGATCACAATACTGCAATAATTTACTTTACTTAACTTAAAACCATGGAGGTAAAAGTACTTTCTAACTCCATACTTAAAACTTCATCGAAAGAGACAATACTATAGAATCGTGTGCTTCTCTATGTAAAATCAATGGATGTTTCATTCACATCAGCTATTTGTACAGACTTCAGAGCTAAACAATTTTGGGTTAAAGAAATTCAGCTATTCTTAAGCAACTCATCTTACAGCTTGATGTACTTACATTCTGTATCCGTTAAAATGAGGCTTCGTTGTAGAAATAATCCAAGTTGGAGGATCCTTTAAACTCAAAAATAGTGTCATTACGTTGGCGCAGAATATAAATGCACAGAAATTACGCAAAAATAAAGCTATTTTAGAACGGATGCAACACTCAATGTAAATTAAAAAGAACTCATCACTGGGGGGGAAATATGGATGCCCTATTTTATTTTGAAGTGGGTCATGTGATCTCTTCCTATAATATGTGTGTCATTATTATTTTAATTTTTATTTTAAAAGCCACTGAACCTATTTTGCTGAAATTGTTTTTATATATTTTCAAATCAAATTTTCGAATCAATGTGTGACTTTGCTTAAAAAATAAGGTCTCATAGGGTTCAATGCATTTCACTTTTTCAACCCGGATTCCATCCAAGATGAATTGGGATTCATTTCCACACAGACCGCCTCAACGCCATGCTCAAATTTCATTTTGATAAAGTCACTTTTACGGCAGCCATCATGCAGACGGTCAGAACGAACCAAGTCGTAAACACTTGTGTTAATAAAATAATCGAAGATAATAAATGGGATTTCTTGCTGCAAACATACTTATCGTTGGAAGCTATTTGTACATTGACTATGTGCATGCACCTGTTACAAGTCTGGAATTTATAAGTTCATTATATTAGAAAGGAGAATATTGAAGAGTTTCTTATGAGTCAATGAGGTTTGAATGATTTGAGTGACAAAATACATTTAAATGCCAAAACTATTTTTCACGTCTTGTAATATATTCATTACAGCCTTTTCTGATACTATATAAACTTCTTTATGCCAATAAGGTGAAAAGAAGGAAAAACTTACCTTAAGCAACCCTACAATATTTCAAAGAACTCCATAAAATTTTGAGGTACGGGCTTAAGGGCAAAAGTTTAGTTGGTAAACTGACGGGGATCGTATGCACCTGCGAAGCAACTGTCAGCCAGCGTAGCGAGCAAGCAGGTAGGTATATGTGATCGGAAGCTACTGCAGTGATACGTGGATACCTTGTGTCCGCACTATGGGAGTATGGTTATTGTTTGCATCGCACATGAATTACAAGTGCCCGCATTGTGTGTATATCGTTACTGCAAGTATCGTACGCAAATTGCACATATTCGCTAATAAAAGACAATTCATCTTATAAATCTGCAACGCGAGTTGCATATGTCTGAGTAACGTTATTACATGGAGCGGGGTTACTGTTATAATATATAAAACTTATGCAGATTACATGCGACCTTACAGCAACTGTATCATTAGCCATAAGCCCGCATAGCGGGCTGGTACACAACAGCTACTTCATCAACTGCGCCATTAGCCATTACTTGCGAGCGCAGATCAACAGTTCCTTTATGAACAGGAACATTAGTCCTGACTTGCGAGCATAGCAGAAGTGAGAGATGAGTCAGGCATGCAGCGGAGGTGCACGATCAACAGCTTCTTCGTGAATTGCATAGTTAGCCGTGGATTGCGCTCAGAACGGAGGTGTGCTATTTTTGTTGGAAATATGAATTTATCTCTGTATAAATCATCAAAGTATGCCCGGTGGTATTCATTAAGAAACAGTCAAGTTTTTAAAACCTCGTTTTTTATTGAAAGACAAAGGTATCTTTGCCAGTATTACATCACGGCAATAAAGAAAAAATGCTGTATGAACAATACAGCTTGAACTATTTACATTTATGGAGTTTACAGCACACACAGAAAGTCCACTTTGGATCATCAAGACACATCACCGTTTTGGGAATCTTAAGTGTTGATTTGACTAGATAAACGTAGACAGTCAAAAGACAGCACTAAACACTACCTTCTACTAACTACCGTAGACAATTTAATTGCCTGCTACCCGATACAAGTACCTCAAGTTATCAAAAATTGACAATTAAACGAATATTTCTGCTACGTGTTCATTCTAAGGATCAGCAATATTCAATCCGTGACTTTTGTGAGTAGTATAGTGAGATGTGACTTGTGTGCGAAGGTGAGAGGTCGACAGCTACTTCAGGAGCTTCCTTCATAAACCTCACGGTCATAGGAATTAATATGCACCAGCCGTCATTTGCCAATGTAGTGGAGGTACGAGGCCAAGAGCTACTTCATAAACTGCACCGTAAGCCGCAACATTAACGCGTAGCAGAAGTGCATGATCGACAACTACCTTATGAACTGTACCGTTAGACGCGACTTCCACGTGTAGCGAAGATGTGCGATCGACATCTACTTTATGAACTGTAGAGTCAGTCGTGATTTGCAAGTGTAGCGGAGGTGGATGATTGATAGCTACATCATAAACTGCATAGTTAGCCATGACTTGTACGCGTATCGGAGGTGCGAGGTCAATTGCTACATCATAAACTTCACAGTTAATCGATTAACAGCTGCTGCAAGAAAGCTATTGGAAGTTAAAAGCTTTTCAAAAAGTGAAAGTGGCTATTTATTATATAAGAGTGCTCTCCCATTTCTCTGCAACATGCTAATCAAGACCCCCCCCCCCCCCTTCAATCATTTTGTATTTTGACAGACTCAACATAAAGAAAGTCATCACTCATATACAAATGATACATCTCCTGTAAACAGCAATGAAAGGAAACTTGCAATGTGGCGTGCTGTTTGTTGTACCGAGTTAGTAAATATAAAATCGGAGTTTGGGAAAAATAAGGAAAAGGATTTACTGCAGTCTTCTGATGACTTCACCAAAAGAAAAACATTCAAGAAGTTTTCAAAGATGTTTTATGTTTTCAAGTACCTTGAAAATGGTCTGCTAAATTTCAAGGACGTGTATGAACCCTGGGCAGTTATCGTGCGAATGAACAGACCAACAGAATGAACAAAGTCGTAAACACTTTACAACTATGCTGGAAAGTGTTAAAAACCATCTTATTCAAATTTGATTTCTTTCTTTTAAAATAGCTTAAAAGTACATTCTTGAACCAAACAAAAAAGCACTCCAGCATTATAATTCAAGAAAAGCATTCAGGAAATTGAATGCCATTTTCAAAATCGTTATGTCAGCTGAAAATGTTCTTGTCTGTGCACAGACATGAAGTTTGTATTACAGTCCATGCTGTATCCGAGTTGTGTACTTCTTAAACACTTAATTTAAGAACAAATGATTCGCTTACCCAAATCTTGCCAAGTGTCCACAGATGGTGAACTTGACTGAAGTAAGAATTCAGCTTTTGAAATTCAGCCATTTCCAGCCATTCAACATTCCTGCAATTAAAAGAGAACACAAACTGCTTCTGTGCAGCCATATAATGGATGCATGTGACATTTTTAACAGTCATACCTGCCAACATTGGAGGATGAAAATCCAGTAGATTTACAGCACTCTACATTCTACAAGTCAGCGTATAACATGTTGTTCAATATCCCTTAGGGAAAAAATAGGGATTTGTTTTTACATCACACAAAAAATGTAGGCTTTTTTCAAAAGTTAACTCAATATAACAATGAAAATGCCTACTGCATTAGAAACATGTTTTTCCATAGTGACATAAATAAGGAGAAATTTTAGAGGAGGCTGGCTCACTAAAAGAAAACATGTTCAGTCGTAATTTATTTAATTAGGTGAATGTGGATAAGAATATCCTTTAGGGACTCCATTGCCTACGAAATAAGGGAAAGAAAATAATTCTTCCTATTCATGTAAACTGCAAACATGTGAAAGTGCTGTTTAATTAATTTGATATTTTATTAAAAATAAGACGAATGAAAAAGGATGTTTAAACATGACACGAAAATTTAATCTTTAAGCGCAAAATCGCTCTTATAAAATAATAAATATTTTACAAAAATGTCAATAATGAAACATACTGCAAAAGAATTTAATGTTGTGCATTTTTTAATTCACATCATTTGAAACTAAACATGGATGGAAAAGGATGTTTTAACATTGCACAGGGATGTAATCTATACCCGCGAAATCGCACTTAAAAAATAATCAATTTATTTTTTATGAAAATATTGATTAATACTGAAACCTACTACAAAGAAATGAATGTTGTGTCATTTTCATTTCGATAATTTGAAAGTAAACATAGATAGAAATGGATATTTAAACATTGCATGGCAATGTAATCTAGATATGTGAAATTGCACTTATTTGAAGCAATATCCATCCATTAAGTGAAAATGATGAAACTTAGTACTGGTACTAGGTTCATGTAAAGAAGAAACAAAATGGCATTTCGATCGAATTTCCCTTTAACGGAGAATTTTTATTGAAAAATCTCTTTAACTTTAGGGAATTCTAAAAAAAAAAAACTGTCCGGAGAAATCACCCAAAAGAGGCAAGCAATTTTCCGGAATAATCAGTCAAGTTGGCAGCTATGACCATTATATCTACCTTGGCTTGCACCAAGACTTGATTTTAATGATTGCATTGCAAACGTTTATCATTTATCACTGTTGGAATTTATTTTAACTTTTCATGGAATATGTACACATTTTTAGAACTTTTGCACAAATGCTCCACAAATTTCTTTACTTATTTTCTCCGAATTCCTGCACTAGTTACAATATATAACACAATAACAGTAACATTATCAATTATTACTATTGTCATCATGAAAACCTTCAACCCTAACCAGAGCGGTGTGACTGATAATGCAGTGGGGAGAGATATTCCATTATTTAGACCAGGATTCTCCACTGGTTGTGACTCACCTCAAGGAGTAATAAACAACACTGTAAAAGTAAAACTAGGTGGACAGAGATACATTTGATATTGAGTTTTCGGGGGTAAAGTCAAACACATAAGAAAAAAAAATTGATATAAATAAAAATGATTCCACATTTTAAAAACTTTTATTGTTAATTAAATCAAAATTTACTTACATCACAGAAAAAGAATCTACAAGTATATAACATACATATCTTACAAATCAAATGAAGTATGGACACAGGATGAAAAAGTGCTCTCTTTTTTTTTTTCTTTTATACACGACATCTTAACTGACTTTCATTAAAATATCAGACGAAATCTAGAGTTTTCTTTTTTCAATGTACAACCCAAATATAATTCCAGATCTATACATCACAGTATTGCACTAGTACAACATAAACGGGTAATACTATGGATTGAATTCCCGAACAACAAAAAATGACAAGGGAATAGAATTTGTAGAAGTTGGCAGAATTTATAATGGTGAGATGCCAAACTTAAAATGCATTTTTTCTTTGATTCCAAGTCGGAGAAGGGATTCCAGTCAAGTTCGAATGGCATCCAACAAAGCTAAGAATTTCTTGTGACAGAGTGCAAGAAAATTTATGTATAATAATTTATAAAATACAGTCATACCTTTAGAGTTCCTGCATTTAATTCAGAAATAATATCTATTGACAATTAGAAATTAAATGAATGCCATTAAAAATGATATCCACACAGCAAGTATTAACACATTCTTGGCACATAAATTAAATTTAAGAAAAAATAAAATTCTAATTTAACAACTCAATATTGGCACACAAATTGAATTTCTTAAAGATGGCATATGAGTATGCACAACTAATCAACTCATATGCACAAATAATCAAAATGAGGTTCACAATTCAGTTCACAAAAGAGACAAATTAAGTTTGAATCTCAGTGGAACACTTTACTTGAATGAATCCATCCATCACACATGTACTTTTTCCATTTTCAGTCGCTGTTTTTAATTAAACACAAAATGGAAATAATCCGAATGTACAGGATGTCGTAGTAGGTTTCAATAGACAGTATTTTAATGGACTCAACAGACAATTGCGGTTTGAGTTCATTTTGTGCAGTATACTCCTATGGTGGAAATGTGGCGATAGCGTTGCAGAATGGGCAAAAAGATTTGAGTGCCACCGATGCATTATAACACCTCAAACACCCTGGGAAAATGGAAAAAGATGCAGAACGTTTTAAAGCTTGCACCCTGTGGGATGTGCAATCTGAGGGATGCTCGCGAATAAAAAAAAAAATTCAATTCCTGACGAGTGCATTGCCGCAGACAAAAGATAAGTCAGCGACTCAAACTAATGGTATGGCTGTGGTCGAGTCAAAATAAGTGGTGTTCTGAAAGCAGGGAAGACCGCACTGGCATTATATGAGCCTGACAATCATTCACATTTTTCTGGATTTATTCCATCCACATCCATGAAGGGTAGACCTTTCATGGGTATTGT
Source organism: Amaurobius ferox (assembly GCA_951213105.1). NCBI lineage: Eukaryota > Metazoa > Arthropoda > Arachnida > Araneae > Amaurobiidae > Amaurobius > Amaurobius ferox. The sequence continues at coordinate 481,923 of OX578151.1, forward strand.
GCCTTGTTCCGGAAATCGGATTTTCACTGAAAAAAAATCATTCAGTTTTCCATATATCTAAATGAATGGAAATAGTTCATGTGGGCATGCCGTGGATTGTGATGTGCGCCACACAAAATCCATAATTTAAGCAAATTTCTTCAAGTTTTAAAATCCGAATGAATCGGATGAAAATTCTCTAGACTGCATACATAGAATACAAATTGAGACTGTTAAAATTTTGTTACCATGTATAGAATTTTGCATGTTTCAATCCGTCCCGATACAAATGTCAGTTATTCTCAATTAAAATCTGAAGAAAAAAAATAGCATGTACAAAACAGGATTTAAGACTCTTTCTAATAGACTTCAAATATCAAATAGTAACAGCCAACTCAGCATCTTATCAAAGTTTACATTTTCTAGCAATTTTTGGAAAAATGTCTAAATCTTTTTTTAAAGGTTATAGATAAAATTCCTCCCTCAGGATGATTTAAAATAAAAATTCCATAGTCCAAAAATGGCCATTTCCGGCCAAAATAGATGTCCTTTTCAGCCCAAAATTTTTTTAATCTATTTTATTATTTATGAGTCATTTCTTTTAGCTGTACAGTGAACATTTGCATTCATGCAAAATCGACAGTATATTCCACTTTAATGTAAACATATTTTTCATTTTCTGCAAACTGTTTTAGTATTCTTATACATGAACATCATTTTTCAAACATATTAATTATTAATTAAAGATGTATTTCTAAATATCATTCATAAGATGTTATTCATTTAGATACCTAGAATAATTTAGGCTCATTAAAAATAGACTTGGTGAGCATATATTAGAATTTAATATATTTGCATTTATAATTTTAATTGAAAATGAACATATTTGTTATCATTTTTTAAAAGAGTGCTAAAGTATCCATGTTTTGGGGATCATGCGGACTTTGGTTATAGTCAGTCCAGTGGTCACAGGATAACAGTGGAGAAGGTCCTTAACGGCAGATTTGAAAGATTTAGATGGGATCAACAAATAAGGAAATTTGAAACACTGAATTTATTACTACTTTTGTATTCCTTTTCCAATTGGGTTATTTTCAAATTTATTGTACATTTTTATCATCAAAAATAGAGTATGATAGAAAGATTTTGGTGTTAGTGAGGCTTGTTATAAGAATAGCAGGGAGTGCTAATTTGGCAAACCTCTTTTATCTAGTACTTTCTTTACATATTCAAAATAGACAAAACAAATACATGGGGTAACCAAACCTTGAAGAAATGAGTAGGAATGAGCGAACACAGACATAATTATGAGACATAATTAATTATACAAATCTATTACTTTGAAGGAGAAAAAGAAAATAAATAAATACTAAATGTTAAAATTTTTTTTATGGAAAATGTCTAGTTAAAAATAGTAATGCTGGATCTGCTTCAAAGACAAGTTTCTATATCAAGCCACAGGATAGCTTACAGAGATATATATATATTTAAACTTGCATATGTATTATATTTTTTTCTTAAATGTTAATTTAAAAAGGATCTATTTAAATACTTTTTTTAAATAAATGACAGTTTGCATTCCAAGAAATGGCTTTTCTCTCCACTAGAAATAACAAATTTAGAAAAATAATACCCCAAAAATTTCTTGGGTTGAAAAAATAAACAAAAATTATATCTTTTTAATTACTTTCGATATTGTGGGAAAACAATTAGACAGCCTTCTTATAACTGAAATTGACACACGATAAGACTCAATTGAATCTCTATCAAATCTAACTCCTAAAGGGACAGATTGGATCATGAGTCTATTTGAGCATTTTACTATTTTTTCATCTTAAATCCAACAAACATGCCTCCTCTCAAGACAAAATATCAGAAATAGTGCAACATTTTTAAAATTTTGAAAAATGGCAGGTTCAATCTCTGAAAATCAACAGACATCCATTCCATGTGTTCGAGACTCATCCATAAGTAATTGACATGCATTCAAAACACACATCCATCCCAATATTTTCTGTACACAAGGTTGCCCATGAGACGATTCCATTTTTCAACTCCCACACAACAATGCATTCCTTTAAAATATTTCCATAAACACTTTAAGCACGAGATTGCAAAAAGATAAAAAAAATAATAAAGAGGAAATTGTACACGATGAACACCCGTTTACTTTATCTTGCTAATTGTAAAATGGAATTAAAGTGCATTCGCTCTATTGTGTCAATAATAATGACATCTACCAAAATGGAAACATCCAACCTTAAATACATGTTATGAAATTTTAATTTTTCTGTCACAAAATTAAAATATCTCTTCAACCATTTTTCCATATAAATACTAAGGTCTAGACACATTATACATCTTTCGACAACTTGATCTGGTCATTTTACACAGCCATACTACTGTAAAATAGCCCTTCATTTTATTAATAATATCTTTGAAAAACAACTTTGATGTACTATACAACTCATCCTAATGATTATAAAATTTCAGCGGATGCAAACAGATTGCGGAAATGAAAAATATTTTTGCAATTAAATGAGATATACAAACAACATTTTCCATGCTGAAAATGGCCCTTCATGCGATTAATAATGTTTTGAAACTAGTTTTTAGCATATAACGCAAAATAATTAAATTTTAGTGGATGCAAGTAGATTGTGAATGAGAGAGGAAAGATAATCGTGGCTCATCTTCCTTGTGATGCAGAAAAAATGGCCATGTGCAAGCAAATAGATCTCCAGATATAACATCGGGAAAATTCTGATCTCAAAATGCGTAACATTTTAAACAGGCGTGATTCATTTCATAACATTTTATGAACTTTCGTGACCGGTGGACACTGCTTAAGGAAGAGAAATTTAGAAATTTGCAAGGAAAATATTTTCACCTGCAGAAAGAAAAAAATTCCTGGGTCAAAAAATGAGAAAAGAGGAAATGCTTGGAAAAATAAAAACCAATGCAAAAGTGGAATTGCATAGATCCGTGGCAGAATATCACACCCAATACTATTTATGCATTATATTTTCAATATTTTTGTTGCCTAAAGCCACTGAATTGATTCTGATGTATTTCAAGAATGGACAGAGTTGTAATAAACACAATCTCTCACAGGCAAGGTCAGAAAAAGACTGCTGTTGAGCAGATAACATACAAAACTGAAACACTTCACTGATTCATCTAAATCCTCGGAAAACAACTATCACTGTGTAACATTCGACATCATACAGATCTTACAAAAATGTACCCAATAAAGGAAAAAGCAAAGTAACATCCAATCTCTGAAAAATAGAATAGTTGAATGTGAAGGTAATGTGTATGATGTAAGTTTTCCACAAAACAACTCACCTATACTTGGATATTGAATTTAAAAAGCACCTCATTCTAAACTTGGAAAGTTCCAGGCACTTACTTCTCACACACAAAGTTCAAAAATAATGCTTTGGTAAAGTGGCTGTCCAAGCTCTCGGGTAATAAACATTCTCCTAGAGAAACAACTTTTGGCTCACACACACACTTTTCATGCATCTTGACAAAAGAAAAGGGGGGGGGGGGGATTGTGCAGAATGAGTCTGCAAATGACATCCTGTATGCATGAGATGGGATGGAATTATTTACTTTTGGCTACTTAAATAAAATTTCAAATAACAAAATGATTTCGCATTGAATCCAATCCCCTTTCAAACAAGATGTTAGCAACAAACTCACTCGACACAGGGAGTACACTTGATTGGTTTAGCATTGAAATGGGGTGCATGGACGCGGATTGGGAAAAAATAATTTTTGCTTTTCAACAATGGCAACAGGCCAGTACACAACTCAAAAATCATGACCATGATTCCAAAAATGATACAGATACATACAGCAGTTCAGAGGCAGGCTGTGATGTGTTCCAACTCGAAAAAAGCTGCTTCATACAACTTTTAAATAGAAGCTCTTGAGCATGGTATTGGCCTATGTTAAGGGGTCATGAAAATCCTGTTGCTTTTGAAACATAAATACTTATCCTGACTCGAATTCTTTAAAAAATGCTCAACTGATCCCACCTGACATGACCCAGGGTAATTCAGTAAGGTTGGAAAAGAAAATTCCCACTGTCAATTTCTGAAGTGAAAATGATTCTACAAGAAGTTGATATCACATAAAATGGACAGCCTGCCCCCGAGTTCGTATTTCAAAGACTTGTTTGGTGACTAGCATTGCAAAATAAAATGGCAAACACAGAAATCCGCAGATTGTCTCCTTCCATGCAGGTTTGTGTATCCTTCACTAGTTACATAAGGATAGCTTGAATGGGGATGTGAAAATGAAAACACCGAACCACTCCATTATGTACAGCTCCAAGTGGATGTCTCTCACAGTATCTTTGGCAACATACACACACATTGCAAGTCACTTTACGGTTCCTCCTCTTCCGGATTGTCCGAATCCAAAAACTCCACATGCGTGAATGGAAAATGTCCCACTTTTCCGTGCAACTCACCTTCCCATTGTCCATTAATATTCATTTTGGTCACTTTGATGACATCCCCCACCTAAGGGATAGAAAAATTTAAAGTTGATACACTACATTCAACTATAAGAACAAAGTACACTATTGTTTGTCTTAACTGGAATCAAACTTCCAAGTGCACGATAGTCTCTCTGTAAAATACACAATTAAACTGGCAAGTAGAAAGAAGAAATAATTGTTTCGAGAAAATAACAGAAAACTCTTTCATGCACGTATTAATTTTTGTTATGACTCACATTTAGTGAATACAGGGATGAGATTGTCAAAAAAAGAAAAAAAAAAAGCTGAAAAAAAAAATTTGAGTAAATTATAAGCGACAGATGCTTTAAGTGTTAAAACATTTGAAAATTTTGCATAACTAAACAAAATACTACATTGGAAAAGTAATGATTATTTGTATTATATTTAGTATAATAAAATATTGTATTTATACACAGGGTTGTTTAATACATTAGCAAATTTAATTTTGATGCATTCTTTCATATTAATTCTAAACTATGCTTTTGTTATCTATAATAACTCATGCTTTTATTTCGTCGGTTTTATAGAAATTATATCATTACAATAACAGTTCAGGATTTACAAACTTAAATTAAAAAGAAAAGAAAAAAAAAAAAAGACACATTTTTTAATTCTAAAAGAGCAGTATTTTTTTTTTTTTGCATTTATAAAATTATCATGTATTGTTAAAATGTGCATTGTCCAGTGTCTACACATGAATAAAATTTGGTGGCAATATCTTATGTTTTAGATAAATGTTTCTTTTGTTCAAAAGAGTCTTTTATAAAAATGTGGCAGAAAAGGCTTTAAATATTTTAATGAGTTTACTTCAAAGAATATTGAAAAATACTTCCACTAGTTATATCTTTAAAAATAATATACTGTTATAAAAAGGCGTAAAAGTAAAACAAAGATTTTAATTCACTAAAAACAAAAATAACTTTTTTTTTTGTTCTAGAATTCCTGTTAAAGTATGAGACCAGAAAAATATTGCACAATAACAATTGCTGCATAAAGTTCTCTCATGGTATGAATAAATATACTAACTTCATTTGACCCGTTTCCCCTTTCAGTCCAGTGACATTAACATATATAATAATGACATATACATATCTATGTCAGTGATTAGAGACCAGGACAAAAATTTAGGACTTTCTTTTGATTTCCCTTCTGTGGGGGATTTTAGGCTGCCTCCACTTCTGGGTTAAACTCATTAAGGAGCAATTAAGATAACTCTTTCTTGAATCACCTTCCATTCACAGATAATTGCAATCCCAGGGTCAACCAAACCATGACCCACACTCTAGTCCAGGAGGAGTGTGGAATGTGACATTGTCCAGGACTTTACTTCTTTCTTCCCCTCCTTTAATAAATCTTCCAGTTATTCCTTTGAAAGTTAAAAACTAATAAGTACCACCATTAAGACTAATTCCTTGAACTTTGATTGCAAAATTCCATCTTTGTTAATCCCCATTGGCTTTTGTTAAACACTGAAGTGCAGAACCCATAGTTCAGGAGGAAAGAGCAAATAATTGAAAAGAAAAGGTATGAAGGGGTTTCTTCCAATGCCCCCTTGCTGCCTATGTACTCTCTCCAAAAAAGGCTGTATGACATTAGGAATAAAACTGAAGGAATTCAGTGTTCACTCCATGAGTGTTCAATTTATCAATGTTGGGTGTATCATAGTTAAATTTACAAATGCAGACAGAAGGAGTGTGCAGATTACTCAGAACTTTGCTCGAGGGCTAAAATTTATTAAACAAAAAATTGAATTTTTGGAGAAAAGCAAAAAAAGTGGAATTCCGCCAAAAAGCAAAAGAAACTCATGCCCGATTTATTCAGAATCTTTGAATATAAAAATTATAATTTAATATTTTATTACAGCAAAAATTTTAGATTTTCTGTTACAAAATGACATAATGTAAAGATGAAAATTGTACCATACAATACAGAAGTCAAAAACTCACCTCTAATTTTAATGCAGTTTTGTCATAAGCATTAGGTACTCTGGCTTGTTTAACTCTTGCTAAAGCTGGTAACATTCGCTGCATGAAAGAAAATTCAATGTTTTAGTTCATACTTTTGCCTAATTGTAATTGAGAATTTAATTTACAAATAAACTTTCATTATAAACTTTCTATGTACCAAAACTGAAAACTTTCCCTTTCATAGTATATATTGCAAGCTAATACTCTCAATAATGACACAAAGTTCCTTTTCATTATTTATATTTAATGTCTTAAATTTACTTCTTAAAACATTTTTTTTTTTTTCAAAACAACCCATTTAATGCATTTCCCTTCCTAGTACAAAACCTGAAAGAAGAATGTGTGTTACATTTTTATGAAATGCAGTGCCAAAATTTTGGGATTTATATAAGATATTTTAATTTATGAAATAATACTTTCTCTCAGTTCTACAATTATATAGAAATAATAAATTGAATGGAATAAGAACCAGAAAAATATTTCATTTTTCAAAAATTCTGCATATTTTTCATTTTAACTGATTATTTGAATAAGAATAATCAAGGGATATTTAATGCCGAATATTGCTCTTATTTGTAATTTAAAAATTGATCGCTTCAATACCATAAAAAAAAATGTTAGCAGAGAAAATTATTTTGAATCGTTTTTGCAAGTCAAAGGCAATATGTTCGTTCGTTACTAATTCCCCAGTGGTGAAGGGGTGCCTATGCACTACGTCCATGGCAAAGTCCACGTCCATGGCGTCCCATGACGAAGGGGATAAAATATGCAGCTTCACTTTTATAGAGGCTCCCTGAAGGGCGGAAGTCTGACTTGGCCAGTAGGTTCATGAAATTTAATGGCCAGTTGTTGACAGCTGCAAAATGCGTAACGGTTTTTTCAAGTTGCTTAATGTTATGCAAAATTGTGTTTAAGTATGTTTTATAATAATTTAGAAATTTGCTATTATTACTTAGTACTTATTTATAGATTTATTGTACAGCAGATATAAGCCAAACAACTAATCTTTCTCTCCATGTCAGCTGGTGAGTACTTTATCAAGGTATATCTGTTGGCAAGAAAACTCCACTTAGCGGATCTACTTTTATACAATCTATTATTTGGATGTTGATGATTTCAAAAATTAGGGAGCAGTTAAGACGTTGGCAAATTACAAATTTTATTATTATTTGATAGTAACACAAGACAAATTCACAGAAATATTTTAATTCTTTCAAAACTTATTTTAAGTGTTTTTTTTTTTTTTTCCTCCAAAACTAATTCTTTTTTATAAGTTAGTGTCACTATTACCATCTTTTCCATTTTTTAAAGGTTTTCAAATTTAAATATTTATCCATTTTTTGAATATTTTAAACATTTATATTCACTAATTTTTTTTAACCTTGTAATTTTCTTGCCAATGATTTTCATTATAGGCCTTTTCAGTTGTTTTATAATATTTGTTTTCATTTATCATGAAGCATTCAAATACATTTGGAGACAATTTAAAATTCATTTAAGTTTTCTCATCTTGATCTTTTTATTTCTTACTTATCCAAGCTGATGAAGCATTTACTATTATTTATTTATTCCTCTTTTATTTTTAAGAAGCCCATCCACTAACTTTTCTTTAATTTAGATGGTTTTAACAATGATTTTCGGCAATTTTTAATACATTAATATTCTTGTTTTTATATTTTGATCATTTACTCTAATTTTTCAATCATCGCCATCGCGATATTTCGGTCTTTTTTCCCATTATATTATCGGATGTCATGAACTTTTATTTTAAAATTTTCCCAATATGTTTATTTCATAACAAGTAAATTCTTTATCCTTTTGAAGAAATTTGATTTTTTTTAATATTTTGATATTTTGAATTTAAAAAATGGAGTTTTGTATGCTAGAAACATGCTGTTTTATTACACAGGGTTCCCACTCTTTTTTCAAAATAAAAGAAAGGAGTGTCTAAGGACTTTCTAAGGACCCAATTAATATTTTATAAGGACTAATTGAGATAGGCTGTAAACCATATTGTGGCCTTCATTGCACTACGGAAATGCACTGGGGTGTGATGTATAACATATTTGCAGAGCTAGAAGTTGTCCTAGATTTCCTATATATTTTTTAAAATAGGAAAAACCCCAGAAGCAGAATTTTTCCATGTGTTGCATGCTGAACAAAAAAGTCTTTTCGCAAAACATAGAAAAAATTCTGAATCTGGGGTTTTTCCTATTTTAAAAAATATATAGGACAACTTCTAGTCCTGTATTTGGGAAGAAACTTTTTTTTTTTTAAATTCCGCTAGTTCCGTGGTTTTCCTGTTCAATTGGGCTAGTTTTTTCAAAGAGTTGCGGTAAAGCATAACTGAAATTTTTCTGGTTGCAGATTTTTGGGCTACTTTCAGAAAAGCTTGATGTTTTATTTTGGGGGCAAATTTTAACAAATTTTAGAATGCCAGTTACCTTGAAGTTTCGGTAAATTTATGAACTTTAGTAGTTATTGACAACATTGCGCGAAATTGCACAACTCTAAACATTGGGCTAGTTTTCGTCCATTTTAGGAAAAGACCTGGTAACACTGGGATATTGGGCACTGAAGCTCAAAAATAGATAGAAAATGGAAAAGTGATCGCATCACAGGGGGAATTTAATCATCAGGGAAAATCATCCCTAGGAAAAAATTGAGGAATTTGATCATCCCTAGGGGAAAAAAAATTAGATGGGATTATCCTACCCTAACTTCAAAATTAAGTGGGATTTTAAAAATTAACAGAAGTAATTATTTTTTCTGGGTGGGATTTAGCAGCAAATTACGGGAATCGCACTCTAGGGAGAACCCCGATGATGATCCAATTTCGGGGGAAAATAGAGTGTTGATGAAAACTGAGTAGTTTTAAGGACTTTTAAAAAGGAAAGCTAAAAATAAGGAGTTCTTAAGGAGTTTTTAAGGACTGTGGGAACCCTGTTACAATACTCGAATTTTCCGATCAATGGGGGGCATGAACAACCCTTGGCCATGGTAAGTTGAAAATGGAACCGATTTAACCTTGAATTTATAATAATTGTTAACAGTTAGGACTTCTAAAAACACAACTAAGCAAGCATTTTAGGAATCTATACATCCTTGTTTTATGCATCGTAAATGAGAGATTAATAACATGGTATAATCTGTAAAAGGAAATCTGAAATTTCTCCGAGCGAAAAATTTGCATTGAGATTTAAAAAATTGTGAAATTCTCACGATCTGGCTTTAAAATTAATACGAAGTATGTCTGGGATAGTATCCTTCAAAGGCGCTATTTTAGCCAAACACATTCATAATTTCTGTATGGTCATTTATTGACAGTTCACATATAGGTTAAAGTAGAACAATAATACATAATATTGCAATATCAGCAATTCAGCTCGGAAAAGCATTCCCCCATCCCCAATGTTGATATCCTTTATTCGCGTCGGGCGCCCAGATTTAGTTTGCTCGTGCCAGTCCCGATCTGCAGCGTATTCCCAAAACTCTTTCATATAGATTAATTCTTTCAATTTTTCATTATGAAAAATATGCTATAATGAATAAAGCAATAAATAAATTCACAAGCTGGAAATAGTGGGGACGAGAGTCACGTACCATTTTTATTTAAGTGATTTTAATTCCGTTCGTGCATCCGCTTTCAGGAACCCTTTTAAATTTGAGTCAGATGTAAAAATGATGAAATATCTATTAGTACAGCGTGTAAAAATGGGGGAACTTTAGCTCATTGTAGAGAACGTGGGACACTACGCCCCGGCATGCCACAAAACATATCGGTGATTGCAGGAAGGGGTAGGTTAGGAATGTGGATTGCACTCATTCTCAGCAGCAAATGCAATAAATTACGATTGCCTAGTAGGGGGATAATTACGGGAGAGCCATAGCAGTATCGTAGTGATTGTTGACAGATTTTTTCTCACTCCACAGGTGGGATTATTTAGGAAGAATAGCTATCCTACGCTATCGCACAGTTTGGCCGGTAGTCAGGATTTCTTTAATCGTCAGTTTTTCAAGTTTAATCACCATGTGGCGACTGGCGAGTGGGAATTTTAAAGCTTTACTCGGGACCCATCAACATCATCCTACAATTAATGCAAGCAAACATGAGATGCCAGCAAAGAAAATGCAGCTACCACACAGCAAAGAAAACGTATAGGGGTGCTGTTATCATTTAGAATCACCAAAATAAAGATAACGATAGATACATTTGGAATTTCAAAGGAAACAGGGAACATTTTAGAATTTTGAAAATACTGCATATCTAAAAATAAACAATGCTATCCTTAACATTTTTCTATAAAATTTTGATTTAATATGCTATAAGATCAAGATAATTTTTTTTTTGCTAAAAATAATCCCATTCCAGTACTTCATAAACTGTTATGAAATCTGCAATGGGACATAATATAACTTATTTGTTTGGTTTGAGAACGCTCCTTTAATATTAATAAAATAAATACATGTTTCGAAATCAGGCACAGGAGGGAGAGAAACTAAAATACAATGTTAAAAAATCAAAAGAAATTATCTTTAGGTTACAAAAAGTAGGTATAAAAACATTTCTACTTGCATAGGTTTTTTATTGCTTTTTATATTTCACAAGATTTTGACCTATTGAAGATTATATATATTAGGGGTGTTCCAATATCCAATACTCGAGAACCGTTATCGGTTCTCAAATATCAGAATACCAATAAATCCGATATAGTTTTTTTTTCTTGTATGCATTATTACTTCTTTTATACACTGAAAAAATGGGTTTTCTTCAACTGCCTTTCGTTCTGAAACAGAAAGGTAGACACTGGAATAAGTCTGCCCGATTCTGTGCATCTGCATAAAAAGAACACTTTTGTGAAGGTCATTCGGTGCTATGTTTAAAAATTTGCAGTTAATGGTCCTCTCCCCCCCCCCCTTCTCTTATTTATTTGCCTTTAGAATACTATGGATATTTTTAACTCTTCCTATACATAAATGAAACTTCATTTTAAAACTGAGTGGTCAAGCAAGACACAAAGGATGAAGCAAAACCATTCCTAGACAGATATATAGTATAGATATCACCATTAATTGCCAGATTGGGCCACATTCTGCTGATCGGGCTACTTTTGAACCCTTATCATGACTTTTGAAATAAATTACCTGAAAATATAATTCAAATTTTGTAAAAAAAAAAAAGGGGGGGGGGGGTGAGGTATGCCTTTTCGGGTACTATATTTCATGGCTTGGATTTCTCGCTATAGGCTTTGCACATCTTCCTTTGTTAGGCAAGAAGAAGGCAACTTGTAAATCTACATACAAGGACTATTCTTCATGCATGTCCTAGAATGTCAGAAGCTTAGAATTGGATGCACGGATGGTTCCAGTGGCAAGAAAATTAAAAAAATCCAAAATTCACACACATTTATAGAGGAAATTATAAAATTTATACAGGAAATAAAAAATTTATAAAATTTATAAAGGAAATAGGAAAAGTAAACTTATAGAGAATGCATAAATCCTCAAATAATATCTGCATATACAATGTCAAACCAGTAGCAGAAGATGAAAATGCATTGAAAACAGCTTCAAACAGTTGATTGACGATTCTCTTCAAAAACTGAGGTTGGAAATGTAGACCACTGGTAAATTTTTATACATAATGGACCCATTTAAAAAAGGGAAAAGTACATCTGCTAGAAATGTGGTGAATGGCACCATTCTAACAGATATTGTTAATATTATGTTGTTCCTATGATTGTATTATACCACGTGGTTAAAAATGGCATTATGTAATTAGTGCCCAACAGAGAAAAACCAGATCCACAGAATAACGACACCAGGAGATAATCTACTTCCCGGCCGTCCAAACAGTTACCTTACACCTTTCTGGTAGGTCGGACGGTCTGGGTCTAAACAACAACAACCAGGAGATAATCTATCCATTACAAAAATAAAAGAACAATAATAAAAATACAGAAATATCAATTATAAAATGCATATAAATGTAAAAATAGGTGTATTTTTAAAGCCCCTGTATGTTTATAATTAGATATGGGGTATTAGAGCAATGAAATATTTTTTCTTCCTAATTTAAAGGATTGCTTTATAACCTATTTAGTTTCTTTTAATTTTTAGGGGGGAAAAAAGCATTTTGTCAATAAATGCCATTTAGCAAGGATGTCAAATGTTTTCAGAACAAACATATCACAAAAATCAGTCTTGTGAAGTATTTGTGTTTCAATTAAGTATTTTTATTTACAAACATGTAGAGAAATGATATATAAAAAGAAAACAAGAATTCTATTACAATAAAATATTAATACACAGTGACAAACTGTGTCTCTATACTGCACTGTTATTAGCACGGGCCGTTTTCAACAGTGAAAAAATAATAACAAGAATAGCTATTATATTTAGATGGGATACAGCATGGATCCTGCCTGGTGTGAACAGAAGTGTGCTTTGTTCAAGTTGTGTTTTGTTTTTTGGATCCTGGATATTTTGATTTAAAAAAGGGGCATGTATGTTTTTGACTAATCATTAGTGTGGACTGTATAAAACAATGCACACAAAAATTGACAAATGTATCACAGTTGTGATTTAACATGTTAAAATGTCACAATATATTTGATTTTGATCCAAAACATGTAAACAGGTAACTAAATAGAGTCAGAAGACATTCCGGTTGGTTTTGTCATTAGCATGGATACTTCTTTACCATGCAAATGGCATTTGTCTAATGATTTTATAATGCAAAGTTTTCTTTCATTATCCAAAGTGTATTTCATTATTCTGTAATACTATAGGTCAATTAAATGTTTAATTCAATTTCATTAACCAAATTATTTTTAGAATTGATTGTCAAATCATTAGCATGGATTGAAGTCATTAGCACAGAGTGTGATTTTTTTTATTTAAGTTTTGTTTGATTTACTAAAATGATAGCTTTTATCTAACTTATTATATCTTTTATCTTATTTGCCTTTTATCTAACATTATAAGGAACTCGTTGTATTTAAGAATTCTTTGTACAATTTTTTCCTTTTTTTATTTTGATGTGGAAAAGTACATTTAATTGTAGAATCATCCATTGCATAAATATAACTTATATGTCCTGTTAAACCATCTGTATGTAGCAATCATGTTGAAGAATAAAAGTGTGTTTAAATTTACTGGAATATTAAGATGAAATATATATATATATATATATATATATATAGAGAGAGAGAGAGAGAGAGAGAGAGAGAGATTGAAATAAGTTACGGCAATTGCTATGAGCTATCTTAAAACTGCGACAATAAATGGCTCACATCATTTCTCTTCTTGACACTAGTTTATTTTCAAAATGGCACACACTGCTGATGCTAAGGTAAATTAAGTATCAAAAACATACAAGTGTTACACTGCCCTTAAGAAATAAGTTAATGCACAGCTGGGACAGAAAGGCTACTTTGAAACCAAACTGGAGGCAGATGTAGCAGCTATAACAAAGCTGTTGTAAAATTAATGGACTGTAATCGAAGAAATGTTTACAAATTTAACAAAAAATGAAGTTCTGAAATGTGCAAACATTTTCTATCCGGCAAATTTGGGTGATGAGGATAATTATGGTTTTAACGAAGTGCACTACTTGTTGAGTTACTTCAAGAAAGTTTTACAATATACTAAGTGTATTAACAAAACTACAACTCATTTAATTAGTTGTAGTTAATTATTTTTAGATCGGTTGTGTTCAAAATGGATCCCCTTTTGGCAAATGTAATGTCTTCATTTTCAAATCACGCACGGGAGCATGACAATCTTCTGAGCACAGCTTCTTTTCATCAAGATGGCCCCTATTTTAATTAATATTGAAAAAGGCATGACAAATAGGGGAAGGGGGGAACCTCAAAATAAATGCATGTCTACATCTACAATATATATAAGTATTTAATTTTACTTGAGATGTCTTTTAGTGTTTTACATAAATATGTGGAGTCTGCAAGATAAGTGAAGCATTTTTTAAAAATATATTATTAATTAATTTTTTTTCAAAGTTTAGCAAAAATTTTACAACTTAAATTTGCTGCCACCTTTAAAATGTTGTTTCGAGTCCAATACACACACACATCAATCAGCAGCTGTATGCCCTTTGGATCAGTCGAGTGGCCTGGGTCTTTTAACACATAATAAAATAACGTCATGAAACAATACAGAGCACATTTTCTGATTACTGAGCAAAGGATGTCTAAAAGTACAGATAGTTTAAGCAGGATTTCATTATATATACTATGGCACCACACTCCCTAAAAATGAACCTTTATACTGAAATTAGCAAGTACACATTTCTGTTGTCCAAGGCCTTAAGAAAGTGTAAGGAAGAGGATCAAAAATGGTAACAAACCCAACATTTTATTGGAACCACATTTATATTCATAACAGTTGACATATTGACTTTTTATTTCTTTTTGAAATATTCAACATGACACAATTTTTAATTTTATGACAGGCCGTTTCAATTTTGGAGCAAAACTATTTTTTCCTAAATAATGTTTCTAGTCATCCATTGAATTTGGTACCGCTCAAGAGGAGACCCTCTCACCTGTATGTTGGGAGTGTTGTATCTGGTTGGATCTGTGCTGGACCGCTGCGTCTGACCAGAGGATGGTGGCTGCGAGTTCTGGACGCCATCGGACAGGAAGTTGTCATCCACCTACAAACCAGTACGATGAGTGACATAATCAAAATGATATATTTGAGGTTTTAAAGAATTCTCATGATGACATTTTCTAGTCATCCATCTGATACACTCATAAATTACTCTCTTTAAGTAAGGCATAATAATTAGCAAATTATCATAAATATCATCAAAAAGATATTATCCGCAAGGTGTGTTCCTCGCTACAATACATTGATACTATCTCAAAAAAGTTTTTTAATTTCTTTAACCAACCAATGTCTTTTCCTACGTTGCAGTTTGCATCACCGCAACAAGATGAAGGGTGGTATGTGCAAAAAAATTTCCCATCAAAAGTAGCACTGAATAATATTCATTTTCAATGTTGACTCCAATCTGAGTGTGAAATGGTATAGTTCTGGAAAGGAAGATTTTTCAAATTATCTTTTGAGTACAATTTTGTTCGATGGACTTGCATATGATTTTCTTCAATGCTGTACTTACAAATTTACTTTCAAAATTAAGTAAAATAGAAGTAGATATAAAGAAAATAACAACTACAAATACCACATTATAATATTTTGTGAATTCTATTCTTAATCAATAACCATACTATTATAGTGTTAATCACAATTGCTAGCTATTAGTTATAATCTTTATTAAATTTTATTATTGAAATAAAAATAAGTGACAATACCTTAATCAAGTTTATTTGTATTCTTAAATTTTTGAATTTCAGTTCAAGTGGCATGCATTTATGAAAAGGTTGAGAACCTCCACTTTATTCTACAGTAGAAGTGCACACAGAGTCATCACAAGACTATTTGCCAATGGTTACAAACATTTATTTGTAACTAGAAATTGTACCCGGGATTAAAGATGCAAACTTCTGATTAATATAGCATCAGAACATACAGAAAAATTTCAGAAACCTAACAATATAGCCTTTAATTTAAATGATATGCCCTTAACTTAATGCACGCACCTATTCACATGCAGACAACTGAAACAGTTTTCAGTCTCGACAAAATGCCTGATATTTTAACAAAATACCTGCTTTCAATATGGATTTGAAAAGCGTCTGCTCCAATAAATGTGAAAAAAAAAAAAAAAAATTACAAACATTAAATATAAGTTGAATATACATATCTCATATTTATAATACATTATAACAATTAGATCAGTGATTTTTGATCAAATTTAGCACAATACTCATGATAATATATCAAATTATGAAAATTAGAACAAAACTTTTAAATTCACAAAATTAGAAAACCAATAAATTAAAACCACGTTGAAACAACTGTTCCAGACAAAATGATATTCAAAACATCTGCCTTTGTATCTTACATTTGGATAGCGTCTACCAATTGAAACTCGCCTCAAAATTTGGATGGATTTTTAGCTTTAAATTTTTATTACTTTGAAGCTAATTCAAAATTTTACTGGGGAGTAATGTGTATCAAATTTCACAACTGTTGGAAGCTTCTATGGACTGCTAGACAACACAGATATATTATATTATGTAAGCTTGACGGAATAAATAATTATTAAAATGTTTAGTAGTGATTAGACAATAACAATTGACTATTGTTAAATCTTTCAAGAGTAACTTTAAATTTAAATCGGGTGCTTTTTAGGAGTCAAACTATTTAAATAAATTTATATTTTGAGTGAGTCTAATATAACAAATATCAGAGTTCACTTTAATTACGAACAATTCATCCAATTCAAAATTAAAACATTTCAATTAAGATGACTCATATTTTCTGATCCACGTGCAAAAGGATTGAGCAAATCAGTTGCTATAGTAAACATCTAATTATCATAAATAGAAAGGCACATCCAATCATATACCTCCCCTTAGTGTAAAATTTACTTGCACGTAAAGTTTCAAATAAATATAAAATATTGCCCTGATTATACCATAATGCTATTGGCTTCCAAACATTGAAATTGGGCACTTCGGATGACTCGCCAAAATAAAGTAACGTGCAAAATGCCATAGAGATTTAATAAATAGAGCCTGAAATAAGGAAAAGTATTTGGCATTAAAAAGAACTCAAAACTGTTCGAAACTTAACACTCTTGAAATTAAATAATTCTCTAACATGTTGCATGCATGAGTGTGTTAGATTCATGACAATTATGTCAATATGGAAAGCCAAGTACTTTTCAGATACCCAATACTGTTTCATTTTTTTCTTCTTCTTTTTAACAAATTCATTCAGAAATCTTGAAAAAGGTTAATAATAGCATTTAATAATCAATGGGATTCATTTTCTAATGGTAAATTATATAAAAAAGAAATGTTTTTTTAGCACGATACAATTTCTCAATTTTATTTTAAATTTGGAAACTTGCATAAAATAAATAGGACTGTGTTCACATCCAACTTGATGTGAAATACTCTATTCAGGAGATATCTCTCTCTCTCTCTCTCTCTCTCACACACACACACACACACACACCATCTCAAATATGAGTGGAGGAATGTTTAAAATGTGTACCCATCCCAATGCACAAAAGAAATACAAATGGTGTTGAATACTTTTTCTATATATGGTACTGGTATGGATCCTGTCTGACCCAAGCTGTTTTTCGCTGTCCACCACTGGTCTTCGTCTTTTGATATGACAGTCAAGATTTCACCTTTCTTAAAAGGGAGATCATCCAAATCACCCTGAAAAAAAAAAAAATAATAAATGAAATATATATATATATATATATATATATAAAATTACAATTTTTTTTGTACCTAAATCAGTGCACCATTTTTGTTCAAATACTTATTAAATGATATCTTAAAAAAATTCTACTAATTTATAGTGCAATCATTAGCTCTACTATACATCTAGGGTGATTGTTAACCCTTTCGGGACGGCGGCATTCCGAAACTGCCGTGGCCCAAAGGACAGAGCACTTTGTTTCCGAACTGTTCCCAAAAGCCGGCTAATTTTTTGCAGTATAAGCCTAACTCTCGAAAAAAATTCACTAAAAATCACCCGTTCAACACAGCATTCTACTTTTTTCATGAAGAAAGGAAATACTTATTTTCTATTTTATGTATATTTTTCATACAAATTTTCTTTTATCAAATATTAAAAATTTTAGTGTATATATGTTTTAGGTACAGATGGATAATTCTTTGGCATGTCCTTCCGATTTTTTAAAACTGTACCACTTATATGCGTATTCTTAGACAACAAATACTTTGCGAGTACAGGAGAGGTAAAAAATCTATCCAAATACAAAGTATATCCTTTTCCTAAAAGTTCACTTAGAAGTGTTTTCACAACACGTTCTCCATACCCACCATCAGAAATTGATAACTCCGTGTTCTTTCCAGTATACACAAGGAAATTCCATATATAGCCTGATTCCGATTCTGACAATTTATATATTTTTATTCCATATCTGGACCTTTTCGAGGGTATATATTGACGAAATCTCAGCCTTCCTTTCCATGAGAACAAAGATTCATCAATGAACACATTTCTTCTAGGAGTGTATATAGATTTAAATTTTGAAACTAATGCATCTAACACGGGTTTCAATTTATCTAGTTTTTGGGCATTACTATCAAGAGTAAAATGAAGGTAACGTAATATTCCTATAAATCGATCGCGACTCATAACTGAATTAAAAAAAGAGTACTGATAATTAGATTCTTAGAAAAATACATTTTAAGATTTGGTTTTCTGACAATGCTCATCAAAACTACTAGTGCGAGAAACACACGAAATTCGTTTCCTGTCACAGGTGTAAATACATTTGAAACAGGTGGCATCTTCGATGTGGAAGGAGAGAGGAGATTTTTCTCCCATTTTTTCTTTGCAAACTCATTAGTTGCTTTTACGATAAATTCTACTAGTTCATCATCAAAAAATATGCTAAAAAATCAAGTTCCTTATCTAAATTAGGCGGCATGATTTTGTGATTTATTCCAGGTATGTTCAAAAACTCCAAAGAATTCAGATCTTTCAAATCACATGTCCAAATATCATTCGAAAAAACAGCAACTGAAGCTGGCGGCGTTGTAATAATAGTACGCTCAGAATCTAAAGAATCAATTGCATTTTTAGATTCATCATCAGAAATAACACTGTTCCACAAATCTTTACTATCTGCATTGCTTACATTACTGTCTTGTTCATTTATCATACGCATATATTCTTCCACAGAAAGGAAACGTCTCAAACCAGCCATACTTTTATCCGAAATAACCTAATCATTTCACTGTCGCACATTCCTTTACCCCCCTCCCCCCCCAAAAAATACTCTCTTATATTCCTGTAATTCACCAACGAAATCATTAAAAGCTAAAATCAAAAGGAGACCCGGAACTCAATTATAAAATTGTTGATGCTGCGAGAAGTGCTCTGTTTACTTTACAGAACCATGTTTCACCGCTCCAAATGGAAAAATAATTCATTAAATTCTCCTTGTGCCAAGGTCAAGCATCTGCAAAATACATTTAAGTTGCTTCTACGGGCATTTAACGCCGTCTAATAGACAAATAAATTCAAATGAAAACGTTTCACATAGAAACACTGATACGTGCCACTCGCCGTTTAGGGTAAAGTTCTCTCCATCAAGAGTGCATGCCGTCCGTCCTTGAATGCAAGTTCACAGCCGGCACGCGGGCATGCCAACCGTCGCAAAAGGGTTAATGAAGCTTTTCCAGGTCTTCCTACTCCGTGTAAGCAGCATTGACTAACAAGGAGTTGAGATGTTTGGTGTGCCATTTTGGTCAGTATGACACTATTTTATACACAGTTGATTCACTATTTAAATAGTGAAAAATTAATTATGTTTCGATGCAAATAATGGATGCCATTTTTAGTTAAAAAGAAAGTTGAAGTCCAAATTGTCCTGTATTCAAATGGACTAAGAAGTCAAAACAATGAATAAAAGATTTTCTATGAATGAATATTTAATAAAATGAATAAGTCCAGGAAAAAGGTAATAGAATTACAATTCTGGGAAGAACTGTTGTTTTTTTGCACATATATATAAAATAACAAATCAAAGCCTTTAAGTGCCCACAATTACGGAAATAGATTTTATTGAGCATTGCTCAATAAAGCCCTTGCAAGGTTGCCATCGTAACTACACATGAAAAATAGTTGCTTTAATAACCTGAAAAGTCAAAAATAGTAGCCTAAATAGTCTCCTCTTAGAGATAATTTAGTTGCTTATCTGGGCCATTTAGTAGTCTTTTTTCATAATCTTTTTATGCTGATTTTGATAAAAAGAATAGAACATACATATATAAAACAGAAAATTTTGAAACATAGCTAGACAATACTAAGTGTGAGTTTATAAACTATAAGCAAGCAGAACTTTGATTTCTTAAGCCAACCTTTGTTTTCTTCAATAAAATTGAATGTGTTTATTTTTACCTTCCTTTAGTTTATTTTAGAATTTAACTATTATAATAATAATAAAACAAATATTTTTTGTCCTACCTTTTATAATTGTTATGAATAAAAAGTACATTCAAGACAAAGACCTGAATGCTGTTAAATTATATTCGGTTTCATTGCCGGTTAGAGTTTAAGATAAATTAAACATATACTGCATTTCTGCAAACAGAATGACATTCGTCATTGAACCATGTAAAATAAACATTTACTGCACCATAGTACTTATAACTTGTAATAATTAATGTTGAATAATACATACACCATATTAGAAAATTAAGAAATAAATATAAATAAATCATTATATATAATTAAAATATTGTCTCTAAATAAAATTTGTAAAAAAATAACTTATTGCAAATGAAGGTGGATGAAATGCATATTGCATTGATCAGAAAAATTATGGCATACTATTATAAAACAGAACAATAAATTAAAAAAAAAAAACGATATTTTTGTATTTTATGATGTTTAAAAAATAAATTGTATGCAAAAAACAATCTATATAATTAGTATTACAGTTTGGAACCAATTATGTAAATTCTGGAATTATTTGTTATTTTTCTTTTACTTTAAAAAAAAAAAAAACCATTAATTTATTTTTATTTTGTTTTAAATCCAGTCCCATCTATATAATCCTGAATATTTTCCCTCTTCAATTTCAAATTTATGCAAAAAAGCAAGCATGCAGTACCAGGCCCGGATTTAGGCCCCCCTCCCGAATCTTACACTATAAACTGAACAATGCTTCGGTGCAGGAGTAGGTTAAAATGCGGCGAGGATGGCCAATTTTCGGAAGTTGCCATCCTATCGGACGACCTTGAGATTAGAGATTCCGTAAAAAAATAAATAAATAACAAATTGTCATCATAAAATTATGGTGAAAACCACCCTTTCACTTAGCTGATGTGATCATCAACGCCTTCTTTCTAGGAGAGCTGTCAGGTCCAAATTGTAACCACAGGTGCTAATTATTTTTTCTTCCCTCAGAATGAACTCAACCGGCCCGAAGTGATTTGTATTCAAATGCGTTAAAAACATAAATTTGCCAAAATTTTGCACAGAAGAATTGAGTTTGTTTTCTTAAACATTTATCTTTACATAGCTGAGATAAGCCCCAATAAGTTTATGTATTCAATTTGAATCCATTGAAATTTTTCTCAAAATAAATATGTTCTGCCAGTCATAAGCGACTTTTTAAAAATAACTCAACCCGGCCCGAAACAGTGTCAGAAAACTAAAGCCCAGCGGGGCTTAAGCCCAAACCCGTGCAGAGCTCTATCCCCTTTTAAATCTTACAAGTATGTTGCCCACCTACGTGCTCTTTGTATCAATTTTCGGAGCAGACAAAACTTACTTTTGGAGCAGCATAAAATGCTTCGGAGTAGGTGCAAAACTCACTTTTGGAGCAGCAAGAAATGCTTCGGAATAGGTATAAAACTTACTTTTGGAGCAACATGAAATGCTTAGGAGCAGCAAATTTACAAACTTTAGAAGCAGTAAATTGAAAATATATCTATACCCTGAGAAAAAGTGCTTTTTAAAAAATTTAACTGGTCTGCATACATTCATGTATATTAGCAAAATATGAGTCAAGACAATGTTGACTGAACATTATTTACAAGCACATTTAATTTAGGAGGGGAGGGGACAGCCAATGTGTTTACACAACTTACTGTTTATTTTTTAAAATGAAATTCCTACAGTTTTCCCGATTTACCCAGTTGTCTTTAGCAAAATTCAAGATAGTGCATATTGCTATTTTAACTAAATTTTAACAAAAAATTAATTTTTGAATTAATTGATATTTATATTATAAGTACATGAAGGTGGAAAACAATAAAAAAAATTCCTCTGTTTATATAATTTTGAAAGCATACATATGCAACTTAGACTTTTAAATAAAATTTTTTTGTCTTCCAGAACAGTCTTAAGCTCAGCTGTTAAAATTGTTTTGAAACTTGACACTTTGCACTTTGATTATGCAATTTTACAAAAATCAAAATTTATGTTATATTTTATTTATGTACCAAATACGATTAAAATCTTTCAAAGATTATAGAATCTCCAAATCAATAATTTTTAATAAAAAAATTTTCAATTATAATGTTTAAGTTTCCTTCTCTAAAGGTACATTTTAGGTAAAATGTAAGTTCAGAAGTTTTTCCCCCAAGTTAAATATGTGAGTGTAAGTGTATGTTGCTACGATAATTAGTGTTTTCTATTTCTGGTAAAGTATAAAATAGAATACATTTTTAATAAATTTATAAATTAGTTAAAACTTCTTTCGAATTATTGATACCTGCTACCCTTGCAAGGGAGGAGGGGGTAAAAAAAAACCAGTTTCTAATGAGATTTTTTAAGGTGGGAAAAGTTGAAAAAAGAAAATTTTTTTTTTCATAACTGTGAATATCAAAACACTATTTACTTTTCTGTGCAAGAATAAATAAATGCGTAAGATATATTAATTGTTTATTAATTTATTACTATTTTATTTATTGTTTAATACATTATTCAATAAAATATATACATTAAATGCCTTTAGATTCACAGTATAGCAAAGGGATTTCTCATTGCTAAAGAGTTAACATTTATACTATTTGGCAAATAGTATAAAATATTTGTTAACGCTTGAGAATAAAAACTGAATTACACAATTGTATTATTTATGGAAAAATAATTAAAAAAACAAGCTTTAAAATTAACTAAAATATAAAAATAATGACGCTTAGTAAAGTTAATGTGCAATAATAAGAGGATGGGCATGGATGGAAGAAGATTATTATATACTCTCGGCAACGCCCGAGAATAAAAACAATTGCGCAATTGTATTATTTATGCAAAAATAATTAAAAAACCAAGCTTTAAAATTAACTAAAATGTGAAAATAAGCTAGTTTATACAAGCTAATGTGCAATAACAAGAGGGTGGAGATGGATGGAAAAAAAATAATTGTGTACTCTCGGCAACGCCCAAGAATAAAAACAATTGCGCAATCGTACTATTTATGTGAAAATAATTCAAAAATTAACCTTTAGAATTAACTAAAATATGAAAACAAACTTATGCAGGCAAGCTAATGTGCAACAATAAGAGGATGAACATGGATGGAAAAAGATAATTGTGCATTCTCGACAATGCCCAAGAATAAAAACTGAATTGCACAATCGCTGTTTAGTAAAATAATTGTTTTTTTTTTATTCGCACTATAAACATAAAATAGTTTTATTGCTCTGATATGCAATAATTAGAAGATAAAAGTGGATGCAAACTGATACTTTTGGACTCTCAGTAATGCACTGGAAAATGAATTGAATGATGATGAATTGAATTTAAGTCCTCCCTGTGATTTATACATTTTAAGGAAATAATCGTAAAAGTTGGCACTAGAAAGTGTTCCTATAGTGCCGAGATACGAACGGCAATTGCGGGAGTTTTAGAAAATTCGCGGAGAATTTTTAATATATGCCGAACTTTTCTTTTACTATTGAATTTTGAGATTGGCGCAGGTCGGCGTAAAATATATGGCAAACACAAAAATTGGCGAAATTTGTATCATGGTACTAGATTTAGCGCAGTTTGGCACAGGTGCAACATCCCTGCACTTATAAACCTAAGCTATAAAATTTCGATTTGCTATAATTAACTTTTTTTTTTGCATCATATGCGTACTCTATTGTGACAAAATAAAAATTATCAACCACTTGCTTTTCATGTTTTATATTTTCTTTTCCCTTTGTTCTAGTTAGGAACGTAAAATCCCAAAAATCGTAATACTGACGGTACCGATGTTTCTTCAATATCGGCCCGGTACTGTCATACAGTAGATGCAAAGAGATTGAAAAAGATTCAAAATTAAATAAAACAAAATAAACATAAAATTTCACACACAAAACAATACTTAACAGCATTATTTATAACATAAATTGAATCATAGAAAAAAAGAATCCATTGAAATTTTTCTCAAAATAAATATGTTCTGCCAGTCATAAGCGACTTTTTAAAAATAACTCAACCCGGCCCGAAACAGTGTCAGAAAACTAAAGCCCAGCGGGGCTTAAGCCCAAACCCGTGCAGAGCTCTATCCCCTTTTAAATCTTACAAGTATGTTGCCCACCTACGTGCTCTTTGTATCAATTTTCGGAGCAGACAAAACTTACTTTTGGAGCAGCATAAAATGCTTCGGAGTAGGTGCAAAACTCACTTTTGGAGCAGCAAGAAATGCTTCGGAATAGGTATAAAACTTACTTTTGGAGCAACATGAAATGCTTAGGAGCAGCAAATTTACAAACTTTAGAAGCAGTAAATTGAAAATATATCTATACCCTGAGAAAAAGTGCTTTTTAAAAAATTTAACTGGTCTGCATACATTCATGTATATTAGCAAAATATGAGTCAAGACAATGTTGACTGAACATTATTTACAAGCACATTTAATTTAGGAGGGGAGGGGACAGCCAATGTGTTTACACAACTTACTGTTTATTTTTTAAAATGAAATTCCTACAGTTTTCCCGATTTACCCAGTTGTCTTTAGCAAAATTCAAGATAGTGCATATTGCTATTTTAACTAAATTTTAACAAAAAATTAATTTTTGAATTAATTGATATTTATATTATAAGTACATGAAGGTGGAAAACAATAAAAAAAATTCCTCTGTTTATATAATTTTGAAAGCATACATATGCAACTTAGACTTTTAAATAAAATTTTTTTGTCTTCCAGAACAGTCTTAAGCTCAGCTGTTAAAATTGTTTTGAAACTTGACACTTTGCACTTTGATTATGCAATTTTACAAAAATCAAAATTTATGTTATATTTTATTTATGTACCAAATACGATTAAAATCTTTCAAAGATTATAGAATCTCCAAATCAATAATTTTTAATAAAAAAATTTTCAATTATAATGTTTAAGTTTCCTTCTCTAAAGGTACATTTTAGGTAAAATGTAAGTTCAGAAGTTTTTCCCCCAAGTTAAATATGTGAGTGTAAGTGTATGTTGCTACGATAATTAGTGTTTTCTATTTCTGGTAAAGTATAAAATAGAATACATTTTTAATAAATTTATAAATTAGTTAAAACTTCTTTCGAATTATTGATACCTGCTACCCTTGCAAGGGAGGAGGGGGTAAAAAAAAAACAGTTTCTAATGAGATTTTTTAAGGTGGGAAAAGTTGAAAAAAGAAAATTTTTTTTTTCATAACTGTGAATATCAAAACACTATTTACTTTTCTGTGCAAGAATAAATAAATGCGTAAGATATATTAATTGTTTATTAATTTATTACTATTTTATTTATTGTTTAATACATTATTCAATAAAATATATACATTAAATGCCTTTAGATTCACAGTATAGCAAAGGGATTTCTCATTGCTAAAGAGTTAACATTTATACTATTTGGCAAATAGTATAAAATATTTGTTAACGCTTGAGAATAAAAACTGAATTACACAATTGTATTATTTATGGAAAAATAATTAAAAAAACAAGCTTTAAAATTAACTAAAATATAAAAATAATGACGCTTAGTAAAGTTAATGTGCAATAATAAGAGGATGGGCATGGATGGAAGAAGATTATTATATACTCTCGGCAACGCCCGAGAATAAAAACAATTGCGCAATTGTATTATTTATGCAAAAATAATTAAAAAACCAAGCTTTAAAATTAACTAAAATGTGAAAATAAGCTAGTTTATACAAGCTAATGTGCAATAACAAGAGGGTGGAGATGGATGGAAAAAAAATAATTGTGTACTCTCGGCAACGCCCAAGAATAAAAACAATTGCGCAATCGTACTATTTATGTGAAAATAATTCAAAAATTAACCTTTAGAATTAACTAAAATATGAAAACAAACTTATGCAGGCAAGCTAATGTGCAACAATAAGAGGATGAACATGGATGGAAAAAGATAATTGTGCATTCTCGACAATGCCCAAGAATAAAAACTGAATTGCACAATCGCTGTTTAGTAAAATAATTGTTTTTTTTTTATTCGCACTATAAACATAAAATAGTTTTATTGCTCTGATATGCAATAATTAGAAGATAAAAGTGGATGCAAACTGATACTTTTGGACTCTCAGTAATGCACTGGAAAATGAATTGAATGATGATGAATTGAATTTAAGTCCTCCCTGTGATTTATACATTTTAAGGAAATAATCGTAAAAGTTGGCACTAGAAAGTGTTCCTATAGTGCCGAGATACGAACGGCAATTGCGGGAGTTTTAGAAAATTCGCGGAGAATTTTTAATATATGCCGAACTTTTCTTTTACTATTGAATTTTGAGATTGGCGCAGGTCGGCGTAAAATATATGGCAAACACAAAAATTGGCGAAATTTGTATCATGGTACTAGATTTAGCGCAGTTTGGCACAGGTGCAACATCCCTGCACTTATAAACCTAAGCTATAAAATTTCGATTTGCTATAATTAACTTTTTTTTTTGCATCATATGCGTACTCTATTGTGACAAAATAAAAATTATCAACCACTTGCTTTTCATGTTTTATATTTTCTTTTCCCTTTGTTCTAGTTAGGAACGTAAAATCCCAAAAATCGTAATACTGACGGTACCGATGTTTCTTCAATATCGGCCCGGTACTGTCATACAGTAGATGCAAAGAGATTGAAAAAGATTCAAAATTAAATAAAACAAAATAAACATAAAATTTCACACACAAAACAATACTTAACAGCATTATTTATAACATAAATTGAATCATAGAAAAAAAGAATCCATTGAAATTTTTCTCAAAATAAATATGTTCTGCCAGTCATAAGCGACTTTTTAAAAATAACTCAACCCGGCCCGAAACAGTGTCAGAAAACTAAAGCCCAGCGGGGCTTAAGCCCAAACCCGTGCAGAGCTCTATCCCCTTTTAAATCTTACAAGTATGTTGCCCACCTACGTGCTCTTTGTATCAATTTTCGGAGCAGACAAAACTTACTTTTGGAGCAGCATAAAATGCTTCGGAGTAGGTGCAAAACTCACTTTTGGAGCAGCAAGAAATGCTTCGGAATAGGTATAAAACTTACTTTTGGAGCAACATGAAATGCTTAGGAGCAGCAAATTTACAAACTTTAGAAGCAGTAAATTGAAAATATATCTATACCCTGAGAAAAAGTGCTTTTTAAAAAATTTAACTGGTCTGCATACATTCATGTATATTAGCAAAATATGAGTCAAGACAATGTTGACTGAACATTATTTACAAGCACATTTAATTTAGGAGGGGAGGGGACAGCCAATGTGTTTACACAACTTACTGTTTATTTTTTAAAATGAAATTCCTACAGTTTTCCCGATTTACCCAGTTGTCTTTAGCAAAATTCAAGATAGTGCATATTGCTATTTTAACTAAATTTTAACAAAAAATTAATTTTTGAATTAATTGATATTTATATTATAAGTACATGAAGGTGGAAAACAATAAAAAGAATTCCTCTGTTTATATAATTTTGAAAGCATACATATGCAACTTAGACTTTTAAATAAAATTTTTTTGTCTTCCAGAACAGTCTTAAGCTCAGCTGTTAAAATTGTTTTGAAACTTGACACTTTGCACTTTGATTATGCAATTTTACAAAAATCAAAATTTATGTTATATTTTATTTATGTACCAAATACGATTAAAATCTTTCAAAGATTATAGAATCTCCAAATCAATAATTTTTAATAAAAAAATTTTCAATTATAATGTTTAAGTTTCCTTCTCTAAAGGTACATTTTAGGTAAAATGTAAGTTCAGAAGTTTTTCCCCCAAGTTAAATATGTGAGTGTAAGTGTATGTTGCTACGATAATTAGTGTTTTCTATTTCTGGTAAAGTATAAAATAGAATACATTTTTAATAAATTTATAAATTAGTTAAAACTTCTTTCGAATTATTGATACCTGCTACCCTTGCAAGGGAGGAGGGGGTAAAAAAAAACAGTTTCTAATGAGATTTTTTAAGGTGGGAAAAGTTGAAAAAAGAAAATTTTTTTTTTCATAACTGTGAATATCAAAACACTATTTACTTTTCTGTGCAAGAATAAATAAATGCGTAAGATATATTAATTGTTTATTAATTTATTACTATTTTATTTATTGTTTAATACATTATTCAATAAAATATATACATTAAATGCCTTTAGATTCACAGTATAGCAAAGGGATTTCTCATTGCTAAAGAGTTAACATTTATACTATTTGGCAAATAGTATAAAATATTTGTTAACGCTTGAGAATAAAAACTGAATTACACAATTGTATTATTTATGGAAAAATAATTAAAAAAACAAGCTTTAAAATTAACTAAAATATAAAAATAATGACGCTTAGTAAAGTTAATGTGCAATAATAAGAGGATGGGCATGGATGGAAGAAGATTATTATATACTCTCGGCAACGCCCGAGAATAAAAACAATTGCGCAATTGTATTATTTATGCAAAAATAATTAAAAAACCAAGCTTTAAAATTAACTAAAATGTGAAAATAAGCTAGTTTATACAAGCTAATGTGCAATAACAAGAGGGTGGAGATGGATGGAAAAAAAATAATTGTGTACTCTCGGCAACGCCCAAGAATAAAAACAATTGCGCAATCGTACTATTTATGTGAAAATAATTCAAAAATTAACCTTTAGAATTAACTAAAATATGAAAACAAACTTATGCAGGCAAGCTAATGTGCAACAATAAGAGGATGAACATGGATGGAAAAAGATAATTGTGCATTCTCGACAATGCCCAAGAATAAAAACTGAATTGCACAATCGCTGTTTAGTAAAATAATTGTTTTTTTTTTATTCGCACTATAAACATAAAATAGTTTTATTGCTCTGATATGCAATAATTAGAAGATAAAAGTGGATGCAAACTGATACTTTTGGACTCTCAGTAATGCACTGGAAAATGAATTGAATGATGATGAATTGAATTTAAGTCCTCCCTGTGATTTATACATTTTAAGGAAATAATCGTAAAAGTTGGCACTAGAAAGTGTTCCTATAGTGCCGAGATACGAACGGCAATTGCGGGAGTTTTAGAAAATTCGCGGAGAATTTTTAATATATGCCGAACTTTTCTTTTACTATTGAATTTTGAGATTGGCGCAGGTCGGCGTAAAATATATGGCAAACACAAAAATTGGCGAAATTTGTATCATGGTACTAGATTTAGCGCAGTTTGGCACAGGTGCAACATCCCTGCACTTATAAACCTAAGCTATAAAATTTCGATTTGCTATAATTAACTTTTTTTTTTGCATCATATGCGTACTCTATTGTGACAAAATAAAAATTATCAACCACTTGCTTTTCATGTTTTATATTTTCTTTTCCCTTTGTTCTAGTTAGGAACGTAAAATCCCAAAAATCGTAATACTGACGGTACCGATGTTTCTTCAATATCGGCCCGGTACTGTCATACAGTAGATGCAAAGAGATTGAAAAAGATTCAAAATTAAATAAAACAAAATAAACATAAAATTTCACACACAAAACAATACTTAACAGCATTATTTATAACATAAATTGAATCATAGAAAAAAAAAGACGAACTTGCTTGTTTGTTCAGCTTATTAGATTCATATCCGATTAAAATTATGACCCAATCGGCAGTAAATTTGAGTGATTGAGATCATGTTGAAACATCGAATGCACAGTAAAGAGTGACTAAATTCCTGAAGGCCGTGAATGTCCTCTTGATATGATTGGCCGTTAGTGACGTTCGAAATCGCTGTTGCATCTTTGTTACTAATGTTATTTAAAAACGGACTTATTGCAAAATATTTTAAAATAGTCTCTCAAATCTTCAAAAAGTCGCCACTTTTTATATAAAATAGTCGCTTTTGGGCCTGTTTTTGACCAAAAAAGTCGCCATAGTCGCCTAGGGTCACAAATAGTCGCTTTTTAGTCGCCAATGGCAACCCTGCCCTTGCTCTGTAGTGTAGATATTTTTACGCTTGCTCGGTCACATTCAAATCTATTTTTAACTCAATTTCCAATGTTCAATTGACTTGAAACTTTGCAGACTTGCATATTCCTGATGTAGAACATGTGGTCCTCCTGATATAGGAGGATTCTATCAAATATTGTATTGTTCTACATTTCTCTTTGGAGACAATTAACTCCTCAAAATGCAATTGCCTGTCAATGAGGCGTGATTCAGAAAAAGAGGTTTAACTAAAGCTGTGATTCTGATTACTTCTCAATGGGTTTTAACACAATCACTGCGCAAAATCTCACACAAAAGGGGAATTGACATTTGTGGACTCATCTTACTTTATACCATGAGAAACTTTGCACAATTTCTATAGTGAGATTCTCATGCTCCAACAGGAACCCTGGTGTAAATGCAACAAGTAATTTGGCAAAGAGAGTTTTTGCTACACAAATTATATTCCCATTAATCATCTCCCTTTTTACACAACGTTACAGCAATTTATTTTCCTTTTGCAAAATTTATTTTGATAACGTTACATTTTGAAATAAAAGCAAGTTTAATTATTATTAAGAAGAGCAAATACCTAAATTTTTTTCAATACTCATCTCATTTTGAAAAAAATTTATATTTAGATTCCGTGAACAATTTTCTTTCTAAATCTACAAACAGTTAGTTCTGTGCTTTGTAAAACCAATGCAAAAATCTCAAAACTGCAATAAATTTTGGTAAAAAGGGGGGAAATATTGAAGATTTTTATATTTCTTGATATTTTTATATTATAGTTTGTTAATGCAAAAATGTTGTTGGTTCATTGTACACAGCAGCTTTAAACAGAGTTTGGTACCAAAAAATAATAAAATGTATTATTTTCTATTTAATTGCATCCTCGCAACATTTTTCATGTGTCTGTACATCATTCTGACAAATCTATCATAAAAGCTGCAATTTCAAAGAAAAATGTATTTGGGTAAGCATCTGGAATAATAATAATAAGGTTGGCTAGTTTTTGAGCTCAACTCTGGCAGCTCTGACTAAGCAACACACAATAAATAAATTGCAAAAATAAAATTATGCAAGTTTTGTTACACATCTAATCTTTTACCCCGGACACTCAAACTGCTGCTGCAAGCCCTAGGGTCAGTCAAGTGGTCAGGATTACACCTTGGTTTGAGTTGGTTAAACGCAGACCCATTTTAAAAGAAATTATTCTTGTATCTTGGCAGTAATACTTACACTTCCATCAAAGTCATATTTAGCTCTAACTTTTTCAAGTTTCTTTGGAGCCTGTAAGAAAAGAAGAAGCCTTTTTTAAAAACGACCCTTTGTAGCATCCCAATAGCAACACATGGTGATTTGGAACATCTTCACTCAAGTGCAGAAATTGAAAAATACTGGTTTGAAAGGATTTTGTTCCTCCTTTGCTGAAGGAAGGATATTAGAGCAATAGTATTGAAGAATATTAGAGCAATAGTAATGAATTTACAGCATTTTATATAATAGGTTTATATGGATGTACTTACAAATTAAACGGATTGATCCATATTATGCCTTCGAATTTATGAAGGGAGAATCTTGCTGAAAAGTTTCTTTTAGATATATGCATTTTTTTTATAGGAGTCTCATGAAAATTTCAGGATACTTTTTATAGAAATATTTGTTCCTTAATTACTAAATGCATACAATCGAGTATCAGTTAAAAGTGATGTAAGCCAGCTGATTTTCCTTTGAATCAATATATGTTGTTTAATATTGCAATAAATTATACTTCAAGGTCATGGTTTTAGTTTTATGTTTTAAGCATTTCACATCGTATTTGATGTAGAATCAAAGTGAGATGCCCATAACTTGAGATGATTATAATGTGAATATTAGTAAAGAATTGCATTTTAGAACAAAAGCATTAAAAACAAAAGCATGTTTAAAGCATTCAAAATTGCTTCTATACATTTTGTGATAAACTAGACTGTGTAATTAGCTGCTGCCTTTACTATACTTAAATAAATAAACTATCTTTTTCAAAATACTAGTCTCCCCCACCCCACACCCCCCCAAAAAAAGAAAGTATCCAAATATTAATTATTTTCATATACAGTCAAACCCCTCTAAACGGTCACCCTGTTTTTACGGTCAGTTATATATTCCCCGGCAGGAAACTCATTCACAATATGCACTTTGAACCCCTGATTAGCGGGCACCCTCAGATACGGACTCTGACACTATTTTAATGATTCATTCCATTAGACTAAAACCTCTGTACGGACACAATCAAAATTTGAAATTTCTATACCAAAGATAGATTCCCAGAAAAAATTGCAACTCACCTGAGTAAGAAAAACACCTGCGCCTACAACAATGGTCATTCTCTAGGGACATTAAGAGCAAGCAACTCAAAAGGGAGATAAGGAGTAACGGGAACTACCCCATCCCTCAGTCACAAAGGAGTGAGATCCACTTCAAGGGAAAAACTCGACAAAGAGCACGAACGTGAAGTGCGCATGGTCGTTAAATTAACATTTAATGCATTGCTTTTCGAGAATTCGAAGTCATATTGACGTTGAGGTGGTAGAGTTCATACGTGTATGTATAGTCACCCTTCTTTCGAAATGGCCAGCATTAGTAATCGTCGTGCTCTGTCTCTGAAAGATAAAATTAATGTTATTGAGTATAATGAAAAACATAAAGTCGGAGTTCGTACCCTCGCGACTAAATTTACTGTAGGAAGAACCCAAATATGCTGTATTTTGAAAAAGAAAGAATATTGGCGAAACCAATGGTTGAAAAACGAAAATCAAGGAAGAAAAAATAAATTTCCTAAAACACCTGGACTTACTGTAGATACAGTTGTTTACGATTGGTTTGTTTCTGCAAGAAACAAAAATCTCCCTATTTCCGGGCCAATTCTCCAAGAGAAAGCGAGAGAAGCCGCAGAAGAGTTAGGATTCACAGACTTCAAAGCTTTGAATGGTTGGCTGGATCGATTTCGCGTTTGACATGAAATCGGGTTCAGGAAACTGGTCGGCGAATCTGCTGATGTCAACAACGGTGTGTGTGAAGATTGGGTTGAAAAAATACCAAAAATTAATGAAGGATATTCAACAAGGGATATCTATAACATCGATGAAACTGGACTGTTCTATCAAGCTCTTCCTGATAAAACATTTTGCTTAAAAAAAGAACGTTACAATGGAGGAAAAATTTCTAAAGAGCGATTCAACTATACTACTGGGAACAAACATGCAAGGTGAAAAGCTGACCCCTTTGGCGATTGGAAAAGCAGCAAAGCCTCGCTGCTTTAAGGAACTGGATATACGTGGCTTACCCGTCGAATGGCACTCTAATAGGAAAGCATGGATGACTTCTGATATCATGTTGAAATATTTGGTAAACTTAGACAAGAACTTCGTGAAGGAAAAAAGAAAAGTCCTGATGTTTATGGATAATGCCACGTCCCATCCAACAGACATTCACCAGAAAAACATAAAGGTAATTTTCCTTTCCCCTAACACGACATCAAAGTGTCAACCACTGGATCTCTGTGAAATCAAATCTTTTAAAGTTCAATACCGCAAGCTACTTTTAAAGCATTTGATCTGCAAAATGGAAGAAGCTAAATCAGTCACAGAACTATGTCGATCAACGTTTTGGATGCAGTTGGATGGATAAAATTTGCATGGAATAGTGTAAAAGAAACGATTTCTAACTTATCAAAAGGCTGGTTTTAGGGAGTTTGCAACACTTCCGACTGATTCAGATGAAGAATCTAAAAGTTTACAGAGCTTGATGGAAAAGGCCGGATTCGTGGGCATGTCGTCTGAAGAATATGCTCCTATGGATGGAGATGTGATGATAGAAGAAAACAACAGAGAAATATCTGATATCATCAGGGAATTTGCAACAGAATCATCTGAAGAGGAAGAAGAAGTAGAGTGTGAAGAGCAAGGAGCCAGCATCAGAAATTACTCTCAAGTTTTTAAAGTGTTAGATGGACTAAAGACATTTTCCTGTAAGCATAATGATGGAAAGGCATTAAATTTAGTCTCACAACTTAAAATACACTTCGAAGGAGAAAGACTGGTGGCTAAAACTCACCAAACATCAATTGATCAGTTCTTTCCCCGAAGGTAAATAAATTCAATGTATACTACTGTACGTTTTTTGAATACGAACTTACATGTTGTGAATTTAATTGTTTTTATGAAACAAATGTGCACGTTCGTCACAAAGATCGCAGCTGGGGGGGGGAGTTAACCCCCGATGAAAGAAAAATTTAACACTGAAAAGGTACAAGGTACAGGTATAGTATCAATAACAATGTTCAACCTCGCCCCCCTCCCCCAGAAATCAAATTTCGGCTACGGGTTTGTCTGTTACCTTAAAATTGTTTTATGTTCTCAAAAATAGGTATGTTTCAATATGAGGAATTTAAAACAATTTAAAAATTAATATTTGATCTAATTTAGAACAATCCCCTCTTTTACGATCACCCCTCGTTTACGGACAAATTTTTTTTATCCGGAAAGTGACCGTAAATGAGAGGTTCGACTGTATTTTAAATCCTACATGGAGTCAGTTTTATTTTATTATTTATTTATTACTTGGAGGACCACTTATCTTACATATCGATGAAAAGTATTTTTTTATGCTGCTATATTAAAAAAAGGTTACTTTTAACAGCATGGTATATAAGATTTGTTGTGTTTGTGATATACAGTAAGGTTTCATGTGCTTATTGAAAATGAGTCTTACTGATTTCAGAATAGTTAAAATATATTCTGTATAAATATGCATTTTTTTTTCTCTAACCAACATCCTATATCGATTTATCTTGAATAAAATTTCTTGAAGAGGCAGGACCCTTCTCCCACTCATTCAAATTTATACATTATCATAATTTAGCCTAAAAACTAAATATTAAATGAGAAAAAATTTTGTTGAGTTTTAAGAAGGAACTATCTAAACAGTTTCATGGAACAAAACTTTTTAATGTATATAAAATAAGCATAATATCTTCCGTTTTAAAAATATAAATTTCATTCTGGCATTTCTATATAAAGGTATTTCAAAAACAATAAAATAGTTATTTAGTTTCTCATTTCCATACATTTGTTATATTAAAAGAGATAACATAACGTGGAATAATGAATTGAAAATAATACGTTTTTTAAAAAATGAATTAAAAAGAAAAATACCAAAAATGCAGTACCCATGGAAAACTTGCTAGGTGTCATTGAACGTGTCCTAGCCCTTCAAGCAGGAGCAATAGGAATTGCACATGTGAATGGGGTCTTTTCACCCCAATGTTTCATGGCCATAAAATACCGGTTTACATGTGAACCGGGCTAATGTTCTAACATGCTAAAATCTCTCAAAAAAGAGGTCTGAGACATTTTGCATAATTATTGGTGAAAACAATTCTGAACTTGAATTCACACACTCACTTTTAACAATTCATTCCCTTTCATTCTACATTTGCCAAGTTATGTAATAGATGTCTAGGATGCGCATCATAGAAGCAAAACTGTCTCACTACTATAAATTATCCCTTTTTCATCCAAATAAATTTTTAATATTAAAACATTTATTTTTATTTGAAAGAGAATCAACTATTTAAAAATCTCCTGCTGTGTCCACATGTTGAGTTTTGAATGTCAATTTAATTGTTTCTTGGTGTATTTCACACAAAAAGACAACACACCGTCATCATATCACTTTGATTGTGAAGCATGTGTGCACAAATGTGTAAGGATGTATTTTTCAATTCCAAATCAATACAATACAATTGACAGCTCCACAGTGTGTCGCTTGTGCACAATTCAAATTAAAGCACAACCTTTCCCTATATACATATACAGTATTATGTTTAGGGAAAATATTGTGATGAGGTTGAGTTTTCGGCAAAAGAGCCATCCCTGAACTCGAATCGATCATTTCTGAAATAAGGTGCATCTGTCTGGGAGTCTATAAATGATATCTCACAAAAAATAAAGCGTTTAGAAAAAAATGGCTATTCCGTATTTTTCTCGACTATTTGCAGCAATTTTTATTTATTTCATTTTTTACAATCGTAGCATTCTGATATTTTTTTTCTTCTTTTAATGCTGAAATTAACAATTATGAAGAATTTAGTAATATTAAATATTCATAGAAAAAATTCATTATTACGGCGATTTTTTTAAATCTGAAAATGATGATCCATATAAATTTAGTAATATTTAATTTCTTAAATATTTATTAAAAAAATTTTTAGTATCGGTCGCTCGTTTTCTCGGCAGCTTTTCTGCCAAGCTAAATTGCTATTCTGCAGTTTTTTCCCGAATATTTTGTATTTATAATTTGCGGCAATTTCGTTCTTGCCTTTTTATGTAAATGTTAATCCTTCTGATCCTTTGATATCTTTTCTTGATATTTTTTTCTATCTGACATGACAAATTTAGTAATATTTAAATTTCAAGGTAAATATTATCGAGAAATGTATTTATTACATTAAACATTACTAGCAATTTACTGAACTTCCTTTTTCTTTTCCTAGTATTTCTAACTTTTCTTGTTTTGTCTAATTGTAGTAATAAAATTAGAAATTTATGGATTATTACAGATTATTTCCTATTATTACAATAAAGAACTAATGAAGAGGGGGAGGGAGATGATATATTATTAAACACTGCAGTTACATATCAATGTCTGCAAACACAAGTCCGTTGAAAACAAACGAAATGACATTGAATTTCCATGAACACTAACTAATAAGTAAGGCTGTGCATTTCTGCGATGATCAGATTTTTCTTCTGTTTACATCGTTGATGTTTGATTAGAGATCAGACATATAATGCAACATAATAAAATTAGAAAAAGAGAAATTCTCAAGTATCAGTATTTTTTGTAGATTTTTAATAATATGCGATATTCTTGTGCATAAACACAGTGGAAAATCCGCATTATCTGTTCAACAGAGAACCCAACTCCCAAACAAAGAGGTCCGGGAATTATATATTGCAGTTCACAGCTGGCGAAAGGAGAGGAGTCTCTGTACATTTCAGAATCTTTCTTTTTTATCGGCTTTCTGATAGTCATTTTCATTATTGATACGTCATTAAGAAAATAGCAAACACAAATTTGAGGAGCGGATTTTCACTGTGGTTACTGAAAGAAAATGAATCATCAATTGACCCTTGGAACTTTGCCCTATGTCAGAAAATTTCTTTGTGATTTTGTAATTGCAGTTAATAAAAAATAAAAACATATTCGCTGAATTGAAACAATCAATAAAATGATATTCACGGATTTCCGCTAATTCGCAAAAGAATCACATGTCTGATGTACTTACTATAGCATCAGCCGTGACTTGAACAAGTAGCGAGAGTGAGTGATCGATGGCTACTTCATGAACTATATAGTTAGTCATGATTTGCATGTGTAGCAAAGATGAGCAATTGACAGCTACTTTAAAAACTGTAAAACTGCTGGATAAATGTGCATTTCAAAATTTATTTGGCGATTTATCTTAGCAGAATAGCACATGGATTTGTCCTTAGGAATCTGTTGACGTTTCACTAATTTTTGTAGAGCTCAATAGATGGCTCTGGCTGCGGCGAGCAGCTTTGAATAGATAATTTTGTTATTTTTATTATTCATGAAATAAAAAGTATGGAAGAAGTTTTGCCGGTGCGTTAGCGCAGAAAAAAGAATGGGGTTTTACGATTCCTTTTAGAAGGCCAAAATTCACGGCCTAATAATTAGTTTTAGGAATGATTTTGAAATTGAAGGTTCATAGAACCTAATAATAAAGTACTGCGCTCTGGATTTAGATGTATTAATTGAAGTAAAGGAAAACGTGAACAAACCCTATATACAAATATGTGTATGTGTATGTTATATTAAACTGTTCGTGACGTTAAAATGTGTTGTGCTCATTGTTTTCACCTAGATTTCTGGATCACAAGAAGCTCAAAAATCCTGCTCAAGGTAAGAGTTAAGTTCAGAAAATTAGATTTGAATTCTACGACAGTTAGGGTAAACTGATATTCTTTTCATGGTGCCGAAACCCGGGAAACGGGACATTTAGATAATTTTTGAAAATTAAGAAACAGAATTGGCAGTAGTTTCGATTTCGAATGACAAAAATTTAGAATGTTATTTTAGTTGGTCAAAATTTGTCAAAAGCGAAACTAAGTATGCAAGGTATGGATACAGAAAATAATGAAACAAATGCTGCCGGTGATGAGTTAAAAACTAAAAAAATGCTCGATAAATTGAAGAGAAAACGGCAAACTTTTAGAAGTCTTTTGACTAAAGTTCAGAATAAGATATCGGAGCATTTTGAAGTTGAATCCATTGATAAAAATACATTAGAAGAGCTTTTACAGCAATTAAACGATAAAGCGGAAAAGGTATTTGAGTTAGATTCAGAAATAGAAAATTATATAGATGACTTGGATGAATTGGAATTGGATATTATTTCGAGTCAGGAATACCGAGATAGGGTTTTAAGTTCAAAGTCAAAAATAAACAAATTTCTGAAAATGATACCGGAACTCAAATCTCAAAGTAAAATAGCTTTAAATAACAGTAATGTATCGGAACTGAAATCGGATGGTAATCTTCCGATAAATAATAGTGGCATGCCAGAGTTGTTGACGATCGGCAGTTCCACATCAGAAGCAAACAGTGAAATGAACAATAGTGAAGAAGTGGGGAGAAGGGTTGATAGGAATAACGTTCGTTTGCCAAAATTAACCATAGAAGTTTACGATGGTAAACATGAAAATTGGCAAGAATTTTGGGATCAATTTGAGTGTGCAATACACAAAAATAAAAATCTGTCAAAAATAGAAAAGCATAGCTATTTAAGGTCATTTTTGAAGGGACAGGCTTTGGTTTCGATTCAGGGATTATCTATTACGGATAGTAATTATGACACCGCAATTGAAATATTAAAAGATAGATTTGGGAAAACCGAAACGATAGTGCGTTCTCGTGTAAATAAATTGTTATGTATGAGCCCAGTAAAATCGTGTTTCCACTTGAAAGAATTGCGGCGATTGTATGATGAGTGTACTGTTCATATTCGGAGTCTAGAGGCGGCAGGAGTAAATTTGAATAATTATGGTAGTTTGCTTTATCCAATGCTATTAAAATTAATTCCACAAGAAATAGTGTTGGACTATAATAGATCAAATAAAAAGGATAAATCGTGGGATTGTTCAGACCTCTTAGAATTCCTAAAGAACGAGATTGAAAACCGCGAGAAAACATTTTTGTTTAGTAATGCGGATGACTCAAGTGGAAGAAACGAAAGCGCTAAGAATTATTCTAAATTGTCTCCTCGAATGCTGAGTCAAAGAGATAAACATTTTTTCAAACCTCATTATAAAAACAAAACAATCCCAACTGCGGCGACATTGAACATAAATGAATCGAAATTTCCCGAATGTTTATTTTGTGATCTTATTGATGGCCCTAGACATGATTCACGGGAGTGTAGAAAATCTGTTGATGAAAAAAGAAATAAATTAAAGCAAATGGGTAGATGTTTTCTATGTTTAAAGCGATTTCACACGTCATTTAAGTGTTTATCAAAAATCCGTTGTGAGCTATGTAAGGGACGCCATAATGTAGTATTGCACGAAAATAATCAAAATAAAAGCGAAACGAAATCAGATACTGCTGTTACTTCTGTTTCGCAAAAAAATAAATTAAGTGGCGAGATTTATTTACAAACTGCCACTGTAACTATTTTTGGAAAAAATAGAAATATGAATCTTCGCGTTTTGTTTGATGGGGGGAGCCATAGATCATTTATCCTTGAGCAGGTATCTAGACAGCTAAACTTAAAGGTGCTAGGTGAAGAAGATATTCATATTTATACCTTCGGAAGGACTGAACCCATGATAGAGAGAAGAAAAAGGGTTCAACTCGACTTGCGAAGTCCGGAGGGACGCGACACAGTAACAATTGAAGCACTTGAAGCTCCTAATATAAGCAATGCTTTAATTTCTGTTCCAGGCGAAAATATAAGAAATTATTGCAAGGAAAATAAAATACAGTTAGCAGATAGAAGTAAAAATGGAAACAGCTTGCAACTAGCCATTTTAATTGGTTCGGACTATTATTGGAAATTCGTAACCGGAAAAATAAGAAGACTGTCGGGATCATTAGTAGCTTCAGAAACTATATTAGGATGGTCGGTCAACGGTTCGACCGCTGCAACAAATATGATGATTGTTCAATCTACAGTTAACGTAATGAACACCGCGGTAAAATCCACACACACGGATCTAAATTCCGAAACTAATTCAATACTTCGAAATTTCTGGCAATTGGAAAGTTTAGGAATCGTCGATAATGACA
The DNA here is from genome assembly GCA_951213105.1 of Amaurobius ferox. Taxonomy (NCBI): domain Eukaryota; kingdom Metazoa; phylum Arthropoda; class Arachnida; order Araneae; family Amaurobiidae; genus Amaurobius; species Amaurobius ferox. The sequence goes on from OX578151.1 coordinate 522,760, forward strand.
ATGGATCAAAAGAACCTGAAACAGAAATTCTCAAAAACTTTGATAAATCAATCAAATATCGCGACAACCGTTATGAAGTTCGATTACCGTGGAAAGAGGAAGTCATAGAGATGAAAAACAATTATGAAGTGGCTTTCAACAGACTTAAAAGTTTATCAAGGAAATTTAGAAAGAATCCCGACATCTATAAACGTTACAAGAAAATCATCGAAGACCATCTTAAAAGGGGTATTGCTGAGGAAGTGCTGGAGGATCCTTGTCCAAAGTTGTACTACATGCCACACCAGCCAGTGCTAAGAGAGAATCATGCTACCACAAAATTAAGAATAGTTTTCGATGCATCATCTCATGCAAATGATTGCCATTCATTAAATGACTGTTTAGACTCAGGGCCGAACCTCAATTCAGATCTGCTAGGATTACTGATTTGCTTCAGAAAACACAGAATTGGAATTACAGCAGATATCGAACAAGCGTTTCTACAGATTCTGCTGTCACCTGAAGACCGAGATGCAGTTCGATTTTTATGGCGTGAGAATTATGAAGAAGCTCAGTTGAAGATTCTAAGAATGACTCGGGTCATATTTGGAGCAACGTCAAGTCCATTTCTACTAGCAGCTACAATAAAACACCATGCTAAGAAATTTAAATTGAAGTTTCCAAAGATTTTTCAGTTGCTAGAAAATAATATGTATGTAGATGATCTGATTGCTGGAGCAGATGAAGAAGAAGAAGCATTAGAAATGTATAAAGATATGAAATATGTCATGAAACAAGCAAGTTTCAATATGAGAAAGTGGAAGACTAATAATGAAGAGGTTCAGGAAATTTGGTTCGAAAACGAAAATTGTAGTCAAGATGCAAGTGAGAGTAAAGTTTTGGGATACATTTGGAATAGACAAGAAGATTCCTTTAAAATTGAGATCAAAGATTTAGTTTCCAAAATTAGAGATGGTACTACTGAAACTAAAAGAGGAGTCTTGAAAATTATTGGAAGTCTGTATGACCCATTAGGATTTTTAAATCCATTTACTATTAGAGCAAAAATACTTCTTCAAAATATTTGGAAGTGTGGATTAGAATGGGATGATCTTCTGCCATTAGAGTATAACCAGAATTGGAAGAGTTGGTGTAATGAACTTGAAGATATAAAGGATATTGCAGTTCCAAGACATTATTTCGAAGGTGCTATAAAGAGAAAGTTGACGAAAACTGTGCAGTTGCATTGTTTCACAGATTCAAGCCAAGAAGCTTATGGAGCGGTACTATATTTAAGATACACGAAGGAAGATACCGTGAAGACCGAATTTGTCATTTCTAAAGCTAGAATAGCGCCACTGAAAACAATTACTCTTCCTAGACTTGAACTTATGGCAGCATTAATTGGAGCAAGAATTTCCAAGACAGTTCAAAAATGTTTGGGGGAGAAACTAGAAATAATTCCATATTTCTGGACAGATTCAGCAATTGTACTTCACTGGATAAAAGGAAATTCAGAAAAATGGAAACCCTTCGTCCAACACAGGGTTCAAGAAATACATGAGAAAATGGAACCGTCATCATGGTCGTTTTGTCCTGGAAAGGAAAATCCAAGTGACTTGGTCACAAGAGGTATAAGAGTAGAAGTTCTAAGAAATAGTGAAAATTGGTGGCATGGACCAAAATGGTTGGCCGAAGAAGAGGCCTCTTGGCCCCAACTACCAGTGAGCCTCAAATCTCAGGCGGTTGAAGAAGAAAAGAGAAAATTAGTAAAAGGGAAAATATTTCAGGCCAGTTGCATAGCAGAAAAGAGAGAAAATGCTATTTTTGACTTAAAAAGATTTAGCAGACTTATTAGAATTCTTAGAATTACTTCATGGATTAAAAGATTTATCTCTAACACCCGAAACAAAGATACTAAATTATCAGAACCTTTGACGGCAAATGAAATAGCTGAATCAGAAAATTATTGGATAAAAACTACACAATTAGAACATTTTCCTGAGGAATTGAAAGCATTGAAAAATGAAAAACCTGTATCACCAGTCTCCAAAATTTATCCGTGCAATCCATTTTTGGACAAAAATAATGTTTTGCGTGTTGGGGGAAGATTGCAAAATGCTGAGTTAAACTTCTGTGAAATTCACCCAATTATACTACCTGATCTTAGTTATTTTTCAGATCTTGAAATCAAAAGAAGTCACGAAAAGATTGGACATGCTGGAACTGCTGAAACTTTAGCCCAAGTCCGAGAAACATTTTGGGTATTGAAAGGAAGACAGAGAGTGAAAAGTATCATAAACAGATGCATGATTTGTCGGAAGTTTAGAGCAAAACCCATGACTCAAGATGTTGCACCACTACCTCCAGATAGAGTGCGAGAAACGTATCCATTCGAAGTAACCGGAATTGACTACGCAGGACCATTGTATCAAAAGAATAATGAGAAAGCGTACATTGTACTGTTTACCTGTGCCGTGACAAGATCCGTACATCTAGAACTTGTTTCCAACATGACCGCACAACATTTCTTGCTGGCTTTCAGACGATTTATCTCAAGGAGGGGAATATGCCGAGTTATAATGTCAGATAACGCAAAAACTTTTAAAAAGACAAATAAGGAGCTCAAAAGTTTGTGGACCACAATTAGAGACAACGAAGTTTTGGACTTTTTCGGAAATCAAGGAATTGAATGGAAGTTTATTGTTGAGCGAGCCGCTTGGTGGGGCGGTTTTTGGGAGCGACTTATCAGATCAATAAAGTCATGCTTGAAGAAAATTCTCCTGAGAACATCTTTAAAATATGAAGAGCTGGAGACCACTTTGATTGAGGTAGAGGCAATCCTGAACTCGAGACCTCTAACCTATGTCTACAGTGATATTGGAGAACCAGAGCCATTGACTCCTGGACATTTTCTCGTTGGACGCAGATTAACATCATTGCCCACTGGAAAAATTAGGCCTTCAACTTCAACGAAAGATGAGTTGACCAAGAAACACCTCTATCGTCTTGCACTTGTGGAGATGTTTTGGAAGCGTTGGAAAAGAGAATACCTTTTAGAGTTGAAAACAGCACACCAGGTCCAGAAAGGCAGAGACTCATCACTTATTGTGAAAGACTCAGTTGTTCTCATTCATGAGGACAAAATACCCCGTTTAATGTGGAAGACCGGTGTAATTCAGACGACACATCCGGGCCGTGATGGAAAGACAAGAGCCTGTACAATAAGACTGCCCAACGGAACTCTGATAAGACGACCTGTGCAGCTGTTGTATCCCTTGGAAATAAACTGATAAGTGTCTGAACTTTCATTAGAACTCTAAATAAGACTTTACTTTTATTTCTAAGAAGAAATGTTTGAATTTAAATCTCAAAATTGTTTAAGAATGTATCAATTATTTCATTTTTTTCTTTGTTTGTGTTTGTATGTTACACGATTTCCTTACTGAAAACTTAATACAGAGTATGGAGTTGATTAGTGATTTTGATCCAACTTCTTGATGAACTCCAGGAGTTCATCGGGGGGGGGGAGGATGTTGACGTTTCACTAATTTTTGTAGAGCTCAATAGATGGCTCTGGCTGCGGCGAGCAGCTTTGAATAGATAATTTTGTTATTTTTATTATTCATGAAATAAAAAGTATGGAAGAAGTTTTGCCGGTGCGTTAGCGCAGAAAAAAGAATGGGGTTTTACGATTCCTTTTAGAAGGCCAAAATTCACGGCCTAATAATTAGTTTTAGGAATGATTTTGAAATTGAAGGTTCATAGAACCTAATAATAAAGTACTGCGCTCTGGATTTAGATGTATTAATTGAAGTAAAGGAAAACGTGAACAAACCCTATATACAAATATGTGTATGTGTACGTTATATTAAACTGTTCGTGACATTAAAATGTGTTGTGCTCATTGTTTTCACCTAGATTTCTGGATCACAAGAAGCTCAAAAATCCTGCTCAAGGTAAGAGTTAAGTTCAGAAAATTAGATTTGAATTCTACGACAGTTAGGGTAAACTGATATTCTTTTCAGAATCAAAAGATCAAGCAGTAAAAGGTCTAATCACTTTTAGTGAGTCAGACATCCATCAACTTACAGCACTTAAGACATTTGAGTAAAGCACTTATATATACAAGTCGTGAGCTAATAAGCTTGAAGAAGTTTCATTGCATACTGTGCCATTTAAAGCAGTTGTAGACACCAGGGTAATAAAAATAACTACATTACCCAAAACCTTCGGCATGCACTTCTTTGAAGCCACCAAATCTGGTAACACGCTTGATGAAGAGGTTTCTCTGAAGAATTAATCCCAAGCAAAAGATTAGTCGATTTGGATCAATAGATAAACAAGTTCTTAACCGAACTTCTACAATTTGCACATAACTTTAACTTTTAGATCTGTCACCAAAATTTACTGTCTGCAATTTAAAAATATCTGCCATTCGTAAGAGAGCATAATGATCTATAAGATCGAACCTAACATGGTCATACAGACCACAAGACAAAATCATTGGAGCTGAACATCAGAAACCACCAGAATCATCAGAAGAGGAATTGGAATTGAAATAACTGCTTTAAGATGAGTCCAGTATTACCCGAAGATGGGACCATTCCGGAACGTAATCATAACTAGAAACGCCCCCGGATATGCAAATTACTTGCATACACGTCGAGCACATGATTTGTATGATTCGCTTGCATGAAAAATGAAATGATTCACTCCCGAAAACGAAGCGAGTAGTTCAAAAGGAATTTATTAGTTGAACAACGTTCAAGGGAATCGTGATTGTTTATTTACGTTTTTCCAACAAAAACAATAGTCGTTACTTGCGCACGTAGCTGGGGTGCGAGGACGACAGCTACTTCATGAACTCCGCAGTTAGTCGTGACTTGCATACATAGCAGAGGTGTGCAACTGGCAGCTACTTTATGAACTGTAAAGGTAGCCGTGTAGATATGTGAATGTAACAGAGGTGCGAGGTCAACTACTACCTCCTAAACTACACAGTCAGCTGTGACTTGCATGTGAAAACAGGTTGACAGCTACTGCAAGAAAGCTACTGGAAGTTAAGAGCTTTTTCAAAATACGACAAGCTAGTCACCGAAGGCGGTTATTAAATAATAATTCTCTCATATTTCTATGCCACTTTAATCAAGATAAGCAACAATTCAATTGTCTTGTACTTTGACAAACTCAACATAAACCAAATCATCGCTCATATACAAATCATCCTGTACTTTGCCAACTCATGTAAACAGCAATGAAAGGAAACTTGCACTGTGGAGTGTTTTTTGTTGCTACTAGTATCGGGTTTATACGAAATGGAGTTTAAGGAAAATAAGGATGATTCCACAAGTGGATACAGAGTTTCTAAATACGAAATCTGAGTTTTGGGAAAATAAGGTTGGATCAGCGGAAGTGTGGAAAAGGATTTACCGCCGGCTTCGGATGACTTATTTTTTCTCCACCGAAAGAAAAATATTCAAAGAGTTTTCAAGGGTGTTTGATGTTTTCAAGTACCTTTAAGTACCTTGAAAATAGTCCACTAATTTTCAAGGACTTTCAAGGATGTGTACGAACCTTGTTTTACTATCATACAATAGGATTATATATATATTCATAAGCGAAACTTAATATTGGACTTTATTTCATCTGGCTTACAACATTGGGATTTTTATGGGCCATCCTGCGCATGAATCCAGGGGGGATCTAGATTTTTGTGATATTAGTCGAGTGATAAAAATCAAAATATTAGATATATTTTATACTTTATAATTGTTAATATTTTAAATCCTTCACAAATTTTAATTTCATATTATTCCTAAAACTATTGACTAAATGACTCAGTTTCTGGAAAGTGAATTTTTGAACCACGAACAAAAATCCATTATTATTTTATAAGCTTGCTTTAAACTATATTTATGCATACTTTGTCTGCATGAAGCCATTTCTGCACATATTTTTTTTTTTTTTTGTATATAACAGATTATAATTTAGTTTTTGTTATAAGCATAACTACAAGCATAGCAAAATAAATAAATAAAACTGAATCCAACTTATTATGAAGGGAATAAACAATAAGATTTCTTACTCACTGGTTTGATCAATGGGGTTGTATCTAAATAATGCAGCTTGTAAAAATTTAGAAGAGATGGGACATCTGGAAACATCTGGTCACCAATTCGAAATCTGGTTTGATCATCTTGTTGCACTCTATTAATTATATAATGACTCACTTTGCTATCCTCTCTAGAAAAGAAAAAAAGAAAGCTGTCAATCAGTAGCTTACACTTGAAATAGAGTTCTAGATTCTATATACAGCAAAAAAAAAAGGCAGTTTAAATTAAAAAAGAGGTTTCATAGAACAAAAACATTTTCCATAATGTATAAAAATGTCATGTATGTCATTTTGGAAAAACACTTCTGTAGCATGCAGCACACTAATGAAATATTTTATATAAAGAAACTTTTCCATGGCAGTTTGAACTTATTTTCACGTCATTACAATGTCTCTGTAACCAGTGGTGAGCTGGATACAAATAATGAAAGGGATGTCACCACACAGCTTATTTTTTATTCTTCATATTGAAATCCTAGAGGCACTCTATTCAGTGGTTTTGGTTGTGATTCACTAAATGTTAGATGTCGTCGTTCTTCTAAGCAGGGTTTGATCGAGCCAATATGGGGCCCCATACACTTGCAGCATACCAAATGCAAAAAAACATCATTCAGTCAATTTGAAAGTTTAGGACCACTGTCCCATAGGCACTTTTGTACATGTAGAACTTTTTATTTACAAGATGCAAAATATTTAAAACTATTAACACATTTTCAAAATTTAAGGTAAAAACTAACATTATCAGCTTATATTATTCAAATAATTAAATATATAATTATTTCTGATTAAAATGTTTTAACACACATAAAATCAAGAGTTTCAGCACCCAAGGTAATCACGCTTCCACACAGACTAGTCGCTGAACATTATGTACCCTATAAAAGTCATCCATGCCTCTAGCTAGAGATATGGATTTCCCTTTTCCAAAAAAGTTTCAATAAATTCTCAATTCTCACTTATTCTCAATTCTCACTATTGCATTTCTGTCGGAATAATATGTTTAGTCATTTTAAAAGCAGAGCAATACCTTGCATAGTCTGGCTTCCATTCACTAGAGACCAGTTTAAAAATTTCAAAAAACTAAATTTTAATTGAGCAAAATAAAAATAAATTCTAAAAAATGAGTACACAAAATTATTTTTATACATAAGTGATCAGTGTTTTCCATTTATACAGTCCAGTCTCTTTTTGTGCAGTTTTAAAGTGATGGGATAGGATACATATTTCAATTTTTTCTGGGGTTCCCCTATTGTATTTGTATGTACCTAAACACAGCGAGAATGTAAATGCAGCATTATGTTTCGGTGATTTCCCTTTCAACACCTTAAGCACCAGTTTCACACAGCATTAGACACCCATAGCAGCGACTGCTTGATGGGAGTGGTGACACTGTTAGGTGATTATTGATGAGAAAAACACTACTCAATCAATGAGATCACAACTGCTGTCCTTTTCCGGCATTTCTTCAGTTTGAAAGTGGAAACTTGAGCATGTGTGCCATTGAACATTTTAACAAAGTGTAAAATTTTAACATTTTCTAAAAAAAAAAAAATTATCAAGGCGTTTGAAAAGTTAAATCAATTGAAAGTTGCATTCGCGAAAGCTCATGGTATTCCCCGAACATTGTTAAATGACCTTTTAGCATCAAGACACTAGAATTTACAACAAAAAAGAAAAAGACAAGTGTCTGCTTATGAAGAAATTGAGAAAGCTCTCATGACCTGGATAAAATGCACCAGGACACATACAAAACGTGCCAATTTATAGTTTCAATTTGAAGAAAAAAGCTCTTCAAATTGCCGCCGAACTCGGAAAAGAAGAATTTACATAAGGCATAATTTATTATTTAAAAAAATTAAGAGAGAAGTAGCTGATGTTGATCCAAAAGTTGCTCTGGATTGGGAGAAACACAGTGCTAAATAAATTGTGGCCAATATGGACATTTTTAATGTAGATAAATGCGGATTGTCTTACAGAGTTTTGCCTGATAAAACACTTTTATTCAAGCAGGAAAAATTCATTGGAGGAAAAAGTGTAATGAATACGAATAACTTTGCTGGCATCCAACATGGATGGCAGTGAAAAGTTGAAACCTATTGTCATAGGAAAATTTAAAAATGCCCGGTGTTTTAAGAGTGTAAAATTTTTGCCAGTGAGCTATAATGCCAACTCCAAAGCTTGGATGACTTCAGAGATATGGGAAAAGGCAATCAAGAACTTAAGACATGAAATTTTCACAGAAACATAGAAAAATAGCTTTAGTTTTAGGCAACTGCACAGCTCACACCAAAGCAAGGAATTTAGAAACCACAGAAATGGTCAACCTACCACCAAATGTGACTAGTGTATTGCAACCTATGGACCAAGGAATTTCAACATTTTAAATTAAATTACTGAAAACTTCTCGAGGGATTTTATAACTGCCCTCGACGACAAATCCTCCTTTACAGTTACTGTGCTTGATGCAATTTTTTACATAGCGAAAAGCTGGAGCATGATATCCACCAAAACTATTGCCAATTGCTTCAGATACGCATGTTTCAAAATAAGTTCGTCAGAAGCCAATCCCGAAGAGAGTGATAGTGAAGATGATGTTCCTTTATCGGAATTAGCAGATGAATTACGAAAACGTGGTTTAGAATTTTATTCGGATGAATGTATATCTGTAGACAGTGGAATTGCGATCTCACCAGAAATTTCAGTGCAGAATATTGTTTCTGTAATAAAAAATTCAAACTGCTCTGATTCCACCGATGAAGTTATAATGAACCAGATTACGTGCCGAAGTATAAGGATGCTGCAACTACAGTAAACACTGTTAAAAGGTTTTTAATTTCTTGTGAACTATAAATATATAAATTTCACAGTGGTGGGAAAATATTGTAGAAAGTAATAAATCGGTATTAAAACAAGCATCCATTGAGGATTTTCTTAAATGAAACTAAGTAATTTTTCTAATCATTTCTTGATCTGTATTATGCAATTAATTTTGAAAACTTAGCACATTTCCTAAGTTACATTGTAGTGTACATTTTGAAGTAGTATTTGTATGACAAAAAGTTTTAAATAACAATCAGAACATTATGTATATATGTGTCCTATTTTGTTTCTAAAACATCCGGCCTTGATTAAAATGAAAAATCTTGTTAACCCGTATTTACTGTTATCCTGTTTAAAAAATTATTATAGATTGGTCCGGTGAGGTGATGGTTTATCGACAGTTGACTATATATACACATACAAAAATTCATGATGTGGAGCGGTCACTAAACTTAAACTGTCTACCAGCCACTGGCTACTAAGTGAAAATTTGAATTTTCAGGGTATGGTTCATTTTTTAAAATCAGTAGCAAAATTTACTAGTGATCAAAAATACCAATAGCAAAATAAGTATTTGCAGAAATTTGACTTAAATCACATTTTACAGCTATCGATTTTTTCCACTGTTTGTTTTACAGGCATTTTGGAAAAAGATAGCTCAATTAAAGTGTCATTTTTTATGTTTTGGAAGTCTTTAGAAGTGCACATTTGGCACATGAAAATTGTGATTGTGTCTTTCTTTTCAGCATAGCTCAAATAAATTTATATCAATTGAAGTTAAAAATACTATTTTTAATATTTAGCAACAGGTCAGGATTTTAGCGGAAAGAATTAGTTTCCCACACACACTAGAACCACATTTTTTTTTCTTGGCATTTTGGTGAATGATAATAATTTAAGTAAGTTTCGGGGATCAATTAAAAAATGCTATTTTCGATATTTAGTATGAAGATTTTAGCAAAATAGATTTGCATCTCGAGGATATGAAAATGGCGATCTTTATTGCAAACCTCCACAAAATTTTGTATGATTTACACATTATATATTTTATAAATGGTAGGGATATCTTTCCAAAAATCCATAAATTTTACAGAAATTTGCAAAAAATAGAATTATTTGCACTTTTTTATTGAGAAAACAGGACAAATTGTGATCATACGTAAAAATCAAGAGAATAGCAGTTACGCAATTGTGGTAAAATTGTTAAGGAACTAGCATGTTAAAATCATTGAATGTCAACAAAATAACTAACATTATTAGTTGACAGGACCACCTCAGATACGGCTGGATCCATTGAATTAATTTCTTTCTTTATCAATAAAGTGAAAGATGGAATGACGTTGATCATGCCTCTTCTGAGCTAGCTCCAATCTTAGTTCCATCAGAGAAATTTAAAATGCAGATAGGATTGACTGTTGCTTACAAATGTAATTCCATTCTGCTTTACGGTATCATTGCAGACAAGCAAGTAAAAATGCCCACTTCCATCACAGATCCTGGGAGATAAATAGGGCCATGGTCAGCTAACTCCTCTGAATGCAATTATCTGACAATGAAGGGTGATTCAAGAAAGGGAGGTGATAGAAAAAGGAATGTAATATCTACGAAAGGGAACGCGGGGTGACGGGAATCGAATACCAGTTGTAAATTTTTGTCACGGCCCATAATCACTGGACTCAAAGAGGAAATGTAAGAAGCATTTGAACAGAGGGAAATATTTTTATTCATACCGCGAGAAAACATTGTACAGCAATTTCTACTGTGTGAGATTCTCTAGAAAAGTGCGAGATTATAGAGTTCTAATGAGAACCGTAGGAAAGTTTTGGAGAACAAAATTGTGACCTGCTTCAATATCATGTTCTTATTATTAAAGTTGAAATTCTAACGTTTCCTAGGGTATCTTTAGGCTCGTTTTCAAGATAAAATTTTACAAATATTTGCAAGAATAAATCACTTTAATTCAAAACACTAACATTATACAGTTCGGCATTTTCAAGAGTTCCAGTATGAGTTTTCTTTTCAACTGTCAAAATATAAATATTACTTCCACTAACAACCGATTTGCTAAGCAGATTGAGTTGCATCCTAACAGCTCTTTAGCATGTATCTGGTAATTTTTTAATTGTTGATCTCAATCCACCTGGATCCTTCATGAGGTAAAGCTGAATCTTGGGATTCTATTTTAACTATCTTACAACAATGAGTAAACTTCCTTTATCTTACCAGAGTTAAGGCTGAATATTGCACTCTCTTTATACTTATTTTACCACAATGACTAAACCTATAAATATTACTGACTACTCACATTTACAGCTAAAGGTGAAAGTGTAAATTGTTTTCTCTAAACTCAAGACCTAGCTAACTCACACTCGATAATGGTAGATTCACTCCTTTTATCAAAATCCTTTCAAGATACAATATACAAGAATATGGTACTTTATAGTATAGGATATTTATTTTTCTATCTAACAATCTAACCAATGCACATTATGATTTTCTGCACCTAATTTCTAACTCTGATCATAACTAGTAGATATGAAAAAAATTAAGCATCCAATAATGGCAAGAAAATATATCAGAAAAAGGAACATTTCATTTAAAAAATTGAAATGCAAATGGATTTATTATGAGAAATGAGATAGTAATAAATCATGCAAAACAAAGGTGATAAACTTGGTAATTTGCATTACTTTAAATATTTTGCTCATTTCAACAAGTGCTCATATAATAAAAAAGTAAAGTTAATACCTCACACAAAGAACTAGATCTCCATGAATTGTTGAGCTATTTCTAACAAGAAAAATACCAGTTTCGACTTCATTTATAAGAATATCAGTAGCTTCTTGTCTTGTAAGAGGTCCAAAGTACCAGCTAAATTAAATAGTTAAAAACAAACATTAATAAAGCTATAAAAAGTAATATTAAGGAATGAATTTTATAGCACAACATGTGCAGTCAAAGTCAAGGTCAAGCTAATTTAAAATATTGAAAATCAATTTGTTTATAAATGCAAAAATCTTATATATATTATAAAGTACAGCTTCAGTAACTTCTTGAACCAATTTTTTCGATAACCAAAAATGTAGTCAAGGAAAGATGTGTTTAAAAACTGTTTTCAAATGCCATGTTAGGTTTAGTGTAAAAAGGATGAAAAAACAGGAGTAAAATATTTTTTTTTTAATTTACATTGATCTGGAAAAACATACAGGGTGAGTACACTTTCCTCAAAAAACATTTCAAGCACTTTTCAAGGTCTTTCAAGTACCCTGCAATTACTTTTCAAGGACATAATTTCTTCCATATTATGAAGTTGTATGTATTTCTGGGAGGAAAAATCATAGTAAACTAACATTATTGTTTAACGTTGAAGCCGTTGAGGAAATTTTTGGGGAAAAACAATGTTGTTTAGGAAAATTTTAGCGACAACGTAACTGCTAGAGAAATTTTCAGAGAAAGCAGAACTTCTCAGAAAAAACACAATGCTGTGAATCTGCAGAACACTTTCAATCCTGCCCTTTTCAAGCACTTTCAAGGACTTAACAAAGAAAATGGGAACTTTCCAGTACTTTCAAAGCCTTGAAAATGTTAAACTAAAATTCAAGTATATTCCTAATTTTCAAGTACCCGTATGCACCCTGAGCATAAAAAAAAATGCATAAAAAACAAATACCATACAAAAATGAAAGATAACACGTCAATACCAGTGTTAGTGAAAAAAAAAGGTTCTAAAAAAAGGGTCAGCACAGTGATTAGGCCGAATTTTGAGCCTAACCAACTCATCCACAATGAATGCATATCTTTCTCATATACAAAAAAGACAATTGGGTCATTCCGTGTGAAATCAACAAATGGGGGTTGCATCATAGTAATGGATTTTGATCAAAAATTAAAATTAGCTTATATACCTAGGAAGAAGGCGAAAGCCAGAATTTAAATTTTTTTTTAAATTTGGAGAGATTTTGCCCCTTGCACATCGTTCAAGGTCGTATTTCTGTACAAAGTGATGTTCATTCTTTCTAAAGTAAAACCACTTGTATTTGTCACAAACTAATATTTCAGGTGTCATTTTACAGCTAAGACTCCAAGCTTTTATATAATATAAGGTAATTGTAATATTTTTTTTTAAAATGAAACCCTTTTTAAGTGCTTAAATTTGAAATTTTTTAACTTTTTTTTTATGTTTAAGATTTTTTCAATTTAGCTGGTGAAATTAAAACAGAGATAAAATATAGCCAATATAAAGAGTGGGTGTTTTATAAGCATAAAAAATTTGAAGTTTCTAATCCACTTTTTACTTGGATTTTAGGGTTGCCAAACTTCTGAAATTTCAAAAATGATCACTTTTAACACCTTCAAAACCCCATGTGGGGCATAATTTAAAAATTTAAAAACTGGCCAAATAAAACAACAAATCTATATAGATAATCAAGTGATAAGTACTTTTTTGTATATTTTATCCTTTCTATTTTTAAAATTGAAAAAAAAGTGACATTTTCAGCATATGAAATTTTTTTGAAACAGGAAATTATTGTTTTGTATTTAAATGTCTACACAAAAATATGTTGTTTTACTTGTACATTTGTTTCTTTCTTATTATTAACATTAATTTAAATATGATTTCATCAATTTTTATGCTTATAATTGGGCATGGGTTGAGGAAAAACAGTTATTGTCTATTGTAAAAAAATATATCAAAATATCATTTGTACCATGTTGCTTGAAATGAAAAGTTCATTTAATGTTCGTTGCATTAGTTTCAACTGACGATATGAAAATAATTTGTCAGCAGCTGTAACAGTTAGTATATAAAAATAAGCATAGCCAAACATCTTTTAACACTCACAGTTCCTAATAAACATGTCCAATTAGGTGTTCAATATTATATACAATAATGTCAAATTTAAGGATATATAAAATACCATTCTCATCAAATGCATTAAGTTTTAGTTTTACAGTATCTGGCAAAAGGAAAAATAATTTATACAGAATTTTATTAAAATGTAGCCGAAGTAAATCACCAGTATATAGTATCATAATTTTTAAATATTACTTCGTAGCTGGTAGGTAGATATAGTACATATTTACAATTTTCTTAAGGATTTGATTTACTGGAGCTTGAAGCTTCAGATTTATCAAAAAGGAAATTAATATCATCTTGAAGTGCTTTTGGCAGTTATACTGTCTGCCAGTTATTGTGTTTGGCATAACATTTATCATAATTATTTTATAGAGTTCAACCCAACTCTTTTCAGTTGTCCAGTAAAACATGGAATCTGAGCCATGTGGCTTTAAGAACATGACTTGCACATCCTTATTTTCATGAGAAATGCCTGTAACATATGTCAAGTACCACTTATAATCATAAGAACATATAAGATATGAAGACTGCTTAATATCATCTAGCATAAACGTTGCATTTTCTGTTTAGTTCTTTAAAACACATGCTTCAAAGTTTTTAGAGGATGAAGAAACCTGAGCAATTTTTAATTTTCCTACTGCTATTGGAATAAACTTGTGATATTTTCGGGTTTGTTTTACAGCAATGGCATTTTGAAACCTGACTTTCAGTTGGTTTTCAGTAGAAATAACATCTTCTGAAGGAACAAAAAAGAATTTAATTCCTTTAATTTCGTCAGTTGCAAATTTATATAATTGTTCAGGAGTCAAAATCTGATTATGTATTGGATGCTGTAAGCTAGCTTTACTTGCCATTCTTTTAACAGTTCCACCTACACCATCGCATGGGCTTTTACCATGACTTGTAGCAAAAAAATGCCACTCTGCTTCAATACCGAAGTCTTGAAAGTGGCAAGACAAATTAGCAAAGCTTTTTCTGTTTTTATATTGGCTACTTGCACCATTAGAAAAATAAATTATTTTATTGGTTCGTGAGTTTTCTTTAAGATAATTAATCACATGTTTTTGAAATGTATATACAGCAGCAGTAGTATGTTCAAGGTAATTGCTTATAATGCAAATACTCAACACTTTTGGCTTTTCTTGGTTTTCTGATGATATGTACGCCACAAAGGGGTGCAGTGTAGCCTGACTATTTTCCCAGTGAAAACCTTGAACAGCATCTTGGACTATGAAGGAATAATTTTCTGAAAAATCTGCCAAAAGTATACACTCACCTGATTGAGGTGTTGCCTTTCTGTCTTTTAAATAATTTGACTGTTTCTTTGAAATGTAGTGATGACTTTTAAGAAAGTTCAATTTGTCACAAAAATTATCTGAAAACTCATCAAGGGATTGAGTTACCATTATTAAACTACATCTATCAGCTGCAATCCACTGCTTATAAATAATGTTGAGTGTTTGAAGCTCTTCTGCATCTGACAGCATTTTATTCAAAACAAAAGTTCCTGGACATTTAAAACATTCACCAAGCATGCAACTTTCATCCTCTATAGAGCAAACTATCATTTTAACAATAAAGCAGTATCCCAGCCTTTAATATTTATTGCTGAAAGCATTAGTTTTATATTCTGATGATAGATAGCTGCATACACACACACTGTGAGTGCCATAGTGCCTGCTAAGATACACCATTTGGGTCTTAGCTCTGCAAATGTTGAAAAACCTAGCTTGTAATTTGGATGCTGTTTTTTAAATTCAGTGTACAATTCTTTAAGATTTCTTAAAAGTAAGCATTTTTGCCTTAATTCTTTTATTCCTGTAGAAGACTGTACAGATATACACTCTTTCTTTCCTGGACAACAACGGCTGATTTCATCATCCTCGAAAAATGAATAAACTGTTGCCTTCACTTCCAAATCATGCATCCTACCTTGTTTCTTTTGTAATTGAGGCAAGATGCCATGTTCTTTGATGAGTTCTTCAGTTCCGCGAACTAAATACTGGCTGGTTCCAAACTCTTTCATAGTTTTCTCAATAGTCCAACTTTGAGGCACAAGACATAAAATTTTAATTTTCTCAGATGTTGAACTGATTTCATTATATTTTACCTTCAATTTTGTGATTAAATTAGTGCAGTCTTCACACTGTAAGCTAGATGTAGAGGGTTCTGATAACTGTTTAGAGGGTAGATCAACATCTAAACTTTTTTCCAGGCTACGTTTAACAGCTGCTGATATTTTTCTGAGTTTGGTCTTTCCATGTGATGTTTTTTTGAGTTTATTTAAATTTTTTTAATTGGTGAGACACCTAATACATTACATGCTATGTTGACTATTTCAGTGGCTATTTCACTACTCTGATATTCATCTGAACTACTCTTTTCAAAATTCTCAGTGGTTTCATTTACTTGAGATAAACAACAAACTGATCTAATTCACTCCCCCTACAAAACAAAGCCAATGCCCAGTGATTCCAAAACCAGATGTGACCCTTGACCCATTTCTCCCTCAACTGCAACCCAGAGTAGGGTGCTTTATCTTAAAGAAGGAAGGCTGTTGTTGTTGAGACCCAGACTGTCTGACCTACCAGAAAGGTGTAAGGTAACTGTCGGGAAGTGCCACCCATAGACTGGAAGTGCCACCCATAGACAGGAACCCAGTGGGGGAGGCATCCGAAGGCTGTTGTGGAAGAATCAGAACATATC
Source organism: Amaurobius ferox (assembly GCA_951213105.1). Classification (NCBI taxonomy): domain Eukaryota; kingdom Metazoa; phylum Arthropoda; class Arachnida; order Araneae; family Amaurobiidae; genus Amaurobius; species Amaurobius ferox. Next base: position 539,238 of record OX578151.1, read on the forward strand.
TGAGCAAAGTTTTTTCCAAAACAATTAGGAGAAAAATTAATTATTTTATTACATTTCATATTTTTTCAACATAGTAAATGTTTTAAAATTATTTTTTTAATATATAATTACATTGGAAATACAAAATTAATTTATTTACTCTTTTATTTTCTTAGATTTTTTTCCAAATATAAAAATATGATATAATTTAATAGAAATTAATTTAAATTATTAAACATATACTCGAAATTACAAGCAAAATGACATATTTTGTACAAACATTTAAATATGAATAACTAATTTCTTATCATTCAAAGTTATAATATAGAAAATGCCACTTTTCTTTTTAATTTCATAGGATTTAAAACATGAAATATGCAAAAATTGTGATTTCATATGATCATTTATATGTATTTGCAGCTTCTCTGAACCAGTTTTTACATTTTAAACTTCTGAACTATATGAAGTTTTTTTTTCGGATGGGGGGGGGGGGTCAAAGTGGCCATTTCCATTGTGGTTGAAGATAGTACAAAGTTATAACATTGAAAAAAATTTTGTTTCAGGCAATATGGTACAAACGAGATTTTGATATGTTTTAAGACAATATCTCTTCCCATACACACACACACCCCCAAAGCAAAAAATAGATGAAATTGTATTTAAATTAATGTTAATGATAATAAAGAAACAAATGCACAAGTGAAATACCATATTTTTGAATAGACATTCAAATATTAATAACTAACTTCCTGTTTGGAAATTTTTTCATATGCTGAAAATGTCACTTTTTGTTTCAATTTTAAAAATAGAAAGGACAAAATATACAAAAAAGGAACTATCACCTGATTATCTGTATGGATTAGTTGTTTTATTGAACTAGTTTTTAAATTTTTAAATTATGCCCCACATGGGGTTTTGGGGGTGTTAAAAGTGATCAGTTTTGAAATTTCAGAAGTTTGGCAACCCTAAAATCCAAGTAAAAAGTGGAATAGAAACTACATTTTTTTCCAAGCTAAGGCTATGGGAGTATACCCTACTCCCACTGGTGTGACCTCCGAGACCTGGTGTTTGGCATGAGGGGGCTGATTGTTGGAAAAACAAGTTTTGTTTACATCGCGATTCTCGTTTCCCGTGAATGTGCATTCATCTTAATTTATTTTTTAATGACTCTTTTTCATTTTCGTGAACGAATCGTAACGTTTTCCCAACAGGCTTATCATGCAAATCACCTTCTCGCCACGTACGCATCTGCTTTGCATATCCAGAGGGTGTTACCGGCATCGATTGAGTTCCGGAACGCACCCATCCCTGGGTATATATACTGGACACATTTTTAGAACAGGACTCGCATCAGACCTTCTTTACTTGTAAGGTTGTGTCTCCTGACTTGTTCGACAGCTGGTTCAAGTGTACAATCAGTAGATCGTAAACACTGTGGTTTAATCAATGGCAAAGATGATCCTGTTATTTTAAATGGTTCTCTGTTTATGAGACCATGTTTTTACCGTGTTTCAAATACGGAAATCCGCGAATGTTAAAGTCTTATATTCGCCATAACGTGTAACCTGTATATGGTGGCTTACGAAGTGCACGTCAATATGTTTGGTAAGGTAAATTTTTTACTTACCTCTTTTAATTTCCTGCTTTTAACAATGTGTCAAGTATATGAACTGAAAAACTTTTTCCCAGAACTTGAGAGCTTGCACTGTAAATATCGCATCTTTACAATCTTATTACAAAAGTTTATGTAACTTTGAAGATGTAATGGATTCATCTCACAATAAAAGTGAGTTGTTTTAGTTTTTGAAAATTGCCTGCTTACTTCTAATGGACATTACAGCATTTTCAACTCCATAATTATTCAGCATAACAACACTTAGGAATGTGTTTACATGATAACTATTGTTCTTGTAGTTAACCCTTTCGTGACGGCAATAAAAATTATGATCATTAAAGATACTCAACTGACACATCCACAAGTTTAAATAGTGCTGCGTCACAGAAGTAGAAATTAATGTTTCCGGAGTATGCCAATCTCTAATTGGATGAAGTAGAAATTAGCATATTCCGGATGCTGACATCTCAATTTGCAGGAATACCGAACATGGGGTTAAAACTTATTGACAAGCTATCCTAAAGTGATTAGCCAATCAGAACAAAGTAACTTTTGGGATTTTGACCGTAAGTCGACCGATGTATGTATTCCTTATTTTTATTAAGTTTTCTAACAATAAAAATGATGCGTGAAAAATGCCCTCACTATTTTCGGCTTGTAAATTTATTTATTGGTTAAATATTCATAACATATTTTGCATCATGACAAATCAAAAAATAATAATCCATGTGCAATATTTTAAGGTATGCACCATAGCTGGGGATGCCAGGCGCTAATAAATTGCAAACTTGGGGATGCTTTTCGGAGCTAAATTGTTGATATTGCGACGTTATGTATTGTTCTATTTCAACTTACATATGTACAGTCCATAAACAATCATACAGTAAATATGAACGACGATGGCAAAAATAGTACGTTTGGAGGCTTCTATGCTGCCTAGATATTATAGATCACAAGAATTTCGCAATTGTTAAAGTTTCGGCACGCAATAGTTTCTCAATCAGAGAAATTTCAGATTTCCTGTTATAGATGAAACCCTGTTTAAGTTATTAATCTGTCATCGATGATGTTGTTGTTGTTACCGGTTGAAGGATCGGTTGTTTGACTTATGTCTAGCATATAACAAACCTGTAAATAAGTATGGGTAATATATCTGTATTTTTTTTAATTAATATACAAAATATTTAAACACAATTTCGCATAACATCAAACAAGTCGAAACAAAAATCCCACACTTTTTAGTTGTCAACAATTGGCCTCATCATAAATAAACCTACCAGGCAGTGACTGACTGCTTTGAGCCCAGGCGTTGTTTGCAATGGGTTTTATTCCTTCCCTTTAATTAATGTTCCTTATTGTTTCCTATCAATAAGAAGTGTATTAACACTTGCATGACATATGAATATTTATTTAAAGCAAGGTTGTTAAGCACCATTGCCACACAGCTTAGGAAATAACTTACGAATAACCATTATCTTTCTTTTATGAACTCCTTATCCACCCCACCCCCAGTATTATAAAAAATTATGTTTGTGTATATAGTATTTCTATCTACTTTTCTGATCTTAAATAAACAGCCTAATTTGTGAGGATTTTAACTATTATCTTCAATTTGTGCAGTTAGAAAAATAAATAAAGAATATATTTTAAAGTAAGAGATATGCAATTATAAAATTTTCTATATATTTGCAATTTTGTTTTATTAATTATTTATATGCTTTCAATTTAAGTATTGAAATAGATAAATTATCTATCTTTTTTACATTTTACATGTGGGCCACATTATGCAATGCATTCTTTGCTAAAATTTATAATTGTGCCCTTTCATACGCAATGTGCCCTTTTTTCAAAGTTAGCACCCTGCCCTTTTGAAATTCTAGAATGAACCCTGGAGATGGGATTATTCTGGAACAAGATTGTTTCCGAAAACACCTCCAAATATGCAAATTACTTGCATACACGTCGAGCACTCGATTTGCATGATTCGCATGTTGGAAAAACATCGCGATTCACTTCCGAGAATGAAGTGAGTCGCTCACAAGAAAAATTAGATTATGAACAACACGTTCATAGGAAACGTGAATTGCGATGTTTACATTCGTTTTTCCACCAGACCCACCAGAAAAGTATAAAGTATCTGTTTGAACAGCCGGGACAAGTGCCACCTAATTTAGACTGGAACCCAGTAGGGGAGGCATCCACAGGGACAGTACTTCCCCTACCACCAACTTCTCAGAAGGACTTACGTACCCACATGTTTAAAGTGATAATACTCCGCATGAACACGGTGGCAGTTTCGGCAATGGCAGGAATCGAACCCGAACCGTCCAAGTGCAATTCCTGAATGCTATTTACGGCTTGTAAATCTATTAGTAAAATATTCATTAAAACATATTTTACACCATGAAAATTAAAATAATTAATCTATATGAAAGAGTTTCGATAATACGCTGCGTACAATTGCCGCCGTGTTCATGCGGAGTATGATCACGTTAAACATGTGGGTCCGTAAATCCCTCCGAGAGGTTGGTGGTAGGGAAAGGAGGGTACGGTCCCTGTGGATGCCTCCCCCACTGGGTTCTGGTCCAAATTGGGTGGCACTTCCCGGCCATCCAAACGGTTACGTTACCTTACACCTTTCTAGTAGGTCGGACGGTCTGGGTCTCAACAACAACATGCAAAAGCAATTAACAGAAATTGGTAAAGTCCTTGATGGAATGCAAACAGAAAAAACCAATATTGCTCGTTGTGTTGAACATTGGCTGGATATTCAAGAAAATGAAACTCTATTACCATATAATCCACTGATAGAAAAGAGGATGAAACAAGCACTTAACCATTTCATTATCTTGCAAACATGATCAGTCCAAAGTATATGGGTAAACGTCTCACATCTGAACAAGAGGATATTGCCGAAGAGTGGATACAAACTAATCACCCAGAGTAGTTGGTACCAATGATGGGATTTAAATTAAAAGATTCTACAATGTTCCCAAAATCGACGTTTTTTACTGATGTTAAAAGAAAATTCACTATGTCACAGCATCTGGTAGAAAAGCATGGTGGCATCTGGTAGAAAAGCGGTCTATAAAAAATCCAGATTTACACAGCTTCTGCCAATTTATGAGGAGATTGGCAAACTGCCCATCAAGTTCAACATCTGTGGCAAGAGTTTTTTCTACTTATGGTTTGGTTTGGTCTAAACTGCGGAATAGACTAGAGATCGAAAAGGCCAAAAAGCTGGTTAAATGTCATCACTTTTTAAAACAAAATCAAAATGTTTAATTATGTAAATTTTTATGAAATAAAATTTATAATTTAAAGCAAAATTAACTCATTTCAATTTATTCAGTACTTTATCACAATTTGAAATTTAATTTTCATTTTATAAAACTTGTTATCACTTTGTAAAAGTAAAACTAGTAACAAAATATTTTAATCCTTCCGTGTATGATTTTTATATTTTAAGGCTAAGGTATTATTGGATTGGTTGAAAAGAAATTTTTCTTTATGTTGAAGTTAGAAAAATAATTATATATACTTATCCCCTGATTTAAAAGGCACTTGGTTTACACGATTTCGCTTTTACACGGTTTATAAATTAAGATTCCAAAAAATTGATAAAAATGTATATTCCGCTCCATATACGCCTATACATTTGATGACATTTTTGAATTTTATTCCTTTGGAAACACTGATGAAAACAACAGGGGATTCCCGGTGTTGTAAAATACAATACATTTAGGGGAATCCCCGTAATAGGAGAATCCCCGTATGTATTTCACAACAGTAAAGCTATCTGGTTCATGCAAGTACATAGTGCAGAAACATTTTAGCAGCAAAGCTTATATTATTGTGCGTTTGTCTTTTAAACTGGTAAGTTTTCAACATTTATAGTTTTTCTTGCATCTTTATAGTTTGCGTAAATTTGTTAAGGTTCTATAATATCAAAGGATTTGAAGAAAAATCAAATGAAAAGAAAAGTTATTTCTTTAGAAACTAAAATTCAAATATTAGACAGTCTACGTAACAGAGAAAGAGTAACGGATGTTGCTAAATTTTACTCCATGAATGAAGCCACAATAAGGACAATAAGAAAAAATGAAGACTCCATTAGAAAAAGTGTAGCAGCTGGAACCTGCAGCAGTATGAGTAGTATGAGCAGTATGAGTAGTATAGCAGTATGAGCAGTACGACTTCATATGTTAGAGATGTTACAATGGAAAATATGGAAAAAGCCTTAGTGATATGGATAGAAGACCAAACTCAAAAGCGAATCCCAATCGATACCAATGCTGTTACAAATAAAGCTTTGAAGATTTATCAATCACTTAAGAATCAGTCACCGTCGACTTCATCCGATGAAAAAAAGGTATCTTTTTCCGCAAGCCATGGGTGGTTTGAGAGATTCAAACAAAGACATTCTTTACATAATCCGAGAATGAAAGGTGAAAGTGCATCTGCTGATTCGGATGCGGCACAACAATATCCGGCAAAACTTGCTGAAATCATTGTCGCTAACTCCTACACTTCTGATCAGGTTTTCAATGCTGACGAGTCTGGATTATTCTGGAAAAAAATGCCGGAAAGAACCTTTATAGCCAAAGCTCACAAATCAGCTAGTGGTCATAAAGTAGCGAAAAGTCGCATAACAGTTCTTTTCTGTTGCAATGCTTCTGGTGATTATATGATGAAACCATTGGTGATTAACAAATCAAAATCACCATCATCATTCAAAGGAATAAATATCAAAAACCTTCCCGTCTATTGGATGGCTAATAGAAAGGCATGGGTCACTGCCATAGCTTTCAATGAATGGTTCCATAACTGTTTCTGTTCCAGGTCAAAAATTATTTAACTAAAAAGGGATTGCCTTTTAAGGCTCTTCTATTAATTGATAATGCACCAGGTCATCCTCCAGATTTACAACAAGAAAATGATGTAAAAGTTGTTTTTTTACCAAAGAATACAACTTCCTTATTACAGCCGTTAGATCAAGGGATAATTTCGACTTTTAAAGCACTGTACATCAAACAAACTTTCAGGTATATCTTAGAACAAATGGAGAATGATGAATCTTTTACTCTGATGGATGCTTGGAAGAAATTTACAATTTTAGATTGTGTTAAGCATGTTGGACTGTCATACACTCAGATCAAACAATCAATGATCAACGCCTGCTGGAAAGCAATATGGCCGGATGTTGTTGAAAGTAGAAATGATAAATAACCAATAGAGCATGAATATTCTCAGATCACTGAGTTGGCCCATACTATAGGAGGAGAAGGTTTTGAAGATTTAGCTCAGGCAGATATTGAAGAAATAATGGCTGATGAAGGATTGAATGAAGATGATTTAATTAACATGATTCGTGAAACATACAAACATGATGAAGACAATGATTCTGATGAAGAGCAATCTGAACCAGTTGCGTTCACAGCAAGAATCATAAGCGTAGGACTTGATTTGGGAAGAAAATTGGGCAACCATTTCTTACAATATGACACAAATGTTGATCGAGCTCTCCGATTCCAACGAGACCTTCGTAAATGCTTAAATCAATATGAAGAGGTCTATAAAGATTTAGCATAAAAACTTACGCAATTGTTAATTACCGATTTCATGACAAAGTCTTGTCAACCCGAGATCTTGCCTAATTCATCAAACATTGAGCCAGAATCGCATCAAGAAAGCTCAATTAATGAAAGTGACATCATACCTATCAGAAAGAAAAGACTGATAGTACATGAAAGTGATTAAACTTATAATTAATTTTTAAGGGTCTTTTTGTTTTTTTTGTTCTTTGTTCCCAATGTAAAATAAATTAAATATGTTATATTACTACATTCATATGTTTGTTGTTTTATAAACTAAGCATAATTTTAAGTTTTCTAAGATGTCTTACTTTTGTTTTACTTAAATAAATGACTGAATCATGCACATTTTGGGGTTATTTTCGTTTTACACGATTTTACTTAACAAAATCCAAGATTTCAATTTACATGGTTTTGTGCAGAACCTATCTTCCGTGTAAATCGGGGGACAGGTGTAATATCAAACTGGTATATATTTATCTAGATACACTATGTTATGTAGGTAGGGTTATATATAAAGTCAAATAAGAAATATCAAATATTGTTTTTTTAATAAAAATTTTGATTAGGTTTAAAAAAAAACAAAAAAAAACCATTTGGGTCCGAGTTTTTTGGGGTTTGCGGGCGGGTGCAAAACCCTGCTTAGAATGACCCTTCTCCCTAGACAATCCCACCTGACCCTACTTAGAATGACCCTTCTCCCTAGACAACCCCACCTGTAGAAACAAAAATGTGTCAACAATCGCTACGATACTGCTACGGCTCTTCCGTAATTGTTCTCTCCTACAAGGCGATCAAAATTTATTGCATTTTCAACCGAGAATGAGTACAATCCACATTCCTATCTTACCCCTCCCCTTAATCATCTACGTGTTTTACGACATGACGTGGCATAGCGTCTTTGCCCAGCTCTATGAACTGACCTAGACATCCCCCATTTTTACATGCTGTACAAAGAAGTAATTACGCTGCTTCGGGGAGTAATCTAGCTCTTTGGTACTAATAGGTCTTTCATCATTTTTTCACCTACTTCAAATTTAAAAGGCTTCCCTAAAGCGGGTGAACAAATGGAATTAAAATCACTCGCTAAAAAAAAAAAAAATGCTGCATAAACATCACCCTCACTATTTTCGACATGTGAATTTATTTATTGGTATGCCGAATATGCTATATTCGGTAAATCTGGAGACCAGCCCACCCCATGAATTTTTTCGAAGTATAAATCGTGCCAAGTTGGCACACTCTCACCTGTTCTGAAATTGGCCCTACCCATCCTAAGTTCTTCTGTGTTTAGAAATAGGCTCCTTACACCAGTAGTCTGTGTAGGGGCAGGGGTTCAACCTAAAGGTCGAAATCTGTGGAACTAATGTACCAATGGTCCGTGTAGGGGCAGGGGTTCAACCTAAAGGTTGAAATCTATGGAACGAATGTACCAGTGGTCGGTGTAGGGGCAGGGGTTCAACTTAAAGGTCGTTCTACACTGGAACAGGATCTCCAGTTTATTAGAAACGACTGCCTGGGGTGCCCAAACACAGAATATGCTATAATTTTATCTGTGAATGTCACACATAGCAAGATCACTCCATACAACCGATGATCCGTACAAGGACAGAGATTCGACCTGAAGGTCAAAATCTGTAGAACAAATGTACCCAGTGGTCTGTATTAGAAAAAAATTCGTACTCTAACACAAAATTTCAAAAATTTGATAGCACATCAGAAAACTGTTGTAACCACAGAAACGTATTCTTATGTCACCTTCATGAATATTCTTATTGGATGTTTTACAATTACCGCCAAAAAACATCGATACAAGAGGTTACCAAATTACAACATAAACCACCCGCAATCAGAGCTCTTGACGGCGACTTGGCGAGTGAGCTGAAAATGTGGTTGGTTGGTCTCCGGATTAGCCAAACATTCATTATAGCATGTTTTTCATAATAAAAAATTAAAAAAATTAATCTATATGAGAGTTTTGGGAATTCACTGAGGCTCGGGACCGGCGCAAGCTGTTGGCTTAAAAATTAAAATTAAAAGCAATTTTCAAAAGTAAATTGATTGCACATAGCCGTTTGTAGATGTAGCAGAGCTAGCCGTGGATTCTTATCAAGTCGTAACTTCTTGAAGTAAAGAGACGCCACCCTGCACTACATTTGCATCTGACCACTGGCTCCTCATTCAACTACCAACTATTCTATTTTTACATATGCAAATGCAGTGGTTGAAAGAAATTAAACTAATACTAATTTAAAATATGTGTATGGTTGTGTGTTTAACAATAAAAAAGATATGAAATTAACTAATTTAAAAATACTACTTTAACATTATAAAAATACTACTTAATCCAAGATGCCAGACTGAATACATGTCATCATTTTAACTCAGATCGTTAAATTAACATATTTATAATAAAAATATCTGTCTGTTCTATCTGTAGGAGAAAATCTAAGCAACATATAGTCATAAAATATGTTACACAGATACTTCAAGACTCAGAAAGGTGCACCTCAGTGAGATTTTTTAAAAGGCAACTGACCACTACATGCATGTGCATTGTTGATGGTCGTTTTCTTGAGAGTAGAAAGAAGGAATGAATTTTCCCGACCATTGGATCTCTAATGGGCAACAGAACAGCCTTACAACCATATACTCGAACTTGTGGTCGGTTGACAGTTGTATACGGACCCAAGTGATCAGGTCAGCTGCATACGCATGCATAATAGAATCTCACCCCATAGTCATTAGTCCTACCCTTTAAAAAAAATCTGCCCCATGAATGAAGTAGACAACTTTATTTTCTTTGAGATTACATTGTACCTACTTTTGCAGCCTTTTCTGCTCCTAGTTAGTTTTTTGGCTAGTCCAACACCTCCAAAAATTGAAAATATATGCTGATATACAGCAGAGCTCTGTAAGCAACTTATCAGGATTGGCCATGTTGGACCCAACATTGTTTTCCCTAGTATTTCATTTTTCAACCTGTTCAAAAATTCTTACTATTTACCCACTTTTTTAAAAAAATATTCTCTCCTTGTCAAGTCAAATTTCAATAAATTCTGATCAGTAGAAAACGATGGTTGCAATAAACAAATTTCTATCTAAGTCATCACCATTAATATTTTTTTCTGCTATGAATACTTTTTTAATGAATGGAATTTACCTCTTTTTGTGACATGAAAAAGAGAAGCATCCCCAAAGTTAAATGAAAGGGTGCCAAATCACCAAAATATTAACAAGCAACAGAGAAAAGTAACTACTGAGAATTTTCTTCTGAATAAGTAAAATATTAAAAATTGAAAGTAAAAATAAAAAAACAAAGAATAGTGAAGTAAATGCCAATATCACAATACACGTTTTAAAGTAACACTTTTCCATACTTCGCAGTTCTCTGAACAAAACATCATACTTGTGTGTAACATTATACACTCAGAGTTATAATTTATTGAAATTCATCACGATTCTCAAATTACATAACAATGAATTTTTCACAATAGTAGTTATTTAGGCTAAGATTCCTCAAATGCGGTGAAAACTGGTTTTAAATGGGAAAGTGTATTATGCTTTTATTTACAGCGAAAAATTCATAGTTTAGCAGATAAAACTGTTAATGTTATGTAAATCACGGGAAACAAATATTAAAAAAGTGAATTATCATAAGCTTGTTACAACATCACCATATAAATGCAATCACATTATTTGAACATAGATACAAAACACTTCAAAATATGAAAATAAACTATTTAGGCTTATGCCAAGGCCTTCAAATTACATGCGGGGGGAAAAAAATAAGAACCGGTTACTCACATTTCCCAAATACCAAACGAATAGCATTTTTTCCAAATCACATACCTGTGTTTATCGTACGGATCAAAACTAGCAGCCATCTAGATGTTTTCAATAAACGTTTGAATAAATAAATAATCAGAGTCCGGCACAATAAATAATACAGAAATAATTTTAAAGCAAATAATTTTGATGACCAACGCCTAAAGTCTGAAACAGACGTCTAGCAAAGAGATGCGATTCCGGAATGAGGTGTTAAATTTCCTTTAATAAATGTCACGGATATAAAGTGTAGCTCCCTTCCAAGTTTCTACAAAACGATAGAGTTTCAAATAAATAAACGATTCAAAAGATTAAGAGACGTTACAGAAATCAAATACCTGAGTGTTTTGATACTTTTTAAAAAGAAATCACACTAATTTAAGAATATTCTAGAAAGTTTCATACCAAGTGAATCAGATCGATAGGAATAAACGAACACGCTCAAGAACATTGGTTCTTATGTGCTGGCAGCATCCTGAATCCATGTTTTTCATGAAGTATAAATATTTACATTATTTTAGGATAAAGGCTGATATCATTTCGAGAGAAATACATTTTATATTTGGTCGACTGGTCTAATAGTTTTTTTCTTCTTCTGTTTATGAGTGCTTGATCATAAATTATTATCATTCAATGTGAAATTAGTTTAATTGCAGAACCGATTCTCTATAAGTATTGTGTTGAAAATTAATAGCTTGCAACGAATAATCAAAGGAAATTTCAGGCGAAAAATTGTAAAAATCATGTGGAAAGCTTCATTGCAGGCGAAATTAACTCTCATAACTTAAATGAGTTTATTAAATACATGGATTGGGTTTTCACTCGTCAAATAATCAACTAATGCATTTTTCTCTTTAAATTTCTGAAGATTTTCGCATCCATATAAACAGTTGATATGTTTAAATTATTACACCGATTTGGTAATCATATCCTACCTATTAGAACCATTTCACAACACTGTACTTTTTATGTAAAACAAATAATTTGTGAATCAGATATATGCAGCTTGAAATATTTTAACAGAAAAAAGTACTGTGTTTCAATCAGAACTTTTTCGGTGACTTCTAAGTTATTGAAAGATGAAATAACTAAACCATCCATTGACGAAAATGAATCACTTTCCGTAGATCCAGACTTAATGAGTATTACAAACCGCTTGTACAGACATCCTGGCATGTCGCATAATGTTTTATTAATCCAACCTAGGCCTAAATCAGGGCCAAAGCGTGAAAAAAAAGAAGTATCAGAATCTAAATTAGCTGAAGCAGTGGCACTAGTTCATACATTACCTCAGTGGAAGGTCATAGAGAAAGTATGATTTTTTTCCTAATTCAATGTTTTGTTACTGTATTATTTCCTTAACATGCAGAATTTTGTGTTTTCTTATAGTGGATAGAAAAATATTATAGAGGGTGTTTTAGCAACTGAAAAATTCATACTTCCTAATCCTTTTAATATCATATTGCTGAGTGCCAGTTTTCTTATGAGCTTTTAAAAGTTTTGATTTTAAAAAATTAACTTATTTTTTTATTTTTAAACTTGTAGCAAAGTAAAAGGCTAATTTTTGGATGTTTATATATGTCACAAAAAGTTGATTGTAAAAAAAGATCATTTATGACTTTTATTAATATACTTGAAATTTAATTAAAAATTAATGCTACAAAACTTCATGGCTGCTTTTAGACTCATATTTTGATCTTTTATATATTAGTACTCATTTTAAAGTAATTCAAAAATACTTCCCTATTAATTAATATAAAATAAATTTTTCTAAGATGGGGGACAGAAACCAAACTTTTCCGAGCTTAAGCGTACTTTGACGTACATATGTATGGTTATACAGAAAATACAAAGGAGAATGACCTTAGCTAAAATAACACATTTAAAAACTACTAGCCTGGTTATAGTTACATCAATTTTAAAGTTAGATTGTGCGAATTTCATCCTTAATTTAAGTTTTAGTATATGACAGAAAAATGATTGAAATATTGTGATCGTGATGATTAAAAAATTACAGAATAAGTTATTAAAAGATGAAAACAGGAATATCAATTAATAAAAAATCATCAAGACTTATTAGAAATAAATCTTAATTGAAGCAAATTTATGTTTAGCCACTGTAACTATAAAAGAACCAATAAATATTGCAATGGTCCTTGAATGACCCTCTGTTGGAAAGTAAAGAATAAAAAAATCAGTATGAGAAAACCTAGAACTAAAGAGGGAAAGGGGGATTCAAAAAATAGAACCTATATTTTGTTTTGCAAATTGGCCTGCAAAAATCATCAAAATCTGAAATAAAACATTAAATATATATAAATGTATTGATTATTTAAATACTTATTTTTTGATTATATATATAATTTTTTGCGACATCACTAAAAATTATCATATGAAAAGAATAAGACCAAACCCATTTCTCTAAGATAAATTGTTTTCAATATATTTAATTTTTTTGTAATTTTTCCGAGCTAATGACATTCTAAAATGATATAAGTTATCAGATGAAAACAAAATGTTTTAATACTGTAATTTGAATATAATTTCTGTAGATCGATAGAATAGCCTCCTACTTCGTTTTTTTCTAGATACTAAAGTGCAAAGTTGGCACATTTCTCTGTGTTTTGAAATTGACTCCTCCCCTCTAAAGTGACGTATATTCCCGTGTTTTAAAATAGGCTTCTCCTACCAAAGTGACATATTCTCCATTTTTATAAACTGGAATTTTGAATATAAATGATAGTGGAATTAAATTTGAATAAAAGTGTATAATACTCATAAAAAGATTACAAAATAAAGTTTTTGTGCATTCTAAAAATATTATGTAACTTGCACGTGAAATTGCAGAAAAAAAACTATTAAAATTTTAGAAAACATATTGAAACACACAATACTTAAAATATTTTGGGTTTTTAAATCAATTTCAAAAACTTATAACTCCAAACTTCGAAAATTTTAAAAGGACGATCGGACTTTAACAAAATGTTAAAAAAACGATACTTAGAAAAAAGATTATGTACTTTAACAAAATTAAAAGAAAAAATTCTTCAAAAAAATACCAAATTTTAAAAAAATGATTGGACTTAAAACAACATCTTTGCAACAACTTCACAACCAGGTAAAAAACAAGGAGTGTATTAATCTAAATTATGGTCTTAATTGTTATTTGATTCAAGAGATTTTTTCATAGAAGACTTATAATAATGAATGAATTGTATATTTGAAAAATCTAAATCATATCTATTTACGAAATTAGGAAACCTATAAATTTAACTTACTTGAAGACTTTTATAGAGTGTTTCATTGCGCCATGTCAGTTAGGGAAGGAGAGGCTGGAAATTGAACTTCAAGTAGGTTACATTTAGAGATTTTCTAAAATTGTGAATTCTAAAGATATGATTTAGATATTTTTAAATACAGAATTCTTCCATAACAGTATTCTTTCTATAACTAAAATTCAGAATGCAAAAAAACTAGCACCTTCCACAAAAATACAGCTTGTTTTTGTTACTTATTCTCCCATGGTGAAGGAGCACGTGGACATGGTGATGCACCATGTCCACTAGACCCCTGGTCCCGTGGCAAAGGGGAGAAATTTGCAGCTTAACTTTATATTGAGGCACCCCAAGGGCGGAAGTCTGACTTTGCCTCGACAATACAACATCCATACTCGCTGGCGGGATTCGAATCCACAACCCGGCTATCCAGCGATCAGACGGAAACACTTGCCCCCGACCGCTCGACCACCAGATCGGCTACAGCTTAATTAACCTTATCAGCATTTGATAAAATATAATTTATCAGTAGCGTGAGACTACAAGAAAGAAAAGTTAACTAATTTTGCTATTGGATGTTAGAGGGCCTGCAGTGCTCATGTTAACATATAAATTCAGGAAATAACATCTATAATTGAGGTTAATTAAGGCTTGAATTGTCTCTTATTTTTATTTTCCATAACTAAGAGTCATATTCCTTATTTTAATAAAATCAAATATTACGATTTTTATAAAGCATTCATTTGAATTTACGTATAATATATATATATATGTGTGTATTTATTTACTTACAGCATGTTATTTCTACCTCCAGTTTTAATTCAAAATTTATGTTTGGAAGTGGAAATTTAGAAATGATAAAGAATATTATTCAGAAAGATATGAGAATAAGTGCCATCTTTCTTGGCGTTAATATAATGACAGCCCTTCAAAACTCATCTTTAGAAGAGTACTTTAAAATACCAGTGTTTGACAGGTAACTTGTTTCACCTTTGGTTATGATTCAATTTTTCATAAATAATAACATGTGCAGTACATTGCAATGATTTTTCTTGATCTACAATCCTGAAGCATCTTAACATTATTCATGTTCCTTGCTTCACAACAAATCCAAAATATCAGTAGAATTGATATTATTTTATTAAAATGAGCCATTAACTCATGTCAATTGTGGCATATGATATGTTTAAAATTTAGATTACCTTAATTTTCTGCTGCTGCAATGTAAATGCTGCAGAAATAAAAATGAACTAGAAAAAAGATCTACCAATTATTGCCTCACTAATAACAAGCAATACTAGCAGTCATTCCAATGCTTCCATTGCATAAATTAAGCAAAATTTCAGTAATCAAGTCTTACAGATAATGAATAATAATTAATACCTAGTGCTTTCTTTTGAAGCTTTTGTGGCTGTATACCTTTTCAAGACTACTTACTGTGTTTTTGAAATTTCACATAATGTAGGATTTTAGCAATATAAAATGTTTTTATTCCTATCAATTATTGAAATGGCGACACCATGATAGGCTTCTATCAAAAACTTTTCAGCACTAGTATGCAAGTATTCTTAAAGTGTTGTTGCTTAAAATGAAATATAAATCACTCAAGGACAAACCTCTGCATCTCAAGTTTTAGTTTACTGTCTTAAACTGAAACTTCAAATTCTGCTTGTGAAATAAAATGTCATTTAAAAGAGAATGCATTTTATTTAAAGGCAAGACTTGTTCCCTTTCAAACTATACTTATGAATAAACTTTATTTTGCATTCCAAATATTCCATACTATTTTATTTGGGCTATAACACTAACTATTAGAATTAAAGATAGATCCTATGTTTCAAGGGGTATAAATGCTCTTCCAGCATGCAAATTTCTGAACACAAAAGATAGGAATATCAATCTGCCGACATATGTCTACAGCTGGAGGAGTTCCCGGGTTGGTAGTGGGTTTTAAAATGCAAAAGTAAGTTATTGAATTTTTTTTTCTTTTTTTTTTAATCATGCCATTATTTTATTAATATAAATATCATACTAAAAATTTTCTAAGATAGGATTAAAACTTGCTAAAATAGTATTTAATTTTTCATTTTGCTTTTCTTAGTTAAGTAACTTTTTTCTTTTTGCAATTTCAAGGGCATATTACAATCGTGTTGTACAATTGGTATAGTTGCCAAAACAGGTGATTTGAAAATAGAATAATGCTATCTATATCAATATTATTTATGTAGCAGGTGCTTATTTAGGACCTGGGTAACACTGAATAATTTGTTCTAGTAAACAAAAAAGTAATATTTATAGTACGACAAACTTAATTTAGCTGTGGCCAAAGTAAAAGTTTCTAATAAAAAATATAATATATTTGATTAAATATAATTAGATATAAAATAAAATTTTACATGCACACATTTTTTACATTTATATTTTTCCTCATATCCATAAAAAAAAATGTATTTTCCTTGTGCATTCGAATGTTTGGCATTGATTCTAAACTACAGCCAAATAACTTTCATGGATTCAGCTGTTAAGTGTTAGAGCACCTAATTTGAAACTAATTCACTATAGATTTGGCTTGCGTCTAGAATTAAAGATTTTTTAATGACTACACATGGCTATTTTTCAATGGAATAACAGGCTATATGTTTTCAATAGTTGTTTTTGTAATAATTTATTTAGTACTACCGCCTTTGGCGACCAGCC
Organism: Amaurobius ferox; assembly: GCA_951213105.1. NCBI lineage: Eukaryota > Metazoa > Arthropoda > Arachnida > Araneae > Amaurobiidae > Amaurobius > Amaurobius ferox. Next base: position 556,226 of record OX578151.1, read on the forward strand.
TGTTCGCTACCCTTGAAAATTCTGACCGTGGCAAACTCGATGGTGCAACCTACCAGAAAGGTGTAAGGTAACTGTTTGGACGGCCAGGAAGTGCCACCCAATTTAGACCGGAACCCAGTGGAGGAGACATCCACAGGGACCGTACCCTCCTTCCCCTACCACCAACCTCTCGGAAGGACTTACAGACCCACATGTTTAACGTGATCGTCAGGGACCCCACAAAGGGGGGAATTCAGTTGGGACTATGGTACTGGGCCCGGCGAACGATAGGGGCCCGTGAAGGTGCCCGGAGAAAATATTTTGGTACTTACGTATTAACGCCACCGCGTTGCGCTAATGCGCCAATAAAGAGCAATTTTGTTGTTCGCACGCAGTAATCTTTTGGATTCCTTGTTGCCTTGTTTGCTGATTTTTGACGCCATTTTTTAGTGCTACGAAAATGCGTATTTGGGATTTGCCAAAAAGATGCAATTTTATTTTTTCTAGAGCGAAATATTTTACCAAAAAAACGAAAATGTACCAATTTCCATGATATGAAACTTTATTTTGGTAAACGTAAGTTTTGGAAATGTAATTTAAGACAGTGTGATCAGCAAGTGGGACTTAGAAAAGACAACTGGTTTGAGGGAAGCAGAATTCCATTTTGTTCAGCTTTGAGATTCATATACTGCTGGTGCGAGGAGTTGACGTCGATTAAATTTTGTGAAAAGCAACTTGATTTATCGGATAAAACTGTTATAGATTGGAACAATTATATGCGTGAATTATGTGTCTTGGATATGGAGAATAAACCAAACAAGAAGGTAGGTGGACCAGATTGCATTGTGGAAATTGATGAAAGTTTGTTTACTAAACGTAAAAATAATTGTGGTCGAGTATTACCCGAACAGTGGGTGTTTAGTGGTATATGTAGAGAAACAAAAGATTCGTTTGTTGTCACTGTTCCTAATAGAACTGGCTCTACCCTTCTTGATAAAATTATTGAAAACATTGCAGATGCTAGCACAATTTATTCTGACAGTTGGAAAGGTTACCAAACAAATAGAATAGAAATAGAAGGATTCCTACATGCTAAAGTTAATCATAAATACAATTTTATTAATCCTGATACAGGAGTTCATACACAAACAGTTGAAAGAATGTGGGGCAGTGCTAAATGGAGGAACAAGAGACATAGGGGGACAGCGAGACATCATTTGGAATCTTATTTATCAGAGTTCATATGGCGACAGCATCAGGTGAAAGAAAATAGAGACTGTTTTGAATCTATGTTAAACTCTATATCGGCCCATTTTCCACCGAAATCCGATTGACTATTTTGTTTTTAAATGAAGTGTTTTGAATTTTGAAAGTGTTTTGATTTTAAATAAAGTGCTTTATTTCATGATTTGTCGCAAAAATTTTAGGTGTAGATTGGCGGCACTTAAAAACCGCCATATCTGTAGCTGCGGTGGCGTTAATACGTAAGTACCAATATTTTTTACAGTATTATTGGTGCATATGAATTTAAAACAAAAAAAATTTATGATACAATATAGCATATTTTGTGCAATTATAAAATTACAAGTATAGAATAAATAGAAAGCAAACGCAAGTCTTTTAAAACTATAAAATAAAACCCAAAGAATTGTAAAAATTAAACATGTGATACGTGAGGGAACTTGTTCTATTTCTTTGATCCCACATTTGTTGCAAGAAAGTGAAAAGAAAAAAAAAGACAGGAGCATGTAGCGTGCAAGGAAGATGTGCCTCTTGTATGCTATGCCATCAACACAACAATAAATACTTCCCGTAAATTGCCTGATTTTGAAGGGAGGGGAAGAACCTTTAGGAAGCACCAGCTTCCAACAAAAAGCCCTCTGGTTCTCAATGCAATAAAAATAATTGTTTGTTATTTGGCTTCCGAAATTTGCAAGCATTGAACTGATAAAATAAATGCCTTTACAAAAAAAAAAAAAAAAAATTCACAGAGTGAGCACTGTGTCATGGTGATCTCTTTGTCTAGAGGGATCTTTTTCACTCCCATACAAATGATATACGATCTTATGGGAACGGTCAGTTGTCCCAAAGCAATTAACACATCAGGGTGCTCAGTCTACAGACTCTCTTTTGCAGTTCTGGAGGATATTCAGCTTTTCAGCTCTCAAGTTCTGTAGTAGATGCCTGAAGGCAAAGTGTTCATCCTTTAAGCCGAGGAGGTCGTCCTTGAAAGACCTTTTGTCTAACAAAATATTCCTAAGCAAGGTTATGTGAGTAGTAGGTCCTCCGGAAACGAAGTTGTTCAGATTTTTTTTCATGATGCTCAGTATAAGGAAATGTATTCTTCAATTAATAATTTGTAATTAAGAAAATTTAGCACAAGGTATTAAGGTATGTTTAATTTAATTTTTATATATTTTTTCAACATTATTTTTAATTGCTGTAAAGTCTTGATCTTAGAATGAACATCATTTATTTTATCAGAATTTTATATAGTTTTATAAAATTATTTTTGTAAAATAGTTGTATATTTAAAATTTGTATAAAAATTTTGGATTGATTTACTTATTGAAAACATCCCCAAAACGTATAATATCGGGTAAATACTAGTAATTCAATAATATCTGGGAGTATAATATTTCTGGAACAGATTGAAATATTTAAACAAAGTATCGTCTGATTATTTTATCGCCTAAACATAATGATTTTCAGTGAGATCGGACCAAGAGAAGTCTTTTTCAAATATTTATTTCTAAAACTGAAAAGACACAAATTAATAATGTTACCAATATATATACAGAAATAGAGATTTAATATTGAATTTTTTTTGGTGTTGTTGTTTAAAAGCAAATTACATCATATATAGGATGTACCATCGTCCAGACATTGAATTTTTTTTTTATCTGTGTTAAAAAATTAAGAAAAGTTAAATATGATATTTTTTATCAATTGGGTGGATACTTTAAGTACTTTTAACCAGAAAGAAATTGTAAATGTATTCAGGATTTATCACAAACCGCTTTTGAGATATTAGAAATTATACTTCTCTCACAATGAGCGTAATATCTCTCAAGAAAGTTAAACGATTTCCATGTGATTAGGTATATTTATTTTAATCGGTGTCAACTAAGGCTATTTATTTTCAGCTAATTCACGTTATAAGGAAGTTCTATTTTTTTATTGTTTATGGATATCAAAATATATTCATTTGCTGGTAAAGTTTTATGTTAGGTACATCAGATGTTTTAGTTTTGGGGTCTGTGGATAATTTTTTCATTCTCTGAGAAGTAAGTAAACCAATTAAAATTTACAGAAAAGCAGTAGAGTCTTCCAAATTATCAAATAACTCATAATAGTTGTAGAAATTTTTACAATTGATGTACTATTAAACCCAAAATTAAAAATAGTTAAGGGAGATAGGTCTCAGATACTTGTCATACTTCAAAATTAATCATATCAGAAGATTATAGGATGCAAATAGGACTTTTTCTTCTCCGGTTCGGCATTTACATACCACTAGAACAAATCAACCCACAGTTGCCCCGGTCCTAAATAAGCTTCCCCTACTTAACTAATACATTTACAGATAAAACCACTCAATTTCAATATCGCCTTCAAACCGCCTCAATTTTCAACTCATTTCTTCCTTTCGTTTCGCAACTATGGAAAGCAGAAAAATAGAATAAATAAATAAAATAAACAAAATGGAATTCTTTCTTAGGAAAGAAGACTTGGCTTAAACCAAACAGTGAGTTCCGAGGCTTTGACGTTCATGAGTTCAAAAGTTCACAAGGGAGAATAAAAAGATATGCATTTCATTAACGACACCTAAAATTTTAATTTTTATGCGTTTGTATGAAAATTCACAAAATCTAAAATAATGTAGTAATTATTTTTTTTTCGTTAGAATACGAAGATATACACACATATTTAAGTATCAAATAATTTAAAATATACACGTTTTGATGCATTTTAAATAAATAAATAAATATGTTTACAAATGCCGGTTGTTTGGCCGCTAGGCCATTACACAGTAAATAAATAAATATAAGGAATTGTTTGTTCTACGGGTTTGGTTCGGTTCAAACATCATTAGGAAGAACGTTATTCGATCTATCCGGTGGTGTAAAAATAGAAACTTTGTGACAAAATTTTCTATCGCTAAATAACCAATTTGCGTGAAAATCGTGCTTCAATATAAAACAACTAAAAAACTAATACGAATAAAAGAAATTCGCTGAGTTGTATTTGCCCGGGTCCTGAAGTGCCTCTGTACTAAATTTCTTCGTTGTCCGCGGCTTAGATTTCCCACTACACACCTTCTTATATTAAGTAAAATTAACTTTTTCGTATCTCTATGATAGAGACCAGCTGATTTAGAAAATCCAAACTGCTATTACCTACTTTAAAAAAAACGTTTATCGCAAAAACACTTTGCATATATGAGATTTTGATACAAAAAATTGATTAATACACAAAATCAGAGTGTCTTGTCTTACTTTTGTTTAAAGATTGGCAATAGGAATAGAAGTTAATCAAATAATGATATTGGAAGATATTTTGGATAAGTCTTTTTTTTTCTTACTTTATTGATGAATATACATTTAATTTTTCGTTTCATCAAGTGATTGTTATTTCTACTGTGTTTTACTATTTTGTAACTAGAGAATGCAACTTTAAATTAATTAAAAGGATAAAGCAAAAATTTTACTAAAGTTAAGTTTGCCGAAAATGCGTTGGATATCGGGGGTGGGGGTAATTACTCCCTTAAGTTACATGGGGCCCACGGCACTACCTGGTACCCTGTCCCATAATTTGATGTGTGGGGCCTAGTGATTGTACTCCGCGTAAACACGGCGACAGTTTTGGTAGTGGCGGGAATCGAACCCGGGCCTACCGAGTGCAATTCCCGCCTGCTAACCACTGGGCTACTGCATACTCCGCGACTATCTCCATAACTTTCTTTTTATTCACCCAATTTAGACCGGAACCCAGTGGGAGAGGCATCCACAGGGACCGTAACCGCCTTCCCCTACCACCAACCTCTCGGAAGGACTTACGGACCCACATGTTTAACGTGATCGTACTCCGTGTGAACACGGAAGCAGTTTTGGCAGTGGCGGGAATCGAACCCGAGCCTACCGAGTGCAATTCCCGCACGCTAACCACTGGGCTACTGCATCCTCCGCGACAATCTCCATAACTTTCTTTTTATTCACCCAATTTAGACCGGAACCCAGTGGGGGAGGCATCTACAGAGACCGTACCCTCCTTCCCCTACCACCAACCTCTCGAAAGGACTTACGGACCCACATGTTTAATGTGATCGTACTCCGCCTGAATACGGTGGTAGTTTAGGCAGTGGAGGGAATCGAATCCAGGCCTACCGAGTGCAATTCCCGCGTGCTAGTTTAAATTTTATAATGACCACATGCTAAGCTCTATTAAAATATCCATTGTTCCATCATTTAAAATATCCATAAAATTAAAATATATCCATAAATTAAAATATCCATTTAAAAAATCCATATCATTCCATCAATCATCCATATCATTCCACCAATCCATAAATATAATAATTTCAAATACATCACCACAATTCAACCCACCATAATTCAGTCATTTAAATTATTTAAAATATCGATTTAAAATATCCATAAATTAAAATATCCAATTAAAATATCATATAAATATAATAATTTCACCCGATGTATACAATACATATGCTAAGCTCTTAATTAATTTAAAACCGGAAGTGTGGTCTCCATGGAAACGGGGGAAAAACTCAATGCCGGTGAAGAACTACTTTAGCGGATTGCCGAGAAATTTAAAATCATGACGTCTTTAAAATTGCGATCCTGCAGGCAATTTTCATTATTTCTTGACCAGATTGGACTTGTAAGAATGCCATATCTTTGACCTTTCTAAAAATGTAAATTATTAGTCGAAATCATTAGTACTTTTTGCGATGTGAGGATTTAAAAACCAAAGTTCGTTTTTTTGAACCGAAAGTGACTTTTGTTTTAAAATCTTTAAAAAATATTAGAATTTGTCCCTGAGATTTGAAATTGATATATTTTTACTCGCAATTGTCTGCTCTTTCCAGTGGTGTGATTTGTTGTTTTCTACAACGTCTGGATAGTGGAGAAAAAAGTGGAAAAAGGGGAAAAAAACGGTCGAAATCGCATAAAACATTAAATAACCAAAAAAATAATTATAATTTTAAAAATCGGTTGTCATGTGTCCCCTTCCCACCCACCCCCGGGTTTCCGATTGCCAAATTTTGTAGCTCTCCGATGCGCGGTCGCTGAACGTATAGTGTATAAGACACACAGACACACATACAGACATTGCCTTTTATTATATAGATATGATGTTTAGTATATTAAATAAATATGAAGATTTATTTAATAGATGTATAATGGAATGCCATTAAAAAATTGCAAGGGCTGTGCAGTTGAGCTGTCACCTAAACTTATTCATGCATTTTCTTTATTGTTATTGGATTTTAATCCTCTCTCATCTTGCATTTAATGTCACACAGTCTGTTTGGATATTAAGAATTTCACCTATTCTGCTTGTTTTATTTTAGGTATCAGATTATTCTGCAAATATTTCACGACCACGCCCACACTAGAGATGCTAAATTGCAGCTTGCCTTAGCAGAGATACCTTATTTAAGGTAATATCCCAAAAGAGTTTATCAGTGAATCTAAGCATTTTATGCATCTATTAAAAGTGAAAGTATTTTATGCATCTGTTATAAGTGAAACAATTTTATACATTTATTATAAGTGAAACTATTTTATATGTCTATTATAAGTGAAACTATTTTATGCATTTATTATAAGTAAAACTATTTTATGCATCTATTATAAGTGAAACTATTTTATGCATCTATTATAAGTGAAACTATTTTATGCACTTATTATAAGTGAAACCATTTTATGCATCTATTAAAAATGAAACTATTTTATGCATCTATTATAAGTGAAACTATTTTATACGTGAAACTATTTTATGCATTTATTATAAGTGAACCTATTTTATGCATCTATTATAAGTGAAACTATCCTATGCATCTATTAAAGGTGAAACTTTTTATGCATCTATTGTAAGTGAAACTATTTTATGCATCTATTATAAGTTAAAATATTTTACTTTTGACATCAGGGTGAAGCTAGCTGGATACTACCACACCAGAGATGCCACCAATTTCATGGGCCTTCACCATCTGGGAGGTGGAGGGGAGACTTTTATGGAGGAACGCAAGAGGCTCTTAAATGTAACTCCATTTCAGATAAGTTACTTTTGTGTGTGCCTTTTGATGAATGAATGTGTATATTTATTTTACAAAAATGTGTTATTTGTATCTTTCAAAACTCTTCATTCCTTTTGCACATTATATTTTTACTGGCAGCTGTCCATTTTTTAGCAGTGACCTATTTTAGATATAAAAGCAAATTTAACTTCTTTGAAAATTATTATATCAGAACGAATCAAACTCTTTTCCCATATGGACTTTATCAGCTATATCTAAATAGTAATATAATTGGAGATATTAAATATTCAATTTATTTACATTTATTCTTAAAATCCCAATATAAAAAATAGTATGGAAAATATAGAAAATACTAAAACGCTGTAAAGATAAAACTAAAAATAATCATACAGATTTTAAATCAGAAAAAGTACTTTTAATTAGAAACCCATTAATCCCTCTGAATGTTTGCTGCTAAAAAAACGAAAATGAATATTTATGCTATAGTTTTTAAATAAATCTACCTAATGGATATAATTCTTTTTAAATGGTATTCAATTTAAATTGACCACCAGAAAATCTAAGCTTCAGACAGACCCGAAATTCAGTACTGGATTAGCTGAACTTCCAATAACAAAGCTCAGATTTTTTTTATAATTCAAATTAGTGTTTCTGATATTTTATGTTGAAGCACTATTTTGAGTGCTTTTTATATAAATGGTTAACAGTTCAATTCAACGGTCAATCATATAAATAGTCAGCGGTTCATTCAACTGTTCTTTGATGATTGAAAATATTATCACAGAGTTTCCATCTTGACATCATTGAAAAGACCGAAGAATGATTTTTAGACCGAATCCATAGGACAATTCTTTCATATTTATTTATTGATCAAACACACAAAAATTGCGATTTTTGATTCTACTCTTTCTCCAGTTTGCTATGGGGAGCAGCCTTTAATTCAGCAGGGTGTTTGTGCATATGCATATAAAATTGTTGTGTGCAACTATACAAGCATTTGGATTGAAACATAAAGAGGTAATGATTTTGGTTCAAGGCAGACAATTTGGAAATTAAGTGATGTTTTCAGTACAGTACCTGTATACAGTTTCAATACAGTATCTGTATAGAGTGGGTGTTTATTTAGGACCTTGGTAATGCTGGGTAATGCGTTCTTGTATATTTCTAAACTACATCCACAGAGCCATTACAGGCATTCAATATATGGAAATATACAATCTTAAAATTAATAAAAAATATAATTAGTAATATAAAATAAAGCCACAATATCACATTAGTAGTTTTAAAGAATTAATTATACATTTCAAAAAATCATTTGAAATTATAAACGTTTATTCTATTTGATAGTACATATTACATAAAACCTCCAATAACTATGCATGTATCTAATGATTTCACATTAGTAACATGTGTAAAAAAATCTGATGTGGGCAACACATGACTTTCCTTATATAATGCAAAGTATTTACTACTTTTACAGTTAAAAAAAAAGGTTATTCTTATAGTAGATACTTATATTCGTTCCAAGATATTGAATTTTCTTCAATTAGTCGTCATTTTCATTGATTTAGCTTCGTTTTTATCCATTTGGCGAGATTTTCGTTAATTTGGCAACATTTGAAAATGTCGCCAAGTTGGCGACATTCCGCCAAATTCGTCGCCAAAATCTCGCCAAGTGTTATGGACGAAGAAATAAGTTATTCTTACAGCAGATAAATGACTATACGCGTTCAAATACAAAAGTATTACTCAAACTATCTTTCTTCATGAATGGAACGAGCTAGAACCACGAGAATGATGTCGCCAAATTTATCGCATCCTATTACATATGATAAGTGAACATGTTTCTCAATAGGAAACTATATGACTTTTTGATAATTTTTTTGAAAAATGTGCAATATCTCGAGAACGGTTCATGTTAGCGTTCTAAAATTTATGTCAATCGTTTTCTAATGAAAAATTACATAAGAAATGTCTATTTGCGTAACTTTATTAGCGGTTTTGATTTTTTGACGATTTTTTCAAAATTTCACTTGAAAATTTAGGGGGGTTCTGAACATTTGATTTCATATAAAAACAGTAGGCTTCCAGTGTTTACGGATTGTGATTTTTGTACCAAATTTCGTTCAAATCGGTCCATTCGTTCATCAGTTATCATCTACACAGACTCACTGACACACACACACACACACACAGACATCACTTCAAAAATTTTTGATTCGTGATCAGAGATGCTTGAAACATGCTCTCCCGTCGAAAACTCGAATTCGAATTTTCGACCCCGTCACAATACTTTCCTTATACATTATGTATATAAGGAAAGTAAAAATGTATGTGAAAATATGTGATAGATTGTTTAAAATAAAAATAATATTTTTAAACTAGTACCACATACTCTTATATCAAAAATAAAATAATTATTTTATATAATGAATGAAATTTAACATTTAAATTTTTATACATACCAAAATTTCATAAAAATTCACTTAAATTTAGACGAACTCATTAATAAATTAGGAAAACTCATTAATAGATAGGTAAAATTTATGGTTTCCAAACTTTTGATTTTAAAGTGTACTTCAATAATATTAATATACAGGATATTTAATGCCAATGTAATGTAATATTATGACATTATTTTATACTTATAACTTGCAGACCCTATTAATATTCATAATTTTCCTATACTTTATTCCATTATGAGGTGAAGTCTGCCCATGTTCGCTTCACGAACTCTTTTGACACACCCATACGAGCAGAGCGCGGTAACCCAGTGGTTAGCGCACGGGAGTTGCACTCGGTAAGCCCGGGTTCCATTCCTGCCACTGCCAAAACTGCCGCCGTGTTCATGCGGAGTACGATCACATTAAACATGTGGGTGCATAAGCCCTTCCAAGAGATTGGTGGTAGGGAAAGGAGGGTATGGTCCCTGTGGATGCCTTCCCCGCTGGGTTCCGGTTTAAATTGGGTGGCACTTCCCGGCCGTCCAAACAGTTACCTTACACCTTTCTGGTAGGTCGTACGGTCTGGGTCTCAACAACAACAACACCCATACGAGCAGATGCACATGCTCATGTCAGACACTCCCCAACCCCATCCACTGCAGCTCTCTTGTATCGCAAGCTCTTTCTCTAACCCCTGGATCTTGCTTTGTGAGCTCTTTCACCCCACCCACAAAGTATAAATATGTTACAATATCTTTCAGCTACATATTTACAAATTTCAGTTACGTATTTAGTTAGTTAATTTCTGTGTATATATATATATATCAATTTTTTCATTTATGCCCAGCCAATGACCAGTTCACATAGCTGTAAAGAGCATTCGCTCTTGCATGGTTAGGCTTGTAGCCACAGACAGTGTGATCGGATTGTTCAGCAGGCTTTGCATATTTGGTAATGTTTCATACATTATGGCTGATTTTCTTTTATTTGGTCTATATATGAGTTTCCGATTTTGGGCAAATATTTTAAAGTAGAATTCCATACTTGGATCGGCTTGTCTTCAGAAATATACAATAAGTCATATACAGGATGTTTCTGTTTTGAAAAAGCTTTAGCATATCAGCAAGTCCCAGGGCATCCTATTCAACTTAAATGATAATTTCTTCTAAAATAGTAATAATAAGGCTTTTGTAATAAGACATTTTCAGTTTAATAATAAATAATAAATACATTTAATAATGAATTTCTGTTTTGAAAAAGCTTTATCAGCAAGTCCCAGGCATCTTATTCAACTTAAATGATAATTTCTTCTAAAATAGTAATAGCAAGGCTTTTGTAATAAGACATTTTCAGTTTAATAATAAATAATAAATATATTTAATAATAAATAAACTACAAATAGAATGACCCAGGAATAAATCATATGTTCTACCGATAACATACCAAATCTGCATTCTCACTGATTCATAGTTTACAGTACATGTGAATTGTGAACTAGTTGACAAGGACGAGTTCAGAATTATAGTTGTTGCTAGTAAACAGTAGGAGCAGTAACTTATAAACTGACACTGTCTAAAATGAGATAAATGGAGAAATAGGAAACATGAAAAAGACAATTTGTCAATATTGCATTAACCTTGAGTGTTTTCATCATCAGAATCCTTAAATATGTCTAGATTTTCAATTTTTGATGAAAAAATTTTTGTTAACTCAAGAACAATACCAACCTCGAAATGTGGAAAGTGAATTATCGGGTGGGTGTGTCCTTCAAATATGAAGAGCGTCATTGCCAGAAATGCTGCCAACTTGACATGTTTTACCCCCCAAAGACATTAAGTGAGAACTGAATTTCAAATTCTGCAATTCTTTGTCCATTTCAAACTTTTCCTACAGATAAGATTTTTTCAAGTAAGCATTTTAGATTTTTACATTCACTCTTATTTCATAACTTATTCACTCTTATTTCATAACTTATTCACTCTTATTTCAAACTTGCCTTTCTATTCACATCTTTGGACATTGTGCCTCATTTTTAAGCACACTTAGAGGTGTGGAATGGGATTTTGATAATAAACTAGACTTCACAACTTAAAATAACTTAGAAGATCACAACTTAAAATGAAGGTTTAGAAGACGGACGGACATTTTGGAAATTTCTTTCTTCAGTTTGAACAAACCTGTGCCTGAACATCTGAATGAGAGTCTACCAAACTGGACCCAATACAATCTACCAAATCTACCAAACAGGACCCAGGAGTGTCATTGAATGTGACACATGAAAAGTAAAATGAGACAAAATTGCAGAGGATATGAATTTAAGAAAAAATAAATAAAATACCAAGATCTCAAAATGCAGAGAAACAAAACAATTAGATGGCGTCGTGCCATTTTATTTCATATATTTCTGAGAGGAATGGCATGATCTCTGATTATTTATACACTGCATTAACATACTCTGATTTAATATACACTGCACTTTATTTATTTTTTCTTGTTTGCTTCTGAAATTCATGTTCTCTGTATTTTTATTATTCTGGTTTTACTTCTCCTTTCTCACACTGGGCAGCACTACCTTATTGGGTATTGTCGTTTAGCTATTTTCCCTGTTTGTCTGGCACAATCTAATCCCATTTGGGCATTCATTAGCTGACACTCAAGAAAGAAATCCAAACCCTTCCAAAATGCATGTCTGCTTACTAAATCCTGTTGATCTAGTTAGATACTTGTAGTTGGTTTGGTAAGTTATTATTCTTGACTTGCATCACTAGCAAGCCTTTTCTTTTTCTTCAGGAAAGAGAATTTAAACTGAAGAAAGCCCTGGAGAAGCTGAAAGATCAACGCCAGCTCTTGAGGAAGAGTGAGAGGAGGAGCAACCTTCCTATCATTGCTGTTGTTGGTTACACAAACTGTGGTATGTTTTAGAATCCTACATCACAGATACATAGTGGGTAAATGAGCTCTTAAAAATAACTTTATTTCAGACTTTGAGAAGCAAGCAAGTCCAAACATGCAGGTTTTGACAACTTCCAAAAAGATTATCTTATGTCACTACTATCAATTATCAACCAAAACTAAAATAACATTTCAGCGAAGAACTCATTAACTATTTTAAACAATTGGGCATATTGATTGTTTAAAAATAGATTGATTTTTAACTAACTTTGTTGGTGTGCCTTTTACAAGAAAACCCACTAGTTTTGTGAGTGATGGTCACTAGCCATATCAAAAAAACTGGAACTAAAACTTTGATGTGTAAGCAAGTTTTTGCGTACTTTTAAAAATTGTCTCTGTTTACACCATAATGTGAACTCAAGTGCAGATAAATTTATTATAAATTTCTTTGGTGTTTTAGTTTGATTTTTTTTATATACTATATTTTTAAATGTTTATCATAAATGTGTGATTTCCATGTAATTTAACTTTGAAAATGTATAACAACTGTATACACACACCGTCTCACCTTTGAAAAGAATCTCATATACAAATGTGTGGTTGACAAAATAAAATTTGAAACATAAAAAAACTTAAGGAAGTAGGTAGATACCAAGGACCAGGGTAGAGTAAAGTGACTCTGAAAAGTTATTGTTGCTTCATTTGAAAATAAACCTTGCAGTGACTTGGGAATAAATGAAGTGATTGGATGTTGCAGTGCTAAATTCTGTGTATAATTTTTATAACAAATACTTTTATATTAATCAAGGATTTATCAAACTATATATGTTACTAGAAAATGTACCCGACATCCGGAGATACTGCATCAGAACTCACAGCGAAATCCTGGAAACCAAATATTTGTTTTAACAGTACACTTCATTATAACAAAACTAAAAGGAACTCGTACGTGGGTGCACACATGGCTATGTACCGTAACTCATTTTAAGTTCCCTGCAACACCAGATACAATTTCTATACTATCTAATACCCATTTCAGCATGGCTTACATTCTATAATCTGTTTCTTTTATGTTGGCAGTTCAAGATCATGCCTTCATTTTTCCATATCCATAGCAACGTTAGCCCCAAATGAGGATGTACACTTTCTTTCTCTGCTTCAGTTGAGGCTAGAAAAGAAAGTCCACCTCGAGCAGTTATCTTAAACTGATGTGGAAAAAGGGAGTTTGCCTCCCAATTTCGAAGAACACCAGAAAAGGGAAAAGCAACTTTCATGACCTTGAGCCACCCATTCAAAAGAAACATTCTAATCTTACAAGAATCTCATTTTAACCATTTCAAAATCTTACGCTTGTACTGTCTTAACAATGTAGGTTGCAGTTGATATGTTTTAAAAACTTGCAGATATTTTCAACTTTTGTTTAAGAAGTGACTTACTCAATTTCCTTTTCCATTTAAAATTGTTTAGGGAAGACCACTCTTATAAAGGCACTCACCGATGACGCCCGATTGCTTCCACAAGACAAGCTATTTGCTACTCTGGATGTGACCCTTCATGCCGGGCTGCTGCCATCGAACCAGAAAGTTCTTTTCATTGATACAGTGGGCTTTATATCAGATGTTCCAGCTTCTCTTATTCAGTCATTCAGATCCACATTGGAAGAAGTTTCGTTAGCTGTAAGTGTTCTTTCTCATTACTTATTTGTATATTTCTCATAATGGTTTTCTTTTAGAGGTTGTTTTACTTTTTTCATTCCTTTTACACATTATATTTTTATTGGCAGCTGTCAATTTTTTAGCACCTATTTTAGATATAAAAGCAAATTTAACTTCTTTGAAAATTATTATATCAGAACGAATCAAACTCTTTTCCCATATGGACTTTATCAACTATATCTAAATAGCAATATAATTAAAGATAATTTCAAAGATAATAAATATTCAAAAAAATGATATAATACATATCCAAAATTTACTTTAATTCATGCTCTTGGACCTATAGGTAAAAGTAACAGTATAGTAGTATAATCACATGGCTGCTAGTTTCATGAGCAAGTAGTTTGCTTACTTGCATTTTCCCATTTTGGGAATTCCTCTTGTTTTACGAGCATACCTTGAGTTGGAAATCCATATGCTTCGAAAACCGGATGCGAAACTCTGGCTGGTGGCTGGAGTGGTTTTGTGAGAAAGATATGCATATATTTCTCCCACACAAAAAAGCATTATTTGTGTATATATATATGTATATTGGAAGTTGATATATTGGATCTAACTAACTTTTGAATTAATATATGTTATAGTTTTATTGGCATGGTATCTGGAAGGGATTGTTTTAGAATTCCAATCCATGAAGCACAATAATTTTGTATCAACAGTTGTATTCATTGTGGTACAATTGTAATGTTTGAAGTATTTAAATAAATAATCAAAGTATTTCTGTTGATTCTTGTCTTTATAGTTTGTCTAAAAAGTGGTTACTCATTAAATTGGATGCAGTTTAAATATGAAAAAAAAAAAATTATCAGAATGCTGCCAAAAGATCTGGGTCTGCCTTCATAATTGAAAATTTTATATAATCTGTATTAGAAGTTGACTTTTCTTTCTTAATGTAAAATGTATTTTAAATGAAGGATTTGGTGATTCATGTGCGAGACATCAGCCACCCTGACACCGAGAACCAAAAGAAGACGGTTGAGAAAACACTCCAGGAGTTGGATTTACCTCAGAAGCTACTGGACTCTGTTTTAGAAGTGAGGAACAAAGTGGATTTGGTGGAAAGGTGATGTCATTTTTGGATACTCTTCTTCAGATTCTGGAATATTCTAATATGAATGCATCCATTGTTTGGGATGACTTGAACAATTTTGATGACAAAAGGAACTCATTAAATAAATCATCAAATAAAGAATTAAGTGACACTTGTTTGGGTCACCAACAATCTTTTGAGATTCCAACATCCACATAATTTTATTGGTATGGTATCTGGAAGGGATTGTTTTAGAAATGCAATTTAAAATTGAATATCAAGTAGAAATAGAAATTGCTTTACATATTAAAAATGTTACAAATGGTATCATTTAAAGGGGCTTTTGTGTATAAATATGTGTTAATGGACACTCCTATACTATATATTAATGGACATCTTAAGAATCACCAACACATAAATAATTTACAAAAAACAGAGATTTACAAGTAAGGTTACTTGAAAATAATAATTACCTACTTATAGATCATCCCAATAATACAAGACACCTTTGTGCAGCATATCACAATCCATTTTTTTAATTAAATAAAATTTTATAAGAGAAATAATTATGTATTAAATCACCCGTTTATTGCTATTCTTGCATATGCCAGACATATCTAATGAGTGGACAAAATTCATATCCTGTGGGGTGTCTGTTATTAAGCTGTTCACAACCAGTAGAGTGCTACTCCAAGTCCAAGCAAATTTTGCAGTTCAGCCTAATACGGCAAAAAAAATCATATTAAATCAAATTTACTTAAAAATATATCTGCAATTGGATGCATAACACCGACTTACCAATCTTATGATTAAGTTTAGAGAAATATATAAAAAATGCAAATATAATATGAAATATAACAAAAATATAGTTATAAAGCAATTAAATGGAAACATAACTATAAGCTCATAAATCTAAACATTATTTTACTACAAATCTGTATAACTTATTATAAATACGAAATATACTATTACTATAAACATTATTAAATACCATCTGATTTTTTATGTAATCATGCATCTCGAGTAAAAATTTTGTAATGTATTAAATTTTTCAAAACATAGTTCAGTATGAAGTCCTATGTTGCAAAGTTTGCACTCGCAATAGGATCGTTTATTACTGTTTTCTTTCAAGGAGCTTTTAAAACAAACTTTCAACTTTCTTTGGATTTTTTCCTCCTTATATCAACATATAAGCTAGGAAAATGCCGACCCATTCATCATAAAAGATCAGGTTATGAAGATTTTGATGATGATTTTCCCGTGTCAGGTTCAGTGTATTTTTCAATAATTTAATAAATTATCCTAGATTTAAACTCTAATGCTGTAAGCTTTTGGCCAGTTTTTTTCATAAACAATATATAAAAATTTAATACTGCCATATATATATATATATATATATATATATATATATACTTCAAGTCCTTTAAAGTGAAGGGTAAGTTAAAATTGTGATCATTTGAACCAACGATATAGATCTTTCAAATTTTTTCTTGCAAAATATGCAAAAAAAAAAAAAGATTACAAGCTACTTAAAATTTATTATAAGAATAACCCATTTCTCCATCCTTCCGCATCTATAACACACTTGGTGATGAATTTGGCAGGATATCGCCAACTTGGTGACTTTCACTCATGAAAACAGAAGAGTTTCTTGATGATCTTTTAGCAGAATGGTTCGATCTAATAACACTTAAAAAATGTTAATACTGAACAATTGTTAGAAAAAAAGTGAACCATGAAAGACAGATTTCCAAATTCAGATTCTCTGAGTAAGGCATCAGTTTCCACAACTTCATGTGAGATAGGATTTTCTCATATGAAGCTGATAAAAAATGAATTAAACAAAAGGGAAGTAGACAGTTTATAAAATTTATTGATGATAAATTTAAATGGACATGATCTAAAGAAATTTAACCCTAATAAAGCCATTAACTATTGGACTTTTGAAATAAAGGCATGTCAGTGGACTTAAATGTATAGATTTTATATTCACCCACTTTGTACTTTGTTACCACACTTTGTTACCACACTAGGACTCATAAAAAATTTAAAAAAATACATTGCACTGATATTTTTTCTGGCAAAAGTTCGGAGCAAAAGTAAAACGCTATAAAAAAATATCTACGGGTCGGATAGACATGCGGTTTGCAGATTAATATTCACATGGGGTTTTATATGGCATGAAAACAAAAAGTTCAAAATCTTGACACTGGGGGAGCGCTGCTGCGAAGAAAGCAATGCGAGGTAATCATTGTGAAATGAGATATTTTATTTCAGCATAATTTACAGCTGCAAGTGCTCAATGTGTCCACCACCACATTCCGGTACTGAGTGCAGTCGCGGTATTACGGCTGATACAGCATGAAACAGAATGGCTGCTACCTCCTGCCGTAAGGCGCCTTTCAGTGCTGGTATGCACTGGGGCTTTCCTCTATAGGCCCGTGATTTTAGGTATCTCTACAATGAGAAATCACAGGGTGTGAGATCTAGGGATCTCGCAGGCCAGCCATGTGTGCAATCACCTCCATGCTTTATCTGCCACAGACCCACAAGTGTCGAGAGTTTGAACTAATTTTTTTTCATGCCGCACAAAATCCTCCACCACTGTGAATATTAATCTGCAAACCGCATGTCTCTCCGACCCGTAGATATTTTTTTATAGCGTTTTACTTTTGCTCCGAACTTTTGAATCACCCAGTATATATATACATATACCGGATGGTTAGAATTAAAGTAACTCTGTTCAGAACAACAAAACAAGCACTATAGAGAGAAAAACAGTGATCATAAGAACAGCAAATTTGTGTGGTATACATTTTAGAACATGGGGAAACGAGTAATGCAATAAAAAATATTAGTTCCAAAAAAGATCGATAGGGGAGAGATGATGCTGCGAACAGTCCCTAGTAAAAACATAATTCAATGAAATGGCTTTGCAGTCGTAATGCATTTTAATTACGAAATGGAAGTGATATAAGTGACCATCAACCTTGAATATGAAATTTAGGTAAGCATTTTGCAAACATTTTATACGGCATTAACAAAAGAAGAAGACATTGCTTTATGCAAATTGTTTAAACACAATTTTCTATAAAAACACGTTCAAAGTTCTTCTCATTACCCGACCGTGCTGTATTATTAATTTATTGTGTTATTAGTTGTTTTACAAGAATAATGAAAATGCTGCTTCGCGAGTAAAGACGTTTGAAATCGTTTCGTACAGCTCCTCTGACAGCATGTGGAGTCTGGAGAATGGTTCAACACTTTGACTGGAAGCTTCTCGGTTAGACCAGGACGAAGTTGAAAAGCTGTGACACCACAAGTGGCTGAAGAGGTTGCAATGGCTGTTATTGAGCAGACCAGTCACAATGAGGCAGGAATCAGTAGTGCTGTAGCAAGACAATTGGATTTGCCCTATGCAACAGTATGGAAGTGTTTACTGAAAACTTTAGAAAGTTATCCATATAAGATCCAGCGTCATCAGGTCTGATACAGATATCCGTGAAATATTTGCTCTGATATTCCTTGCACACATGCAGGTAGACGCCAACTGCCCCTGGAACATTTTTTTCTCTGCAGTGCTCTGAACAGGGATACTTTAATTCTAACCACCCTGTGTATAATACATATAAGTGGTAGACTAAATGCATGACCTTCATATCCTGCCAGCTAGTGCCTGAAATTGTTTATTAGGAAATTGAACAGAAAAACTTTTCAGTACTCGTACTTTTTTAGACAAAATAATAAAATAGTATTAGCCTAAGACTAATAGCGAACAAAGTGCATACAAAGTTAGCTCCACGACTAGAGATGGGAGTTTTCTGGAAAATTTTAAAGCTATTCTCAAACATTACATTTAAGCTATTAGCAAACTGATTAACTTATTTATATAAAAGGACAAAGCAAAAAGCCAATTATTTATAATATCTAATGAATATGGATACATTAGCTTAAAAGACAAATAATTCAGAAAACATAACGAAAACACTATCAAAATACAATCAAAAAGCATATATCAAAATTATTTAAAAAAATATTTTTAAAAAAATAAAACAGTTTGACAAGAAAATGAGAAGTGATTGAGTAGAAACTAAAAATTGGGGTGTATTTTTATTTAGGAAATGATAGGCTCAGAAACGCCAAGGTTAAAACTTGGATATATAGTAATAAAAATGTAAAAAAGAAATGACTTTAGTATTTGATAATATTCATTAACACTCAGGAATGAGTGAAAGTGTATAGCATTTAGGCTAAAAGATATAGGAAGCACATGGCTGAAATTGATTTAGAAATGAACTCATCATCAAGACAAGCATTCTTACTAAATTACCTGAAATAATTGCCTGTTCTAAATATGGCGATAGTATATACATATATAGAGAGAGAGAGAGCTTTCTCATCAAATTAGATTTTAATTCCTAATGGAAATGCTATTGTCTCTTGTGTTTAATTCAACTCTCACACTTAACAATTTCTCTTTTACATCTAATTTATTGGATAAAAGCTACCCATTTAAAATACATAAAATTATAAATTACAACTCTTGCATGAACAAAAATATCATTCTAAATCAGTTACACAGGATTAATAAATTATGTTACAGAATACATATTAGTATATTGCTGATTTAATCATCAGCGGATTTAACAAAATCCTATCCTGCTAATTTTATACAATTACATATTAATAATTTTACATTTATTTAAGCATTTAGCATTAGTATCATTAATAATCATTATAATTAATAGCTTGTTATAGAGTAATAAAATTGATATTAATAAATAATAATGTTAAATAATGTCATAAAATTATTAACAATTATTAATTTAGTAACTAACATTTTCCTTCATTTTATTATAAATAAGTTTCTTTTAAAAACCAATGATTAAATGTACTATTAAATTTGAATTTCCCTTACAGGTTTAGGAATGGCCTTGAATGAATTTTACTTTTAAACTTTCTATATAATAAAAGGCAATGTTTGTCTGTGTGTCTGTCTTATACACTATAGCCTCAACGACCACGCGTCGCAGAGCTATGAAATTTGGCAATCGAAGACCCGGCGAGATGGGGGAAGATGACACGTGAAAACCGATTTTTAAAATTTGAATTTTTTGTTGTTGTTGTTATTTAATGTTTTATGCGATTTCGACTTCTTTTTATAACATTACGTATTAAGTGTATTTACACGTTTATAGTGTATTTTATTTATATTGTTCTGATTTAACAGGTTTTTTGACTTCTATTCTAGAAATGTATTTAGATTTTTGTTTAATTTGTAAACATTCTATTCAGTTTAGAGTTTATTTTAACAGTGGACTATTGGTATTATGGGTGTTTATAATTTTGTTTCGTATTTTTATTAAAAACAAAAAATCTTATAATATATACAAACTTAAAAAATGAATGTTTTTGGAATACATTATTTTTCATCTTAAAATTTAATTATTAGTGTTAACGTCATTAAACTAAAACAAACCATCCATTTTATTGGAATAAAACGGAATTAAGAGCTTAGCATATGGTCATTATAAAATTTAAGTGATTGATTTATGGTGGATTGAATTGTGGCAATGTATTGTATACATCGGGTGGTGGTTGGGACCACAATGAAAAAACTTAAACACTGAAGAAATAAAAAAATAAATAAAAATAAAGTTATGGAGATTGTCGCGGTGCATCTATGCATCAGGTGGTGGTAGAGACAATCTTTAATAAAAAAAACTTTTTTTTGCTGAGCAGCATCATTATTTCTTAAATACTAAATTCACATTCAACATCATCAGTCTCCAAAATACTTTCATGTCATTTGTGATGCAATACTAAAAATGCAGACAAATGGATACAATTTCATTTATTTAAAACAAAAAATAGAGGAGTATACCTCTATAAAAAAACATAGGAGCAGCTTATCCCGGGTGTGAGTACACATCAAAGGGATCCCTTTCTTAGGATTACAGGTGCAGAAATTCTCAGAATCTCACAGTTCACAAACATTAAAATAAATTCACTTTACAAATCAATTTTCAAGAACCCCCTCCCCCTAGAACATTAATTTTCATCTTAAAATTTCATTATTAGTTTTAACGTTATTAAACTAAAAAAAATTTGTTAGCTCCACAGGGTTATGGCGCCAACGAGTTTGCCATGGTCAGAATTTTCAAGATTAGTGAACAGGCTGGTCGCCGAAGGTGGCTAATATATTAATATTTAAGTTTCAAGATAACAATTAGTCAGTTAGAAAAAATAATTAGAAAATAATTATATTAATAATTAGAAAAATCATTAACTGAACTCCCATAAATCAGCTTACCTCAGATACACCCAAATGTTCAAATACCCACATTCTTGCACTGTGTTCACCTGAAACAAACATCTATGGGAAAAATGAACAAAAACAAAAGTTTGGCTTTCAAGTTAGCTATTATCAAAAATAGAAAAACCCATTTTACCAAAAGGTGCAGCAAGTCATCCACTTGCTGGTACATACTAGTGTCATTCAGGAAACATATACTTAAAAATAACATCGTAGGAGCCCATCAACTCAACAAAATGATAAACTTAAAATAGAGCTGTATAAAAGAATTTGCAAAAATTTCGCCTGGATCCAGGCGGTAGAGGAATATTAAATCATAGCATGGATAAGAGCATGTTGCATAGGAGATGCAGGAGTGATAGCTCTTGCATTTTAGACTTGATCGGACAAGATAGTGATCGGAGCACTCAGCTAAATGGGCCCCTCTGTCACCAGTGTTATGAAATATAAAATAACAGAAATTCCAGTGCAAGCGAGAACTCATCATCTTTTGCATTTACGGAGAATCAGTCCTCAAGAACAACATCCTTCCCAAAGTCAAGTGCTCTAAAGGAAAAATAGCACAGCTTGACCAGCGACGTGGCCCTTGAGATCGAAAGACCATTCGCACCTTCATCTTTTCTAACCACCTCTCTTGCTACCTGGCTCGAAACTGTCTCCTTCCTGCCCAAGATTTTAATGAGCACATTTCCCGGAATCACCAAGGTGATGCGCCACTGGTGGATCCAAGGGAGGAGGGCGATGTGGGCGATCGCCCCCCCCCCCCCCCCCCCCCTTGAGCCTATGTTATGGAAAATGAAATTAAATAGTACGAGAAACTTGTTTTAAAAAAGAAATTGCATTTTTTAATAAATTTTTAAAGAATGAAATTTGTGCGAAAACCTCTATTGCTGGCTGCAGAATTACTCCATGTAATAGAAATCCTTCTTCCAATGCCTTTACAAAATCCACACTTTGTGTTATCAGTCATTCGCGGGTGATTGCAACTTGAAAGACCGAAAGTTGGACATTTTATAATATTAAACTATCTTCTGTCTGTCAACCAGAAGAAGAGCTCCCGCCAATAAGTCTAGTTGGTGGCAGTTGCTATAGAAATGGTGCTCATTTATTGTAGGGGTATCGTTGGTGCTCGGTTATAGTAGGGAAGATGCCTAAAGCGAAGTCTCGCTTTAGGCATCTCCCCTCTCTGTAAGTTGGCTAATGTGAACACATTTGTTGAAGTACTCCCTACTGAAAATGGGTTACGCCTCGTTTCCATACCAATAGACTTCCGGTGTGAGTCTAGGTATATTCCAACATCTTTTCTAATCCTAAGTGCATCAATATCTTGCAAAAGCTGTCACAATTAAAATTTAGTTTGGTTTGAAACCCACGCTAGATTGTATATTTATTGTTTTTTTAGAATTTTTGCTTTCGAGTTTTGTAGCAAAAAGCTAAGCTATGCACATTTGAAATAAATATAGTCTGATTTTGGAAATTGTTCTTTTTGAGTTATTGAGTGTTTCGACATAAGATTATTTAATTAATCTGGGATTCGTGACATTTTTCAATTCCCATTCACCATCTTCATTGTAAACAAAACTATGTCGAAGAGGAAACAACAAACTATGTTCGAATTTTTAAAAAACACGCAAATTTCTAAAGATAATGACTCGAATAATTCTCATACATCAAATACAAAAATACAAGGAAATTGTACAGATATTAACGGTTTGTTGATTTTTCCTTTCTTGTATTTTACTGTCATATTTATTTTTTCTATGCCCTTAATTCAACAATAAATGATTTCTATCAGGCAGGGGAATTTTTTTTTAAGTCTTTAACCTCATTCAAATGTCAAATCAAATCTATTTTATATGAATATAAATACAAATAAGAAATAACAAAAAGAAATTACATACTAGCTGATCTTAAATAATAAAAGGCAATGTCTGTCTGTCTGTGTGTCTTATACACTATACGTTCAGTGACCGCACGTCAGAGAGCTACGAAATTTGGCAATCGGAAACCGGGGGGGGGGGGGAGGAAGGGACACGTAAAAACCGATTTTCAAAATTTTAATTATTCTTTTTGTTATTTAATGTTTTATGCGATTTTAACTATTTTTTGCCCTTTTTGTCCTTTTTTCTCCACGATCCAGACGTCGTAGAAAAAAACAAATCACACCACCGGAAAGAGCAGACAATTGCGAGTAAAATTATATCAATTTCAAATCTAAATTTTGATTTCTAATATTTTTTAAAGATTTTAAAACAAAAGTCACTTTTGGCTCTAAACAACGATTTTTGGTTTTTAAATTCTCACATAGTAAAAAGTACTCATAATTTCGACTAATAATTTACATTTTTAGAAAGCTCAAACATCTGGAATTCTTACAAGTCCAATCTGGTAAAGAAATAATGAAAATTGCCCGCAGGATTGCAATTTTAAAGATGTCATGATTTTATATTTCTCGGCCAATTCTCAGCAGAGATCCTATTCTTCCCCGACAGCCCTGCCCAGAAATAGGGGGACGTCACGCCATTGCATCGGGTTAGAGTGATATTTTAAATGATAGAATTAAGAGCTTAGCATATGGTCATTATAAAATTTAAATGATTGAATTATGGTGGATTGAATTGTGGTGATGTATTATATACACTGGGTGAAATTATTATATTTATATTTTAAATGATAGAATGATATGGATTTTTTAAATGGATATTTTAATTTATGGATATTTTAAATCGATATATGGAACTATGCAATGAGGATATTTTAAATGATATTAATGAAAAGCTTAAACACTGAAGAAATAAAAAAATGAATAAAAAGAATGTTATGGAGATTGTCACTTTGCCTTAAAATTTCATTATTAGTTTTAACATCATTAAACTAAACCAAACTTTGTTAACTCCACGGGGTTGAGGGCGCATTAGCCCAGTGGTTAGCGCGAGGGAATTGCACTCAGTAGGCTCGGATTCGATTCCCGCCACTGCCAAAACTGCTGCCATGCTCACGCGGAGTACGATCACGTTAAACATGTAGGTCCGTAAGTCCATCCGAGAGTTTGGTGATAGGGGAAGGAGGGTACGGTCCCTGTGAATGCCTCCCCACTGGGTTCCAGTCTAAATTGGGTGAATAAAAAGAAAGTTATGGAGATTGTCGCGGAGAGCGCGGTAGTCCAGTGGTTAGCATGCGGGAATTGCACTCTGTAGGCTCGGGTTCGATTCCCGCCCCTGCCAAAACTGCCGTCGTGTTCATGCGGAGTATGATCACGTTAAACATGTGGGTCCGTAAGTCCTTCCGAGAGGTTGGGGGTAGAGGAAGGAGGGTACGGTCCCTGTGGATGCCTCTCTCACTGGGTTCCGGTCTAAATTGGGTGAATAAAAAGAAAGTTATGGAGATTGTCGCAGAGGCCGCGGTAGCCCAGTGGTTAGCTTGCGGGAATTGCACTCATTAGGCCCTGGTTCGATTCCCGCCACTGTCAAAACTGCCGCCATGTTCACGCGGAGTACGATCAGGTTAAACATGTGAGACCGTAAGTCCTTCCGAAAGGTTGGTGGTAGGGGAAGGAGGGTACTGTCCCTGTGGATGCCTCCCCCACTGGGTTCCAGTCTAAATTGGGTGGCACTTCCTGGCCGTGCAAACAGTTATCTTACACCTTTCTGGTAAGGGCGCGGTAGCCCATTGGTTAGCGCGCTGGAGTTGCACTCGGTAGGCCCGGGTTCGATTCCAGCCACTGCCAAAACTGCCGCCGTGTTCATGCGAAGTACGATCACGTTAAACATGTGGGTCCGAAAGTCCTTCCGAGAGGTTGGTGGTAGGGGAAGGAGGGTACGGTCCCTGTGGATGCCTCCCCCACTGGGTTCCGGTCTAAATTGGGTGGCACTTCCCGACCGTCCAAACAGTTACTTTACACCTTTCTGGTAACTATCATAATACTTATATTATCTCAGATCATTATGTCATTTGTAAATATACTATCAAGTCTTCAATAATGTAAATAAGTCAACAAAATGTATTCAAGTCTACAAGAGTATAAATGTAATCAAGTCTTCAGATATATTTTCATATTAGCAAAACTATGTTATTAGCTTATATCCTTGTAACCACTCCTGTAAAAATTTTTTAAAGATTCAATAAATTTGGTGTTGGTTGTTGTGGACACCCGGACATCGGCCGGACGCCTGCCAACTCCTCTCCCGGCCGTCCAAATAGATGCTCAAGTCCTCAGGACGAGTCGGACGGTCTGGGTCTTCAACACCTTTCTGGTAGGTTGGACGGTCTGGGTTTCAACAACAACACCTTTCTGGTAGGTCGTGCCAGCAAGTTTGCCACGGTCAGGATTTTCAAGAGTAGCGAACAGGCTGGTCACCAAAGGCGGCTAGTAATAAATATAGTTCTTCCGACAGCCATGGGTAGGTAGGGCATCCAGTCCCGGGATCCCAGAGGTTTTTTCAGTCTCAATCCCAAAAGTACCGGGATTCAAAATCTCAATCCCGGTATTTTCAGGATTTAATTTTCTTTATAAAACTGCTGTTATTATTGTATAAAAATATATATATATATATTTCATTAAAATTCTGCTTTCATTGAAATATATATATATATATTTTATACATTCGCCCGGATATGGGGCCATGCAATCGCATTCTCCCGTGAAGGGTGTGGGTTCAATTCCCACTCTGTTCTCTGGTTATCTCTTTTTCTGCTGTTATTATTGTTTTTCGCACTTAAAATAGTTCATTTATGATCTTAGTGTAATAAAATAAAATCATCATCTTGGGCTGCCTAGGAAAACTAATTTCTAAAGTGTGGGGAAAGGGGACAGTGAATTTCGGCCTAACAAGGAAAGTACTAGACCCCGGAATATTCAATTTTTCTGAAAAACATATGGCTGATTCTACTCATCTAATAATATATAGCAATAAAAAAATTGGCTGTCCAATCGTTTTAGGAAGGCCATAAAAAATTCATAAAAATAACGATAATTAACTATGAAGCGCCATTTGTCAATGTGCTAAACTTTAAAAAGCAAGCATTTCGATCAATTTCGATGAAGCAGTCAGTAACCGTAATTACAAAACAATGCATATAGTGCGAAAAACTTGGTGACAGGATTATTTTTGGCAATCAAAATGTATATTTTTAAAGTTTAGCACTTCACCAAATGGCGCTTTATCGCTAATTATCGTTATTTTTATGAATTTTTTACGGGCTTTCTAAAACGATTGGGAGGCTAATTTTTTTATTGTTATATATTATTAGATGAGTAGAATCAACCATATTTTTTCAGAAAAATTGAACATTCCGGGGTCGAGTACTTTCCTTTCAAGAAAAGTCTAAGAAAGTTGCATTGAAAAATACTAATACACTTAATTCTCAATTACTGAGGTATATGACAGCCAGTGGTGAGGCGTTCGATCATCTGTATTCTGTAGATGCGAGAAATTAAAAAAAAAAATCGAACCTGTTCGCAGCACATTCTTAAATGATTTTAAAATATTTTTAATATTTTTCTCAATAAAATAAATTTGTAATTCTTTTTCTGATTAATATGATGAAAACATTCCAAATACATACTTATTTAGTCTAAGTGAAAGACAATATCACATATATATGTCTGTGTATATATATTATATATGTGCTTTTTTTATACATACCTTCTTCTATTAAAAATGTTTTGTTTCAATCAATCGTTTTTTTATTTATTTATTTTTTCAACTAGAAATGGTTACATTTATTTTTCTCGCAATATTTCAGATATAAATTTGGAAAACGTGAAACAGGCAAAACTTCCTAACAAATTTTTTCAATGATATAGGGCAGTACGTTAATAAATTGTGTTTAGATGGCAGACGTAAAAAGACAACCCTTTTAAACTACCGAAGGGGTTTAAATTTCCTTATTCGGAACATAATAAAAACAGCAAAATTGAGAAAAGGTACATTAATCAGTCACATTTAGATGAGTACCCATGGTTAGTGTATTCGCCAAACAAGTTAGGTTTGTTTGGCAAATATTGCGCACTTTTTGCAATGCCTGAAGTTGGTGCCACAAAGTGTCAAGCCAAGCCTCAGATGCTAGTTCATTCTGCTCTTTCTCAAAACTTAAGAGGAAACACTGGGCATCTAGAATTGTATCAGAAAACTATGTATCACAGAAATGCTGTACAAGCTGCAAAAGAATTCATACGATCTTATGAAACTCCTGCAAAGTACAAAATATGTTAAATACCACAAGATTGAAACAAGTAACCGAAAATCGACAGCATTTAAAACCCATAATTGAAACGATTATTTTTCTTGGCATTCCACTTAAGGGACATAGGGCCTCTTCTGGATACACCTTATACTTCTGGTAGCATAACAAATGAGCGGAATTTTAGAGAAATGCTCAGATTTTGAACTGAAAAATCAGTTGGAATCTTCATTTTCAAATGCTACTTATATATCAAAAACCACGCAAAATGAATGAATAGAATGTTGCAGTGAAGAAATATTGCAACACATAAAAAATTCAGTAAGCAATGCGAAGTTATTATATTCCTTAATTTTTGACGAAACTACTGATGTGTCCCACATATCTCAAATGAACGTTATCATTCGCTATTTAACAGAAAAAAGTGTACAAGAAGATTTTATAGTTTTTTTTGACCTACACAAAATGAACTACTCAGGGGAAACTAATATTGCAGTTATAGAACCAGTATTAAATGGTGAGAAAATTGGTCACTCAGTGGTCAATATCCTGAAGAAAAATGACTTTGATTTGCAGTATTGTGTTGGTGTAGATACAGATAATTGCAGTGTGATCGCTTTGGCGAAAAAAGGAGCAGTCTCGGTTTTATTACACGAAGCAAAATATGCAACGTGGATACCTTGTAGAAATCACTGTTTAAATGTGCCTTTATGTAAAAGCTGTAATATTAAAAGAATTCGAAACTGTTTAGAGATTATAAAAGAAATAGTTTCATTTTTTCACGCATCAGCAAAATGGAAAAAAATGGTTTAGGAAGAGGACTGAGCAAGCTATGCAACACTTGTTGGGTAGAAAGATATGAAACAATAATGCAATTTCAAAACGACTTTCCTCCTATAGTTGAAGTACTTGAAGGAATAAAAAATTGGGAAGATACCTTGTCTTCCACGAAAGCAAGCATGCTTTTGAAGTCGCTATTGAACATTGATTTTATTTTATCTCTCAATTGCATGGTCCACTTTTTCTCTCTTACTCTTCCCTTAAGTAAATTATTTCAAAAAGAAACTCTTGATTTACATTCAGCAAAAGATTGCATTAATAATTTGTTGACAGTTTTAAAAGAGCAAAGAAGAGACTTAAACAAAGCATTTACGAGAATTTGGGGAAAAACTTCCGAAGTAGCAAATCAATTAGATATAGCTATTGAAACTCCAAGGCTCACTTATCAACAGACAATGGAAGACAATCACACGGCCTCATCTCCAGAAGAATATTTTAGATGAAGTCTATTTATTCCATATATAGATGCTCTCATAGCAGACATTGATTCACGTTTCTCTTCAGACACAACAAATGCTTTTAATTTGTGTCTCCTTCTTCTACATAACATAATTTCAGGTAAGGATGAAGAAATTCATAAATCAGTTGAAGTTTTGTGGAATACATACGGCAACTTATTATGTAAGTTAATCAATCAAAACTCGGAAGAAAATTTCAATGATGAAATAATGTGGGAAGCAAAGTGCAATCATGATGCAAGTGCCAATTTTGAATCGCCATCAAGTCCAAATAGTAATATTTTTTATGTCTTACAAAACTGTGATGGGGATTTGTATCCCAATATCAAACAACTTCTTTCGATACTTCTGATACTGCCTGTCAGCGTTAGCTAATGCTAAGAAAAGTTTTTCATTCTTAAAGCGACTTCAAACTTGGCTGAAAAACAGGATGACTGAGTATCGTCTGACGGGGCTAGCTTTAACACATGTCCACAAAGACATCTCGATAGATGGAGATAAAATAATAAACAGATACAGTAAATCAGGCAAGCTATTTTATAGTTATTACATGCCATTTGTATTCTGTATCAACATTTATTTTGTAAATGATAACTTGTAATTTTAACTATCAAACTTGAATATATTTCATTCTATGTATGATTATATAACATACACAGTGCTTTTATGAATACCAGTCCATAACTTTAAACATAAGGTTTTGTTTCATGCTTAGTAACTTCAAAAAATGCTGGATTTTCATGTTCAGATATATACAGGGTGTAACAAAAAGATCGGGACGGTGGAATATCTCGATAAATACACTTGGGATCAAAAAATAAAAAAACATGTGTTTATTTTCATAAAAGCTATCCAATGATACCAAAATTGACCCTCCTTATGGGGGAGTGGGGCAACCTTGAAATCTTAAATAGAAATCCCCATTTTTTATTGCAAATTTGGATTCTCCAGAAAAAATTACATACGATTGACCTACGATTTTTAATTTTTGCTCCCACAAACGAACTCCCACAATTATACCAAAAGTGCTGAAAGTAATTAATTTATTGGCTATTGCTAAGTCAAAAAGAAACCCACACTTTTTATTGCAGATTCAGAATCAGCAGAAAAAAATACACAACTTTTATGTGAAACTTGTTTTTTGCCTCCTTTTTTGACTTAGCAACAGTCAAAAAATTAACTTCTTTCAGTGCTTTTGGTATAATTATGGGAGTTCGTTTGTGGGAGCAAAAATTAAAAATCGTAGGTCAAAGTTATGTAATTTTTTTTGGAGAATCCAAATCTGCAATAAAAAATGGGGGTTCCTATTTAAGATTTCAAAGTTGCCCCACCCCCCAGGAGGGGGGTCAATTTTGGTATCATTGAATAGCTTTTTTGAAAATATTGAACACACGTGTTTTTATTTTTCGATCCGAAGTGTATTTATCAAGATATTCCACCGTCCCGATCTTTTTGTTACACCCTGTATAATATTCATTTAACAGTTTTTATACAAAGTTTTTCATTTGTCTTGTTAGATGTGTTTCTGTAAATATATTTTTTGTTTAATCTAATAATTTAATATCATAATTGAGTGTAATTTTTTTTATGCATATTCGAAAATATAGTATTACTGCTATAAAAATTATTTTAATGGATTGACTTTCATAAAAATTTTGCCTCCTTTCAACATTTTTGACATTCTGCACTTACCTTTTTTGACTGATCAGATCATCTGATTCAGATGTCAGAATCCTGGCTTCTTTCTTGTCGTCTTCTGACCTTTGTGATTTTCTTACCCTCCCTGAGAAAAATGAGCCTTCTTATGAAGGACGATCTTCTCAATTTGTAATGCACACTATACTACATGTATGTAGTAGTAATTAATAATACGTAGTATCACTACTTTAATTGTTACATTTTTATTCGCAATTCATGCTTTGATAAAGCATGTTCATAATATATCGTGTGTGTATGCGCGCACACTCGAATATTAAGTGGTATATTATCATATTAAACTATACAGTTAAAATCGGGATATCCAATCGTCCCCTCACCCCTTGAGAGATTTCTGGATCCGCCAGTGTGATGCACATTGCCATAATAGGCGAGAAATTGGCAAGGTGCCAACACAGCAGTGTCAAAGTCATTCCAGCACTCATGGGTTACACAATTTCTGGCAACCTTGCTGGGGAAAATACACATGAAGAAGGAATTAAAAAAATGTTATTGGTGGCCATCTTAAAGATTTTGTGCGATCTGGGGAAAATGGTATACTTTGAAATGGATAAAATTACATTTGGCGAAAGGCGGGGATTAATTTGGAATGACAGTTCAAAAATGGGTTTGCAAACAAAATTTAATTGCCAAAACTGAGGAAAAAACATTAAAAGTTAAGAATTTTGAAAGGGAAAAGGAAAATTTAGAGAAAGAACAAAAACTAAAAATTTTAAATAAAAAATGGGAACATTTAGAAATCAACACAAATTAATAATTTTGAAGGGAAAATCCACATAAATTAATGATTTTGGATGAAAAATGGGAAAGTTTAGTAAACTGGCCATAATAATAATGTTTACACAATGAAACCTCGATAAGTTGTCATCCAGATAATTCGAAGTAAGTCATAGTTTTTCTTATAGGCGACAATGTAATTAAACACTTGTATACTCATCGCTAATTCAAATGCTATTCTGGATAACTCATCACTGTGAAAAAGATACAAGAGAAATAATTTTGACATGAATCACACTAACACTAACCCAATGCACATAAAAGATTTAACTACAGAATTTTTAAATGAAAGTACAAGTGCTGAAAGTGAAAATGGAGAAATTATTTCTCTACCTAATAAAGCACAAGTTCTTGAAGCTTCTTTAACCATTCCATAGTAGCTTGTATCAGTTCAAGCTACTACATATGATAAATTCATAATCAATTTGACTGACGAGACAAATACTTAGTATCATAATGCATATGTAAAATTTTTTATCAAGCCTCAATAATCGACTTTCATGTTTTGATCCTTTTGCATAATCTTTTTCTTAACTAGATCCGATTCTAATTTAATGTAATCCATTTATACTTAAAAATGGAATTACAATTTCTACAACAACATTGTAGAACATTCCAGTAGATTTTAGAAAAATTGTTCCAAATTACGTTAAAACCTTATATCCAGAAAGTCCAAAGTATTCCGGATAATAGATCCCATACTGTACATGCATTTGTGATTATCCATTTTCATGAAAATTGGATGGATAGCTTTTGAAATAAAGTAAGATACAATAGGAAACATGCATTACATGTCCGTACCTATACACAACATGGACATGACAGCTGAACATGTTTTTGCTTGAAACAGAATTTCAAATCACTATTAAGTTTTCTCTATACACTATAAAATATACTTATATATTTCTATATACTATAAAAAGTTTATGTTCCAGCAAGGAATCAAACCACCTATCTTTGTTTGTCTAGACACCCTTTGAGCTACTGAAACGGTTATATTTTCTTCTATAATTGAAGTGGACCTCAAGTTATGGGGTTTTTTCAATTAACTTTAATAAAAAAATTCAATGCTAAAGTAAGAGTGCTTAAAGTATTGAAAAGCAGCACCTGACTTTCACAAGGTGCCTAGTTTGCACTTTAAAATTTACATGTAAATAAATGAGCATGTATAATCGAAAATTTTAAACAGAATAATTTTGCTGAGATGTTCTTAGATATTGCTGTTATTGTTAAAAACATTTTTAAATTTTACTAATTTATGGAGCCCAGTGATTTATGCATAAATTGGATCATACAAATGCTTCATTTTAATCGTATTGTACCTGTTACATAAAATTGCAGACATAATTTATATATATATATATACATACAGGGTGCCCACTTATATCCGTTACACCCCCCCTTAACTTCTAAATGGTGACAGCTTAGGCCATAAAGTTGGTGTCTAGGTATAGTAAAAAGGCTATGCGCTACTCGATGAGACAACTTACAATGCCATCTATCGGCAAATTTTGAAATTAGCCGTCCTATCTCGTAAACAGTGAAAGATACGTGAAAAAAGTCAATTAGAAAGTTGTAAAGCACTCTCGATTTAGTACAAAAAAATACCTTGCGCATATTAATACTCAAAACAGAATGCAAAAAATGAACATTTGTTTGGTCACGATTTCGAAAATTGTTATGTCATAAAGAGTGGAAGAAAGAAACTGAGACACTTCCCTGTCTTCAGGATCATTTATTTACAATAGTATATTGCTCAAAATGCTCTCCGTTAGCCACTATACACATTTGCACTCTGGACTGGATTTCTCGTTGCACATTGTGCGACATGGCAGGTGTTAAGGATGCACAAGCATCAGTAATGTGCCGTCGAAGATCCTGCAATGCGGAGGGGTCGCATATACCTGCCCTTTTATGTGTCCCCATAAGAAAAAGTCCAATGGGGTCAAATCAGGTGATCGCGAGGGCTACTCGACGGAACCACCATACCCGATGACTTGATTCTGGAATATCTCTATTAGGTACTGCTGAACATTTTAAATCTTATGCGGAGGTGCGCCGTCATGTTGGAACCATACATTTAGGAGTTGGTGCAACGGTAGATTCTCAACAAAGTCGGTTATTACATCCTGCAGAAGCTGCAAGTACCGTTGTCCTGTTAAAGTGCCCTCATAAAATACTGGTCCAATGAGCCTGTCATTAAAAATTCCGCACCCAACATTAATCAACCAGCGTTGTTGATGTCGAACTTTGACGGTATATCTCGGATTTTCCAGCGACCAGGTATGAACGTTCTGTCTATTAAACATTCCGTTCCTCGAAAAACATGCCTCATCCATCCATATTATGTCTGCCAGAAATGTTGGGTGGACCTCTAAGTTATTCATCACAAAGTTGCACCACTTGTAACATCTCTCAGCATCTCTTGCCAGCAATCTCTGCACAGGTGTGGATCGGTATGGATGAGCACCTGATTCATTCAGGATTTTCCAGACGCAGCTTTTTGAGAGGCCACAATTTTCACTGATCATTCTTGTGTTGCTCTGAGGATGGGCAAGAGCATCATCTTCAGGCTAGCACATCTTCAGGTTTCACTTTGCGTCCTACATTACGAGGTATATGAATTCGAGGTCGGCTGGTCATGCAGCTCGTCTCCCTTAAACGTTTTACAACTTTTAAGATGGTCTGCCATGTAGGGTGCGGGCCTTGAGAGAAACGTTCACTATACAGCCTTGCAGCTGATTTTGCCTTACGCCCACATTCACCGTAAATTAACAACATCTCACAATACTCGTTACTGCCAAATTTTGCCATAACTCTCTGCTTTAACGTACAACCCAGCAGAAACATCCTTTTTATAGTTGTAGTCTGGTGAATAGGTATGACGTTCCATCCTCATTTGCATAATACATGAGATCCATGTGATTTTTATACCAGACATAGTTGAGCTGCGTGTTTAGAGAGACGATTTTGCAAGATCAGCAGAAAGTTTTCATGGTTTGTAAAGACATTCAGTAAAACACGCAACCGGTGGGGACAGAACCATGGTCCTCATGAATGCGAATCACGTGCATTTCCCCTGCTCCACAACACAGGCTCGTATTTAGTCCGTAAGGTGGTCTTTTCTCACTTTGCTTCACAATCAAACAAATGTTCATTTTTTGCATTTTGTTTCGAGTATTAATGTGCGCAAGGTATTTTTTCGTACTAAATCGAGAGTGCTCTACAACTTTCTAATTGACTTTTTTCACGTATCTTTCACCGTTTATGAGCTAGGACCGCTAATTCCAAAATTTGCCAATAGATTGTGTTGTAAGTTGTCTCATCGAGTAGCGCATAGCCTTTTTACTATACCTAGACACCAACTTTATGGCCTAAGCTGTCACCATTTAGAAGTTAAGGGGGGGTGTAACGGATGTAAGTGGGCACCCTGTATATATATAGTTTTGTGATCAGCACCCTTACCCGTTTCACGACTAGTGCTGGTTATATCCAGCATCCACTAAATGTGTCACATTTGCTAGCGCCGGCTATATTCAGCAACCTCTAAATGTTTCACCCTGGCTATCACCAGCTATATCCAGCATCCACTCAATGCGTCACATTAGCTAGCACCATTTGCAATAACGATATGCGAATTGGACACCACGCATTTGACTAGAGCACAAGAAAAAGTTCTTGGCATGAGTCAAGTGTATTTGTTTTCTACCTTTTTGTGGAGTATCATAGTTGAAAGTAAAGGGTGGGTAAAAATAATGTGTAGGGTGTGTGTGTATGCTAATGACACAATGACCCATTCATGGGTGACGTACTAATGGCTAGTTCCTCCGTCACGAAAAGGTTAAAATGTCCAAATTTTTAATATCTTAAAATAATTTTGCCATGAAAAAGAATTATTTTAGCAAGGGAAGTAATAGACTGATAAAACTGCATGATGAACTTTTCAACTTGAATGATATTTCAAGTATGAAATGTCACTAGCTAACCTGTTGATTCTTTTGTGAATGCAGCATTCCAGATGGCGATAGTGATGCAACCTATATCTCAGCCACCCAAGGCACCGGTCTGCCATCCTTTCTGGAAAGAGTGGAGCAGAAGTTGTGTGAAAACACGGGACATTCTGTGGTTCTCTTACGGATACCCAATGGAGGAGAAGAATACAGGTAACATTATGGATCTCTTCAACCATATCTTACAGGTTTCAACATTTAGTATTGTTTCAACTCTTCTCATCTCATTTGCAATGTCTTGGGAAAAAATATATATATAATTACTCAAAGTGGTCTATCTAATCTACTTGTCCCACTATTATTGGGACAACCAGGGTGTTTTTTGTGCAACTATCGATTTGACTCATTGAAACCCAGAAACCAAGAACCCCCTCCTAGAAACCAAGTAATGTGTTATTGTGACAAAAACTTTTTCAATTAATAACATAAGTTTCAATCCTCTAATGTTAATTTGCTTCAAGCTATTTTCAGTCCTATTTTAACAATTTCTAAATTCAATTATTTATTTTTAAATAAATAAATAATGGAAGTGAGAGTCCAAAAAAAAAAGGAGACTAACATGCCATTATGTTTACACAATCTTTATCTATTTTTAAACTCTAAACATAAAGTTATACTGAATTTGAATTGTAAGCTTTTGAAATATATATTTTTAAAATGTACATTGCAGAAACCTAATTGTCCAAATTGAATAAAAGTTTATCTCATAGATTAGGATTTTGTAAGGAACATTGGTATGTTATGACTAAAGTGACCATTTATTTTTTTCCTCAAAATGGGACATCTACTAATTTTTAGGTAATAGTATGTGTATTCAAGAAAACGCATATTTCTTCATAGTTTTTTTTATTAATGAAAAAACAGGAATAAACACATGAAAATAAATAATTTATGCGGTCTTATATTTTTCTGAAGAACAAATTTGCTGCAGTATATTTGGCGTTGATTTTAAATACGAATGAAATTCTTGGCACGATTTTTGAAAATTTACTTTCGTAAGTAACATGGCTTTGAGAACTGCGACTTTCAATTGTGTTTTTTCACTCTTCCATAACTTATTCATAAGGGAAAAGACCCTTTCTATGGGTGTATTAGTGCCGGGCAGACATAAAATATATTCAATAATTATACGAAAGTTCGTATGTTTCAAATTATTGGTGTGAAAGTGTTTGAACAATTCCACCCAACAATTTTCAGTTGAAATATTCCCAGTGTTCCATTCTGTCACTTTTTGTGGTGTAATGTATTTGGAAATAAGTGAATACTCATCAAATACTGTGTCTTGTTTAGAATTAATAAATCCTTTTGCAATCAATTCATCCATTACACTTTGAATTTCTTCCCACCTAAGTATTTTAGTTAAATTCGCCCATTCAAATATTTTTAATTCTTCAAAGAACACAGTCCACTGCTCCAAATATTCTTTGCTTATTTTATAGAACTCAGCAGCTGTAGTTTTCATATATTCTTCGTCAACACCACTGCAGCCACTTTCTTGCAATTTCGCCATTAAATTACGAACGGAGTGGGGAAGAAACAGAGTACTTTGTTTCAAGGCCATATTGTCTTTAAGTTGATTTATTTCCTTCGTTGCTTAAATTGCAGAAATACTCTGACCCTCGATCTTTAACACAGCTTGATGGAACGTTGCTGACTGTGCATGCATAAAAATGAGCCATAATTCAGAGTTAGTGTTTTCAAAACAGGTTCTCAATATGTTTGGACATTTATCTATACTCAAAAAGTAGTTTTTTAATGGCTTGTACAGTTTCAAAACCCTCTCAATAGCAGGCATAAGTGCAAGCCACCTAGTTTTACTATAGCCTAGCAATTTGTGATACTCTGTGTCAACTTCATTACAAAATTCTTTCAGAGCTTCCACGCGAACACAATAGATATAAAAGTGTAAATATATTTTCACAATAACACATTCAAAGTCTATAGGTAGACAATCGGTGGCAGTTTTAATTGCTTTGTGAATTATGTGTGCTCCACATCCGATTCCTATCAATGTTCTTCTGAGAGATAAACTTAGTTTTGCATAAACATTGTTGACGCCTCGTCTTTTCATTCCGCCAAAATTGCAGTTAGTATTATCTCCACAAAATGCTACGATTTTTTAAGTCGAATTATTTTCTGTTAATACTTTCATGAGATAATTCATAATAACATCTGATGTTTCACCCGGTTGGTCTTAAAATTCTAAATGTTTCACTTGTGTGCCTTCGTAAGGTAAAAAGAAACGAACTAAAACAGGGAATATTTGCTTGGACCCATGGTTCGAAGAATCAGTTAATATAGCAACACAGTTATATTCGCTGAAGCGATTTTTTAATTCACCTATTACTATTGGCACTAACACATTTACAACAATAGCTTCTGTTTTCGTATGTGAGCACATCCAAATTTCTGTTCAAAACATGTTTGAATTAACTTAGAAGCACAATCGTTTGAGCGAAAACTGTGGTTCTCTTGCACCGTGTGATAAGCCCAGCAGCCTTCCGCAACAGCAACGTCCAGATCTTTCAAGGTTGGTGAATCCATTTTCTTAAAAAAATTAAGCATCGAAGAACTTGTAGCGGCAGCAAGATCGGAATTTTTATGTTTTTCTGATCTTAAATGCTGGTTAATATCGCTGGCACCTCCATGAGTGATGTTAAATTGTTAAATTCTGTATGACACTTTTCACATCTGATGTCCTATGAAGTACGTCTTTGCTTTATAAAGGGGTACTTAGTTTGTAGATTAACATTAAAAGTGCACTTGTGTTTAGACATTGTTAAAATGAAGGGTTCATATACAAGAAACTTAAATTGACTACAATAACACACGTCGATAAAAAAAGAATAATCAATCGTTAAGAAAGATACGCGATCTGCCTTGTACGTCAGGCCTGGGCACGTGTACTCGCAACCGAGGAGCGAGCGAACTAGCAGGCTTCTGGCCGACTTACAATGTGTGAGATGTATTGGCATGCCGTCATCGCTGCGCTATTAGAGGTGCTACCGTGGGATGATTTTTAGATTTTTCGCGTCCTTTTTTGAAATTGTTACTGTGGGTTGCTCTCTTTCTAAAAATGGGAATTTTGGCATCCCAAAGCTGTGCTTGGAGACAACGGAACAGGCTACCTTAAAACGGGACATATGGTCACATTAGTTATGACTCACCTTTTCAATTGTTGTGTCCCATCACTGGGACATAAGCTTTTTACATGAAAATGATAAAAATATCCAATCATTGTTTACTAGAGTGACAATGATTTTCAATATGTAAAAATACAAATGGCTAAAGAAAAGTTAAGCATTGTTTTCTTGTAAGCTGTTTCACAATTTCGTGTATTGTTTTAAACAGATAATTTTGTTTCTTAATTTTTTTTAATGCTCATTGCCTTGCTTCAAATTGATATGTAATTGTTCTATTTCTATAACTTGAATTACCTGCATCTTAAGTGCCCACTACTAATAAATAATTAAATAAATGCTCGCTGTATAAATAATACATTTGAACACAATTACTCATGTCCTAAATAAGCATGCATTACTTATAAATAATTAAATAAGTGCATGCTACTTAAATGGTACATTTGAAAACTATTTAAAATGGTTTCAATCCATATTGGCACCATTTGCAATAAAAGCACAAAAAAAATGTAAACAAGAATTGTTGCTAAGCAGGCATGCACAGCAAAATCCACCAGTAGAAAGGTCAGATGCGTGGAATATGCAGAAACTTCATGGAAAATGCTTTGCAATCACTTAAAAAATTACGAAGATTAAAATTATTTATGAAACCAAAAAAAAATTTTTTTTTTTTGTTAGAATCTGAAGATATATCCGAAACTTTTTGCAACACTATAGAATTCTGCTAATCTTATTTTTTCAGATGCAACGAAAGAAGTATCACATAACCTAAAAAATGCAAATTTCAATGTATTTTTCAATGTATAATTAAATAAATATCAAAGAATTGTCTTATGGATTCAGTTCAAACATTGTTGAAAAGTTAATAATATTTTCGGTCGCTAAGGAACCAATTTATGCAAAAGATTACTTTGAAATGAAAAAATAATGCTAAGGCACACCTTCCCTCCCAGGTCCTGAAGTGCTTGTGTGCCAAATTTCATGGCCATGTTGTACTTAAACCTCCTGCTACAGACAACACACACAGAGAGACAGAAAAGCAAACTATGGGCTGCTGTTTTCTCCATAGAATATTAGAATCCAATAGCTCACCTTGCAGTTTCGCATAATAGGTACAAAATTGAAAATGAATGCCTGCACATAAAGTACAGAGGGCTTACCTATTAATTCTAATAAGTGTTAATACCTATCGGTAGCATCGTGAAGTAATCGTAACTCATTAACACAATTCATAATAATTACTTAAGAATGCAAGATTATAAGAGGCATTGAAAAGGCATTAAATTGTTAACAAAATCCTTATTTTATTTTTAATTATATATATATATCGTGATTATTCATAAAACATAAATATTCAATCATTATTACTTTTAACTCATCAACTCATATTA
Source organism: Amaurobius ferox (assembly GCA_951213105.1). Classification (NCBI taxonomy): domain Eukaryota; kingdom Metazoa; phylum Arthropoda; class Arachnida; order Araneae; family Amaurobiidae; genus Amaurobius; species Amaurobius ferox. The sequence continues at coordinate 596,399 of OX578151.1, forward strand.
GATTAATCACTATAGCTTCAAATTAATAATATCACTCAATTATATATATTCAACACAAATTAAATTCACATTATATGATACACCTTTACTACTATTCCCATATTGTGATTTAAATCAATTCATTAAAATATGTATTAGATACTTTATATAGAGACATCAAAATCTATCAATTTCTTATTATTATACCATTTATATTCAATTTTTAATGTAGAATAGAGGGGATAAAAATTTATGATGAAACCTGTCTTAGTAGGTTATCAGCATTTAACATCTCTCTTTTTAACTGAAGTTGTAAGATTTACTTCTGTCAAAATCACTATAAGTTCACAATACTATTGATGTCTCTAGCTAAGCACATGATTCTCAAATCTATTTCCGGAACACTCAAATGTCAATTAGTGATGGTTCTGCATTCCAAAATCAATACCACCAAATTTTCGATTAGTATCCAGAACCTATTGATGATGCTCGTAAAATTTTGATGGCCAGCTAATTTGCCTATATTACTCTGGCAATATTCATCATACTATAGGAGCTGTTGCATTGTACCATACCCTTTAAAGTTTGTTCATTCATCATGCTGTTCAAAATTGAACTAAATGCATAAGTTAATCATTCGTATAAATTTGTAGATCAACGGTAAATTTGTAATTTCATATCAGAAATTTCTTTTTGAATACTACGTCAATAACTCAAATATTTTACTTCATTTCAATCTATATTCAAGTCAGGCATGGGCTGCATTGAGAGTCATATTAAGAAGACGACCTTTTCGCTTACCACTCTAAATCATAAGTAAAAACTTCGTTAATCATATTACAAATATTAAAAGGCAGACTGGGCTGCTTCGAGAGTCACGTTCAAGGGCGACCTATTCACTTGCCTTCAGGAGTCATAATGATCAAATACAAGGGCGAGCAGGGCCTCTGAAAACTCAGGAACCTGCCCCGGCAGGACTATACTTCGTGAAATTCAATTCAGGAATATAAATTCGTACTCCCAATAACCAGAGCTTCCTTATCCTAATTACTTCAAAATTCATACGCTCTTGCCTCTAAACAAAACTTAGTTTCCATCACATGATATTTTCATCAATGCCCTCCAAGGACAAGAGGTCATCACGTTGGGATTAACGTTTTCACACCCTCTTTGCCAAACATGATCAATTTGCCAATTGTGCAAAGTGTTTCCCATAACTTGCGCCTAAATCGTTTACTTGAAAAGAGGCAATGAGAGTAACAGAGTCGTCTATCACCTTTCCTGACAGTTCTAAAATGTAACAGTAGCCGTTTCCTGTTAAATGGAAAACGAATTTAAGTATTTTGCCATAGGGTTCCTCATTACCAATCCAACTTGGGAGGTCGTCATTTGACCATTTTAAAGTGTCAACAGGAGCCACGGGAAGTTCCTAATTACTAAAATTCGTGATTGGGACAGGGAGTCGACCTCGTTATCTATCTCTTCAGCAGAGGTTCTGAAAAACACGTTGCAGATGTTTAGTAACCTGGATGGCATTTTAGACCAAAGTCAATACTGCTAATCGCTCGTCCTTGAAGTAGCAAGTCCCTCAGGAAAAAGTTTTTCAATCATCGAAGCTCAAAAAAGCATTTTTAAATGAGAAGTAAAAATTTAAAGCAAAAAAATTCCTTAAAAGGGAAAAGGTCAAATATGTCTGATAATTTTACATTATCATGAGACAAACATCCTCTTTCATTATGTAAGAAGTAACACACAATGTGCAAATTTTATTGCTCCAAACTGCTACAAATTCCAAATTTAACATCTCTCAATTGCTACAAAATTTTCTGCTCCAAATTCCAAATTTTATGCACCAAACAGTTACAGAATGGAATTTTTGCTGCTTCGAAAGCACTTTGTAACTTTGTCATTACTGTAGTAGGCATAGAAAATGAAATTTAGTTCTTATATTTTTAATGGGAATTTGCTAAATCTTTGCACAAAAAATGCTGAAACTTAAAGATTTAACTAGTTTGTTTTGAAATGCAATTGTGTTATTTAAATCACATTCTAGGTGGTGTCACATAAAAAAATTGCATAGATTTCAAATTTTAAATATTTACTTTGTTTCAAAATAAACATGTAATTCAAATAATACAATTTTAAGTGTCATTTAAAAAAAATCACCGAAAAGCACCAATTTCAAATTTAATTTTATATATTTATTTATTTTTGAACAATAAAAGTCAAGTTTTTTCCTTCCATTTGTTAAATTCAGCATTGCTTTGAGGAGTGAAATATTTAATTTCTGAACTTTTAATATTTGCAACTCAATTAATCCAACCCAAATTCTACATTAGTTGCAGCAATTTTCCTTGGAAGAAGAAACAAATTTATTTTATATTAGAGTTGTTTTTACATTCCCACTTTTAAAGAACTTGCTGGTAGTTGTGCCTGCAGCAACCAACTGCTAGCTGCGGCTGGCAATTATTCGATTTAGCAACCAGTTTTTTAGCAAGTTCTGTGCCCACAGTAGCTTTAAGTGGGCCCATTGCAAATTAAAAAATAGATTGTGAAAATTGCATCAAGATTCACTAAAATTGACAAAAGCACAGATTTAAAAGAGGGTGGCCACCCCCTCCCTCGAGAATCAAAATTACATCCTCGCAAGGGAAAGGGTACTTAAAAACCATGAGAAGAACAACACACATACGCATAACAGAGAACACTGCATTCAAAGATCATCTTTTAAAAGCTGTCCACACATTCTAAGTAATTGAGGTAACCCAAGGTCAGATCAAAAAGATGAGATCTTCATTCATGAACATGATATATGAAATGTGCTACAATTCTTTTATATAAAAATTAATTTAATTACCTTAATTTACTCAACGTGTTAACTACTTAATTTAATTGTAAAAAATTACCAAATAAACTGGCAAAGACAATTGCATTTTACCAGAGTTAAGAAATTATGGTTCACAATGATACATTTTTAAGACCATATCTTGAAAAGTGTATGTTTGGTCCCAGTTTTAAAATGACACATACGGAAAATACTTGAAAATATTTGAAATACTCATTTTTAAAAATCTGTAAAAAAAACTATCGAATTGTTGGTTTGGGTACTTCTACAGACTTTTGAAAATTTGTCTCTCATCATTATTTTTGTAGGAGATAGTTTTTTTCGTACCTCTCACTCATTTTAGACAAATATTGAAAAGTTTTCCAAAATGTTGAAACTGCTATGCATGTTACCGCATTGTTAATAGCTACATTTGAATAAAAGAAAAACAGCAAGGTTCTAGGTCAAGTGAGGGCTTTGGAAGGTATAACTATGCATCTGCTAGCTGCGGAATGCAGCTGTTAGCTTTTGAAAAAATGCAGATAAAAGTAACCATTTTTATTTAATTTAGTTTAAATAACACTTAAATAAGGATGCTAACTTGGTATTTTCTATTTATTACAATATTTTAATTTTTTTTTTCTCTTTAAGTGCCCCCAAAGACAAAAATAAATTTCTGTTAGTTCTAAACAGTTTAATCATATGAGAATTACAATTTGAATAATAGCGACAAAAATGACCATGAAAGAATTATCTTGAAGATACGAATGATATGTCAAATATAAAACAGCAAACAAAAAATTAGGTTTGGAGTACTTGAAAGATATAAAAATGTTTAAATTCGCAAAATATTCTGTGCCTCAATTGAAATGACCCTATCAGTATTTAATCGAGTTCATATACTGGGGTCGAATGCAAAACTAATATTAGCCACAATACTGGAAAGTGAGTACTGTTTTTCTAATATATCTAAAATGCTATATCTAATTACCCTTGCTATATCTAAACCCTTATGCAGAAAGTTTGTCTTAAAATGAAATAAAACACAGGAAAGGGAAGGGTATATAATATTTTAGGCAGCAGGCCAAATTGTATTAAATTGTATTGTATTGTCAATATTATTAAAGAAAACATGTTTCACGATGTTCCTAAAATCTGTACAGTACCATCCAATCACTTAACTTTGGCAACAGCATTAACTTGAGTCACCTTATGGAAATTTGTTTTCAAATACAATATTTCATGTGGGAAAATCATTTTTTCTATATTTTATCATGCAGAATGTATGGTTTGAAGGGTTTTGACACTGACTGTACATGCTTATCAGTTTTATTGAGAATATTTATTATAGTACAAATAAAGAGTAAGAAAAAATATTCTATGTATTCTTCCCCAACGTGTTCTTTATTTACATGACTTTTCAGAAAATTTTAGAGAAATAAAAATCATGGATATTCCCTGTAAAATCGTAAATTGGGTGAAGATGACTTTTATTTTTGAAGGGTTATTTCATTAAATTAAGTTATTTCATTCCTCTCTCATTGATTGGAACCCACATAAATGCATCTATTTCTCTCTATGCAGTTGGCTGATCAAACAAGGGGGATTTCGGGATGTTATTGTGGATGCTCAAGATCCAGGATACTTAATAGTGGAAATCATCTTGTCTCCAGCGCACCTGGCAAAGTTCAAGCACATGTTTGGAGATTTAACTGTAACCCTTGAAGATGTGATCAATAAAAGCTTATAGCTTGTATCTATAAAGATCAATATGTCTGTGTGATTAATTTTTAAAAATCCACCGACTTTGAAACTAAAAATTTTGAACCTATTTTATAAATATTTTTAACTGAAATCCTAACAAACTTTTAAATCAAAATATAATTTATTTAATTTAAAAAAATATATATTTTCATATTTTTTTCCTCAAAATGTAATTTTTCATAGTTGAAAATAAATATTTTAGTAATTTAAAAAATATACAATAATTATTGCTCAGAAACTTTGTTGACCATGACCTTTTGGGTGATTCAATACACCCAAAAGTGATTCTGAGGTAAAGTTCATTCAGATGGGTAAAAAAAGAAAATCTTACACATTTGATACCTGTGTTTTTTTTTAATGGTCTTGGTGATAGTACACTAAACCTCAAAATGCATTTTAACACTGCTGCTGATTGCTTGACACACATCATATTCAATTGGATACCCTACAAATTAAAATACAAATGTTCAAATGACACACTTGCACACAGGAAGAATCTACAGTTCTGCTCCAAATAATCTATTATACTCTCGGTACGTGTTGTGTTTACTGAGTTTTTCTTGGGATCCTTCAACAGGGTACAACAGCTTTGGCCCAAATTATTTTGCGATTTCATAACTTTTGGGGAGGGTCAATTTTAACACTTTTCAACAGAGTTGAAAAGTGTTTAGAACTTTGTTCATTCTATCCATTCGCATGATAACTACTGTAAAAGTGACTTTATCAAAATGAAATTCTTGTATGTTGCTGAGACGGTCTGTGGGACCTATGGGAATGTAAATGAATAATTTCACCCAATTAGGTTTGAATTGAATCCGGGTTAAAAAGGTGAAATACACTGAACCCTATGGGACCTCATTTTCCAAACATTTTTTAAGTGGGGTTCAAATTTGCAAATTGCTTTGAAAATTTTAGGAAATATTCAAATTCTGCCATAAAATATATAAAAAAAAATGTCAACAAAATAGGATGGGTAGTTTTTTAAATAAAAATTAAAATAATAATGACACATATGATTTTAAGAGATCACGTGACCCACTTCAAAATGGAATAGGGCATCCATCTTTTTTCCAGTGTCAAAATTGTGATTTTTAAAGTTCTTTTAAATTTATATTGAGTATTGCATCCATCCTAAAACCACTTTATTTTTGCATATTTTCTGTGCATCTATATTCTGTGCCAACGCAATTACAATATTTTTGAGTTTAAATGATCATCCAACTTCGATTATTTTTACAACAAAGCCTCATTTTAATGGATGCAGAATGTAAACAAGTGATTGTAAGATGAGTTGTATAAGAATAGCTGAATTTTTTTCATGCAAAATTATTTAACTCCGGAGTCTGGAATAAAAGGGTATGAATAAAATATTTACTGCTTTTACATAGAGAGACAGACGATTTTATAGCATTGCCTTTTTTGATGAAGTTTTCAAGTGAAATAAATTATTGTAGTTCTGTAATAATTTTAAAAATATCGCTGCTAAACATATCGCATTTTAGAGATGTTTAAATAAAATTGCATTGGGGTTGGAAAGTGTTTCATAATCAATGCTGTATGCATGATTGATCTTTCTTGTTTTTTTTTTATCAAGTGGTGTTTCTTGAGATTTCAAAACTTTTTGTGGAAATATTTGTCAACAGTGATATAACAGCATTGCAAACTGTATTGCACCCTTTATTCTTTCTTTAAATCAAATTTATCTCTAAAAGAAATGTTCTCTCACTAGAAAACACAAAAGAAGGGGAAACACAAAGGGGGGGGGGAAGGCTGCAACATTCACAAAAACTGTAAAGTTACTTTTTCTCGGGTGCCCATAGTCATTTTTTGTCACTATTTTATACAGAAAAAAGAAAAAAAGAATCAAGGTTTTAGCTTCCATTGGGGATAAGCTACAGATACTTGAAAATTGGGGTTTATCACATGAAATATAATATCCTGTGCTTTTTTCGACCTCTGCATAAAAGAAATGAACAAAAGAAATTTACTATTTGGCCGTGTGAAAAACAAAATGAGTAACATTAAGCATGGTAAATGTTGTGAAAACAAATGAATGAATTAAAGATCACACAATTCAAAAATAAAAACTAAAATTTAAATAAAAATAATAAGTTTATTTCCAACAAAGAAAAACCCCACACATTACAAAATTTACACCTATCATTTTTAACATGTCATGGTTTTATCCATGGTTTAAAGCTAACATTCAATGACTATAGTAAAACACCATACATTCGTTAAAGTAATAAACTAAACGATGATAACACATAAGGAAATAGCTCAGAAATTCAAAACTGATTGTTTATGATTTTTGATAGCACTTATCCCTGCCCCTTACTGCAAGAACAGAGCCCTGTCAAAGGGTGGAAAGAAGGGCAAATTAACCGAACTTAAAATAATCTCAAGCTACTGTTCGGCTCCCCTGCATTGGAAGAGTCCACAACGCTAAAGGGCAAACAGATGACCTGGGATGAGTCTACTTTGCTACACGAAAAGGGTTGCTGTTGGCGATCGCGTATTAAGCCTATTCTTTGAAATTTAGAATCATAGTATTTATTAGCATGGCGCTTGCTACTATTGCTATTTCTAACTTCTAGTTTCTGCTTATTAACTTATTAGAATCTGTGATATTTGTGAACCAACAGAAAAATAATGGAACAAAATGGGACCCATAAAGTCCTAAGTCCAGCTGATTTGCTAGGTCTAGTCTTAAAATTTTAAAACTTTATTTTGAGGAAAGGTATAAGATATATAGTTTTTTTAAGAAAAAAGTTTGTCAGCAATACCTAGAGTTGAAAGTAGTGGAAGAACACAGTGTTGGAAAAATAGATGTAAATATTGCAATTCACATTTCCCATGAACGTGTTGTTCATATTCTAATTTTTCTTGTGAACGACTCACTTCATTCTCGGAATCAGTCTCGGATCTCACTTCATTCAGCGAATCGCAACGTTTTTCCAACATGTGAATCATGCAAATCGAGTGACCGGCGCGTATGCAAGTGATTTGCATATTTAGAGGTGTCTCTGGAAACAATCTTGTTCCAGAACAATCCCATCTCCATGTATATATAGCGGACTCATTCAAAGACACTTCAGAAGCAAGATGAGAAGTCGAAGTTAGTTCGACCAGACCAGAACAATCGACTTTTAGGTCGGTAGTTAGATGGACAGATGATCGAGCCTAGCAAGATGCTGATCGATGTGGATTTAAATTGTATTTAGTGGAAGAATTATGTCTGAATGACCATGTAATTAAAGGTCATTATGCTTACTTTTCAATAGTTTGTGAAATCACGTAAAGTGCTTTTACAGTATCAGTTTTACTTGGAAAATGCTTATCCAAATGAACCATTTACACAAAGCGTGACACTAGTCCAGGTGGCTTCGCAAGTGCATGTACAAAGATTAGGCAATGTAGTTAATCTTATTACCTTGATAATCTGAACTGCCTTTGAGATGGTCCAGAAAGCAATGATCAAAAATCTTTTGAGCATGTTCGCTCAAGCTGTACATATACCTGCTTTACCATAAAAATGTTACCAAGTGATCTAATACTGTTTTAGGAATGGATTCTACATTCACTAATAAAAGTGATTTGTTTTTCTAATACGACTCGGTCTTTCTTTACAACCATGGACATTTATTATTAAAGTTTACTCTGCTACATAGTTGAGAATTTCAACATTACAATCTGCACAATTAAATTATATCTCTTCCATGATTATAATGCATATAATGGGATATCACACAGAATGGACTAGGGTGAAAGAAACATCACAAATGCCAAGTGTCGTGCAACTTTTGGCGTGGTAGAGTTACTGTAAAAGTGGAAAGGATCTGCACTCATGTGAATAAAATCTGAAACTCGTTTATTGTGTCCAGAATCAATGGTGAACCTTCATTCAGTGAAGAGACATCCACTTCATTAAAATGAAAGAAAGTGTTCCTGAATGCAAAAATTCTAATGCTGTTTTGGAAGGTGAAACGGTAGAAAACATCAAAGATTGATGGAGGCCAAACAAATAACCGCCATTCTTGATCAGAAAGTATTGGAATTCTTCTATGTAAATCTTTCAATATTGCCGATAGTTGTGCACAGACACTTAGATGATACATACTTTGTATCCAGGGTATGTCCTCCTAATAGAAAGACATTAGCTGGATCATTATTAGGTGACGCTGATAAATCAGTCCATCTGATAATGGAAGAGGAATTAAAAAATGCCACTATTACTTTGATGTTAGATCGTTGGTCAAATACAGATACTGAATCGATCATTGCTGCAAGTATCCACACTGGTAAAAGCACACATTTATTGGATGCTATAGAATGTCAATCGTAAAAGTAAACTGCAGAATTCTGTGCAGAAACAGTTCAAAACACTATTGATAATATTCAGCAAAAGTATTGTGAAAATGTTTTTGCAGTGATAATGAGAAAAAAATGCAAAAGTTTTGTGATATAATGGCCCCAAATCATCCACACATTCTTACTTTTGGCTGTTTAGTTTATTACATGAATCTCCTTATCAAAGAAATTAGCCCTAAAAATGGGATCCAATATATAGTAGAAATACAAAAATTTTTCAAATTCCATCACTTGGGTGGCTAATAGAGAAAAATGAGCGAAAGCCACAATTACCCAATGAAAGCAGGTGGAATTCTGAAGAAACCTGCCTTTCTTCATTCATTTATAATTATCAAAAGTATGTAGTAATATCAACTGAACATAATGAAGAAATTGAAAAAAATATTTTGACACTTTTAGATAACGAAGGATTATATGGAGAATATGTGAATTTGCAAGTGCAGTTATCTATTGTTGCTAAAGCCCTAGATAATGTACAAAAAGATGACTGCACAGACAGTATAAATATAGCTAGATGTGTTAGAAGGTAAAGAATTGTCATCGTATAAAAATTGCATTATGCATCGCTTAGAACAGGCACCAACTCCATTTTCAAATATGATGGATCCTGCTCTAAGAGGAAAAAGATTAACTAACGAACAAGAAGCTTCTGCTGACCAATGGATATGGATTGGAAAACTGAATACTGATTTTGATATTTCACTAAAGATGTTCCAAATAAAAGACACAGACTTTTATCCAGAATCAGTGTTTTCACAAAATGTGATAGAGCCAATTCATATAAAAAAATGGTGGAAAATCATGCACCATAAGGTGGAGATGAATGTGGTTTTAAATGCCAACTTTTGTAAATTTATGGAAGACCTGCATTCAATTGCATCCACATCAGCATCAATTGAGCATATTTTTTCAACTTTCGGACTGGTTTGGTCAAAACTGAGAAATAAACTTGGATACAAAAAGGCAAAAAAATTAGTGAAAGTATATAGATCACTTAAATCAAAAGGTGTTACTGAAAATGGTTTGTAATTGTAAGTTTAATAAAGTACAATTATAATCATGTATTCATTAAAATGTGAAGGAACAAATAATTATGTATTGTATAATTAGTAACACATGCACATTAAAAGCTAGAATTTAAAGGAGTGTAGTGTTTGCTTAATAACAGCGTAATGTGTTTTTGATTTTAGATGCATCATGCTTAATTTAACTTAAAGTTACAGTAATGTTTAACTTAATGTTATTTAGCACTATAATATGGATTAGGTTGGCATATTTTTATCATGATAATGTTAGTATCTTTTCATTCAATAAATAATTCTCTGTCTGTGCTCTCATAATACAGCCTCTAGTTCTTAAGCCAAAAATTGGGTCGGCACCCCCTCTCATCCAGCACATCCATGATTCAGATTAGACTGGCATTGTGCAGATATGTACTGACAAGTTCATTTCATCTGGAGGTAATTATTAATGTTTCGTCTTGTTCCACAAATCAGTCAAAGAATCTCTATGTTTCCACAGTATCTGGCGGCTGTGTAGGTAGTGGCTTTTAAGGATTTATTAACCTATGATACTAGAAACTGGGTTAAAAAAAAACACTTGGTGTATTTTCAAAAATATAGGTCCATTTACACACAGTAAACGTTATGTATTTAAATGATATATTAAGACAGATTTCTTCCTGCAGCAAACTTTCGATACACACAAAGGACCTTCGGATGTAACACTAAAATTATTATTATGTAATGAAGTAATATATCATATATCTTAAATAAAACAAATTTATATATACATGTTATACTACTACATACTAATATATAGTTTTACTACTACATACTATATAGTTATACTACTATGTACTACATACTACAAGTTATACTACTATAAATATAAAATATTATAATTTAATCTGTTCATGACTGCCAAGTGAAGGAAGAAGTGGGACCGTGCATCGCGAGAATCGTCTGCTGCTCCAGGCCCAGGCACTTTTTAATGCTAAGCCTAATGCAGCAAAAAAATCGTATTAAATAAATTTTGCTTTAAAATACATCTACCATTATTACAGAAATACATGGGTTTTATTGCATTTTGAGGGACCTGACTTCACCATTGTTTTTTAAACATGAGCCTTGAAAACTTGTTTGTTTTTATTTACTATTACTTGTATAATATCATTAATGAAATACAGAATGCAGATTAACTGCTTTAGTCCAGAACTTAAAAAACTGAAGAACTTGGAACTGTTTATATTGAGTTCAGAGTTCAGAAAAGTAAAGAGATGTCAGATCTTCGAAATTTGAACTCTAATTATATGTACCCAAATTATCAAAAATATAATCACCCACATCAATTATTTCTTAAATAAACATCTACACTAAAGCACACAGCCCGGCCGTCCAAATAGCTGCTCTTAGTCCTTTGGACGAGTCGGACGGTCTGGGTCTTCAACTAAAGCACACAGCAACTATTTCACTTTTTTCACTTCACTTATATCACTATGACATTCATTCATCAATTGTTAAATTTTACTTCCAAAAATATATTTTACTCTTCTCGACATGATTATTACAATTCTTCTAAATACTTACGTACTGCCCCTGAAAACCAGTGATAAGAATTTACAGCCCTAATGCCCTTCTAACCATACCACCCAAGACTAATAATAATAAGATTGCTAAAATAAACACAGAATAGCTGCCGTAAAAGATGCCATCCCCATAAATATCTCAGTTGACGTGTCTTTTAAAGCAGAACCACCACAGCAGTTTGCACAACTTAGTCAGCATTCTTATGAAAAACAAAAACCGAAGCTAAAATGTGAAGATCAATAATTCATGCACCATCTAGTGTTATTAAAAATATTAATGAAATGTCCCAATTCAACGTTGCTCTGTCTTTTTTCCATTCACACTTTGCTACAAGCAAGAAAGTTTAACATTATCTACATTTACCCTGAGAGGAAATGATGTTGAAATTACAGAAAGGTTATGGGGCCAGCAAAGAAGATTATCCGAAAAGGATAAGCCCAGGAAAGCTGAGTCAAATTGATAGGGGCCACTTAAGTCCAACCATCGTAGTGAAAGCAAATTCAGCTAAAAGAAGTTGAAAAGAAGTTTTACTGAATCATGGAACCTGTCAAAATGCCATAACTCACCAGAGACAATTATGCAACTTGGCAACTAACAGCATGGCCTTTGCCCTGAAAGCCGAAGGTTATTATAGATTCATTGAAAGAAGTGTTAAGCCTATTGACGAAACAACATCCAGACGGGACCAGGAGGAATTTATTCGTCGACATGACAAAGCTCTATCTGTGCTCTGTTATGGACTATCGCCAGAATATCAAGAGTTGATCAACATTTCAGTTGATCCCACTGATGCATGAGAAAAGGTGAAAAACCATTTCGAAGCACCAACAAGAGCAAATTTAGTGTGATTACTCGACAAGTTCTTCAATATCTATCCAGAAATAGATGAGCCGATTGATATATTCAGTGCACGTCTAAAGAAAGCTGTTTCTAAACTAAAGGACATTAATCATCCTATAGAGGAACTCTATGTGGCTTTCCAAGCGATCCGATATCTTCCAGATGAATAGCAAGGTATAGTTCAAATTGGTGGTTGGACACTGACTTTGTTCTAGAAAAGATACAAGCTGAACTTTCTGCAGAAGAAGGTCAATTGAGACAGCAAAGCCGGGACCTCAACGTAAGTGTAAATTCAGCATACTCTATATCATGTAAAAGTAAAAATGTTTCTGTATGTAATTAAGAAATTTTCAAGCTAAACCTAAAATTAAAAAGGCACAAATAGGACCTTGTTATCTGTGTAAAAAGATAGGTCATTTAAGGATAAACTGTTCTAAAATTAAAAAGTATGTCCAGTATTGTTGAGTTAAATGTGAAAACAAATATTGAAACCAATTTTGCTATGGATCCCATCGATAAGTTCAATTGGGTCGTAGATACTGCTGCCATGCGTCATTTCTGCAACAACAAATCATTGTTTTTAAATTACAAAGAAATGAAGGATACTTCAATGTCGCTGGCAGTAGGTAACATCGAAAGGCCAATTGAAGCTATCAGAACGATAAAAATGTATGTTATTGTTAATGGTCAAAAAAATTATATCATTTTGAATGAGGTGATGTATTCCCCTAAATAACGTCGGAATCTTCTAGCAGCTTCAGTACTAGAAGAAGGTAATTGTTCTTTTCATGGAGAAAAGGGGAGACTTCGGTTTTTTACACCAAAAGGAGAAAAATATTTCTATGCTAAAAGAAAATTAGGATTGTACTTTTTAAAGCCCCAATATGAATTGGATAACTTAAAGGATATCAAGGATTAAAAGTATAAGAATAGCAAACCTGAAAATGAAGATAGACATAACGATAGTAAACTCAAATGTCTAAAAAATAGAGAAAATAAGGTAAATACCAAACAGATTTCAAAAGGTGTTAAACTAAGATCCGATTTTGGAAATTCTGAGGGAGTTAGGAGACAAATCAACGAAAGGTTTAACATTTATCAAAGTGAGTCGATTAGCTCTTTTTCTGAAACAAATGTTAATACCAAACTTTGGCATAGAAAATATTGTCATCTTAACATTGATTATATGTTTCAAACAAGTAAAGGGACTTCCTAAATTTAAGTTTCAAAAATTAAATTGCAAATTAGCTGAAACAAAATGGGTATCTTACAAACTAATAGGTAGGATAAGATCCACTAAACCCTTAGAACTATTACACATGGATGTGTGTCCGGCCGTCCAAATAGTTGCTCTTAGTCCTCTGGACGAGCCGGACGGTCTGGGTCTTCTACATGGATGTGTGTAGGGGCGCGGTAGCCCATTGGTTAGCGCGCTGGAGTTGCACTCGGTAGGCCCGGGTTCGATTCCAGCCACTGCCAAAAACTGCCGCTGTGTTCACGCGGAGTACGATCACGTTAAACATGTGGGTCCGTAAATCCTTCCGAGAGGTTGGTGGTAGGGGAAGGAGGGTACGGTCCCTGTGGATGCCTCCCCCACTGGGTTCCGGTCCAAATTGGGTGGCACTTCCCGGCCGTCCAAACAGTTACCTTACACCTTTCTGGTAGGTCGGACGGTCTGGGTCTCAACAACAACATGGATGTGTGTAACTTCCCGGCCGTCCAAACGGTTACCTTACACCTTTCTGGTAGGTTGGACGGTCTGGGTCTCAACAACAACCACAACAACAACATGGATGTGTGTGGACCTATGCCAATACAATCATTAGGTGGAAGTAGATATTTTTTGCCGATCTCCGATGATTATAGCAAAAAAGTTTTCGTATTTTTTCTGAAACAAAAATCGGATGTATTTTAGGTATTTAATGAGTTTCAAATTAGAGAAGAAAGATTGTTAAATAGAAAAATTCTATGTATAAGAACAGATTGTGGCATGGAATTCTGCTATAATAAGTTTAAAGATTACTTAAACTGACAGGGTATTAAAGCTGAAAGGGCAAATGTATATACTCCTCACCAAAAAGGTGTTTCCGAGAGATTCAATCTCACTGCTTTGGATTGTGTAAAAGCAATGCTTAATGAAAGTAAGTTAAGCAATAAGTTATGGGCAGAAGCATCTTGCATTTCATTGATGTCAAAAATAGAATTTGCCATAAATTAAAAACTAAAACTTAACTAAAATTTTATAATGGTACGAAACCCTCAGTAGATCAAGATTTTCGGTAGTAAAGTCTATGTCGGAAAACCCAAACAAGCAAGAAAAAAGCTAGATATACGAGGCCAGGGAGGGACCATGATGGGTTATGCGACAGGTACTAGAGGCTACCGGGTACTGTTAAAAGGGGATTCAAAAATTATTGAGATGAGTAACCCCAGGTTTGAGGAAAGTATCGATGCAGAGGAAAGCATCCTGGACCCAAATGAAGATAATACAGACCCCCCCCCCCCTACTGTCACCTTTCAGGCAACCCCAGATCGCTATTCTATAGGCTCTGATGAGGAATGTTTGGATAGGAAGTCGGGCGAAAAAGCAAACAAGAGTGAAAATACTGACAACAGTTTATCCGAAGACAATGAGGAAACAGACTCTCCTGCTGATTCCAATCTAATTCCCTGTTCGGATATCCCTTGGGATCGTGCAGCCATCCCAAGAGCTGACGGTAGTAAAATAAACATATATCATTATGTAAGGGGGGACAGTAGGAAATGGCTTAGATCCCACAATGATGTAAGAAAATATTGTAAAAAGGATAATACAATCAAAATCTTTTTAACTTTAGAGAAAAAAAAATAAAATAAGGTCAAAACGGACTAATAAGCCAGAAACTAGTAATGTAGAAATTAATAGTGATGGGCGCTATCGAACAATTTTAACTATCGAATAAATAGTAATAGTAGTTTACAAACTATCGAAACTATCGATAGTTTTCTGTTACGTAATTTTAGAGGTGAGAGAGGGATTACAGGTCTGTATTGCAGGGACAAAGGGGGTGGAGCTAACGACTGATGGTAAAATCATCTAAACAACAAATTTTAATAATTTATTCTCAGTCATTATTTTAACTGCGTAAAAGAACGGCTCATTCCCTCATTCACAATCTTCGCGTCGCTTTATTTTGATTGTTTTTAATTTTTAACTCGATTTTGCTTATTGGTTTTTTTCTCGTTTTATTTTTATACGGTATTTGCACCGTACTGTTACTTCTGTATCATATGAACATGTTTTTTCAAAAACTGGACAAGTAATAATTAATAATCGTCGAAATCGTTTATCATCGAAAAATTTGGATTACATAATATTTTTAAATAGTAATCTATATAAATAAAATTGAAAATCTGTCTGTCTGCCTGTCCCATTATCACAGGAGAACGGCTGAACCGAATTGGATGAAATTTTGTGGGTAGCATGGAAATAATCCCACTTAAAATTTAGTCCATGTGTGGAGTTTCTACGATCAGTGGTTCTCGAGATATTAGTAAAAAACGAAATTTTCGTTTGTCTCATCATCACGGAAGAACTGCTGAACCGAATTTGATGAAATTTTGTTTATAGCCTTGAAATAGCACCCCATAAATTTAGCCCCAGTTTCGAGTATCTAAGACCAGGGTACAGTGTCTAGAACTAATAGTGTGCCAACCGCCTATACCTCCCAATGCTGGGAGATGTTCCTGAAAAGCCACCGGTCTCGAATAAGCGGTCTAAAGCGGAGGAGTTAACATTGAAACAAATGGGAATTTATTGCAAATGAAATGACTGATATCTTTCGAAATAACTGAAGAATTTGTGTGAAATTGGGTGTGATTATTGTAAGTGGTATACACAAAAAGTCATTTGATTTTCAGAGAGATTGAGCTAGGGATATATTCTTATTTTTAAAATTTTA
The DNA here is from genome assembly GCA_951213105.1 of Amaurobius ferox. Lineage (NCBI taxonomy): Eukaryota > Metazoa > Arthropoda > Arachnida > Araneae > Amaurobiidae > Amaurobius > Amaurobius ferox. The sequence goes on from OX578151.1 coordinate 612,706, forward strand.
TTTAACTTGATCTGGTGTTCGGTCAAACATTTGAGGTCCAAAATAATCAGGTTCATTTATCATAGTAACGCGAAATTCGTTATGACTTTTCCTCTTGTGGCACATTTCAGTTCTTTAGATTTTGAAGCATATCGGACTAGCCCGTCCTAGGCCCGCCATAGGACATTACCTGGTTTTAGAGAATATCTCGAAAATCAGAGAACATTTTAAATCTAAGTTTAATATATCGTTTTCTTTTGGGGTGTATTTTAATTCTTTCAATTTTCAACCGTACCGGGTTAACCCGTCTTAGGCCCGCCTTAGAAACTCACCCGTTTTTACGGTATAACTCGAGAACAGGTGTATCTAAAAATTCGAAGTTTAGAATATCTTTGCCATTTGCTGTATATTTTAACTCTTTGGATAAAAATTTTATCGGGCTAGCCCGTCCTGAGTTCAACAAAAGGAATATATCGTTTTCTGAGAATAACTAAAAATTCGGAGCATCTAGAATGTATAAATTTAATATGTCATTGTCCTTTGGAGTATATTACATTTCACCTCATTTCGAACCGTATCGGGTTAGCCCGTCTTGGGCCTGCCATAGAAATTTACTCGCTTTTAAAAAATAAATCGATCAATCGGAGTAGCTGAAAAATATAAATTTAGTATATCATTTCCGTTTGAATGGATTTTAATTTAGATTTTGAAGCTCGTCGGGCTAACCCGTCTTGGATCCGCTGAAGAATGCATTAGTTTTTGAAAAATAAGACGAGAACCGAAGTAGCTAAAAATTCCAAATTTAACATGTCGTTGGCTTTTGGGGTATATCTAAGTTTCTTCGGATTAGAACTTTATCGGGGTAGTCCGTCCTGGGACCGACATAGGAATGGACCCGTTTTTTAGAATACCTGGAAAATCGGGGAAACTAGAAAATATAAATTTAGTACACCCTTATCTTTTGGGGAATATTTTAATTCCTTTGTTTTTGAACCGTATCGGGCCAACCCGTTTTGGGCCCGACTTAGAAATTCACTTTTTTAGTGGAATAACTCTAGAACCGGAGTATCAAAAAGTTTCAAGTTTAGAATGTCGTTGTCATTTGCGGTATGTCTAAGCTCATTGGATTTAAAACCTGGTCGGGCTAGCCCGTCCCGGTCCCAACAAAAAAAATGTACTCGTTTTTTAAGAATAACTCCAAAACTGTAGCAGCTAGAATATCTAAATTTAGTATATCATTGTTTTTTAGGGTATATTTTATTTCTTTGGATTTTGAACCTTATCAGACTCGCCCGTCTTAGGCCCGACAGAGTGGTAATGTACTCATTTTTCGAGAATAACTCGTAAATTGGAGCAGCTAAAAAATTCAAATTTAGTATATCAATTTCTTTTGGGGTTTATCATAATTTATAATTTGAACCTCATCGTCTTGAGTCCGTCTTAGGAATGCGATCGTGTTTGATGAATAACTCGAGAACCGGAGTAGCTAAAAATTCCAAATTTAGCATGCTATTGTCTTTTGTGATATATTTCATTTTTTCGAATTTGAACTTCATTCAGCTAGCTCGTGCTGTGCCTGCTATAGGAATAGACTCATTTTTTTAGAATAACCCAAAAACTGGAGCAGATAGAAAATTCAAATTTAGTATAGTATTTCCATTTTGGGTAGAATTTAATATTTTCGGCGTATATATAATTATAATTAGTGGCGTAGGCATGGGAGATAGGATCTGTGGTAAAAAACCTCATTTGCCGAACAATTACATTAGTTCTCAAAATTGTCTATATTTAAAAAAAATGAATTTTGTACTATAAGCTCCATTCGATCGTCGACCCCCTTGTGTCCTAAATACATAGTTACATCCATATGCAAATGAGCTAAGAAGTGCGAAATTTGTCCACGGATGTTGGGTCGGTGCACTGGGAGTACGAGTGAAGGTTACGGTTCTGCGTGATATGACGAAGAAGGTTTTATGCCTTCGAAACCGGTCGATATTAGTATTTTGAGTGGTATTCTGCTTTTTACGAAGATAATTTTATTTCTTTAGCAGAAATTTGGACCGCACGTATTGATTTTATTTACTTGAAATTGAAATTTTTCAATAATTTTTAAAAGCATTATATGAATAACTTGAACGAATGCTTTAAAACCAAATTTTTGTTTTGCATTTTGATACATATTACCATGTAAACCTAAAAAAAGAATATATGAGAATGTCTGGCAAATATTTTGTTTTATCTCATATGTTCGTCTACTAGGAAAAATGCCTGTGGGTGGCCCTGTGAATTTGGAAGAAAAACATGAAACACCATTGCCGCTTGAACATTAGAACAAGGTGGCGTCTGCCTACAAGTGCTGTCTCTTTGTACGGTGAAAGATAGCGCTGATAAGAATTTCGATTGAGGGTGGACATGTAATTGACCGCTATTTTATTTCGACAGGCGCGTCTCCTTTACATACGTTTCCGCAAGTTGCCACATCTCTTACACGAACAATGCTCAAAAGATCCGCAAATCAGCGGGGGCTCTGGAAATGGGTAGAACACCAGGGAAGGGCATTTTGTACTGCCTTCAGGGTGGCCTCTAGATACAATAGGAAGTATCTCATTAGCACATTGGTCATCTGAGATCGAATTTGTTTTTACTAAGAACCGTCACCTGTACAATATTCTTTTTCGTTCTAAAATTGGACAGGATGGACCCACTCAGAAAGAAAGATTTTTCGAAATTGTAAGCAGAAAGCTTTTACTCATTTGATGTTTGTTGTAACTGACGTTGAAAATCTATATTTGGATTAAAAAGGGCTGTTTTTATAGCTATACCATTATCGCCTGTTCTGTGTAAAATTGCCTAGAAAAATGTATTAATTTGATTCATCCAGCATATTACTGTATTTTGCATTTCGACGAATAGGCTAAAAAATAGCTTAACATTTCATAATCTGCGAATTTCAGCATCCAAAAATCCCGTCACAACACTTTTCTTTCTATTATACTATGTAGTACGAATCACTATATTACTATGAATCTTTAAAGTGCACCGTGGACTGGTTTCGCATTATTTAATTCTCTTGCATATAAGCGTAGGCAAGATCTAGGATAAGGGGAGGGGGGTCGACGATCGAATGTGGGTTTACACAACAGTACAAAATACTTTCTCAAATATAATCCCTAAGGAGAACTAATGTAATTGTTTAATTGTTTGGTAAATGATAATTTTTCTCCAATTTTCGCGTTATTTTCCAAAAACGAATGCATTCCTTAGACTGAGCAAAGATGGGGTAATCTAATAAAGTTTTAAATCCAAAGAATTAAAATATATCCCAAAAGAGAATACTATATTATAAATTAAAATCCATCCAAAAGGGAATGATATACTAAATTTACATTTTTTAGCTACTTCGACTGATCGAGTTATTCTTGAAAAGCGAGTAAATTTCTATGGCGGGCCAAGGCGGGCTAGCCCGATAAGGTTCGAAATGCGATGAAATATAATATACCACAAAGGGCAATGATATATTAAATTTAGACATTCCAGATGTTCCGAATTATGCTCAGAAAACGATATATTCCTCTTGTTGGGCTCAGGACGGCCTAGCCCGATGGGGTTCAAAATCTAAATTAAAATCCATCCAAAAGGAAATGATATACAAAATTCACATTCTTTAGCTACTCCGTTTGATCGAGTTATTCTTGAAAAGCGAGTAAATTTCTATGGCGGGCCAAGACGGGCTAGCCCAATAAGGATCGAAATGCGATGAAGTATAATATACAACAAAAGACAATGATATATTAAATTTAGACATTCTAGATGCTCCGAATTTTGAGTTATTCTCAAAAAACGATATATTCCTCTTGTTGGGCTCAGGACGGGCTAGCCCGATGGGGTTCAAAATCTAAATTAAAATCCATCCAAAAGGAAATGATATACAAAATTCACATTCTTTTGCTACTTCGTTTGATCGAGATATTCTTGAAAAGCGAGTAAATTTCTTTGGCGGGCCAAGACGGGCTAGCCCGATAAGGTTCGAAATGCGATGAAATATAATATACCACAAAAGACAATGATATATTAAATTTAGACATTGTAGATGCTCCGAATTTTGAGTTATTCTCAAAAAACGATATATTCCTCTTGTTGGGCTCAGGATGGGCTAACCCGATAAGATTTTTAATCCAAAGAGTTAAAATATACAGCAAATGACAAGCATATGCTAAACTTCGAATTTTTAGATACACCTGTTCTCGAGTTATACCAAAAAGTAAAGTCATATGGCGGGCCCAGGACGGGCTAGCCCGATAAGCTTCAAAATCGAAAGACTTGAAATGTACCACAAGAGAAAACGTCATACCGAATTTCACGTTACTGTGATGAATGAATTTGATTATTTTGGATCTCAAATGTTTGAACGACCACAGATAAAGCTAAATAAAATTTTTAAAATATGGATATATCCCTAGGTGAATCTCTCTGAAAATCAAATGACTTTTTGTGTATACCACTTGCAATAATTACACCAAATTTCAGACAAATTCTTCAATTATTTCCAAAGATATCAATCATTTCGTTTGAATTAAATTCCCATTAGTTTCAATGTTAACTCCTCCGCTTTAGACCGCTTATTCGAGACCAACGCCGTCTGGCGTAGGCGATTTTTAGGGAACCTGTTTTTCGCCTCGGTCGGCACACTATCTATTCTAGCCACTGTAACCAGGGGTTGTCGAGATATTAATGAAAAACGAAACTTTTTCCTAGTTCTACTGTCTAACTTCGTGGTTTATCCAAACGAAAAGCTTGAAAATCGTTTGAAAGGGAATTAAAACTTTATCTCTGAGTTTGATGGGAGATTTTTTGCTCCAATTAGTCACTTTCTGAAAACATGAATTGTTTGAAACATGATTTAAATGGGAAATCTATCTCCATGGTTTATATTTCACAAGCTTTTACTGAACAATGAAAAGTATAAAGAAATCAAAATTGTTATTTAATTTCGCAGTTTATGAGGAAGAATCTTATATCATGTTGCTCAGAAACGCAATTAAATTAAATCTGTCTGTTCATTTTAATTATTATTTATCGATTTGAATAATAAATAAATGGATATAAAAATATATTTTAGAAAAAAACGATTTGATTTTTCTTATAGCATATTTGACTAAATATCAATCATGGTCTTCAGGTTTAAACGTTAAAATTATATTGATATTTTCGGAGATTATTGATTCAGGGATTATTGATTCAGAGATTATTGATATTTTCAAGTTATTATGCAATTGTTTTATTACGACAAAAATTGTTTAAACTCATATATTGTACGTTGTACGAGTAATCTTTTACAAATACACGGGTATATCTTCTAATCTACGAGAATATAAGTAGCACAGGTATATTGGCATATTTTTTGATATATATTGGAATCAATTACGATCTTCTGGTATAAAGAGTACGGAGATTATTGATATTTTCAATTTATTACGTCATCTCTTTTATTTTGGCAAATATTTTTGAGACTCATATTGTAATATGGGTAATCTTCTACTAACACACTGGCATATTTTCTAATTTGCAACAATATAAGTAGTACAGGGTTGCATATATTGATTCAATTCCTATTTTTTTGTAAATTTGTTTACAAAAGGGGCCAGGATGTTTTATTCTTCAGATCTGCCCGTGAAGATAATTTTGCATAGTGAGAACAGATATTCTTAAACTTCTCTTTAGGAGCAATAAATTTAATATTTTAACAGAATTTGCACATGATTGCGAATTATAAGTTTCTTTATATTATATACTCCGTACGAAGAACGGGTATGCTGATAGTTTGTAATATAAAATTAATCAATTTGTAACATTTCTCTGTTTTTTTTTGTTTATCTATACTTTCTGAAAATGTACTTGTGCGAATGTACTTGTGCGAAATGTACTTGTTGAGTGAATAAAAAGAAAGTTATGGAGATTGTCGCAGAGGGCACGGTAGCCCAGTGGTTAGCGCGCCGGAATTGCACTCGGTAAGCCCGTGTTCAATTCCCGCCGCTACCAAAACTGCCGCTGTGTTCGCAAGCAGGAATTACACTCGGTAGGCCCGAGTTCGATTCCCGCCACTGCCAAAACTTCCACCATGTTCAGGCGGAGTACGATCACGTTAAACATGTGGGTCCATAAGTCCTTCCGAGAGGTTGGTGGAAGGGGAAAGAGGGTACGGTCCCTGTGGATGCCTCCCCCACTGGGTTCCAGTCTAAATTGGGTGGCACTTCCTGACTGTCCAAATAGTTACTTTACACCTTTCTGGTAGGTTGCGCTAGCGAGTTTGCCAAGGTCAGAATTTTCAAGGGTAGCGAACAGGCTGGTCGCCGAAAACAGCTAGTTAGTAATAGACAGCTTGTTAGTAAATGAGTTGTTGAAAAACTGTGGAATTTTAAGAAGTGGGAATTGAAAAACATTGATGGGAAAAATAATTTTATACACTTTAACATTTTGTATTGATTCAAGTTTTTTGCAGAATGATTATATTTCCTAGTTTTAATCTGATATAAGTAAGGTAATCACTTTAAACGAATTCATTTTTCAATTAAGATTCTTCATTTGTAAGAATTCACAAAAAAAATTTCCCTATTGATAATTTTTTTTCTATTATTCGTAAAATAAAAATTGCAATTTAAATATTTTTTTTGCCTCTATCACACGTCATCTACCTTATTTATTCTATATAGTACCAGGCCGCCCATACAAACATCTATTATTGCCTTCCTCCATATTTGATTTCCCCTTTTTATGAATTTATTTCATGTTTTCTTTCAAAAATGATATTAGGGGTACGTACAGACCCTTCTAGAGCCCTTCCTAATAATGACTCCCAGATACCCCAAGACAAAAAGCTAATTTTTAGAATTTTCAAAATTAACATTCTAAAAATTGTTCATCCTAATAAAAAAGAAAAAACACATAATTTCTTGTTTTTTAGAACTCTAGTCATTTGCATAAATTTAATAATATTATACGAGAGTCGCTATAGAAAGCGTTAATTAAAATAAAACAATGATCCCGATACGAAGGGAATCGAACCCAGGAATAATGAATACTAGAAGAACACTATCGCACTGAGTTACAAATACCAGTGTCCTAACAACTTTATTATTTCTTTAAAAAGATGACTTTACGACAAAATTAAATTAATACTAAATAATACCAGTAAAACATTTGCCCTTCCTTATCCATTTATTTGCTCATTCAAATTTTCTACATAAATATCTATTACTTCAAACAAAAATGTATTAAACATTGTTAACTACACTATGTATTAAAATTAAATATTAATGTTTAACAAAAATGCTAATATTTTCTTAACAAAATTGTCAAACTTATTTTTGACGTAATTAAAATCAAAATGTTTGCTTTAAATCAATTTAATTGTCAGTTTTAAAAATCATTCACTATTTCTTCCTAAAAGAATTATTTCACTTGTTCAAAAAACTTCTTCACAATAACAAAACAATTTCAGTGATTTTACTTTACCAAACATGATTTATTTCACAAAACAAAACACGCTTGTATAGATTTCATAATTATGCAAATAAAACTATCCATCGTCAATCGAGCTATATTCCAAAACCATCTAATGAGTAATAACTACTATCATTTGAATACAAATTAGTAAAACTATTGCTTAATCCGAATGAATCCTATTGCCATGACCAATATCATTACTATATTACAATTACAATCGTCTAAATTCATTCGAATACTTTTAAAACACTACTATGGAAAACAGTAACTAGTTCCAAACGAATACTATCGCCATGACCAATAGCATAACCGATAGCATTACTACAATAAATAGTACAATCGTCCAAAATCATTTGAATACTTTTAAAACTATCGCCATGGCCAATATCATGCATTACTACAATAAATAGTACAATCATGTAAATTCATTTGAATACTTTTAAAACTATCGTACTGCTAAGAGCTCTTCGCTGCTATTGGCCAAAAAGCATACCAATAGTTTTTGCAACATCTAGAACTATCGAATGATTTGAAACTATCAAGATGTTCGATTGTTTCATTCGAATGAATCCCATCACTAGAAATTAATATTCCCCAAAACTAAAAAGCCTACCACAAATTACCCCAGGTCAAAGAATGGAATAATGCCATGACTGAGGAAATTAATATTATGAAAGAAAGAGATGTCTGAGAGTTAGTTCCTGCACCTCCTTCAGAAAAAATAATAGGCACTCGCTGGGTTTATACAGTGAAAAAAAAACACAAATGGGGAAATACAAAGATTTAAGGTGAGGCTAGTGGCTCAAGGGTATACCCAAGAAAAGGGTGACACGTACGACAAAGTTTTCAGTCCAGTCATTAATATCAGTTTGATTAGATTATTTTTCACAGTCTTTGTCAGCATACTAGGCTGGATGCATTTTAAATTAGATATTTAATGTGCATACTTATATACTAAGCTAAAATATAAATCTACATGAGATGACAGGAAGGTTTTACTAATCCTAAATACAATGATTACGTATGTTTGTTAAATAAGGCAATTTACGGACTTCACCAAAGTGGTAGGGATTGGTTTATGGAACTAGATTCCATATTCAAAGAACTGAAATTTACAAAGCTTAAGTGGTGTAACTGCAGTTATAATTTTAATAACAAAGTGCTTATATTAGTTTATGTAGATGACATCATTTTATTTTCTAAAAATCAAAAGGATATCCACTTAGTTTCAATGTTGGAAGAAAAATTTAATATAAAAGTTCTAGGCAAAATCAAAATCTACTCTGTGTAAAATTTGAAGAATCAGATCGTAAATTTCATATACACCAAAAACAGTATATTGAAAAGGTCTGTGAAAAATTTAAACAGTTTAAATATCCAAATGTTTCCTTGCCAATAGCAAAAGGTTATATTTTGAGTAAAATAAATTGTCCTGGTACTAGTGCATAAATGGATCAAATGAAGAATATTCCGTGCAGAAATTTGATAGGATGTGTGTGTGTGTGTGTGTGTGTTTAAGTTTCATTTCTAGTAGGACACAGCCTGATTTAAGCTATGCAGTAAATCTTCTATCTCAATTTCAAGAGAACCGCGGCGTAAAACATTGGGATGCCCTAATAAATTTATTGGGTTATTTAGACAAAACAAAAGATTACATGTTAAATTTGTTCAAAATTAGTGAGCTTAATTTGAATTGTTATTCAGACTCGGATTTTGCAGCCAACAGGAATGATTGGGTATCTTTAAGAGGTATGATATTCTACGTTGACAAAGTTCCAGTATCATGGCGTACCTTCAAGCACAAATGCGTGAACACTATGGAAGCCGAATATGTACCTTTAACAGAAGCCACCAAAGAAATGATGTCTATACAAAATGTAATTGAGGAATGCTATAAAATAGGTTTAAATTTTAACAAAAATAAAAGCATAACTTTTTGTGATAACCAGGCAGCCATCAATTTTTCAAATTCCCCAATTGAAAATCACCAAACTAAGCATATTGATGTTAAATATCATTTTCTTAGAAACTTAATTCTCAGGGAGTCATTTAAAGTTAACTTTGTAATTTGTAAGGATAATGATGCAGATTATTTCACCAAACCTATGACTAAGGATGGAATACTTAAATTTTGTAATGGACTATTTAAATTGTACTTTAAACTTAACCTTTTAAAAGTTTTCTTTTAAATCTTTTAAGATATAATAATACACTATTATTTACTACTACCTCAATGCACAAAATGTAATCGTCAATTGAGTATGAAATTCGGTATTAACGAATACCATAAAACTTTTGTAATTTATATCCATGATTTTTGAACTCTCGTACTTAGCAGTTTAGTTGCAAATGTATGTTTAAAGCAAAACGTTTTATCAACCTTTTATATTTCTCATGATAATATACATCACTTTTTATATCTCACAAAAGTATTTTTGCTAATGTACTTCATTGTGTAAGGGTTATTCCATGCTATTTCAACAAAGGGATGTTGCTACACTATTTTTAATAATTTTGATATTTTGCACAAGTATTTATACATGTTTAGAGAGTTCAAAACCAATTTTAGAAAAGAAAAATTTCTTACCATGTGGCAGAGAGGTCGCCAGATGGCGCTTTAAATATATACAGTTTTGTGATTACAAGCATTTGCACAAAATAAAAATTTTAAACCTTTTACTCAGAATAAAGTGCTGATAATTTTGGTTCAACTTTGTTTCATCATTTGATATATTTTTGAAAATTTAATGGTAGTCAAAATTTACCATTGAAATTTGCATTTTCTCATTTCCCAAGCCTGTTTTTCACTGGGAAGGGGACAATACACTCAAACCAAATTTATTTTGCAAGTACTATAGTAACAGTAGATTTTACCCGAGAGGAGAAAACTGGAGTGTTTTGAACGCTCTCAAAATTTTTTCACTGGTGAAAATAGGCATTTTAAAAAAATTCAGATTTTTCAAAAGCTGTATCTCCAGTAGGGTTCACAGTAAAAATTTGAAATTTATATTACTGAGGCTTCTATTAGGTAGCAACATCATAATAAGATTTGGTCACTTTGTTTTGCATAATAACAAAAATATTTGAGTTCAAAGTTGTGAACAAAATCTGCTGGGTTTTTTGTTTTGTTTTGAAGGATAATTATAACCTTTTTTTATAACTAATGAAGCGTGAATATATTTTCTTTTTTATTTGTAGTAACAAAAACCAAATGAAAGTGTTAAAGACCAAGAAAATATATGAAAAAACGCACTACACAATTCATAACTGCTAAAGCAGTCGAGTTTATGGAATGTCTCAACTTGTACAATCTTGTTTAGTGTAAGAGTGTACATGCTGAAACAAGATATAACCTGCTTGATCCAGAAAAAACTTGCTGCCACAGGCAAGTGTGAGCTCTGCATTTGCATTGCGTGTCAGTTGGCTTTTGATCAGTACAGTGTGATAAAGTGAAGGTAAAGATGATGCGTTTGTTCTGTTGGAGCTAAAGTTGATGCGGATTGTCATAAGACTATGTATGGGCCAATTTCACTAACACTAAAAGATTTTAGTGAATTTAGCAATGAAGAAAAAACTATTTTGGACTTAAGATTAGAAGACTTTGAAAATATCATGAGAAGAAATATCTTGTTAAATACAATCACTTATATGGAAAGAACTGTTCTGATCCTTTTAGATGTCATACAAAAGTTACAACAAAAGGTCTTACTGATATATCTTTACATGGAGCTCAAAGCCATCCAAACCTAGGATTAGTTCCAGGTAAAAGTTCTGCATTTGCATTGCGTGTCAGTTGGCTTTTGATCAGTACAGTGTGATAAAGTGAAGGTAAAGATGATGCGTTTGTTCTGTTGGAGCTAAAGTTGATGCGGATTGTCATAAGACTATGTATGGGCCAATTTCACTAACACTAAAAGATTTTAGTGAATTTAGCAATGAAGAAAAAACTATTTTGGACTTAAGATTAGAAGACTTTGAAAATATCATGAGAAGAAATATCTTGTTAAATACAATCACTTCTTGTTAAATACAATCACTGTTCTGATCCTTTTAGATATCATACAAAAGTTACAACAAAAGGTCTTACTGATATATCTTTACATGTAGCTCAAAGCCATCCAAACCTAGGATTAGTTCCAGGTAAAAGTTCTGCATTTGCATTGCGTGTCAGTTGACTTTTGATCAGTACAGTGTGATAAAGTGAAGGTAAAGATGATGCGTTTGTTCTGTTGGAGCTAAAGTTGATGCGGATTGTCATAAGACTATGTATGGGCCAATTTCACTAACACTAAAAGATTTTAGTGAATTTAGCAATGAAGAAAAAACTATTTTGGACTTAAGATTAGAAGACTTTGAAAATATCATGAGAAGAAATATCTTGTTAAATACAATCACTTATATGTTCTGATCCTTTTAGATGTCATACAAAAGTTACAACAAAAGGTCTTACTGATATATCTTTACATGTAGCTCAAAGCCATCCAAACCTAGGATTAGTTCCAGGTAAAAGTTCTGCATTTGCATTGCGTGTCAGTTGGCTTTTGATCAGTACAGTGTGATAAAGTGAAGGTAAAGATGATGCGTTTGTTCTGTTGGAGCTAAAGTTGATGCGGATTGTCATAAGACTATGTATGGGCCAATATCACTAACACTAAAAGATTTTAGTAAATTTAGCAATGAAGAAAAAACTATTTTGGACTTAAGATTAGAAGACTTTGAAAATATCATGAGAAGAAATATCTTGTTAAATACAATCACTTATATGTTCTGATCCTTTTAGATGTCATACAAAAGTTACAACAAAAGGTCTTACTGATATATCTTTACATGGAGCTCAAAGCCATCCAAACCTAGGATTAGTTCCAGGTAAAAGTTTATGCATTTCTTGTTTGAGAAAAATTTATAGTTTTAACAAAGATGAAACAATGATGGCACATTTAGTATCAGACATTAGATAACATAAACGTTCCATGTGAGGCTCTGGGAGTTTCACCTGTTAAAATTCAGAAGCTTAACATTAAACAAAGACCAAAAGCTTAAAAAAAAAAGGTAGAAAAAGTTACATCAGCAATGAAAAATAAACTAAGTGCAAGTTTGAATGAGTCTTTCAGAAATAATGAAGCTGATCTGAAAGAAGATGAATACCCTATTCTCTTAAATTAGCTAAAAGAAAAATTTAAAGGAAGTTCAACAGTTTCAGAGAAAGAAAAAATATTAAGCCTAAATCCTGGTCAGTAGCAAAAACATGTCATGAATTTGGTGCAACTCAGTACTTGGTAAGAAACCCACAGACATTAGTTAAGAGCTATGGCATTCTTCCTAATATAGAACAAAGGAAGTCCAGAAATTTTCCAGAAGAAGTGATTGATAAAGTTGTAGATTTTTATAAAAGTGATGAAGACAGTAGGCTGTGCAAAAGACTGTGTTTCTATTAGGAATACAGATGGTCAAAAGGAAACAAAACAAAAAAGACTCAATTCACAAGACTATCCAATTCACAAGATTTTGAAGAAATAAACATCACCAAAGTTTCAACAGATCTTTCTCTTGGACTTAAAGAAAGGGATTACATTGCATGCATTTATGATTCTCATTGGTGGCTTGCACAAGTTATAGAGGTGCAGCAATCAAAGAAGGACTGCAATGTCCATTTCTTCCATACAGTGGGGCCATTAACATCATTTCAAAAATCTGAAGCAGATACTGTTTGGATGCCATATGGCAATGTCTTACGTATTCTTACTCCTTCCAAGTTGTCGACTCCTTACTTACTCCTTGTATTCTTACTCCTTCCAACTGGACGAACATAGAATATTGAACTCAGATTGTGCAATGAGCTTACGAAACTTTTACAATATAAGATAAAAAGAAACAAGCTAAAAAAAACTTGCTAAGTTATATAATTTTTGTTTATATGTTCAATTGTTTACAACATGTAGGCCTAAGCAGCAAGTAACATGCATTTCTTGTAACTAATGATAATTTTTTTTGTATATATATATAATTTTTGTTTGTTCAATTTTTTACAACATGTAAACAAGTAACATTTAATACATTTCTTGTAACTATAAATATAATAATAATTTTCATGTATACGAGGGATGTTCAGAAAATAAGTTTCGTCATATTTATTCACAGAGAAGATGTAATACAAAGTGAAAAAACACATTGCCATAACAAAAACCAACCTTTCCCAAATTCACAACAGAAGGAGTGACAGCAAAGGAGCAATGATGCATGCGCAAAGTGCCAAAGAAGAGAGATAAGCAGCAGACCGTCGTGCCCGAGTTCAGTCTAGTGCAAATCAGTATGGCAGTGTTGGAAAATTTAATAAATTTGAAGATAGCAAAGCACGCACTGTCAGAGTCAATAAGTGTTGGCTGGGTTATGAAAGTACACAAGTCCAGTTTTAAAGAAAAACTTCGTTCACTTTATTTGGTGAAAAACACAACTCGGCATATTACACGTACCTGGTAATTTTCCATGCCGTAAAACATCAAAAATATACTATGTACAAAAGATTTTAGTTGTAAATGACTAGACAGAGATTCCTTGAAGCATTTGGTAATAAGTTACTATACTACCTCTATCACTTGCGTGTATTTCAGCCACCATCACTTGGCAAAGGGAAACCAAAGGATAGAACATCAGGAAAATATTTAAAGCGGCTTCCGAACGTTTGTAAGTAAATTTAACGTTCAATACATGCTGGTCCAAACTGACCACATCTGCATCCGTTTCGACTATTCACCGTCGTCAAACGATATTCCGCAGTACTTCAGTCAAAAACATTTCTGTCTGCCTGCATCAGACCATCAGTGTCTATCTCGTCTGACTTCTTCAGACGTCTGATCTCGATCGACTCTGACCTTCTCACTAATTTGCTTCAAGAAACCTCTGCCCTATATATCCGAGAATGGACAGTTCCGGAAACGCCCCCGGATATGCAAATCAGATGCGTACGCATTGAGAACTGATTTGCATGAAACCTCATGTTGAAAAACGTCACGGTTCACGCCGGTGAACGGGAAGAGTCGTTCATATTAAATTTGCATAAACGCCCGTTCACGGGAACGTGAATCGCGATGTATTGATTATTTCCAACAGGCAGAAAGACGTATGCTCAAAACGTAGTCACAAATGGAAGTGCGTGCTGTCATGCGCTATGAATGAGAGCATGGGACTAGTGTTTCAGATATCCATCGACCCCTACAGAGCGTTTATAGAGATGACGTCATGTCCCATCAAATGGTTGGGTGCTGGTGCTCAATGTTCAGTCAAACTGAAGGGCTCTTGAGTCGAGGGGTTTTGTTCTTGGACGATAATGTAAGACCCCACACAGCAAGGGACACAAAAGAACACATTCGTCGCCTGGGATGGGACAGATTGGATCATCTGACCCACAGACTACTATACAGACCTGTCACTCTCGATAGTTTCGTTTTCGCGGCGGCCATTAGAGATAGACCAAAAATTGGGTTGGCGCGCTCTTGGCGATGGTCTGGTTTGTTCCGAGCTCTTGGCGATAGTCTGGTTTGGTTCCAAGACGATTTTCAATGTTATAACCCTATTTCGCTCGGCGAAAACTTAGAACAACAGACTAGCGTGGTTTGAGTAATGTGAAAAAGGATTATTTGTTAAGTGTTTAGATCATTTCATAGAAATGGATTGATAAAAGAAAACTGGTTGCGTTACAGGGTATGTAATTTATGTTTATTAAAATTGAAATAATTTTAGTTATCACCATTCTACATACGTGTTCATTATAAGTATACACGTGTTCATAAGTATACACGTGTTCATATAAGTATACACGTGTTCATAAGTATACACGTGTTCATATAAGTATACACGTGTTCATATAAGTATATTAGTGCTGTGTTATTGTTATTACTGCCGGATTAGACTAAATTTTAAGAGGTAGTGGTATAATTAGTTAAAAAATATTTTCCGTATTTTTATAAAATGTGAAATAATTGATATTTGGATAGCTTTTTCTTAGTTGAATGTGATATAGTATGTGTATATATTTATGTAAAATTTTTATTAAGTGCCTTATGGTGGAAAATTCCCCCCCCTCGGGTAATTAATGATTGAGTTCCACAACTTCGATAGTGCATTTATGTAAATTTGATATTTACTATATGAATATTTTTATATTTAAAAAAAAAAAAGTCTATTATCAGTATCCCAGAATAAATTAAGGATCAAGTAATTAACGATCAACACGCTAGTAAACTTTTTAGACTGAAAATATTATATAATATTTCAGTCTTTTGAGTATGTTAGCTTGTAATTTTTTGTGCATTATGTTTTATAGTGAGACAATGTAATGTGTGTATTTTTTAATCTATTTTATGATTATTTGAATTAAATATATAACTATGTTTATTTAAATATTCTTAAACTAATGAATATATTTATGTTGCAGATTAATGTATTTTTAAATCCTGATCCTTTCTATAGTTTCAAAAATTATAAAAGTACAGTCCTCAACATTTTGTTCCCCTCCTGTTTAAAAAAAATTCGCCAAGCGAACGATAGCGCGCCAAATCTGGCAGACGCATCGTAGTTCAGTTGGTCCAACTCACGAGCTCTAGTGTCTATGCGACATCCCATGTTAAAAATGTTGCCATAGGGTTCTATGGGAGTGAACCTTCTGAATATAGTATTCTGTGATCTGACCTATGGCCCCGATCTTGCCCCATCAGACTTCCACCTTTTTCCTGCATTGAAATCAGCACATCGGGACGTCACTTTCGAAGCAATGAAGAAGTGCAGCAGGCTGTGAAGAACATCCTTAAATCACTGAGCACCGATTTTTACCAGGATGGTTTCTTAAAATTGATTTCATGGTACGACAAATGTATCAATGTCGGTGGCGACTATGTTGTTGTTGAAACCCAGACCGTCCGACCTACCAGAAAGGTGTAAGGTAACTGTTTGGACGGTCGGGAGGTGGCGACTATGTAGAAGACCTAGACCGTCCGACTCGTCCAGAGGACTAAGAGCAACTATTTGGACGGCCGGGGTGGCGACTATGTTGTTGTTGAGACCCAGACCGTCCGACCTACCAGAAAGGTGTAAGGTAACTGTATGGACGGCCGGGAAGTGCCACCCAATTTAGACCGGAACCCAGTGGGGGAGGCATCCACAGGGACCGTACCCTCCTTCCCCTACCACCAACCTCTCGGAAGGACTTACGGACCCACATGTTTAACGTGATCGTACTCCGCATGAACACGGCGGCATTTGTGGCAGCGTGCAAATCTAGCGCGCAAACCACGGGGATACCGCACCCGAGATGGTCAACAGCACGCGGTGTTCTGAGGTGGTCACCCACCAAGTACTAACCGCGCCCGATGCTGCTTGACTTCGGTGATCTAACGAGAACCGGTGTTTTTAGCACGGTACGGCCGTTGGCCGGGGTGGCGACTATGTGGAAAAAAAATAGCCAAAAGTTTGATTTTTGTTATGCCATTGTATGTTTCTGTTTGTAATAAAGCTTCCTTGTGAAAAAGCATGACGAAACTTACTTTCGGAATGCCCCTCGTATATACATAAAAATTACCATCAAACAAATGGAATACACTGATTTTATTCACAACTTTGAACTCAAATATTTTTGTTACTATGAAAAACAAAGTTATCAAATTTTATTATGGTGTTGCTACCTAATAGAAGCCTCAGTAATATAAATTTCAGATTTTTTACTGGGAACCCCACTGGAGATACAGCTATTGAAAAATTTACATTTTTTTAAAACACCCATTTTCACCAGTGAAAAAAAATTTTGAAAGGGTTCAAAACACTCCAGTTTTCTCCCCTCAGGTAAAATCTACTGTTACTACTGTTAATACTTGTAAAACCTAGTAATCTACTGTTAGTACTTGCAAAATAAATTTGGTTTAAGTGTATTGTCCCCTTCCCAGTGAAAAACAGGCGCTGAAAATGAAAAAATGCAAATTTCAATGGTAAATTTTGATTACCATTAAATTTTCAAAAATATATCAAATGATGAAACAAAGTTGAACCAAAATTATCAGCACTTTATTCTAAGTAAAAGGTTTTTTAAAATTTTTAATTTGCTCAATTAGGAGGAAAGTTATACCATTTTGCACAAATGCTTGTAATCACAAAAATGTGCCTGTTTAAAGTGCCATCTGCGGACCTCTCTGCCACACAATAAGAAATTTTTCTTTTCTGAAAATGATTTTGAACTCTCTAAACATGTATAAATACATGTGCAAAATATAAAAAATATTAAAAATGGTGCAGCAACCAATTTAAAAGAAATTTCTTGAAATAGCATGGAATGACCCATAAGAACAAAGGATTCTTTTGATGTTTTGATTCAAACTTAATGTATTTTTAAATTGTATACTGTGCTTAAATTCTGACACCAAAACATATTAAACTTTCAAATATAACCTTAAATTCTGACACCAAAACATATTAAACTTTCAAATATAACGTGTTTATACTTAAATTTAAACTTTGAATAATATAACATGTTTTTACTTAAATTTTAAACTTTGACTAATGTAAAATATTTATACTTAATATTAAATTGTTAATTGATTAATATGTTTATACTTAGTTTTAAACTTTATTAACTTTATTAGTGAACTTGACTGAACTTTATTAGTTTTAAACTTGTTTGATATGTCTATACTTAAATTTCTAATGTAATCTACAACGTGCTTATACTCAATCTATTTTTAAAGGTTAACTGTATATATCTAAATTTTTCCACCATACAAACTGTCTTAGAAAATTCATTGACCTATATTTCATGTTTATACATCAAATTTGAATAAGTTTGAACCTATCAAATGTCTCATTGTTTTGTTGTATTTGAAAATTGTTAGTGACATAAGAGTGTTTTTAAAACTTATTAATCATTATGATTTGAAGTAAATACTAGGAACTTGACATTTTTAACATGTCAAGATTCTTAGAAAATATTTTTGAGTACCATTGTGCATGAGTCGAATTTAACGGATTGCATGAGGAGGACGATTGCTGGAAGAACGTAAACAAATGATCGTGATTCATTATTCTCCTGAACGATGTTCAAAAACACCAATTTATTTTTGACTTACTTACCTCGTTCTCGGGAGCGTTCTTTCAGCAGAAGTCTTCATGCAAATCTGGATATCCGACGTGTACACAAACTCATTTGCATATTTGAGTGACAGACCTCGGAAATCATTCCGGAAGGTACCGATCCTGGCATATATAGAAAGTTTGGTTTGAAAGAATCAGTGGAGTGATAGTAGATCGATAGATGATCGATGGAAGTAGAGACGGTAAGATAGTAAGAATGTAAAGTAATGCAAGTAATGCATTAGTGTAGAAATTATAAATGTGTTTGCTTTTGATCTGTTATTGATCATGTTAGTCACGATGTTAAAGCTTTTCATTTTACCCAGTGCTTTACAATTTTAATTGTTGATGTGTCATTCAGTAATGAAAAATGTGCCAAGTTTCAATCATGTTCCAGTATGTTGCATTCGAAATGGTGGAAATAGAACGACATACAGTGGATGGTAATATCTACTAATGTTTTTCCAACTGAACTTCTTAGCCAGTCTTTTCTAACTTCAAAAACCTGTACATATGTTAACAGCTGCATACTTTACCGCAGCTAGTCTGTACTAATGGGCAAGACTCTGACGTTTTAAATAAAATTCTGATTTCGTTTTCATGAATGGACCTTGTCTTTTTTCCACTCACACTTTGCTGTAAGTAAGAAAGTTTAACATTATCTACATTTACCCTGAGAGGTAATGATTTTAAAATTACAGGAGATTCTACATATAGGAACTGGAACTATATGTAGAATTTTATATTTCTATCCAATTTTACGGGAAGATATCAAAATTAAAATTTTCAAATATTTTTCATTGAAATTTAATGTCCAATTAGTGCTGTAAGCTATTAGCATAAATATTAAATTTGTTTTGTTTACAATATTCACACATAAATGGCACCAGTGGTACCTGTATTGTGAATTAGTCATCTAAAATGAGAAACTTTTTCATGGAAATTTAGGCAAACTTCATTAAATTTCATTAAACAGATGCTTATTTTCATATGATTTTCCTTATTATTTTTCAAAACAATTTCCAAAGCCACTAATGGTAGAAACTTCTTTCTGATACACGACATCGTAAACGCTGGGAAAAACGTATCTATAAATTAAACGCACTTACACATAAAGAATGACACAGAAGCAACATATTTATAAAAATAAAGAAGAAAAGCATTTATAAATAATAATGAAGTAATCAAAAATATTGTAAACAACAACAAGCTAACTGCGGACAAATAGCAAGTAAATTGTATATTCAATAAGTTGAACCGTGAAACAGACAAAATTCTTGGGAGTGAAGGAAGTTCAATAAATTGCCTTGTGTAAATTGAGTTCAATAAATTGTCTCAGGTGAATTGAAAGTTGTGCGGACAGAACTTGGAACGGTCAATTTATTGTTCTTGTATCATGTACAGGGGCCTTTACTGTAAGAACTATTATAATTATGCGAATAATTCAGAATATTTTTTTTTCCAATTAAAAAAACTGTTTATGTAGTTTGAAATTAAAAACACTTTGAGTTGCAGCATAAATAGTTGATTAAATATATAAACTGTTTCAGAGACGAAAAAAAAAAAATTCCTCCTTCAGAATAAACAAGAAAGATCAATCATGCATAAAGCATTGATTATGAAACACTTTCCAACTTCAATGCAATTTTATTTAAACATCTCTAAAATACGATACATTCCTCAGTAATATTTTTAAAATTATCACAATACTACATTAATTTATTATATTTGAAAGCTTAAAACTTCATCGAAAAAAATGAACTTCATTCAAACGAATGCATTGAAATATAAATTGCCTAGTTTAAACATCTCAAATGTGATACATTCCTCGGTAATATTTTTAAAATTATCATAATATTACAATAATTTATTATATTTGAAAATTTCATCGAAAACAAATGAACTTTATTCAAATGATGTCATCGAAATATAAATGGCCTGTCTCTCTCTATAAAAGCAGTATTTCATTCATAAGCATTTTTCCCATTCCTTTCATTCATCACAATACTATAATAATTTATTTTATTTAAAAACTTAAAACCATGGAGGTACAAGTAATTTAACTCTATGCTTAAAACTTCATCGTAAAAATCATCTTCTCTGTTTAAAATCAATTAATGTTTCATTCATATCAGCTCCATTCATATCATTCATGCAGACTCCATGAACTAAATAATTTTGCGTTAAAGAAATACAGCAACTCTTATACAACTCATTCTACATCTTTTGGTGTTTACATTCTCTATAAGTGAAAATTAGGCTTTGTTGTAGAAATAATGAAAGTTTGATGATCATTTAAATTCAAATATATTGTAATTGCTTTGTTTCAGTATGTAGATGCACAGAATTTAAGTAAAAAAAGTGGTTTTAAGATGGATACAACACTAAATATGAATTAAAAGGAACTTTAAAAATCACGATTTTGACACAAGATGGATGCCATATTTTATTTTGAAGTGGGTCACGTAATCTCTTCATATAAAAGGTGTAATTATTATTTTGATTTTTATTTAAAATACTACTGAATATATTTTACTGAAATTTTTTTTTTATATATTTTATAGGATCATTTAAATATTTCCTAAAACTTTCGAAGCAATTTGTGAATTTTAAATTAGCTTAAAAAATGTTTGAATTAGATCCCATAGGGTTCAATGTATTTCATTTTTTCAACCCAGGTTCAATCTAAAACTAATTAGGTCATATTATTCATTTATATTCCCATAGGTCCCACAGACTGTCTGAACAACATACTAAAATTTCATTTTGATAAAGTCATTTTTACGGCAGTTATCGTGCTAATGGTTGGACAGACAGGCAGAATGAACAAAGTCATAAACACTTTTCAACTATGTTGTAAAGTGTTAAAAAACAGAACAACCAGACCAGTAAAGGCAAGAAATACTTTGTTCATAGGGTTGGTGCGTTTTTTTATTTTGAGAAAGGAGGCCTCAGAAACCGATTGATATATTCAACCAAATGTTTATGCTGTAACTAGTAAAGAAGTATTTTAAATTTTAGATTATTTAAGACAGTAGGTTCAGCGTAACTATAATATTACATTATGTTTTCATAGTATCACAATGCTATTTCATTCCATTTTAGCAGTGAATTGCTAAATTACAACATTATCAAATAAAATAATATTCAGCATTAAACATCCTTTGATTGCTTAATTCTTTTGGCTCAAGTTAGGCTAACTAGTTAAAAAGAAAAAATATTATACAGAATTTTAAAAAAAAAATTACTTTAACTTTGCATGAGGATATCTAATTAGAATTAGTACTTTTTTTTAGTTGTATACTATGATATTAGCCATATTTTTTTCAAAAACTATATACTACTGTTTTGGTGGAGCCTTAATATATTGAAACAATGACATTGCACACTATAATCATTTCAGTACTAAGAAAACATTATTTCATAAATTAAAATAACTGAAATAAATCTAGAGATTATAAAATGTGATTCAAGGATTACCATTCTCAGTTAATAACATATAGAGTCATTTGGTTTAAAATAAAATATTGCATAAAAAATACATGTTTCTTTTACATATTTTTTCTACAGTATTATGTGAAAAGAATGTATTGGAATAAAAAGAAACCAACCATTGGATATGGATGACTATGTGTTTTGAGCAACATTGAATAGGAAACAACTCATTTTTCAATGATGTCTGTATGTTTTGTCTGTGCGTAAGTCCACAATCTCTCTCGAACACATTGAGAGAATTGACTGAAACGTGCCACCTTCCCATAGCCTACTTTACTTACCTTCATCAGATTGTATTCTGCATGTTTTCATTTCAAATTTGAAAGAGGTGAAACACCTGTGTCAGTGCAAACTCTCGCTTGATACATTTTAAAATATATTAATTACTTATGTATAGATTTGTTAAAATTAGTAAATTCTGTAAATAAGAATGTAATATAACACTCAGATAATTAAAACATACCGACACAAATTGAATATCACTTTACAATCATGACAATGAATCAGTCATTTTCAATACTCCATCGGCACTTCATAAAGTTTGGAACTGTCCAAAACTCCACCCCACCACTGTAGAAATGCACTGAAATTCTCCCTCTCGAACTGCCTCTGTAAATAAATTTTTCCCAACTTGTTTTCGAAAAGCAAGCCATGAATTCTATTCCAATTTTTGAATCCACTTGTTCGTATGGAGAGAAAAGGAGGGAGGGTGGCACCTGTTTTCGAAACCAAAAGAGTTTGAAAGTCCTGGGGTAAAATTGTGTTGGGGTAAAAAAGTTAAACACCACTGCTGACTGTTATTTCCAGATGTCTGGAAATTATGCTTTAAATAACACTTCTTTATGATAGGAAACAACAAGGAACTTTAAAAGGAAACCATTGTAAGCAACACCTGCACTGGGGAGAGATGAATGTTCATCTGAAGGGGGGGGGGGGAGAACAATGTACAAAGGTGGTCAAGCTCAGGTGAATGTGACTGGTATTCAGATACATTGGTACACTCCCCATTTATTTGGCTGTTGTTGTTGTTACCCAGACCGTCCGACCTACCAGAAAGGTGTAAGGTAAGAAAGGTGTAAGGTGAAAGGTGTAAAGGTGAAAGGTGTAAGGTAATTTATTTGGCTGTAAATGCTGCTGTGACTTCTGTTTGGCTTTGATAAATAATGATTAAGAACCATAGCAATAATTTACACAAAAGTCAAATTTACAATCGTTCCTTTTTAACCTGTCCAGCAGGAGATAAATATAAATTGGAAGCAGATATGCTTACACTGGATTATTCTAGACTTTTTTGCCATTTATTTATACAAAAGGCAAAAACTAATTATGTTCTATTTTTCTATCCACCAAACTTAAGGTGACAATCTATTTTAAACAAAATGAAACTCCTAACTTCTGAAAGCAGAATGTCCAATTTTTGTTCCCTAGTTTAATAATGCTGTTTGAAAAATTGTGTCTAAAATAATAAAAATGGCCGTCACCCATTTTTGTTCCCTAATTTAGCACTCTTTGAAAAATTGTGTCTAAAATAATAAAGATGGCCTTGACCCATTTTTGTTCCCTAGTTTAGCGCTGTTTGAAAAATTGTGTCTAAAATAATAAAAATGACTGTCATCGATTTTTGATCCCTAATTTAGCACTGTTTGAAAAATTGTGTCTAAAATAATAAAGATGGTCTTGATCCATTTTTGTTCCCTAGTTTAGTGCTGTTTGAAAAATTGGGTCTAAAATAATAAAAATGGCCTTCATCGATTTTTGTTCCCTAGTTTAGTGCTGTTTGAAAAACTGTGTTTAAAATAATAAAGATGGCCTTGATCCATTTTTGTTCCCTAGTTTAGTGCTGTTTGAAAAATTGTGTCTAAAATAATAAAGATGGCCTTCATCCATTTTTGTTCCCTAATTCAGCGCTGTTTGAAAAATTGTGTCTAAAATAAAAAAAATGGCTGTCATCCATTTTTGTTCCCTAATTTAGCACTGTTTAAAAAATTGTGTCTAAAATAATAAAGATGGCCTTGATCCATTTTTGTTCCCTAGTTTAGTGCTGTTTAAAAAATTGTGTCTAAAATAATAAAGATGGTCTTCATCCACTTTTGTTCCCTAATTTAGCGCTGTTTGAAAAATTGTGTCTAAAATAATAAAAATGGCCGTCATACATTTTTGTTCCCTAATTTAGCACTGTTTGAAAAATTGTGTCTAAAATAATAAAGATGGCCTTGATCCATTTTTGTTCCCTAGTTTAGTGCTGCTTGAAAAATTGTATTTAAAATAATAAAGATGGCCTTCATCTATTTTTGTTCCCTAATTTAGTGGTTTGAAAAATTGTGTCTAAAATAATAAAGATGTTCTTCATCCATTTTTGTTCCTTAATTTAGTGCTGTTTGAAAAATTCTGTCTAAAATAATAAAGGTGGCCTTGATCCGTTTTTGTTCCCTAGTTTAGTGCTGTTTGAAAAATTGTGTTTAAAATAATAAAGATGGCCTTCATCCATTTTTGTTCCCTAGTTTGGTGCTGTTTGAAAAATTGTGTCTAAAATAATAAAGATGGCATTGATCCATTTTTGTTCCCTAGTTTAGTGCTGTTTGAAAAATTGTGTCTAAAAATGGCCTTGATCATAATGAACAGAAAGTCAGAGAGAAATGCATTATTAATTCTGAATTCCATTACATAAAACTGAAAATGAAGATTCAACATTCACAGGGTATAACATAAAATGTTTGTAAAACACATCTATCGATTAGAAAACACACAAAACATCTCACAGCATTCAGTTTGTGTCCAAGTCTCACTTTCCACCGAATGAGATTCCACCGAAATAAATAGGCACTGTCTGCTTAAAAATGGAGTACACTTGGGTGTTTTGAATTGTCTCAACAAAATTGGAAATTACTTTTTCACTAAGAATTTTCACTGTTATCTTCGAAAGCGCTGACTTTCCCTTTCATTGTCATGACTAGACCTCCTCCTAAAACAATAAAAAACAGCTTGCTCAATTGGACTGGGAGAAATCATAAAAAGCATAAAACACAGAAGAAAGAAATGGAAAGAAAGGTCTGCTCTGCGAGACATAGATTCGATGCATTCCACGAACATTAAATAAATACGAAAACAAAATGGGCAAATCGTTTTATTTGTTTATGTATTCTAAACATATGCTAAGCAGTTATATTTCAGATTTTCTATACTGTAACAAATTCTGTCTTGTTCCCTAGAACGTTCGTTCTTTTTAGGTTTCAGCAATTTAAATTTATTTAAATTGATTAATTTGTGGTTCCATTTATTCCCCATTTTAATCCCTTTGATTTAATTCTAAATTTGTTGCTCTCGGTTAAGAATTCAATGATTTACCACGGTTTTTCATTTTTATTCTATTTTCAGCTTTTTAAATTTTTCAGAATTGTCCATTTTTAAATTATTGCCGAATTCATATTTTCCAAATCGTTTCACTTCATTTCTTTTTAATTTTCGTCTGCTTTAAAATGTCTATTATCTTCTTTAAAATTTTGAGTTTTTGATTGGTTGATAGTAATATTAAAATCATCTGTCATTAATTCTTTTATCGTTCATTGATAGTTTTGTTTACAATGGATGGCAGCGATTTCTGTCAGTATATAAATAGATTCACTCTCTTTTTCACTCTCTTCTCTTCTCCCTCCTTTTGATTAGAACTAGGGATGTAGTCTCCTAAAGTTGTTGTTTTTAGTGCTTCGGCGCGAGCTAAACGAAGTTCGAGTTTGGAATAAAAAGTTCTTTTATTCCCAGCTAGGCCTGTGATGTGTCTTCTCCTAGATGAAGGCAGCCATGTGTAGTTTGTGGCCAGCATTCCTTTGCAGCTTTTTATTTAAATTCTACTCCCGTGCTCTCTGGTGCTCTTGTTTCTGTCTAGTTTCTGTTCTCTAGTTGTTTCTGTCAGTTTTACATTATTTTAAAGTTAAATTAAATTGGTATGAGTAAGACCCCCTTGACTTATATATTTTAAATTCCGGTTCCTGGTTTACTTTTTTATGTGATTTTTCTTTGGGTTTTAATTTTTAGTTGGGATATTTATTATGTTTTAAATTTCCTTTTTGACTAACTGATGTTCTTTTTTATACTAAATTCTAGTTTAGCAAATAATTCTATAATTTTAACATAACTTATTTTAAACATTAAATGCTGTTTTCTTTAATATTTTTACTACCATTATACGTTTGGACAATTTATTTATTTTATTTATTTATGATGTTTAATTTTATTTGTTAGGTTAATGAGATGTTAAAAAAAAAGTTGTAAAAATGTTTTAAAGTTCTTTAAAAGTGAAGTTAAAATTTTAATAAACATTAGATTTGGAAAACTAATTTGTGTTCTCTCTCTCTTTTAATGTATTCTATTTTAGGAAAACGCCATTTTAATATTTTACAGGTTAGCATATTTTTATGCATTTAGGGTAACTGGTCAATTGGCACCCTTTTTGGTTTATTTCAGCTGATTTTCAGATTTTCAAAAACTTTGCAAATTTTAGGTACTTTACAAGTTTGCAGCTTTCAGAATATTTTTAGAATAATATTATCATGTTCTTCTTTCATCCCCCCCCCCTCCCAACAAATGTTAATCATCCAATGGAATGTTAATGTCAATCATTAAAACACTGGAGGGGAGTAAGAGTGATCTGGGGGAGGCATTAAAGAGGTCAAGCATCACAATGAGATTGAAATATTTTGTTTCTGTTTATGAGCACTATATGCATAAATTGTTCAATATTTTTAAATTAATAAATATTTTATAAAACGATATAATTTCACATAAATCGTGCAATTCAATATTTTGTATTTTTGTGCATTACTGAAAATCCACAGGCATCTTTTTCCATCCATCTTCATCCTTTAATCATTGTTTATTTTCATATTTTGGTTCATTTTAAAGAAACATTTTGTATAACCAGAGATGCCGACTACTACGGATTCTCCGTAGTTTCTGGGAAATTGACTTCTGTCTAGGCCAATGTAAATTTACAGTGCACAATTTCAAATACAATGTAAATTTACAGTGTATTTTACAGTACATGCACAGTAATGCCAATCAAATCAACATGACAAAGCAGATTTATGGCCGTGCCATGTATAATGTAAATTAAGATCTCAATCACTTTTTTTTTATGAAAGTAATAAATATGCTTCTTAAAAAATTGTTTAATTGGGCATGAATCGCTTAACTGCTACTTTTAATTTCTCATACTATGTGTGTATAGAGAAAGTATTGTTATCACGAAAATGTCCGAATTCGAGATTTTGATGTCAATATATGTTTTAGGACCTCTTGAACATGTTTTGACTAATTTTGGAGGGATGTCCGTCTATCTGTATGTTTGTGGTTCATTTCTTGTGTACACTATAGCTGCCACAAATATTATTACATTTTCACAAAACGTTATATCCAGTTTTACTATCGAAAAGTCTAGAACTAGATAGAATTTTTTGAAATTTAAACAAAAACTTCGAAATCTGATATTTTTTTAATATGGCAGTATAGGAAAGAATTTGAGATAATCCTGCATAAAATGATTTATTTATGGTTCAATGATCACGAGACATAATAGCTTCAATCGTTGTTGTGAAAAATACCTTTTGGTACAATTTTTTGTGTTTGTGACGTCATTAGCCCCCTTGGGAGGGGGGGGGGGGCGGTAAGTTACCCTCCATGGGGTATATTGTCAACTATAGTATCAATTGAAATAATTTTTTAAACCTTTAAAGTGAAGGGTAACACGCTATAGTTGTAATCATTTGGACCACCGATATCGATTTTTAAAATCTTACTTGTAAAATGTGAAAAAAAGTAAAATAAATAAAAAATAGCTACTTAAAATTCGATTATGAATGAGAAAATCGAGTTGAGCCATACTCCAGTTATTATTTATGTGAAAATAATTAAAATTGCGATTTCAATTTATTTTCTCGCAAGTACATTAGTATGTTTTTCCATCCATCTCCATCTTCAAAATATTGCATATTAGATTAACTAAACTGGCTTTTTTTCATATTCTGATTCATTATTAAGGTTAGTTTTTAATTATTTCAGCATAAACAGTACAATTGTGCAACTCTGTTCTTTCTCGTGAATAGCCGATAGTATATTTTTTTATCCCCCTCCGTTTTATTGTATATGATATGAGATTGACTAAACTTGCTTATTTTCACATTCTGGTTAATTATTGCAGTTATTTTTTTAACACTTAAAGAGTACGATTGTGCACTTGTAAGAATAAGTGAATGAAAATTTTGTGAGCACTCACTCGTACACAGAGAAGGTAAGCTGTGTTCTGATAACCAGTTGGGGGTAATATTCTTCATTTTTTATCCTCTCAAAAATGTCACTGAAGTTTGTTGTTTCGATGCGAATAATATCTATGCCTGGGGTTGTCTCTGGACTAAATAACTTTTGTGGGTTTTGGCTTCACTTTGCTTACTTTCACTTGAAATATATTTAACACTAAGAGATAGATATAAACAGTAAGGGACAAAAATGTTCAGTCAGTTCACAGATCTATAGTTTGTTTTTACAAAGCTCTTATACTTTGTGTGTCTCATCCAGTTATCTTACTTTTCAGAATCGTCATTTCAAGTCTGAGAATATTGAACATTTTCAGTCATTGCCTCCCAAGTTCATAATGCTTGTATCTCAAAAACTGAAAATGCTAGGTATAAACTATAAGAAGTACTTTGTAGCTCTTTAAAAGTCCTACAAAGATATATACTAATATGATTTTGGATCAGGTTCTTCGTTTTTCAAATAAAGTGGTTATAAGTTTGATATTTTAGTATTTTGAACAGTGGTTCTAATTTCAATAGTTTAATATTTCGAATCTGTATAAAGAAGACAAACCACCCACAAAGAAAGATGTTATTCACACAAAACCATTTCGACTCTATCGGACAGGAGCCATTGCCAATTTTTTTCTAAGGTTAGTAAGTATTTTTTTTTAAGGTTAGTAAGTATAGGAACCCAGTTTTGTTTGCCTTCCTTATATACATAGTATAATGTATAAGGAAAGTAGTATGACGGGGTCGGAAATTCGAATTCAAGTTTTCAACGGGAGAGCACGTTTTAAGCATCCCTAAACACAAATATGTTTTTGAGGTGAGATCTGTGTTTTCGTGAGCCTATGGAGACAATATTTCAAGAATGGATGAAGAGATTCGAACAACATTGGGTGCAAAAATTGCAATCTGTGAACACTGGAACCCTATTGTTTTTAGAAACAATTGAATGTTCAGAACACCCCTAAATTTTTGAATGAAATTTTGAAAAAAAATTGTCAAAAAATCAAAATCTTCAGTAAAGTTATATAATAATCATTTCTTATGTAATTTTTATTATAAAACAAACAATTGACACAAAAATTAGAATGCTAGTATGAACCCTTCTCAAGATATTACATATTTTTCAAATAAATATATCAAAAAATCAATTAAAATTTAAAAAATTAACTATTGTAAAGTATGTTCACTTTTCATATGTATTATTATGCGAGAAATTTGTTAACATCATTTTTGTGGCTCTTGCATGTTCTATTCACGAGAGAAGATATTTCGGGTACTAGTTTTTTATTTGGATGCCAATAGTCATTTACCTACTATATGAATTACCTATTTCTCGTCCATAACGCATGGTGAAATTTCAGTGACAAATTTGTCAAAATATCGCCAACTTCGTGACTATTTTTAAATATTACCAAATTAACGAAAATATCAGCAAATTGGTAAAAATGACAATAAATCAATGAAAATGATGACTGGTGAAAATCCAATATCTTGGAAAGAACATAAGAATGGACTATGAGAATAACCCATTTCTCCGTCCGTCCATCCGTAACACTAGGCGAACATTTTGGCAGGATGTCGCCAACTTGGAGACTTTTTTAAATTAAAACCAAAGTGAGGAAAATGTCGTCAAATTAATAAAAATAACACCAAATGGTAGACAATGATTTGCAAACTTTGAATTCTGTCGTATGACGGGCATACTTTCTAGTACATAAGAAATGCTCTGCTCTCTGTTTATCTGTAACACGGATACATTTGGTGAATAATCTAGCGGTATATCACCATCTTGGCAATATTTCACCCCAGATTGACAAAAATATCATCAAAGTTATTGAAAATGATGCCTAATTGATGAATTAATTATTAAAATATTTCGATATATAAACAATATTGCTTATTAAGGATGTTATCAGTATTAATAATCGTTAATTTAAAGTTGCGTCAAATATAAGTCAATTGGGTACTTTCAAACAGTATTACATGTTGTCATCTGGAAAAGCGCCCAATGTACAATACAACGTTAAAAACACCGTGGATTTTTTCATCATTTTTTCACTGTGAAAGAAGTCAATTCATTGCATTATATAAGGAAAGTCATGTACTGCCCACATCATAATTTGTTTCTTATAGGACCCAGTTTTAATTTCCTAATAGTTCTCAATTTTCAATATTCTAATTTTCTTTATTTTTAGGCGTTTATGACTCCTATTTTTTGAGTTTGATACTCCTATTTTCTGTCCCTCAATAATAATTCTGAAAAGAGAGAAGTCAAGTCATAACATGAAACAGAAAAAGAATAGGATGGACAGGTGAAACAGAAGAATGGAGAAGAAATGGAGAGGGATTCATTCCTGTCCATTAAGAGTGACTGATAAAACTGTATCAAAAGGGTTCCAGAAATGAAGTCAATAGCATTTGGCACTGTCACGAGAATCAGCATAAACTTGTAAAGAAGCGGGAACAGCACCTTTTTCTCTTCCGGTCACTAATACTTGCTTTCCCAGAGTCATCGCTTTCGGAAGAGGAACAACAGGAGGATTCATAGGAGGAAGAGGATGAGCTGGATGCACTCGAGCTGTCGGAAGCCACTCCAGAATCTCGGCTCACATCGATGCGATCTGCAACAGCTTTTAACTCGGGTCTTTTATCCTGAAACACAAATGAGATACAACCTAAGTGTTTAAGCGATGGCTCAATCCATTATAGGACAGTGTTAATACGGAGGTAATCAGGATTCTAAATGCAGATAAATGTTGCAAACATTTAAATAATGGGCCATGATTGTGGTAACCGGAGGATCAAGTGTATTATTTTAGATGCATTGAATGGTATAGACTGCAAAAATAAATAAAGTCACTGTGCCGCTGACTCTATTTTCCTGTTTCACTCTTGTACTCTGTAAACGGATAAAATATAGACCTGGAGATGCCTGGAAGTTAAATTCATTGAATTTATTAAATAATAAAATAAATAAATTTGATTCCTATGCATAACAATCTGTGTACACTGGATACAACCTCACACAAAATCAAATCCTTACCCCTATGAACACCAAAACCCATTCTGACCTTACATGAAAATTTAAAAAATAAATAAAAACATAAAAAGCATGATCTATTATTTTCAAATATTTCAATATTAAAAAATAATAATAAATAGGAAGGAATTGACCTAAGCATTGTTGGAAAGAATGTTCTTCGATCTTTTTGATGGTGTTAAGATGGAAACACAGCGATAATATTTTTGATTGTTAAGGAACCAATGTGTGAAAACAAAAAAATGTTGAAGTACACCCATGTGTGCCGAGAAGTACCGGTGTACACAATTTTATGGTTGCATGATGCTTAGATCTCCCACTCAGACTGTGTGTGCACACACACACATCTTTCTTTATTATGAAAGATATATTATACAAATATTTTACATATTATACTTTCTTAATTATCAAAAAGAAAACTAAATTTCATTTCTAAAAATATTTTTGAATAGTTTAACATTAATAACCATTACATGCTAGAAAATGGTTCTGCGCAGCTGCCCCTATTACCACTAAACATTTAAAATTGAAGTATTTCCCACAAGTGTTCGAAATTATCGGTCGTTAGTCATAATTTGAGACTAGAAACTTCAATTTGATGGCTAGATTCTTCAATCTGGTCATCAAATTTGACGCTTAACAATGCTATTGTTAAATATCAGTCTTCCCTTTGACTAAATTACGATCCCTGGTAGAAGACTGAATAGCGGTAGAAAAAAAAGTGGCATTTTATACACGCCCACAGTGATAAATCTGCAGGTGGTACACAGACAGTAAAATCCCCCTCTGTCTATTCAGGGAAGGAAACACTGGAATCTTTATTGTACTTCAACTCACCCCCCCACCCTTCAAGACCTGAAATTGAACTTCTGAAGAATTTGTTTGTTTGCTTTATCCTCAGACATTCCGATGTCCAAGACTCCGGGTATTCTATTGCTTCCCTCCCCTTTATCTATTTGTAGATCTACGTATCCCACTTTGAAGAAAAAGGAGTGATCCTGCAGTCTTTACATTCTAATTGCTTACTATTATAGAATACACTGCATTCCAGATTAAATCGTTCCAGCATCTTGCAAATTTTGTTAGCTAATATTTTGTTATCAAGACTTTGAAAATGACGTTTTTATAGCTGCCAAGTGTTCAGATTTTTATGTACTTGTTCTGTTTTTTTCAGTCTTGTTCCAGGAATCTGATTTGGATCCACAGTAGTTCGATTTTTTTTTTCCATAACATTTATATTTTATTGTATGCAAATCTGCATAAGAGTATCTACACATGAAAATGGAAGTAGATCACAAAATGAGAAACAAAGTAAGGAATTTTAAGACGAATGTTTTCCCGTTTTTTCATCTAAAAATCTGTTTCCACGTGATTGCGTCTGTTTCTAATTAATGTGGGAGAAACACATTTGCATCGACTAAAATTTTTATGATTATTTCTTGTTATATACAAGAAAACTATTTTTCAGATGTATTATTAAAGAAATGAAGAGCTATATTGCACAAATACTTTTCCACTTCTGCAATCTGTTTGCATCATCTAAAACTGTTGTGACTCGTCACAACACGTTATTATTTTTTTACTATTCAAAATTAACATTTTTTTATAATTCATTAAATATTTTATTTTACTTTAAATTTATTATTTAAAATTGCTTTTATTTTTTTATATTCATTAACAGGCCAATTGTCACTTTTTCTAAATTAAATTATAACGTGCTGCTTCATCCATGCTTTCATTCGTTTTGTGAACGCCCTCTTTACTTGAAGCTGTTTACAAGCACACGTTTTCAACAATTGGCAAGGGGTTTTTGTTTATGGAGGAAACGGAACTTTTTCATCTCACTGGTTGGGCTAGAGTTAGGTTTCCTTGGCATGGCAACATGAGTTAGGCAGGAGATTTTATGCTGACTCGTCTGTAGTTTTTTTTTTCTCTCGAAAAGTCTTTAAGTGAGAAGGTGACCTGTTGAACAGGGGGTGCATTGACACCCCTTGCTCTTACCATTTTTTTTATTTGGTGGATCTTTTCTTTTAAGTCATAGAAGGTTTAATTTAACTTGAGAACCAAAATTTTTATCTGTGAATATTAATCATTTTTATAAAATAGAAGGATTAAGATATATAGCTATTTGATAATGCTGATAAAAAGAAATAAATCTTGTCACGTGTGGACTGCAATGATGAAATCGTAAGATGTTAATCTATATTTTTTTTACTGATTAACATTAATCAAAATATTGCTACATTATTTAATCAGATCATTTATGTGTCTTCTAAATTTTTACTCTGCAATTTTATGAAGTACTACCTGGTTGCAGATATGTGCAATGAAATCTGAGGCATATATTATGAGAATCTTGTGCTTGCTATTTTGTGAATTTTAAATTTCAAGACAACTACAATTCATTTTCAAGTAAAACATTGCTCATTCTTTTTCAATAAAATATATATTTGATTGAATATCTTGTGCTTACTTCAAATACAAGTGAAAAAGATGGAAGCTGTGTTTACTGTGATGAAATCCTGTGTGTTACTCAAAAATATGGATTTTAGAAAATTTGCAACATAGGATTATATTGAATATGAGGAGGAATAGGTCTTCAATTTTGTGATGTATTCACTCAATGAAAGCAAAAAAAAATTGATACAATTAATGACTACAACTTATAAATAAAATATTAATAATAAAATAAATTGCATAAATAAAAAGAAAGAACATTACAATTAACAATCTTCAATTTACTTCTATTACGAACTTATATTTCTGGAACAATTATAAAATATAATAGTATATGATGGACTTAGGTTCACAGATTACATTGTGGATGATTAAGAACAATCTTATATTTTTTTTTACCATTCATGGTTTTTTTTTTATTTCAGGTCCTAAAAACAGGTATTTTCTCTCTAGAATGTTAAA
This sequence comes from Amaurobius ferox, assembly GCA_951213105.1. NCBI lineage: Eukaryota > Metazoa > Arthropoda > Arachnida > Araneae > Amaurobiidae > Amaurobius > Amaurobius ferox. The sequence goes on from OX578151.1 coordinate 647,047, forward strand.
TTTAATTCCTATTGTATTTCTTATGCATTTATAATTTTAGGCGCTCACATACAAATGGATTTAATTTTTATAAACAACGCATTGTAATCCTTTTATTCCAAATTCTATTCCCCACTTATACGATCCCATTCTCATTAAAATTAACTATTAATTAATTCCCATTTTTTACGATATATGAGTGTCTGTCCCTTAACTAGATGTTGAATAGGGGTTGTAAAATTAATTTTATATCTTCTTTTAATTTCCCTTTACAACTCTTATCACAACAAAAACATTTGTAATTATTTCGTATATACTATATTATACGGAAAAACTATTTTTCAAGTGTATTTTTAATGACATAAAGGCTAGTTTGCAGCACTATCGCGATAAACGGCATTTGTGCGCGATCCTCTATATTTCGTTTAAAGTATTTTTCCACTGTTACAATTTGTTTGCATTGTTTAAAACATTTATAAATATTTTGTATATTATATAGAAAAACTATTTTTCAAACATATTATTAATGAAATAGAAGGCTATTTTGCAGCAATATGGGGAAAAACGGTATTAGTGTGTGATTTTTCTTCGTGCAATAGGTTCCTATCTTTCTTTCTGGTAGGGTAGCATCTATGCATTTTTTATATCAATCCCTGAAATTAATGTGATTCATACTTTTTTTAACACTTTACAACAAAGTTGAAAAGTGTTTATGACTTTGTTCATTCTGTCTCTCTGTCTGTCCGTTAGCCCGATAACTGCCGTAAAAATGACTTAATCAAAATGAAATTTTAGTGTGTTGTTCAGACGGTCTGTAGAACCTATGGGAATATAAATGAATAATATCACCCAATTAGTTTTGGATTAAACCCGGGTCGAAAAATGAAATACATTGAGCCCTATGGGTCCTAATTTTTCAAACATTTTTTAAGCGGATTTAAAATTCACAAATTGCTTCGAAAATTTTAGGTAATATTCAAATTGTTCCATAAAATATATAAAAAAAAATTCAGCAAAATATATTCAGTAGTTTTTTAAATAAAAATTAAAATAATAATTACACCTCTTATATGAAACGATCACGTGACCATGATATGAAACGATCACATGACCCACTTCAAAATGATATATGGCATCCATCTTGTTTCAAAATCGTGATTTTTTTAAGTTCTTTTTAATTCATATTGAGTGTTGTATCCGTCCTAAAACTACTTTATTTTTGCTTAAATTCTGTTCATCTACATACTGAAACAATTCATTGACAATATATTTGAGTTTAAATGATCATCTAAATTTGATTATTTCTACAATGAAGCCTATTTTTCACTTATGTAAAATGTAAACAGCAAAATATATAGAATGAGTTGTATTAGAATTCCTGTATTTTTTTAACACAAAATAATTTAGTCCATGGAGTCTGCATGGCTGATATGAATGAAATATTAATTGATTTCATAAAGAGAAGGACGATTTTTTTCGATGAAGTTTCAAGCATAGAGTTTAATTTTTTGTAGCTCCATGGTCTTAAACAAAATGTTTAAATAAAATAAATTATTATAGTATTGTGATGAATGAAATGAATGGGAGAAAGTTATGAATGAAATCCTGTTTTTATAGAGAGATCCAGGCGTGTTATTTTTTCTATGACGTCATTTGAATTAATTTCAGTTGTTTTCGATGAAGTTTTCAAATATAATAAATTATCGTAGTATTATGATAATTCTAAAACTATTACCGAGGAATGTATAACATTTTAGAGATGTTTAAACCAGGCAATTTATATTTCAATGCCGTCATTTGAATGAAGTTCATTTTTTTCGATGAAGGTTTAAGTTTTCAAATATAATAAATTAATGCAGTATTGTGATAAGTTTCAAAATATTACCGAGGAATGTATTGCATTTTAGACTTGTTTAAATAAAATTGCATTGAAGTTGGAAAGTGTTTCATAATCAATGCTTTAAGCATGATTGATCTTTCTTGTTTATTATTACCCATGCTATCTAGCTCATCCAAGTGTAGATGAGTTTCAAGGGTATGATTTAAATTTTTTTGTCAAAGCGACAAGAAAAGGAGTAGCAACTATAAAACTAAAACTTCTTATTGACTTGCAAATACTGAACTCTAGCTGCCAACACTACATTTCTTCGTGAAGCTCCGATATTTGCATTGACTGCCGATCTCTGGACAAATATGCAAATCCCCCTCCCCCTTTTTTTAAACTTTTAAGATGAATATAGTAAACAGATTTTAAAATGAAATTCCATACTTTGACAAAATTGGTCACAAAAGTGACTAAATTTTGCTCAAGATTCCCTTATAATATTTTAATTTTAAATGTGTTTAATTCTTATATTTGTAAGTAATATGAGAAAGATTATATGGAAATGTCACTAAAATATGCATTCATACGTGATTATCGGTTTATCCCATTTTATTATCATGTATTTTCCATTTTTGCAATTTGTTTTCATCAACTAAAACTTTTATATTAATTGCTATTTTAACTGAGTAAAATTAATTTTCAAGCATGAAATGAAGGGGTATTGGGGCAATGATTGTACAAGATGTCCATAATTGAAAATTGTTAAATAGAAGTTTTTTTTTCTTATTTTTTAGATCCTTTTCGCCAAGTAAAAACAAATTAGCAATTTTTTCTATTTTTTTCTCTTGGGTTTCTTTTTCGGTTTGTTTTAAATTTTAAGAAAATTTAAAACAATTTTTAATACAAAAATCTAAATTATTCTTTTTTTTATATCTTTAACAAAAATGGGCATTTAAAAGATAGTTGCTACTTTGTATGTAAAAAGTATGTAAAAATGGCAACTAGCCATATCTATTTACCCCCTAGAGTCAGAACTATAGGCATCAAATGATGCTTAGTTCAAATTTTTAATTTCTAACACTGTTTCCCACACAGTTGTGGAATGAGTTAATCTATATTTTCCCCACACTGACTGCAATATAAAAAGGAATATTTAACTCACCACTCCTAAAATTAAAGTAGCTTCCTTCCATTCCCTACTCAAAGCTTGCAGTCATCTCTAATGAAAAAATCTAATAAACTGAACAGGATTGTAAACACATTACCAGGAGTGACCACAAGTTGAAACTTACCCGCAGAATCCTGTACCATTTTCGAGAAAGCTTGGGTCTTCCTCTCACTGTTTTGTGCCACACAACAGGAAAATTGGTAAGACTACAAAAGTTCTGAGTGACCGCTATGGTCGAATCCATGTTTAAAACAACATGCCACCAGCCACCGGGGACAAACACAGTCTCTCCAGGTTTTTGCAATATTTCCAGCTACAAAATAAAACAAAATATCTCAATCCTACTTTCATAACAATGCTGCAAATCTAGGAAAATCTAAAGTATTTCCTCATATTTAATTCTAGAAAATAACATCTATAGTAAATATTTAGCGAATTAAAGATAAATAACAGAATCTATCTCGCTTATGGTTACAGAAAATTGTGACCAAAGACAAATAAGAAAAGAGGTAAAAGAAACTACATTTGCTTGAAATTCCATCAGTCATTTAGAAATTCTAATTATGTGCGAGATGACAGAGCTGGAATCAATATGGTAAAATTTAAAGGTTATATTTCACAAGAAAAAAAAACACTGACTTGGATAATATCAAAATATTCACAAACAATAACCAAGTGCTCACATATGTTTTATTTTTCAGAAGATTTAACTGGATTGTCTATTTCCTAAGATTTTAATCTAATGTTTTGGAACTTGTGTTTTTCAGAGCATCGAGTCAATGTATGTGTTCTGCCCACTGTTGTACTAGTACACAAAAGTTTACCAGCCCAATCTGAAAGTGGCCAATACTGGCAAGCAAGCTTATCCACCAAATCCATACATATAATTGACTGCATAAATATTGCTTCTCATTGTATCAATACTGACCCACAAAATTTAATTTTATTCATTTTACTGTTGCAGCATACAAGGATTCGATTAGAAAATAATTTATAATTTTCATTTTTAAGAAACTATAACAAATTAACATAATTACAACACAATTAAAGATCCTAATCATAACACTGGCTCAGAAAGTCAGATTTAATAAAATAACAGCAGTTTATTCAAATCAAAATAGATAAAAACCCCAATCATTCTTAAATACAATAATATATATATTAAATTGCATCATTAATAGCAAATGAATTATCATAAAATAAATGGCATAATTAATATTAATAATCATTTCAAAATTCATAAAATTACCCCATTAACTGGGAGAAAAGAAATCTCTGATGCAGTTTTTCAAGATGCAATTATTTTCATAACTGAATAAAGCACACATTTTATCGAAAAAGATAGTCACGATAACAGAATCGTTACTAAAAAAAAAAAAAAAAAAAAAAAAAAAAAAAAAATTCAGATTGATATTACACAAAAGCTAAAGAAACACTTATTCATATTCATGTTTAAAATGACCTTAAAAAAAAAAGAGAGAAAAACAGTCTTTAGGATAAAGGTGTCTAGTAAAAAAACATCTATCAACATAACATCGAATAATTCTTTGCCATCCTCCACCACATCCTCTAACATGATAAACGAAGATGTCTGCAGCAGGAATTCCAAGTACCAGCCTCCAAAGTTGTCTTGTCGTGTAGCGCTTTCCTATGCAGCTGCATTAAAAAAAAAGATATCTTTGTTCTCAAGAAATTTCCCCTGATATAGACTTTTCTGCACACCTTTTTATATTAAAAAAAAGTCTGATATGGGCAGCACATGACTTTCCCTGCAGACTCCAATTAATTTTCTCTTCATTTCTTAAATAATTCATTCGACTGAGTTGAATGGCACAAAATAACACTGAATGGCCACTTTAATAAAATTTTTGCTTTTATTTGGTAACTGGATATTTTTTTCAATGCAAAAAAACTCAAATATCTCAAGAACAGTCAGCCTTAGAGTAATGGGGTGGGTCTTATTATTTTTCTCATCAAAAGTTACGTATAAAACAAGCATTTATTGGATATATTTCAACATGCGTAGTCTTCTATTTTAAATTTTGGCAATTTCTTACGGGACATTTTTGAAAAAAAAGGCAGATTCTTCTTTTCCAAATCGTACCAAAATCTAAATAATCAAAGAACATGCAATGTACCATACTGTCATTTTATGTTCTCTGATAAAACATAAAGAATAATCAATGATAATGATCAACGGTCCTTTCTCTTTCCTCAGTATAAATTGAAATAGTCCCATAACAGTAAGGCAATGACTCTTAATAACTCATGGTTTAAGAACTCCCTGAAAATAATTAGCGACCGTTTGCCGGATTTGGCATTTTGTATCCACTTTGGCACCCCACTGAATGATGTCTGCACCTTGTCATAGTGAGGGGGCTTGCATGTTCCAATGATCCTGAGAGCTATGTTGGCGGTAGTTTCTGCTACTGGTAGGGTCTCCTATGCCGGACAGGTCAAAGGTGAGGTTCCTGACGCAACCAGACATCCTGGTCCTCCAGGTTTGGGGTTGGGAGTAAGGCAAATTGCCTCAAATTGCCTGTAAATTCCTCAGGGGTTGTTGTTGTTGTTCCTAATCCCTAATTGGTCCAACAAAATTAGACCAATTCCATCAGTCCATGAACTTCTAAAAAGTCTAAAAATAAAAGAGGATTTGAAAACACCTCATCCAACTTAAAGTCAATACAGTTTAAAATATGCTCAAACGAAGCCTGAGTTGTCCTGCACTTAGTGCAGAGCTTAAAAACCTTCCGTCCATGCTCATAGGTGAGACTCCTCAAACATCCACTAACAAAGTGAGACAAACAGGTCTGCCAGGATCTCTGACCCTCAAAAGAAAGGGCACCACCAGGGCCCCTTCCAGAGTACCAGCCATGTACCGGAGGGACATTTCAGAGATCGCTGTAAGTCCTCCTGCACTCCGAGAATACCTCACTAAAAGTAGAAGACATATCATGCCGGGGAGATTTCATAGAAGCAGCCCTCGCCAACGAGTCCGCTTTCTTGCTTCCCACTACACCCACGTGGGACGGAATCCATTGAAAATGCACCTCAAATTTCTCAGAGAACCTATTAATTAACATTGAGATGGAAATTCCTGCTCTGTCACCAACACTCCTCCAGTTACTAAGCTGTTGAATTAAAGATCGGATGTCGGTTAATATCCAAATGCTCACTAAGTCAGGCTTTGCAATTTTCTCAACATAGCTAAGGCCTTTTTCAATAACTATCAGTTCCGACCTGAAAACCGAACAGAAATTTGAATTTCTGTATTTAAAACTTGAAGTAGTAGTGGGAGTCCTGATGAATACACCACTACCAGAATGACCGTGATCACTCTTGCTGCCGTCTGTATACACCTGAAGAGCGTCTCCAGGTATGTGGCTGATAGTTTCAAGAGCCATTTGTCTCATAAATTCGGGGTTGTCAGCATCTTTTTGAACAGGGTACAAAAGATCTGTATGATAATGGACAGCCTTGAATTCTTTTATAGGGCTAAAGCAAAATCGCAAAGAGTGATGCTCGATTTGGCATTGAAAAGGCAAAGTAATTACGTTTTGCAAAATTGCCTGGGAAAAGAAACTGTTTCTTTTCAGTCTTTGATTATTATCCCAGTTCTTGAGATAGGAGGAGGTTTTATTTTGGTCTCCAATACCAATAAGCTTGCTATAATATTTCACAAGAGCAGAGAAGCAGAGTTCCTTCTCAGGCTCAGTGGCTGTAGGTCACACTAAAAAAAAACAATATTGTCGGGGCAGCTATGCCTCATGCCAGTAATGATTTTTGCTGCGCTGACCTGTACTCTTTCCAGCTTATCGAGATTGGAGTTTGAAGCACAAAAATAGATTGGAGACCCATACTCCAAGATTGGTCTAATAAGAGAGGTATAAGTCAGCTTCAGAGTTTTGACGTCTGCTCCCCAATCACACCCAGAAATGTATTTGAGGATATTTAGTCTTCTCCTGCATCTCACCTCAAGAGCTTGTATATGCCTATTATTAAAAATTTCTTGGTCCATAATAAATTCCAAATACCTAACATTCTTTTCATAATGCAAGGCTTGGCTGTTCATGGTTATGTTAGGATGATATTTATAAATATGTCTATTAGTAGTAAAAAAACTAATTACAGATTTAGAAGCATTAAAAGTCAACTTGTGCGCTTCAGCAAATTCGCTCACCTCATTAAGCGTAAGGTTTATGTTATCCTCTATGCTCTTGACTTTGGTACCAGAGTGTCAGAGGACAACATCATCGGCAAATATGCCAACTTTACATCTCTTGGATATATCACTTTTTCTATTCTAGCAAAGAATAGCGAAAAAAGCATAGGTCCCAAAACTGAGCCCTGGGGGACTCCCTGATTAAGCCTAAAATCCTTAGACAGGAACTTGTTAAACTTCACCCTAATAATTCTGGCCCTCAGGAAATCTGCAATCCAAGGCAGTGCATTGCCCTTTACACCAAATTCTTCAAAAAGTTTTACAACAAGCTTATTTCGCCAAACCTTATCAAAAGTCTTAGTCTAGTCCAAAAAGGCGGCCACAGTATGATTTGTAGGCCTCAAGTTGTGAGCATCTCTAACACTCTGGCAGAAATATAAAACTTGATCAATAGTACTATGTCCTTTCCTAAAACCATATTGCTCCCTTTGTAGTAGATCATTAGATTCAAGATGGAAGGAAAGCCTATTTAGCAGCATTTTCTCCATTAATTTACAAGGTATAGAAGTCAAGGAGATGGGGCGCTAACTCAGCAGAGCTAGCTGCCTTGTCAGTTTTCCTAATAGGAATGACAATGGCCCTTTTCCAATCAAGTGGTATTCGGCCTCTCCTCCACTACTGATTAAAAATGTCCAGCAGTCTAAGTTGACCATAAGGTCCAAGATGTAAAAGCAATTGTCCATGTATGTTATCAGGCCCAGGAGATTTTTTCGGATCAATATCTCCCAGAACTATCACCAGTTCGTGCGCTGTAAAATTATTTTTAAAAATAGGATCACCAAGGTCTGAGCTACGACATTTATGAACCATGTTTCTTGCCCTTTCTTCCGTCGATTTACCATTTCTGTTAAATGTCAATTTGCTCACTTGCATGTAGTGATCCCCCAGGATATCTGCGGCAGCTCTGTCGCTGTGCGGGATGGATCCATTAGGCCCGATAATAGTATTACTCCTTTCAAATTGAGGATGCTATTTATCAAGAGCCCCTGCAAGCCTCCACAATTTTGAGCTAGGTGTTCTAGCATCAATATTACTGCACATTTCATGCCAGATTTTTCTTTTGTTGATAGCGTATGCACGCTTGAGTTCTGCATTTGTTTTGCTCAACTCAATCCTTCGTTCTTCACTGTTGGAACTCTGAAGCACCCTAAACAGCTCATCCCTTTTTGCAATTAAAAGCTGCAATGGCAGGGGTGTTATGCGAGTATAAGGTCTTAGGTTTTTTAAAATTACCTCTAGGAACAGAATGTTTAGCAGTGTTTATGACAGTGTTTTTGAAGGCTTTCCAATCCTCAGGGGTTCACTTCTTTAGCGGATAAGGGTGTTGCAATCCCGAGGCACTTGTGCTATCATTTCTTCTCAGCTGCAGGTGTTATCAATGCCGAACCCTTAGTAAACATCACTTCTGCTCTATGGACTCTAGTACCACCCTTTGGCCTCTGCAGTAAGGTATACCGTTTTGGACTCGGGAATGGGTTCATGAGGATGTAATGCGAAAGGGCAGAGAGCGGCGTACATCTGTAGCATTGCTTTTAAGAAATGTTTATAGTAAACAGTTCCAGAGGCTGAGTCCCTCGGTTGTGTTGGTTGGATGGTGGAGAGTGTTTCATATCGAGAAATACCCCTTGGATCCTTGGGCCCTGTGCACTAGGTGCACGTTATGGCCCGCTCGACATCACCTAGCTTTGCAAATGACTCCTGCAGTTACACTTTTCATGTTAGAAAAGTGTGGGGAGATGGGGCCTGGCGGGGGTGTGGGGCCTGGAGGGGTTCCAATCTAACTGGAAGTAATCAGTGTTTTTCTCATTTAGTGGATACAACATGAAAAGCTCAGATGTGCCATTTCCTAACTCTTCATGTTCCCATAGCAATGTTTCTTTTAAAGGATTGGGCACACTGAAACAACCCCCTTGGGGTTGGATCATGGTAAAAAGGGGGAACCAGCAACCTTGCTGTGGAAGGAGGTGGAATTACGAGCCTTGGTGAGCAACACACTGAAACCATAATCGGGGTACAGGGAGTACTCTCAAAATCACAGAGGCGCACTCAAAGGCAGCAAGACCAGTGGTTAATGGAAGCTGGAGCTGCTGAAGAGAAGGTCGGAGGCACCAAACGACTTAGGTCGGATGGTACCACACCATCTCCAAGAAGCCTGGTCATGGAAAACAGACCAAGGACAGACATCTAACTTGGATCATTTGCTCATGCAATCCAGGTTATTAAGATGGCTATCACAAAGGATTCCTTCCCTTCTGGTAAGCTGAGCGAGGAAGAAGTTGACCTCATCCAGATGGCGATTCTCAATAAAATAGATGAGATCCCCACTGGTGAACAACTTCCTAAGATCCATGGATCTGGCTTAAATGCGGGAGCCTTGGTTCTTCAGTATGATGATGCTACAACTGTGGAATGGGTTAAGAAAACCTTCCACAATAACAGACAGGTTTTAGGTGAGGCACTCAAAAGTCATAAGTGCCAGTGATCAGTCAAGGTGGCCTTCAAGACTAAGGATGTCTACACCAAGGAGCTGAGCGTTTTGCTGAAGCAGCTTAACCGTTTCAACCTGGAGTTGAAGTTGGAGAAGTGACTTGTTCTGCAAAATTTTGTGGAATCCCTCTCTATAAGATGGATCTTCGAGGTGGACATGGAGGCTGCTGAAGCTATACGGCCAACTTTGGTGCATACATAGGTTTGGACCGAGGAATCTTCAAGATACTTCGGGACCCAAACGAAAAGCCCAAAAAGAAGATGGAGAAGGAGGTTCAGCCAGAAGATCAGGCAACCTCCTCTCAGGTAAGTATCACAAATGTTGATACTGACACTTACCTAAGCTTGATGAGTTGGAAATTGTTTCCAGCTCTGAAATTACACTGAATTCTATCTTGCCACTATCCGAGAATGAGCTGGAATGACGTATGCAGGATTTTGAGAATGATGTTGTGCTTGACACTGATCATTCTCATGATACTGGGAAGATCATTGCCTCCTAGGTTCCACTGTCCTCTTTTGTTCTCTGCACAACATGGACAGTATCAATGTTGTGCAGATTAACCTACACCATAGTCGTTCAGCCTCTGCTATTATTGGCAAGAGGATGACAAATGGTAAGGTTGACATTGCTCTTATTCAGGAACCCTGGATCCGAAATAATAAAATTCTGGGTCTAGGGATTAAGGGCTATAATGTCTTTTATGATACATCTTATATCAGACCTAAAGCCAGTGTTGCTGTTAGTAACAAGCTCAATGCCTTGCACTTAGTGGAATTCCTGGATGGTGACAATGTTGCCATCAGTGTGAATTTTAAATCCAATGAACATAAGGATGAGTTTATCTTTGCATCTGCTTATCTTCCTTATGAAGAAAGGGAAACTCTCACTAAAGTAACTATTAGTCTTATTGAGCACTGTAGTGTGGGAGAAAAGACTCATCATTGGTTGCGATGCTAATGCTTACCACACTGTGTGGGGCAGCAGTGACTGCAACCGACGTAGTGATGATCTTTTAGAACTGTTGTGTTGGATTTTTGAGAAAGCAGAAATAATTTGCTTTGCTACAGATAAATTAACTTCATCCTATTTAAACTCTTAACTTATATTCCAAACCTAATATATAAATACTCTACCTAATACATGTACTCTTGATACTATAATTTTAAGTTATCTTAATTAAAAGGTAATTGAATTAAAAAATAAATTGCTATTTATATATATATCTTAATGATTTTAATCTTAAGGACTTTTTTTTAATAAGAACTCTGATTTAATCTTGTGTTTACTTTAAAAGTAATTCAGGCTGAGCAATCAAATTAAGAAGTAAATATTCATAATTATTGTTCTCTAGTAAATTGCTCAGATTAATAATGTCATTCTAGCTTGAAAAGGTGAAAATAAACTCTAAAACTTTAACTTAAATAATTGTTTACCTGCATAACAGGACCATATAATAATTTTAAATGCACCTATTCTGAATATGCACTTGGTCAGACTGGAATTTTCCCCCTCCCAAATGTGCAAATTGCTTTGAAAGCAATTAAAGATTATAATCACGAAGTCGTCAAACATCTGTAGACAATCAATGTACAAGAGAAAGCCACAAACTATGTATTACTTTCTATTACACCCAGGATAAGGAGAATTATCTGTTTTATGTTATAACTGTATATCATAAAATATTATTAATAGTGTATATGTTGAAAAAATAATTTTGGTTCACGAAACTTCCATTTTTATGCCTCTTAGGAAGGTTTTTATAATTTTTGTAAAGTTCCTTTTTATAAATTTCCATTTTTTTCAACATGGCTGCCCTGACGCCTTGATTTCCAAGCGTCCCAGCATCATAAACAAGAGTATTAGGTTGCTGATCGCTTTAACATCTGTGGGCACATGGTAGATACTTTTAATGTGCTTAGCTTCATGAGAGGAGCATTTTAGGCTTAGCGTGTGGACTCTCCGTTGGATGCTCACAGACTCTTAGTGCATTAGATTTGGGTTGGCGCAGTCAAAAGGGGTTGCCGGTTCGGAACTTTGTGCCAAGCAAAAGAGCGCTCCTCACTCGGGACGATGATCTAGAAGGTGGTGGATGTTATATTTTTGACGATCTTTTTCTGTTTCATGGGGAAATCCCCCTAAGATCATAGGATGGAGCTCCAATTTTTCTGAGCGTAAGCTCATACACTGCCTTTTCTGAACGAAAGCTAATACACTGCCTTTTCCGAATGAAGCGGTTGGCCTTTCTCTCTCCGGAGATGAAAAAAAATAACTCTTTAGATTACTACTGCCATATGCTCTGATTTGCCGGGTCCAATTTCTACGATGTTTTAAGCTACGCTTTCACGCTGCACACACCTAAGCCCAAGCTCTGTTTTATGCCGGGTTATGCATCAAACCCACTTTTCGAGATGGCCAGATCCGCCAGTCGCTGCTTATCAAACCACCGTTGCTAATAGTGACTGAATGCAGTACCCGGTTCCAGCTCCCTTCAAGTCTGTCTCTGCAGTCCGGTCGCCGACGTCGTGACCACTAGCACGTCCAATTAGATCAAGATCCTCACCATGCTCTAAGGACCGATCCAGCTGATGCCTGCCCACTTCCAGATAAATGTAAACACCTTCGTACATAAAATGAAATGATCCCTGGACTCATCCTTGAATTTTGCCACCCACGGAGTCTCCTAGACTATCTTTATGGCTCACCTCTTAAAGGGAATCCAAGTTTTAATTAGTTTTTTTTTGGTTAATTTATCTACACCCCTTTTATTATGTGTCTCACCGCTTAAAGGGAGACTTTTTGTATCACACCTCTTAAAGGTAGACTTAGTTTGAAATTAGTCTTTTTATTTTTTTACACTTTTAATACACACCTTTTGTCTACAATGACTATTTTCATATTTTACTGTTACTAAACTTTGTTCTCCAATTTTTATGTAACCTGGGTGTAATCGCCTGTAACCATTTTTCCAATTTATATATCTAGTTAAATTTAATAAACATTTATTATTTTATTTCAAAATTATCTCTTTTATTGGTGTTAAGTAATTTTTAATAACAAATTTTTAGTGTTTCAGCTTTACGATCGATCACGCCCTAATTTTATTATACATTAGGTAAGTTTATTTCTTTTAATTTTTACAATATGCTGATGTCGAAAAAGGCACAGCAGAACACATTCTTAGCTCTAATCTTTTTATTCTTAACAAGGGCAATAAGCCCACTTTCGTTACAATAAACCATAGGGAAGTTATAGACTTAACCATATGAAATAATATTGCATCTGATAATGTAATTAATTGAAATGATTCAGATGATATAACTTCTTGATGACATCTCCGATTATTGCTCAATTACTTTTTATGTTCAAGGTCTCTCAAGACTAAATACAGATTGTAGGAATCCAAGAACTAATTGGGTTTCCTACAAAGAAGATATGCATGCCAGGTTTGCTAGTCAATCCGGTAAGTATTCTTCAACAGCTCAGTTGGATTTGGCTGTTGACCAGGTGCAACAAGTCATTATCCTCTCTTATCATAATAATTGTAAGACCACCAAGGTTGAATCCCCAAGGCTGGTTGGTCCCTTGGTGGTCAAAAGAACTTAGCTACCTACGTAGTAAGTGTAGAAAGCTCTTTAACAGAGCCAAAAAGAATGGTGAGTGGCAGACTTATAAAACTGCCCTCACTTCCTATAACAAGGCAGTAAGAAACTCCAAGAGAAATTTCTGGAGGAACTACTGCGATAACATTAAGGACAGTTCTGCCACTGCAAAAATGGTAAAGATAATGTCTAAAGACAGGAGCTGCAGCCTAAATAACATTAGGTTGTCAAATGGTGGTTATTCTGGGACTGGGGAAAGGACCCTTGCTGAATTGCTTAGGGTTCATTTTCCAGTTTCAGAGATGAATAACCATAACACTATTCATGCTGATTGCTCCAAACCTACCTGTGATAGTAGTAAGTGGGGTATTGCTAGGAGGGTGGTTACTCTGGACAGGGTTAATTGGGCAATTAATTCTTTTAAACCCTATAAAATCCTGGCATCATTCTGATTCTTCTTCAGAAGGGAATTGAAGTGCTTACTCCCATTCTCTGTAGAATCTACAGAGTCTGTATTGCCTTTAGACATGTGCTGTCTGCCTGGAGGCATACCAAGGTAATCTTTATTCCAAAGATTGGCAAAGAAAATTATTATGAGGTCAAGTCCTTCAGACCTATTAGCCTTACGACTTTTCTTCTAAAGACTATTGAAAAGCTTATTGACAAGTACATTAGGGAAGAGATTCTGGCTTCAATGCCACTGTCAAACTCTCAACATGCCTATCAACTGGGTAAATCTACTGATACTGCTCTTTACAGTCTCTCCTTTATACTGGAGAGAAACTTAAATGATAAGGAAATTACCTTAGCTACTTTTCTTGACATTGAAGGCGCTTTTGATAAAGTGCCCATTGACACCATCCTACATGCTCTTGATAAGAAAGGTGTCGATATGACGATCTCTTATTGGATCAAGAATTTTTTATCTAATAGGTACATCTGTGCATCTTTATTTGGTGATAATATGATGGTGCATGCTTTGGCAGGCTGTCCGCAGGGAGGTGTTCTTTCACCAATTCTTTGGTGTTTAGTTGTAGACTCTCTTTTGGAGAACATAACTAGTTCTGGTGTATCCTGGGTCGAATATGCTGATGATGTTGTAATCACTGCTAGAGGCAAGTTTGGTAATACTGTCTCTGACATGATGTCCACTGCTCTTAGGAGTGTTGAGTCATGGTGCAAAAATGCAGGTCTCCCTGTTAATCCGCAAAAGACTGCTATGGTTGCGTTTACAAGAAAACGTATTTTTAATCTTAGAGACATTTGCTTCTTTGGCCAGAAGCTTACTTGCTCCAAGGAGGTAAAATTCCTAGGAATTTACTTTGATATGGGTCTCAATTGGCAGAGACACTTTGAATACTACATAACTAAAGCCAGAATTTTCTGGTCATGCAGAAATGCTATTGGAAAAACCTGGGGATTGAATCCCAAGGCTATCTATTGGATTTACTCTATGGTAATCTGTCCCATCATTACCTATAACTCCATTATATGGTGGTCTAGAATTAGATGTGAAACTGCTAAATTAGATTTAATTAGGCTTCAAAGGATAGTGTACATTGCGATCTCTGGATGCATGAAAACCACTCCTACTGCGACTCTTGAACTTTTGCTTGGATTGTACCCACTCTACATGTACATTGAAGCTGAGGCTCTCATATGCATGAACAGACTTAAATATCTGAAACAATTGGAAAAATTACTCAAAGTATTTATCTTGGAGCAATCTGAACAGTAATGCTATAAATCATCCTTATTTCCATATGCCATCTGATGGCATTCTTGTCAGATATATGTTTGACAATCCTTATCAAATTCAGGTCCCTTCACGGGATAACTGGAAGAGGGGTCCTACCTACAATAAGAAGAAATGTGTTACATGGCTCACTGATGACTCTAAGCTAGGCTCTAGTACTGGTGCTGGAGTATGCTGTCCAGATGATAGTACAAAACAGGCTTCGGGAAATCGGCAAAATCTAGCCCGTCCGCAAGGACGGCTATTGAAAATTTTTACCCGTCCTCCTAAGAATTTTTTTTTCACTTTATATTCCTTAATATATGTGCTTAAATACATCGTACAACAATAATAAATTAGAACCAACTGCCTCACGATGAAGTGCGATAACTGCTTATTCATACACCACCCCCACCGTCGCGAGTCTCTGATAATGGATCAGACCAGCGGAATTCCGATCTATGGGTGGGGGCAAAGGGATAAGATATGTAAGGAATCGCTCCTTTTTTCAATGTTTGGTAACTTGAAGGCGTGGTAAATAAATAATCATATAAATCTTCTTGTCTCTAAACAGTTTAAACCTCATCGGTACTCTTAATTTCTAGGGCATGTAGTCAATCAAGATTAAAATCTTCTTGGACTGAATAGATGTTTCATACTTTAACTTCAGTTGTCAAACAACTGGAACAAATGCCATCAATGAATTTTAAACGTTTTAGTTTTAAAGTTGAAACCAAAGTGGGGAAGAAAATAAAAACACTTCTGGCTGAAACTAGAAGAATCCATTCCAAAAATTCAAACTTGTTACTTACTCCCGTCTATTACAGCAAATGAAAATTTTATAGTTTGGGTTTTAAAGAGTTAAATGGGGATTTGGGCTTAGGCCTGGGCTGGACTTGAGTTTTCCATTCTTTCGGGCAGGGTTGAGTCTTTTTTTTTTAAACGTCCGTTACGACCGGGCCGAACATATTTCTTTTGAAAATTTTTAAAATGGATTTAAATTGAATGCATGAACTTATTGCTTTTATTTCAGCTATGTAAAGATAAATGTTTAAGAAAACAAACTAAATTCTCCGTACAAAATTTTGACAAATTTATTTTTAACATATTTGAATACAAATCATTTCAGGCCTGCTGAGACGCAGTTATCTTCAGGCCGAGTTCCTTCTACATTTATAAATTTCTTCGGGCTTGGTCTGGATTTAAGCATTGGTATTGTCGGTCTTGTGAAAATCCGAAAATTCCGCACAGGTAGACCTTGAAAAGGAGAAGAGAACATGTCACTTCGATCGCGAGTGCGCTATCGCATTTTCGTGCGATCATCGGATTCACTGGGTGGAGGATGAGGGGAGAAAAAATAACTAGCGCCTGTGGTTACAATTCAGATCTGACGGCTCGCCTAGAAAGAAGGCATTGATAATGCACACAAGGGGAATTTGCAGGGATTGATAATGCACACTAGGGGAACATTTCAATTTTCATTCATGGCACGGGAAAGGGCGACTTTCGCCACAATTTTACAATGACAACAATTTATCTATTTTTTTTTTTTACGGAATCTCTAATCTCAAGGCTGTCCGAGAGGACGGCAACTTTCGAAAATTGGTCGTCCTCGCCGAATTTTAACCTGGCGAGGACGGGA
Organism: Amaurobius ferox; assembly: GCA_951213105.1. Lineage (NCBI taxonomy): Eukaryota > Metazoa > Arthropoda > Arachnida > Araneae > Amaurobiidae > Amaurobius > Amaurobius ferox. The sequence continues at coordinate 663,708 of OX578151.1, forward strand.
GGATGGGCGATTTCCGGAAGCCTGGTATAAAACTATTTTACCCTCTTGGCAGCTACGCTACTGTCTTTCAGGCTGAGGTCTTTGCTATTCTAATGTATTGTAGAATTTGCTCTGACAGAAATTATAGGAGCAACCAAATCTTTATCTGCTCTGATAGTCAGGCTGGTCTTATGGCTTTAGGGAAGTCTACTATGACGTCATCCCTTGTCTGGGAATGCTATACTGCACTTTGTAAGATTGCTAGCAACAATCAAGTCATATTATACTGGGTGCCTGGACATTCAGGCATTCCAGGTAATGAAATGGCTGATGAGTTGGCTAGAAAAGGTTCAAGCACACCTTTTGTTGGTCCCAAGCCAGCTTTGGGAGTTCCTAATGAACTGACTAGAAAAATTGTTTATGACATCTTCAGAAAGCTTCAGTGTGAGAACTGGCTTAATACTAAGGGCCAAAGGCAGGCGAAAGAGCTAAAATGTAAGTGTCCTAGTATGTGTCAAAAGGAATTATTTAAGGTGAGTAGAACTGGCATCAGAAGGGCTGTTAGGCTCCTTACTGGGCACTGCACCCTTAAAAGACACCTAAATGTTATGGGTGTCATTAACCCTTTCGCGACAATTGGCACGCCCACGTGCCAGCTGCGAACTTGCATTCAAGGACGAACGGCACGCACTCGGGCCGGAGGAAATTTTACCGCAAGTGGATAGTGGCACCTATACGTTGTCTACTAGATGGCGTTCCATGTCCGTGGAACTAACTCCAATGTATTTTGCAGAGGCATAACCTTGGCAGAAGAGGATAGAATGAATTATTTCTCCATTTGGAGCGGTGAAAATCATTTTGTAATATAAACAAACAGAGCAATTCTCATAGCATCAACAATTTTATAATTGAGTTTCGGTTTTTATTTTTATTTCAGCGTTATGATTTCGTTGGTGAATCATAGGAATATAAGAGAGTATTTTTTTTTTGTTTGAGTTTTAGAGGCAGTGAAATTATTCGTTTATTTCAAATAAAAGAATGGGAGCAACTAACGAGTATTTTGTATTCAGATTTGTATGAAAATTATACATCAAATAGAACATAAATGTCATTCATTCCTGAAAAAAGTAGATTTCTGTGTTGAATAAGTGATTTTTAGTGATTTTTTTTCAAGAGTTAGGCTTAGCGCAAAAAATGCGCCGTCCTTTGGGACCACTTCGGAAGCGAAGCGCTTCGTCTTTTGGGCCGCGAAAGCTCCGGAATGCCGCCGTCCCGAAAGGGTTAAGGATTCTCTTTGCAGAGGCTGCAATTATAGTGAAAGAAACCTGTCTTGGAAAATTTAAAATTTGAAGATAGCAAAGCACGCACTGTCAGAGTCAATAAGTGTTGGCTGGGTTATGAAAGTACACAAGTCCAGTTTTAAAGAAAAACTTCGTTCACTTTATTTGGTGAAAAACACAACTCGGCATATTACACGTACCTGGTAATTTTCCATGCCGTAAAACATCAAAAATATACTATGTACAAAAGATTTTAGTTGTAAATGACTAGACAGAGATTCCTTGAAGCATTTGGTAGTAAGTTACTATACTACCTCTATCACTTGCGTGTATTTCAGCCACCATCACTTGGCAAAGGGAAACCAAAGGATAGAACATCAGGAAAATATTTAAAGCGGCTTCCGAACGTTTGTAAGTAAATTTAACGTTCAATACATGCTGGTCCAAACTGACCACCTCTGCATCCGTTTCGACTATTCACCGTCGTCAAACGATATTCCGCAGTACTTCAGTCAAAAACATTTCTGTCTGCCTGCATCAGACCATCAGTGTCTATCTCGTCTGACTTCTTCAGACGTCTTATCTCGATCGACTCCGACCTTCTCCTTTGCTTCAAGAAACCTCTGCCCTATATATCCGAGAATGGACAGTTCCAGAAACGCCCCCGGATATGCAAATCAGATGCGTACGCATTGAGAACTGATTTGCATGAAACCTCATGTTGAAAAACGTCACGGTTCACGCCGGTGAACGGGAAGAGTCGTTCATATTAAATTTGCATAAACGCCCGTTCACGGGAACGTGAATCGCGATGTATTGATTATTTCCAACAATCGGCCCCCTCATGCAAATCCTTAAGTCTCAATGCATATGCAAAAGAAAACTTACTCTGAGAAACCAAGGTATATCAATAAACACCAAGGCCCCCAGTATCCTATCAAACATGTAATGAAGGAAAAAATTTAAAGTATTATATCATTATTAAATTTAAAATAAAATGCATAAGTACTTATAGCATCTGAAAAATAGTTAAGTATTGTCGACAATATTGTAACAACAACATTTCACATCAAGTAGAAATTTATATACAACACAACTTCAATGCTTAAGTATCAGCATTCAAAAATTGAAATTTTAGTTTAAATTTAATTATAAGTATCCAAAATTTAAGTATAAGCACATTATCATATTAAACAAGTCAACTTTAAAAGATTAAGATTTTGTATAAGCATAGAATAAAAAAATTTAGTCTATTAACACAATATAAGTATACATAATTAATACTATTAGACTGCATTGATATACCAAATATTTAAAAATACAAGATGCAAGTAATTAGATAATAAAATTCCTTTATCAAAACTTTCAACACATACTTTTTTCCAAGTTGAAAAATACAAAATTTTATACACATAAGCTATTATTTAGCATCATGCGGGTCATGGAAAATGGATGTATATACAAAGGTGTAAAGTGAAAAAGATTCAATATCACAAAAATTTATACTCAAGATATACTATCTTATATGAATGAGGTTTAAGATAAACAATAATGTATATATATGACATCTTTTAAAAAAAAATTCCCAAGTTGTAAATTCAATTTAGTATTTAAAATTTTCTTTAGACTAAACATTTAATCTCAAAAAGTTTTGATTTAGTTTTTAAAAATTTTATTACAAAATTTAAGTATTATTTCCTTAGTCATTGGTTTAGTAAAGTGATCTGCTAAGTTATCTTTACTATTTACAAATTTAACATTAAAAGATTCATTGACTATTAAATTTCTTAGGAAATGATATCTAACATCAATATGCTTAGTTCTATTGTTTTCAATTGGAGAGTTAGAAAAATTACTGGCTGCTTGGTTGTCGCTAAAAATAATACTGTTACTTTTATTAAAATTTAACCCAAGTAAATGACATTCTTCAATTATGTTTTGTACCCATACCATTTCCTTAGCGGCTTCAGTTAGTGATACGTATTCAGCTTCCATGGTTGATAAGCTGACACACTTATGTTTAAAGGTACGCCAAGAAATAGGTACATTGTCAATAAAGAGTATCATGCCTCCAAGTGAAACACGGTCATCTCTGTTTGCAGCAAAGTCAGAATCTGAATAACCATTCAATTTTAACTCCTGAATGTTAGATAAATTCAACATATAGTTTTTAGTCTTTTCAACATATCCTAAAAGTCTTAACAATGCATCCCAATGCTTAATTCCAGGGTTTTCTTGAAATTGAGATAATATATTGATGGCGTAACAAATATCAGGTCTAGTCCTACTAGATATAAAAGCCAAACACCCAATTAAGCTCCTGTAAGGAAAACTTTGCATTTGCTTTATTTCTTCACTTGTCTTTGGACAATCTATTTTACTTAGAATATTCCCTTTAGAAATGGGAAGTGAAGTAACTGGATATTTATACTGTTGAAACATTTGACATACTTTATCTATATACTGACTTTGATGTATAAAAAATTTATTGTCACACTCTTTAAATTCCACGCCTAAAAGTTTTCTAATTTTTCCTAATACCTTGATATCAAATTCTATGCTAAGTAATGAAACAATGTGGTCTATGTCCCTTTGATATTTTGAGAAGAGAATTATGTCATCCACATAGACTAGCATAAGAACTTTGCTATTGTAAATATATGCACAATTACACCATTGAAGTTTTAAAAAATTTAATTCTTTTAATTTGGTGTCAAGTTCATTAAACCATTCTCTTCCACTTTGATGAAGACCGTAAATGGCTTTCTTCAACAAACAAACATAATCAGGCTGTTCCTGATTGACATAACCTTGAGGCTGTTTCATATATACCTTTTGACTCAATTTAGCATAGAGATAGGCAGATTTGATATCTAATTGGAAATGCATCCAGCCAAGCATGCATACGAAAATTGAGAAGAATGCTCTAATTAAGTTGAAGTTAACAACAGGGCTAAAAACTTCATCGTATGATTCTCCCTTTTTCTGACCATACCCCTGGGCTACCAAACGAGCTTTAAACCTCTTGATTTTCCCATTCTCGTCTTTCTTAATAGTGTAGACCCATCTATTGCCTATATGCTTTTGTGAGGTGGATGCAGGAACTAGTTCCCAGACACCCCTCTCTTGCATTACGGCCATTTCTTCATCCATAGCATTACACCATTTTTCGGACTGGGAAGACTTAATAGCAGCGTTGTACCCTTTTGGTATATTTATTTCAATATTGCTTGCTTCTGGTCTGCCTCTGACCCTTTTAAGACCATTATTTTCCCGAAAATTAAACAGTTGCTGATCAAATTGTATATTCCTTTTATCACAATATTTCTTAACATCATTGTGCGACCTCAGCCTTTTATTATCTCCTTGAGCGTAATAATACACATCGGTTCTACTCCCATCGGGTCTTGGAACCGTCTTTCGCTGCCAAGCAATATCCGAGCATGGAGTCATACTGGAGTCAGCAGGAGAGTCCGTTTCCTCACTGGATTCAGACGGATCGTCACCAGTGTCTTCACTCTCTTCTGCCCCCCCATCAGACTGCTCTCTCGGATATTCCCCGTCGGAGTATTCTGAAAGGTTATCTCTTGATATCCCTAAGGAGATATTTCTGGGACAAATTGGGTCCAGGATGCCTTCCACTACATCACCCTCATCAAACCTCACATTGCAGGTCTCAATTGTTCGTTTCTCTCCTGACAAAAATATCCTATAGCCCTTAGTTTTAGTAGCATAGCCTACCATCACCCCTTCTGTAGCTTTCATGTCTAACTTCTTTCTGAGCTGACTGGGTTTGCCTACATATGCTCTACAACCAAAGGTTCTAAGATGTTTGACTGAAGGTTTTCTACCACTGTAGAGTTCATGTGGTGTTTTAGTCTTAAATTTGTGACATATTCGATTTTTAGTGTATGCAAAACACAATATTGCTTCCGCCCAGAATCTGTCATGTAATTTGCTGTCGTTCAACATGGCTCTAACACAGTCAAATGCGGTTAAGTTGAATCGCTCTGATACTCCATTTTGCTGTGGGGTATATGTGTTAGTCCTCTCAGCCTTAATACCGATATCCTTCAGGTAATTTTTGAACTTATCATGGCAGAATTCCATCCCATTATCCGTCCGGATACATAGAATTTTAGTACCTAACTGCCTTTCTTCTCTGGCCTGAAACTCTTTAAAATGTGAAAATACTTCTGACTTCTGTTTCATGAGGTAAACAAAAACTTTTCTACTATAATCATCTGTTATAGTTAAGACATACTTGTTCCCACCATATGAGGCTGTGGGTAAGGGACCACACACATCCATGTGTAACAATTGCAATGGTTTAGTGGACCTTATCCTACCGGTGGGTTTATATGATACTCTCCTAGACTTAGCCAATTTACACGATTTACAATTTAACTTTTTGTATTTAAGCCTAGGAAGTCCGTTTACGGCAGAAACTTTGCTGGTTTGGAGAAGATATTCAGCGTTTATGTGGCAATATCGTTTATGCCAAAGACAGTTTGTACTATTAAGTTCAGTTACTGAACTGCTAGGCTTAGATATTGAACTATCCACATTTCTATTCTGCTTAGTTTTTGTTTTGTCAGATTTAAATTTAGTTTCTTTAAGATTAGGTGTTATTTTTACTTTGTCTATTTTTCTGGAAGCACTAGGATCCCTATCCTTGGATTTCTTATCCTTTTTGTGTTTCTTGTCTCCATCTCGATCCCTATCTTTAGATTGACGGTTTTCTACGTTATGTTGTTCCTGGGTACTATACTTAGGTTTTAAAAAATATAACCCATCCTTTCTTTTTGCATAAAAGAATTTCTCCCCTTTAGGTGTAAAAAACCATAGAACCCCATTAGCTCCATTAAAACTAAAATTTTGTTCCTCAAGAACAGATGCAGCTAATAAATTTCTCCTAAGTTTAGGAGAATACATAACATTTTCCAATTTGATAATACTTTGCTTATCCTTAAATTGGACATACATTTCCACCGTCCCGATAGCCTCAACTGGACTTTCGACATCCCCTACTGCTAGCGACATTGAAGTGCCTTTGCACTCATTAAATTTTGAAAATAACTTAATGTTATTACAGAAATGTCGCGTAGCAGCAGTGTCTACTACCCAGCTGAGTCTATCGCTAGGATCGATTACAGTATTAGCCTCAATCTGTGGAGACCCAAGAAATTCCACAATACTAGATCCATTATTTCTACTGCAATTAGATTTAGTATGACCTAGTTTGTTACACTTATAACACTTAATTTTACTTTTAGAAATATTTACATTATGACTAGAAGTATTTACATTAGACACATTATGAGATACATTTGGAAGTTTAGACACTTTTACTCTATTTACAAATTTCTTAGAAGTAAAATATGCAGAATTTGAACTCACAGTTTTGGAAAAGTCACTTGCTTGCTGCTTCAGCCGGCTCTCCTCCGCTGCTAGCTCTGCTTGTATTTTGCTGAGCTTGAAGTCCGAGTCATTCCATCGATATATAATTTGAACGATACCTCGGAATTCTTCCGGAAGGTACCGAATCGACTGGAATGCTACATATAGGTCTTCAATGGGGTGTTTCGCGTCTTTAAGCCTCGTCACGGCCTTCCGCAGTCTTGAGCAAAAAATGTCAACAGGCTCGTCTGGCTCCGGCCGAACGTCGAAGAACTCATCTAGTAATCTAACCAGGTTGGCTCGGGAAGGCGCTTGAAAATGTTCTTTCAAGGTATTCCATACTTGACTAGGTTCGTCGGTGACGTTTATCAACTCCTTGTATTCCGAGGATAAACTTTGATAAATGATGGCGAGCGCTCGGTCTTTCCGGCGATAAAAATCATCGTAGTCGCGGCGACTTGCATCTTCCTCGATAGGCTTAGCACTTCCATCTACGTGTCCGAAACATCCTTCTCCCTTGAGGACGAATGAGATGTCGGTACGCCAGGTGACGTAGTTGTCCCGCGTCAGCAACTCCATTCTACTTGCCTCCATGGCCACTCGTAGTTTTGAAGAAGCAGAAGCAAAAGTTTTTGTACACTGTTTACGTTTACACTGTTGCGTTTCGTTGTTCACACGAACTTCAAAATGGTGCCAGGTGCGGCCCCCATCTGAACACTGGAACGATTTCTTTAAAGATACTTGCACTTATGACTCTATTGGGCGTTGAACTGGCCCCGTTACCGTTTGTCTTGGAAAATTTAAAATTTGAAGATAGCAAAGCACGCACTGTCAGAGTCAATAAGTGTTGGCTGGGTTATGAAAGTACACAAGTCCAGTTTTAAAGAAAAACTTCGTTCACTTTATTTGGTGAAAAACACAACTCGGCATATTACACGTACCTGGTAATTTTCCATGCCGTAAAACATCAAAAATATACTATGTACAAAAGATTTTAGTTGTAAATGACTAGACAGAGATTCCTTGAAGCATTTGGTAGTAAGTTACTATACTACCTCTATCACTTGCGTGTATTTCAGCCACCATCACTTGGCAAAGGGAAACCAAAGGATAGAACATCAGGAAAATATTTAAAGCGGCTTCCGAACGTTTGTAAGTAAATTTAACGTTCAATACATGCTGGTCCAAACTGACCACCTCTGCATCCGTTTCGACTATTCACCGTCGTCAAACGATATTCCGCAGTACTTCAGTCAAAAACATTTCTGTCTGCCTGCATCAGACCATCAGTGTCTATCTCGTCTGACTTCTTCAGACGTCTGATCTCGATCGACTCCGACCTTCTCCTTTGCTTCAAGAAACCTCTGCCCTATATATCCGAGAATGGACAGTTCCGGAAACGCCCCCGGATATGCAAATCAGATGCGTACGCATTGAGAACTGATTTGCATGAAACCTCATGTTGAAAAACGTCACGGTTCACGCCGGTGAACGGGAAGAGTCGTTCATATTAAATTTGCATAAACGCCCGTTCACGGGAACGTGAATCGCGATGTATTGATTATTTCCAACAAAACCGCCGTATACATACTCTGTGAATGTAAGGTGTTCTTGGCCCATAGGTTCGAACACTTGGGTCGACATGTGATCGAACCCTGGGAATTACATGACATTCCTGCCAGCTGATTTTTGCTTCGGCTACTGGTCTCTTTTCTTAGGGACTTTTTCATTTCAGGGGATAGTACAATAGACCTCTGGTCGCTGTGCTGGACTCGCTTGGAGCCATCCACCTTCATGTCATTCATTCACTCGCTTTGGCACAGGGAAATCACTAAATTGATGCAGTAAATTAGCATTTTGGGTAAAGAAATCACAAAATAGACACAGCAATCTAGGATTTTGGCACAGAGAAATCACGAAACTGGTGCAGTAAATTAATATTTTGGCACAGGAAAATCACTAAATGAGTGCAGTAAACTAGCCTTTTATGCAGGGAAATGACAAAATCGGCACTGTAAACCAGTGTCTTAGAGCGAAGATATATATTATGCTATTGATGCATTGTAATACATTAAATATCCAGTAAAATGAAAATGGATAGATAAAATTTTGAAGTGTGGATTTCTGTCGGATATGCAAAAATATTCCTGATCCTCCTGAGGGAAAAACAAACAAACAGTGATTCCCTGCAAAGAAAATGTTCAGAACCTGACAGGAGTTCTGTAGGAATCCCTCACATCAGCACCGCTGCAGAAATTTTGAATAACATATGCTCAAAGCTTCAAAATTTAAACATCCAAATAAAGTTCTGAAAAACTCCAAACATACAAAAAAATAATACAATGTAAAATGTTACAGAACTGTGGATTGAAACATGGTAGAGCTATAAGAACAAAAGTCTAACTGGTAAAAGATTAAGAAAAAATATGAGAGGAAATAAGTTCTCCTATATCTCCTCACAACCAACTTTTTCCTTCCACTTCTTCCCCATCCTGTGTTTTGACCAGAGAAAAAATAAATAGAAATATACAGCTACAATCATAAAAGTTGCAATCATATATAACTGCTATCATAAAAGAAACCTAGTTCTGAAAGAGACACATTTGTAAATATTGATTTTAGAGCAAAAATAGTCAGATTTCAAATTTTCAGAAATTTTTACCTTAAATAAATACGCATAAATAAAAAATAATAATCTAAATGAAAAGAAAAACAGTTTTAAAAGTATTTATCGTTGAAGGGAGAATGTTATTTCAACTATTTTTATTTTGTTTCATTTAGTGGCGAAAAGAAGATGACTTGGATGTTTCTCTTTTCTTTTCTTAAACTCTACAGTCCTGGCTAATGTCCTGGCTACAGTCCTGACTAATGTCCTGGCTAATCTCATGACTCAAGTTTTTGATGAATCTATACCTTTCGAGCACTCTAGAACCTGAAAAAACTATTTTTAGCATGACTTCTGTGTGTGTATGTCTGTCTGTAAAATGTATGTATTAACTCTCGCTGAAACACTAATTGACCAAATTTCACAAAATTTGGTAACTTGTGCAGGACTTTGGTGCTGATTAGATTTTGGTATGATTCGAAAAAAAGAACCTGCCTTTTTTGCAAAATGGCCTACAAAAATCGTATGCATCCACTCTAGCTGAAAAATAAATAGGCCAAATATTGTAAAATTTGGTAGATAAATCATTTGTGAGTTACCCTGGTACTGATTAGATTTGGAACGATTTGGAAAAGGAAATAACCTGCCTTTTTTTGCAAAATGACCTGCAAAAATATTAAGATAAAAGAATATATATACTCAAATGTACCCATTAAATAAACGAGGAAAGACGAGGGATTTTTAATGAGGCCGCGTCCCTTTATCGCCTCTGGCTGATAGAATGAACGGTATGTTAATATAAAAGCAATAAAAATTAAGAGTTAAAAAAACAGACATTGCAATATTTCAATCCGATGTGAGCCGCGGCAGTTATCGTGGAAAAGAACCGCGGAAGTTTCGTTGCCAAAAAGAAATGAATACTGTGAACGACTGACTCGAATTGGCTAAGTTTCGCTAATTTGGCCTCGAATTTTTCTTGATAAATGTATGTTTTCTCTGTCGCTTCTTTTTAAAATAATAAATTTGGATGTTTAAATAAATATTTGAAAATAAATTACTGTATTTATGTAATTCTGATTTATTTTATTGATTCTATTGACCTAGTTCTTTCAGTTTCGGTTCATGGCGAAATAGTTTAGTATTAGATACAGAAAATAGAAATTCAAAAAAGTTTCGATACATATTTTGTGCTTTTTACTTAATTGAATAAGTGGTGGTTATTTGTGGCATTTTGGGGGTTTCTGTTCTTCGCCTTTGGTAGAAAAATGCATTGTTTGGGGCACTCAGTTTAGTTTTGACCCACCCATCTGTTTTACTGAAACTATTTCGCTCCGTAAGCGGTCCGGTGGTGAGGGGGGTGTCATTTCTCATGTAGGGTGGTTCTGTCCTTCGGAAAGGGGATCATTTCTGATTTAGGATAGTTCTATGCTTTGTTTGTGACAAATTTCAATGCGTTTGACCTCTTAATTGTTTAAAAGCCACGAGAATTGTATTTGTGGCATACCCATGGATATTTTTAGTGACACTTTCAGAAATGTGTTGTCTGAGGGAGGGGGGGGGGTCTCTTGACTTACTCAGCTGTCTTACTTTTTCAGCTATTTAACATTAAAGATTGAAAAAATTATAAATATTTGTTAAAGAATATTAAAAAACAATTTTCAACCAGATACTTGATTCTTTGGTCTGACGTCATTTTCCTTAAAATCTCCCCCCCCCCCCTTCACCGGCCACTACTCAATCCCCCTGGTTTTGCTTCTAATTTCATTGAGGACCAATACTGCTCCGATACTCCCTAGTCGTAAATTTTACTTGAAGTAGTCCTAAAATTTCTCATCTCGCTTCCTAATTAAGCGATTTTGATCTACTGGTGGCTATAGTCTCTGCACTATCTATACATGTATCGCCTGGACATGCATATTTTTTTATTCAAACCCCCCTGAACATAACTTTCAGTTTAACTAGCCCGCATGATTTTACATCTTGGTTCCTAAATTGAGCGATTTTGAATCTTCTGGTAACTACAGTCTTTATACCATTTAAATATGAATCTCTTTCATATCAATCCCCTGGGCGCAACATTCACTTTAAGTAGTCCCCCTCTAATTTCACATCTCGGTTCCTAATTGAGCGATTTTGATTCCGCTGGTGGCTATAGTCCCGGCACCATTTGTATATGTAAGGTGACCAATCGTCCTCCTTTAGGGAGGACAGTCCTTCTTTTGTAGGTTCTGTCCTTCCTCGAAAAGTGTCCTCCTACCTGTCCTCCTTTTCGATATTTTAAAACTAATCTGTTAATCTCTGTATTCAGAGATGCCGCGCCGAACTGTTACACGTCATATGACGGTACAGTTCGGAAAGACGCGATTATGAAACGCATGCGCAGTGCATAGGAGAACTTCACGTGTCTCGCATTTGTCATGCACCATTGCGCACTTCCCTTTGTTTACTTTATATTATACTTCGTGTTTACTTCTAACGGAAATACGAAATTATTTCAATTCTTTTTCAATTGGTAACGATTTTTGGACAAGTGAGAAATCAAGATTGAATGTTGATACTCTAGCTGCAGCATTTATCGTAAAATTCAATATGAAGGATATTTCTTGCTCCGAAATTTCTAATATATTGTTACTGTTAGAAAATGATATATTGACAAAAAATATTCATTCAATGGAAAAATACTCGTTTAAGTAAATAATTAAAAGAGATGTAAGCATAATTAGTGTATTTTTGTTTGAATTAATAAAATGTTTCATTTATTTACGTTGTACTTTTTTCTTAAATTTTTTCGTCCTCCTTTTCATTGTAAAAAAATTGGTCACCTTAGTATATGTGAACTGGATATACATATTTGTGTCATATCCCTGGGCGTAACTTTCAGTTCAGTTAGCCCCACCCCCTCCCCCAAATTTCTTATTTCTCATTCTAATTGAACGATTTAGATTTTGCTGGTGGCAATCACTTAAGATATACAACCTTATTATGTCAACCCCCTGGACGTAACTTTTACTTTAAGTAGCCTCAATTTCATATTTCGGTTTTACAAAAAATGCATTGCCTTGGTTCCTGAAATATCCGTGTACGACACTTCAAGGCCTAACGATGTTTACATTTTCCGCTACAGACCTTACACACACATCGACACACAAATATCGTCTGTTATTATGTAACATGAAACAACCGTGGTGGAAGAGAGGAGACCCTCCTCTTTTTCATATTTACATTTTTATCTATCTTAGTGACTTTTGCTCCGATTTTGATGCAATTTTCACACTGTATTTTCTACTCTACAATGGACCTACTCGATCTGCTCACTCCAAACTTTGATCCACTTTTGTTGCACCCTCGCAACGAGCTAACTACTTATTGTTATAAAAACCGATATATATATTGACTGCTGGCAGGCAGAACTTGCTAGTATCATTTTAAAGACGAATAGAGATAAGCATAAAGCATAAGAATTTTCTGTAAATTCCAAATTAATTCTTGTATTAAAAATAGTTCCTTTGTTTCTGCATATAAACGGCCGCAGATTTAGTTGGTTTTCGCTCTCTAATTATGTTACTGTTTGGGTTACAAGGACGATCAGGTACAAAACTATTAGCCATAGAGTGTATATGAGAAAAATTGTGTGCATTTTGGGTGTAAAAACATTTTAACTAATCATAAAAAAATACTGCACATGTATACGACTGAGAGTATTTAATTTTTACAAATTTGATACAAATTTATTTAGAAATGTATTCAAATAATTTCCATGGTTGCAATAGGCTCTTATTCATTTCAAGGAAACTTGCATAACGTATATCAGTGCAAGTAAAATAATAATTTGGCATACGGCTGTTTCGAAGTAATGCGGGAACCAATTTATCAGTGCCGGACAAACGACGTAGTTGGCAAAAACTGAGGGATATATATACATAAATACATAGATGAGCGCCTCCCTCTACATGTCTCTCACGAGCCGCCACTGCTAAGGACCCAATTAATATTTTATAAGGACAAATTGAGATAGGCCGTAAACCATATTGCGGCATTCATTGTACTATGGAAATGCATTATATTGTATATGATGTATATACATATGATGTATATACATATGATGTATATACATATTTGCAGAGCTAGAAGTTATCCTCTATTTCCTATATATTTTTTAAAAATATATAGGAAAAACCCCAGAAGCAGAATTTTTTCCATGTGTTGCATGCAGAACAAAGAAATCTCGTCGCAAAACATAGAAAAAATTCTGCTTCCGGGGTTTTTTCTATTTTAAAAAATATATAGGAAATATAGGACAACTTCTAGGCCTGCATTTGGGAAGAAACTAAACCCTTTTTAAAAATTTCGCTAGTTCCGCAGTTTTCCTGTTCAATTGGGCTAGTTTTTTCAAAGAGTTGAGGATAAAGCATGATGGAAATTTTTCTGGTTGCAGATTTTTGGGCTACTTTCAAAAAAGTTCGATGATTTATTTTGGGGACAAATTTTGACGAACTTTTAGAAAGCTAGTAAATTTTATCTTGGAATTTCGGTAAATTTATGAATTTTAGTAGTTTTTGGCAACATTGCACGAAATCTCACAACACTAAACATTGGGCTAGTTTTCGTCAATTTTTGGAAAAAACCTGGAAACACTGGGATATCGGGCAGTGAAGCTCAAACATAAATAGAAAATGAAAAAGTGATTGCATCACTGGGGGAATTCAATCATCAGGGTTCTCCCTAGGAAAAAAAATTAGGTGGGATTATCTTACCCTAACTTCAAAATTAAGTGGGATTTTAAAAATTAACACAAGTAATTTTTTTTTTCTGAGTGGGATTTAGCAGCAAATTGCGGGAATCACGCTCTAGGGAAAACCCTGATCATGCTCCAATTTCGGGGGAAAATAGGAGTGTTGATGAAAACTAAGTAGTTTTAAGGGCCCTTAAAAGAGAAAGCTAAAAATAAGGAGTTCTTAAGGAGTTTTTAAGTACTGTGGGAACCCTGATATATCTTGCTAATAGTATCCATCTTTACAAACATCTTGCTAATAGTCTTAAAATTGTATTTCTCTACACTCCCTTCACTTCATTGCAATGAAGTCTGTATGATGCATACGCAAGCAAGAACCCATAAATGCAAAGCCTTTCAAACTGAAACTTCAGTCTCACATATAATCTGTTTGAATTCGCAAATTATTTCCATCACCAACTATAGCAGACCTAGAAATTGGAAAATAAAGGAGTAAAAGATGCTGAACACATTGTTCTTCATAAACATCTGGCTGAACAACCGGAACATGCTTGAAGCTATTGACATTACTTTTGTTTGTTTTGGTTGTTAAAATCTTACAAAATGTTTAAATGTTTCAGATGATTTTTTTTATTTTATCATTCAGAAGATTTTTTATTTTTTTTAGAATTTTTGTAATTTTTTCTAGGTTGATCGTAAAATTGGCGCAACATGGTGCAAATGCTGGAAGAATGTAAACAAATGATCATGGTTCACTATTCCCCTGAACGATGTTCAGAAACGCAACTTTATTTTTGATTCACTCACTTCGTTCTCAGGAGTGACTCACAGCATTCTTTCAGCAGTAGTCTTCATGCAAGTTGAATATCCAACACATACACAAACTCATTTGCATATTTAGGGGTGAACCCGGGACATCATTCCTGTAGGCACCGATCCCCGTGTATTTAAGAAGTTCACTTTGGAAATATCTTTAGTGAGAGGTAGGAGGAAGATTAAGAAAATCTTCAAGTCCTTAGATAGATCATGTAATAGATTGTTCTTATGTTGAGATCTGGTTACGTTATGATGGTCTTTGAATTGATAGTCTTAGTTAAAAAGGTGAGTTCAGTATTCAAGAATACGCAGTTATGTTACTCTGTGTATGTGACGATTTTTGTCACATAAGTATTTTACAGGTGAGAAAGTTCCAGTATGTGACCTATGTAAGGTGAATATTGAACGACACATAATTGAAAAACTCGTCTCTATTGATGTTTCCATTTTGGACTTCTTAAATGTATACAACGCTACCTTCAAACCTTGTATATATATTCAAATTGCATATTGCTAAAGCAGCTAGCCATTGTAACATGGCAAGATTCTTACATTCTAAATAAACGTGGACTTTGTTATTCAACCTGACTCTTGTACTTCCTTATTTTGACACTGCACTACTCTGCTCACAACGAATCAGTATCTTATTTCTACTGCATAGTCATAGAAGAACAAATCAAGCTGAAAATACAGTTTGTAGCAGGTAAGTGTAATTGGTGTAGAAGCACGAACCCTGAATAATTACTTTTTTATTAATTTCAAATGGTGGAACAATATAAAACAGTATAATTTTTCAATGTCTGAATACTCACAGGTTTGCAGTCTTCTGGCCAATCAGAAGACTGTGTGCGGGGATAGATGTAGCGAAACCATGTAATGGCTTCATCCCCTTGTTTGCCACCTTCTTCTGGGCGTACCTTAATAAGTTCTTTGGGAGTGTGAGTAGGGAAAAGACACCACCTGAAAGGCATATATTTATTAAACATGGTTAACTGGTTCTTGTCTATCATTTTTCTCAAAATAAAGCACACAAAACTAAATGACTTTTTCTTAAATTACAAAGAAGTATTTCAAATTACTTAAAAAGTAAAAAACATAGTGGCCCCCATCTTTAGACAGTGTTGTGCCTATTCTGGTGTGTTTGCTTCAGGAGAAGAATAACAGGAGCAGAACACAATGTGTAATGAGTGTCAGGTTTTTTATTGATTGTGTATGAATTTCTATGCAAAAAAAATTTTCCATTGCATCCCTTTTAATCAGCAACTTTTCTCAATTAGATGTAATTACGTGCAAATCAATTAGTTGCTCCAACAATGCACACATACCTGCCAACCTGGGAATGTGTAAAATTTTGCGTGAATGACATTTATAAAGATTTTTTTTAAACTACACTTGCAAATGACATTTCTATTGAATTTAACTATGTACAAGTACCAGCATTAAAAAAATTCTGCATTAAATATCAGGCATAGTACTGGTAGAATATGAAAATTCAGGATACCAATTTTACAAAATTTCAGGACAATAAATTATAAAACAAAAAATATATAAAGGTTTTATCTGGTGAGAATTACTTTATAATGAAAACAAATATTTATGTTTGGTAAAACACAGGTTTTCACTAAAGAGAATAACAAATATTGATCCTTAATAAGAAAACATAAACAAAAAACAAAAACAAAAAATATAGCACTGAATTATATTCCTGCCAAAATGGTTTCCTTTTTATTTGCCTAAATACCACTTTTTGGAAATACCACTTTTAATATTACTTTTTGGAAAATATCCCTTCACAGAGTTCCTACCCATTTTTAAATAGAAAAATTTATATTACGCAAATATAATTAGAAAATTAACCTTAATAATTAGCCATAATATGAAAATAAGCTAGTTTAGTCGATCTAAAATGCAACATTTAAATGATGGAGATGGGTGGAAAAATATACTAACGTATTCTCAACAATTCACGCAAAGTAACTGAATTGCATAATCGCACTGTTTATGCGAAAATAATTAAAAAATTAACCGTAATAATTAATTAGAATATGAAAATAAGCAGTCAATCAAAAGTTTAGTCAATCAAAAATGCAATATTTAGAAGATTGAGATGGATGAAAAAAGATACTATTGTACTCTCGGCAATTCATGAGAACAAACTGAATTGTGCAATCGCAGTGTTTATGTAGAAGACCCAGACCGTCCGACTCGTCCAGGGGACTGAGAGCACCTATTTGGACGGACGGCGCAGTGTTTATGTGAAATTAATCAACAAAATAACATTTTAGCGATTTATACTGAATTAGACAACCTTTGAAGAAGTATATTTATTACTTTCATAAAATAAGGGATCGAGATTTTAATTTACATTACACGCGGCCGTAAATCTGTTAATTTGATTGGTATTACCCTGCATTTTATTATGGATTTACTAAAACGATCCCGGGAATGGTAGATATCAGTGCTAAAAATGCGGAAAATTGGTGTTTCCGAGGAATTATACCATGTCTGGTTAATTGATAAATTTCAAACAAAAAAAAAGCCGGTGAATTTCACCAGAGATTGATTTCCTAGTAATGTCAAAAAATTCAGATAAATGCGGAAATGCGTAAAATATAGAAACATATGCGTAAAAGCGTAAAGAGCAGTTAAAATGCGTAAATTTTACACATAATGCGTAAAAGTTGGCAGGTATGTGCACATACTAAAACAGATATTTATAATTTTATGAAAAATAAAAGAAAACTTTTATTTTAGTATGAGCCTTCTATAAAGGACTAATATTTGTTTTTCAAATAAAACTAAATCAATAGTGCAGCTACTAAGTGTGAAGAAATGAAATACCTCTTATGTCCGTCAATCAATGCATTCCAAGCACTTGTCCCAAGGGGGTCGATGTGAATTCCAGTCCCAGACCGAGCTGATCCTGTCACGAACCATCGATACGGTGGACGCCTCTCTTCACCACAATATTTAAAGAGGTCGTCTTGGAAGTAAATAGGGATGTCATAGTCATCCAATAACTTCTTTCTGCGAGGATGCTACAAAAGGAGATTCAAAACAAGGATCAAAACTTGCATAGGCCACCTCACATTTCAATGACCCACTTAACAAATTTTAATCTCCCTACTTATGATATTTTAAAAAATATAATTTTCAACTCATGACTATTATGACTGCTTGAGAATGAGGCAGTGATACTTTGAAAACGTTCCTTTAATTTGATTATTTTCATGGCAATGACATTTTATGTGTCGATGCTGTTAAATAGGGAGATTGCAAAAGTTCAACTTATGTGGAATTTAAGTAATTGAAATGAAGTGAATAAAATCATAATAAAAATGGCTAGCAATATAAAAAATCATGCAGCAAAAGATGCAGATAACTAACTGGAAGTTAATTATTTTTACTCAGCTACCTTGATGATGTGGATTAATAGTTGGAATTTAAAATGAACGATGGACATCTTTTGGGGATCAATCAAAATTATAATTTTATTATTTTCATGCCTATGGCAATGACATTTTATGTGTCGATGCTGTTCAATAGGGAGATTGCAAAAGTTTAACTTTTAGTATTGTATCCGTCCTAAAACCGCTTTATTTTTGCCTAAATTCTGTGCATCTACATACTGAAACAACGCAATTACAATATATTTGTATTTAAATGATCATCAAACTTTGATTATTTCTACAACAAAGCCACTTATGAAGAATGTAAACAGCAAAATATGTAGAATGAGTTGTATAAGAAATGCTGCATTTCTTTAATGCAAAATTATTTAGCTCATGGAGTCTGCAATATAGCTGATATGAATGAAACAGTCATCGATTTTACACAGAGAACCAAACGATTTTTTCGATGAGGTTTTAAACATAGAGTTAAATTACTTGTACCTCCATGGTTTTAAGTTTTTAAATAAAATAAATTATAATAGTATTGTCATGAATGAAAAGAATAGAAAAAGTTTATGAATGAAATGCTGTTTTTATATAGAGGCGATTTATATTTCAATGATGTCATTTGAATAAAGTTCATTTGTTTTCGATGAAGTTTTCAAATATAATAAATTATTGTAGTATTATGATAATTTTAAAAATATTACTGAGGAATGTATCGCATTTTATAGATGTTTAAACCAGGCAATTTATATTTCAATGCCGTCATTTGAATGAAGTTAATTTTTTTCGATGAAGTTTGAAGTTTTTAAATATAATAAATTAATGTAGTATTGTGATACTTTTCATTCACACATTCTAAATTATTATGTATATTTTTTCTTAGAAATTTCTTTTCCCCTATTTTTTAGATTAAATAATATGTTTTCATTGATTAACTTAACTTTTGCCATTATTTTTACTAAAAATAGTGCTTTATAGTGTATTTAGTTAATATCAAATCTGAATTTTATTCAAATTCTATAATCCGGAAAAATCGAAAATCCGGAATCGGCAAAGTCCGGACGAGTCCGGATTTTCGAGGTTGTACTGTACTTGGTCAGACTGGAATTTTCCCCCTCCCAAACGTGCAAATTGCTTGCAAAAAGATTGTAATCACGAAGTCATCTGTACACAATCCATGTCAAGAGAACACCACAAACTATGTATTGCTTTATATATTACACCCAGGATAAGGAGAATTATTACTTTCCTTATATACATAATGTATAAGGAAAGTATTGTGACGGGGTCGAAAATTCGAAATCGAGTTTTCGACGGGAGAGCACGTTTCAAGCATCCATGATCACGAATCAAACATTTTTGAAGTGATGTCTGTGTGTGTGTGCATGTGTGTGTGTGAAAGTATGTGTGTGTGTGTGTGTGTGTGTGTGTGTGTGTGTGTGTGTGTCAGTGAGTCTGTGGAGACGATAACTGATGAACGAATGGACCGATTCAAACCAAATTTGGTACAAAAATCACAATCCGTAAACACTGGAAGCCTTTTGTTTCCATATGTAATCGAATGTTCAGAGCCCCCCTAAATTTTCAAATAAAATTTTGAAAAAATCGTCAAAAAATCAAAACCACTAATAAAGTTACGCAAATAGACATTTCTCATGTAATTTTTCATTAGAAAACGATTGACATAAATTTTAGAACGCTAACATGAACCGTTCTCGAGATATTGCACATTTTTCAAAAAAATTATTAAAAAGTCATATAAAATAATAAAAAAATATTTCCTATTGAAAAACATGTTCATTTTTCATATGTAATGCCATGCGATAAATTGGGTGACATCATTCTAGTGGATCTAGCTCGTTCCTTTCATGAAAAAATATACTTTGAGTAATACTTTTGTATTTGAACGCCAATAGTCATTTATCTGCTGTAAGAACAACTTATTTCGTCGTCCATAACGCTTGGCGAGATTTTGGCGACGAATTTGGCGGAATGTCGCCAACTTGGCGACTTTTTGAAATGTTGCCAAATTAACGAAAATCTCACCAAATGGATGAAAATGACGCTAAATCAATGAAAATCACGACTAATTGTCGAAAATTCATTATCTTAGAAAGAATATTAGTATTTACTATAAGAAAAACCTATTTTTTTACTGTAAAAGTAGAAATTCATTACGTTATATAAGGAAAGTCATGTTGTCTGATGTTGCCCACATCAGATTTTTTGTTTTATGTTATAACTGTATATTATAAAATATTATTAAGTGTATATGTTGATAACAAATCATAAACATTATTTTTCATTCACGAAACTTCTTTTTTTTTTGCTTCTTAGGAAGGTTTTTATAATTTTGGCAAAGTTCCTTTTTATAAATTTACATGTTTTTTCAACATGGCTGCCCTGACACTACCAATTTTAAGCGTCCCGGCATAGCAAACAAGCATATTGAGTTACTGATAGCTTTAACATCTGCGGGCGGCATATGGTAGATATTTTTGGCGCACTTAGCTTCATGAGGGGAACTTTTTAGGCCTAGCATGCGGACTCTTCGTCGGATGCTCGCGGACTCTTGGCGCATTAGATTCGGATTGGCGCCGCCAAAAGGGGGTTGCTGGAACTTCATGCCAAGCCGGAGAGCGCTCCTCACTCCGGATGATGTTCTAGAAGAAGAAGGTTGTGGTTTTTACGATTCTTTCTGCTTTGTGGGGGAATCCCACGAAAGGCGCCCAAATTACCTTTTTTTGCCCGAGACGTAACTCTCGTCTTTTCCGAAGTCCAAATTGGCTCAAATTTTTCCTAGAATGAAATAGATCTCACACACTGTTCTCTCTGGAGAAAAATACACTCCTACTGTATTTTGTGGTGAGACCTATCCTTGAGTCGGAGCACCTTTTCTTGGCCCAGACCCACCTTTTTGGTACGGCAAGAGCCGCCAGGCGGAATGCCCATCGAGCCCGAGTTTAAGCCGGGGGTTTCCCTCATCGACCCTCTGAAGCTGACGATCCACTGATGCAAGTTTTACAGATGTCTGTCTCACCGCCACTCGCCACCATGCCCGATGTAGTCAGCCTTCCGGCCACTGCCGGTGTGACCACCGAGACCTGCTAAGCCAGGATCCACCGGACTCTCCATGTTGATCCCATAGCACTTCCAGGTGACGGATAGATCCCGATGATTTTTTTTTGTGACGTTCTGGGGTAAGTGATATTACCTACTTATGTCGACTCATCCTCGCAGTTTTCTTCCCGATGGAAGCCTACAAAGCCACCTGGACAATTTTACATCTCACCTCTTAAAGGGAGAGGAATTTTCAATGTGTTACACCTTTTGTATGTCTCTCCTCTTAAAGGGAGTCCAAATTTTAATTAGTTTTTATTTTACATTTTTTTTTCATATACACACTACATTTTCTTTTATACACACCTTTTGGACGAAATTTCAACTAGTTCATTTGTTTGTTGTTATTGTTTTTCTTTACACCTTTTATGTGTCTCACCACTTAAAGAGGAACTTTTTGTATGTCGCACCTCCTAAAGGTGGACTTAATTTTAATTAGTTTTCATCTTACATTTTTTTATACACACCTGTTGCCTACTATGACTATTTTCATATTCTACTGTTGTTGTTGTTGAGACCCAGACCGTCCGACCTACCAGACAGGTGTAAGGTAACAGTTTGGACGGCCGGAAAGTGCCACCCAATTTAGACCGGAACCCAGTGAGGGAGGCATCCACAGGGACCATACCCTCCTTCCCTTACCACCAACCTCTCGGAAGGAATTACGGACCCACATGTTTAACGTGATCGTATATTATTATAATATTAAAAATTGTTAAAAAATAGCTGCTTGTAATTGAATGGTTGAATATCATGAAATGGAAGAAACAATTTGTTGAAAGATAAGTTACGCATACATTTAGTGCTATTAAAACAGTTACCTTCACTAGAAGTCCTTGCGTAAACATTTTATATTTTTCCTTCAAAACTTTACCAGCCTTTTTCTGAGAAAGAGTAAAATGTCACTTATACCTTTTTTCTCATTCTTTTTCTTCAAAATAAAACACACACATGCAGGTCTGTGGAAAGCGAGAGGGGAAGGAGCCTCTCCGGGCCCCTTCCGCTCTCTTGGAAAGATTATTATATTTTATTTTCAGAAAAAAAAGGTGGAAAAAAGGAATTTTTCCATTCTTAAAGCTCTATTTTAATGTTATATAAACATTTGTAGAAGTTAGAAACCATAACATTCAACTCGTTTATAGGTAATTAATTTTTAAATATATTTGAAGAATTACAATTTAAATAACACTGTCGTCTAACGTTAGTAAACGAAATATAATGGGCTCCCTTCCGCCATAAGACAACAACCATCCGGTTAATTTGATGGTAGCCCACTGGCAGGTAGCTTAATGTGCATCCGCATTTGCCAAATTACAGCCAAATTACATCATTTCTAAAAAGGCACTTGTAGGTAGCCTAACTACTTCGATCTAGAACTTTGTATAAGACCAGCATTTGATAAACAAAAACCCCTGTTATCTCTAGTCCGTTTTTTGGACGCTGTGTGCTGGGGATAAGAGAATGAAGAGCTTGTCACACGAGAACATGGATGTTTTCGTATGACAAGCTACATTTATTCTACTACCCCCAACATGCTGCGTTCGAAAAACGCAGTTCGAAAAACGCAGTGCAAATTATGGAGGATGATGCTCGTGTGCAATTCCAGAAGTTGGGAAAACATCTGCATCACAGAAAAGTAAATAAGTGCACTCCCATGATAGCAATTTATCAGTGCATTTCAATGACACCGGATATTTCAGCTATTAAAAAGAAATTACATATTTTCCCCAGCAAAAAAGGGGGAAAAGGGAGCTGATAATGGAAAAAGGGACCATTTACGAGGCCTGCAATTACATTGATTCTCCACAGAGTCCACATTGACAAAATGAAATCCAGTGCTGTAAAGGATTGTCCTCCTCCCCTTTATGAAATCCTAGTTATGCCTATGTAAAACAGTTTATGTAAAGTTGGATACAATGTCACAGATAAATTATTGTATGATTTCAGCCAAAGTCTAGGAACAAAATGTGATGTGTCACTGACATCACTGCATAAATTCAGACCTCCAAGTAACAATTGCTGTACGAAGATCTTGTTCATCATTGATTAGTACATGACAAGTAAGCTATGGTGATCTTAACATGACAAGTAAGCTATGGTGAGATTGCAGAGATAAAAATCTCAAATTCTGTGACAACACAATCCATACAGCAAACATTTTTTCAAATATGACAGTGACGTTGTAGACATTTCACGGTAGAACTACAATGTGATATCTTGTATGTGATACTGCACATTACTACCACAGAAACTTTGTTGTGACATGCCTGTTATTTAACATAAAATCATAATGGGACATCTCAGTTGCGATTTGTGAGAGGTTGTGCATTGTTGATTACAATGACTTCTTTTTGTGACGTGTTTATTACTGCATACAGATGTCATACATATCTTGATAAAATTTCGTTTTTCGATATGATATTATGTTCACATCAGTAGCCTATATTTAATAAGTATTTGGAAGGAAGTAGGGAGATATTAGTATTTTAGGAAAGAAAGGGTTAAGGATAGTCACCCAAAATTAACAAAAGTGCAGATTTGCAATATTCTATTTTTCGAAAATTTGTCTAAAAATCTGTGGGTTGTGCAATCCTTCCCCTTCCCATATTAATGTAATGTTGAAACAATGCTGTTGCATGGTCTAATTTTACAGTGCTATGATACCTATGCATGTCATAAAATATTTAGTTAAATAACTAGATCACACTGTAAAATACTGTGCAAATAAAATGTCATAAGCATAGGTTGTTTTAAAAACATGAGGCAGGTTTTTATCATCAGTGCAAACAGGTCAAGAGTTCCACACCAAATGGATTAAACTGTGTGCTAGAAGTCTCTTAAAATAAGCAGAATCAACCAATGATGGTGAGAAGAAAAAGAAGGTATAAAGCCAAAAAAATGGATACAAAAGAGTAAAAATGGAGGGAATAAGATAGAGAAACCAATTAAAATTGGTCAAACCATAACCAAGAGAAATAGCAAGTCAGAAAAATTATCCCTCACATTATAAGACTTTTCATTGCCACAAAGAAATCTGTGTTCAAATTTCATGAACATTTTTTAATAACAGAGGCACAGGAAGATCAGAAAATATTTATAAATATCTAATCACTGCCAGATAACCAGCAATTATTTTGAATTTTTTTCTGCTTCAAAAATGCTACAAATTTTTGACCTGGATTTCTTTGTGGTTTACATCCATAAAAGTTCTAATTATAATAATTTGAATATAACACCCTATATCTTCCAGTTATGGATTGAAGATGTTTAACTGATTTCTCTATATATCTTATACCCCTATTTTCAATTTTTTTCTGATTTTATTCAATTTCCTTTCCTACAAGTAAAACAATTTGAAAAGAAACATGAAACAACTTACTTCACCGAAGCTGCTATCAAATATATAGAGTGGGCTATCATCTTTATTATGTTGCATGTAGTAAACAAAATACTTCATTTTTAGCTTCACACTGAACCCTTCATTGTCTTCACCACACTTGAACTTTTGATTTCTGTATTTGCGAGCCAGTCGCTGCAATGAAAGAAAGTATTCATGCTTAACATGATGGGGAAAAGTAAAACAGAAATAGTCAAAAAATTTATACAATTTTAGGCAGTTGAAACTCCCACCCAAACAACATAATAAAATTCCCTGGCTTTTCTAGGTTTTAAAATTTTTTCGGCCTAAAAGACAAATTGAAATGAATAACCAAGTGCCATTTTTTATACTATGTTTTTCATTACATACGATATATCTGACAGTGCAATATATTCAAGGAACTTAAAAAAACTTTCAATTAACAAAATTTTAAAACTCTCTATTTTTTCCCAGTTTCAGGCATGAGACTGAGAAAATTGCAGAAATGAGGAAACTATGCAAAAGCAAAAATAATAATAAAAGCAAATAAATAAATAAATAAAAGCAATAAAATAATAAATAAATAAAAGTAAAATCTGCGACATACTTATCTCATAAAAAAAAATATTCTATACCATTTGCAAATCTGTTAATTTGAAATAATTGTAGCATATTCATACCTACCAACATCAGAGAACAGAAATCCAGTAGATAGCATGGTGAGCATATTCTGTAACGCTGTACAAATCAGAGTATAACCTGTTCATTGTCACTTAGGAAAAAATAGGGATTTTTGTTTTTACATCAACACAAAAAAATAGCTCATTATAACATTGAAAATGCCTATTGCATAAGAAAAATATTTTTACATAGTCAGTGAATAAAAAACATATCAGTGACATAAAAAGGGAAATTTTTTAGGGGGGCTGGCTCCAGGGGTGTAGTTGAGGGGTGACGCAGGCGGACGCAAACCCCCCACCTTTTCTTCTGATCTCAAGCGTACCCCCACTTTTTATTTTGTACGGGGATGCTCTTTTTTTTTAAATTTATATATACATATATAACCCCTCTGCAGCTTGGCATAGATGGAATGCTTGGCCAATGGCCTCAGACTATTATTCTTTGGTCACTCTTCCTCTGAAAAAACATATGGATAGGGATGGCGGTTATTACAAAAATAACCGGTTTTTGGGTCTTTTTAGAAAAAAAAAAAGTTTGTAGACAAAAAAAATTTATTTACATTTTATTTACATTCGTATTTTAGAAATTTTTCAAAGCTAAAAAGCTTTTAAAAAATCATTAGAAAAATCAATGACAAGTAGTTCCTTTTATTTCTTTATCGCAACCGATATGATGCGCAGAATTTTACTTTTCCTAACGAGTAGAAGTACAGTACTTTATCACAAAAAGGAACAAAAGAGAAGTGCCTTTTCCAAGAAAAAAGTCAGACAGCATGGCACCCTGGCAGATTGGGTTGGGACGCACCCCAAACAAGAATCATTTCTCGTCATTCGAAGTCGTGTGCGAGTGTAGAAATTTCTGCTTCTGTCTCTTCGATATAAAACTAAATTACATGTGAAAAAATGAAGAGGCATAGACAATCAAATCTAAAAAGTTTTTTTATTCCCAACATTCTGCACGTGGTATTGATACAACAGATCGACCGTCTCCTCCAGAAGCTATTTTGTATTATGTTTTAATCTTCCAATTTATTTAAATTTTACATTTATGTGATGAATCATCACTTTCATGTAATAAAACATTAAACTGCAAAGGCGTTATAATATAAAGTATGTTAATGAATTATTCTTAAAAAAAACAGGTTTTTTCTAACCCCAGTCGAGTCCGCCCCTGGCTACGGTCTTGGTTTGAGTGTTTGACCACAGCCGGTCTACACACAGGCCGTGGCGCCACTGAGGAGAAATTGTCGTGACCTCACGGTAAGAGGAGAGCATTCGGAAGGAAGAGAACAAAAATCCAAGCGCGGTCAGCGTCCCTCATGGAGTGGTTGATGATTGCAAAACGTTTTTGAGGTTTTCGGAATGTTCTATTAGTTTTATAGCATCGTGTTTTGTGCATAATAAGTTGTTCTTATGTTTTATTATCATTTAACTAACGTTCATAAGTGCTTTAGAGCCATTTTTTAAATAGTTTATATCTGTGTAATTATCAATGCCTCGCGTGTTCCGTTCCCGGTTGCCGGTCGAACTATACGGCAATTTCTAAAAGTATAATAACTTTTCAACAAGAGCAGCAAAACAACAGCCTGCCAACTTTAGAAGATATCAAGGTTTATGTTTGTACTATTCAAGGAGAAAATTGGACCCACCTTTCAATTGATGACAAGCTGTATCTTTTTAAAGTTCGCATTAATGCATCATCTGTGCCATGTGTTATTGCGAATATCAGCATATGCCAAGAAAAAACGTTCGATGTTTTTTGAAAATCTCCAGTGCAGTGAGAAGCAGCTACAAAAATGTGGAATACAATTTAGCCTAATTACAAATAAACATGATCTGGATTTATTAATAAGTGCATGTGAAACTGTGCATTCTACTCCATCACAATTAGATTGAAGCCGCAGTGAAGCTGTTGGAGAAACAGAAGCAGGTATGTTTAGAAATTTGAACCGCCAAATTAGACATTTTAATTGAACAAGTAAAACTGCTAGAAAAACCAAAACATCAGCTTAGATTTTCACAAGAACTGTTTATTCTATGCTTTAAAATATACTTATCTAGTTCTTCGTGCTATAAGGCATTTAGAAATTCAAAGGTGTTGACATTGCCTCATGTGAGAACATTAAGTATTTCAAAAAAGTTAAATGTGGATATAGATTTTTTTAATCCGTGTAATAGTTATTTAAAACGTAGGGTACAATGTTTAAACGAAGACCAAAAATTTGTCTCTCTCTTAATTGATGAGATTTATGTTGATCCTAGGTATACGTTTAAATGTGGTAAAGTTACCAGTGATTGTTTTGATAGTAATGAAAAAGCAAAAACTGCCCAAGTGTTTTTGATTACATCTATGTTTTCGAATTATAAAGACATAATAGCAATTGCTCCAGTTTCAACATTTACGGGACAAAAGCTCAATAATTTGGCATCTATGTTAATTTCCAAGTTAAAAGAACTTGACCTTAATGCAGTGTTTCCCAAACCGTGCGCCGCGGCGCACTGGTGCGCAGCGAAAGAATTAAAATTATATTAAAAACGAGTAAAATATGAAATAAAACTCTTAATATAAATCATTAATATTAAAGTAATATAAATGGTGGTGTAATTAGTTTTTTTCCACTTGCCCCTTTGTGAATTTTGGCTCGTTTTCTTCTTGGATGTTTCATTATTTTTCATTGGACGGAGAAATGCTGCGGGAAGGCAGAGGTACCGGGAGTGTTTCCATGGAATAAAAGCGTTTTAACCGGGAACGGGGGGTCACAATCCCCTCCGGCCTTTTTACTGCCGTTGCTGTATGTACTCTCTAAACTCCCTCCCCCTTTCCACGCTCTCCTCTTTTCAATCATTTTCAACGATTTTCTAACTAGTTTCGGCTTATATTGAAAGTGCAGCATTGTGCCTTACAATACTTTGCTTTTAAGTCTTGGTTTACTTGTTCATATATTTTAAAAATATTTTATACTGTATATATATATATAATTAGTGCGCCAAAAAATTTTCATTTGTTTTAAAGTGTGCCGCGAGTTAAAAAAGTTTGGGAAACACTGCCTTAATGTATTGTCTGTTATTACTGATAACAACAATATTAATAGAAGCATGTTTGCTTTTTTTAAGAAACACGATAAATTTAATGATGCTGTATATAATCCAAGTAATCCTGATATACCTCTGTATTTGATGTATGATCCTGTTCATTTATTAAAATCTATAAGAAATAATTGGTTAAATGTAAAAGACACTAAATTGCAGTACCCTGATTTCCAAAATAATAAAAACCTTAAAGAGGCAATTTTTTCTGATTTACGGAATTTATACCACTTTGAAAAAGATAAACTCCTTAAATTTTCTCACGTGTTAACATTAAAATCATTATATCCATCTAACATTGAGAGGCAAAAAGTATCCCTTGCATTAAAAGTATTCAATATTCAAAACTCTAATATTTATTAGAAATCAATTGAAGTGATTTTTCTCATCAGCAATGTGAAAATATTTCAAATTATATGTAAAAATAGAATTGTCACACAATATTTTTTGCTATTATACATATGGTTGTAGAAATTTTGATGTCATATTAATTGCATTGTTTACAGTAGTAGAAAAAAAATGAAAGCTACTTTATTCATTAACACTGGGTTTGTAACTGTAAAAGGATCTAGATTATATATAATTTTGTAATCATTTAGACAGAGTAGTTCTTGCATTGTGGGAGCTCCAGTAAAAGAATATACCCCACCCCCCCTACATCTAAGTTTAGATAATCTTTATGAAATTAACTGTGCTAAAATTTAGGCATAGAAATGAGTAAAAGTGTAATTATTTTGAAATATTTTTTATCTCTCAATTTGAAAGTTTTCCCGAGTTAGCGTGAGTTTCCCTTCTAGCGTCACGTCATGATTCTGGCGCCTGAGTGTAGATCGGCTGTGGTTTGACCCCCCAAAAAACCATTAGTATTCAAAGTCTTCGTAATCAAAATATAAAACTAATGTTTTCAAGTTTTCGTTGTAAGTTTAGATTCTAAATTTTTATATTCTTAAACATAAAAAATAAATGTTTATGAGAGATCAAAGTCTTATTATTGCTTCTTAAAACCCCTACAGGAATGCCACTGCAGCTGTTTCTGATGAGAGTGATATCTCTGATTCAGAATCCTACACTTTGCATGGCGACAACGACGGAAATGGCATAAAAGTTTCCAGATCAACTTGTGATGAGATGGGAAAGTGGCCCAAAAATTGGAATGAAAAGCAAATAGAGACATTTAGAATCAAGTACAATTGGCTAGATGCTAAAGAAGGAAGACTTGGATGTACTGAATGCAAGTACGGATTGCCACAGGGACTCGGCGTAATGCGAAATCAAGAGATTGCAGTATCAAATGAATAGGCAAAATATTTGATAAGTGAAATCAATTGTCCAGACCGAAGAAAACACTTGGCATCACTAAGAAAACAAATCTCCAAACATTTGAACTCAGAAGCTCATACAAGAATTCGTAAATTAAACGATACATAGAAATTGAATATTCTTCCTCAGGCTGTTGAAAAATAAGTTGCTACAGGGGATTTGGAAACCGAATGAATTTTTAGAACAGTCTACCTACCACATCGCTAAGATGAATCGGCCATTTAGTGATATAAGTTCTCTTGTTGAATTGCAGAAATCTAAAGGATTGGATATGGGTATAATTCTGCACTCTCGATACTCTGCAAACCAAATAATTTCCACTATTGCTAATAAAATGAGAAGAATCGTAAAATGCCTAGTGGAAAATAATTCAAAACTCTCTGTACTTATTGATGAATCCACCACAGTTAGCAGCAAAACAGTACTTGTTATAAACCTGAGAGCATCAGTCGAAAGAAAATCTGATCCAATTTTTATATTTCTTGACTTAATTGAATTAGAAAACCAGACAGCAGAAACAATAACCAATGCTCTCCTTAAATGCTTGAAATCTGTTGGTTTTACCAAAGAGTATCTAGAAAAAAATTGGATCTCTTTCGTTTCTGATGGAGCAAGCGTGATGTTGGGGGAAAAATCTGGAGTTGCTTCAAGGTTGTGGAAACTGTGCCCTTCAATACTTTCTTGACACTGCATGAATGATCGATTGGAAGTTGCAGTTGGCGATGCTGCCAATAGTGTTAGAGCTCTAAATCATTTTAAAGCCTTTCTGGAAGAAATTCATAACATCTACAGTCAATCTGCGAAAAAGCAACGCCAGTTATCCAATATTTCAAAAGAGTTGGGCCTTAAAATGTTAAAAATAGGTCGCATTTTGAGCACAAGATGGGTAGCGAGCAGTTTTAAAACTGTGCGGACTGTCTGGGATTCATATAGTTCATTATATGCTCATTTTGTTCAAGCTTTATTGAATATCAATCGAAATTCCGTTGAGCGGACAAAATTTAAAGGGCTTGCCCGACACCTTGGCAGCTCAGAATTTTTAAGAAATTTAAGCCTTATGCATGATACTCTAAGTGAATTATCGAATTTGTCTCTACAATTACAGGCACAATATATAACCCTTTTGAAGGCAAACACTTTAATAAAACGAACAATTCGGGTTTTAGAATCTTTCAAAACTTCAGTAGGGGATAAATATGAAATCACCTTAAAAGCTGAAAAAGAAGGAGTTTTTGAAAACATTGAATTGACAAGCTACCCAAAACTTGCAATTATCAACCCTGGCTAGTTCCTACAAAGCCTCGTAGACAATTTGAACGAACGATTGTTAAATGAACCAACTGAAGTGGCCTTATTATCCGATTTAACAATTCTCGACACCAGCACATGGCCAACAAATTTGAACATTCGTCATGGGGAGAAAGAAATAAAACGTGTATGCTCCCGTTTTAATCTTGACCATCGTACAATTATCAATGCGATGAGAAAATATATTGATAATAGAGAGATGTTACCTCTTATGATATCTTACCCTTAAAAGTGTGCATCGACACTATTCCATCTGGAACAGCTGAGTGTGAACGCTCATTTAGCCAGATGAACATCATCGCTTTGGATGAACGTTCAAGCCTCTTAATTAGTTCTATTTCAAATCTACTAATGATCCACATAAACAGCTCGCCAATTACTAGATGGCAACCTCAACTGTATATAAAAGTTTGGAACTCTCAGAATCACAGAATGGCAACAGACACACAATCAAGAAGAGATGAAAAGGATAAAGGCATTTGTGAAAAAGTATCTATGGAAAATTCTTTGAGATAATTTCATTTCAAAATGCAAGAATATTAATTGATTTTTCTTTCTTGAGCTGAGAATCATATGCTTTGGAGCACAATTTTTGGTTTTTAATAAATAACTAAATAAAATTAGAATAATTATTATTCTTTTGATTTTATCAACATGTTAAGAGTTCGAGTTGGAAAGTAAAAAAAGAAATTTAAAAAAAACTGAATACAATTGAAAAAGTATCTGAATACAAAATCCACGATACATTTAGAGACTAGGGTCGTTACTCAAGACATTTTATATGGGTGATACTTGTATCGCGATACTTCCCAGCCCTATGTCAGTCACAGAAATTATACAGTATTGGCTAAAATTCTTCAAAAAAAGAGCATCCCCCCACTTTCTTTTTACGACTACACCACTGGCTGGCTCACTGAAACAAAAGATGTTTAGTACTCAAATTTCAATTTAGTGTTTTGAGATTGACTAGAAAATAAGGTGGGGGGGGGGGGGAGATTCCATTGTGCAATGACCCATTTTGAGCATATTTTAAAGAAAATAATACTTCATTTTTATGTAAACTGCAAATATGTGAAAGTATTGTTTAACTAATTTGAGATTTTATTAAAAGTAAGATGGTTGGAAAAGGATATTTAAAAATTACAGGGGAATTTATTCTACACAAGCAAAATCATACTTAAAAAATAATAAATATTTTACAAATATAGTAACTAATAATGAAACATACTGCAAAGAAATGAATGTTGTGCATTTTTTAATTCACATAATTTGAAACTAAACATACATCGCACAGGAATATAATCTATACCCAGAAATAACACTTAAAGGAATAATCAATATTTTATAAAAATATTAATTAATGAAATCTACTACAAAGAAATGAATGTTGTGTATTTTTCACTCACATAATTTAAAATTAAACATGGGTGGAAAAGTATGTTTCAGCATTACACGGCAATGTAATCGATATATACGAAATCACACATATTTGAAACAGTATCCATCAATAAAGTGAAAATGGTGAAACTTAGTACTTGTACTAGATTTATGCATGGAAGAAACAAAATGGCGGCAAGTTCATTCAAAATTCTCTTTAATAGAGAATTTTTATTGAAAAATCCCAATTTTAGGAATTCTAAAAAATTTAACAAAAACCGAGAGATTCTCATTAAAAATCATCAAAAACCAGGAGTTGGCAGCTATGCATATTATATTCTTTATGAAATTATACACAAAAAGTTAATTTAGTACTAAAATTTTGCAATACTAGAAGACAGCAGAGGTCTGCAGAGGCCTCGGTCATGGCCCACAGGTTTAGTCCCGGCCTGACCTGTTGGAAGGGCTGGGCTTGAATTTTGAAACACTGTTTAGAGCCGAACCAAACTTTAGCATGGACAACAGGCTTAATCCCAGCCCGACTTGTAACCCACAGGTCGCGCTGGCTTGAATTTTCAAACACTGTTTTCATTCGAACTAAACTCGGCCTTGGTTTTTTAAAAAATTTAGTTGGGTCAGGAAAAAATTATTTAATTTTGAAAAAATTTTAAATAAATTTTAAGAGTACATGAATTTATTGCTTTGATTTTAGTTATGTAAAGATAAATATAAAGAAACACTTTTACCTTATTTTTTTTATACAAAAATTTCACAAATTTGGGTATTTAACATATTTGAATATACAAATAATTTTGGGCCGAGCCAAACCAGGATGAAATTCAATGGTCCTCGGGCAAGGACAGATTCTACATCTGTAAATCTCTTCGGATTTGGGTCGGGTTTAATGATTATTTTTTTAAGTAATTTACTGATTGGTGTTGTAGTGTTTAAAAACCGAGAATCCATCTAACTTTATTAACTAGGCATTCAATGATCCAAATCTAAAAATACCAGATTGGTATGCAGCTAGTTCCCGATCTGAAAACCAAACTATTTTAAGTCACAAAGTTTCAATATATTGCAATTTAACAATAAATCATTTCATACTAATTGCATTAAAACAAGACTTACGGGCAAAGTCCACTTGTATTTAGATTTCCAATTATCAGTACATCCCATAATAACAACAGGTTTATAAACCTTTTCATATCTTTCAATGAAAACATTTGGTGGAACATCTTTCACATGAATACGCTCCACATTATCTTGAATGGAATTCAAATTCAATTCAAAGGTACCAGCATAGTTGAGTTTTGTCCAACCATTTCCATCCTTATCATTGAGCTCTGAAAAAAGGTAAATTCTTTTTAGATACAAACTCGAACAACAATATTATGAGTGATCCAAATAATAAAACAACCTAACACTACTCATTGATTCATGCCCATAAATGATATGGCCAGGATTGATTTACATTAGATTCATTTTACCCTTTTCAATATGTATATTGTAGTAGCATGCCAGAGTCATTAAGCAGTAACAACTTTAAATGGATTCGACAGTAAATGCTAAAAACAATTTTAAATTATGCATATAACTTGTAGTAAAAAATAAGTTATAAACTACTAAATCATAGACATGTAAAATATATGAGAGCAAGAAAGCCGGAAAAAGCAAAATTATTTATGTCCTCAGGGATAAAAAATGAATGAAATGCATATATACGTATTTCTTCTACACATATTTCTTGATTAAAAAAGTGCATCTAGTATGTCACAAGTTTAAAGCAATGTATTTCAATTTATAATGTCGTATTTTGTTTTCACACTCAATGATCGATTAATTTGCTTCATTAACAAAATAAGTTGGGATGCTTTCTTGACACTATATACCATTTAATAATTTATTTTAAGGGGATGTTTCAGTCACATGCTACCTGTACCATCAATGTAATTTTATAAAATTGAGTATCAATAAAAAAAATACTGCATGTGAAAGTCTGAAATTTACTTTGCTTGTAAAATACGCTTTTCTGAGTCTTCTAATACAATTAGAACACTCATTATAGTCAGTAAATATATCAAATTAATTTAAAAAAAGGAGTCTTTTATATTTGAAGGGGTGTTGTGTGGTGGTGCCATCTATGTTTAAAATGAGTAACTATGTTTTAGAAATCACCAATAACGTATAGCAACCCACTAGCCTGTCAACGCAGTAATGCACCAACGAGTTCATTCCATCCTATTTGGAGTAGGGTAGGAAGAGTCGGGTCATTTTCGCCTTGCTCAATTCCTTCTGCAAATGGGAGTTCTTCAGCTTCAGGGGACTTGTTTTTCTGCTTTCTGTAATATCTGGGGGCTATGGTCTTGCGCTAGCTTGCGGAATTAAGTATTATTTTTATACGATAATAACGCAATAGATTTCTACTTATAGCAAACTCTCTATACATGAAAGAACCTTCATATTTTTACCAATTCAAAGATCTGAGCACCTGATTTTCCCTGCAGACTCAAATTCATTTTCTCATTATTTCGTTATTAATTCATTAAATTGAGTTTAATTGCACTAAATAACAAGCATAAAAATTCAAATTACACTCAATTTACACATTTAATTCAACTTTCATTTGGTAACTGGACTTATTCTCAAAACCGGCATAGTAAACATGTTGTTGTTGTTGAGACCCAGACCGTCCGACCTACCAGAAATGTGTAAGGTAACCGTTTGGACGACCGGGAAGTGACACCCAATTTAGACCGGAACCCAGTGGGGGAGGCATCCACACGGACCGTACCCTCCTTCCCCTTCCACCAACCTCTCGGAAGGACTTACGGACTCACATGTTTAACGTGATCATACTCCGCATGAATATAATGACAGTTGTGGCAGCGTGCAAATCCTGCACACAAACCACCGGGCTACCGCCCGAAATGTGTCAACAGCATGCGGTGTTCCCAGGTGGTTACCCACCCAAGTACTAACCGCGCCCGATGCTGCTTGACTTCGGTGATCTAACGAGAACCGGTGTTTTTAGCACGGTAGAGCCATTGGCTCGGCATAGTAAACATGTGAAAAAAACTAAAATATCTTGAGAACGGATAGTCTTAGAGTAATGGCATTGGTCTTATTCTTTTCATCGTCAAAAATTACATACAAAACAAGCATTTAATTAATGCATTTGATCATACGTAGTCTTTTATTTCAGATTTTGACGATTTTTGTGGGCAATTTAACAAAAGAAAAAAAACAGGTTTTTTTCCGAATCGCACAAAAATCTAATTAGCATTAGGATCACCTACAAGTGAATTAACTACAAATTTTGTGTACTACCACTATTAGTTTTTCAGCTACAGTGGATACAGGCAATTTTTGCGGGCCATTTTGGGGGGGGGGATATTTTATCCTGAATCAAACATCAAACCAAAATCACATCAGCACCAGGGTCATCCACAAGAGATTTACCTACCAAATTTTATGAAATCCCGTCAATTAGTTTTTTAGTTAGATTGGATACATACATTGCACAAACACACACACACACAGACCTCATGCTAAAAATAGTTTTATCGTGTTCTAGAGGCATCAAAACGTGTAGATCCGTCGAAAACTCAAGTTGCGATTTTCGACACGTTTCCAATAATTTTCCTATACATTACCATTTATTGCAGGGAAAGTTGATTAAATATATCAATCGTTTCAGAAGCAAAAAACATCATCCTTCTTCAGAAGTTAAGTTCAGTTCTTAAGAAGTTCTTTGCTGGTGTGTTTGCTCTTTTTATTTTGACAATGGAGGCCTCGGAAACTGGTTGATATAACACTTCACTCAATAAGTCTCCGGTCTGACACCTATATGGCAACACTGTTGACAGACCCATATGATTTCTGGATGGTACCAACCTTCAAATGATACGTGTCAAAATTTCATGACATTCTGACAGTCAGTTTACAGGTTACAGCGGTTTTAGTGACCCCAGTTTTGTAATTTTCAAAACAATGGATAAAAAAGAATTTCGTGTGTTGATTAAACATTGTTTTTCGGTGGGGAAAAATACTGTTGAAGCCAAACAGTGGTTTGATAAGCATTATGGAGACTCTGCACCAGGGAAATCAACTATTATTGACTGGTATGCTGAATTTAAATGCGGTCGTACAAACACCGATGATGATGAAGGCTCTGGTAGCCCAAAATCGGCAGTTGTTCTGGAAAACATAAAAAAAGTCCAAAAAATAGTTTTGAAAGACCGTAAAGTGAAGTTGCATGAGATAGCTGACACCTTAAAGATATCAGAAGGTAGTGTGTTTACAATTTTACACGAAAATTTGAACATGCGCAAGTTGCTTTCGACGTGGGTGCCGCGTTTGCTCATACCGGACCAAAAACAACAAGACATGCCCTGTGTCACAAGTCGATGAAAATGATGATTACATTATATGAATTACGTTTCGAATTGCTTCCTCACCCACCGTACTCTCCAGATCTGGACCCCAGTGACTACTGGTTTTTTGCAGACATCAAAAAGGTGCTCTAGGGAAAGAAATTTAGCTCAAGTGATTGCCGAAACTGATGCCTATTTTGAGAGCAAAGACAAATCGTTCTACAAAAAAGGCATCGAAAAGTTAGAGGAGCGTTGGAATGAATGTATCACTCTTGAAGGAGAGTATGTTGATGAATAAAGTCGAATTTCTAAAAAAAAGTTGTTTTTCTTAGTTAGATCGGAGACTTATTGAATGATGTAGTATTCAGCCAAATGTTTATACTGTACCTAATAACGAAGTATTTTACTTTTCCTGCAATACATGGTAATGTATAAGGAAAGTATTGGAATCGTGTCGAAAATCACAACTCAAGTTTTTGATGGATCTATAAGTTTTGGAACCTCTAGAAAACGAAAAAAGTATTTTTAGCATGATGTCTGTGTGTGTGTCTGTGCAATGTATGTATCCACTCTAACTCAAAAACTGACGGACCAAATTTCATAAAATTTTATAGGTGAGTCCCTTGTGGGTGACCCTGGTGCTGATTAGATTTTGGTACGATTCAGGATAAAAGAACCCATCTTGTTTTACGAAATGGCGCACAAAAATAGCATGTATCCACCCTAGCTAAAAATTTAATGGATCAAATTTCACAAAATTTGGTAGATAAGTAACTTCTGGGTGATTCTGGTGCTGATAACATTTTGGTTTTATTCGAAAGAAAAGAACCTGCCTTTTCTTGAGAAATGGCCTGCAAATATTGTAAAAATCCAAAATAAATATCTCCGTGTGCTCAAATGTATCAATTAAATGCTTGTTTTATACGTAATTTTGATGATGCAAAAAATTAGATCAACCTCATAATTCTAGGATTAGACGTTCTCGAGATATCTAAGGTTTCTTTTGAAGTTTGCAATGCCGGTTTTGAAAACATGTCCAGTTACCAGATGAAAACGAAAACTGAATTAAAAGTATAAATTTAGTATATTTTCAGTATATTACTTATATTCATGAATACTGGAAGAAATATCCATATATTAGAAGATTACACATACTATAACATATGAGTTTCTAACATCTTTGTCAAAATATAACAGATAACGTAATAGAAATTGAACATATTAATAAATCCGTAATCTTTAAACCTGAAGGCCGTTATTGATTCTAATATATGCCAAAATGAAAGCCCTAAAATTGTATGGAAAGATATACATGTATTACTTATATTGTCGTAGATTAGAAGATATGCCCATGTGTTAGAAGATTACCCGTATTACAATATGGGTTTCAAAAATCTTTGCCAAAATTAAACAGATGACATAATAAATTGAAAATATCAAAAAACCCTGTAAAGATAATCCGTACTACAACACATGAGTTTCTTAAATCTTTGTCAAAACAACAATAATCCCCGAATCAATAATCCAGAAAATATCAGTAATAATAATGTTTAAACCTGATGACAGTAATTAATATAATCCTGTCAAAAATGCAATATCGATAAAATTTATTGTACCTACATATCTTTATTATTTAAATCGGAAAAGATTTAATAAAAATCATCTGCAGCATAAACCCATTGGATTTAAATCCGTTACTAATCGACCTGATATAATTTACTTCAAATAAATTGCCGTAAAAAATATCATGTGCATAATGCTATTTCTATGGAAGGTTCAATTGTGGTTTTTCTTATTAATACCTCGACAACCCTTAGTCCTAGAAACTCCAAACATGGAGTAAATTTTAAATGGGGCTATCCCAAGTCTAACTCAAAAATTTTATCCAATTCGGTACAGCCATTCTCTCGTGATGATGGGACAAATATACAAATAAACACACAAACTGACAAGTTTTCAATCTTTGAAAATCAACAGGCTTATTGGTGTTACTGATTAGATGATAAATATTAAACCAGGTAATAATAATAATAAAGAAAAAAAAAGTGCCATATCTTAAGAATGGTGCATGTTATCGTTCTGAAAGTTATGTCATTCTCTTTAAAATAAAAAAATCTGATGTGGGCAGCACATGACTTTCTCTGCAGACTCATATTCACGTTCGGTTTATTTCTTCAATAATTCATTAAAGTGAGTTTAATTGCACAAAATAACCCCCACAACTATTTACAATGACACTGAATTGGCACTTTTAATTCAATTTTCGTTCTCAGTTGATAACTGGACATTTACCAACGGTGGTGCAGCGTAAATGCGAAAAAACTAAAATATCTCGAGAATGGCTAACCCTAGTGTAATGAGATTAGTCTTTTTCTTTTCATTGTTAAAAATTATGTATAAAACAAGCATTTAATTGATACATTTGAGCATACGTAGTTTTTTATTTTACATGTTGAAGATTTTTGCAGGCCATTTCGCAAAAAAAGGCAGGTTACTTTTTTCCAAATCACACCAAAATCTAATCAGCAACAGGGTAATCCACAAGTAACTTATCTACCAAATTTTGTGAAATTTGGCCAATTAGTATTTCAACTAGAATGGATA
The DNA here is from genome assembly GCA_951213105.1 of Amaurobius ferox. NCBI lineage: Eukaryota > Metazoa > Arthropoda > Arachnida > Araneae > Amaurobiidae > Amaurobius > Amaurobius ferox. Next base: position 703,148 of record OX578151.1, read on the forward strand.
CATAAAATTTTTGTGGGCCATTTTGCAAAGAAGGGCGGGTTCTTTTTTTCCGAATCGTACCAAAAGTAATCAGCACCAGCGTCACACCCAAGTGACTTATCTACCAAATTTTATCAAATTCGATCCATTAGTTTTTGAGTTAGAGTGGATACATACATTGCACAGACAGACACACACACAGCTGTCATACTAAATATAATCTACCAAATTTTGTGAAATTTGATCTATTAGTTTTTCAGCTATAGTGGATACAGGCAATTTTTGCGGACCATTTCACAAGAAAAGGTAGGGTTCTTTTATCCCAAATCTTACCCAATACTAATCAGCACCTTACCTACCAAATTTTATGAAATTCGGTCTATTAGTTTTTGAGTTAGAGTAGATACATTGCACAGACAGACAGACACACACACAGACGTCACGCTAAAAATAGTGTTTTCATATTCTAGAGGTCCTGAAATGTATAAATCTGTCAAAAACTCAAGTTGCAATTTTCGACATGATTCCAATACTTTTCCTATAGATTACCATGTATTGCAGGGAAAGTCAAAAGACACATAAAATGGTGATTTTTGCAATAAATTATAGCATAATTATGTTTTTTTAGTAATTGATAAATTTACAAGAAAATGTTCGAAACATTGAAGGAGTTACTGTGGTTTGAACTCCCGGATAAGCAATTGACTGACATTTATTATTTGGAAAAATCTCACAAAATTTATTATATTTGTTTTATTTGTTCCAGGCATGTAGCACTAAATGCAAAAAAAAAAAAACTGATATCTCGAGGACGGCTCTTGATCATTTCTAAATAATTGTGTCCATTCATTTGAGGTTAAAATTATGTATAAATATTAAAAGTATGTAAAAGTATGGTATGGACCCTGTGGTTGCCACACCTATTAGGTTCCAGTCTAAATTGGGTGGCACTGTTCAGACCTCCCCCAAACTGTCACTTTACAATTTCCGGATAGTCTAAGTAGGAAAGTCTAAGTAGTTCCTGGTTATAGAAATGAATCCAGGAGTTGTGAAAACATGCTTATTCGTCAATTAAAATCTAGTCAAAAGACACATAAAATGGTGATTTTTGAAATAAATTATAGCAGAATTATGTTTTTTTTAGCATTTGTTAAATTTACAAGAAAATGTTCGAAACATTGAAGGAGTTACTGTGGTTTAAACAGGTGTTTATCTAACAATTTTCGTACTCGCACATTATAGGGACTCCTGAACACATTTTAAACACTTCCCTATGTTTGACCAATCATAAAATTTGAATTGGAGTTCTACAGAGCACTTGTCATTTGATAAAACGTTTGTTAATTTTGATTGAGATCATTTCACTTTTAAAACATAGGACCAACATAAATAGAAACAGTACGTTATAAGTACTCCTGAACACTTTCCTATCAGTCAAAAGTGAAGTATAAAGTAATATTTTCCGAGATATTTTGTATTTGAGATTTCAGTAAAAAGTATACGTACTCCTAAACACATTTCATATACAAGCTCATAGAAAGCGATTGAGGTCGCCTTGGGGCTAGAGCCTCTCCATAAATTAACCTGGCTTCCATCTCATCGCGACCGCCCTGTTTGTAGATATACAGATTCACAGTGACCAGGTCGTCATTGACGACCAAGTTTGCAGTTATGGTGACCAAAATTATTACAGTAAGTCGCATTTCTGGAGGCCAATTAATTTTTAATAATTAATAGTAGCCCAAATAATTATGCTTAAAAATATTAGTTTGTAAAAAAAAAAAAAAAAAGAAGAAACTTGCAATAATTTATCATATAGGAAAAAGAGTTCACTAATAAATAATTTTCCAGTCTTCTACTTTTTTTAGGAAACGTGAAAGGAGGTGCTTTTGCCTTATTTCTTTTCTGATTTTCATCTTGTTAATAAAATTCGTATTTTTCTTTTTTCGAGTGGGGGGAGGGGGGGGGACAATAACGTGTACAATCTCTAATATTTTGATAATATACCTTACAGTTGAAGGTTGTGGCCTCGTCGTCAGCCCGGTTTCGTTTTGTATTTCGGATCGGAGATTCAATAGAAAATTAGGAGTTTCAAGGGGTCCTAAAGAACAAAATGTGAAGAGATTCTTGAGGAATTTTTAATGACTGAATGAACTAACTGTATATGTCTGTTTCTTCTATAGCGGGAAATCAAAGCGCCAGACAGCGGTGAAATTTGCTACATAGGTTCTTTCCTACTTCATCATGTGCATCTCGTCAAGATTTTTTTTTTAAATTCGTATTAATATTTTAAAAGTAATTAAATTTTAAAGTTAAAAATCCTATTTTTCGTCATTTTGTCAAATCAAATCTATTCTTTTCTTGCCTCCGCAAAGGATAATTTGCAAGCAGGTGCTTTGATGAAATTGCAGACCTTTCATCTCAGTTGAAAACAGCTGGTGACACACTAAGTGTATTTATTTTTTGGGTTTTCTAAATTTACGAATTCTGAAGATTTCGTCCTAATTTTTTCAATTTAGTATTATATTATCATTATTGTTGGAAATAATCAATACATCGCGATTCACGTTCCTGTGAACGGGCGTTTATGCAAATTTAATATGAACGACTCTTCCCGTTCACCGGCGTGAACCGTGACGTTTTTCAACATGAGGTTTCATGCAAATCAGTTCTCAATGCGTACGCATCTGATTTGCATATCCGGGGGCGTTTCCGGAACTGTCCATTCTCGGATATATAGGGCAGAGGTTTCTTGAAGCAAATGAGAAGGTCGGAGTCGATCGAGAAGGACGTCTGAAGAAGTCAGACGAGATAGACACTGATGGTCTGATGCAGGCAGACAGAAATGTTTTTTTGACAGAAGCACTGCGGAATATCGTTTGACGACGGTGAATAGTCGAAACGGATGCAGATGTGGTCAGTTTGGACCAGCATGTATTGAACGTTAAATTTACTTACAAACGTTCGGAAGCCGCTTTAAATATTTTCCTGATGTTCTATCCTTTGGTTTCCCTTTGCCAAGTGATGGTGGCTGAAATACACGCAAGTAATAGAGGTAGTATAGTAACTTACTACCAAATGCTTCAAGGAATCTCTGTCTAGTCATTTACAACTAAAAATCTTTTGTACATAGTATATTTTTGATGTTTTTACGGCATGGAATATTACCAGGTACGTGTAATATGCCGAGTTGTGTTTTTCACCAAATAAAGTGAACGAAGTTTTTCTTTAAAACTGGACTTGTGTACTTTCATAACCCAGCCAACACTTATTGACTCTGACAGTGCGTGCTTTGCTATCTTCAAATTTTAAATTTTCCAATAGAAACGGTTACGGCGCCTGTTCAACGCCCAATAGAGTCATAAGTGCAAGTATCTTTAAAGAAATCGTTCCAGTGTTCAGATGGGGGCCGCACCTGGCACCATTTTGAAGTTCGTGTGAACAACGAAACGCAACAGTGTAAACGTAAACAGTGTACAAGAACTTTTGCTTCTGCTTCTTCAAAACTACGAGTGGCCATGGAGGCAAGTAGAACGGAGTTGCTGACGCGGGACAACTACGTCACCTGGCGTACCGACATCTCATTCGTCCTCAAGGGAGAAGGATGTTTCGGACACGTAGATGGAAGTGCTAAGCCTATCGAAGAAGACGCAACCGCGAGTCGTCGCAACTACGATGATTTTTATCGCCGGAAAGACCGAGAGCTCGCCATCATTTATCAAAGTTTATCCTCGGAATACAAGGAGTTGATAAACGTCACCGACGAACCTAGTCAAGTATGGAATACCTTGAAAGAACATTTTCAAGAGCCTTCCCGAGCCAACCTGGTTAGATTACTAGATGAGTTCTTCGACGTTCGGCCGGAGCCAGACGAGCCTGTTGACATTTTTTGCTCAAGACTGCGGAAGGCCGTGACGAGGCTTAAAGACGCGAAACACCCCATTGAAGACCTATATGTAGCATTCCAGTCGATTCGGTACCTTCCGGAAGAATTCCGAGGTATCGTTCAAATTATATATCGATGGAATGACTCGGACTTCAAGCTCAGCAAAATACAAGCAGAGCTAGCAGCGGAGGAGAGCCGGCTGAGGCAGCAAGCAAGTGACTTTTCCAAAACTGTGAGTTCAAATTCTGCATATTTTACTTCTAAGAAATTTGTAAATAGAGTAAAAGTGTCTAAACTTCCAAATGTATCTCATAATGTGTCTAATGTAAATACTTCTAGTCATAATGTAAATATTTCTAAAAGTAAAATTAAATGTTTTAAGTGTAACAAACTAGGTCATACTAAATCTAATTGCAGTAGAAATAATGGATCTAGTATTGTGGAATTTCTTGGGTCTCCACAGATTCTGGCTAATACTGTAATCGATCCTAGCAATAGACTCAGCTGGGTAGTAGACACTGCTGCTACGCGACATTTCTGTAATAACATTAAGTTATTTTCAAAATTTAATGAGTGCAAAGGCACTTCAATGTCGCTAGCAGTAGGGGATGTCGAAAGTCCAGTTGAGGCTATCGGGACGGTGGAAATGTATGTCCAATTTAAGGATAAGCAAAGTATTATCAAATTGGAAAATGTTATGTATTCTCCTAAACTTAGGAGAAATTTATTAGCTGCATCTGTTCTTGAGGAACAAAATTTTAGTTTTAATGGAGCTAATGGGGTTCTATGGTTTTTTACACCTAAAGGGGAGAAATTCTTTTATGCAAAAAGAAAGGATGGGTTGTATTTTTTAAAACCTAAGTATAGTACCCAGGAACAACATAACGTAGAAAACCGTCAATCTAAAGATAGGGATCGAGATGGAGACATGAAACACAAAAAGGATAAGAAATCCAAGGATAGGGATCCTAGTGCTTCCAGAAAAATAGACAAAGTAAAAATAGCATCTAATCTTAAAGAAACTAAATTTAAATCTGACAAAACAAAAACAAAGCAGAATAAAAATGTGAATAGTTCAATATCTAAGCCTAGCAGTTCAGTAACTGAACTTAATAGTACAAACTGTCTTTGGCATAAACGATATTGCCACATAAACGCTGAATATCTCCTCCAAACCAGCAAAGTTTCTGCCGTAAACGGACTTCCTAGGCTTAAATACAAAAAGTTAAATTGTAAATCGTGTAAATTGGCTAAGTCTAGGAGAGTATCGTATAAACCCACCGGTAGGATAAGGTCCACTAAACCATTGCAATTGTTACACATGGATGTGTGTGGTCCCTTACCCACAGCCTCATATGGTGGGAACAAGTATGTCTTAACTATAACAGATGATTATAGTAGAAAAGTTTTTGTTTACCTCATGAAACAGAAGTCAGAAGTATTTTCACATTTTAAAGAGTTTCAGGCCAGAGAAGAAAGGCAGTTAGGTACTAAAATTCTATGTATCCGGACGGATAATGGAATGGAATTCTGCCATGATAAGTTCAAAAATTACCTGAAGGATATCGGTATTAAGGCTGAGAGGACTAACACATATACCCCACAGCGGGCCAACGGCCGTACCGTGCTGAAAACACCGGTTCTCGTTAGATCACCGAAGTGAAGCAGCATCGGGCGCGGTTAGTACTTGGTGGGTGACCACCTCGGAACGCCGCGTGCTGTTGGCCATCTCGGGTGCGGTATTCCCGTGGTTTGCGCGCTAGATTTGCACGCTGCCACAAATGCCGCCGTGTTCATGCGGAGTACGATCACGTTAAACATGTGGGTCCGTAAGTCCTTCCGAGAGGTTGGTGGCAGGGGAAGGAGGGTACGGTCCCTGTGGATGCCTCCCCCACTGGGTTCCGGTCTAAATTGGGTGGCACTTCCCGGCCGTCCATACAGTTACCTTACACCTTTCTGGTAGGTCGGACGGTCTGGGTCTCAACATATACCCCACAGCAAAATGGAGTATCAGACCGATTCAACTTAACCGCATTTGACTGTGTTAGAGCCATGTTGAACGACAGCAAATTACATGACAGATTCTGGGCGGAAGCAATATTGTGTTTTGCATACACTAAAAATCGAATATGTCACAAATTTAAGACTAAAACACCACATGAACTCTACAGTGGTAGAAAACCTTCAGTCAAACATCTTAGAACCTTTGGTTGTAGAGCATATGTAGGCAAACCCAGTCAGCTCAGAAAGAAGTTAGACATGAAAGCTACAGAAGGGGTGATGGTAGGCTATGCTACTAAAACTAAGGGCTATAGGATATTTTTGTCAGGAGAGAAACGAACAATTGAGACCTGCAATGTGAGGTTTGATGAGGGTGATGTAGTGGAAGGCATCCTGGACCCAATTTGTCCCAGAAATATCTCCTCAGGGATATCAAGAGATAACCTTTCAGAATACTCCGACGGGGAATATCCGAGAGGGCAGTCTGATGGGGGGGCAGGAGAGAGTGAAGACACTGGTGACGATCCGTCTGAATCCAGTGAGGAAACGGACTCTCCTGCTGACTCCAGTATGACTCCTTGCTCGGATATTGCTTGGCAGCGAAAGACGGTTCCAAGACCCAATGGGAGTAGAACCGATGTGTATTATTACGCTCAAGGAGATAATAAAAGGCTGAGGTCACACAATGATGTTAAGAAATATTGTGATAAAAGGAATATACAATTTGATCAGCAACTGTTTAATTTTCAGGAAAATAAAGGTCTTAAAAGGGTCAAAGGCAGACCAGAAGCAAGCAATATTGAAATAAATATACCAAAAGGGTACAACGCTGCTATTAAATCTTCCCACTCCGAGAAATGGTGTAATGCTATGGATGAAGAAATGGCCGTAATGCAAGAGAGGGGTGTCTGGGAACTAGTTCCTGCATCCACCTCACAAAAGCATATAGGCAATAGATGGGTCTACACTATTAAGAAAGACGAGAATGGGAAAATCAAGAGGTTTAAAGCTCGTTTGGTAGCCCAGGGGTATGGTCAGAAAAAGGGAGAATCATACGATGAAGTTTTTAGCCCTGTTGTTAACTTCAACTTAATTAGAGCATTCTTCTCAATTTTCGTATGCATGCTTGGCTGGATGCATTTCCAATTAGATATCAAATCTGCCTATCTCTATGCTAAATTGAGTCAAAAGGTATATATGAAACAGCCTCAAGGTTATGTCAATCAGGAACAGCCTGATTATGTTTGTTTGTTGAAGAAAGCCATTTACGGTCTTCATCAAAGTGGAAGAGAATGGTTTAATGAACTTGACACCAAATTAAAAGAATTAAATTTTTTAAAACTTCAATGGTGTAATTGTGCATATATTTACAATAGCAAAGTTCTTATGCTAGTCTATGTGGATGACATAATTCTCTTCTCAAAGTATCAAAGGGACATAGACCACATTGTTTCATTACTTAGCATAGAATTTGATATCAAGGTATTAGGAAAAATTAGAAAACTTTTAGGCGTGGAATTTAAAGAGTGTGACAATAAATTTTTTATACATCAAAGTCAGTATATAGATAAAGTATGTCAAATGTTTCAACAGTATAAATATCCAGTTACTTCACTTCCCATTTCTAAAGGGAATATTCTAAGTAAAATAAATTGTCCAAAGACAAGTGAAGAAATAAAGCAAATGCAAAGTTTTCCTTACAGGAGCTTAATTGGGTGTTTGGCTTTTATATCTAGTAGGACTAGACCTGATATTTGTTACGCCATCAATATATTATCTCAATTTCAAGAAAACCCTGGAATTAAGCATTGGGATGCATTGTTAAGACTTTTAGGATATGTTGAAAAGACTAAAAACTATATGTTGAATTTATCTAACATTCAGGAGTTAAAATTGAATTGTTATTCAGATTCTGACTTTGCTGCAAACAGAGATGACCGTGTTTCACTTGGAGGCTCTTTATTGACAATGTACCTATTTCTTGGCGTACCTTTAAACATAAGTGTGTCAGCTTATCAACCATGGAAGCTGAATACGTATCACTAACTGAAGCCGCTAAGGAAATGGTATGGGTACAAAACATAATTGAAGAATGTCATTTACTTGGGTTAAACTTTAATAAAAGTAACAGTGTTATTTTTAGTGACAACCAAGCAGCCATTAATTTTTCTAACTCTCCAATTGAAAACAATAGAACTAAGCATATTGATGTTAGATATCATTTCCTAAGAAATTTAATAGTCAATGAATCTTTTAATGTTAAATTTGTAAATAGTAAAGATAACTTAGCAGATCACTTTACTAAACCAATGACTAAGGAAATAATACTTAAATTTTGTAATAAAATTTTTAAAAACTAAATCAAAACTTTTTGAGATTAAATGTTTAGTCTAAAGAAAATTTTAAATACTAAATTGAATTTACAACTTGGGAATTTTTTTAATAAAAGATGTCATATATATACATTATTGTTTATCTTAAACCTCATTGATATAAGATAGTATATCTTGAGTATAAATTTTTGTGATATTGAATCTTTTTCACTTTACACCTTTGTATATACATCCATTTTCCATGACCCGCATGATGCTAAATAATAGCTTATGTGTATAAAATTTTGTATTTTTCAACTTGGTAAAAAGTATGTGTTGAAAGTTTTGATAAAGGAATTTTATTATCTAATTACTTGCATCATGTATTTTTAAATATTTCGTATATCAATGCAGTCTAATAGTATTAATTATGTATACTTATATTGTGTTAATAGACTAAATTTTTTTAAGCTTTTTGAATTATAGTGTTTATACTCAAATTTAAAGTAAACTTAAATTCTATGCTTATACAAAATCTTAATCTTTTAAAGTTGACTTGTTTAATATGATAATGTGCTTATACTTAAATTTTGGATACTTATAATTAAATTTAAACTAAAATTTCAATTTTTGAATGCTGATACTTAAGCATTGAAGTTGTGTTGTATATAAATTTCTACTTGATGTGAAATGTTGTTGTTACAATATTGTCGACAATACTTAACTATTTTTCAGATGCTATAAGTACTTATGCATTTTATTTTAAATTTAATAATGATATAATACGTTAAATTTTTTCCTTCATTATATGTTTGATAGGATACTGGGGGCCTTGGTGTTTATTGATATACCTTGGTTTCTCAGAGTAAGTTTTCTTTTGCATATGCATTGAGACTTAAGGATTTGCATGAGGGGGCCGATTGTTGGAAATAATCAATACATCGCGATTCACGTTCCTGTGAACGGGCGTTTATGCAAATTTAATATGAACGACTCTTCCCGTTCACCGGCGTGAACCGTGACGTTTTTCAACATGAGGTTTCATGCAAATCAGTTCTCAATGCGTACGCATCTGATTTGCATATCCGGGGGCGTTTCCGGAACTGTCCATTCTCGGATATATAGGGCAGAGGTTTCTTGAAGCAAATGAGAAGGTCGGAGTCGATCGAGAGGGACGTCTGAAGAAGTCAGACGAGATAGACACTGATGGTCTGATGCAGGCAGACAGAAATGTTTTTTTGACAGAAGCACTGCGGAATATCGTTTGACGACGGTGAATAGTCGAAACGGATGCAGATGTGGTCAGTTTGGACCAGCATGTATTGAACGTTAAATTTACTTACAAACGTTCGGAAGCCGCTTTAAATATTTTCCTGATGTTCTATCCTTTGGTTTCCCTTTGCCAAGTGATGGTGGCTGAAATACACGCAAGTGATAGAGGTAGTATAGTAACTTACTACCAAATGCTTCAAGGAATCTCTGTCTAGTCATTTACAACTAAAAATCTTTTGTACATAGTATATTTTTGATGTTTTTACGGCATGGAATATTACCAGGTACGTGTAATATGCCGAGTTGTGTTTTTCACCAAATAAAGTGAACGAAGTTTTTCTTTAAAACTGGACTTGTGTACTTTCATAACCCAGCCAACACTTATTGACTCTGACAGTGCGTGCTTTGCTATCTTCAAATTTTAAATTTTCCAATAATTATGAGTATTGGGTTAAAATTTTATTAAAATTGGATGAAAATTCGTTGAGATAGCAATAATTGTTTGAATATTGGTTCTGAATTAAAGGAATTTTTTTGCACCTTCAAGTATTTTTATTTATTTGTGTCGCGACTCACAAGAATGATTTTGGTTCAAAATAGGCGATTGTGCTGTATAATTTGTAAGGTTGTTTACAATTTTGTATATGGCGTTGGCCGGTATTAAGATGAGCAATCGTGACTAGCATAGCCATGTGTGCGTCCACGCAGTATTTTATTTTATTTTGTTATAAACGGTTGTATTGTTAAAGCGTTCCTTAGCTTCCTAGCATTTGCCGTGAGTTCCGGTGTAATTCTCATGAGAGATCTGCATCAAAATCCATGACCAACGCCGAGTACACTTGGTTGTATTTAATGATGAGCAATGAATATTTTGTATAAAATTGTTTTCGTATTTATTATAAAATTCATTTAAATAATCAAACATAACTTAATACGTATAATTTTTATAATAAAATTATTTTTCAATAAAATTTGAGGGGGGTGGGAATTTGGATCTGGATGCCACAAATATCCCATTTCTCTCTGGGCCCCTACCCTATGCTTCTTGTTAAGCTTATAAACTTTGCTTAACCATACTTAATATTGAGAAGCAGTGGCATTCTTCAGTGAACAAGTCCGGGGCTCACCATCACCATAATGTACTTGTTTTTCCGGAATAACTCGAGATCCTGTGTAACTAAAAATACTACATTAGTGTACCGCTGTTTTCAGTGGTATATTTTAAGTTTTTGATTTTTAACCCAATCAAATCCGTCCTAAGCTCGCCATAGTACTCGTTTTAGGAAAATAACCTTTGAACCGGGGCAATTAGGAAGTCCAAATTTGGTACAGTACAACCTCGAAAATTCGGACGTTTTCCCTTCGGGTTTTTTTTTCCTCTCTCCTTCCCCCGGACTGACAAAGTCGCGGATTTAAAACAACAGGGTAAGATTATTTATATAGAATTATATTTTAAAAACAAATATCGTATTTTCCGGTTGACTTTCTGAACCAAAAATGAAATGAAAGTTTAGATGGACTGCCTTAGATCGGCTCGTGGTTGGAGCGTGAATGACGTTGTTAGTGTTAATCCCTCCTCCCCCTTATTCAAGTCACAACTCCCGATTAATTATTTCGCGTAAAATATACATCGTTATTTAAATACAGAATTTTTATTATCAAAATTTTCTTTTCTCATTATTGAAAAAGACATTTTTCTGAAACAATGTAATTTTTAATATTAAACACTTTAAAAAGGTATTGTAATATTTTATCACAGATTGTTCAATTAAATCTAAAAATCTCGAGAATTTATGTTAACGCTCACGGAAATTTAATTTGCTCACTTCGTAGTACGAATTCCATTCTTCAATGTATTCTGTTTTGTCTTCAGAATCTCCTCCCCCTCCCAATATCTGACGATTTTTTCGTTTTCGTCGAACGTGTCAGCTTGAAATCGACTGTATATTTTGCCTTTTTTGTTTAGAAAGCCATATTTAAATACTATAAATAGCAAATAAATAACTAAATAATATCGTATCGCACAGAACCAAGCAACAAGGTCATTAACACACAGAGCTCTCAAAGGGGTCGGCTGCGTTTACGATTAGGAACTAAGCAAATTCCTTTCTTCGCTTTCCCTGCCCCACCACGTCTCGGTGCTGCTGCAATCTAGTAATGACTCATCGTAATTTAAAAAAATCATTGAGAGGAGAGATATTTTTCTTTTTTGGAAAAGATATTTATTTTATCTACTGCGATATTTTTTACATATTTGACTATTACTTTTTTAAGTTTTTACTTTTTTCAGACACATCAGCCTTTTTTAAACATAACATTATATAGATGCTAGAAAATAAATAAAACTTTTAAGTTCTTATTTTTTGTTTTTCGTTCGTTAATAGCGAAAACGGTTTAAACACATTTACACCTTTAAATATATCGTCAAAGGTGCTAATCCTCGATCTTTATTAAATCTTCCGGCGCATCTCGACAAAGCCGATATAACGGAAGTTCTGCACTGTGATGATGATGCGCCAATCGTAAATAAATTGAGTGATGGCGAAATTCGCGATATGATATTCAATAGAAAAAGATCAAAGTAACGACGATAAATGTGGAGAAGAAAAAATACCCATTGATAATCTTATGCAAACAATCGATCATGCAATTAAAGGTCTTGAACAAAAAAGCTTTATAACCGAGCATAAATAATGTCCATCTACAGGATAAAGAAAACTGCTTTCCCATAAAACAAAATTAATGAAATAACAAATGTTAATTCAGATATTTAAACGAAATGATAAAATGTAATTTTATCATTTCGTTTCGTTCACACATTCTAAATTATTAATGTGTATATTTTTTTTTAGAAATTTCTTTTGCCCTATTTTTTAGATTAAATAATATGTTTTGATTAACTTTTGCCATTATTTTTACTAAAAATAGTGTTTTATAGTGTATTTAGTTAATATTAAATCTGAATTTTATTCAAATTCTATAATCCGGAAAAATCGAAAATCCGGAATCGGCAAAGTCCGGATTTTTGAGGTTGTACTATTTCATTGTTTTCCATACATTTAAGTTATATACATTTCAATAAACTTTTATACTAAAAGGGTGCTCTTTAATCTCAAGTTTTCTGCTTTTCCTTCTTTCATAATGAACTTACATTATATGAAACGTATATATTATATTTTTATTTATTTATTTATTTTATATGCAATTTGTATTTATTTACATTTTCCAGTGTCTTAATATGCAACTAGATATTTTCATTGCTTCTTATATTGTGGATTATATCATTGATTTTAATTTTACATATACCAGCAAAGCCAGCATGCTTTTTTGCCACGCCCATCAAGTACACCACGGCCATGCATAGGAGATAGGAACCGGTGCACATCGGCTCCCTGAACCGTTCTTAATATCCACAGACCAGACACATGCCAGCCTCCCATTTAATATTACCATTTCTTCTGCGACTTCCTATCAAGCATACATACTATCCTCTAACATAACGCAAATTATTTACTTTCCCCTAAACCCCTAACAAATGAATATATCAAGTTTAATATTTCAAGCTTTTTACTAATTCGCCATGGTTCCGGTATAATTTTAATCAGAGGTTTGCATCTAAAATTCCGGGCACTGCTGCCTTATTTTTATACCATTAATATACTTTTCTAAAAATAATTATTTTAATAAATGTCTTAACTTTTATACAGCATTTTATACTGGTAAAATATGGTTTTATTTTAATTAACAAATTTTAGTATTTTCTTTTATTTATGTGTACCCATACATTTTTGCTCATAGTATGTTTAGTTTAGATAAAGTAAACATTGGATCTTCAATAAATTTAAATTACTTGCATAAGATTGTGTTAATTCTAGTTTTTCTAATAAGTTAATATAATATTACTTTAAATTTTGAAAATTCATTATTTATTTTTCAATGTATTAACAATGCAGTTTAAGAAAAAATATTTTCTGTAATTTTTGGATTCGGGAACTCAAAACTTTTTAAGAAGGATCACTTATGTTTGTAACATGTTTTGATTTTGTTTATTTAATTTTTTTTTTATGACGTTTTAATTTAAATATAAATTCTTTCCATTTTGCTTCAACTAAAATTTTTACAATAAACTAATCCTAAAATGATAAAATGCTGGCTACTTACTAGACTTAGTAGCCGTGTACATTACTAGCCACTTTTTACCAAAATATTGATACCATCTAAAGACTATGCTATTTTTTAGCAGCATCAAGCAGTACAATGTACCCTTTTGTTTTAATTTTTAATACTTTTATTTGCATCACTATTTATTTTTATATAAATATGTAAAATAGATAAATTATCTGTATCCATTTTACGTGTGGGCCACATTATGCAATGCATTCTTTGGTTAAAATTTATAATTGTGCCCTTTTAAAAACATGTGCCTCTTTCATATGCAATGTGCCCTTTTATGATGACAATATGCCCTTTTTTGGTCATCACCCTGCCCTTTTGAAATCCTAGGATGAACCCTGGCATCGGGCGCGGTTAGTACTTGGGTGGGTGACCACCTGGGAACACTGCGTGCTGTTGGCACATTTCGGGCGCAGTAGCCCGGTGGTTTGCGCACTGGATTTGCACGCTGCTGCCGTGTTCATGCGGAGTACAATCACGTTAAACATGTGGGTCCATAAGTCCTTCCGAGAGGTTGGTGGTAGGGGAAGGAGGGTACGGGCCCTGTGGATGCCTCCCCCACTGGGTTCCGGTCTAAATTGGGTGGCACTTCCCAGCCGTCCAAGCAGTTACCTTACACCTTTCTGGTAAGTCGGACGGTCTGGGTCTCAACAACAACAACACAAAAGAATCTAGCAAAGAATCCGGCTGCCCATCTTGCTGCTCCGTGTCTTCGGATGAGCCGGACAGTCTGGCCTTTCAACACAAGAGAATCTAGCAAAAAATATTTAAAAACCAAAAACTCTGTTGTTTCTGAAAATATTTTTAAAAAAATTGTCAATTACTTTAAATAATTTGTGAAGTGTAAAAAGTATTGACAATGGAGATAAAACTACTATTATTCTAAAATCATAATCATTTGATTCAATGAGTACAAAAATCTTTTTGGGGGTAGATAGGGTAGAGTTTTGATAAGTTCTAATGAAGTTTTACTTATAAATAAATACACGAAAAGAAATTGGACCTTGCTTGGTTTAAACACTTACACAAACATTCAGTGGATAAAAAGATAATTGTGATTTATAGTTATTGTTGTGGATAAAATAAAAATATTACATCTATATACTGACAAGACAAGTAACACACCAGGTAAAGACATCTCCATCTAAAGTTATCAACTGTAAGTTCTTGGTGCCACGGCATACATGTCTGCCCAATGATCATGGCTTTGGAGTGGTAGAAATTGCAAACAAAAGACAAGAGCACATATATACTACAGATTAGTGGCATGAGTTAATGGGAATGACAAAAGAAAAAAGGGGTGCAATATGATAGGTTACAGCAACAAATGCTCTGCTACCCTCAAGAAAAGAAAAAGATTGACTTGAATTTCTCCTACTCACTAAGATTATTACACTTCTCTGTCAACAGTTAAGGAAAAACACGAATTTGAAATTTATGATTGTATACCGAAGTGAATACTATATTATAAGTGAAAGAGAAAACTAAATGAGCATAAAAAGTTTCTAAAACAATGGACTAGATGTAAAAACAAACTCACTCTCAATAACTGTCTAATGTACACTTAAAATAAATTAAAAGTAAAAAAAATTGTCAAAGTGCTAAAAAATTATCAACAATATACTAACGACGATCTATATACATGCAGTTCAAAGTTGAAGACCATAAAACTCAATAACAAAAGTCAAACCCTTTGATAGTTACAGTAAATTTACACATATAACAACATTCCAATACTAAATTAAATATTACACTACAATATTATGAAAGCAAATCTTGAATTTTGCTATGGCAAGACATTCCAGTGACTAAGCCCTCTGAAACATAATTTAATCTGCAGAACATATTTTCTAAGCTGTAAAAATAATTTTATTAACATCCTAAATGCACCAACCAAGAAATATAAAATATATGCATATCAGTACAAATATGGTCTGATTAATAATTGCTGACAGAAAGATTTGCCAAATTATAGTGCCTTATCAGTCCTGATATTATTCTGTCTTACAAATATGACTACGATGGAATATACTGCAATATTAAGAAGCTACAAGATTTATAGTGAATGGGTGCCCACTAATAACTCAGTACCCAAGTTTATACTTACCCGGCCTAGCCCTTGCTTTTGCTTCATTAATTCTTTTGATTGCTCTTCTCAAAAATTTGTCGGAATCTCGATCCATAAAATTTTTCAATAACGTGATATAAAAAAATATTTGAATAAAATATAAAAGTTCTCACTCTAAATACAAAACCGATGTCACTTCAATCACAAACAAAAAAAAAAAACACAGAAGCGAGTGGTATATTGAAAGTAAGTTGAGTTGTAGTAAACCAGCTTGGTGTTTTCATTTATTTTCGTTAGGTACTTTGTTGAAGCGTAGCCCCCCGTCACTATATGCCCTCCGTATTCTGAGGTTACCAGGCAACACTTGCTGCTTAGTTTCCTGGCTAGGAGGCAACCCAAGCGGGCCATGGAATCAGAAGAGAAAGAGTTGGAGAACGTGCATTTTTATTATAGTATAGGTTGTAAATAGGTAGCAAATGTTAAACAGTTGCCCCCCCACACACACACACACACACACTTTTCAAGACCTTTTAATGTTAAGCGTATTTTTCATTTAAAATAACCCTGGCATAAGCAAATGTTAAACAGTTCCCCCCCCCCCCATACACACACACACACTTTTCAAGACCTTTTAATGTTATGCGTATTTTTCATTTAAAATAACCCTGGCATAAGCAAATGTTAAACAGTTGCCCCCCCCCCCCCCCCATACACACACTTTTCAAGACTTTTTAATGTTATGCGTATTTTTCATTTAAAATAACCCTGGCATAAGCAACTTGTTTTAACTTGTTTTCAGTTATGAGCTTTTTCACCTGACGTCACATCGCCAAGCTACCACCTAGCAACCGTTGCTGGTAGTCATATATTGCATGCTTTGCGTTTGAGTCAATTGTAGATATACTGGCGTGTATAGTGTTACAAAATTTTATATTTGTCATTATGCCTACCGCTTGTGGTGTTTTCAAATGCGGAAATCGTTCTGATCGAGACAGCAAATCTTTTTTCAGACTCCCTGCTGTATTAATTAGAGGAAATGAGTCAAAAAGACGTCTTAGTGAAGAGCGCAGGGATACGTTTTGGTGTGAATTTTTCTTTAAAAAGTCGTTTTATTAAAACTATATCCAGCCGATATCATATATAATCATAATTTCTTTAAGATAAAGTAATTGAATTTGATAATGGCGATTTGTGCCGTAATTAATTGTATCATTATTTTCATTCCCTCGAATAATTGAAAATAAAGGAATAAAATCAAGGACTTGTCTGTTAAAAGAAGCAAAGAATGGCCTTTAATAATCAACGGAGAAGATTGGAATACTGAAAATTTGAAGCACAGGAAAGTTTGCAGTGACCCCCCCCCCCCCCCACACACACACACACACTTTTCAAGACTTTTTAATGCTATGTGTATTTTTCATTTAAAATAACCCTGGCATAAGCAAATGTTAAACAGTCCCCCCCCCCCATACACACACACACGCACACTTTTCAAGACTTTTTAATGTTATGCGTATTTTTCATTTAAAATAACCCTGGCATAAGCAAATGTTAAACAGTTTCCCCCACACACACACACATTTTTCAAGACCTTTTAATGTTATGCGTATTTTTCATTTAAAATAACCCTGGCATAAGCAAATGTTAAACAGTTGCCCCCCCCCCCCCCCACACACACACACACACACTTTTCAAGACTTTTTAATGTTATGCGTATTTTTCATTTAAAATAACCCTGGCATAAGCAAATGTTAAACAGTTGCCCCCCCCCCCCACACACACACACACACTTTTCAAGACTTTTAATGTTATGCGTATTTTTCATTTAAAATAACCCTGGCATAAGCAAATGTTAAACAGTTGCCCCCCCCCCCCCACACTTTTCAAGACTTTTTAATGTTATGCGTATTTTTCATTTAAAATAACCCTGGCATAAGCAAATGTTAAACAGTTCCCCCCCCCCCCATACACACACACACACACTTTTCAAGACTTTTAATGTTATGCGTATTTTTCATTTAAAATAACCCTAGCATAAGCAAATGTTAAACAGTTGCCCCCCCCCCCACACTTTTCAAGACTTTTTAATGTTATGCGTATTTTTCATTTAAAATAACCCTGGCATAAGCAAATGTTAAACAGTTGCCCCCCCCCCCCCCCACATACACACACTTTTCAAGACTTTAATGTTATGCTTATTTTTCATTTAAAATAACTTTGGCATAAGCAAATGTTAAACAGTTGCCCCCACACACACACACACTTTTCAAGACCTTTTAATGTTAAGCGTATTTTTCATTTAAAATAACCCTGGCATAAGCAAATGTTAAACAGTCCCCCCCCATACACACACACACGCACACTTTTCAAGACCTTTTAATGTTAAGCGTATTTTTCATTTAAAATAACCCTGGCATAAGCAAATGTTAAACAGTTCCCCCCCCCCCCCATACACACACACACACACTTTTCAAGACTTTTAATGTTATGCGTATTTTTCATTTAAAATAACCCTGGCATAAGCAAATGTTAAACAGTTGCCCCCCCCCCCCATACACACACTTTTCAAGACTTTTTAATGTTATGCGTATTTTTCATTTAAAATAACCCTGGCATAAGCAAATGTTAAACAGTTGCCCCCCCCCCCCCACACACTTTTTGGAGTCAGGATAAGCCACTGGTGAGCATTTTATTCATGGTGAGTACATTATATGGCACAGTATGCTTTTCAATTTAAGTTTAATAAATCTTGAAAAAAAAGCGTAAACTTTTCTAATTTGATCATTGATTGGCCAATCATTGATTTATTATAAATGTTATATTTTTACAATAAATGTATAAAATATGAAAAAATACAATATCAATCTAAAAATCATCATCAAAATAAATAAAAACTAGCATGTACTCTTACCTTTCCAATTACGAGGCATAATTCTGAGATCCACAAGCAAACTGATTAAAAGCTTCTAGACTTTTAAATGCCTTAAATTCGTCGGACGTATATGCACTTTTCCCGAAAACTAAGTAGTTCACCATATCGAAATAACTAAGTTTTGGAAAATCTGATACACATGTTGTAAATTCACTTTTACACATTGAATAAGGATCTTTGTTTCCTATTGATGCAATGTTTAGTAAATATGGAGCTTTAGCTCGATCATCCATACCCTGAAAATATTTAGATGACATAATTATTACTTTAAGTTTTAATTAATATTTTTGAAGCAACGTACAACGTGTATAGCAATGGCCTATCTATGAGTTGTTTGACTACCAGCAAGCGTTGCTAAGGCTCGTTACTAAGAGAGTGCCACGTGGTTGAAACAGCTCTACATAACGGTACGATGAGGAGAAGAGGATTTTTCATATGAAATTGATAAAGACAGTTTTATATGTATATTATGCAACATTCCCAAAGGCAGTTAATCATGAACTGAAATTGTGATTTAAAACTTACTTTAAAAAACTTTGAATTCTGCCCCCCCCCCTCCCCAGCACATAGACTGCTCACACAATAATGGGGAAAATGTTACCAGTTGTATATATATTTTACTCTCTGGCAGTGTTTCTCATGAAGTGCAATAAAAATATTAAGTATTTTCCTATTATGAAAGTATTTTTCGTAGGGTTGTCTGATTGATTTTACTAACAAATTTATGCAAAGAATTAATTATTTTTATGATCATTTAATAGAAGATTAACATAGTTAGAGTTTGAAGAACGTCTAAAATATTTATTGAGAAAAGTAGCGGCAGCTTGAATCGTACGAATACATACACTGGCTCTCTGCTTTATTTACCCTTTTTCGCGGAAGAGTGGCCCGCTATCCCTCAGCGAAAGTCGGGGGGTATATAGTAATGGGGGCTACAGTTGAAGACCCAGACCATCCGACTCATAGACTAATATTCTGTGAGTCGGATAAATATAGTATTCTGTGATCCGACTCATCCGTAGACTTGAGCAGCTGTTTGAACGGCCGGGAGGGTGGGTTACTGTGTTGAAGAAGACCCAGACCACACGACCAACCCGAAAGCTTATGGCAGCTGTTTGTGTGGCCGGGCGTTACTGTAGTGTAACAATTCTTTAGATTTATAAAATTTAATTTTTATATTACTATATACAAATTTTTACAGTACTACATACAAATTTTTATAGTACTATATTAAACTTCAATAAAAAAAATGTTTTTTACCCCGTCCAGTCAAGGATATCTAAAACAAGGCACGGACATCTAGGAATTATGGGATACGTGACGTCAGCCGCGGAGAGATATGCAATCACTGCGAGTGTACGAAAGTGTATTGAAGTTACAGGAGTGACTTTCAAAAATTTATACTTTTAAATAAAAAAAATAATTTAAATACGTGCCCACTTGGATTATAGTGTCTACTGCAAACAGGACTTCATAAATGGTGAGTTATTTTTTATTTTGTCCTATTTTATGCATGCAATTTTAACATTTTTGCAACACATAGCACGTGTAGCGCCGAATGTTGCTATATCTGTACGAATAGTCTTATATCTTGAGAAAAGTACTCTTAATTCATGTTTAATATTGCCTGAATGACTTGTTATTCATCACTGAACCTTGCATTTTAAGCATAATTTTATTACAGACTTTTGTAAAGTAAAGTAAATATTTGCTTTTTTTGTTGAGTTCGTTAATCGTATATTTTTTAGACTTTAGAAAGACAAAATCTGTTACAAATTACTACTTACAGCATGATATGTTATTTTAAGTTAAGGTGGAGTTAAACCGATCCGAAAAGTTACCTTTTTCCGATAGATGGCTCTGAATATCGCAGGTTTGGCGAGATTCGACCTTGCGCCGAACAGCGATTATGTTCAATTTGCGGTAGCCATAGTCTCACTTCCGGATTAATCCTGAAACCGGATGCTATGAAATACATTCAAATTAGAACTTGGTTTTATCGGCTGATAAATTCATAACGTGGACTATAAATAAAAGTATGTTGTTGTTGAGACCCAGACCATCCGACCTACCAGAAAGGTGTAAGGTAACTGTTTGGACGGCCGGGAAGTGCCACCCAATTTAGACCGGAACCCAGTGGGGGAGACATCCACAGGGACCGTACCCTCCTTCCCCTACCACCAACCTCTCGGAAGGACTTACGAACCCACATGTTTAACGTGATCGTACTCCGCGTGAACACGGCGGCATTAAATAAAAGTATGTAAAAATTTTCTTCATATTGATAATAAAATTCAATTTAAATCATATATGCGTGTTCAAAATGTAAATGAAATTCGTAGAATGCGTATTCATAATGTAATGAAAGTCTGTTATGTTTTATAAATGTTGATGGGAAATTGACATGCTAACTTATTGATTATTGTTGAATTGTATTTGAAATTTTAACACATTAAATAAGTTTGTTTGTCGTGCCCAACACTCACTATATTTTAAACTCTTTTTTTTTCTATTGCTGATGGGTTGGTAAATTCCAGTACTTGCATTGTTGATATTTTGTATGTATTCATAATATGATATATGTATCCTTTTATGTTTAATTCTTAACTATTAAAGAAAATGAGCAAATAAGTTCATGTAAAACGTATTTATTGTTGTTGGAGTAAATTTGAAATTTCAACACTTTAAATATGGATGCTTGTATCTAACTTATATGTTCTTACACATTTGTTGAGCTACTTTATATACTATATTTCTTTTATTCCTTTGATAATATAGTGTACAACAAACAAAATTCTAAAAATTGAATACTTAAACATCATTTTATGAAAAAAGTCACTTCTACTTATCTTGACTCAAAAGAGTCTTAACCACTTCCTTCCTGTACCTCTGTGTCAATGTTAATAAAACACACAGGACAAAATGAAAGCTTGGCAGGACATGATCTTGACAATTTCACGCCTTTTTATTTTATTTCCCCTAAATCCACTTAATGAGCATTGAAAATGTTTGCTATTTGATTGAAAATTCAACTGCACATATTTTTAATTCATTGAAATAGCTGAGTCATAACAGTAAATATAATTATCAATGGCTACTTAAGGTTCATTATATGCATTCCTTCCTTCCTATGTGGGCATTCAAATTAAAAGGTTAAATCCTGCACCCTTTCAGGGTTGGATTTTTGACGTGACATTGGTTTTCCGTGTTTTAACCAGATAAAACTGTTAAAAATCCAAAAGCTGCAAACATATGGGGAATTTGATTTAAAAACAATAAAACCACCATGTCAATCATTAGAATTTTGATCACCCATATAAATTTGAACATTATAAAAAAAAAAGAAGCAAGTAATTTTAAAATATTATCCTTACAACAATACAAGTACATAAATACCTTTAAAATATTGAAATACTAGCAACAATTAAAAATAATTTTTCATTTATTTGAATTTAAATATCAAGGTATTCTGATTTTGTTTTAAATTAAAAACACTGATACTTTTCCATTTCGCCGGCGCAGGCGATAAAGTCACCAAAAATACTACAACCGACGCCAAACGGAATATCCTCGCTGGTAACCTTTTACCGCCGCATTTTCAAAACAAGTCGCGGCCATTTCTTATCAGTCACGTCTTTTTCCTAATACGTCAAAAATGAATGAAAAATCAATGAAAATTTAGGATCTGCCCAGAACAGAGGAAGAATCTGTCAGGTGCATTTCACCAGCCCGCCGACTTTCGAATTCAGAAATTTCGACTATGCCATTCGTTTGTACTTCGTTAGTACCGGTTAGTACCGAGATAGTTTCGTTAGTACCGCTTCCGGTACAAAATTATAGCCATTTCAAAAATGCGGGCTGGTGAAATGCGAGCCCGCCGACTTTCGAATTCAGAAATTTCGACTATGCCATTCGTTTGTACTTCGTTAGTACCGGTTAGTAACGAGATAGTTTCGTTAGTACCGCTTCCGGTACAAAGTTATATAGCAATTTAAAAAATGCTGGCTGGGGAAATGTGAGCCCGCCGACTTTCGAATTCAGAAATTTCGACTATGCCATTCGTTTGTACTTCGTTAGTACCGGTTAGTACCGAGATAGTTTCGTTAGTACCGCTTCCGGTACAAAGTTATAGCAATTTAAAAAATGCTGGCTGGGGAAATGTGATCCCGCCGACTTTCGAATTCAGAAATTTCGACTATGCCATTCGTTTGTACTTCGTTAGTACCGGTTAGTACCGAGATAGTTTCGTTAGTACCGCTTCCGGTACAAAGTTATAGCAATTTAAAAAATGCGGGCTGGTGAAATGCGAGCCCGCCGACTTTCGAATTCAGAAATTTCGACTATGCCATTCGTTTGTACTTCGTTAGTACCGGTTAGTACCGAGATAGTTTCGTTAGTACCGCTTCCGGTACAAAGTTATAGCAATTTAAAAAATGCTGGCTGGGGAAATGTGATCCCGCCGACTTTCGAATTCAGAAATTTCGACTATGCCATTCGTTTGTACTTCGTTAGTACCGGTTAGTACCGAGATAGTTTCGTTAGTACCGCTTCCGGTACAAAGTTATAGCAATTTAAAAAATGCTGGCTGGGGAAATGTGATCCCGCCGACTTTCGAATTCAGAAATTTCGACTATGCCATTCGTTTGTACTTCGTTAGTACCGGTTAGTACCGAGATAGTTTCGTTAGTACCGCTTCCGGTACAAAGTTATAGCAATTTAAAAAATGCGGGCTGGTGAAATGCGAGCCCGCCGACTTTCGAATTCAGAAATTTCGACTATGCCATTCGTTTGTACTTCGTTAGTACCGGTTAGTACCGAGATAGTTTCGTTAGTACCGCTTCCGGTACAAAGTTATAGCAATTTAAAAAATGCTGGCTGGGGAAATGTGATCCCGCCGACTTTCGAATTCAGAAATTTCGACTATGCCATTCGTTTGTACTTCGTTAGTACCGGTTAGTACCGAGATAGTTTCGTTAGTACCGCTTCCGGTACAAAGTTATAGCAATTTAAAAAATGCTGGCTGGGGAAATGTGATCCCGCCGACTTTCGAATTCAGAAATTTCGACTATGCCATTCGTTTGTACTTCGTTAGTACCGGTTAGTACCGAGATAGTTTCGTTAGTACCGCTTCCGGTACAAAGTTATAGCAATTTAAAAAATGCGGGCTGGTGAAATGCGAGCCCGCCGACTTTCGAATTCAGAAATTTCGACTATGCCATTCGTTTGTACTTCGTTAGTACCGGTTAGTACCGAGATAGTTTCGTTAGTACCGCTTCCGGTACAAAGTTATAGCAATTTAAAAAATGCGGGCTGGTGAAATGCGAGCCCGCCGACTTTCGAATTCAGAAATTTCGACTATGCCATTCGTTTGTACTTCGTTAGTACCGGTTAGTACCGAGATAGTTTCGTTAGTACCGCTTCCGGTACAAAGTTATAGCAATTTAAAAAATGCGGGCTGGTGAAATGCGAGCCCGCCGACTTTCGAATTCAGAAATTTCGACTATGCCATTCGTTTGTACTTCGTTAGTACCGGTTAGTACCGAGATATTTTCGTTAGTACCGCTTCCGGTACAAAGTTATATAGCAATTTAAAAAATGCTGGCTGGGGAAATGTGAGCCCGCCGACTTTCGAATTCAGAAATTTCGACTATGCCATTCGTTTGTACTTCGTTAGTACCGGTTAGCACCGAGATAGTTTCGTTAGTACCGCTTCCGGTACAAAATTATAGCCATTTCAAAAATGCGGGCTGGTGAAATGCGAGCCCGCCGACTTTCGAATTCAGAAATTTCGACTATGCCATTCGTTTGTACTTCGTTAGTACCGGTTAGTAACGAGATAGTTTCGTTAGTACCGCTTCCGGTACAAAGTTATATAGCAATTTAAAAAATGCTGGCTGGGGAAATGTGAGCCCGCCGACTTTCGAATTCAGAAATTTCGACTATGCCATTCGTTTGTACTTCGTTAGTACCGGTTAGTACCGAGATAGTTTCGTTAGTACCGCTTCCGGTACAAAGTTATAGCAATTTAAAAAATGCTGGCTGGGGAAATGTGATCCCGCCGACTTTCGAATTCAGAAATTTCGACTATGCCATTCGTTTGTACTTCGTTAGTACCGGTTAGTACCGAGATAGTTTCGTTAGTACCGCTTCCGGTACAAAGTTATAGCAATTTAAAAAATGCGGGCTGGTGAAATGCGAGCCCGCCGACTTTCGAATTCAGAAATTTCGACTATGCCATTCGTTTGTACTTCGTTAGTACCGGTTAGTACCGAGATATTTTCGTTAGTACCGCTTCCGGTACAAAGTTATATAGCAATTTAAAAAATGCTGGCTGGGGAAATGTGAGCCCGCCGACTTTCGAATTCAGAAATTTCGACTATGCCATTCGTTTGTACTTCGTTAGTACCGGTTAGTACCGAGATAGTTTCGTTAGTACCGCTTCCGGTACAAAATTATAGCCATTTCAAAAATGCGGGCTGGTGAAATGCGAGCCCGCCGACTTTCGAATTCAGAAATTTCGACTATGCCATTCGTTTGTACTTCGTTAGTACCGGTTAGTAACGAGATAGTTTCGTTAGTACCGCTTCCGGTACAAAGTTATATAGCAATTTAAAAAATGCTGGCTGGGGAAATGTGAGCCCGCCGACTTTCGAATTCAGAAATTTCGACTATGCCATTCGTTTGTACTTCGTTAGTACCGGTTAGTACCGAGATATTTTCGTTAGTACCGCTTCCGGTACAAAATTATAGCCATTTCAAAAATGCGGGCTGGTGAAATGCGAGCCCGCCGACTTTCGAATTCAGAAATTTCGACTATGCCATTCGTTTGTACTTCGTTAGTACCGGTTAGTAACGAGATAGTTTCGTTAGTACCGCTTCCGGTACAAAGTTATATAGCAATTTAAAAAATGCTGGCTGGGGAAATGTGAGCCCGCCGACTTTCGAATTCAGAAATTTCGACTATGCCATTCGTTTGTACTTCGTTAGTACCGGTTAGTAACGAGATAGTTTCGTTAGTACCGCTTCCGGTACAAAGTTATATAGCAATTTAAAAAATGCTGGCTGGGGAAATGTGAGCCCGCCGACTTTCGAATTCAGAAATTTCGACTATGCCATTCGTTTGTACTTCGTTAGTACCGGTTAGTAACGAGATAGTTTCGTTAGTACCGCTTCCGGTACAAAGTTATATAGCAATTTAAAAAATGCTGGCTGGGGAAATGTGAGCCCGCCGACTTTCGAATTCAGAAATTTCGACTATGCCATTCGTTTGTACTTCGTTAGTACCGGTTAGTAACGAGATAGTTTCGTTAGTACCGCTTCCGGTACAAAGTTATATAGCAATTTAAAAAATGCTGGCTGGGGAAATGTGAGCCCGCCGACTTTCGAATTCAGAAATTTCGACTATGCCATTCGTTTGTACTTCGTTAGTACCGGTTAGTAACGAGATAGTTTCGTTAGTACCGCTTCCGGTACAAAGTTATATAGCAATTTAAAAAATGCTGGCTGGGGAAATGTGAGCCCGCCGACTTTCGAATTCAGAAATTTCGACTATGCCATTCGTTTGTACTTCGTTAGTACCGGTTAGTAACGAGATAGTTTCGTTAGTACCGCTTCCGGTACAAAGTTATATAGCAATTTAAAAAATGCTGGCTGGGGAAATGTGAGCCCGCCGACTTTCGAATTCAGAAATTTCGACTATGCCATTCGTTTGTACTTCGTTAGTACCGGTTAGTACCGAGATATTTTCGTTAGTACCGCTTCCGGTACAAAATTATAGCCATTTCAAAAATGCGGGCTGGTGAAATGCGAGCCCGCCGACTTTCGAATTCAGAAATTTCGACTATGCCATTCGTTTGTACTTCGTTAGTACCGGTTAGTAACGAGATAGTTTCGTTAGTACCGCTTCCGGTACAAAGTTATATAGCAATTTAAAAAATGCTGGCTGGGGAAATGTGAGCCCGCCGACTTTCGAATTCAGAAATTTCGACTATGCCATTCGTTTGTACTTCGTTAGTACCGGTTAGTAACGAGATAGTTTCGTTAGTACCGCTTCCGGTACAAAGTTATATAGCAATTTAAAAAATGCTGGCTGGGGAAATGTGAGCCCGCCGACTTTCGAATTCAGAAATTTCGACTATGCCATTCGTTTGTACTTCGTTAGTACCGAAATATTTTTGTTAGTACCGTTTTCGGTACACATTTGTAGCAATTTCAAAGTGGTGGGCTGGGGAATACGAGTCGGAACAGGTAAGCAATTTCTAAATTTCGATTATGACATTCGCTATTACTTCGTTAGTGCAGGTTATTACCGATACAAATTTACAGCAATTTCAAAATGGCAGGCATGGGAAATGGGAGCCGGACAATTATGCAATTTCTAAGTTTCGATTATTATTTAAATCTGAAAATATTTAATAAAAATGGTATGACGTTTATATGCATTCGATTTAATTCCGTTACTAAGCAACATGGTATAATTTTCTTCCAATTATGTGCAGAAAATATTCTGTGTACATGATGCTATTTAAATGTGAAACCTTCGTTTTAACTTTCCCCAGATACATACTTTAATGTATTGGGGAAGTATGGTTATGGGGTAGAAAATTTGAATTCGAGTTTACAACGGATGAACACGTTTCAGTGTATCCCTGAAGTCGAATCGAACGTTATTGATGTGATATCTGTGTGTGTGTATCTGCGAGACTTATCAGTGAGTGTGTTTATCCGCGAGACTTATCTGTGAGTGTGTGTTCGGAGACGATGTCTCTCGAACGAATGTGGCACTTCGAACGAAATTTGGTACAAAATTAAAATAAGTGAATACTGGAAACCTTTTGATTTTAAACGTAATTGAATGTTCAGAACCCCCCCCCCCCCCCCCATTCGAAAATTTCGAATGAAATTGTGAAAATTCATCAAAAATAAGAGCCTTCAGTATTGTTACGTAAATATTCTTTCTAATGCAATTTTTTTCACTAAAAAACGATTAGCACAAACTGTAGAACAGTAGCGCAAATTGTTCTCGATACATTAAAAATTACCAAACAAATTACCAAAACAAAAAGAAAAAAGAATCACATAAAACATAAGAAATATATTAATTATTGTGAAATATGTTCGCTTTTGATATGTAATATTACGCTATAAATTTGTTAACACCATTCTCATGGATCTAGTTCGTTTCACTCACTAAAAGATATTTTGTGTAATAGTTTTGTATATCGTCGTCTAACCAACCATTCGCCTATAGTCGTTTATATACAATAAATGCTCTTCTCTCCGTCTGTCTGTAAGGCTTGGCAACTAATTTTGAAAAATATATTTGGTATGAATTTGGATAAATTTGGCATAAAAATTGCAAAAATGTCGCTAAGTTATAGATATGATATCAAATTATTGAATTAATTATAAAATATATATAGACTTTTTTGCGTATTGCGGATGCTATTGTTATTGATAATTGTCGGTTTAGCGTTGCGCTAAATATATAAGTTAAATGGATACATTGAAATAGTTTTACATATTGTTATCCGGAAAAGCGCCCAATATACAATTCAACGTTAAAAACATTGTGCCTTCGATCGTATACATCATTTTTTGACTGCGAAAGAAGTCAATTCCTTGCATTGTATAGGGAAAGCCGTGTGCTATCCATAACATATATTTTATTAATATCAGACTACCTCTGCTCCTAGAAATTCGAAACATGGATAACATTTTAAGTGAGATTACTATTTGACTACCCACAAAATTTCAAGAAATCGTGAAATTCGGTGCAGCAGTTTGTTTTCTTGGTGATGAAACCAGCAGCGGAGCCCACGAGCAATATGTCTTTAAAAGGGTTCTCGTTTTCTTTCACAAACAGAATTGTACATTTCCAATTCTGAGCCAGCACCTTCTTCTACGTTACTTAAACGTGAACGACACAAAATATGGGGTAAAAAGATGAACCACAACAAAGAATAATGAAATGGAATAGAAAAATGAAATGGAATAAAAAAAATAAAATGGAAAAGAGTGTAATAGAAACAGAATAAACATCAACCATCAGAAAATATTACAAATGTATCAGATTTATTTCTTATGTATAACTAACATAACTAATACTGAGAAAAACATATAGCTCAAAAACAAAAAGTTATAAAATATCAACTATCTAAAAGTATTACTAATGTATCAGATTTCTCTTTTATGTATAGCATACATAATACTGGGAAAAAAATATTTTCCAAGAACAAAAAGCCATAAAACATCAAGTCTTTAGAAATATTACAGATAGACTAGATTTATTTCTTATGTATAACATACCTAATTTTGGGAAAAAAATATTTCTCAAGAACAAAAAATTATAAAGCATCAACCATCTGAAAATATTACAAATGTATCAGATTTATTTCTTATGTATAACTAACATAACTAATATTGGGAAAAACATATAGCCGGAAAACAACAAGTTATAAAATATCAACTATCTAATAATATTACAGATATATCAGATTGATTTCTTATGTTTAACTAACATAACTAATATTTGGGAAACATATACAGCTCAACAAAAATTTATAACATGTCAACTATCTAAAAATATTACAAATGCATCAGATGTCTGCATAGCTGATATGCATGATTCATTGATTTTACAAAGAGAAGGACGATTTTTTTGATGAAGTTTTAAGCATAGAGTTTAATTACTTGTAGCTCCATGGTTTTAATTTTTAAATAAAATAAATTATTATAGTATTGTGATGATTGAAATGAATGGGAAAATGTTATGAATGAAATGCTGTTTCACAGAGAACCAGGTGTGTTATTTTTTCTATGACGTCATTTGAATGGATTTCAGTTGTTTTCGAAGAAGTTTTCAAATATAATAAATTATCGTAGTTTTATGATAGTTTTAAAAATATTACCGAGGAATGTATCGCATTTTAGAGATGTTTGAGCCAGGCGATTTATATATCAATGCCGTCATTTGAATGAAGTTCATTTTTTTTCGATGATGGTTTAAGTTTTCAAATATAATAAATTAATGTATTATTGTGAGAAGTTTTAAAATGTTACCGAGGAATGTATTTCATTTTACACTTGTTTAAATAAAATTGCATTGAAGTTGGAAAGTGTTTCATAATCAATGCTTTAAGCATGATTGATCTTTTTGTTTCATCTATAGTTTGTTCTGTTGATTAAACTCATTTTATGAAGTTCATTTAGCTTTCGAAATTTGATCTGAGATTTTTATTCACAAGTATTTTTACAATAATTTTTTCTTTTGTTTTAAGTTAGTTAATGTTGTTACTCCCATATAGTCTGATACCGGTTATCCCCTTATATTTCATCATTCGGCACTTAGGTCATAGTTTCATTCCTCTGTCCGTTTTCCTTCCTCTTAGGTTTCCTCTTTTATTTTACGAATTTTCTTCTGGAAATTAAGTATTACCTTCGTGGTTCAAGTGATACAACACGATACAATTCTGAATGTCCATTTATTGTTGACATTAATCTATTCTACAGATACTTGTTCTTTCTCCGCTTTGGAAATTCTCCAGCTAGATTTGTTATCTAGCATTTTGTAGATCGTGCCGTGTACGTTCTTTGTACCAAAAGAATTCAAATTTAAAGCAAATGGTGTAAGCCTAGTGACATGTTGACGGTTAATTGCAAAAATTTTAAATGTATTGCTTTTAATTTTTCGAAATTTATGTATTTACCTAAAAACCTGCATATCCCAATCAAAACATACTTTTATTTATTACAGTGTTTCTACAAACCAACAAATCGCATTTGAAATCCTAGTTATTTGCATTCATGCTTAAATTAGTTACCATGATTATTTATGCGCGTTTTAATACTATAGATCAGAGTTTCCCAAACTAGTAGGGTGCGTTGTAGATATGCTTAGGGGAAATAGGGGATGCACTCTAGAAATATCTGTAATAGAAAACAAACTTTTTTCAGTGTGTTTTTAAACATTATGTTCAGTAAATGACATAACAAAAAATAAAAAAATATTTCAGCAACATATTAGACAGCAAAGATTAAAAAATGCCAATAAGAATGTTTATATCCGAGACTGGAAGAGTTTATTTTCATTGCCCGCAAGGATGAGTATGTCCTAATTACAGAGTAAATAATAATAATCAGAAGACAATCAACATACCAGACAATGTTTATGTTTCCATTTTCGCTATGAATAAAGTTTACCAACTTTGGCTGAGGTTTGCCAATTTGGCAGAATTCAGGAATTGCAATTTGAAATATTATTCATGCATTTTTTTTCTTGCAATTTTAATATCTGAAAAAGTTATTACGGTGACACTATTTTCCCTCCCCTCTATTTTGAAATGGCAATATTTATGTACCGAAAGCGGTATTAACAAAAATATCTTGTTACTTGAAACTTAAAATTGCATACTTGTACGGCTCGTATTTACCAGCCCGCAATATTGAAATTGCCATAAATTTGTATCCGAAGCAGAACTATCTCGGTAATAACCGGTACTAACGAAGTACAAACGAATGACAATTTCTGAATTCTGAAGTCGGCGGGCTCGCAATTCCCCAGCCCGCCATTTTGAAATTGCCATAACTTTGTACCGGAAGCGGTACTAACGAAGTACAAACGAATGGCAGAGTCGAAATTTAGAAATTGCATACTTGTGCGGTTCGCATTTCAACACCCAGCCATTTTGAAATTGCTGTAAATTTGTACCGGAAGCGGTACTGACGAAAATATCTCGGTACTAACCAGTACTAACGAAGTATTAACGTATGTCATAGTCAGAATTTAAAAATTTCATAGTTGAAATATTTAAAATGGTAAAATCCTGTTTCTCCAGCCAGCCAATTTGAAATTGCTTTAATATTGTACCGGAAGCGGTACTAACGAAAATATCTCGGTACTAACCGGTACTAACGAAGTACAAACGAATGGCATAGTCGAAATTTCTTCATTCGAAAGTCGGCGGGCTCGCATTTCACCAGCCCGCATTTTTGAAATGGCTATAATTTTGTACTGGAAGCGGTACTAACGAAAATATCTCGGTACTAACCAGTACTAACGAAGTACAAACGAATGGCATAGTCGAAATTTCTGAATTCGAAAGTCGGCGGGCTCGCATTTCACCAGCCCGCATTTTTGAAATGGCTCTAATTTTGTACCGGAAGCGGTACTAACGAAAATATCTCGGTACTAACCGGTACTAACGAAGTACAAACGAATGGCATGGTCGAAATTTCTTCATTCGAAAGTCGGCGGGCTCGCATTTCACCAGCCCGCATTTTTGAAATGGCTATAATTTTGTACTGGAAGCGGTACTAACGAAAATATCTCGGTACTAACCAGTACTAACGAAGTACAAACGAATGGCATAGTCGAAATTTCTGAATTCGAAAGTCGGCGGGCTCGCATTTCACCAGCCCGCATTTTTGAAATGGCTATAATTTTGTACCGGAAGCGGTACTAACGAAAATATCTCGGTACTAACCGGTACTAACGAAGTACAAACGAATGGCATGGTCGAAATTTCTTCATTCGAAAGTCGGCGGGCTCGCATTTCACCAGCCCGCATTTTTGAAATGGCTATAATTTTGTACTGGAAGCGGTACTAACGAAAATATCTCGGTACTAACCAGTACTAACGAAGTACAAACGAATGGCATAGTCGAAATTTCTGAATTCGAAAGTCGGCGGGCTCGCATTTCACCAGCCCGCATTTTTGAAATGGCTATAATTTTGTACCGGAAGCGGTACTAACGAAAATATCTCGGTACTAACCAGTACTAACGAAGTACAAACGAATGGCATGGTCGAAATTTCTTCATTCGAAAGTCGGCGGGCTCGCATTTCACCAGCCCGCATTTTTGAAATGGCTATAATTTTGTACTGGAAGCGGTACTAACGAAAATATCTCGGTACTAACCAGTACTAACGAAGTACAAACGAATGGCATAGTCGAAATTTCTGAATTCGAAAGTCGGCGGGCTCGCATTTCACCAGCCCGCATTTTTGAAATGGCTATAATTTTGTACCGGAAGCGGTACTAACGAAAATATCTCGGTACTAACCGGTACTAACGAAGTACAAACGAATGGCATGGTCGAAATTTCTGAATTCGAAAGTCGGCGGGTTCGCATTTCACCAGCCCGCATTTTTGAAATGGCTATAATTTTGTACCGGAAGCGGTACTAACGAAAATATCTCGGTACTAACCGGTACTAACGAAGTACAAACGAATGGCATGGTCGAAATTTCTTCATTCGAAAGTCGGCGGGCTCGCATTTCACCAGCCCGCATTTTTGAAATGGCTATAATTTTGTACTGGAAGCGGTACTAACGAAAATATCTCGGTACTAACCAGTACTAACGAAGTACAAACGAATGGCATAGTCGAAATTTCTGAATTCGAAAGTCGGCGGGCTCGCATTTCACCAGCCCGCATTTTTGAAATGGCTATAATTTTGTACCGGAAGCGGTACTAACGAAAATATCTCGGTACTAACCAGTACTAACGAAGTACAAACGAATGGCATAGTCGAAATTTCTGAATTCGAAAGTCGGCGGGCTCGCATTTCACCAGCCCGCATTTTTGAAATGGCTCTAATTTTGTACCGGAAGCGGTACTAACGAAAATATCTCGGTACTAACCGGTACTAACGAAGTACAAACGAATGGCATGGTCGAAATTTCTTCATTCGAAAGTCGGCGGGCTCGCATTTCACCAGCCCGCATTTTTGAAATGGCTATAATTTTGTACTGGAAGCGGTACTAACGAAAATATCTCGGTACTAACCAGTACTAACGAAGTACAAACGAATGGCATAGTCGAAATTTCTGAATTCGAAAGTCGGCGGGCTCGCATTTCACCAGCCCGCATTTTTGAAATGGCTATAATTTTGTACCGGAAGCGGTACTAACGAAAATATCTCGGTACTAACCGGTACTAACGAAGTACAAACGAATGGCATGGTCGAAATTTCTGAATTCGAAAGTCGGCGGGTTCGCATTTCACCAGCCCGCATTTTTGAAATGGCTATAATTTTGTACTGGAAGCGGTACTAACGAAAATATCTCGGTACTAACCAGTACTAACGAAGTACAAACGAATGGCATAGTCGAAATTTCTGAATTCGAAAGTCGGCGGGTTCGCATTTCACCAGCCCGCATTTTTGAAATGGCTATAATTTTGTACCGGAAGCGGTACTAACGAAAATATCTCGGTACTAACCGGTACTAACGAAGTACAAACGAATGGCATGGTCGAAATTTCTTCATTCGAAAGTCGGCGGGCTCGCATTTCACCAGCCCGCATTTTTGAAATGGCTATAATTTTGTACTGGAAGCGGTACTAACGAAAATATCTCGGTACTAACCAGTACTAACGAAGTACAAACGAATGGCATAGTCGAAATTTCTGAATTCGAAAGTCGGCGGGCTCGCATTTCACCAGCCCGCATTTTTGAAATGGCTATAATTTTGTACCGGAAGCGGTACTAACGAAAATATCTCGGTACTAACCGGTACTAACGAAGTACAAACGAATGGCATGGTCGAAATTTCTGAATTCGAAAGTCGGCGGGTTCGCATTTCACCAGCCCGCATTTTTGAAATGGCTATAATTTTGTACTGGAAGCGGTACTAACGAAAATATCTCGGTACTAACCAGTACTAACGAAGTACAAACGAATGGCATAGTCGAAATTTCTTCATTCGAAAGTCGGCGGGCTCGCATTTCACCAGCCCGCATTTTTGAAATGGCTATAATTTTGTACTGGAAGCGGTACTAACGAAAATATCTCGGTACTAACCAGTACTAACGAAGTACAAACGAATGGCATAGTCGAAATTTCTGAATTCGAAAGTCGGCGGGCTCGCATTTCACCAGCCCGCATTTTTGAAATGGCTATAATTTTGTACCGGAAGCGGTACTAACGAAAATATCTCGGTACTAACCAGTACTAACGAAGTACAAACGAATGGCATAGTCGAAATTTCTGAATTCGAAAGTCGGCGGGTTCGCATTTCACCAGCCCGCATTTTTGAAATGGCTATAATTTTGTACCGGAAACGGTACTAACGAAAATATCTCGGTACTAACCGGTACTAACGAAGTACAAACGAATGGCATGGTCGAAATTTCTGAATTCGAAAGTCGGCGGGTTCGCATTTCACCAGCCCGCATTTTTGAAATGGCTATAATTTTGTACTGGAAGCGGTACTAACGAAAATATCTCGGTACTAACCAGTACTAACGAAGTACAAACGAATGGCATAGTCGAAATTTCTGAATTCGAAAGTCGGCGGGCTCGCATTTCACCAGCCCGCATTTTTGAAATGGCTATAATTTTGTACCGGAAGCGGTACTAACGAAAATATCTCGGTACTAACGAAGTACAAACGAATGGCATAGTCGAAATTTCTGAATTCGAAAGTCGGCGGGCTCGCATTTCACCAGCCCGCATTTTTGAAATGGCTATAATTTTGTACCGGAAGCGGTACTAACGAAAATATCTCGGTACTAACCGGTACTAACGAAGTACAAACGAATGGCATAGTCGAAATTTCTGAATTCGAAAGTCGGCGGGCTCGCATTTCACCAGCCCGCATTTTTGAAATGGCTATAATTTTGTACCGGAAGCGGTACTAACGAAAATATCTCGGTACTAACCGGTACTAACGAAGTACAAACGAATGGCATAGTCGAAATTTCTGAATTCGAAAGTCGGCGGGCTCGCATTTCACCAGCCCGCATTTTTGAAATGGCTATAATTTTGTACCGGAAGCGGTACTAACGAAAATATCTCGGTACTAACCGGTACTAACGAAGTACAAACGAATGGCATAGTCGAAATTTCTGAATTCGAAAGTCGGCGGGCTCGCATTTCACCAGCCCGCATTTTTGAAATGGCTATAATTTTGTACCGGAAACGGTACTAACGAAAATATCTCGGTACTAACCGGTACTAACGAAGTACAAACGAATGGCATAGTCGAAATTTCTGAATTCGAAAGTCGGCGGGCTCGCATTTCACCAGCCCGCATTTTTGAAATGGCTATAATTTTGTACCGGAAGCGGTACTAACGAAAATATCTCGGTACTAACGAAGTACAAACGAATGGCATAGTCGAAATTTCTGAATTCGAAAGTCGGCGGGCTCGCATTTCACCAGCCCGCATTTTTGAAATGGCTATAATTTTGTACCGGAAGCGGTACTAACGAAAATATCTCGGTACTAACCGGTACTAACGAAGTACAAACGAATGGCATAGTCGAAATTTCTGAATTCGAAAGTCGGCGGGCTCGCATTTCACCAGCCCGCATTTTTGAAATGGCTATAATTTTGTACCGGAAGCGGTACTAACGAAAATATCTCGGTACTAACCGGTACTAACGAAGTACAAACGAATGGCATAGTCGAAATTTCTGAATTCGAAAGTCGGCGGGCTCGCATTTCACCAGCCCGCATTTTTGAAATGGCTATAATTTTGTACCGGAAACGGTACTAACGAAAATATCTCGGTACTAACCGGTACTAACGAAGTACAAACGAATGGCATAGTCGAAATTTCTGAATTCGAAAGTCGGCGGGCTCGCATTTCACCAGCCCGCATTTTTGAAATGGCTATAATTTTGTACCGGAAGCGGTACTAACGAAAATATCTCGGTACTAACGAAGTACAAACGAATGGCATAGTCGAAATTTCTGAATTCGAAAGTCGGCGGGCTCGCATTTCACCAGCCCGCATTTTTGAAATGGCTATAATTTTGTACCGGAAGCGGTACTAACGAAAATATCTCGGTACTAACCGGTACTAACGAAGTACAAACGAATGGCATAGTCGAAATTTCTGAATTCGAAAGTCGGCGGGCTCGCATTTCACCAGCCCGCATTTTTGAAATGGCTATAATTTTGTACCGGAAGCGGTACTAACGAAAATATCTCGGTACTAACCGGTACTAACGAAGTACAAACGAATGGCATAGTCGAAATTTCTGAATTCGAAAGTCGGCGGGCTCGCATTTCACCAGCCCGCATTTTTGAAATGGCTATAATTTTGTACCGGAAGCGGTACTAACGAAAATATCTCGGTACTAACGAAGTACAAACGAATGGCATAGTCGAAATTTCTGAATTCGAAAGTCGGCGGGCTCGCATTTCACCAGCCCGCATTTTTGAAATGGCTATAATTTTGTACCGGAAGCGGTACTAACGAAAATATCTCGGTACTAACGAAGTACAAACGAATGGCATAGTCGAAATTTCTGAATTCGAAAGTCGGCGGGCTCGCATTTCACCAGCCCGCATTTTTGAAATGGCTATAATTTTGTACCGGAAGCGGTACTAACGAAAATATCTCGGTACTAACGAAGTACAAACGAATGGCATAGTCGAAATTTCTGAATTCGAAAGTCGGCGGGCTCGCATTTCACCAGCCCGCATTTTTGAAATGGCTATAATTTTGTACCGGAAGCGGTACTAACGAAAATATCTCGGTACTAACCGGTACTAACGAAGTACAAACGAATGGCATAGTCGAAATTTCTGAATTCGAAAGTCGGCGGGCTCGCATTTCACCAGCCCGCATTTTTGAAATGGCTATAATTTTGTACCGGAAGCGGTACTAACGAAAATATCTCGGTACTAACGAAGTACAAACGAATGGCATAGTCGAAATTTCTGAATTCGAAAGTCGGCGGGCTCGCATTTCACCAGCCCGCATTTTTGAAATGGCTATAATTTTGTACCGGAAGCGGTACTAACGAAAATATCTCGGTACTAACGAAGTACAAACGAATGGCATAGTCGAAATTTCTGAATTCGAAAGTCGGCGGGCTCGCATTTCACCAGCCCGCATTTTTGAAATGGCTATAATTTTGTACCGGAAGCGGTACTAACGAAAATATCTCGGTACTAACCGGTACTAACGAAGTACAAACGAATGGCATAGTCGAAATTTCTGAATTCGAAAGTCGGCGGGCTCGCATTTCACCAGCCCGCATTTTTGAAATGGCTATAATTTTGTACCGGAAGCGGTACTAACGAAAATATCTCGGTACTAACGAAGTACAAACGAATGGCATAGCCGAAATTTCTGAATTCGAAAGTCGGCGGGCTCGCATTTCACCAGCCCGCATTTTTGAAATGGCTATAATTTTGTACCGGAAGCGGTACTAACGAAAATATCTCGGTACTAACCGGTACTAACGAAGTACAAACGAATGGCATAGTCGAAATTTCTGAATTCGAAAGTCGGCGGGCTCGCATTTCACCAGCCCGCATTTTTGAAATGGCTATAATTTTGTACCGGAAGCGGTACTAACGAAAATATCTCGGTACTAACCGGTACTAACGAAGTACAAACGAATGGCATAGTCGAAATTTCTGAATTCGAAAGTCGGCGGGCTCGCATTTCACCAGCCCGCATTTTTGAAATGGCTATAATTTTGTACCGGAAGCGGTACTAACGAAAATATCTCGGTACTAACCGGTACTAACGAAGTACAAACGAATGGCATAGTCGAAATTTCTGAATTCGAAAGTCGGCGGGCTCGCATTTCACCAGCCCGCATTTTTGAAATGGCTATAATTTTGTACCGGAAGCGGTACTAACGAAAATATCTCGGTACTAACGAAGTACAAACGAATGGCATAGTCGAAATTTCTGAATTCGAAAGTCGGCGGGCTCGCATTTCACCAGCCCGCATTTTTGAAATGGCTATAATTTTGTACCGGAAGCGGTACTAACGAAAATATCTCGGTACTAACCGGTACTAACGAAGTACAAACGAATGGCATAGTCGAAATTTCTGAATTCGAAAGTCGGCGGGCTCGCATTTCACCAGCCCGCATTTTTGAAATGGCTATAATTTTGTACCGGAAGCGGTACTAACGAAAATATCTCGGTACTAACCGGTACTAACGAAGTACAAACGAATGGCATAGTCGAAATTTCTGAATTCGAAAGTCGGCGGGCTCGCATTTCACCAGCCCGCATTTTTGAAATGGCTATAATTTTGTACCGGAAGCGGTACTAACGAAAATATCTCGGTACTAACGAAGTACAAACGAATGGCATAGTCGAAATTTCTGAATTCGAAAGTCGGCGGGCTCGCATTTCACCAGCCCGCATTTTTGAAATGGCTATAATTTTGTACCGGAAGCGGTACTAACGAAAATATCTCGGTACTAACGAAGTACAAACGAATGGCATAGTCGAAATTTCTGAATTCGAAAGTCGGCGGGCTCGCATTTCACCAGCCCGCATTTTTGAAATGGCTATAATTTTGTACCGGAAGCGGTACTAACGAAAATATCTCGGTACTAACCGGTACTAACGAAGTACAAACGAATGGCATAGTCGAAATTTCTGAATTCGAAAGTCGGCGGGCTCGCATTTCACCAGCCCGCATTTTTGAAATGGCTATAATTTTGTACCGGAAGCGGTACTAACGAAAATATCTCGGTACTAACCGGTACTAACGAAGTACAAACGAATGGCATAGTCGAAATTTCTGAATTCGAAAGTCGGCGGGCTCGCATTTCACCAGCCCGCATTTTTGAAATGGCTATAATTTTGTACCGGAAGCGGTACTAACGAAAATATCTCGGTACTAACGAAGTACAAACGAATGGCATAGTCGAAATTTCTGAATTCGAAAGTCGGCGGGCTCGCATTTCACCAGCCCGCATTTTTGAAATGGCTATAATTTTGTACCGGAAGCGGTACTAACGAAAATATCTCGGTACTAACCGGTACTAACGAAGTACAAACGAATGGCATAGTCGAAATTTCTGAATTCGAAAGTCGGCGGGCTCGCATTTCACCAGCCCGCATTTTTGAAATGGCTATAATTTTGTACCGGAAGCGGTACTAACGAAAATATCTCGGTACTAACGAAGTACAAACGAATGGCATAGTCGAAATTTCTGAATTCGAAAGTCGGCGGGCTCGCATTTCACCAGCCCGCATTTTTGAAATGGCTATAATTTTGTACCGGAAGCGGTACTAACGAAAATATCTCGGTACTAACGAAGTACAAACGAATGGCATAGTCGAAATTTCTGAATTCGAAAGTCGGCGGGCTCGCATTTCACCAGCCCGCATTTTTGAAATGGCTATAATTTTGTACCGGAAGCGGTACTAACGAAAATATCTCGGTACTAACGAAGTACAAACGAATGGCATAGTCGAAATTTCTGAATTCGAAAGTCGGCGGGCTCGCATTTCACCAGCCCGCATTTTTGAAATGGCTATAATTTTGTACCGGAAGCGGTACTAACGAAAATATCTCGGTACTAACGAAGTACAAACGAATGGCATAGTCGAAATTTCTGAATTCGAAAGTCGGCGGGCTCGCATTTCACCAGCCCGCATTTTTGAAATGGCTATAATTTTGTACCGGAAGCGGTACTAACGAAAATATCTCGGTACTAACGAAGTACAAACGAATGGCATAGTCGAAATTTCTGAATTCGAAAGTCGGCGGGCTCGCATTTCAACAGCCCGCATTTTTGAAATGGCTATAATTTTGTACCGGAAGCGGTACTAACGAAAATATCTCGGTACTAACCGGTACTAACGAAGTACAAACGAATGGCATAGTCGAAATTTCTGAATTCGAAAGTCGGCGGGCTCGCATTTCACCAGCCCGCATTTTTGAAATGGCTATAATTTTGTACCGGAAGCGGTACTAACGAAAATATCTCGGTACTAACCGGTACTAACGAAGTACAAACGAATGGCATAGTCGAAATTTCTGAATTCGAAAGTCGGCGGGCTCGCATTTCACCAGCCCGCATTTTTGAAATGGCTATAATTTTGTACCGGAAGCGGTACTAACGAAAATATCTCGGTACTAACCGGTACTAACGAAGTACAAACGAATGGCATAGTCGAAATTTCTGAATTCGAAAGTCGGCGGGCTCGCATTTCACCAGCCCGCATTTTTGAAATGGCTATAATTTTGTACCGGAAGCGGTACTAACGAAAATATCTCGGTACTAACGAAGTACAAACGAATGGCATAGTCGAAATTTCTGAATTCGAAAGTCGGCGGGCTCGCATTTCACCAGCCCGCATTTTTGAAATGGCTATAATTTTGTACCGGAAGCGGTACTAACGAAAATATCTCGGTACTAACCGGTACTAACGAAGTACAAACGAATGGCATAGTCGAAATTTCTGAATTCGAAAGTCGGCGGGCTCGCATTTCACCAGCCCGCATTTTTGAAATGGCTATAATTTTGTACCGGAAGCGGTACTAACGAAAATATCTCGGTACTAACGAAGTACAAACGAATGGCATAGTCGAAATTTCTGAATTCGAAAGTCGGCGGGCTCGCATTTCACCAGCCCGCATTTTTGAAATGGCTATAATTTTGTACCGGAAGCGGTACTAACGAAAATATCTCGGTACTAACCGGTACTAACGAAGTACAAACGAATGGCATAGTCGAAATTTCTGAATTCGAAAGTCGGCGGGCTCGCATTTCACCAGCCCGCATTTTTGAAATGGCTATAATTTTGTACCGGAAGCGGTACTAACGAAAATATCTCGGTACTAACGAAGTACAAACGAATGGCATAGTCGAAATTTCTGAATTCGAAAGTCGGCGGGCTCGCATTTCACCAGCCCGCATTTTTGAAATGGCTATAATTTTGTACCGGAAGCGGTACTAACGAAAATATCTCGGTACTAACCGGTACTAACGAAGTACAAACGAATGGCATAGTCGAAATTTCTGAATTCGAAAGTCGGCGGGCTCGCATTTCACCAGCCCGCATTTTTGAAATGGCTATAATTTTGTACCGGAAGCGGTACTAACGAAAATATCTCGGTACTAACGAAGTACAAACGAATGGCATAGTCGAAATTTCTGAATTCGAAAGTCGGCGGGCTCGCATTTCACCAGCCCGCATTTTTGAAATGACTATAATTTTGTACCGGAAGCGGTACTAACGAAAATATCTCGGTACTAACCGGTACTAACGAAGTACAAACGAATGGCATAGTCGAAATTTCTGAATTCGAAAGTCGGCGGGCTCGCATTTCACCAGCCCGCATTTTTGAAATGGCTATAATTTTGTACCGGAAGCGGTACTAACGAAAATATCTCGGTACTAACGAAGTACAAACGAATGGCATAGTCGAAATTTCTGAATTCGAAAGTCGGCGGGCTCGCATTTCACCAGCCCGCATTTTTGAAATGGCTATAATTTTGTACCGGAAGCGGTACTAACGAAAATATCTCGGTACTAACGAAGTACAAACGAATGGCATAGTCGAAATTTCTGAATTCGAAAGTCGGCGGGCTCGCATTTCACCAGCCCGCATTTTTGAAATGGCTATTATTTTGTACCGGAAACGGTACTAACGAAAATATCTCGGTACTAACCGGTACTAACGAAGTACAAACGAATGGCATAGTCGAAATTTCTGAATTCGAAAGTCGGCGGGCTCGCATTTCACCAGCCCGCATTTTTGAAATGGCTATAATTTTGTACCGGAAGCGGTACTAACGAAAATATCTCGGTACTAACGAAGTACAAACGAATGGCATAGTCGAAATTTCTGAATTCGAAAGTCGGCGGGCTCGCATTTCACCAGCCCGCATTTTTGAAATGGCTATAATTTTGTACCGGAAACGGTACTAACGAAAATATCTCGGTACTAACCGGTACTAACGAAGTACAAACGAATGGCATAGTCGAAATTTCTGAATTCGAAAGTCGGCGGGCTCGCATTTCACCAGCCCGCATTTTTGAAATGGCTATAATTTTGTACCGGAAGCGGTACTAACGAAAATATCTCGGTACTAACGAAGTACAAACGA
This sequence comes from Amaurobius ferox, assembly GCA_951213105.1. NCBI lineage: Eukaryota > Metazoa > Arthropoda > Arachnida > Araneae > Amaurobiidae > Amaurobius > Amaurobius ferox. The sequence continues at coordinate 745,603 of OX578151.1, forward strand.
ATGGCATAGTCGAAATTTCTGAATTCGAAAGTCGGCGGGCTCGCATTTCACCAGCCCGCATTTTTGAAATGGCTATAATTTTGTACCGGAAGCGGTACTAACGAAAATATCTCGGTACTAACGAAGTACAAACGAATGGCATAGTCGAAATTTCTGAATTCGAAAGTCGGCGGGCTCGCATTTCACCAGCCCGCATTTTTGAAATGGCTATAATTTTGTACCGGAAGCGGTACTAACGAAAATATCTCGGTACTAACGAAGTACAAACGAATGGCATAGTCGAAATTTCTGAATTCGAAAGTCGGCGGGCTCGCATTTCACCAGCCCGCATTTTTGAAATGGCTATAATTTTGTACCGGAAACGGTACTAACGAAAATATCTCGGTACTAACCGGTACTAACGAAGTACAAACGAATGGCATAGTCGAAATTTCTGAATTCGAAAGTCGGCGGGCTCGCATTTCACCAGCCCGCATTTTTGAAATGGCTATAATTTTGTACCGGAAGCGGTACTAACGAAAATATCTCGGTACTAACGAAGTACAAACGAATGGCATAGTCGAAATTTCTGAATTCGAAAGTCGGCGGGCTCGCATTTCACCAGCCCGCATTTTTGAAATGGCTATAATTTTGTACCGGAAACGGTACTAACGAAAATATCTCGGTACTAACCGGTACTAACGAAGTACAAACGAATGGCATAGTCGAAATTTCTGAATTCGAAAGTCGGCGGGCTCGCATTTCACCAGCCCGCATTTTTGAAATGGCTATAATTTTGTACCGGAAGCGGTACTAACGAAAATATCTCGGTACTAACCGGTACTAACGAAGTACAAACGAATGGCATAGTCGAAATTTCTGAATTCGAAAGTCGGCGGGCTCGCATTTCACCAGCCCGCATTTTTGAAATGGCTATAATTTTGTACCGGAAACGGTACTAACGAAAATATCTCGGTACTAACCGGTACTAACGAAGTACAAACGAATGGCATAGTCGAAATTTCTGAATTCGAAAGTCGGCGGGCTCGCATTTCACCAGCCCGCATTTTTGAAATGGCTATAATTTTGTACCGGAAGCGGTACTAACGAAAATATCTCGGTACTAACCGGTACTAACGAAGTACAAACGAATGGCATAGTCGAAATTTCTGAATTCGAAAGTCGGCGGGCTCGCATTTCACCAGCCCGCATTTTTGAAATGGCTATAATTTTGTACCGGAAACGGTACTAACAAAAATATCTCGGTACTAACCGGTACTAACGAAGTACAAACGAATGGCATAGTCGAAATTTCTGAATTCGAAAGTCGGCGGGCTCGCATTTCACCAGCCCGCATTTTTGAAATGGCTATAATTTTGTACCGGAAGCGGTACTAACGAAAATATCTCGGTACTAACCGGTACTAACGAAGTACAAACGAATGGCATAGTCGAAATTTCTGAATTCGAAAGTCGGCGGGCTCGCATTTCACCAGCCCGCATTTTTGAAATGGCTATAATTTTGTACCGGAAGCGGTACTAACGAAAATATCTCGGTACTAACCGGTACTAACGAAGTACAAACGAATGGCATAGTCGAAATTTCTGAATTCGAAAGTCGGCGGGCTCGCATTTCACCAGCCCGCATTTTTGAAATGGCTATAATTTTGTACCGGAAGCGGTACTAACGAAAATATCTCGGTACTAACGAAGTACAAACGAATGGCATAGTCGAAATTTCTGAATTCGAAAGTCGGCGGGCTCGCATTTCACCAGCCCGCATTTTTGAAATGGCTATAATTTTGTACCGGAAACGGTACTAACGAAAATATCTCGGTACTAACCGGTACTAACGAAGTACAAACGAATGGCATAGTCGAAATTTCTGAATTCGAAAGTCGGCGGGCTCGCATTTCACCAGCCCGCATTTAAAATGGCTATAATTTTGTACCGGAAGCGGTACTAACGAAAATATCTCGGTACTAACCGGTACTAACGAAGTACAAACGAATGGCATAGTCGAAATTTCTGAATTCGAAAGTCGGCGGGCTCGCATTTCACCAGCCCGCATTTTTGAAATGGCTATAATTTTGTACCGGAAACGGTACTAACGAAAATATCTCGGTACTAACCGGTACTAACGAAGTACAAACGAATGGCATAGTCGAAATTTCTGAATTCGAAAGTCGGCGGGCTCGCATTTCACCAGCCCGCATTTTTGAAATGGCTATAATTTTGTACCGGAAGCGGTACTAACGAAAATATCTCGGTACTAACCGGTACTAACGAAGTACAAACGAATGGCATAGTCGAAATTTCTGAATTCGAAAGTCGGCGGGCTCGCATTTCACCAGCCCGCATTTTTGAAATGGCTATAATTTTGTACCGGAAACGGTACTAACAAAAATATCTCGGTACTAACCGGTACTAACGAAGTACAAACGAATGGCATAGTCGAAATTTCTGAATTCGAAAGTCGGCGGGCTCGCATTTCACCAGCCCGCATTTTTGAAATGGCTATAATTTTGTACCGGAAGCGGTACTAACGAAAATATCTCGGTACTAACCGGTACTAACGAAGTACAAACGAATGGCATAGTCGAAATTTCTGAATTCGAAAGTCGGCGGGCTCGCATTTCACCAGCCCGCATTTTTGAAATGGCTATAATTTTGTACCGGAAGCGGTACTAACGAAAATATCTCGGTACTAACCGGTACTAACGAAGTACAAACGAATGGCATAGTCGAAATTTCTGAATTCGAAAGTCGGCGGGCTCGCATTTCACCAGCCCGCATTTTTGAAATGGCTATAATTTTGTACCGGAAGCGGTACTAACGAAAATATCTCGGTACTAACCGGTACTAACGAAGTACAAACGAATGGCATAGTCGAAATTTCTGAATTCGAAAGTCGGCGGGCTCGCATTTCACCAGCCCGCATTTTTGAAATGGCTATAATTTTGTACCGGAAACGGTACTAACGAAAATATCTCGGTACTAACCGGTACTAACGAAGTACAAACGAATGGCATAGTCGAAATTTCTGAATTCGAAAGTCGGCGGGCTCGCATTTCACCAGCCCGCATTTTTGAAATGGCTATAATTTTGTACCGGAAGCGGTACTAACGAAAATATCTCGGTACTAACCGGTACTAACGAAGTACAAACGAATGGCATAGTCGAAATTTCTGAATTCGAAAGTCGGCGGGCTCGCATTTCACCAGCCCGCATTTTTGAAATGGCTATAATTTTGTACCGGAAGCGGTACTAACGAAAATATCTCGGTACTAACCGGTACTAACGAAGTACAAACGAATGGCATAGTCGAAATTTCTGAATTCGAAAGTCGGCGGGCTCGCATTTCACCAGCCCGCATTTTTGAAATGGCTATAATTTTGTACCGGAAACGGTACTAACGAAAATATCTCGGTACTAACCGGTACTAACGAAGTACAAACGAATGGCATAGTCGAAATTTCTGAATTCGAAAGTCGGCGGGCTCGCATTTCACCAGCCCGCATTTTTGAAATGGCTATAATTTTGTACCGGAAACGGTACTAACGAAAATATCTCGGTACTAACCGGTACTAACGAAGTACAAACGAATGGCATAGTCGAAATTTCTGAATTCGAAAGTCGGCGGGCTCGCATTTCACCAGCCCGCATTTTTGAAATGGCTATAATTTTGTACCGGAAGCGGTACTAACGAAAATATCTCGGTACTAACCGGTACTAACGAAGTACAAACGAATGGCATAGTCGAAATTTCTGAATTCGAAAGTCGGCGGGCTCGCATTTCACCAGCCCGCATTTTTGAAATGGCTATAATTTTGTACCGGAAACGGTACTAACGAAAATATCTCGGTACTAACCGGTACTAACGAAGTACAAACGAATGGCATAGTCGAAATTTCTGAATTCGAAAGTCGGCGGGCTCGCATTTCACCAGCCCGCATTTTTGAAATGGCTATAATTTTGTACCGGAAACGGTACTAACGAAAATATCTCGGTACTAACCGGTACTAACGAAGTACAAACGAATGGCATAGTCGAAATTTCTGAATTCGAAAGTCGGCGGGCTCGCATTTCACCAGCCCGCATTTTTGAAATGGCTATAATTTTGTACCGGAAGCGGTACTAACGAAAATATCTCGGTACTAACCGGTACTAACGAAGTACAAACGAATGGCATAGTCGAAATTTCTGAATTCGAAAGTCGGCGGGCTCGCATTTCACCAGCCCGCATTTTTGAAATGGCTATAATTTTGTACCGGAAGCGGTACTAACGAAAATATCTCGGTACTAACCGGTACTAACGAAGTACAAACGAATGGCATAGTCGAAATTTCTGAATTCGAAAGTCGGCGGGCTCGCATTTCACCAGCCCGCATTTTTGAAATGGCTATAATTTTGTACCGGAAACGGTACTAACGAAAATATCTCGGTACTAACCGGTACTAACGAAGTACAAATGAATGGCATAGTCGAAATTTCTGAATTCGAAAGTCGGCGGGCTCGCATTTCACCAGCCCGCATTTTTGAAATGGCTATAATTTTGTACCGGAAACGGTACTAACGAAAATATCTCGGTACTAACCGGTACTAACGAAGTACAAACGAATGGCATAGTCGAAATTTCTGAATTCGAAAGTCGGCGGGCTCGCATTTCACCAGCCCGCATTTTTGAAATGGCTATAATTTTGTACCGGAAGCGGTACTAACGAAAATATCTCGGTACTAACCGGTACTAACGAAGTACAAACGAATGGCATAGTCGAAATTTCTGAATTCGAAAGTCGGCGGGCTCGCATTTCACCAGCCCGCATTTTTGAAATGGCTATAATTTTGTACCGGAAGCGGTACTAACGAAAATATCTCGGTACTAACCGGTACTAACGAAGTACAAACGAATGGCATAGTCGAAATTTCTGAATTCGAAAGTCGGCGGGCTCGCATTTCACCAGCCCGCATTTTTGAAATGGCTATAATTTTGTACCGGAAGCGGTACTAACGAAAATATCTCGGTACTAACCGGTACTAACGAAGTACAAACGAATGGCATAGTCGAAATTTCTGAATTCGAAAGTCGGCGGGCTCGCATTTCACCAGCCCGCATTTTTGAAATGGCTATAATTTTGTACCGGAAACGGTACTAACGAAAATATCTCGGTACTAACCGGTACTAACGAAGTACAAACGAATGGCATAGTCGAAATTTCTGAATTCGAAAGTCGGCGGGCTCGCATTTCACCAGCCCGCATTTTTGAAATGGCTATAATTTTGTACCGGAAACGGTACTAACGAAAATATCTCGGTACTAACCGGTACTAACGAAGTACAAACGAATGGCATAGTCGAAATTTCTGAATTCGAAAGTCGGCGGGCTCGCATTTCACCAGCCCGCATTTTTGAAATGGCTATAATTTTGTACCGGAAGCGGTACTAACGAAAATATCTCGGTACTAACCGGTACTAACGAAGTACAAACGAATGGCATAGTCGAAATTTCTGAATTCGAAAGTCGGCGGGCTCGCATTTCACCAGCCCGCATTTTTGAAATGGCTATAATTTTGTACCGGAAACGGTACTAACGAAAATATCTCGGTACTAACCGGTACTAACGAAGTACAAATGAATGGCATAGTCGAAATTTCTGAATTCGAAAGTCGGCGGGCTCGCATTTCACCAGCCCGGATTTTTGAAATGGCTATAATTTTGTACCGGAAACGGTACTAACGAAAATATCTCGGTACTAACCGGTACTAACGAAGTACAAACGAATGGCATAGTCGAAATTTCTGAATTCGAAAGTCGGCGGGCTCGCATTTCACCAGCCCGCATTTTTGAAATGGCTATAATTTTGTACCGGAAACGGTACTAACGAAAATATCTCGGTACTAACCGGTACTAACGAAGTACAAACGAATGGCATAGTCGAAATTTCTGAATTCGAAAGTCGGCGGGCTCGCATTTCACCAGCCCGCATTTTTGAAATGGCTATAATTTTGTACCGGAAGCGGTACTAACGAAAATATCTCGGTACTAACCGGTACTAACGAAGTACAAATGAATGGCATAGTCGAAATTTCTGAATTCGAAAGTCGGCGGGCTCGCATTTCACCAGCCCGCATTTTTGAAATGGCTATAATTTTGTACCGGAAACGGTACTAACGAAAATATCTCGGTACTAACCGGTACTAACGAAGTACAAATGAATGGCATAGTCGAAATTTCTGAATTCGAAAGTCGGCGGGCTGGTGAAATGCACCTGAATCAGTCAGATTCTTTCAAGCGAAAGGCGATTTGTCTAAAATTGCTACTTGTGATAATAATCATGAAATAAAATTGTATTTCGGAAACGAAATTCAATGGCCCTGCAACCTTTCAACTTGTCGCAGTAAAAGAAGTATCTGGAAAGGCACACGGTTTGAGTCATCAAAATTGAGTTTCTTGAAGTGTGTGAGGTTTATATATGGTTTGAGCGAAGAATTAACTTTAGTTAAATGGCGTGAAAAGCAGTTGGAAATCAGTCACGGAACAGTTGTGGACTGGAATAACTACATGCGCGAGGTTTGTGTGGATTCTTTGCTTAAACATCAACAACGGAAAATAGGAGGACCTGATATGATCGTCGAAGTGGATGAAAATATGTTCACAAAGCGCAAAAACAATACAGGACAGATTCTACCACAACAGTGGATCTTTGGTGGAGTTTGCTGTGAAACAAGCGAATGTTTCCTTGTGAAGGTGCCAAACCAATCCATGAGCATTATATTAGAAGCAATTAAGAAAAATATCGAAAAAGGAACTATAATATATTCCGATTTGTGGAAATCATATTGAAAAACTGGAAGAGGAAAGTTTCCAACATTTCAAAGTGAACCATAAATACAATTTTGACGATCCGGACACTGGAATGCACACACCAAAAATAGAAAGACTGTGGGGTAGCGCCAAATGGCGAAATAAGAAACACAGAGGAACGCCACGTCATCATCTAGAAAGTTATCTTGCGGAATTTATGTGGAGAAAAGAAACAAAAGATCCATTTGAAAAAATTTCAAACGATATTAAAATGTTTATGCCTCCAAAGTAAAAAATTCTTAGAACTAACGTTTATTAACATTTTTTATGTATATACTGTGTGTTATCATCAATAAAATCTGCTTGGCAAAATTTGCATCGTCGAAATGGAAAAGTACCAAAACAATATTTATAACTTTTATTATTTTAACATTTTACAGATAGCACAATTTGTTTTTCGGGTTCATTACACCCACTTAGCTTTCGATTACACATAACGAGTTTAGAACTTTTCTCTAGTCTTAAATGATTTCACAGTTTAGAATGGATGATTTCAAAATTTGAAAATATTCTTTCTATAGAAGCCAAACTAACAGATTGGGATATCAGCATTATTGCTAGTTCAGCTAATTTAAAATCTGCACTGTTTTCAACCTGAAAACTTTTATACTTCGAAATACATTTCCACCACATTATCGGATTGGTGAGTTTCGAACTTGTACTGAAGTAAAATGTTGGGAATAGGCTTTCTTGGACTTCACATACAATCTGAAGTGGTCAACAGCCTTCAATTTTTTTCTGTAGCATAAAAACGAGCAGTTTCAATTTAGCATGCTTTGTTTGAAACATCAGTATTACAATATTTAACTAGTTAAATTCTGCAAAAGGTACAGAAAAAGATAGGATCTGTCACATTTCCCAAATAAAAGGAATGTAATTCTTCTCACTAAATTTATTACAAGTTACTTTATTTCTGTAATTTATTTAAAACATGAATAATTTTCTATAATTACAAAATTTATTGTGAATAATATGTGAATATATTGTGAATGATTTATTACTCTATGTATTCTTGTTATTAAGTAGATTGTGTTATTATTTTAAATTAACATGCTCTAATAATTTATTTTTAGTTTATAAACTAAAAATAAATCAATATATTAAAACAAATCAATATCTTAAATGATAAAATTATTTTAAGTAGGAGGCGTACAACATATATGTAATTTAAATTTTAGTAGCTACCATATTTATAGAGTTTGCAGACCATCGATTGAGATCACGTGAAAGAGAAAAGAAAATTGAGATCACTATCAGTACGATGAACTTGTTCATATAAATTACCGTTTTAGATAAATTTTAATACAAGATCTAGTTATCGTATGATCATTAGTTTTATGGCATTTCATTGATTCCGAAAGATCTGTCTGACATCGATCTTCAATTTCATGTAACAGAACATAAATTAAAATAATAATACAAGGTTTCATTTCTATGAAAATTACTATTTGTACGATTTAACAATTTTCATTCTTCATAAGACATAAATTGAGAAATGGAGTTGTGCTAGAAAATGTATCAAATATAATACTTGCCCTTGTGTAGAAAAACTAAAACGTTCGTGCTTACTTTCTGAGCTAGGGTTGCCATTCTACTGGTATTAAGCCAATTTTGACAAGCATTGGCTGCAATAATGGCCGGCTATTGGAAATCTGATGAACATATGTGAGAGTTAATTAAGGTATAAAATGTCAAAAAGTTTGGCGTGAATGATAAAACTTTGGTATTTTAATCTTTTGGCAGAGGAAAATTCCAAATAACTAGATTAGGAAACCAGTAAACAGTTATCAAAGCATCCTGATAGCTATGAGAAGGCACTAATGCGGCATCTATTGAAGAATTGAAAAACTACAAATTACTTAGTTTGTTTCAGTTTTTAATTAATAGTTTAATATTTTATTAATCTTCCTCGTATTTTCCTCTGCCAAAAGATGCTTCATATTCCATTCTATTGGCTATATTCCATTCTTTTTCAGTTTGCACCCTGCAAACTGCAAAAAGATTTAAGCCCGCATTATTGCGTGGTTATGTTCAAGAGAATGTCCTATACTTTAACATAAGTGGAAAATACTCGAAAACCGCCTTAATCTAAAGTATCAATGAATCAAATTGCAGCCTTGCTAAATCATAGAATTATCGAAATAGCCATAATAAATCATAGAATTATCGAAATAGCCTTGATAAATCATAGAACATAGAAACTGTATTACAAATGAAATATACACAATATGCCTTTTATAATTGTTTAAGAAATAAAGCATGGGGGGGGGGGGAGAGGGGTATCTGTGATCATTGCATAATGCATTCACACTTAAATTTTCATATTGATGTTTGTATTTATTGTTGAATTGTCAGGCTTTTGTTAAAAATAATTACTTTTGTGCTGTGTTTATTAGTTATAACATAATATTAATTGAATTTGACTGAATTGTTAGATGGGTTGAAATAATGCATGTCAAATATATTGGTGTGGGGGAGGGGAATCTCAGAGTATGTGTAAATAAAGTTTATTGAAGCTTATTTAGATGTTTTGATGTTACCTGCGGGGGGGAGGGGCGGAATCCCAGATATGCTCGTCCAAAGGAAAATGCAGTGAAACTCGATATATTTGTAAAACTTGAGTACCGTTGCACATAGGTAAATGCTTTACAGTACACCGTTCCCGAAAAAATTATTAAATATATGCAGTAAGTTTCATTTCAACACATGCTGTGTAAATAAAGTTTATTCAAGCTTATTTAGATGTTTTGATTTTACTTGGGAGGGGGGATCTCAGAGTATGTGTAAATAAAGTTTCTTGAAGCTTATTTAGATGTTTTGATGTTACTTGCGGGGGGGATCCCAGACTATGTGGAGTATATGCTCTTCCAAAGGAAAGTGCAGCGAAACTCGATATGTTTATAAAACTTGTGTATCATTGCACGTAGGTAAATGCTTACAGTATACTGTTCCTGAAAAAAATATTAAATATGTGTAGTAAGTTTCAAAGTTATTAAATATGCGTAGTAATCAAACTATTTAATGTGTCATTTAGATTTAACTGATTAAATAGTTTTTGTATCTAATGAAAATATCCTAATCCGTAGAGTATAATTGTTTTTCAGAACTCAATTGGAGGGGGGGGGGGGAATGCAAATGTCAAATTTTTTTGGATTTAATATAAATGCTTTTACTGTAAAATCAGTAGTATTTATTTATAATCCATACTTTATGTTCATCATTTAATATATATCAGGTTGGTATTCAGTGGATATAAATGGGGGGGGGGGGGTAACTTTTGTTTGAGTGTGACATATGATATGCAGGTACTTTTCAGACAAAATACGGATCTAGCTTTTGCGGCAAATACATTTTATTTTTATGCAACTTTGTTAACTCCAACTACTCGGATTTATAAATTTGTTGTAATAAAGTTTTTATATGCTCATAAAAAACTCTTCTTTTTTGTATTTTATTTACTTGCTTCAAGAAAAACTTAATAACTCACATTTCAACAAGAATAATAAATAATTTCACATTTCGACACAATATTAATGGTGTGTACTAGTTAAAACATACACACATACATGGTACTCAGATACTCAGAAAATTTGAGTTAATTTTGAATATACTTCTTTCAGACAAAATACAAATCTAGCTATTTATTGCTACATATACAGTATGATACATTTTAATATAAATTTGATATCACTTAATTAGGTTTGTAAGATAAAATGTTTTTACAACTCACAAAAGCCCTGTTTTTGTATTTTACTTCCTTATTTGAAGAAATGCTGTTACATTTTTTGATGGATTTAATAATTTTTAAATAGTTTCATTGCATGTAGAAAAACAACGATTTTCTACTTAGTGTGGTAACCTAACTTATGGATAATTAAAATTTGTACATATACTACATGTCATTACAAGTTAAGGTAATTTACATTTCAAGAAGGAAAAAATGATTTAAATTTCATGAAGATATAAATCAATAAATGGTGTGTACTAGCATATAGCATGCATACTGAGGTGTAACTATTGTGATGATTGTCATTACTAAATTAAAAAGCTTTATATTTAGTTAGAAAGTTAAAATGAATAATAAATTTCTACTCAGTTATTTTCCTATCTAAAGTCCGACAGAAAATTATGCACAAATTTGCTTGAATTTTAAATGACGAATTTTCAGATTTTTTAAACAAGCATGTTTCTTCGCAATTTTTATGAAATCTAGATTTACAGTATAAAATGTTGTTCAAGTTAAATAGGTAGGTATCAAGAGTTTTTGAAATATAGTATTAGTGTAAAAGTAATAATGTTGCAAAAGTTACTGTCACAAAATAGAAAAGTTAAATTTAGAAATTTATATTCATAACTATTTCACTGCGTTTTATGTTGCTTATATTTTAAAACTAAATGCTAAATCTGGAGATATATATATATATATATGCATGTTAGCTAATAAAAAAGTCATAGGTAAGTGTCAGCAGTTTCTCCCATTATAGTGAATAAAATGTAATTACTTTTTTCCTAATTTATAGTTATAAAATATTATTTGAATTTCTAAGGTTTATAAGTTTTGTTTTTTGATATATTTTAAATATTATATAAATATTAATATAGTTGTTTATTATATTAATATAACTTTAACATAAATGTTTACAGAAGAGAGTGAAAAAATATTTGTTCTCAATGTAGATCATTTTTTATTTTAGACTTACAGTTTGAAGTTTATTCTAATTTACTTGTTAGTTTAGAGATATATTTTTTCATATTAGTCTTATTTATTACTGTAGAAATTCATCTGTGTCAGATCCCGTACGTGTTACGCACGGGAGATACGTTCCCTCCGTTGCTGCGGTTGAGTTGTCAATGTCCGGGCCTCTTATTCTAGGTGGTCTTGGTCCAGTACACTCCATATAAGCTCTATCCGCGACCGCTTGCAAGCAGCCTAAACACAACCACAGAATATTATATTCAGGAGGTTCATTCCCATGGGAACCTATGGCAACATCGTTAACATAGGATTTCGCATAGACACTAGCGTTCGAGGAGCCAACCATCGCAGCTCTGCTAGATTTGGCGACTATCGCTCTATTGGCGATTTTATGTTAATGCGGTCAAAAATTACGAAACTGTACTTTTATAATATTTTAAACTATAAACATGATCAGCATTTAAGAATACTTTTATCTGTAATATGTGTAAATTTAAATAAATAAACATATATATATATTTATTTCATGCAATCATAAACTAAATAAAAAATTGACGCATTGCATCACTGTAAATCATTATACACAAAAATTACAAGCTAACATACCCAAAAGACTAAAATATTATATAATATTTTCAGCCTAAAAAGTATACTAGCGTGTTGATTGTTAAATTGCTTAGTTCTTAATTTATTCTGGGATACTGTTATTATATATATATATATTTAAATACACTATTCTTATACTAAATAACAAATTTACATAAATGCATTATCAAAGCTATCGAACTCAATCGTTAATTAGAAAGGGGGAGGGGGATTATTTTCCACATTACGTCAATTAGTAAAAAGCATGTAAAATATATACACATTCAATATCATATTCAACTTTCTCTAGAAAAAGTTATCCAAATATCAATTTTTATACATTTTATATAAATGAGGAAAAGGTTTTTTAACTAATAATGCCACTGCTTCTTAGAATTTAATCTAGTCGGCAGTAATAATACTGCACCAATTTCTTATGATGAACACGTGCATAGGATGAAATATGGGATGGATAACAGATAAATTTTTTATTTAAATAAAAATAAATTATATACCTTGTAAACGTAATTCCTTTTCTTTTAGTAATCCATAAAAAATAAAATAATTGATTATAAAATCCAAAATAACACCGAGATTATGTTTACCACGTGTAAACATGCGATGATAGAACAGCGTTCTTCCAAGTTCCAAGTGTTATGTTCAGTGCCAAATAGGGTTATATTAGCAGAATATCTTGGCGAAAACCGTCACAGACCATCGCCAAGCGTGCCAAACCTTGATATTTTAAGAGCGCTTATTCACTGCAAAGTCACTCCCGCCATAATATCACGTGATATATACGTCAGGCGCGAATTTCAGCAAACTAGCAGACTCAGCTCTTCCGATTGATTGTTTCTTTCTTCTTTTTGTCTTTTTGTGTGACGTCCGTAGATATGTGGCCGCGGTGAATGAATACAGTTCTTTATTTTCTTCATGAGGAAATGTACAGTGCAATTAGTTAATGCGTGATTTTGATATTGAAAATACACACACACACATATATATATAGCCATATATATATATATATATATATATATATATATATATATGTCAGAAATATTTATAACGTCAAATAATAATGTAAAAAATATTTATAATATATATATATATATATATATATAATGTCAAAAATATATATATCATAAAATATGTATTTCAAAAATATTGTACGATCTAAAACATAGTGTGGTAATTGCAGGAGGGAGTCGACCTTGATTGAAAGAAGTAGGATTAAAGAATGCTAAAAATACTTTTTCCTGCGGTAGTCAAACTAAAGAATGAAACGTAAAAAATTGACTAGCTTGATGTTTGCATTTGTGACTTCCAAGGGAGGGTAAATACCCCCTTGCGCTCCCCTATGGACGCAAATGGCAAAGCGCAAATAAAATTTTTCTAGGGGTGCAAACTATATGATTATACCTACAATATCTACTAGCTTGAAGACTACATTTGCAACCTTAAACGTCCACAGTAAGGCAAGTTTTCCCTTGCATTTCCTTATGGGCGCCCACGGCAAGGACACCCGTAGAATTAATTCCATCGGCGACAAATTCAAGGATGAGACGGTTCACATCGACTTGCTTGTAATCTACATTTGTAACCTTAAACGTACACAGTAGGGCAAATTTTATCTTGCATTCCCTTATGGGCGCCCATGGCAAGGACAACCATAGAAATAATTCCATCGGCGACAAACTCAAGGATGAGGTGTTCCACATCGACTAAATTGAGACTTGCATGTCTAACCTTGAACGTTTATAGGACGGCAAGTGTCATCCTTTCCTTCCACTATGGGCGCCCATGTAACATTTTCCAATAGGGCAAAATCATGGATGAGGAGTTCAATATCTACTAGCTTGAAGACTACATTTGCAACTTTAAACGTCCACAGTAAGGCAAGTTTTGCCTTGCATTTCCTTATGGGCGCCCATGGCAAAGACGCCCGTAGAATTAATTCCATTGGTGACAAATTCAAGGATGAGGCGGTTCATATCGACTTGCTTGTAATCTACATTTGTAACCTTAAACGTACACAGTAGGGCAAGTTTCACATTGCGTTCCCGTATGGGCGCCCATGGCAAGGACACCCATAGAACTAATTCTATCGGCGACAAACTCAAGGATGAGGCGTTCCTCATCGACTAAATTGAGACTTGCATGTCTAACCTCGAACGTCTATGGGACGGCAAGTGTCATCCTTTTCTTTCACTATGGGCGCCCATGTAACATTTTCCAGGAGGGAACTCAATGACGACGCATTCAATATCGACTATCTGGTAACCTACATTTGTAACCTTGAATATCCTGTTGGGATTAAGTGCTCTATGGGCTCCCTGCTTATACTATTGCCCTCAGGACAGAACCTAATGGAGCCGAAGTTTCGATTTCCTTAGGGATGGTTAACAGTCTCTCCAGACCCTCCAAATGTCTCTGTGACATATTGAAGCATTGCACACTTGCCATGGGCGCCCATGGGGGATGTTGAAAGTCACGAATATCAAACTAATGAATACAGTAGGTCTCGTCCTTGAGATTCTCCCCGCTGGAAAAAGTTCTATTGACGTCCTTGCCATAGACGTAAGGGAGCATCCATACGTAAGGGGGCGTCCATAGATGTAAGGGAGCACTTGTCTTCCTGTAAACATTCAAGGTCACAAATGTAGGTTTCAAACTAGTAGATATTGTACGTCTCATCTTTGAGTACGCTCTTCTTAGAAAAAGCGCTATGGACACCCTCGCCATGGGAGCCCATAAAAATTTTGAAAGCCACAATGTCGGTATCAAGCCAATCGATATTGTACGTCTTGTCCTTGAGTTTGCCCCAGCTTTAATAAGTTCTATGGCCACATTTGCCATGGGCGCCCATAGGGGAGAGCAAGGGGGCGCTTGCCCTCCATTGGACGTTCAAGGTCCCAAAGTAAGTATCAAGCTAGTCGATATTATAAGTCTCATCCTTGAGTTTGAGTTTTCCTCTTTAAAAAAATTCTATGTGTGCCCTTGCCATGGGCGCCCATAGAGGAGCGGGAGGGCACTTGCTCTCCCGTGGACGGTCAAGGTCGCAAATGTAGATATCAAGCTAGTACATAATTATGTCTCATTCTTGAGTTTGGCCATCCCGGGAAAAAGCTTTATGTTCGCCCTTGAATCCTACTCTTTCGAAACAAGGCTGACCCCTTTCTGCAGTTACAACACATATTTTGAGCGTACTATATTTTTGACACACACACACACCCTCTCTCTTATTCGTGCTCTAATCACGTTAATTATAAAATGTTATACCTAATTCTGATTTCTTTTTCGGAATGCATCTACATATAGAATTTCATGGCTATACGTACTCTTTCTCTCTCTTTTGTAAAATCTCTAATTTTGAATAATCTGTGTTTTAATCACTTTAATTTCAAAATATTCTACCATTCTGTAGGAAATTAGAAACTAATTAAAACACGAATAATTCGAAATTAGATATTTTAAGAGAGAGAGTGCGTACAGTCATGAAATTCTATATGCATATGCATTCTGTAAAAAAATGGAATTAGGTAGAACATTTTGTGTAATTAACGTGATTAGAGCTCGGATAAGAGAAATAATGTCAAAATATAGTGTTGTAATTGCAGGAGTGGGTCCACCTTGTTCAAAAGGAGTGGGATTCAAGGGCGTTCATAAAAATTTTCCTGGAATGTCCAAATCCAAGGATGAGAGGTAAATACATCTAGTACCTTGATACCTACATTTGAGACCTTGAACGTCCACGGAAGGTAAAGTGCTCCTCGCGCTCCCCTATGGGCGCCCATGGCAAGAGCGCCTATAGAACTTTTCAGGGAGTAAACTGAAGAGTGAGACGTACAATATCGACTAGCTTGATACCTACCTTTGAACATCCACGAGATGGTAAGTTCCCCCTCACGCTCTCCTATGGGCGCCCATAGGGGACAATAACATTTATCAATATTTATACAATAATATTAACAATACTCGAATATAGATATCAATACTGTATGTCAATATAATCAATACTGTACTTCACATCCTTGTGTTTATCCCACTGGTAAAAGTTCTATTGGCGCCCTGATCATGGACATCTGTAGGGGAGCGCAAGGGGTCACTTGCCCTACTGTGAACGTTCAAGGTCACAAATGTAGGTACTAAATTAGTAGACATTGTACTACTTATCTTTCAGTATACCCTCCTTGAAAAATTTCTATTGACGCCTTTGCCATGGGCGCCCATACGAGATGCTGATAATAAGATGTTGCCCACAGGGTGTCAAACTAGTCGATATTGTCGCCCTTGAATGTGTCCCCGCTGGAATAAGTTCTATAAACACTCTTGGTATGGGCGCCCATAAAGGGTCTTGCGGGGGAACTTGCTATCCCGTCGACGTTCAAGTTTACAGATGTAGATATCAAGCTAGTCGATGTATGTCTCACCCTTCAGTTTTCCGCCTGTAAAAGTTATATGGGTGCTCTTGCTATGAGCGCCCATAGCAAGGGTGGCCATAGAACTTATTAAAACGGGGTGAACTCAAGGACTTAATGTACAATATCGATTACCTTGATGCTTATGTTAGTGGCTTTCAAAATTTGTATGGGCTCCCATGGCAAGGACGTCCATAGAGTTTCTTCCAAGAGCATAACAAGGATGAGACGCACGATATATACTAGCTTGACACCAACATTTGGGACCTTGATGTTCACGGGAAGGCAAGTGCTCCCTTATGCTCCCCTATGGGCGCCCATGGTAAGGACGTCACTAGAACTTTTTCCAGCGAGGACAATCTCACGGACGAGACGTACAGTAAGTATTCATTAGTTTGATATTCGTGACGTTCAACATTCCTTTGGGCGCCCATGGCAAGTGTTGTTGTTGAGACCCAGACTGTCCGATCTACCAGAAGGATGTAAGGTATCTGTTTGGACGACCGGGCAGTGCCACCCAATTTAATCCGGAACCCAGGAGGAGGCATCCACAGGGACCGTACCCTCCTTCCCCTATCACCAACCTCTCGGAAGGATTTACAGACTCACATGCTTAACGTGATCGTACTCCACGGCGACAGTCTTGGCAGTGGCAGGAATGGAATCCAGGCCTACTGAGGGCAATCAATTCCCGCTCGCTAACTACTGAGCTGTCGTGCCCCACTCCATGGCAAGTGTGCTATGTTTCAGCTTTTTATGTCACACAGTCTTTTGGAGGGTCTGGGAAGACTGTTTACTACCCCTGAGAAAATCGAAACTTTGGCTCCGTTAGGTTCTGCCCTGAGGGCAATAATATATAAGCTGGGATCTCATGCGCTGGGAGCCCATAGAGGACTGCAAGGGATCACTTAAGTTGAACTGGATATTTAAGGTTACAAATGTAGGTTACAAGCTAGCGATATGAACGCTTCATCCTTGAGTTCCCTCCTGGAAAATGTTACATGGGCGCCCATAGTGGAGGGAAAGGATGACACTTGCCTTCCCATAGACGTTCAAAGTTAGACATGTAAGTCTCAATCTAGTCGATATTGAACGCCTCATCCTTGAGTTTATCGCCGATGAAATTAGTTCTACGGGTGTCCTTGCTATGGGCGCCCATAAGAGAACGCTTGATGGAACTTATCATACCGTGTACATTTAAGGATACAAATGCAAATTACAAGCAAGTCAATATGGAACGCCTCATCCTTGAGTTTGTCACCCCTGGAATTAGTTCTATGCGAGTTCTTGCCATGAGCTCCCATAGCAATTCCCGCGCGCTAACCACTGGGCTGTCGCGCCCAATCCCATGGCAAGTGTACAATGCCTCTTATATCACAGAGACTTTTGGAGGGTCTGGAGAGACTGTTTACTACCCCCGAGGAAATTGAAACTTCGGCTCCGTTAGGTTCTGTCCTGAGGTCAATAGCATTAAGCAGGGAGCTCATGCAATGGGAGCCCGTAGAGGACTGAAATGGGCGCCCATAGGGGAGTGTAAGGAGGTCGTTTACCTTCCCCTGGACGTTTAAAGTCACAAATGTGAACATTAAGCATGTCAATTTTTTCCGTCTCATACTTTAGTTTGACCACAAGGTCGACTCCCTCCTACAATTACCACACTATGTTCTTGATAGTGCTATATTTTTCACATTCTCTCATCTAATAAAAGCAGAAGTAACTCGTAATAATAGTAGTTTGATAGCCTTGAAAGGACTTTAAATAGAAAATAAATAAATAATATAATAGAAAAATGTAATAAAAATTATTAATAATAAAATAAAATTTAAATTATATATATATATATCTGTGTGTGTGTTTTCAGTATCAAAATCGCGCATAGACTAATTGAACTGTAAATTTCAGCATGCAGAAAACAAAGGCTTCTCATCATTCAACTGCCGCCACAAGGTCATGAAATTCGCGCCTGACGTAGTTATCACATGGTGCATTTTCCCGGGAGTGACTTTGCAGGGTATAAGGGCTCTTGATATTTTGGTTGGCGGTTGAGGGCGCTGCCGTCGAATGAAAAGTGTGTTTTTATTAGTCTGTGAACGCAACCATTGCTACGGCTAATGGATACGGTAAAAATGATATCTCTTCGTACCATTCAAAAATACTGTAAATATATAACCTATCAAGGTTTAAACAAAACAGCTACTACCATTACTCAATTTAAGAATGTATCTAACATTCATCACAATTTTTCTGAAGGAAAGCAACTCTTGAAGACATCGAGTAACAGTTGTGGTATCAATCTATGGAAGCAATTTAAAACATGGTCTGCCTTGTGTTCTGAAGAAACCCAAGTTATTGAGACTGAGACAAATGAAAAAAATATATCTGTAGATCCAAGTAAAGACAGATCAAAGGTAATACCACCTGAAACAAGTATACGGTACATGAAAAGCGAAGCATATAAAATAACTTACGGAGAAGAACCAGTTTGGGTTAAATATCGTCGTAATTTTAAGGGTCAGTTTGTTCCCAGAAGAACTCGAAGAACATGCATTAGAAATGGCTTAGTTGTCACAGGTAATCCTTGCCCGATTTGTAGAGATGAATATTTAGTTGTGCATTATACGAATATTCAGCTACTAAAACAATTTATTCGTCCAGAGACTGGTAGCATATATGGTTCAAGAAAAATTCATGTGTGCCAGAGGAAGCTTTTTGAACTTGAAGTAGCTATTAAAAAGGCTAAGTTCTATGGTTACATACCTTATGAAGTACCTTTCCGAAAATATGATTATAGCGAATATTATCCCCAATGGGGAAAATAAGTTTCTTTCGCGGTTGTATTTTTGTTAAAATATAAAATGACATTAAACTAATTTTAAGGCTGCATGTGTTATCTCCATTCCTTGGTAAAGTGTGGTGTAGTTTGATTTTGTTAGGTGTCAGAAAAGCATTCATTTACAATAAATATTTATTTTATTTGTGTCTTCATTAAAAATCAATTCTGTTAAAGATTTAAATTGATCCTTCTGGATTTAGAAGAAACTTAAAAGTATGTTAGTATGAAACTGACTGCAATAAAGGTTAATGCCAAATCATATGCACTTACACACCAATGGGAACTCTTTTGCCCATTGGGAGGGGGCACTTGCCCTTCCCTGGAAGTTCAAGGTTGTAAAGGTGGACTTTAGGCTATTCAGTATTGTACTTATCCCTGAACTTGCCCTCTCCTGGAAAAAGTTCTATTGACGCTCATGCTTGTGCCATATTGCAACAGAATTCAATATGAAAGCAATTGATAGCCAAGATTCCCTTATAACATAGAATTAATCCATTAAACTTATCTAGTGAACCTAAATTGCTTGGTATCTTTAAAACGTGTATACGAGTTGAAAATTATTAAGACATATTTTTCCAAACAAGTATACTCTTTTTGAAAATACCAAGTCATTTCAGTAGAAAAGGTTCAGTAATTATACATAATCATAAATATCATGCTTTTGCAAAATTTCAAGAATGTAGATGCTGTACAGCAGCACATTACATAAAGTGTATCAAGGTAGGAAAAAAGATATTTTGAGGAAATATTCTGAACGATCGGTAGATTGATAGAATAGCCCTCCACTCATTTTAAGTACAAAAATGCACCAAGTTGGCACATATCTCTGTGTTTTAAAATTGACTCTTTCCCACGAAGTGGCACATTTTCCAGTATATTAAAATAGGCTCCTCCTACCAAAGTTGCATATTCTACTGTGTTCTGAATTGGAATTTTGAATCTAAATGATAGTGAAATTCAATTGGAATAAAATTGTAAAATACTTATAAAAACGTTATAAAATACGATTTTTGTTAATTTTAAAAAAATTATGCAACTTTGCAAAGTAAAATTTTAGAAAACACTGAAACCTACGATACTTAAAAGATTTTTGTGTTTTTAAAACAATTTCAAAGACTCGGTACTTTTTTTTTGTTTTGTTATGTACTTTTAAAAATTTTACAACTTGATAGTTCAACTCGGTCGAAAATGAAATCTAAAAGCGTTAAAAGACTCTTGTTCATTAGGAAGTGGCTGCTCCGCAAACTTAAAAGTGTCATTCTGGTTGAAGAAGAAAACCACGTATGCAAATTTCATCTGGGGAAGAACTCCTCTGTATGCACATTTTTGTAACACCGAATGTACGGCCTTATCAGTTTCCAGCAGTTATTCACAGCGCCAACTTTTGAAACAATGGAGCAAATTTATAAATAGGGAAAAAGCCAATATGTATTTCATCTATGGAGCTGCAAATGAGAATGGTAGAGTGGCACGACTGTACTGAGAACATTTCTCCCATAAGCGGTTGCCCAATCATAAAACATTCGAACGCTTGCATCGGCAGCTCTGTGAATCGGGATCCTTTCTCACTACCAGGTCTGATGCAAGAAGTGCTAGAACGTCAAGTGTTGAGACCCAGATTGACCGACCTACCAGAAAGGTGTAAGGTAACCGTTTGGACAGCCGGGAAGTGCCACCCAATTTAGACCGGAACCCAGTAGAGGAGGCGTCCACAGGGACCGTACCCTCCTTCCCCTACCACCAACCTCTCGGAAGAACTTACAGACCCATATGTTTAACGAGATCGTATTCTGCATGAACACTGCGGCAGTTGTGGCAGCACGTAAACCACGGAGCTACAGAACGTCAAGTGTGGCACAGGTGATTCTGGACATATTAGTAACTACTGTGATTATTGTTTATTAAAGGCCATTTTATAACTTCCTTTATTCCTCGGTATTACTTGAGGTCATTCTTGTGTTTTCACCTCACCTCATCTGTGTCACCATAAAGTGCCCACTGGTGCTTTTACGTTTCATTTTCGACCCAGTAAACCATGGCGAAAACTGTTCGGTTTGGTGTGTACTGTCACTTCGTAAAGTTTGGTCCATCTTTTTTTAATCACCCTGTATATATATATATAATGTGTAATTCCATAGAAATGGGGAACAGATGACCAATTTTTCAAAAATTTTCTGTTTTTACAAAAAAGGTTATAAACTAAAGTATGAGAAAATAGGGAAAATGTAACAAATACTTCAATTAGAAACAATTACAAGGCATTGAGTGAAAGCATTACATGCTTTCACAACTCCTTTTTTAACATAATTTAAGAATTCGGATTTTTGAATTAAAGTTGAGTATTTTTATATTTTAAGCAGTTCATATATGTGTCCAAACTTTGTAAAAAAAGGTTCAAAACGTAGATATTAAATCTTAACAAGTACTTGGACGAATTTACATCTGACACCAAATGGACAATTCTGATTTCTTTTAAAAACTCTTAAAACCAACTGATATTTATAGAGAATTTTTTCTGATTTCAAATATCCAAGCGAAAATCTCTTAAAATAATTATTTATTTAAATATCAAGAAATGAAAAAGTGCAAAATCTACTCAAACACAAAGCGGCCCATGATTTGACTGTGACATCACATGGCCTGTTTGACCTGTGATGCAACATTCTATCATGTTTTGCCTTTAGATATTTGCAGGGTCGTAAGGGTTTAATTTTGTGTACAATTGAAATTTCACTTTTGTACTCGGTCTGTTTGAATTTAGATCATTTGCTGATTATTTTATTTCATTGAAAACATGGATCCTGGTTTTGATCCTAGTTTTTGAAGGGAAATCAGACAATTTGCCTAAGATCGATTTTACTGTGATGGTGCTCTATTTCAGAAACAATAAATATTTTGTGACAGCTAAAACTCGAGATGTAAACTTGATACCCTTTTCTTGAATTAGCCTATTATTATTATGTGAATTGCATCTAAGTTTAGGGTATCTGGTGGAAATCTGAGCATTACGAAAAATGTAAACACTTTGGACCCCAATTTTCCGAACCTGATAGATAAAAATGCACATCTTTTTTTCTTGTTCTGTTGGTCCAAATTATGAATATATAAAATAATTTTAATACTTTAAAACTTTTTTAGAAAACACTTAAAGCATCTATCCGAGCAAGTGACTTTTTAATTTTTCTTACTTTCACTCAAACTTCAAAAGATAGATATAAATAGTAAGCGACAAAACTAGTTATTAGCAAATGTAGTTTCTGAATCTAATTTTTGAAAAATAAAAAAGCTAATTTATTAAACCTTACTAAATTAGTTTTCGAGTAATCGTCTTGTTGAAGATTAAAAAATTTTCATTTTACAAGTTTGTAATACTTATAAAAACTAAAAGTGCTAGCTATGAATAATAAGCAATAATTTGTAGCTCTTTTAAAGTCTTGCAAGTGTATATAATTGGGTTTTGGATCGAGTGGTTATAATTTCAATAGCATAGTTTTTAACCTGGATTTTCCAATAGCTGGGAAAGCTGCAATATTTAAAATATCACGATTGTTACAGCTCAGTGTCTTTACTTACTCCTTGGTGAAATATGGGTGCACAAGAACAAGATATTTTATTTTGTTTAAAGAAATTAGAAAGTTAAATAAACTTGAGGATTCTAAAGATATGTTAAATGATTGGTGAGGTTTGACCATAATACATGGAAATATACATAATCAAGTACATAATTATGTGCCGCCATACAAGTTTATAAATTAACTTGAATGTAAAATCTCGTCAGATATATTGTTTAGTTTATATATACCGCAAAGCAAGTTAATAAAAAAAAATTCATATTTTGAGAAAATAGCATATCTAGAGTCTGAGTATCCAGATGAAATTGGGACGAAAAGTAAAAGCGCTAGCTAGCTATAAACAGTTAGCAAGTAATTTGTAGCACTTTGAAAGCTTGTAAACAAAACAAATGAGTCTGAAAAAAAAATCAAACAAATTGAATCTTACTGAAGTTTTATTTTACAAAATATTATTTACGCAAAACCATATCAGCTCCATCGGACCCACCTCTGATTTTTTTTTTGTGTGTGTAATGTGCTCCGTAATTTTTTGAGTGTAACTAGCCTTTTATAGTTAAGTTTGTTATACAGTAAATTTAAACAAAGTTTAGATTGAGCAGTGTATTTTTTCTGGGAATTAAAAATAATATTTATCCTATCTATTTTTATGCATATATTTTTGATTATATTTGGGGCATTCACAGAAAAATTAGGATTTTATGTCTCTAATGTTTATTATAGAGTATAAGGTTTTTAAAAGTAGTTTAAATAAATGAAATAACCTTAATATAATTGGATGCATACATAATCATTGCAAGTTATGACAAAAATATTTTATTTATTGTTCAAATTTTGTCCACAGACTGTGATTTGTCATGTCCTTAGATTGTCACCATACCCTGTTTTTACTCTTTCCAAGTTTATATTTCATAAAAGAAGCAGAACCTAAACTCTTTAGACTTTATTTGAGATTAAGAAAGAAAACATTTAAACAACTGTTCCCAAAATTTTGAATTTAAATTTAAGTTTCACATTAATTTAATTACAAGTTTAATGACTGTCACCAGAGCAATAGATTACGTCTGTGG
Source organism: Amaurobius ferox (assembly GCA_951213105.1). Taxonomy (NCBI): domain Eukaryota; kingdom Metazoa; phylum Arthropoda; class Arachnida; order Araneae; family Amaurobiidae; genus Amaurobius; species Amaurobius ferox. The sequence goes on from OX578151.1 coordinate 769,616, forward strand.
ACAGAAAGCAAATTGCTAATAAATTCCTCCAGATGGCAGCAGCATGCTAATTTGATGTTAAAATCAGATCTCAAGCAGCTGCTGTTATTCAGAGAAACTAAAACAGAAGTGTGTTTGGTGATTTTTGTGTGAAGGTTTAGGACTTCATTCTCTGAACGTAAAGTTCAACTCATCCCGTCTGTGGTGCAAACAGATTTTAAATTATCAGGTAAGATTATAAAATATTTCAATGAATTCATAGTATTAGATGTAAATACTTGGTTTTATATCTTCTATTATCATATCTTCAGAAGCATGTTCTTAAATGTAAAAAATAGTTTTGTCACATCAGGGTCAATCCATGTCAAATCAACCAGAAAAAAGAGGATTTGACATCCATGATCTCAGATTTTGATGAAACTTGGCATGTTTGTTCCTTTTATAGATTTAAGTAAGCATATGACATTTTTTTGCTCTATCTCACACGGTTTAGGTTTTGCAGCCTGTTAAAGTTTTTGGAATTTCGCCGTTTTTATAAATTGGGCGGAGGAAATGCAGTTTGTGTTTCTATAGAAAATAAATTATATCTCCCTTGTTTACCAACCAATGTTGATGAAATTTTTTATGAGTATACATCAATATGTAAGGAATCCAGAAAAAAATAAATTAAATCAGCAAGTATATATACATGGTCAGAAAAATATCCTAAAGTTTTATTTATAGATTTTTTTAAATAAAATACTGAGTTCCACGCTAAGTGGAATATCTTCAAAAGGGAAAAGGATAATCAAAAGAATTTTTTTTTAATTTTGTTCTGAAAGATATGCTCTACCGCATGAAAAAATAAAATGAATGGTTTTTTCACTCCTTCATTATTTTTTCTCACTTCAAAGATAGAAATCACTTGACTCACTCATTTTCTTGAAATCGTTAAATTAAAATTGCAGTTTCAGTAAAATTATATTAAAATTTGAATATATTTATAATGTTTGTTGGAATGGAAAATGTATTATTACAAAACCATTAAAATGTTTCAAATTCTAGGAAATTATTCTTTAATTTTCTCCAGTGTTTTCATAAGCTTGATTGAACATGTATCATGCATTCTTGAGAGAATTGGTAAGTTCTTCCAGTCATTTTTTTTTTTTTGGGGGGGGGGGGGGTACCACAATTGCAATGACATGAGGGATGGGTACAACACATTCATCTTCCCTTTTGGGCCAGAAAAATGATGGTGATGGTCCATGAGGATGTAAAAACTTTACAGTGACATCTTCTTCTGCATTCACCTCACTCACCATACCAAAATACCATAAGCTGTCATAAACACAAGCGATAAAACATCCAGGATATAAGTCTTCTATTTTCACAGGTAAAGTTTTCTGCTTGTTACATAAGTTGAAAATGAGAGCTGGTGTTTCATCGCTGATTTTTCTAGCCTCAATTGTTCCCAAATCGTCTGTTGGCAGAAAGCTGTGGAACGATCTTGTTCCTGGAAAAGTTTGAAGATCTTTGGCACGATTTTCCAAAGCCAGGCGAGTTGAATCAACCGCTTCTTTAGAAATAAGTTGGAAATTAATATTTGTAATGTTGAATTTGCAAAACTCTAAAAGTTCATTCGTTGTTATAATTTGTCTGTCCAGATGTTGTTGAAGACTTTCTTTCCTAGCTAAACATTTTACAGTACCCCCTATTCCATCACATTGTTTTACCGTGACTGGTTGCAAAAAATGACCACTGGGCTTTTAGTTGAAAGTCCCTCTCATGCAGACACAGATTCATGGAGTTGTATTTATTTTTATACTGCCCAGCACATCCGTCACTGAAGTAGTGAATGTTTATTATGTGTGGGTAGTTCTCTTTCAGAAAGGCAGTTACAGTTTTTTGGATCTCATATACCATACTCACGTCATGTTTAAGGTCATCAGATATGATACAAAGAGGTAAAATCAGTTTTTTATTGCTTGCATCCTTGCAGTGTATCATGACAGGATGAATAGTGCATGAATCTGAGGTCCAGTGATAACCTTGAGCCTCTTCTTGTATTGTGAAAGTATAATTTTCACTGAAATCCATTGAAATAACAGCTGTATTTGACGAAACCGTTTCCTTTAAACTTTTAGAAAATGAAGCTTGTGATTTAGCAATGTATGAATGAGGTATTAACTTGTTCAGTTTTTCTACTAAGTTATCAATAAACTCACCAACTGAGCTCGAGCACAGTATCATTTCAGTTCAATCAGTCGAAACCCACTGATTATACTCGACTGAGTCTTCATCATCGTAGTTCTCAAATTTTGACTGTAAAAACTGGACAAGGTTATCTTTTAATGGATACTTGTCACAATGCCTTAGCATACATTCTCCTCCTGCTCCTTCACAAAGAATATACGCCATAAGGTCTTTGTAATTCTCTTCAATACCTGCTCCATGAATCAATAAAATCACATTTTGATGAATTGTGCATACACACACTAAGTGTGTCCCACTAGCACCAGCCAAAACACACCACTTAGGTCTCAGGGAACAAAAAGTTGAAAGACCAATTTTCAAGTCAGGGTATACGCATTTAAAAATTGAGTATAGCTCATTAAGATTACATAAAATCAAGCGTCATATACTTTTTTTTCCTATACTTAGCACAAACTTCATCCCTGGCAAAATTCTGGAATATTCATCACTCTGATAAAATCTTTTTACCAATTCAATAGTTTCAGGACTCAACTTTTTCCCATATCTAGGATCTGGTTCTGCTAAAAATCCCTTGTATTTAAACAGTTTTTGAGCCTTATGAACAGAATAATCAGATACGTTGCAAGTTTCTGCCATTTTTCTTCTAGACCACATTAGTGAAGCTGGAATTGTCAGCATTTGAATCTGTTTGTTTCTTGATGCACCACTTAATTCATTTTTAATTATATCTACAAGCTTATCCAGATCTTCAGATTTTTGTATCACACTTTTTTTCAAGTCACTTTTTTCCTCTGGAAAATCAACTTCAAGAACATTTTCAATTTTTCTTTTTAGATTTTCATGTACTCTTTGTAGTTGTTTTTTACCGTAAGATGATCTGCTATGTTCACCAAGTGCATGTAATTTCAATGGGGAACATCCGATTTCATGGAATGAAGAATTTAATTCATCAACCACACATTTTTTTTGTAATTGGAATAGTTCATCAGGAGCTAATCCCACATCAGCAACTTCCTCATCTTGGACATTTAAGCTACTTTTGCTTTCGACATTACTCTCATCAATTTGTTTGTCTTTAAGTAGATTATTCCTGCAAGATGCACAAAGTTTATGTCCTGGTTTTACTTTGTAACCCTTTGATAAAATTATCCTATTCTGCTGTAAAGTTACAACAAAGTATTTTTTTAATTGAAGTTTTATGTTTTTTACATTTATGTCACAACATACCTTTTGTTACCTTACACCTTTCTGGTAGGTCGGACGGTCTGGGTCTCAACAACAACAACAACAACAACATACCTTTTGTAAAAATTCATACTTGTTCAAAAACACTTTGATGATGAAGACAAATAGTTTATAACTCATAACTTGATTCCGTTCTCAATTTTAAAAGAGTTAAATCAGATTTAGACAGTTTTTCAATAGTTTGTATGGCTTTTTTGTTGACATAGCTTAACAAATGACAATCACTATGAGTAACTTTCCTCACACTGCACTTCTCCATTTTTCCAACATTCAAAAAAGACTTAGTGTTTTGATTGCTTATAAGATTTCTTGAAATAAGTTACTGTTAGTGAGTTGACTAGTTTAGAACTAGTTTTCAAAACTAAATTAAATTGTAATATAATTTTCTTTTCTTTAATTAGGCCTGATTGTTGAATAAGGAAATCAGTATCTTATTTCTAAATAATCTCAATAAAGACATAATTATAGATAACCTATTTTATAACATTTTTTTTTTTTTTTTTGACAAGCCTGATTAACAATTTATTAAATCTACTCTATTATTTTAATCATATGCCAAAAGCCACTGGTTCTTTTAAATTTGTGTTGTTGTTGAGACCCAGACCGTCTGACCTACCAGAAAGGTGTAAGGTAACAGTTTGGACGGCCAGGAAGTGCCACCCAATTTAGACTGGAACCCAGTGGGGGAGGCATCCACAGGGTTTAAAATCTGATCCTGAGAAGTATGAAGAAATTAAAAAGAAAGAAAGCATCAAGGAAAAAGGTTAGTGAAATGAATGAGCGTGAAAAGAGACAAGCAAGGAAAGACTGGCATGAACAGACTAAAAGACACAGAGAGAAGAAAAAAGAAACAGAACAAACATTATTAATTATAGGAACACCACCCGAAAGCCCAGAATATTGTGATCCTATATGTCATGACCCTGAAAACAGACTATCAAGTACCAGAGTTCAAAGTGGCTGCAAAAAGAGGAGGTGAAACAGAATCATTGAATAAAGGATTAGATAAACTCAAACAAGAGAAGAAGTCGCTGGAGAAAAAAAGTGAACAAGTGTAAAAAAAAAAGTATTATAGGCTAGTATAAATAAATTTTATGACACACCAAAGAAAAAGTCCTGGAAATGCTCAGTGGCCAAAAGGTTCCCAATGTAATTCATCAAAACCTTAAGTTTGGAGCAGTGCTAAAAAAACAGTTAGTGAAAACTTCAAGAAACAAGCAGTTCTAAAAAAAAAGAACTTTGTAAATATGATAACAGGGAAAATCCAAAAGAAGTACAGATTTTACAAAAATATTTCCTTTATGACTTCTAAACATTTTTTGAAACCAAAAGTTGGCTTCTTGAAAACAAGAAATCTCCAGAAAGAAAATCTTAAGAATGCCATAATTATGTTCCTTAAACAAGATGACAATAGCTGTCTTTGTCCTGGAAAAAAGGACACAATAACAAAGACAAAGCAGAAAATGCAAAAAAGGCTATTATCTGACTCGATGAAAAACTTGCACCAAAAGTTTACAAACCCATATCTAGAACACAAATAAATATCTTAGCTACTCACAATTTTTCGAGAATGTCCATTTTGGATTATTTCTCCAGATTGTCAAAAATGAAACACCTGTAACTGTAATTTGTGTGATAACTTTGGGATGGTTGTGAAAAAAAAGAAGTTGCTAGGAATGATTAAAGAAAAATTGCCTAATGAGTTACTTCAAAGCATAACGTGAAAAAAGACTTCAAGTCAAATGTCTACAAAAAGTGTTTGGAATGTTGTAATAATGATAGCATAATTGAGATTAGCAAATTTGAGAATGATGAAGAAGTTGAGTATGAACAATGGGTGAAAAAAAAGGAAATGATTGAAACTGAAGATGAAATTAAAACCATACAAAGAGGAAATTACTTGTAATAAACATGAATTAGTTTTGAAGTTTACCATGTTACTTGGATAGTATAGACAACATGTGGCCAACATTAAACATCAATATAATGTCACAAGCAAAATAAAGAAATCCATGATAAAAGACGAAGTTCTTATACATGTAGATTTTTCTGAAAATTACAACTGTAAATACGGTGAAGTGATCCAATCTTTTCAATTTGGAGGCTCCCTTAATCAGGTTGCACTGCATACAGTTGTCATCTATTACAAAACTGACACTGAAGAATCTGTTCAACATAAGTCCATATGTACTATGTCGGGTAGCAAAAGGCATGATCCCATGGCTGTATGTACCCACCTCCAACCTATATTTGTGGAAATCAAGGAAATTTCTAATTTAAGAACAGTCCACTTTCTAAATGATGGACCAAGTACACAGTATAGAAATAAAAAAATGCTTTACTTGTTTGCAACTTTTATAGCAAAGGAGGTGGACAGTCTTCATTGGCACTTTTCTGAAAAGGGGCACCAGATGGAATAGGTGCGTGTATTAAAATATTAGCTGCTGATACTATCGTCAGTCAAGGAAAAGACATTCCAAACATAGATGCTCTTGTAGCCATACTAAATGAACACAGCATCAACGCTGACATTTACAAAATAAAGTCAGAAGACGTTGAAAATTTAGATACCTAACAACTTACTTTCCAAGGAACTTTGAAAATACATGAAATTACTTGGAGCAAGGAAAACAGGTCTATGATTCAGGCAAGAGGATTGTCCTGCATGCAGTGCACAGCTGGTAGTCACTATGGGATTGGGAAGATCAAGATTGATGATCCAACACCAACATACATTGCAAGTTTAAATCCACTAAAGGTGCATGAGGTCTATTCCGATGAGGAAGTTAAACAGGGACAGATTATCCCACCTAACAGCTATGTAGTTGTTCAGTTTAAATCTGAAATGAACCTTGTGGAACATTATGTTGGTATGATAGAAAGAGAGTCTAATGAGGAGCTAGATGTTGTTGTTGAGACCCAGGCCGTCCGACCTACCAGAAAGGTGTAAGGTAACAGTTTGGACAGCCGGGAAGTGCCACCCAATTTAGACCGGAACCCAGTGGGGGAGGCATCCACAGGGACCGTACCCTCCTTCCCCTACCACCAACCTCTCGGAAGGACTTACGGACCCACATGTTTAACGTGATCATACTCCGCGTGAACACGGCGGCAGTTTTGGCAGTGGCTGGAATCGAACCCGAGCCTACCGAGTGCAACTCCAGCGCGCTAACCAATACTAGATGTGAATTTTATGAGAAAATCGACCAGAGTTTGCAATTTTATTTTTCCAGATAAAGTGAATGTGGAAACTGTTGACAAAAGTTCTGTAGTTAAAGTTTTGCTGCAGCCCGAAATAAATAAATGCAATCAATACATTTTTACAGAAAACCTTAAAAAGTTCAAAAATATGTGCTGAAATTATTATTTTACTATTCACCCCATAGAATTTTAACTTACCTTTCATTTTTTGTGTCCATTTTCCTACGTTTTGTGCATGAAGAATTTTATGTATACATTTTTAGTTTTCAATTTAGCATCATTTGTATGATATTCCATAATAAATGTGTGTGATTATGCACAAGAAAAAAATTGTAGGCATACATTAAATATATAAATTTTATTTTATTCAGTTTATAATCTATTTTATTACTTCTATTATGTTTATGAGGTCTGTCTGTGGAACAAATTGTCACATCTGTGGACCACCTCGTCACGTCCGTGGACATAGATTTTTGTAAAGTTTAAAAAACTTCATAATTTTATTTGTTTGATCTGAGCCACTAGTTATTACTTCATGTGAGATCTTCTTAGAAAATAAATTTTAGCAAGTTTAAAGAAACAATTTTGTAATGAAAATCCTGCTTTTTTAGAGAATGACCCATTTATATGATTTGTGAGGATTTTAAATATAATATCTAATAATTTATTTTTAAATTAAAAGCAATTTTAAATTGTTTCTTATAATATTATATTTTAAAACCTATAATAAACAGTGAAACAATTTTAAATTATTTTCCATTTAATTTCTATTCCTTTTGTACAATATTTCAAATTTGTGATTTATTTTTTTAGATGAAATATATTTTATAACTTTTCAAAAGCACATGTGGCAACAAAGCCGACTCTGCTCCTGCCAAAAGACATCTGAGCAAAAGATGCTTGGAACCTGTACCCGAATTATAAGATCGGAGGTGAAGCTAGCTTCTGCTCTAAATGTATAATGTCGGTCTTGTAAGCACAAGGTCTCGAGTTCGGTCCTGGCAACGCACAATCGCCACACACATACTTAATGAAAATACTAAATTGCAACTGCTCACTGCAGTATACTGATACAAAAAAATTTTATGCAAGGAATTTTTTATATTCTCTAAATTAATTGCGAACAGCACACTAAACTGGGTACAAAGTCAATAATCCACTTTGAATCTGGCTTTAAATTCATCCGTAATAGCAAAACTAGAGTGCCGAACCAGGAAGAGTAACCCATAAGGATTTTCAAAGTTTATTAAATCAAAGAAATGACTTCTCATAAAAAGGCTTTGAAAATTGGATTATACAGTCACTGATTTATTATCATAACATATGTAACAAACACTCTTTAATGACAGTAGTGAATTTTGTTTACAATCTGGCTTCCTGCACTTCACACTATTTTTTACGAAAAGCATCATTTTTCTACACAGATATAAATATTTTATCTGATGATGTAAAACTAGTAGTCGGGCACATTGGAGCAATACAATACTTATAACTATTCGGCAGTTTGGGACGGAAGAAACAATTAGAATTATTGAAACTTTCCGAATGTAACCAAATGTATGCACCAATTCTCGAAGATGAGAGCCGCAGACAAGCCTTGTGGAGCAATACAATACTTATAACTATTCGGCAGTTTGGGACGGAAGAAACAATTAGAATTATTGAAACTTTCCGAATGTAACCAAATGTATGCACCAATTCTCGAAGATGAGAGCCGCAGACGAGCCTTGTGACGTCACATTCTGTGCGCGCCAAAATGGGTCGTTTTCCCACGACAATCAGAAAGGCGAACTTAGACTGCTAATAAAAAATGAAATACAGCTCGGAGAATGAAATTTTTTATACTGTTGTCTGTTTTTCAACATTTTGAATTGAATAAAAAAAAGAGGCCGAACTTGTTCATTCCCTAGAGTTAATGATGTACAAAATTAAATGGAGTATTTAATAAGAATTTTTTTCTTTTTTTTTTTTGCAAATCACTTACTATTCAAAATATGCATTCACATTTGATTTAAAAAATTTAGTTCTTTTTTAATACATGGTGTCGGACATAATAAAATCACGTTAATTACATCATGTGGCTAAATTATAAGAAAATAAGGAAACTTAATTTCATTTACTACCATGATTCTTACTTCTTCTTTAAAAGATATTTAAAAGTTGTAAAATTATGTATTTTATTTAATATTTTTAAATTTGTAAAAGATCATAAAAAAATTTCAGATGCAAAAACTGGTGTTTCAAAATTTGCATATTTGCGTCCTAATCATAAACTATTATTTAAGAAAATACCACATAATGTGTGTATATGTATTTATTACGAAAATGTCGATCCTTTTGCAAGCACTGAAGTATGCACTAACCTCAGCTCAGAATTTTCTACTTTCATACAACAAATAGTTTGCTTCCCCTCTGAAAAAAAAAAAAAAAAAAACTATGTAGTCACAGTCAGTGTGACAATTGCATAAATGAAAAATTTTCTTTCAAGCCACAAGGCGATATTGAAAATACACCAACTGAATATTTTCTTTCAATGGCTGAAGGGGGACAAGACTTCTAATGCTGAAATCTTAAGCACTGCCAAAAAAACTTTTGGTGAACTTTCAAATCAAGTATTTTCTCCTTCATACTTACATTAAAAGACAACAATCCATGACCTTTAACAATTTGAAATCAGAAGTTGGAGAAAATGTTGTTATACAACTGGATTTTTCAGAAAATGCAGCAATTGTACAACAGAATGAAATTCAATATGCACATGGGTTGCATTCACAAGTTACAATTTTCCCAGCACATGTATGGATTTCAAAAGATGTCACACAGAGCTTTGTAACAGTTTCTGATACACTATACCTTACCAAAGTCACTGTGTTTAAATTTGTTAATTATCTTTCAGGATTTTTCAAAAATGAATTTCCAAACATTAAACACATACAAGTTTTTTCAGATGGGCCCAGTTCCCAATTTAAACAGCGTTATTTGTTTTCTAATTTATTTTTATTTGAACAAGAGTATGATGTGAAATTAGTATGGAATTTTTTTGCAACGTTCCATGGAAAAGGGTAGTAGACTAAATTGATGAAACTATAAAAAGAACTGTATGTTGACATACCAAAGCTGGGAATGTATTTGTGAGTACACCCGAAAAATATGCTGCTGTGGCTTCATCCCTAATCCCAAATATGTATATGTAAAATACATTTCTACAGAAGAAATAGAGTTCTTGCATGAATACTGGGGGAAAACGCTGCCAATTCTCAATATACATTCAATCCACTGCTTCAAAGTTACTGAATCTACAACTGTATGGTAGCACATCAATTCAGCAAAAACTCCAAAATAAAAAAAAAGATAGCCGAAAATTGGTTAATTAAAATGACTAATAAAACACCTTTAATGACATTCATACTTAAACAAAACATATCTTTAACAACACTTTAATGGTGTACACTTCTGCATTAAACATTGTCGCTGAGACAAATTATTTTGGTTTCCGCGATGACATCTGACATCTTTTTACAAACTACCGGCACCCCTATAGGTAGCATTTTGGCTGAAATTGTGTTGCAGGAGCTTGAGAATGAGATTTTGCCTTTTTTATCCCTTAAACCTTTTCTTTAGTGCCGTTATGTGGAAAGTGTTTATTATTTGGAACTATAGTTTGAGTGACCTCCTTGATCTTTTGGATAATGTTACTGATTTTTTCCCCCCCTTTAAAACTTTTACAATTAAACATGAATCTAATTGTTTGTTGCTTTTTTTGGATGTCCTCGTTTCTCATGACTCTCTTGGCTTTCATATTTCAGTTTTTCGTAAGCCTACTTTCTCTAATTCTTATATTCCTGCTAATTCTTCTAATCCCATTTCTTCTAAAAAAGCCTCTTTCATGCTTATTTTAATCCCCCGTTCGTCGTCGTGGATGAAGCACCTGGCGTTGCCGCCTTTATCTTCTGTGGTGTAAGATTCCATGTGTTGTAGCTTTGACATTACTTGTTTTTCAAAAAGTCCGTTGGTGTAAAACGCCCCTTGATGGGCGGGGCGTCGTCGTAAGAGCTGGCGCCAGTTCATCAAGTTATGTGAGGCACGTGGGAAAGTCCATACGCAATCATCAAGGTGTGTGAGTCACGTGGGAAAAAGTCCAAATGCAAGAACAGGTGATGAGGGAAGTATCCATAAAGAAACTTCTCTGCTAGCCGGCCAAAAGAAAGTAAAACACTTAAATTTGGGGGTTTGGGTTTTGATAATTTTAGCTACCATGTCGACGATTTGAAAAGTTTTGGTCATGGCGTCTTCATCGCCTTTAAGGATTTGTACTATATCTTTTAGAATGCTGCTAATTTTGCTAATGTCAATAAATTTTTCGACCTCTTTATAGAGGCTCGAGAACTCAAGAAAAGTATTTGCATTCACGGTTTGAGGGATTTTGTCTGACACAGGTTGCGCTTGGGCTAAGTGCTCGCCGGTAGTTCCTCCTACCGTCTCGGCACTTGCCGGCACTTTCTGTACAGGGAGGGTTCTTTTAGTGGGAAGGGGGGGAAGTTATCCTCGCCAAGGGTGGGTGACGTTTTAGCAGTTTGTTGGAGTTTTTTTAATTCCTGAGTCTTTTTACGAAACCAGGAGTTTTGGGGACAGTGCCTAAAATTGGCAGGGTGTGAGCCTGAGCAGTTGGCGCATTTCGCCGGGGTGTCCCTATTTTTAGTTATCTATGCTCTCGCGAGATGCCCTTCGCCGCATTGATCAGAATGGTGATTCCATAGCTGGCAATTATAACACATTTTGTGGCCTCGCGCTTTAAATAACTGGACTTTTATCTGCACAGAGAGCAGGGATTTAACATCATAAATCCTCGCCCATCCCTCCGCCGGCTCAAGTCCGACCAAGAAGATGGGGAGGGGGGTCCTGTCACGTCTGTTCCTCAGCTGCGTGATCCTAACAATTTTGAAGCCAAGTGTGGCTAGCTCATTTTTAATCTCCTCAGCATTAGTATTGGTGGGCAAGCCCTTTATAACAATTTTCCTCGGCCTATCCGTTTTCAAATTTAAAGAACTGAAAGGAATTCCCTCACGGGTTAAGTGAGCCTGTACACTCCTGTATTCCTCCACGGACCCAGGAGTGATCCGGATAACTCTCCCCATGAGAAGACCCTGAACTTTGCACTCAAGAGTTTTGTTTAAGTCCTCTATGAGGGCTCCCCAATTAATTGTGGAGTCCACATAAAAAGACGCGACTTTTTCCTTAGGGGGGGGGGGGGGGGCGCATCAGTCATTTCGACTTCCTCGACGTTTAAGTTGCTGAATTTATTTTTAGTTTGGATGTCCTCGGAGGGTTTAAAAAAAATCAGAGATTTTTAGCTTTTTACTTTTAGGCTGGGTGATGTACCCTTCCAGTTTACCGAACATTTCATGTTTAAATTTGAGATACAATTCATCCTCAGGTTTAAGCTTCCTATCCTTATAAATATCATAAACAAGACTATAAGAAATTCTATTAGCAAGAGTGTTAAGATTAGGGTGGCTGGCTAGTAAATTGGAATCAGAAATGGTACCTGCTAAAATTGTCTTTATCATCTTGGCTCGCTCGAAGTCGATCCCATCCTCCTCCAGCTCCTCCTCTAGTCTGGCGATGATCCAGTCGTAGATCTTGAAGTGGCTGTAAATTCTCCACTCTGCGGAGTCTTTTTTCATCTGGTCGCTCTCACATCCTAGGGACTTGATGTAGGCTGCCTCAAAGACGGCTACAGTTTGAGTTTCCTCGTCCTCCGATGAAGAAACAGTCTCTCCTTGTGCCTGGTCCTCCATAATTTCGGCCCAGTCCTTCCTTTCCTTTTGCACCCGCTGGCTTATTTTAATCATGCTTTTAATGTTTATTCATTTGTTTTGAGCTTTAGTTACTGAAATTAACTTTGTTTTTAACCTTGACTATGAAGCTGCTTACTCTTTCGATTTCATTTATAAAATCTTTTCCACTATTCGCTATAATTTTATTTATCCTAATACTAATCTTGCCGTATAAATCCTGTCTTCCTTTTCATCCAGTGATTCAATTTTGTCATGAATTTAAGTTTAAACCTGCTTATTCTACTGTTATTTATTTAATCACTTTCAGTCTGATAAATTTAAGGATAGCAATAACTTCATATGTTAGGCTGGGGTGTACGTTGTCCACCTATTATCTCCCGAAAATAATTATAAGTTCTAAATTAGTAGTACTAAACATACCATTGGTATTCATTTATCTAAACATGCTCATGATATTAAAAATAAAAAACTTTCTATGGCTCTTGTCCATTTTGTTATTAACAATAATTTTCACCCTATGCTCAATAAAACTTTCCTTTTAATCAGTTGCATTAACCACCCATAATATTTTACTTTATGAATCCCTTTTCATTTATATTTACCACAATTCTATTTGCAATTTTGATCCCGTTCAAACCCTCTGTTAGGCTTGGTGTCTCATTCTCAACTCACTGATTGTTAAGCCATTATATAATTTTCTACATATAAAAGTTATTATATGTAGAAATATTAAATTTAGTATTTTCCTTGTGTTTGACAGCGCTTTGGTTTACTCTGTATTTTATGATCTACTATCATTTATGTTTTTTGTAATTAAATTATATTTTTAAATGTATCGATTTTAAAATGTTCTATATACAAATCTTGTCTTGCGGTTGTGGCTTATATATTAGACCTTATGTTTGTCACCTACTATTTACTATGCCACTGATGAAGGACATAAAAATGTCCGAAAGCACTCAAGTTTGTGTGATTTTTAAGTATGTCATTAAAGGTGTTTTATTAAAAACATTTTAATTAATCAACTTTTGGTTGTCTTTGTTTTACTTTGCAGCTATTGAATTTGATAAAATGATTGCTTGACACATCTCTTTCAAAAACATAAAAGACCATTTTATTTAAAGACAGATAATTGTTCAACAGTGATATATATCCAAGGACAACAAGATTCATGATCAGTCTGACGTACAAAGTCTGGAATTAAATGATTGGATAGTGGTCAGTTACGAGTCCATCCTCTACCCTGAATATGTCACACAGCTCAATGAAAATTAAGTTCAAGTTTCCGATATGCACAGGGCTGAAGGACACTTTAAATAGACAACAACATCTTTCATACATTGGAATATGTTGTAAAACAATTCCCCACCGATCCCCATAGGAATCTACTTTCAGTGTGATAAAATATTAATATAATGAAAATGCATGTAAATATTAAATTTAGTATATGTATTATTCCAGATCCAGTGTAATAAAAAATATATATTAGTTCGAATACTATTTAAAGAAAATGTTTGTTTTGTTTATTTTCAGCACCATATGCATTTTGCATGTTTTACGCCAGACACCAATAAAAAAAAAAACAATATTTTGTATCCTCAAATAATTTTATAATAAAATCTGAACAATTTAACTTTCATCATTGCTCTTTAATATAAAATAGTTCCAAAATGACAAGGTAAGTCAGTGAGCTAAATTTTGGATTTTAAATTTGCAGCTTTCACTTTTCAGTTTGATCACTGACATTCGACACTGATTTTTTTTTTTTTTTTTTTTTTTTTTTTTTTTTTAAGTTTAAAATTTCTGTCAGTGGTTTATTTTATATTTTCTGATTACATATGTAAGGGTAAAAAAGTATTTAAAAAAATATATTTGGTTCAATTGAGATATTTTAATTCTAAAAAATTTTTTTTAAACCACCCCTGTTCTAAATGGTCCCCTTTCGACATTCATATTGATTCAAACTTCTTTTAAACCATAAGACAGAGTTAGACCACATGCCAAAGACTAAATTTAATTAGCGAATGGTATCCCTTCTTTCATCCCTTAGTGTTGCATATTCATCATTTCCACTAAACAGAGATAATGACACTTTAATTATAGCTGACAATGCATCAAAGTCTCTGTAGAACCAAATATCATGTCCATAAATGTAGTGTTGAGTACGCCTTCATTCCTATAATGTTGATGATTCAGAACCTCATGATTTCATATCATATAATCAGCCACATTGAATGATATGGAACATTCTGATTATACCCAGAGATCTACCCTCTAGAAACTTCTAGCAATCCCTGCTTCAGCCTTCGATTCTGATCCAAAAGCCACCACACATGCTCTGGTGGCATTTGCAAATCACAGAGAGCCCCACTTCTATAAATCCAATTGTTTATATGAATACATAAAATGCATTTGCAGCATATTAACTCCCCACAAGAAAACACTTTTACAGACAGACATTCCTGCTAAGTGAAAGTAGAGTGGCCATACTTTGGTGGCTTTTTAGGGCATGGGTGCCTTGGCGAGATACCGACAACTTGGCAGCTTTTGAAATACACTAGAATTTTCGAGAAATATTCACTAGGTTTCACTCTCTTTCTAGAAATTTCTATGGAGGTCATAGCTCATTTGGGCATTGTTGTGATATGCTTCAAACTCAAAGTAAAATGTGACATATGCCAGTGTTTCGAGAACAAAATCTGCTGTTTTGTGAATTAGTGGAGTATAGTAAAAAATAATCACATCAAATTAAAATATATATATATGTATGTATGTATATATATGATAAAGATATAATATGAAAATCCAGTAATAGAATAGAGAGAAGTTGTAACTCATTAATCCCTAACTTAAAAAATACCAACAACTTAAAAAGAAACATAAAATAGAGAATCATCAATCAAGAGGGGAATAAAATGCATATATCTAGTCATAAAGCTAAATATATTCAACAAATATCAATGGTGAGAACTCAAAAATTGAAAAACATAAAATAACCAAGCATTAAAGCTGTATACATGGATAAGCACTAGGCCTAAAAAGTTGTACATTTTAAACAAATTATTTTTCAAGTCTAAGTATCTATTCAAACTGAACAAAAATTGCTTGTTTCTGAAGACAGAGATAGATAATATCTATAAACTCTGTCTACTTGGACTACAAGCAAAAAGGTTGAGAAATAAAATAGGAATATAAAAATACCTGAGAAAATACTGCAGATCTCCTAACCATGAGCAATAAATAAGAGACGAAACCACTGTTGCCAATCGTGAAATATAAATAACAGTATTCCCAAAATGCAATAAAATATGATAAATTCTCCAGTAAAAGCTACGTTATAAAGGAGCAAGTAAAATATTATAAGAGGATGTAAATACATTATAATGCTAATTTAAGATAATGTTGACTGTTAGCTAATATAAGATACTAAGGAGTGTATTTTAAGAATATTCAGCTAAATATATATATATATATATTTGAAATATGTAATAATAAGAATTATGTAAAAATAAAATTAAAAAAAAATTATAAAAAAAACAATTCAAGTAATATTAACATCACCATAGAAGTCAACATCACCAAATTCACAGCCACAATGCCGATAAGAGAAAAGAACAGCACTGTCCCAAATTCGATGATTAATCAGAACTAAATTCAACTTCAGGTCTGAGTATTTAATTCTAATTAACCCAAACAAATGCCTGTTTCAGATTAAGCAATAGCACATCACTATAAATGCTTAAACTCAGACTACAGGCAACAAAAATTGAAAAAATGAAAATAGGATACATTAAGAAAATTTGTATTACCATGCGGCATGAACCCTTCTTCTTCCACCACGTGTATCGTGATCAACCTCAACCGCTTAATCTAGAAGCACCGGAACAAGTCGAAATTCTACCAGGGAGGCAGTACGAACGTTCACGGTAATACTCCCAGACACGTCCAGTGAGTCTAAGCTGGATACCGGACAAGCAATTCAGAATATTAACTTTCCAAATATGCAATCCTGAATATGAATATGAATCAAAGACGAAAATTCTTACTAAACAAGTAATTCAGAGGAAAACTGGATAAACGAGAATGCCACTATACACCATTATAAGGGCGCTCAAATATATATATATATATATACTGTTGGACAATTGCTAAGGATGGATGATACTATCACCCATAGAAGCCACAAAATAAAAGGAAGCAAAATGTGGAAAATTAGAATAAGTGCAGAATACAGTAAGATGAGGTGTGCGCATACAAATTTTTCATTTCCATGCTTGTTCATCACATAATAGTGCTGATAAGAGATTTAAAGGATTTGACGCGTGTGGACAGTTGTTCCAAGTGAAATTTTACGGGAAAGATTTAATTGACGAACTTGAAATTTTGGGTATGTCTTCCTGATATCACTTAGATGATTTTACATGTGACCGTATTATTGGAAAGATTGAAGAAGGTCGAAAAATAACAGATGTTGCCAGGGTGTTTGACATCGCCCACAGCATTGCTTCATGGCTGTGGCAAGCATTTAAAACAAGTGGAATGTTTGGCAAGCATCACGAGGGAGGTCATGTTAGAAGTACGATGCCTGCAGGAGACAGGTGCATTTTCCTATCAGCAAAAAGGGACCAGCGCATCACAGCTCAGCAGGTGGCAAATCAGTTTCTTGCCACCACAGGACAGTGGATCTCCCAAAAAACTGTAGCCAGACATTTGGGAAAAGGAGGACTATACACCTGCAGATCTGTTGTGTGTGTCCCACTGTCCAGACTGCACCATACTGCCTGTTTGCAATGGTGTCATGAGCATCACAATTGGACCGAACAGGACTTGGACTTGCATACTATTCTCAGATCAGAGTAGGTTCAGTCTGTCATCGAATTGTAGATGCCAACTGATCTGACGTGAGAGTGATACTGCTTATCGTCCAGAAAATATCCAGGAATGGGACTGATATCCGACATGCAGTATCATGGTATAGGCCGGCATCATGATCAATGGCCGCACGCCCCTACATGTGATTGCAACTGGGACTATGGCGATGAAGTTCTACTGCCTCATGTTCGCCTTTTCTATGATGCTGTCGGTGATAAATTTGTTTTCATGGACGACAATGCACCATGACATCGAACACTTGCTGTTAAGGATCGTCTAGTCAGCAAGTGTATTCAATGCCTCGTATGGCCAGCACGTTCTTCAGATCTAAACCACATTAAAAATGTGTGGGATGCTTTGGGGAGGTGACTTGTTTGTCGAAAATATCTTCCACCAAACAAGCACACCCTCATCCATGCACTGACAGAGGAGTGGGATAACTTGCCTCAATAGCTGCTAGATAATGTTGTGCAAAGCATGACACAACATGTGCAATGTTGCATCACACTCCACAGTGGACATATCCTGTTCATATGCATGTTTCCATTTCTACGTACACAGCATCAAATAAACACGTTTTTCCTTTCATATGTTTCAAAACCTTCTGTATTTTCCAGAACAATAAATGATCTTTATTCTAATGTCCGAACAGTGTGGCAACAATATTTTATCCTGCTGGGCCTCCAGCCCCGCTTAATGTTGTGAAACATTGAAATTTGTGATCCGTCCTTAGCAATTGTCCAGCAGTGTATATATATATATATATATATATATATATATATATATTAATATGACCATCTACACATGCAAGTCAATTCCTTTTAGTTTTCCAATTTTTTCATACTTATAAATGGCCCTTTTGTTCACAGTAACAAAGCCATTAATTGAAATGTACTATTTGAAGATGGTGTTTTGTAGTCACCCCCTGATAATTTTACAATTTCATTGCCTTCAATCCTTTGTTCATCCCTCCATTTTTACAATTCATTTTAAATCATAAGAATTGTTTCCAGTTTTTCATATATATTACAAACATTCTCTTGAGTCTTATCTGGTAATCAATTGATTTATTTTGTTTATTATTGATATTTTACTATATCACTTCAATTTTTCTTCTTTAATTCATATAATATTAAACGTATTAATTTTATCTTATTTATATGCTGCAAATAGAACAAACAATAAGTAGATATAATTTTAAATGTAAAGTTTTTTAATATACTTTTGTTTTGTTAAACTTACTAGTAATACATGCTTAGTATATTATATTTCAACTCTTTGATCATTTTCTTTAAATGATCAGTTTATATATATATATATATATATATTATAATAATAGTTTGAAAGTCCAATGAAAGAAAAGTAAGAAGCTGCAACTCGATAAACACCCACAAAAAAAAAAACCCCATTAAAAACACATTTCTAAAACACCCACAAAATAAAATATGAAACAGCAAACCATCAATCAAATGGAAAAAAAAAAATACAAAACACGAGTCATCAAGGTAAAGAAAATTAACAAATTTCAATGGTATGGAAACGAATAAAGAAAAATATAAAAAATCAAGCTATATTGCTATACACGTGGACAAGGGCTGCGCCTTAAAAAATGGAAAAGTTCACTTCGCAAAACTCTTTTTCTAGTCCAAGTATTTTGACGGAGCAAACACAAAAAATGTGTTTTTGAAGAAATAGTTAGATAATATCTATAAACTATTTCTACTTGAATGAAATACATAAAGAAGGAAAAATAAAAGAAAACCTGGAAATACCTGGAAAATGAACAGTATATGCCCAAACGAGTCGAACCCGGGAACCCTGAATGAAGAGACCAGTGTTGCCAATCGAAAAGAAAAAATAAATGATCTACTGTTGCCATTCGTAAGAATTGAAAAACAGTAATGCGAAAAGGTAAGAAAAAGTAATAATATACAAAACGAGCAACAAAAAGGTGAGGCTAATAATAGTAAGGCTGACGTTGAGGATGTAAAAATAAAAGTATTAATAATACAAGAGAATAAAGATGTCTGGCTAATATAAGATACTATGAATAGAATTATGAAAATCCAGCTATTCTAAATTTTTTAACAATACCATTTACTAAATAAGAGGGATATTTATATAAATTGCTGGCAATTTTGAGATTATTTATATGCATAGCATGAAATTTTTTATCAGATAATCTATAAATTCTAAAAAGCTGATTAAATATAATATTTCTAAACAATTGAATAGAGTTGCAGGAATTAAATGGTAAGATTTTATTAATGTTAAAATTAAAAAAATCTTTTTTATCATACAAATTAGTAACAATTCTATTAGAAGGATCAATAAAAAGATTTAAATCTAAAAAATTATATACAGGGTGTCCAGAAAGTTCTGGAATGGTGCAATATCTTGAGAAATACAGAGATCAAAAAATAAAAAAACACATATTCAATATTTTTAGAAAAGCTATCCAATGATACCAAAACTGACCCCCCTCCAAATTTAGGCAACTTTTAAATTTTCAATGGGAACCCCCATTTTTTATTGCAGATTTGGATTCTCTATAAAAAATTACATACATTTGACCTACGATTTTTGATTTTTGCTCCCACAAACAGCACTATAAACAAGAAAAACGGAAGTGGGGCACTAATGTTTAAAAGTTATAAAAAAAAGCACCCTGATCATGAGAGGCAAGGGGACTCATGTTAATCAAGCACCCCAAAGGGAGCAGAAAACTACTATGTCCACATCGTTATTCCTGGGTAGTACTAAAAGTAGTTTTGAACCGTTTCCTAAACTGAAGTCAACAGTTGTCGCTGAAGTGAACGGTTAGCGGGGGGGAGTCAATTTTAGCATCATTGGATAGTTTTTTTGAAAATATTGAACACATAATTTTTTATTTTTCTATCCGAAGTGTATTTCCCGAGACATTCCCATTTTTAAACGCTTGTGCCCCACTTCCGTTTTTTTTTCGATTATAGCGCCGTTTGTGGGAGAAAAAATCGTAGGTCAAATGTACGTAACTTTTTCTGGAGAATCCAAATCTGCAATAAAAAGAGGGGGTTCCCATTGAAATTTTCAAAGTTGCTTCACCCAAGGGAGGGGGTCAATTTTGGTATCATTGGATAGCTTTTCTAAAAATATTGAATACGTTTTTTTTTTATTTTTTGATCCGAAGTGTATTTCTTGAGATATTGCGCCTTTCCCCTTTCCGGAACTTTCTGGACACCCTGTATATATTTATACCTTTGATTTCAAAGATTTGTTTAATAATATTAATATAGATGATCTGTATAGAATTATTTTAGGAATTTTTGAAAAATATAATATCAACCTAAAATATTCAAATTTAACTTCACTCTTTATGAGAATTATATTCAACATGGTGGTACTTTTTTTAAACAACAGGTTGGTATCCCACAAGGGGGGGGGGGGTTGCCTCATCATTGTTAGCTAATCTGTATTTATTCTTCTATGAAAAAAAC
The DNA here is from genome assembly GCA_951213105.1 of Amaurobius ferox. Lineage (NCBI taxonomy): Eukaryota > Metazoa > Arthropoda > Arachnida > Araneae > Amaurobiidae > Amaurobius > Amaurobius ferox. The sequence continues at coordinate 790,380 of OX578151.1, forward strand.
ATTAATCCAAGCTTGCATAATATGCACATGTTTAGATATTTAGATGATATTTTATGTGTATCCCCAAATAATAATATCCCTGTAGTATTAAACTTTTATCCAAAAAATTTACAATTAAATGCAAGTAATAATGACACAAATGTTGCAAACTTTTTAGATTTAAATATAAATTTACAAAATTGTAATATGGTTATAAACTTGTATGATAAAAGACAGGATTTTAAATTTAATACATCAAAAATTCAACATTTTGACTCTTGTTTGCATATATCTGTATTTAGAAATATTATAATAAACCAGGCTCTTAGAATCAATAAAATTTGTGATGAAAATTATAAATTAGCGCACTTTATGGAATTATTGAGTACAGCGACTAATAATGCATATCCCCCCAAGTTTGTTATTAAAATTATCAACTCAGTGTATCAAATTTCACTCGATAACATCCTAGAAAACATTCCCAATTATAGTGACTAACATACAGTATTAAAAAAAAAAAAAAAAAAATTATATATAATTATTTATTAATTATATAAATAAATAAAAATGAAAAATAATAAACTAAATCAAAAACATTAGAAAAATCAAAAAATCGGAAAATAAGATGCATTAACATTAATGTTTTGAATTTTATTTTCGCAAAAAAATGTAACTTTTCTCAGTATTGAAACTACGATTTGAGTGCCCGTATAATGGTGTATAGTGGCATTCTCGATATCCAGTTTTCCTATGAATTACTTGTTTAGTAGGAATTTTCATCTTTGATTCATATTCATATTCAGGTTTGCATATTTGGGAAGTTGTATTCTGAATTGCTTGTCCAGTCTCCAGCTTAGACTCACTGGACGGGTTTGGGAGTATTTCCATGAACGTTCGTACTGCCTCCCTGGTAGAATTTCGACTTGTTCATTCCGGTGCTTCTAGATTAAGCTGTTGAGGTTGATCGTGTATACACGTGGTGGAAGAAGAAGGCTTCATGCCGCATGGTAATACAATTTTCTTAATGTATCCTTTTTTCATTTTTTGATGCCTGTAGTCTGAGTTTAAGCATTTATAGTAATGTACTATTGCTTAATCTGAAACAGGCATTTGTTTGGGTTAATTAGAATTAAATACTCAGACCTGAAGATGAATTTAATTCTGATTAATCATCGAATTTGGGACGGTGCTGTTCTTTTCTCTTATCGGCATTATGGCCGTGAATTTGCTTCTATGGTGATGTTAATATTACTTGAATTGTATTTTTATTTTTTTATTTTTACATAATTCTTATTTTTTATTACATATTTCAAATATATATATATATATATATAGGGTGCCCTATTAAGACCGCATAAACTCTGCAGAGCAAGAATTCTCATTTGTAGTACATGATAAATAACCCAAGAACCATACCTCTATGGCCCATAGTTTTCGAGAAAAATGAGAAAGAAAAAGTATGACATCACATCTGGTGAACGTAAAATAAGCTTTATTAGAAACATGAACATCAGTACTTGCATATGACATTATGTTTACATAGGAAGATGCTCAAAATAACCACTGTGCATATTGACGCATGCATGCGAGAGTTGTAGAATGGATGACTGCACACAATACAGCATTGTATTCACAAAAGTGAACGCAACATGAAGAAGAGTAACTAAGTGGATACTGAAGCACAATATATTCAAGATAGTGGGAATTGTGACAAATGAACTTAAGATTATTTATGTGGAGATAGTGATTAAGTGATACTGATACTATATATATATATATATATATATATATAGTGTCCCAAAAACATTGACTTCGGCTTTTATTCCTTAAATATTGATCTTAGATATATATAATAAATTACAAAGTTGCGTAAAAAAAGGTAAAGAATTTTATGAAATCGATTAAAATTTTCAAGGGAATTAAATTTTAAGAAATACAAAATTTTCAATTTTTATTCGGAACCCGTACAAAAACATTTCCAATGAGTAAAATATGCCCCATACATTAATAAGGAGATGTACAAAATTTCAGCATTTTATCATAAAAAGTCCCAGAGATAAAGAGACAAAAATGCTGCCTTAAACCACTTTTTGATGCATGACATGGGTTCTTAGAGGGGAAAAATCATGTCGGCAGATTGCGTTTCAGGGGTCATACACAAATTACGAAAGAAAACAATGATTACATAAATAAATAATAATTTTGCTATTTATTGGTACAAAAGTATCTACACTTTGTAGAAATAATTACTTTACACAATGATTACAAAGCTTGTTCAAAATCTTTTCCATCCATGCCAAAGATCCAACATGTAGATATTATTTGCCTATGATGCATTTCTGCATTGCATCATTTGCACTTTTGCTGTAAACATTTACATTTTAATTTGTGATTAATCTCTCACCCACTTTGTTTAAACATATCTCTGGGACCTTTTATGATAAAATGATAAAATTTTGTACATCACCTTATTGTATGGGGCACATTTTACTCATTGGAAATGTTTTCGTACTGGGGGCCGTATAAAAATTTAAATTTTGTATTTCTTCAAATTAAATCCCCTGAAAATTTTTATTGGTTTCATGAAATTCTGTACCTTTTTTTTTAAGCAACTTTGTAATTTATTATATATGTCTAAGATTAATATTTAAGGAATAAAATCCAAGGACAATGTTTTGGGGACACCCTGTATATATATATATATATTACATCTTCTTACTTTTCGTTCATTGGATTTTCTAACTTCTATTGTAACAGATATGCTAGAGATGGGTTTTTTTGTACATACAGTAGTTTATGCATAATTTTCGATTAAAATCCTTCAATTTTTATTTATATATATATATATATACAAGGAGTCCAGTGCTACCGGTGCCCAATGGCTATTTCCTCCACCGTTAGTCACAGAGATAGATTTTCAATTGCAAAAATGTTTTAAATTTTAAAATCTATTATCTTAGAAATACTTTAAATCAATAAATGCATTTCTGAAAGAAATACAAAATATACATTTTTATACAGTCCCCGGGTCCTACCCATTACATTTAGGAAAGTCATCCTTTCACCACCAAAATTAACCGACTTATAGCTGTTTAAAGTTGGAGCACTTTTTGTGCTCAGAAATGGTCAATACGGTCCCTGATGGGTTGGTTGCCTGAAACGGGACATTTTTATGCGTGAAAAGGTGACTTAAGTCATAAAGTTTAATGCTTCATAACACTGTGAATTTTGGTCATAAAAGGAAGTTTTTTTTTTATTTTGCATAAAATTGTAGGAGGATGATTTTCTTAATATAATGGGTCGGACCAGGAGACCGTATAAAAATTTATATTTCGTATTTCTTTCAGATATATATTTATTGATTTAAACTGTTTCTAAGATAATACATTTTAAAATTTAAAACATTTTTGCAATTGGAAGTATATCTGTGACTAACGGTTGAGGAAATAGGTATTGGGCACCGATTGCACTGGACACCCTGTATATAATTAAGATGGAAAAGAGCCCAAAGATTAATAACATACAAATATAACTTCCATCTCAAGTTCATTACCATTTTTTCTTTAAATATAAGAATTTTGATAATAAGGTTTCAAAATTATTAAACCTCCAAGAAATATAGGATGGATAACATAGATAGCAGAGAAGTAGAAATTCTAATATAAGAGAAATTTAACATGAATAAAGTATTAGTAAATTATTGGAAAGCTAGGTAATATTTAACTAGGGAATAAAAATGTATGACTGACAACAAAATCAACAATAAAGACATAACACAAACTAAAAAGTATTGCAAATACAATGTATTATTTAAACAAGAAAGATCAATCATGCATAAGCATTGATTATGAAACACTTTCCAACTGAAATGTAATTTCATTTAAAAATTTCTAAAATGTGATTCATTCAGTGGTAATATCTTTTACATTATCACAGTACTACAGTAATTTATTATACTTAAATATTTAAAACTGTATCGAAATATAAATCATCTGATTCTTTATGCAAAATCAATGAATATTTCATTCATATAACTTGTATTCCAGACTCCAGAGCTAAATAATTTTGTGTGAAAAAAATTCAGCAATTCTTATGTAATTCATCTTACAATCGCTTGAGATATTTGCATTATGCATATGTTAAAATTAGGCTTCCTTGAAGAAATAATAAAAGTTTAGGGATCATTTAAAATCACAACTATTGTAATTGCATAGGCACGGAATTTAGATACACAGATAATATATATGTGTATGTGTATGTACTCAAAGTATTGGAATCGTGCCGAAGATCGGAACTCGAATTTTCAAAGGATCTACACGTTTTGGGACTTCTAGAACACGAAAAAACTAGTTTTAGGAAGACGTCTGTGTGTGTAAGGGTGTATCTGTGTATGTTTCTGTGTGTCTGTGTGGATATTACATCCACTCTAATTGAAAAACTAATGGACCGAATTTCATACAATTTGGTAGGTATGTTTTTTGTGGGAAATCCTGATGTTCATTAGATTATAGTACGATTCGTAATAAAAGAATCTGCCTTCTTTGCGAAATGGCCGCAGAAATTGCCTTTATCCACTCTAGCTAAAAACTAATGAACCAAATTTAACAAAATTTGGTGTATAATATTTCAATAACCTACAAGTGATTTATATACCAAATTTAACAAAATTTTGTATATAAATCATTTGTAGGTTATTCTACTACGATTCGGGAAAAAGGAACGGGCTATTTTTGCGAAATGGCCAGCAAAAATCGTTATATATAAAAATAAAAGACTACGTGTGCTCAATTATATCAATTAAATTCCTATTTTATATGTGATTTTTGACAACAAAAAGAATAAGACTAACCCCATTACTCTAGGACTAGCCGTTCTTGAGATATTCTAGTTTTTTCGCGTTTTCGCTACGCCACCTTTGACAATAAGTCCAGCTATCAAATGAGAACCAAATTTAAGTTTAACGTGTAAATTCAATGTCATTTAAAATACTTATGTTGTGCAGATAAACTCAAATTATCATTGAATAAATAAAGAGAACGAATATGAGTCTGCAGAGAAAGACATGTGCTGTCCACATCAGAATTTTTAACAATATTACAACAATGATTTATAGAAGTGAACGGGGATTATTTTCAGGCCATTTCGAAAAAAATGTATGATCTATATTTAAAGATCCATCAAATTTTTGTCGAATAAAATGTTCAACAAATTTAAGCTGTGTACCAAATTTTAACTCTCTAGGACGTAGGAAAGTGCATTTAAAATGCCATCAATTAAATTTATCATGAAGAGTTATATAAAATTTAAAAAAAATGAAAAATTGTTATCTACCAAATTATTTTAAAATATGAAGCCACTCCCATATGCAAAACGTTTAAACAAATGGAGAGATATCTATTATATAATCTCTCTCTCTTTTCTTTCTGGAAGATATCCCAAAGTCAGAATTTAATTGAATTTGTTTTTTTCCCTATATTAAATAATTTTTTTAATTAAAAAACTACTTAACATATTTTACTGAATTTTTTTTTATATATTCTATGGGATAATGTGAATATTTTCTAAAAATTTCGAAGCAATTCGTGAATTTTAAATTTACTTAAAAAATGTTTGAAAAATTAGGTCCCATAGGGTTCAATGTATTTCATTTTTTCAACCCGGGTTCAATAAAAAACTAATTGGGTGATATTGTTTATTTATATTCCCATAGGTCCTACAGACCGTCTGAACAACATACTAAAATTTCATTTTGATAAACTCATTTTTACGGCAGTTATCGTGCTAACGGACAGACAGACAGACAGACAGAATGAACAAAGTCATAAACACTTTTCAACTTTGTTGTAAAGTGTTAAAAAGAATACAGGATGTCCACAAACTTAAAAGGAAGAAAACGAGAAATTTGAATGAGATGGAATTGGATAGAGTATCCATGCAACTCTTCAATGAATACAAAAAATGAATGATACTCAAAATGTGTTTCGTTGTATAAAGCAACCACATGGTGGAAACATTAGCAACACATTATAAAAACATAAAAAAAGAGAGAGATAAGAATGAAAAGACTGGAAGATAATACTAATAGGTCTTTCAAAAACAAATAATTGATATACAAATGATTAATATGATGAGTATACAGGGTGATTCAGATTAAACACGAGGTGTTTAGACCTCTATTGGGAGAATCATAAACACATACTTTTCTGAGTATGTGGTTTCGATTTGTGAAGAAAAAAAAATCAGGTGCTGCTGCTCCCATAATTTGCATATTACAAAGTATATCTTACAACTGCCGCCTATAAAAGGAGTCCAAAGCCTTTTTTCGCAAATGTCATGAAATTCACCTCACCAGATAGCTTGTTATCAAGGAAACAGGCCGAAGTCTATTCACCATTTGTATTCTCTTTTGCTAGATAATATGCAAGTTGCAGGGACTGCAGCGACCCATTTCACCCAAATTTCTACTTTCTCAGAAATCAAAACCGCATACTCAGGAAAGTATGTGTTTGAAATTGGGTTGTGATTCGCTCCGCAGTTTTTCCTACAGAAACACCTCACTTTTCATTTGAATCACATAAATAATTAATAATCAATGAAAATTGTCATGCCCTTCCATATAAAGATGAATTTTGAATGGGAAGATCATCTATTAAGGGTCACAACAAAATGCTTTGGGAAGGAGAAATTTACATGCAGCTATGTTGTTGTTGTTGTCGTGTCCCTAACATTACATTTTAAGGAAGAATGAGTGCACTGCTTCTGTTTAGTCTAATGACCCGGGGCACCCGAAGGTAGAAGTCTGACTTCTGCCCCAAATAAGACATTACAACATCCATGCCCGCAGGCGGGACTCAAACCCGCAATCTGGCAGCCGAGCCATCACGAGGAAACGCCTGCCTCTTTGACCGCTCGGCCACCACATTGGCACACACCTAATAGCTATCACACATGCAGCTATTAGGCATTTATATGATTAGTGATACATAAACAAATATACTAAGATTATAAACCCAACAATAAGCCAATGATAATTCATTATTTCATTAACTTTTTTTAAAGGAATCATTTTTATTTATGAGATTAACATTTTATTGTTTGATTTCTCAAAACTAGTCATAAAATAATTGGGAAATGAATTATAATACCATTGAATTTGTTAAAAGAAAAACATAAATATCATTCATTTAAAATAAGCAATAATTGAAATTAATTAATATTTGTACAAAAGTTATTTGCTGAGAATTAATTATTATTTATGAAAATGCATTAGATTTAACTTAATATTTCAAATTTCTAATATGATATTGTACAAATTTAGCAGGATAGGATTCAGTCATACAATTTTGTTTTAAATTGGTGCCACCAATATGTGTTTTGTCACATAACCTAAAATTTCTATATAACTGATCCAATAGATTTTACTCATGTACGAGTTGAAATTCATAATTTTGTGTATTTTAAATGAGAAGCTTGTTCATAAATTCGATAAAAGTGTAATGACTAAAAAGTGAGTACTAGACGAGATAACACTTTCATTGGGTATAAGAGTTAAATTAGAGGGATAAAAATTAAAATCAATTACATTAGATGAGGAAGCTGTCCTAATTGGAATATATTATCAATGTAATGATAGAATGTGTATTCGGAATTTTTAAATCCTGATTCATAATAATGTAGATAAAGATTTGCTAGAGCACAACCGACAGATTCGCCCTGAGGTACACCCTTAAATTGCAAAAGTAATCTATTACCTTATAATAAATTATTAAAAAAAAACACTCAAGAAGGTGGTGCACATGATTGATCAAAAACCAATTTATGACTATTATAAAAATATTTAATTAAAACCCATATTACTTTAAATAGATCTTTGCTGCCAATAAGTCCTTAAAATCAAATGTTTGAAATCCCAAAATATTTTTAGCGTCTAAATTTTGAATTAAATTGTAGCTGTTATTTCATTGCTTCTCATAATTTCGAATAACAGTCATTTTTTCCTGAGAATTATATAGAAAACAGTTTACAGGGTTCCCACAAAATGAATGAAATCAAATTCCCTGAGTTTTCCAGGTTTTAATCTCAAAGCTTATCTCGGTCCTGAATAAGTAAAAGATAGCAATACTCGAAAAGAGTTATTAGAGTACGCAATTTGATCATGTCACAGCATTTGGAATTATGAAATATGTGTGGCTCAAAATTTTAAAATGTAGTAAAATTAAGATAAATAAAATAAAAATGTTCCATAAGTATAAAAATATTTAAAATGTTATTTCCAATCAATTAAATAAAATACATGAAAACAATTGCATTAAAGAATGAGCAACATTTATTTAAACCAATTACAATTATTTTACTAAGCACAATGTTCAGATTTTAGCTTTTATTTTATTATAAACTTGATGTATTAAATGAATTACTTTGATGTATTAAATGGATATATCAAAGACCAGTGTAATTTATCAAATAGTTTCCTGTCATGATTCGAGCTCTTTCAATTGTTGTGCTATGGCCTTTGCTTCTCGCATCTTTTGTTGCTTTGCTTGCAAAATACGTATCTCATTTGCTTTGCCCTTTCTTTCTTCTCTTTCATTAGCTTTAGAGTCAATTTTCTTTTTTCTTATCTTCTCCAATGCTTCTTCATATCTACTACGTGCTCCTCTCACACTTTGGATCATATCTTTATTGACATCTACATTAGACACTCCTCCTGCTACTTTCACTGCATCATAAACTTGACGAATGGCCACAAGCGATTGTTATTTAAGATTTTCAACTAAAACTTGTTTGTTTATGGAAAATCCACTTTCCACATAGGCATTTCCATGAGATAAAATCAAAATCATCTTAATTACATTCCACAGCTCAAAAAATTCATCTTTATTCTTAAGGATACCCGTAAAGAAAGAATCCAGTTCATCATTTTTGACTGAGATGTTTAAAAATTTCTCTTTCAATTCCTTTCCACTGCTTACTTGATGTAATAAAGTCTTGTATTGTCGAACTACTTTATCTCCAGTTACACCTTTTATTCTTTTTTTTTTTTAGAAGTTCCTGCACAAGATTTTCCATGCGCTGAGAGCAACGTGCTGGATACTGAACAATTTGCTTTGGAATTAAACGGCTGGATGCCCGGATGATAGCAAACTTTGGTGGACTACGTTCCATTAACTTTTCTGTTGTTGACTGCAAAAAAGCTCTGCAACTTTAAAAAAAAATAAGTTTGTCCATTTCTGAAGCACCACAGGTTTTCAATACAGCCATGGCACTAACTCCGATGTCAATTTCGGTTAATGCAGTTAAGCTGTCCTCAATTTGAAGCTGCTCTTAGCATTATCTAGTATGTCCTTCTCGATAAATCTTCCCATTACCTCTCTAATGATCTCTTCAAGTGAATCATGAAGACCAACTCCACTTCTTATGCAAGTTTTAAACTGATTCTTCGATGATTAAACAATAACTACAGCAAGTTACTTAGTTAAATCCTAAATAAAAAAAACAATAATGGAAAAATGGAAGTACTGGGAGTCTCTGTTTATTCTGGATAGATAATGAAATATCAATTCATAATTCAAATTGAAACACATTTATTTAAAAAACTGTTCAAGCTTGAATAAACTTGTCTCACATAATAATAATTTTTAAAAATTCCCTGAGTTTTCCCTGAGATTTATATGTTTCCAAATTCCCTGAGAATTCCTGGTTTTCCATGTTTTCCAGGTGCGTGGGAACCCTGAGTTACATTATGTTAATTATATGCACAATTTTAGTTATTCTAAACTTGTTACCATAGTTTTTTACAGCATTATGTAATAAATCATAGAAAAATGTAGAAAACTTAAAATTTTTCATGGTTTCTTTGATTCACAATTATAAAGAAGGTTTAGTTATTTGAATTTAACTTATTACACAAATAATTAACTTTAGTCCTGTATGCAAATTCTGATATTTGCTGATCTATTGCGTGTAATTTACAGTCAGTAGATTTCCGTTTGTAGACAATCTTAAAAATTACTTGAGGAAAGGTGTTAAAAGGAATAGAGATACAAAACGTCTGGCACTTGCATCGCAATGGTATGTCTATTCGAAATATTGGATATTATGAATTATTTATATATGTGATATATAAGAAATATTAACAAAAATTCAAGAATACAAACTCAAGTCTTTAAGTTGACATTTATTTCTTGATAATAATCCATTTGACTAGACATTTATTTACAATCTATTATACATGAAAAGATGATTTCAAGATTGAAAGGTAATCTTGCACATTCAAATTGTACGAACATTTTATAATAAATACTTTGCACACTTCCATTCAAACTGTTTACACTTTGAAAATATAGCAAGAATTTTTTTAGAGCCTGCATGTCATTTCATTTTCAACAGAACTGTTGAACATTCTAATACTCTTTTGTACACTCTTTCCATAAAATGAGATGAATTTTCGTAACGGACATCTCCAGAATCGAAAGTTGAATGGGAAGCCGGTTTTCCTTTTATAACTCCAGTTTCGTCATTATTCTAAATGGGATTCATTTAAATCCTTTAATTAATTTCATTGTATATCCTATTTACATTGTATTGTGTATCACATTTATGTAATAGGCATGTAATCTTTTCACATTTACAGTCCCCTCCAGCCTGGGAACTCAATTCTAATACAATTTCACTCACAAAAATCCAAAGGTTTCATCTGATCAGGGTAATTGTCATTTTTTTCAACCGCAGTAGATGTGTTGTTTCCAGCTTTGACCCCCTTTCTCCCACAAGCACCTATTATAGTGTAGGTTCTGGGTACTCATGGCTTGTCTATACATGGTGAAGGATGCAGTGGTCTTGCTGGGGAAATTAGGTCGCTAAGGAACATTTTCAAATCAGGAGAACATTTTCATCCCAGCCTTTTCAAATATTTTCAAGGATTTAACCAAGAAAATGGGAATTTTTGAGTATTTTCAAGACCTTGAAAAGGGTCATCTAAAATTCAAGTACTTAATATTCTGGTTAAAATATGCAATTATTGTAAAATGTATGTCAATTCATTGTTTTAGAGATACAGGACTCTTGGGACTCTTGGCCACAAGAACAACTTTTAAGAGAAGGATCTTTAACCTCGGGCGAATGTATCGACATGTATAGAGCTTCAGAAAATACTACGGTAAAAGGAAAAGCTGGAAGTTATACAAATCAAAGTATGATCCCCAAGAAGGCGTGTGATCCATAAGATATGGCAATGAAAATATATAAATTTTGTGGAAAGAAATATAAATATCGAAAGGAGTCCAACCTGTACAAGCTGTGAAAGAAGACCCACTTTGCATTACAATTTTATGTAACGAAATCTAATGGAAGATGAAAAGCATAAGAATGAAATTTGGATACATTCGATAATATCAAATGTTTAAAGTGAAATTTCAAAGAGACATGGGTGCCACTGTCAATTGGCTACCAGAAACATTTGCAAGTGGCCAACGTAAAGCACATTGAAATTGTGGAATGGTGATGGAATCAAGCCACTTGGAGACCATGTTGTGCATCCAAAAAATAAGAAGAAATATAATTTGGAATTCACAATAGTGAAGAATGAAGAAGGGCAACCTCTACTGGAATGGAAAGTCATTGGATTAATCATTATTCAGAAAAAATTTAAAAGTGTAATAAGTTTCCATATTAACTTTTCTGCAAACAATTATGGAAGGTTGCCAAGTATCATACATCTTAAAACAGATTCACAAGCTGAAGCACTAGTGTTGTCCATACAATACCTATAACGATGCGTCCCAAACTTGAAGCAGAGTTAGCTAGACTTGCAAAAAAGGAAGTGATTACAAAACTGGCGGAACCATGGATCAGCAACATTGTCATCATTGAAAAATCTAATAGCTCAATCAGACTATGTTTAAATCCCACTGAATTCAATAAAGTTCGTCAGAGACTTCTTTATGTGATGCCGAATTTGAAGGATCTTTTATATGAAAAAGTGGCTTGAACGATTTTAGTAAATCAGAGCTAAGAGATGGTTACTAGTATACTATTGAAGACTTTTCAAAGCTGCTTTGGATAATATAAATGGCTAAGAATGCTATTTGGAATAAATGGAGTCTTGCATGAAAATGACAGAATCCTTCGAACTAATAAATATTGCATTCCCCCAGATTGAAACTACAGTTTGAATGAGAGAATCAACTAATATTGATGAATTAAGGATAGTATATGAAACTAACAAATAAAATGTCTAACAAGTTATGCTGATATTGAGAACATTTGACAAATCACATCACTTGGAACCATCCAATTCCAGGCTAAAGAAACTGTTAGCAGAAAATTAAGATTGTTAACGTTGATAAGGAAATAAATGCACATTGGATGCAATGATGGTTAATTTGGCAGTTTTGTGAGAAGACTCATAAAAGATAACATATGCAAGTCAAAGCAAAATTTTAAAGATTAACATGAAAATGATACCTATCTTTAAAAAAATTATAACAGATTTTGGATCTTAAAATCAAACATAGCACAACTAAAATTCCAGTAAAATGAAAGTTCTACAATCATAAAATTCGACGACCATTAATTATTGCCCTTTTTATTAAAAATTATATACGGTTTGCCGATTGTTGGGGATTATTTTTATTTTAAAGCTTCGCTAGTCTAAAAACCAGTACTTTCTCTCTGACTTTTGACTGGAACAAATTTGCCATCAGTTGCTCTGGGGAAGCTGTTAAGTGAGTAAGATAATGGCTACTAAAAACACATACATCTTAATTTTTTTATAAATTATATTTGAATATTGTCTTGTGTGTTTAAGCATTTGGCAGATGTGCCAACTCTCCGGATTTTTCATTAATTCTCCAGCCTCCGGATTACTAACAAAATTCTCCGGCTTTTTTTTGTTTGAAATTTATCAATTACCCAGACATGATATAATTCCTCGGAAACACTGATTTCCTGCTTTTTTAGCACTAATTTCTACTATTCCCAGGATCATAGCAAATCCATAATAAAATGGTTGGTAATGCCAATCAAATTAACGGAGATTTACAGCAGTGTTTAACGTAAATTAAGATCGTGATCGCTTATTTTATGAAAGTGATAAATATACTTTTTCAAAGGTTGTCTAATTCAGCATAAATCACCAAAATGTTATTTTCTTCATTAATGTTGCATAAACAGTGCAATTGCGCAATTCAGTTTGTTCTCATGAATCGCAGAGAGTACAATAGTATCTTTTCCCATCCATCTCAATCTTCTAAATATTGCATTTTTGATTGACTAAACCAGCTTATTTTTATATTCTGATTAATTATTATGGTTAATTTTTTAACTATTTTCGCATAAACAGTGCGATTGCACAATTTAGTTACTTCGTGTGAATTGCCGAGCGTACGCTAGTATCTTTTTCCATCCATCTCCATCATTTAAATGTTGCATATTAGATTGACTAAACTAGCTTATTTTCATATTCTGATTAATCATTACGGTTAATTTCTTAATTATTTTCACATAAACAGTGCGAATGCTCAATTCAGTTACTTTGCATGAATTGCCGAGAGTACTTTAGTATCTTTTTCCATCCATCTCCATCATGGTACATATTAGATCAACTAAACTAGCTTATTTTCATATTATGGCTAATTATTAAGGTTAACTTTTTACTTATATTTGCATAATACTAATTTTTCTATTTTAAAAAATGGGTATGAACTCTGTGAAGGGATATTTTCCAAAAAGTGGTATTAAAGCAATGATTTAGGCAAATAAATAGGAAACCATTTTGGCAGGAATATAATTAATTCATTGCTATATTTTGTTTTTTATTAAAGATCAATATTTGTTACTCTCTTTAGTGAAAACCTGTGTTTTACCAAATATAAATATTTGTTTTCATTATAAAGTAATTTTCACCGGATAAAACCTTTATATATTTTTTGTTTTATAATTGTCCTGAAATTTTGTAAAATTGGTGTACTGAATTTTCATATTCTACCTGTATTAGTTCATGAAATTTTTTTTCAGATAAGTTTAAAGCATAATGTACTTAAATGGTACAGTATTTTAATGTTTTATTTATAAGAAACATATATAATTTTAAACAAATATTAAGTGTCATAAGTAAATAATATATTTGTGACAAAATAGTCTCCTGCTTTTTCTGTTTGGAAAGTTGGCATGCCTGATTTAGTGAGTAAAAAAAGTTTTGGTAGTAAAAAATCTTGAATTAGTTTGCATAACTTCAAAAATATCCTTCCCAGATTTATCACACATTGTTACAACAAATTGGGTCATAGCAAACATATTCACAACAAAAAAATGCTTTTTCCCAAATAACAGTATTCAATGAAAAAGTAGTTGCTTAGGTTCTTATTTATTCCTTTACAATTTTAATGGTAAAATATTTTGTTTATAGCTTACCCCGAGTGAATGGAAAGACTAACTGGACATTGGACAAGTTGGCCGATATGGAACTCTACACACAGCTACCAGGTCAGGATAATTTCTGTATTGTCAAGCCAGTGCTGTTTGTTTGGCAGTATGGTAAATTTTTCAGCTTTGTTATGGCCACTCTTCTTAAGAATAGTGTCAAAAAAACAAAAGGCACTATCTTTAAAGACTAAAGTAGATATTTTGCAATAAGTAGACGAGAATACTGTGTCGCTCAAAGTGAAATTGGCAAAGAAATTAAATATCCCAGTGTTCACACTTAAAACAATGATGTACCAGAGAAGAAAAATTGAAGAAAGAACTTCAGCTTATAATATGTCCGCTTCAAAAAATTGCATGTACAAAGAGGAAAATTTTTCGAAGATGTTTTGCCGCAATATATTTTCTCAATCAAATATTCTGATAAGCGTACTTCTGCTGATGAAGAAAGCTAAAGAGATTGCATTAAAACTGAATATGAAGGACACCAGCTTTTCAATAGGATGGCTCCATGAATTTAAATGACATGGAATTTCTTGTAAAGTGACAAGTTGAAAATCCAAAGATGTTCCATCAGAATTTGTTCAATATTGGTTTGAGAACTTATCGAGAAACATTAACTGTTGCAAGAGCTTTTAAAGGCGATCCGTGTAATGGGAAGCAGAGATCAACTGACTCTTCTATGCGTGAATGCAGGTGGGACAGAAAAAATTGTAAATTACAAAATCCATGCTGCTCTAAATAAGCACCTTTCCTTCGCCTTCAGCCGAGTGTTTCAGTCTCCATGCAACCTTTGTTAATAAGCAACTGCCTACAGGGCAAATAGGCTACTAAGTAAGTGGCTACACCCGAAAGAAGCAACTGAATTGAAACTACATGCCCTAAATAAGTGTCATTTTTTTTCTTTTATTCACAAAGGAACAAAATAAAACTGAAAGAGTGAGAGCAAATTTCACTGGAGGATAAAGAAAAGGAAACAGAGTATGCCAGTGTTCAGATGAACAGGAAAGAAATTCAGAACAATATCTTTTAATTAGAAAACAAATATTCCAGAAGTTAAAGTTTTGGATTGACTAAAATCAACACCAATAATAAATGAATACACTTCAAGTCACAAAAAAAGAAAAAGTTACTTTACCCAAAGAAGTAAAATAATAAAAAGAAACCGAAATGCCATCTTCAGTTTTCATCGGATCTGAAATAGGATGCATTCATAATAACATATTAGAAAAATGAGGACAACTTTCTTTTAAATCTGCAAAGTTAGAAAGTCACTTTGTTTGGATAAATGTCTGGGGAACCTTGAGTTCTGATACAATGTCCTACTTCTGATACCTTGCAATAAATTTTGCTGTCGAAATCTTCCATTTCTTGCTACAGATGAAACAGAACATCTTTTTCATGTAACATGGAAAATCCAATTTGGCTTGTTCACATGTCATCATAACACTGACATGAACAAAAAAACCCTTTACAACTGAACTTCAGCTTTTAATTCTTATGCATTAATGTGATTTCGGAAGACTTTGGGGAAATTATTGTCCATGATTAGCAATTGTTTGTCAGGTGTCAGAAAAGAAACTCCTGCTTCAATTTTTGATATTTTATAAATTAAATTACAAGAAATTCGATATTATTTATAGTTTCACAGGCATTTTATTTTCAATTTTATGAAGATGTTAATTCTTGTAGACCTTGTGGCAGAAATGTGGCGATATTGTTGCAGAAAGGAAATGACCCCTTGATGAAAGATTTTAGCGACGCAATGCCTTATAATTCATCAAATACCCGAAAGAATAAAAAAGGACTCATAAAATTTTGAAGCGTCTGCACTGTGTAACACGCAAAATATTTGTGAAAGGTTTACAAATGGGATCAATGAATAAGGAAAGCTAAATAACTTTAAAATGCTGAAGAATATATGACTGTTCCTCTTCGAATTATATTATTTGTAAATTTATGGTACATCCCATTACAGAAAGATTTTGGTGCTAAAGAGAAGAAAGTAAAATAATTTTCTGCCACAGGGCTTGTAGAACTTTGAATTGTTTTCCCTTTCCAACTCTTAAGAACAGGTATTTCTAAGATAGTTTTGGAACATCTCATACTGCAAAAATATAATTAATTTAATAATCAAACTAAATATATACACTTTAAACACAGTCTTTATACTTCAAAAACGATGAAAAAAGCACTAAGAATATAAAAGCATAGGAAATTTGGTTGTAGAAGCACACAAGCTGTTCCATGCTGACTACACCGATGTAGGATGGCACTTCCATCTATCATGAGAGTACTAACATCTGACACTCCCTTTCAGCAGATAAATTCAGTGCAAAAGGATATCAACATGGGAGGGCCCTATCCCTAATCCTTGGCAGCAAGAAAGAGGGGCGTCTTGTTCAGACAAGCAAGAGAGTGGGGCACAATGTTCGTATTCACTGGCGCATGTGCGTGCGACTTATCTAACCTAAAAGGGAACTACAAATACATGCAGCCATGCAAATGACGGCTATAGCTCCAAGCGGTGTGCCAAGAGTGGCCCCCACCAACATGTAAGGGAGCTACCCTCCAGAGAGCTGTTGCTTGTGAGAAACAGGGTAGTATTGGCAAGACAGAGCTGCGATTTGGAATAGCCAGCAAGATAATGCCATCTGAATTTAGGAGGGACACCATGCAATCGGTTTTTGCCACCATTTGCCTCACAAAGCCTGCATACTGTAGAATCTTTGGGACATCAGTGGTTCTCTTGCCTAGTGTTTTGTGAAATGACTATCCCTGTCTCATGGCGATTTCATGCTGACTCCAAGAATGTCCCCCACCTGTGCAGTAGTGAGACAGTTGTGTTATGGTGATTTCTGAGAAAGTTAAATTACTATGCTCTTAAAGCAGTAATAAATAATTTTAATCTAATTTAAAATAAATAACTTAAATATTTATAACTCTAAATATAGTATAATCTTAATTCTAACTGTTAAATGAAAGGTAAATAAGTAACTCTTAAATAAATGATAACTAAACTAAAATAACTCACCTTTTAATGAATATTAAACTTCTAAACTAATAACTCTAATTGACTCTTATATTTGTTTAACCTTAGTGAACTTAAAATTGAGCAATCCTTAATTTATATAAATTTATTTAACTCACTTAATATTGTTTTTCTCTAGTAATTGCTCAGATCAAGTAATGATTATTTAAGCTTGAAGAGGTGTAAATAAACGTAACTTTAAAATAAATAATTGTTTACCTGCCTAACAGAACTTTGTGATCTTTTTAAATACACCTTTTCCCAGTAAATGTTATACCGGCTGGAAATTTCCCACCCCAATATTCTGAATAAAACTGCTTTATAAGCAATCAAAACACGATGTAGCATACAAGTTTTTGTAAACATTATGTCCTCTTTTTCTCACCCAGGGAAATTAACGATGTTTTAATAACGATATGTAAATGTTTATACTTTTAATAATGTGCATATTTTGTGAGTTCAACTGCATTTTTACATGAAATACAAAAGTTTTCAAGATGGCGATCAAAACAACGCTATCTGAGCGTCACCGGCAACATGAAACAAACATATCAAATGTCCAAAGGAGAAAACAGATGTGAAACGCCGGGTTGAAGGATTTGGCATCTTCAGCTCGCCAAGAAGTTCGGTGCCGGGTTATCAGTTGTAACCGCGGCGACCCGATTTCAAATGCTTTCACGCCAAAAGGGGTTGCCGTTCTGGGGACTTCACGCCAAGAGAGAATTTTCTCCTCAGTCGGGATGTAAACACCAACATGTAAGGTTGCTGCCCGATGACAAAGTTTTTTTTTACTTCTCTCGGAGTCACTCAACAAGCTGCACAGTGCCTTTCTAACATTTTTAAGAACAGGATGTTCCTTTCCATTATCACGAAAACACTTTCATAAATTTTTGATGGCGGACATCGCCTTGGCTCCCTCAACATGCTTATCCACCAGCGGCTCGAAGTATTGACGGGACCCTCTAACATCTGACGTTCCACAGAGTGCCCCAGCACCAGCTGCACAGTGCCTTTCTAACATTTTTAAGAACAGGATGTTCCTTTCCATTATCACGAAAACACTTTCATAAATTTTTGATGCCGGACATTGCCATGGCTCCCTCAACATGCCTATTCACCAGCGCCTTGAAGTATTGACGGGACCCTCTAACATCTGACGTTCCCCAGAGTGCCATAGCACCCACAACTCCAGTTCAACATCCACGTATCCGAGGCCCCTGCACTTACTAGGCCGGTTCATCCGACGCCCATGCCCGCAGCAGACGCCCGTCCCGGCGCCGTCCGATCACCAGCGCTAGTGGCCTCACGGGGAGAGGCAGAAGAGGTGTGTGTGTGTGTGTGCGCATATCCAATAGAGTGGCCTCCATACTGAGGCGAAGAGCTGTTGCTTCTTATTTTAAATAATTTCAACTACATTCTCTACACTAATATTTTTGAGCTCAAAGAGCTGACATAAAAAATGGTGATACATTCTTTATATATGTTTTTACATGCTTGTTTTCCTTTTATTTTGTACTTAAACAGAGCTGTCAAAAATTCCCCTTTTTTTTATTTCTTTGAAACCCTGGGTGAAATGAAATGTTGTTAAGTTTTAAAGATATTCTAATAAATTTCCTTTTTATTTTAATCTGGTTTTTATTCAATTCTTACCACTATGACTCTGTGTAATAATTTATTGCTTAACATATTTTGTTTTTGGGTAAATCACAATGCAATTTCCGAATTTTTAGAGTAAAATGTTTGGCCATTGATTAAAGTAAAAGTAAATCTAAATTCATTTATTTAGTTTTTTTTTTTTTAATTTAAGATAAAAAGGAAATTTATTAGAATATCTTTAAAACTTAACAACATTTCATTTCACCCAGGGTTTCAAAGAAATAAAAAAAAGGGAATTTTTGACAGCTCTGTTTAAGTACAAAATAAAAGGAAAACAAGCATGTAAAAACATATATAAAGAATGTATCACCATTTCCTATGTCGGCTCTTTGAGATTAAAAATATTAATGTAGAGAATGTAGTTGAAATTATTTAAAATAAGAAGCAACAGCTCTTCACCTCAGTATGGAGGCCACTCTATTGGATACGTGCACACACACCTCTTCTGCCTCTCCCCGTAAGGCCACTAGTGCTGGTGATCGGACGGCGCCGGGACGGGCGTCTGCTGCGGGCATGGGCGTCTGATGAACCGGCCTAGTAAGTGCAGTGGCCTCGGATACGTGGATATTGAACTGGAGTTGTGGGTGCTGGGGCACTCTGGGGAACGTCAGATGTTAGAGGGTCCCGTCAATACTTCAAGCCGCTGGTGGATAGGCATGTTGAGGGAGCCAAGGCGATGTCCGCCATCAAAAATTTATGAAAGTGTTTTCGTGATAATGGAAAGGAACATACTGTTCTTAAAAATGTTAGAAAGGCACTGTGCAGCTGGTTGAGTGACTCCGAGAGGAGTAAAAAAAAACTTTATGCCATCGGGCAGCAACCTTATATGTTGGTGTTTATATCCCGACTGAGGAGAAAATTCTCTCTTGGCGTGAGGTCCCGGAACGGCAACCCCTTTTGGCGTGAAAGCATTTGAAATCCGGTCGCCGCGGTTACAACTGATAACCCGGCACCGAACTTCTTGGCGAGCTGAAGATGCCAAATCCTTCAACCCGGCGTTTCACATCTGTTTTCTCCTTTGGACATTTGATATGTTTGTTTCATGTTGCCAGTGATGCTCAGATAGCGTTGTTTTAATCGCCATCTTGATAACTTTTGCATTTCATGTAAAAATGCAGTTGAACTCACAAAACATGCACATTATTAAAAGCATAAACATTTACATATCATTATTAAAACATCGTTAATTTCCCTGGGTGAGAAAAAGAGGACATAATGCTTACAAAAACTTGTATGCTACATCGTGTTTTGATTGCTTATAAAGCAGTTTTATTCAGAATATTGGGGTGGGAAATTTCCAGCCGGTATAACATTTACTGGGAAAAGGTGTATTTAAAAAGATCACAAAGTCCTGTTAGGTAGGTAAACAATTATTTATTTTAAAGTTACGTTTATTTACACCTCTTCAAGCCCGGCCGTCCAAATGGATGCTCAAGTCCTTGTTGACGAGCCGGACGGCCTGGGTTTTCAACACCTCTTCAAGCTTAAATAATCATTACTTGATCTGAGCAATTACTGGAGAAAAACAATATTAAGCGAGTTAAATAAATTTATATAAGTCAAGGATTGCTCAATTTTAAGTTCACTAAGTTTAAACAAATATAAGAGTCAATTAGAGTTATTAGTTTAGAAGTTTAATATTCATTAAAAGGTGAGTTATTTTAGTTTAGTTATCATTTATTTAAGAGTTACTTATTTACCTTTCATTTAACAGAATTAAGATTATACTATATTTAGAGTTATAAATATTTAAGTTATTTATTTTAAATTAGATTAAAATTATTTATTACTGCTTTAAGAGCATAGTAATTTAACTTTCTCAGAAATCACCATAACAGTTGCCTGATGGCTCCCAGAATGTTCTCAACTCGTTTCCTGTCTGTATCTAGAAAGCATGCATGGGTTTAGTTTCATCTTAATAAATATAGTTCACTGATTCTTCAGTAGGCTTCATTCCCAAGGAGGTTAAAATTTACCAGGAACATGGAGGCATTACAGTGGTGGAGTTCCATAATGGGATACGACTGTGTCGTAAAATAAATTAATGCCACTGTCTCAATAAGTGTCATTTTATTTTATTTATTTAAATAGTGGATATCTATTTTTATAATCTATTTTGGATTTGGAAAAGGCACTTTATAAACTTCTTGCTTCTGCCAGTATTGCTTAGTGGGAATGGTTCTTAATCTAGATTTCGGATGGGAAATATCTGTAAGTGGGAAACGATATGAAGTCAGTCGACCCATCTATGAAAAGCAGCTTATTCTGGGACCGTGGTGGAATTTGTTAAATATAAGATATTTGATTTTTGAATGCACACACACAAACACATACCTTTTAACAATTGTATAGGATCTTTTTTATTCAACTCAACCCATTTGATAAAAGGGAATGTGATATTTTTCTACCTTTTGTTGTGTATGTATTGTAAAATTTTGTTGTGTATTTATTGTTAATGAGAAAGATCTTTAAGTAAATTTAGGTATTGAGTCAATCCGTTCATTAAAATTAAATGACATGAAAATACGATGGCTTTTTTCATTTGACATGTATTCTATTCTTCATGATAAGCTGGAATACAAAAGGCTCTTTTAAAGGGTGGGTGGGAGGGTTAAATGGATGAAATGACTTTCAGGTTGGGTCTATTCAATCATACAAGAACAAGACCCATTTTAAAAGACTGGATCAATACAAAAACTTCATTGTGAATTAAGTATGACAAAAATTCTTATCACAAGATTTGGCAACCTAAGTGAAGTAAAAATTATCTTTCTATCGTCTTCTCTGAAACTTTTGCATGCGTTGAGTATTTGTCTTTTTTCTTTGCAGGATAGCCATACAACAGAGTTGCAATGATAACAATAGATGCTCCTATAAAGAACATGCTGAAAAAAAAAATAAAACTCTTTTAAAAATAAATTTTCACTTTTAAATTCTCAATCTTAATTAAAATTTTAGAGTAAACTTAACATAAGTGTATTGTAGTCAATGCATGCACAGAATCAGAATATGAGGTAATGGTACGCTCGCTTTTAGACATTGCATATTTTACATTGAACTCACAAATGGAAATAATCTTCACTGACACTAAATGCAACAAGCAATATTTTTAAATTCGTACCATTAAAACACATGGCTCATATGAAAAAAAAGTGCATTTTATTTTTCCAAGTGTGAAACTGTGTAAGTTTCAGCAGTTTGATGCAGCCAATCTATCTTCCCAACCCTCATGATTAAGTAAACCAAAACAGTAGTAACCAAGTAAACCAAGCTGCTGTTTGGTTACTTAAATGACTCGCTGCATCATTTGAATCTAGAAATTATTAAATTTGCTCCCATTTTGTTGCAGAAAGTAGTATCCCAAGCATTTGATTTTCAAGCCTTAATCTGTGCAATTGTGCCAAAATGAGAAAATGCCTCTTAAATATTTATGAACCCATGACATCTGTGTTTTAAAGCTTAAAGTTGCAACGAGTGATGAAGCGACTGCAAGGTGCTCACAAACTCATTTTGAAATTCCCTGAAACATCCCCCCCTCCCCAACAGCCAGGCATCGTAAAAGAGTTTTATTAAATATTGGTAAAATAATTTTGCTAAAAATTATTTCATCCATTTTTAACCAAAATATAAGAAACCACTGACTGCTTTGCAAATTAATTTCAAAATCATACTTTTTAATTTTATGATGTTAAAAGAAAATAAGATGCACAGGGAAACAAGTGAGCATGACTTTTTAAAAGCAGCAATGAGTCTGCATCACAGAGAAACATCAATCAGATAATAGGATAATTACATTTATCTACTTTGAATAAATAAGATCATGAGAAATCAGAACCGTTTAAATTTTAGATCTTTCAAAAAACAATTCTACTTTATATTTTAAATGTCTTCATGAAGGAAGAAATTACAACATGACTACATAAAGAAAATAATCCTTGAAATCTTAAAATTTGCACTTTTTCAAAACAAATTCATGTTATAAAAACAAAATTGCAAAAAACTAATGACTCATGACTTAAATTAAACCAAGGAAAATTTTAACTTTAACTCAGCATCATTTCTTTTAAAAACAATTCTTAATAAAGAAAAATAGTTAAGGATATATTGATTAAATTTAATATTTTTTGTAAATTTGTTTACAAACGAATGTTTTACGATCATGTGTACTTATGACCAACGGAATTTGCATACCTACGCTTGCAACCTACATTTGTATACATGTTCCCAAGTTTTTAATTCACTGGCCGGTGTTGTTATGGTGATTTCTGAGAAAGTTAAATTGCTATGCTCTTAAAGCAGTAATAAATAACTTTAATCTAATATAAAATAAATAACTTAAATATCTTATAATCTTAATTCTAACTGTTAAATGAAAGGTAAATAAGTAACTCTTAAAGGATAACTGAACTAAAATAACTCACCTTTTAATGAATATTAAATTTTTAAACTAATAAATTTTTAAACTAATCTAATTGATTCTTATATTTGTTTAACTTTAGTGAACTTAAAATTGAGCAATCCTTTACTTATATAAATTTATTTAACTCACTTAATATTGTTTTGCTCTGGTAATTGCTCAGATCAAGTAATGATTATTTAAGCTTGAAGAGGTGTAAATAAACGTAACTTTAATATAAATAATTGTTTACCTGCCTAACAAGACATTGTGATCTTTCTAAATACACCTTTTCCCAGTACATGTTATACCGGCTGGAAATTTCCCACCCCAATATCCTGAATAAAACTGCTTTATAAACAATCAAAACACGATGTAGCATACAAGTTTTTGTAAACATTATGTCCTTCTCTTCTTTCACCCAGGGAAATTAATGATGTTTTAATAACGATATGTAAATGTTTATACTTTTAATAATGTGCATGTTTTGTGAGTTCAACTGCATTTTTACATAAAATACAAAAGTTTTCAAGATGGCGATAAAAACAACGCTATCTGAGCGTCACCGGCAACATGAAACAGACATATCAAATGTCCAAAGGAGAAACCAAATGTGGAACGCCGGGTTGAAGGATTTGGCATCTTCAGCTCGCCAAGAAGTTCAGTGCCGGGTTATCAGTTGTAACCGCGGCGACCGGAATTCAAATTCTTTCTCGCCAAAAGGGGTTGCCGTTCCGGGACCTCACGCCAAGAGAGAATTTTTCTCCTCAGTCGGGATGTAAACACCAACATGTAAGGTTGCTGCCCGATGACATAAAGTCTTTTCCTTTTTGCTACTCCTCTCGGAGTCACCCCACCATGTGCTACACCGTAAATTTTTAACATTTTTCTTCTTAAAGAAGAGGAGCAGAATATACAACTCAAGTTTTATACTCCTTTAACCTTTTCTTTGATGGGAGACGCCTTGTCATCCTCAACATGCCTATCCACCAGCGGCTTGAAGTTTTGACGGGACCCTCTAACATCTGACGTTCCCCAGAGTGCCCCAGCACCCACAACTCCAGTTCAACATCCACGAATCCGAGGCCCCTGCACGTACTAGGCCGGTTCATCAGACGCCTATGCCCGCAGCAGACGCCCGTCCCGGCGCCGTCCGATCACTAGCGCTAATGGCCTCACGCGGAGAGGCAGAAGTGTGTGTGTGTGTGCGCGTTATCATCAAGAGAAGTAGTGGCCTCCAAACTGAGGCGAAGAGCTGCTTCTTTGGCATGCAAACAAAAAAAATGCCTAGAAAATGCATAATTGCATTTAAATAATTTCATCTACATTCTCAGTATTAATATTTTTTGAGCTCGCAAAGAGCCGACATAGGAAATGGTGATACATTCTTTATACATGTTTTTCATGCCTGTGTTTTCTTTTTTTTTATTTTTATACTTGAACAGAGCTGTCAAAAATTCCCTTTTTTTTTCTTTGAAACCCTGGGTGAAATGAATTGTTGTTAAGTTTTAAAAGATATTCTAATAAATTTCCTTTTTTTTATTTTTACTCTGGTTTTCATTCAATTCTTACCACTATGACTCTGTTGAAGACCCAGACCGTCCGACTCGTCCAGAGGACTAAGAGCAGCTATTTGGACGGCCGGGAAGGACACTATGACTCTGTGTAATAATTTATTGCTTAGCATATTTTGTTTTTGGGTAAATCACAACGCAATTTCTGAATTTTTAGAGAGTAAGATGTTTGGCCATTGAATAAACTAAAAGTAAGTCTAAATTCATTTATTTAGTTTTTTTTTATTTTTAATATTAATACTTTAATATTTTAGTTTTTTTTTGTTTACTTTTTCTTGTTTTCTTTTGTTTATTTTATGCTGATATCGAAAAAGGCACAGCAGTGCGTGTAATAAACAGTGTTATTTAATGAATTCAGAAATCATCTTCAACCAAGCTAAAAAGTCGTCCATACCAACAAATTAGCCCCATATTATGGATCACAGTAGGTTTATACTGCCTGGGACATGCAGTCTTAATCCTTTGAAGACGGCGGTTTTCCGGAACTGCTATGGCCCAAAGGGTAGAGCATTTCGCTTCCGAACTGTTCCCAAAGGATAGCACATTTTTTGCACTAAGCCTCTCTGGAAAAAATTCACTAAAAGTCACCCATTTAACACAGCATTCTACTTTATTCAGGCATAAAGAAAATATTTATTTTCCATTAAATGTATACATGTCTTCCATTAGATGTATCGATGTTTTTCCTTTAACTCTTTCTGGATGGTGGCATTCAGGAACTACCGTAGTCCAAAAGATGGAGCACTTCCCTACAGAACTGTTCCCAAAGGATGGTTAATTTTTTTCGCTAAGCCTAACTCTCGAAATAAATTCACTAAAAACAACCTATTAAACACAGAAATCTACTTTATTCAGGAATAAAAGAAATATTTATTTTCTATTTGATGTATATTTTTCATATGAATCTCAATACAAAATACTCGTCATTTGCTTTTATTATGAATTTTACTATTCATTATCGAAAAATATACTAAAAAAATTAATTTCCTTATCTAAATTAGGCAGCAGAATATTGTGATTCATTCCAAGTATGCTCAAAAACTCAAACGAATGCAGATTTTTCAAATCTCCCGTCCAAGCATCATTCGCAGAAACAGCTGCTGAAGCTGGCAGCATTGTAATAATAGTACACTCAGAATATGAAGAATCACTTGCCTTTTTATATTCATCTTCAGAAATACCACAGTTCCATGAATCTTTACTATCTGCATCACTTCATTACTGCCCGATTCATTTATCATATGAGTATGTTCTTTCACAGAAAGAAAAAGTCCTGGCCCAGCCCTTCTTTTATCTGAAATAACCTAATAATTTCACTGCCACGCATTCCTCTAAAACCCAAACTTAAAAAAATACTCTTATATTCCTACGATTCACAAACGAAATCATAAAGCGAAAAACGAAAATGAGAACCGAAACTCAATTATAAAACAGTAGATGCTGCGAGAAGTGCTCTATTTATATTACAAAACCACGTTTCACCGCTCCAAATGGAGAATTAATTCATTGGATCCCCCCCTATGCCATGGTCAAGTATCTGTAAAATGCATTGGAATTGTTGGCATGGGCATTTAACGCCATCTAGTAGACAAATAAAGTCAAGTAAGAACGTTCCATATGAAAATGCGCATCCGTGACAGTCATCTTTGAGGGTAAATTTTTCTTCAACGCGGATGAGTGACGGTCGTCTTTGAATGCAAGTTCGCAGCCGAAGCGTTGACCGTCTGGAAAGGGTTAATGAACTATCATCCCTGTGAGAGGTCTTTGCACATTTTTTACCAAAAATTATGGCAGTCATCTCAAAACAATTTGGAAAATGTGAATAAATGTAATTGGAAATCAAATTGCATCCAAACACAAAAATAGTGAATATTAAAACTCATAAAAAATGATACATAAAATACGTACTTGGTAGGCTTAAAATCGTCTAATAAATAGTAAGAGCAAATAGTAGACAGAACAATAGACACTGAAGTTGCAAAACCCTTCAAAATGTTATCAGCATATTTAATGACAGTTGATACAACCAGGCCACCAAACGCCTAAAAGAAATAGTCATTATTATTTATTTCATTTTAAATAGTTATTATTATTTCATTTTAAAATAGTCAAATATGAAATCATTTTGAAAATTTAGAGAATAGCATTACTATACATTTCATGTATTTAAAATACCTACAAATAAAGGTGCTGCCTATACAGCAATATGTGAAGGAAGTTTTTTTATTCCTACCCTATATTCTTGGTGATTTGAACTTGAATTTTAAGGAAATGAAAAGAAATGGGAAGTTTCAGACTGAATCATTCAGAAAAAATAAAGCTGAATGAAGCATTCATAGATATCCCCAAAATAATACACTGAGAAAACTCATTCCAGTTGTAGACATTCACAGTGAAACAGAAATAGCAAAACCAATTAGAAATGATTGCATTGAGTACTAATATAAATAATGACGGTTTCCAAGCATTCTCAGTTTAGATAGAAATTCAAATCGGACAGAATAAGACATTTTTTTATTATTCATTCAATTGGCCACAGTAGTTTATTGAGACAAAATCAATTATATACTAAATGCAGTATATAATTGATTGGAAACCAAATGATTGGTCACATGGCTTTTAGTCCAATGACCTTCCATGACAATAAAAAAATATATACAGCATCTTTATTTAATATTCCCCAAGATATTGTGTCATGTATTTGTGTGGACTATATAAGTTCTTTTTTCATGAAATAGCTTGGAAATCCAATTTCTAAAATCTCAATGCAAGAAATCCACTCAATTCATGTTGATCTTTGCATTCCCATAACAGTGGTATCTCTCTTTTGCTTTCATCCAATTGACTCTAAAGGAAATGCTCTCAAAGTGAACTCCTCTCAGCCAGTGACTATTCAATTTTTACAATGAAAATGGGTTTGGAATGCATTGGGATCTCGTTCCAGAACTTTGAATCGGTTGCGGGCAGTGAAGCTTTGGCGACTATTTTTGGCAGATCTTCTGGGGTGATTAAATGACTTCTAATTTTTCTGTTAACCCTTTCGGGACGGCGGCATTCCGAAACTACCGTGGCCCAAAGGACGAAGCGCTTCGTTTCCGAAATGTGCGTAAAAGACGGCTACTTTTTTGCGCTAAGCCTTACTCTCGAAAAAAATTCACTAAAAATCACCCGTTCAACACAGCATTCTACTTTTTTCAGGAAGAAAGGAAATACTTATTTTCTATTTGATGTATATTTTTTATTCAAATTTTCTTTTATCAAAATATTAAAAATTTTAGTGTATATATGTTTTAGGTACAGATGGATAATTCTTTGGCATGTCCTTCCGATTTTTTAAAACTGTACCACATATATGCGTATTCTTAGACAACAAATACTTTGCAAGTACAGGAGAGGTAAAAAATTTATCCAAATACAAAGTATATCCTTTTCCTGAAAGTTCACTTAGAAGTGTTTTCACAACGCGTTCTCCATACCCACTATCAGAGCTTGATAATCCCGTGTCCTTTCCAGTATACACAAGGAAATTCCATTTATGGCCTCATTCCGATTCTGACGATTTATATATTTTTATTCCATATCTGGACCTTTTCGATGGGATATATTAACGAAATCCCAGCCTTCCTTTCCATGAGAACATAAATAACCTAATCATTTCATTGCCGCACATTCCTTTACCCCCCCCCCCTCCCCCACCCGCTCAAAAAAACCTCTCTTATTTTCCTCTAATTCAACAACCAAATCAATAAAAGACAAAATCAGTACGAGACCCGGAACTCAATTATAAAATTGTTGATGCTACGAGAAGTGATATGTTTACTTTACAGAACCATGTGTTTCACCGCTCCAAATGGAGAAATAATTCATTGGATTCTCCTTGTGCCAAGGTCAAACATCTACAAAATACATTTAAGTTGCTTCCACGGGCATTTAGTGCCATCTAGGAGACAAATACATTCAAACTAAAACGTTCCACATAGAAACACCCATACGTGCCAGTCGTCCTTTAGGGTAAAATTTCCTCCGGCCCGCGGGAGTGCCGTTCGTTTTTGACTGCAACTTCACAGCTGGCGCGTATGCGTGCCACTCGTCGCGAAAGGTTTAAAGGTATCCAACTCCAATTTTTTACATCATTCAATTCTCTTGCTGCCTGACTGTAACTCAAGACAGATGGAGTCCATGTGATTAGAATTTTAACGATACTTCTAAAATTTAAAACCCTAACTAATATTTTGGCACACCAACTCTTAATGTCCGCTAACATGGAATTTTAATTTAAGAGCCCTAGGGGGGCGTCCTGCAACTCCAGTCCCATGAAGAATAATAATCTTTAAATTAGCAAGATCCATAACTCTACAACATACTCTTAAATAATCATGCTTGGATGAATTACTAACTTTTGAATCACTCGTAGAAAACCTCCCAGCATGGCTGTGTATTACTTCAACAACACTGGTATGAGAATGTGTGTTGATTATTTTAAATTGTACTTGCTTAGAATAATACTATTGATACAGAGTTGAACAGTTTCACAGGATATTTAATAGAGACTTGATATCAGTACTTTAATGATTTCATATTTGTTCGAGTTTAATAAAAGTGGATGTCTCAGCACGTAGATATTGAGTTTTCTTATGTTCCTTTTATTGATTTTTGCTATAAAATTATTTTATCCCTATATATACCTATGGCTTATCATAGGGCTAGAGGGGGTAGAATCTGAAATTAATTGGGTACCTGGAAAACTCTGCATTGATGAAAATAGATAATTTTGATTGTGCTAATTGAAACCTACAGAAATGTTTTTGTATGACGAAGACTGCACAGTCATCGCTGATTGAGCTATCTGCTGCGGATTAAGTTTCAAAAATTAAATTTTAAGTGTGTTAATAAAAATTCTTAAATTTTATATCATATGTGAAATGCTGCTGATATTTATTTTTGGAGTAAATAGCAAACATAAGCAAAACATTGTGATTTACGATACTTTTGATCAAGACAAGTTCATTTTAAACGCCTCACTTCATTCTCGAATGAATCACAGTGTTTTACCAACAAGATTCTTCATGCAAATTCGATTCATGACACGAATACAGAAATCCCGGTGATGCACTAATCTGGCGTGTACTCATCCTCGGGTATATAAGGGCACAGTAGAATCATTGATTGATCAGGTTGATAAAGGAGTTGCAGATCTGGTAGATTGGAAGTCATTAGTCTAGAAGGAATCGATTATGACAGAGTAATTCCTATAGATAGGTATGGTCATTAAATTATTAGTATTTTAATGCTGGCAGTTGCAGTCTGCCAGATTAATGATTGATTTGTTCATCAGTACATGGTAAAAGTTGATACATGTACAAATTTTTTGTATTCCTAATATACTAAAATGGAGTGGTGGATGTAATTGTTTGAAAAGGCAATATGATGCTTTTGCAGAATTGATTCTAACAAGCCATGTTGAGCTCTATAAACCACCCAATCTTTTAATCATTTAAAGCTCACCTGTACATAGAAAAAAATGCTAGTTAAGCCTCTTTATAGCATTTTTTTTTAAATAGTTGATAAAGCATGGATTTTTGTTTAGAATAAAGTGATATTCTTGAAACATTTTGTGATTTCTTCATTAGCTATGTATCTCTTAAGTACTGCCTACCATTCACGTTAGGCTCATCTTCAACACAATCTACCCCACTTTATCTGCCTGTGAGCAACACAATCTACCACACTCTTGCCTGTGCAACACACTCTACCACACTCTTGCCTGTGTGCAACACACTCTACCACACTCTTGCCTGTGAGCAACACACTCTACCACACTTTTGCCTGTGATTGAAGTTCATGTGACGTGTAGTCACATTTCTCCCTTAACCAAAAAAGAAACTGCTCTCACTAATAACATACACAATCAGAAACTTGGCCATATTACATCAGCAAATGCATTATGACAAACTTATATATCTTAATAGAGAACACCTTCTCGCCACTTTACAAGAAAAAGTCTTAAGCTAAAGCAATTCAAATCATTGACCAAAGTCCCTTTTCCTTTATTGAAGGCCTTTCTACTTAATAATTCCCTTAATTTAAATTAAAAAAACAACTTTCATTAACACCAAACCCCAAATGACTGCAACCGCTTTTATTTAGGGTGTCGCCAGAATTGTAGCAGACCATCACTTTCAAACCATACCCGTTGAAACCACATACAAATTTCAAAATACAGTAACAATTATACTTTAAAAAAAAGAAAGATCAATCATGCATACAGCATTGATTATGAGAAACACTTTCCAACTGAAATGCAATTTTATTTAAACATATCAAAATGTGATACATTCAGCGGTGATACTTTTAAAATTATCACAATACTACAATAATTTATTATATTTGAAAACTTAAAACTTCATTGAAAACAAAAATGAACTTTATTCAAATGACATCATCGAAATATAAATCGCCTAGCTCTCTATGTAAAATCAGTGAATATTTCATTCATACACTTTTATTCCATTCCTTTCATTCAGTGGTGATATTCTTAAAATTATCACAATACTACAATAATTTATTTTACTTAAAAACTTAAAACCATAGAGGTAAAAGTACTTTCTAACTCTATGCTTAAAACTTCATCGAAAAACGCAATGCTATAAATTCGTCTGCTTCTCTATGTAAAATCAATGAATATTTCATTCATATCAGCTATATTCCAGACTCTAGAGCTAAATAATTTTTATTTAAAAAAATTCAGCATTTCTTATACAACTCATCTTGCAGCTTGATTTGTTTGCATTTTGATTACGTTAAAATTAAGCTTCGTTGTAGAAATAATCAAAGTTTGATGATCATTTAAACTCAAAAATATTGTAATTGTGTTGGTGAGGAATATAGATGCATAAAAAATACACAAAAATAAAGCAGTTTTAGGACAGATGCAACACAAAATATAAATTAAAAAGAACTTTAAAAATGATGATTTTTACTCTGGGAAAAAAAAATAGATGCCTTATTTTATTTTGAAGTGGGTCACATGATCTCTTCCTATTATATGGGTGCCAATATTATTTTAATTTTTATTTTAAAAACTACCGAACCTATTTCAACAAATTTTGAGTTGAGAATTAAAAGGAAAAAAATGTTGCCAAACTTTATTAGCAACACAAATGGTTATCATCTATCCCATTCCCAGATACTCTGCAAGATAAACATTTAACTACTGTACCCTTTGCCATGCTTTGAATCCCTCTCCCAATGTTTATTCTTTCTCTTTTGTCTCATAGTTCATGATGTGACTTCCCCTTACTTTGCTCTTAATTTATTCTCTCCTTCTTCTTGGTGAAATCTCTTTTAAAACCTACAAACTTTGATCTCATCAAAAAATTCACGATTTTCAATTAAAATTTTGCAAGAAGCCATAAAGTCTAGAGATTGATAAACGTGCAGATGAACACTGATTGCAAAAGACATAGCTGCACAGATGAAAAACAAATATTTTGGATGATTTACAGGCAAAAAAAGGGAAGAGAATAAGAATTCTTTACAGCTATTTTATTGAGTTATAGACCAGGGTTTTCGATTGCGTGTGCATTTCGCAGAAACAGAATTCATATCATGCACGAAGATTTTCGGTTTGCCAAATTAGTTTTTAATTGTTTAGATATTCATAATAACATATTATGCTTCATAATAAATTAAATTTTTGAATATGTTGCGGATATGATGTGAACGAGCCCACAGCGTATTCAAGAAGTGTCGCGCTCACTGGGAAAAAGGGATGGGAGATTCGAAAACTGAACTTTTCAGATCTGAAGGGTCAATATCATTACATTATGTATTGTTGTTCCACTTTGACCTACATATGTACAGTCTATAAACAATCATACGGAAAATTCACATCATATGGAAAATAGAATGATGTTAGCTACAATTACAATAAATAAAACTGCTGCTTGATCAAGGGCGGATCCAGGGGGAGGGCGCATGGGTCGCACGCCCATATGGAAAATAGAATATTAGCAGCTATAATTACAATAAATAAAACTGATGCTTGATCAAGGGCGGATCCAGGGGGAGGGTGCATGGGTCGCACGCCCATATGGAAAATAGAATAATATTAGCTATAATTACAATAAATAAAACTGATGCTTGATCAAGGGCGGATCCAGGGGGAGGGTGCATGGGTCGCACGCCCATATGGAAAATAGAATAATATTAGCTATAATTACAATAAATAAAACTGATGCTTGATCAAGGGCGGATCCAGGGGGAGGGTGCATGGGTCGCACGCCCATATGGAAAATAGAATAATATTAGCTATAATTACAATAAATAAAACTGATGCTTGATCAAGGGCGGATCCAGGGGGAGGGTGCATGGGTCGCACGCCCATATGGAAAATAGAATAATATTAGCTATAATTACAATAAATAAAACTGATGCTTGATCAAAGGCGGATCCAGGGGGAGGGTGCATGGGTCGCACGCCCATATGGAAAATAGAATAATATTAGCTATAATTACAATAAATAAAACTGATGCTTGATCAAGGGCGGATCCAGGGGGAGGGTGCATGGGTCGCACGCCCATATGGAAAATAGAATAATATTAGCTATAATTACAATAAATAAAACTGATGCTTGATCAAGGGCGGATCCAGGGGGAGGGCGCACGGGGCACACACTCTCCCCGAGGATAATTCAAGGCAGAAAAAAATCAAAATATAAAATTATTAGAAAAATAAAAATATAGGAAATAAATAAAAAAATTTACAGGAATGAAATATGCTTAAAAAATCCGACAACACAATCCAAAGTAGAAAATATAAGCTGAACTCAAGGAAGAATCTATAAATTAAAAAAAAAATCGGTGACGGAGGTCGTGGCTTAGTCACAGCACAGTAGGTGTTATTTATTTTCACAATTGAAATACATTTTGTTGAATAATGAAAAAAAAATTCAGAAGCAGTCAATGATAGCCTAGCGATGTTTTCACACACAACCCAGTGTTTTTTTCAGGCATACCTCCAGGAGTCGAGAATTCTTGCCAATAGAATGAAACAACAAATATGGTTACTAAATTAAAAAAAAAAATTCTTTTGTACTCCCCTACCAAAAAAGGCCGGCTAAGATCCTAATAGATTTCTTTATTATGATCCTGGATGGGTATGGCCATATAAATATTATACAAAAAGTTTATACATTAGGTTTATTAAATTTATAAAAACAAAAAATTTACACAAAATTATTCTGAAAATCTAATGATCTATTTATTCTCTTCAATGTTCCAGAGAAACAATTCTAAAGAAAAAACTGTCTGGTCTATTGTTTTTTAGGTATCTTAGCAAAAAATGACATACTCATATTTGATTTTCACTTCTCAAGATTCCTTTGAATGCTTTCAACCTCCTTTTCTTCTGCTTTCATACTTTTTACACCCTCGAGCATGCCTTGAGCCAATTTTGCTGCCTTTGAATCATTTTTTTCAAGTGCTTTATTCAGTTTAACAGAAGCTTCAGATAAAAGTTCTTCTCTAGCCTCCTTAGTTTGTAGGTGTTCTTTTTTCTTGTCATTCAGTGCTGTAGCCACATTCAATTGACTTTTTTATCTTTTCCATATTTTTCATATCTTCTTCATAATCCGTTCCTCTTTGTCCTTTTTATTTTTCTTCTAATTCGATTTTCTTTTTCCTCTTACAATCTTCCATAAAGGCAGTGTACTTTGAATGTGCTTGTTGCCCATACTTAAGTTTTGGATCAATGGGTACAAAAAGAAAATGGAGGTATTGTTTTAGGGCATCCCTCACTATCAATATACTATTTAAAAATCTTTCTGTCATTGCTGACTTATCTTCTCCTAATATATGCTTAGATACGGAAAATCTTCTCTCTATGTCAGCATTTCCATGCGACAAAGTAAGAACAGCCTTTATAACTTTTGAAACTATCGGAAACTTAATATCTTTTGAAAATGAGCCCCTTTTTGAGATGTGTTGTTGCCAGTAATCATCAATAGTTTTGTTTTCAAATGCTGTATCATCTTTTTCCTGTTGTAAAACTTTCCACTCATCTAATAAATAATCTAGTTGAACATGAAATGGCAGTTTTGGATCAATGGGTACAAAAAGAAAATGGGGGTATTGTTTCAGGGCATCCCTCACTGCCAATATACTATTTAAAAATCTTTCTGTCATTGCTGATTTATCTTCTCCTAATATATGCTTAAAAATGGAAAATCTTCTCTCTATGTCAGCATTTCCATGCAACAAAGTAAGAACAGCCTTTATAACTTTTGAAACATTCGGAAACTTAATATCTTTTGATAATGAGTCCCTTTTTGAGATGTGTTGTTGCCAGTAATCATCAATAGTTAAGTTTTGTTTTCAAATGCTGTATCATTTTCCTGTTGTAAAACTTTCCACTCATCTAATAAATAATCTAGTTGAACATGAAATGGCAGTTTTGGATCGGGTACAAAATGTGGGTATTTTTTCAGGGCATCCCTCACTATCAATATACTATTTAAAAATCTTTCTGTCACTGCTGACTTATCTTCTCCTAATATATGCTTAGAAATGGAAAATCTTCTCTCTATGTCAGCATTTCCATGCGACAAAGTAAGAGCAGCCTTTATAACTTTTGAAACATTCGGAAACTTAATATCTTTTGATAATGAGCGCCTTTTTGAGATGTGTTATTGCCAGTAATTATCAATAATTTTGTTTTCAAATGCTGTATCATCTTTTTTCTGCTGTAAAACTTTCCACTCATCTAATAAATAATCTAATTGAACATGAAATTGCATAATTTTTGCAACTTTTAATATGTTACAAACAACTTATCATTTTCTTTCAGTTTAGAAAGTTCATTTGTGACCTCCTCATTAATGGCAAGTTCTTCAAGAGGAAGTAGATTACTAACTGTGAAGAATTAGTTCATCAAGATCAACTTCAGAAAAATCAGTGATTTTTCTAATGACAGGAGTCTTCAAAACACAAGCTATGAAGGTCTGAAGAACGTTCTCTATTTCTTCATGCAATTTGTGGATCATGGATGCTTGACACTGAAAATAATGTATGAACTTTATGAATAGTTCCGCTGATGAAATAATGAAATGTTCAGCTTTTATCAAAGGTTTCTTTAAAGCACTTACAACAGCCTTGTAGGAGTTGGATTGAAGAACAGCCGAATTTTTTTTCAGAGGCTTATGCTTAAGGAAATAGAAGTGAATAATGTCCCACTGCTTCAAAATCCTGTTGGCTGATGGCCCTAAGATAAGGTACCTTATTGTTGCATATTTCAAAAATTTGTAGTGTAGAATATTAAATTTAGATTGGATTTCTTCAAACTCTTCCCAATGGGCAGGTCAACCCTCAAAGTAATTCTGATTAGCAGTTTCTGCACCTAGACTCTCCAATACCTTTGCATGCACATTATGAAGTGTGTGGATGTGCATTGGTTATGCATTGGAAACCTCTTCTTCTGAAACTAGTGTCAAATCCCAACTACAAAAGATGATCGCACGCGATGCCAAAATGAAAATTATACACAAACATGGGTAAAATGTACACTTTCGCCCAATATAATCAAGAAATGGTTGAAAAAGGTGATAAAAACTGAAAAGGTGACAAAAAATAACCAATTTAAAAAAAAGGTGACTAAAAGTGAGAAAGATGATTGACTCCTCACCCTGCAACTGAAACAACTGAAAATCAACAACCAACCAAATGAAAATTATGTACAAATATGGGTAAAATGTATATTTTTGCCCAATATGGTCAAAAAAAGGTTGAAAAAGGTGACAAAAAGTAACCAATTTAAAAAAGGGTGACTGAATGTGAGAAAGGTGACTGACTCCTCAGCCTGGACATCACAGCATAAGTAAAGTCAATCGAAAATTGGGGTTTGTCAATTTCTACACCGCACTGATCTTGGGTTATGTCTTGACTTTGGAGAATTGCATATGCGAGATTGCATATGATATAATACACTGTTCTAGAGTTATGCCTTGACTTAGGTGGGCGTTGATTGCATATGCAACAATATGCAATAGAATATGAGAATATGCAATGCACATTGTATGAAAATAATGGAAAACTATGGAACAGACTTTTAAGCAAATTTTTAACCAAAATCAGAAACAGAGGCATCAAATTAGAGAGAATTTTAAGGAGAACTAGTTTAATGATTTGTCTGTGTGGTTGCATCGGAGACAGTAAAACCTGGTTGAAGGGGGTGGGAAAAAGATTTTTCACGTGAAAGCGACTAATATGGTTTCATTTGTATTTATATGAATTAACTAAAAAGAAAATTTCATCACAATCGTTAAAGTCCTTTGAGGAAAACTATTTCGTTTTTCATACTTTTCACACTATTTTCTAGTTTTTTCATACTATTTTCGATTTCCATAGCTAAAAACCAAGTCCACGTTAGTTATGACCCCCGTGAAAAATTTTAGTTGTTCCCACTGTGCAATTATTTTAAGCTTTAAGCCTTTTACATAAGTTCTTGAGAAAAACGGCGACAAAAATGACATTTGGGCAGATCCTAAGTAGCTTTGTTATGCTCAGCTCAATAATCAAATTCTTTTTGGGTTTTCGTACTTTTTTAAAGAGTCGCAATTAATAGTGTATTCTTAAAGCTATATGTTCAGCAGATATTATTTTGAATATCTTCTCTGTAATTAAAATGCTTTTAGCTATTAATGCTGTTTCGACATCACGTCGTTTGAAACTCTGAAAGGTATGTAAATCACTATTCAGTATTGATTAATTTTGTCTTTCATTTATATGCACTGTTTGTGTGCACATGTGCTTTTTCTCAAATAAGTAATTCAAATAACAACAATGGTTTCAATTTTTTACATTAGCCAGCACGCCCAACCCTTTTTTTACAGGGTAGATACTTTCCTCAGAAATTCTTGGGAAAAAAAATCATGTAAAAAAAGATAAGTTTCCTATACTAAAATTGGGGATATGTTCCATATTATCCGAAAACCGTGTAAGATGAAATAAAGAACTATAATTAGTTTAAAAACAGTGTAAAAAATATACTGAAAACTGTAAACGTTCTGATATGCATACGAATGATATATACATACATATGCAATTTTGTTGAGCAATAAAACTTAAAATACATAATTTATAGATGAAAATAAGTAGAGCAAGCAAAAAACAAAAAATGGAATCTGTTAATCCAAAATTAAGAATAGAAAACTCAAAATTAAAAATAGAAATAAAGAAATAATATTTAGTTACATAATTATTCGTCGCCACTTGATAATAAGTGCAATTGTTTGTGACGAATTGGAACAAAGTCGTTATCATTAGAGATATCCACATCCATCAAGCTCTATAATGGAGACTTTCATCCGGTAATACTGTTTTGAACTGCCAAACTACTTTCCGAAAGGTCTTGCGCTGTCGACTTTTCTATTAAAAAATCTGTTATAGGTAGTTGAACTTTTAGTTTTTTAAGTTCTTTATACAACTCTTGATACCCAGCTAAAAAATTCTTCATATCTCGTTTGAATTTTAGGGCACGTTCCATGTTTGGTTCAATTTTTAAAAAATGATTCACCATACATTTCCCAAATGTTAGACCCTCGCCAATTAAACTAGCAGTTAGTTGACATATTTCAGCCTCTTCCTCGTTATCGCTATTATGATCCTCAGTACTATTACCATCATCTGTTACTAAATCAATCAGATCGTCCACATCTAGAGGTTTGGGGCGCGGTAGCCCATTGGTTAGCGCGCTGGAGTTGCACTCGGTAATCCCGGGTTCGATTCCAGCCACTGCCAAAACTGCCGCCGTGTTCATGCGGAGTACGATCACGTTAAACATGTGGGTCCGAAAGTCCTTCCGAGAGGTTGGTGGTAGGGGAAGGAGGGTACGGTCTCTGTGGATGCCTCCCCCACTGGGTTCCGGTCTAAATTGGGTGGCACTTCCCGACTGTCCAAACAGTTACCTTACACCTTTCTGGTAGGTCGGACGGTCTGGGTTTCAACAACATCTAGAGGTTTATCTATCATTAATTCGTCGATGTCTTCAATTTGTAGGTCCTCAAATCCTTCTCCTCCAATTTCGTGTGCCGGGGCTATAATTTTAGAAAACTCCATCGTTGTTTGAGGCACTGAGTTACCAGTCTTGACGCATTCTGGCCAAAGTGCTTTCCAGCAAGCATTTAATGTTGATACCCTTAACTTCTCTTTGGCCAATGAAGCATATGTAATGCAATCCATAATAGAATATTTTTTCCATGCAACAACGATTGTAAGGTTGTCCTTCTCTACTGCATTTAAAACATGTTGGAATGCTCGTTGAGTATAATCCAGCTTAAAGGTAGCGATTATACCCTGGTCTAATGGTTGAATCAAGGAAGTGGTATTAGGTGGCAAAAAGATTACTTAAACATTTGGATGCTCTAATACCGGATGACTGGGTGCATTATCTGCGACCAAAAGTACTTTAAAATCAACACATTGTTGCTCCATATATCTTTTAACTTCAGGAACAAAGCATTCTTCAAACCATTCTGTAAATATACCTGCTGTCATCCAGGCCTTTTTATTTGCCCTCCAATGAACCAGCAACTGTTGACTGTTTTTACCTCTCAAAGCACATAGCCTTAATGATCAGTTGATTAAAAGAGGCTTTAAAATTTTGTCACCAGAAAAGTTGCTACACAATAAAAAAAGTCACCCATTCTTTAGCAACTTTAAACTCACTAGCAATTTTTTCAGATTTTGCTATAAAAGTTCTGGCAGGCATTTTTTTTTCAGAATAGACCTGTTTCATCGGCATTGAAAATTTGGTTGGGAACATAGCCCCCATCTTCGATTACTTTGGCTAGTTTTGCTGGAAAGCTTTTAGCAGCCTCTTCATCTGCTGATGCAATTTTTCCTTTAATTCTTAAATTATGAAATGCATTTCTTTTAGGAAATCCTGTTAGCTATCCATCACTAGCCGAAAATTCTTTTCTCTTATCTTGACGACTTGTTGATGGCTCCAATATCTGCACTTGCTTATAAATTCGTAGCGCCTTCTGCTTTATAATATTTCCATCTACAGGTATTCTCTTTTGCAATAAATCCGCCATCCAAAGCACTATACATTTTTCCATTTTTACTAACACTTCATCTCTAATGTATGACGGTGTTTCGGAACTAAGTTTTGATGCACAGATGACAGATTTCCGTATGGCATTCTCATTTTTCTTAATAGTTCTGATAGTAGCTTCGTTCAAGCCAAAATTCTTGCCCACAGATGTTACACCTTCACCTCTTGTAAGACAGTCCAAGTTTTTAATTTAACTTCTAAAGAAATGGGTTTCCTTTTTACGAATCTTTGAAACTTTTAACATTTTGTTAAATGTTATATAGGGTAAAAATTTTATACAGATAAAAATACTTTTTTTCACTTCTTAAGGTCAGAAATGTTCAAATACGCAATTGATAGCACTATGTATGGTTGATAGCACGAACAATTGATTAAATATTGTGAGTTAATAAACTTAAACAATTTAATGATGCAATATGTTATGTAAATGTCATACGAAATGGGCAGGTAAGAGTTATCGAATAAGGAGAGATCCCTTTGAATAAGCGGATTCTCCTTATTCGATAACATTATAGCAGTGCGCTATGCTGCCTAACTTTTGAAGTGTGGTAAAAACGTGAATTTTTTTTTATACATTGGTACCAAAGACTGCAATTTATACTAGACCGCTCATGGTCATGTACATAAGTATAAGACAATGACTTTGAAATCGTGTTAGATCAAATAAATTTTTCAAAAAAGGAAGACTTTTTTGAACCATGTAACTTCAAATTCGTGTAAAAAAAGAGTTGGGTGTATATGCATACGGAGCATCAGTTTGGCAAGTAAGCTGATAAAATAGGAACTGCTAAAATATCATTGGAATGGTGATTCAGCTTACACGTATCCTTCATTTATCAACCAAAACATGGTCATGAAGAACAAAGGAAAGTTTAAGCAGTGCATTTCAAAAAATAACACTGACTTGTGTTTTTGCCATCAAAACAGGAATATTTCTGCATGTTTGTGGACACAAATTATGTTGGGAAATACAAAGCTCAGCCTAAAAAGTGTTTAGTAACAAAATAATAACACAATAGGACAAGTTCATATATTTATAAAAACGTTCATTCTACCAAATGTAGATAACCGGAACCAGAAGAGCTTTTTCTGATAGAAATAAGTTGAAGAGAAGCATGGCAAGATTGCGTCCAATAATAAAAACTATTCTGTTGTTTGGCAGCCAAAATATTTCACCAGAGCTAGACACCCATTGCGAACCTACCAGGACCCAAGGAATCCTAAAAGTCCTTCACTTTTAAATTGACAGTTGTTGGGTTATACCTTTGGATATTTAATAATTTTAGGAGTTTTGTTTT
This sequence comes from Amaurobius ferox, assembly GCA_951213105.1. Classification (NCBI taxonomy): domain Eukaryota; kingdom Metazoa; phylum Arthropoda; class Arachnida; order Araneae; family Amaurobiidae; genus Amaurobius; species Amaurobius ferox. The sequence continues at coordinate 831,846 of OX578151.1, forward strand.
TTTGTTTAAACGTGTTCAGGGGTCTTGTTTATATAGTCTTTCTCTTCTAGTTATCCATTTTCCAATTGTTTAGGTTTTGATATTCTTCTGTTCCAAATAGGTTCTTTTCCATAGGTTTAGTGTTAAAAACGGCGAAAGTTCGTTCTTTTTAGGTTTTAGCAATTTAAATTTATTTAAATTGGCTAATTTGGAATTCCATTTATTGCCCTTTTTATTCCCTTTGATTTGATTCCAAATTTATTGCTCTCGGTTAAAAATTCGTTAATTCATTGCAATTTTTCAGTTTTATTCTATTTTCAGCTTTTTAAATATTTCAGAATCGTCCATATTTAAATTATTGCCGAATTAGTATATTCCAAATCATTTTACTTCATTTCTTTTTAATTTTCGTCTGCTCTGAAATTCCATTTCTCTTCTTTAAAATTTCGAGTTTTTAATTGGTTGACCGTAAAATTAAAATTGTCTGTCATTAATTATTTTATCGTTCATCGATAATTTTGTTTACAATCTGTGGGAGCGATGTTTCGCAGTATATAAGTAAAATCGCGCGTTTTTTCGCTCTCTTTGCTCTGGATTGGAACCCAAGATGTGATGATCTACTAAGCTGTTGTTTTTAGTGCTTCGGCGCGAGCCGAACCGAAGTTCGGTTTCGAAATGGAACGGGTTTTTTTTATTCTCATCTAAGCTTGCGTAGAGTTTCCTCCGAGATGAATTCTTCTGAGTTTACTGTTTAACCAACATTCTTCTGCTGTTTTTTTTTTGTTTGATTCCTCCTTCAGTGCTCTCTGAAAATGTTTCGTCTGGATGATGTGGGAGCCGGACGTTTGTTATGTCTAGACGGACGGAACGATTGGAGGTGTTATTGGTTTTCCATCCTCTAAATAATGTTTCTGCGATGTCAGCGGAGATGATTTAACATGTCAGCTAAGTTTTTGTTTCTCCCAAGTTATGCTGCCCTTATTATGAAGAACTGGAGCATCATTTTGGGTGAAAAGCACCGGACATATGCTATGCATTCAGTTCTGATGTCAAAGATCCGGTGTAGCTGTGTGGAGAAATCATTACGTTGTTACTAAACATCCTCTTTGGAATCCTTTTCGAATTCGGATCCGGCAGGAGATTTTCCTCACCTCTGATGGACATAACCCTCCTTTGCCGTGTTTGCCTTTCAAGAAGTGTTCTCTGGGAACTTTGGTGACATTTTTGCTGTTGGGTCCTTTCCTGCAGATCTCAGAAGCTTATCTTGGAGCCTTGGTGATATAATTCTTTTTCTTCAAATTTCAGACTAATTTACTTTTGCATTATTTAAAATTTAATTGAGCTGGCATAGAATAAGACCCCCTAAGACCTATATATTTTAGGTCACCAGAACCTGTGGTTATCTTTAAATTTTGTTCTAAATTCCCTTTTGGCTAACTTATGTCCTTTTATCCCAAATTCTAGTTTTGACAAATAATTCTATAATTTTAATATTGTTAAATTTAAAATTTAATATTCTAACGTTTTTTCTACCACTATACGACCGGTCATTCCTTTTATTTATTTATTTAAGTTGTTTATTTGATTTGTTTAGTTAATGAGATGTAAAATGTTTTGAAAATTATTTTAAAAGTGAAGTTTAAATTTTAATAAACGTTAGATTTTTAAAAACCTAAAATTCTGTGTTCTCTCTTTTACTTTTAATGTTTTTATTTTTAGGTAAAGTGTCATTTTTAATACTTTACAGGATTAGTACATATTTGTACACGTAGGGTAACTGGTCAATAGGTCCACTTTCAGTTTATTTAAGAATTCAGTTTATTTCTAGAATGTTTTTAGGTTTGAGGAACTTTAGAACATTTTCGGATGAATTTCAGATGACATTTAGGTTTTAAGAACTTTGAGAATTTGGAAGATTTAGAATGTTTTTTTTTGTATATCATAAAATGCATTAAAAACTACCGAACACAGTGGAGACAATATTATCTAAAATCAATCAGAAAAATCCTTTACAAACGCAACATTAAAATGACTTGCAATCAGTTGATAATCTGCATTTGTGTCGAGATTCTCAAAGCGATTCTGACACAGGTACAGGAAAAAATATTACAGTATAATATTTAATAAAATCACTGATGAATCTCCCAAGTTACAACTCTGTTTATCAGTGCGGTATTGCTCACATGGCATTGGAAAAGAAAATTTTGTACATTTCGTGGAACTTCAAGAAGACATTTGAGATAAGAGGAAGACTGGTCAATTAGAAGTTTGTTCTTAGGAAAGGTATTCTTAAATTTATAAAAGAACTGGAACTAGATCTGAATTCTGGCATAGCGACTCGTTGTAATAGATGAACCATAAATGTTTTGCAACTCTGTAGGATGTGACAGAAATTAAAAGAGAAGTTGTGAACGCCTCTCTCTGTCATTGCAAAAATCATCATCTTAATTTGGCAATTTCTAGTTACTGTGATGCGCCTTCCAACAGGAACGCACTAAGAACTGTCTCTTTTTTCAAAGCCATGTAAAACATCATGCAGTACTGAGAGATCAATTGGGATTGTTCCTTGGTCGGACACTGTATTGTTATTACTATGTATTCACTGCATGGGATTCGTGCCATGACTCAATTCTTCAGCTAAAAATTGATTTGCTACTCAATTGAGATAGCAATTATAAATGAATGTTAATAATTAATATTGCTAAAAAATGCAAATATTTCTGTGAATTTTTGCTTGCATTATTTTCAGATAAACGTAATATGTTTTACATTTTATTGCGAATCTTTTGAATCAGCCTTGATATTTGAAGCTATTTCTCAAACATATAAGTAAAAAAATAAAGGGTATGGTAAGTACTTATAAACAGAGTCATTTCGAGAGCCTAAACTAAAGTTTGATATAAATGTGCATATGTACTTTCATGTCCATAATTTGAATTCAATAACAATTTACTTAATAAATGTAATTTGAATAGTCATTAAAATAAACAAAAGTATGTAAAACTTGAAATATATAAAAATACACAAAAAATTATCAATAAAGCCGAGACAGATAAATCTTCAAACCCTTAAACTTTGTCGCCAGAAACATTCTGCTACTGGGCCTAAGACCAGTTCCAACTTTAGCAAATCACTATTTAATTCGATTATTACTGATATTTTGGTGTTGTATATTTGACAACATGAATTTGGAATAATAAATTAGGGTTATGGGAAGAAAGAATACAGCACTAACGACACAGACACTGTCTCAAAAATGTTCGATTCATGTCTACACTCGTTTCCCTATACATTACGGTAAGACTACCCAAAAGCAGTGTTGCCTCAAGTTTGGGATGCAAGTCAGGTTCACTGTCATTCTGAAAAGTGGTCAACAACATACCAGCCATGATATTTAAAATGCATTCATTTTTAACAACATCTTTACACATGTCAGAATTACCTGCAAAAGAATCACAATCCATGTTGTTGTGTAATATCCTTGAAAAAAGCCATCCTTCATAAGAGCTGGCAAATCTTGAACAACAATAGCTATGCATCCTAACATAATGCTGAATAAAGCTGGTAAAGAGAAAGAAAACACAGCTGCACATTAAGGTAAAAGAGATGGATTCCTTAAAATATGGAATTCGGATGAGGTACATTATTAATACTCAAAACTAATCACCACACGAATTTTATAACAAACAAGTCCATATTGTTTGGGACATACATTTAAAAATGATTAAATACATTAAAAGAGCACATTCTCAAGGACATGGATATTAAATTATTTTCTTTATTTCGTATTATGCTTGTGAGTACACTCAAAACATTAAATATGTGGTGTTTAATGTTACAGACTCTACATTGTTTTTCTCAATATTGCTTGAACAGATTTTAAAGGACAAAACACAGACTTGGGACAGGTACAGTTCAGACACATCTTTATTAGGCCAAATCAATTTTATTAAAAAATAAGTTCTGTTATAATTTATAGCTTGTGAAAAATGATAACTGTAGAGTCTGTAACAAATCTGAAAGATAAGTTTTGTTGAAATGTTTAAATATTTACCAAATTGAATATTTTATCATTTAATTTCATGCATAATGTTGCAATATTCTAAAATAAATATCATTACTAATAAAATATGTGAATTTTTATTAATTTCACAAACTTGGTTTCTGACTCTACATTTGGCTACAGTTTTAACATGGCTGCCGCTTGTTGGCTGCCACAACTTTTTTTGAGCTTTGTTTATTTAAACTTTTTTCAATTCTGTTATAAGGCAAACAAGTTAATAGAAAAGTAACAACCACACTGCCGGACAGCACTAGAGAGTTGCTATTCAAAACTGTGATAGTGAAGGCTGCATCAAGCCTTTTGGCGTCAATTCCTTAAACCCTTAAGTTGTTGAAGGAAAAGAAATTCTCAAAGAACAGCTGAATTTATTTGCGAGACACGCATACAATGGTAAATAACAGCATGAGAACTTGCGACACCTAAAGATGGTAATGAAATAATCACTCAAGAAGATTTTATGGACAATTGTACTTTGAAGCAAAACAATGAGATAATAAAGGCTCATGCATCACACAAGCAGGTGCCAATGGTTGGACAAGAATTAAACTAAAGCATATTTCTTACACAATTGTCTACAATGTCCAAACTCATGGTAAAAAAGGAAGTTTTCGCCATTTCGGAAGACCTGAGAGAGGAATTGAAAAAGCCATTTCAACCTGTACATGACTGGTCAGATAGCTGTGCTAGTCTATTCAGAAAGAAGCAGAACTTTGAAAGCAACACAACGCACTCTAAAGAAGACCACAGCCACACTGTATCTTGGAACATTTTTGCTACAGCCTACAGCAAAGGACCAGTGAAAAGAAGCGTAACATGCAGAAAAGAGTATCTTGTATAGAAAGTATTGTAGCCAATGCCACCCACATCCATATTTTCCATGGGGTCGTTTGTGAAGTGGGCATATGCAGATTAAAGCAGAACAGCACATAACATTGCAATATCAGAAATTCAACCCCAAGGGTGACGTCCTCCATGCACGCCCAGATTTCAGTTTGCTCACATCGAGTCAGTCCCGAGCTGCAGCATATTCCCAAAACTTTTTCTTATACATTAATTCTTTCAATTTATCATTAGGAAAAATATACTATAATTAATATTTAACCAATAAATAAATTCACAAGCCGAAAATAGCGGGGGTGAGTTTCACGTACTATTTTTATTTTAGTGAGTGCTTTTAATTCCGTTTGTGTATCTGTTATAGGGAGCCCTTTTAAATTTGAGGCAGATGTAAAAATGATGGAAGACCTATTAATACAGCGTGTAAAAATGGGGGAACTCTAGATCAATGTATAGAGCTCAGAAAAAGACGCTACGCCTCGGCATGTCTCAAAACACATCAGTGATTACAGAGAAGGATAAGTTAGGAATGTGGATTGCACTCATTCTCGGTTGTAAATGCAATAAATTAAGATCGCTTAGTAGGAGAGAACCACGGAAGAGCTGTAGCATTAATTGTTGTTGCAATAATTGTTGACAGATTTTTCTCACTCTACAGATGGGACTGTTGAGGGAGAAGAGTCATCACAGAGTTAGGGTGGTAGTCAGGATTTTATTATCCCCATTTTTCAAGTTTAATCATGAAGGGGCGAGTGGAAATTCTAAGCTTTAATTCAGGGATGCTTAAAATGTGCCCTTCCATCCAAAACTCAATGCCATCACAATACTATACATGCACATTATGTTATGCAGAATGATGCTGTTTTCTTGAAACTCACTCAGTTTTTTATAGGGCATCTAAAGTTGGTAGAATGGAAGGCAGAAATGGATTTGTCTCAGAGACTGAACGTCCCCATGCAGTGGAGAATGATTTAAAAGAAGAACACCCGACTGCGAGCGAGCACTCATGCAGGAAAGTAACAAACACATGAACTGCAACGAGGTCCAATCTTACCTAATTGAATATTTCGAATCCACAAGGACTGCGCTGAGCTCTTGAGAAGTTTTTCAAAATAAACTCCACTAAAGCCACTCGAAAAACATGCAACTAATACCACGAATAAACCAAGGAACTGGGCAGACACGCTGAGATCGCTTCCTGTGGGCTCTTCAGATGGCATCTGAAATACATTCCATTAGTTTTTAACTCTAAAATAATGCAATAGAAAAAGATGGCATAGATCAGGTGGGCCATAAAGAGTCTCATTTTATGTAATAACTATATCAAACATATTTCATTGAATAAACGAGCCATTCAATTCTCCCCAACCTATTCACCACCCTTTTAAGAAAGGCAATGCAATTGAACTGCCCAACTATACACAAAAACTTGCTCTTGCATTTGCTTCGCTGTCCACTTTGATGGATCCCTGAACATTGCACGATATCCATAAATAAATGCAGTGATCCCAGACACATGGCTTCAAATCGATCTAGGTCGTATCATGGAAATGATACTTGCCCCATTTTGGTTAGGAGCTTAACATCTCTGTAGCACATTTATTTTTTTTTTATCTCCTTACCTTCTTCTCCTGTCTCTTTGACCCTCTTACTTCACAGTTTTGATGTTTTTGGCCATTACTACCTTCGAAAATCATCGAAAATCTTTTTCTTTCTTAAGCTTTTCATTTTTCACACTGCACAGCACAAAACAACAACCCACTAATATGAGTGAATGTAGTCACGAAACGGCTAGATGGGTTGGGTATTTTATAGTGTGTACACCCAATTTGTATCCTTCGACATTGAATAACTGGAAGGAAAATCGAGATTTTTGCAAAATGTTAAGATTGAATGGTAAAATTTTGGAAAATTCATCGCAAAACAGTTGAGTCCCACAAAGTCCCACAATATCACGATGCAGAAATACGATGACTTAATGTCATCAAAGCAAGAGACTAGTCTGATGAATTTCTACATTAGAAAGTTGGAAAGCATGTAGCACAAGCCTCTTTTAAGATAGGAAGGTTTATTTCGAAGTGGTTTACTTAGGAAATCCCTATTATCACCCATAAATATATTTCATACAGAGAAAAGTTTTTATATGGAATACTTTTCTGATTAATGCATTATTACAAATAGTTTGTCCAACTTTTCTGACCCACAACTTACTTCTGTAAATCATAATTTAGCCTTTATTTAGTTAATAATCTAAATTTTAAAATGTTTTTCATTACAATTCACTTTTCAAATGTTTCATTTTCTTTGAAATAACTTTAAAATTTAAAATGTTTTATTTACTTTTAAGCAAAGCTGGATGTTGTTAGAAGCACAGAAAATTTTACCACCCCAAAACAACTTACATTTTTAATACATAATTTTAAGACTCTCACAGACCAGCATGAAATATTTACAACAGCAGCTATGAATAAATTTGTGACTGAGCAGTATTTCGCGTAATCATGCAATGTGTTTTTTCACAGTGGATTTCAGTTAACTGTAGAGAGTGTTATTATTGCTACTGCTGAACATTTTGAAAGGTACTTCTACAAGGTACTATGGCAATAATAGAAGCATTGATTGGAATGGTAAAAAAAGTATCCAATATTGTATGATTTATCCCACAAAATATTAAAAATGAAAACATAAAATATGGCTGGAAATTGGCAAATAACTAAATTATCAAAATGATAAATAAAAGCAGGGAAAATAAAAAAAAGTATATATGTCCTTTTCACTCCAGACTGTGTGGCTTGCCAATGCTTACGCCTAGTAAGGCATCTTAATACACAGTTAGGAAAAAGTCAACCCCCAACGCAAAACCAGCATGATGGACCACCCCAACCCACTGGACAATTCAACCAAAACTTTGAAAATCAAAGCAACAAACTCAATCAGAAACAAGGTAATAACAAGGATATTTTGGTTAACAAAGATATAAGGGAGGCATATTTTGGCACTCCCCCTTAAAAGAGGCATTTATGCGCACTAATGCTTAAAATAGGTGTTTATATGTGGCAACCTTTAAAGTAGGCATTTACAGACATTTAAAAATAGTGGACAGCTTGAAATGGATATATATCTCTTATGACTTTATAGTCAGGAGAGGCAAAATCTGGGCTCTTGTCGTCATTTATTTGAACAGGGTTGGCAAAAGAAAAACTTGAGGCACTGTCTGGAATCGACCCAAACAAAAAGTAAGTTTACCTGCACAAATGTCACACCAACCATGAGTAGTACGAGAGCCAGCCATTGAGTCGACTCCAACTTCTTATGCAAAATTGTGACAGAAAACATAGCTGTTGTTAGGATCTTCAACTGGTAGGTCACCTACAAACCAAACAGGTAATAAATTGAATGCATGCATTTTTTAATGCATACCTGCCAACATTAGAGAATACATATCCAGTAGATAGCATATTTTGTAGCGCTGTACAAATCAGCGTATAACCTGTTCAATATCACTTAGGGAAAAATAGAGATTTATTTTACATCACACAAAAAATAACTCACTTTAACATTGAAAATGCCTACTGCATAAAAAAAATGTTTTTACATAGTCAGTGAATAAAAAACATAGTGACATAAACAGAGAAATTTTTGAGGGGGGACTTACTGAAACAAAAGATGTTCAGTATTCCAATTGTAATTTAGTGCTTTGAGACTCTATTGCCTAGAAAATAAGGGGGGAGGGGGGATTCCATTGTGCAATCATCCATATTGAACATATTTTAAAGAAAATACTTCTTCATTTTTTATGTTAAGTGCAAAGACGTGAAAGCCTTGTTTAACTAATTTGAGATTTTATTAAAAATAAGATGGATGGAAAAGGATGTTTAAACATTACAGGGGAATTTATTCTATACACATGAAATCATACTTGTAATTAATAATGAAACATACTGCAAAAAAAGGATGTTTTAATATCGCACAGGAATGTAATCTATACAGTGACCGCCGGTTATAAGATTCAGTGGTTATAAGAAACAGCCGTTTATAAGACTCAAAACGACAGAAACAAATACAAACTTCGTTTTAACATTAAAATTGTGTCGCTTATAAGAAACACGATTCCGCTTATAAGAAACAGTTTTCTACAGAAAATTTGTTGATTTCCTTGCGACGCTGGTGTAAAAAAAAAAAAATCGATTTGTTTAAGGTTAACTGAAGGACGAGTTGTTATCTCTTGTCTCTGGGCGTACGGGGAGGGGGTGGGAGTTTGCTATGTAACAAAGGATGACAGAGGATTTCTCCGCAGAAAGGCTTGGGGAGTACAACCCCAAACCAGTAAGAAACGAGCTTTAATCTTTTGGCAGTTAAGGAAACGTACTGATAAGGAAAGGCATCTTTGCTTATGCACTCAAATAAGATTCGTACAGCTTTAGTTAGTCATTTTATGTTTTGCTAGTGAAGCATGTCGCAAACCCTTACTTTGCTTGAAAAGCAAAGTTTACTTAAAAAGTATGATTCTCCACCTCCGTGTAGTCAATAAGCAAGAAAACAACCTTGCTTGATGCTATCCATATGATCGCAGGCGCATGGAAAAAAGTTTCTGACATATGCATTTTTAATTGCTTCCGTAAAGCAGGATTTTTGAAAAATAATGTTGCCATACCAGCAGAAGATGAAGAAGAATTTGAAGCACCTTTCGAAGAATGGATTCACATCGACGAAAATTTACAAACATCTGAAGAAAACAATGATGATGACATAGTGCTGAAATTCCGAATGTTTGCAATGAAGAAGAAAATGAAGACGACGTTCCACAAGAAGAAAATTTTCCTACAGCCAAACAGTCGCGAGAAGCCCTAACTATAATTAGAAAAACTCTTGAACACAGAGGGGCATCAGAAAAAGTTTATGGACTATTTTATGATTTAGAAATGGATGTACGTAAACTAATCACAGACTCGTGAGCACAAACAATACTGGATAAGTTTTTTGCTATTCTTCAGTAATAGATTACGGTATGTATGAAAATGTACTATGCTCTTATGCATAAATGAACGACCTATGAGTTTTACTTTTTATTCTTATTTAACTGCATACTATATGCATATAGATAATAATTTAAGTTGTAAGGCTTAATTTGTAAAATGAGAAATATTTTTGAATGCAAAACTTAATTTACAAATGTATTATGTACGTACTAATATTTTACTTATATACATTTATCTTTTAAATTCTGTAAAACTGTGTTCAATAGTTAGTATTTACAATGGAAGAACGATATTTAAAAAATTTCCGGATTTAAGAAACAACTGCTTATAAGAAACAAAACGAGCGAAACGAACGTGTTTCTTATAAGCGGCGGTCACTGTACCAACGAAATGGCACTTTGAAATCTACTACAAAGAAATGAATGTTGTGTATTTTTCATTCACATAATTTAAAATTAAACATGGGTGAAAAAGGATATTTCAGTATTACATGGCAATGTAATCTATATATGCGAAATCACACTAATTTGAAACAGTATCCATCCATAAAGTGAAAATGATGCAACTTAGTACTGGTACTAGGTTTATGCATGGAAGAAATAAAATAGCGGCTGCAAGTTCGTTCAAAATTCCCTTTAATAGATAATTTTTATTGAAAAATCCCTAACTTTAGAGAATTCTAAAAGATTTTACAAAAACCGGGAGATTCTCGTTAAAAATCGGGAAACCAGGAGAAATCATAAAAACCGGGAGTTTCATGGAAAAACCAGTAGAGTTGGCAGCTATGTTAATAGCATTTTCAACTGGAATGGAGTTCAGGCTAAGATTTTGAGTCATCAACAGGTGTCCTTTTCTAAGAAAATAATTTGACAAAAAAAAGCACACTATGAACACACATTATAGAAGGATGAAAAGTACTTTTCAATCCACAAAGGGGTATCCATTTGTAATGGAAATTGAAGATACAATAAAAATGTGAATTTTCCGAAAAATTTTGAAATGACTCTCCAATATTATATATAAGTTAGAATAATATATCCAGTGACTTCTAAAAGCATTTATTTTTATATTACATCTACCGTCATACAATCCTATATTAAAAATCATGGCTAAAAATGTTTCAATTTTGAATTCTATAAAAAAAATTCTACACATAAAAATTTCTTATACCTGTTTATTGCAGTTAGCCTATGCAATTTAATATTTTCATTAAGTATGTATGCTTTTGAAAAGTTGAAAATTTTATTTTTAATGTTCAAAATATTAAAATATTGAAAATTTTATATATCTATAACAAGACCTATATTTACAACAAAATAATTAAAATGGTCTGCATTTTTATTTATTAGGTTTGGCAATATAAATATCCAAAGTGTTTATAAATTCTTCGTAACACTCCATCATTAGCCAGAGATACCCCAACCATCGATGTTATTTGTACTAAAAAAAGCCAAAAAACGATGGATTAATCGAATAAAAAAAAATTAATGTTTTAAATCAATGGAGTTTAAATGGGACAACCTTACTGCTGCTAATTGAAAGAAAAATCTGAAGGACTCGTGTTTATTTTCTTTATCATGCAAACGACCCAAATATTATAAAAGGCACTCATTTTAAGTGTTATCATTGCGTTAAGGAGATACAGAAAATTTTCCTGACAAAATATGTTCATACATATTATGTTTTAATTAGGCAAAGTATTTAAAGAACTTTTTGAAAAATTAAATGCACAGTTTTAAACAGAATTTTGATTTCTATATACCCAGTGTGAATCTATCACTTTCTAAAATAACTAATAATAATAATAATAAAAATAAATTGTTCAGTTTATTATATGTATTAGAAATATATTAAATATATAAAAATATTATAAATTAATTGTTTAAAAAATATCCATTTATAATTGAATAGGTGAGTATCATGACGAGATAAAAGATATAATTTGGTAGAACGTGAGTTAAACATATATGTATGTATGTATATATATATATATATATATATAGTTCTATTAAAAACATTTTCCTTCAATAGAATCACTGTCGAAAGCATTCTATATTTTTATAAATTTCACAAAACTCAAAGCTGAAAGAATAGTCCTCTCCTGTTTTGCTTTTTTGTTTTGTTTTGTTTTCAGAATGAGTAAAATGTCACTTGTATTTTTTTCTTAAAATAAATGCGTACATATAAATCAAGAGTAGAGGGAAAAAAGAAAAATAAATAATACAAAAGAAAATCTACAACCCAAGCAAAGAGAGTATACCTTTATGAAATCCAGTTTTAGAGCAAAACTAAGATTTTGAACCCCGATTGAGATAAATAAACATAGATTCAAAATACTCCAGGAGTTAGTAAAAAGTTTTGTGTCAGACAGCAAAATAAAGATTTCATTGAGAATAACATGCATGCTTTGTTTTTAATATTCGGATAATCTAATACTAACCGTCCTTTTAATATAAAATTAACAAATGCTATTATACACCCAGTCAGAAAGTGTGGGAACTCCTTGAGCTAAGAACCTGTTCCTCGTGGCTCATAGGTATGTACTCAAAAGAAATACCTTTAAAATGTTAAGAAGGTCTTGACAACCCCCGATATTTTATAGGGATGTTCCTCAAAGGTACACCAATTAGCTACATTTACACCAAAGGTAGGCACTCAAAAGAAATGTTAAGGGGTGGGATGATCTTGACAACTCCTGATATTTTATAGGGATGTTCCTCAGAGGTCATATATAAGCATCAAATTAGCTACATTTTAGCACCCATTAGCTACATTAACTCCAGCTGACAGGTCTATACTAAAGGATATCTCCATACTGCACCCCTAAGATAATGTCTCCAAAACCGCTGAAAGATTTGATACTTACAGTTGATTTACAATTCTGATACGTTCATTTGGCACATTGATTGAACAATTTTGCAACATTGGCTATGTGTGGTACTGCATGTAAGTCCACCTATGATATCCCCAAAATCCCTGAAAACAGACATTTTACTCCTGCATTATTGCATTGCAATGTGAATTTGCAGCCAGTGGCACAATGTAACTGAAATGTCATAGTTTTTCCCCCAGGTAGGGTAATAGGACAACAAAAGGAAAACCTATTTCTAAAAAGAACACTTTATTATGGAACGAAAATGCTTTTTTTTTTATTGTTCTTAAAAAGCATCCCACTGTGAAATAATAGCATAATATTTTATTTAAACTTATTGTAACTCTTGTCATAAACTGCAGGCATATACACACCATCGTCCAAATAACTTGGAATAAAATTATTTTAATTAACAAAGTTTTATAAGCGATTATATCCCACACAAACACAAACTGAAAAATCTTTTGGATTATGCAAGTACATATGAGAAAAGATTATTCAAAAAGTAAAGTTATGAATAATGATAATATTTACATTTTAATGTTATAGGAGAATGTAAGGGCAATAAGCACATAAAGACCCATACTCACCCTACAGAATCTAACTTTCTAAATTTTGATATCTTTAGATTTCAAAGAAAAGAAAAGAAATTTCAAGAAAATATAAAAAGTAAATGCTACATTTCAAAGCAAAGCTACAATGGGCAGAGAGCTTGCCCACTCCAATATATTGATATATTGAACCTGTTAACTTCAAAAAATTATCAATCATAAAACATATTAAGAAATGAAAATTCTACTTTTTGTTTTTAATTAACATAATTAGATACAAAACACAGATGAAATGTTGTATCGAAATATGCTTATTATTTATTTTTATTAAACTTTAATAAAGTTTAATTATTTATTTTTAATTTATTTAACTTATTTATATATTGTTTCTTTTTATTTATTCTTTTCATTTTACCAAGTTATTAATTCTTTTCAATAACTGTTTGTTACCTATTAATGAATTGTTAGATATTAAAAGTTTCTAATTTATAATAATAATGTTTCTTTTAAATTCCTATTCCATGCTCGACATTGATTACTTTTAGAATACATTTCAACACCTTATAAAATTCAAATTTCACTTACCTTTATTTTCCTTAACTAAAATTAAACTAGCACAGCTATAAAGAAACACAGACAAATTTATGTTGAATGAAACTTTGTTTATTAACAACATTTTAACTTAAGAGTTTCAAAACACAAACAGGATAATTTTATAAATTCTTAAACAATTAAATTTCGATGTACATTACGTTGTGAAAGAAAAGAACAATTGAATTATAACCCAGAAAAACAATTTAAACCCAAATTAAAACAAACCCAGTTATCAATTTAAAACAAACCCAGTTAACACTTTAGATACCCAGAATTCAAATTTAAAACCCAAAATAACAATTTAAATCCAAATTAAAACACACTCCATGTTCAGATTCCACTCTGGTCTGAAGACCAGAGTTTGGTCTGTCTGGCGCTGTCCACAAAAACGTTAAATATTAACCTCAAAATACTAAAACAGACACAAATGGTAAATGTTAAAATTACAAACGTACATATTCAAAACCTCAAAAGAAAACAAAAGAAGTTAAAAGGGTAAAATTCCAAAGTTTGAAAATAAAGGTGTAAAACGAAAGTATTCAGCATAAAATATTTAAAACCACAAATTATTTAAGTTACAAAAATCTAAATTTTTGTCAATTGAAGAACCGTAATATTAGCAAAATCACTAGATGACCGCACCATCTCCATTAAAAAAAAAACATGCACAAAACAGGCATACATTTCCAGCCCTGTTAAATCTAATTTCATATCGCATGATACTGCAAATTCTTGTTATGTTGTTGATTTTGTAAAACTTGGTAACAACACATCGATCGTTGATTTTGTAAAACTTGGAAACACACCCAATAAAAGTGAAACTGCTAAATTCCTGTCATGTTGTTAATTTTGTAAAACCTGGAAACACACATCGATCGTTGATTCTGTAAAACTTGGAGACACACACATCGCAGAACGTCGGACGATGTAAATCTGAACACTTGGATTTTGATCACTGGTTACTTTGAAGCATTTAAACATCAAGACCAGCCAAAACACAGATATTACAAAACTTTCAACGCATTGCCATAGGATGCAGACACCCTTGCCAAGCCCTGATTCGCGGTTCCTACAAATTTGCGTACTTCTCCTGCAAAAGCCAAGAATCGAAAGCTGCCAACTGAATTCTCAGGTCCCAAGAGTTTTTTGCTTTCGGATGAATATAATTGTTGCTCGAAAATGAAGGCGTAAGGCTGCAAAAATAATTAGCAAAGGACGTGTAAGAAATTTAGCATTTGTAAATACACCGTGAGTGTAATTTAGAATATTGAAATGCATGAAAGGGATAACAAATAAATGTTAATAAGATATAAATCGCCGAAATGCACAATAACCATAAATTATGAATTTTGAATATTAATAATTTAGAAAAACAAAAATCTCTGAAACTAAGCACAACAGAAATGGATGCTTTTGAATTCAACAAAAATCACATTTGAATCACTTGGTGACTACTTTTATCAGTACTGCTGAAAATATTGCCAAAGTAATAGGATAGGTTCAGCCATTCTTGAATCAGTAATCCATTTCGAACATAAGTTTATCAAATTTAACATAAATCATCACGATTGAAAATTTGACCAGTATGGAGCATTTTATTCCAAAAATCATGTAGCAATATAAATCAACCGTAAGTTAAAATGGTAAGACTGTGTGCCAAGCTAAGACTTTTTGGCTGTGGCAAAACAGAATTTCCAGCAAATTTTGATGAATTTTAGACTAATGATTAAATTTAGACTAAAAATTGGTACTGTAAGGTGCAATTTATTATAAATGTTAAACTTATGTAGCAGAATCGACTACTAAATGAAAATGGCGTAACTTTGTGTTTTACTAAGAATTTTTTGCCACGCCATATTGAAATTTTCTACAGATGGTAATGAATTTTATGCCAATGATCGTGATTGAAAATTGGCACAATATGATGCAATTTGTCAAAAAGCAAACTTCTGTAGTGGTATGCTTTAGCTGCTGAGTCACAGAGTTGCCCACATGGAAGACTGACACTACTCAAGTGGGAGGTTCTGGGGGGTCCGAATCTCCAATAATGATTTTTGAGGGAGGAGAAGACAGGAAAAGTTGACAACGAAAAAAAATCAAATATGAAGGGGGCATGGGATAAATGTTTGTAGTGGACCCACAATTTGTATGAGCAACCCTGTTTTGTATCTTAAGAACTTTTTGAGTTATAAATCAGAATTTTTATTTGGGCTGTGGCCTTGCATAATAAGTTTAGGTGAGGGTGGGAATTTCACACTTTCTGGCCCAAAAGAGAGATTTTAGAGACTTTAAACTAACAAAAGATGCTTTTAAAGACACTTTAAACAAACAGTGAAAATGTCTGTGTTTCCATTAGGGGTGTTCTGATATCTGATACAGATTATCTGTTACGTGGATATATCAGTATTTTCCCAATGCCAACGAAAAACCGATATTTGAGAACCGATACATCGATAGATCCTATTTTTTTCTTCTGTTTTTATTCTTCATTGAGAAAATGATTTTTCTTCAGCTGCCTTTTGTCCAGAAACAGAAAGATGTGCAGAAAAACAATAAAATACAGAAATATTTCACTCGCCTAAAAGATACACCAAAAACCAGGGATAACTGTCGGACCCTGTGCATCTGCATGAAAGGGAAACTCTAAAGCGAAAGGCCATTCAACGCTACATTCTAATGTTTATAGTCAATGGTCCCACCCTTCTGTTATTTATCTATCTTTAGAATGGTATGAAGATCTTTAACTTTTGACACATAAATGAAATCCAATTTTAAAACTGAGCAAGTCGGCCACAAGCAAGTCACAACAGGAACTTAAGCAGAATCATTCCTACTCAGATTTCCAGTACAGATATTGTACTTTGCGTTTCCAGTTGACAGAGTTGCCAGATTGGGCCCCATTCCATTAATCGAACTGCTTTTGAACACATATTGCGACTTTTTGAAACATAAAATAGCTAAAATACTAAATAAAATGAAATAAAGCTAAAGTGCACCTTCCCAGGTCTTGTAGAATCTGTGTACCAAATTTCATGGACGTAGACCCTTAGATTTCCATATCTCAAAAGTGAGGTCACCCCAAATGTAGGCGCCATGATTATGTAGGTCCATGATAGAAGGTAAAAATAGCTGGGAAAAACACTATATCACACTGTCCTGTTACTAACAACTACAAAAGGCTGTACACAAGATAAGCACAGTAAGATTTTAAAACAAGTTTAGGAAAGTAAAAGAGTGCCATCATTTAACTTCAGTTTTAAAGGGGGACTATTCAGTTATGTAGGTCCATGATTGAGATCCATGAACTCACCTGATATGTAGCAGCGTCTAAAATGGAAAGTGCAAGAAACAATAAATTATTCTGTATCGTATACAATCCAGCTGGTATAACAAGCTTCAATGTTTCCATTTTCTTTTTCCATATTTCATGGTACAAAACTTGAGTCAAACAAGATATTGAGCAACCTGAAAAAATGAACTACAGCTATTATAAGAATTTCAAATTCAATTTGAAAGAGAAAGAAGAAAGGGTATCCCATTTCAAGGGTTTCCCCTTGTCATTATTTGATGGTGATTCTTTAAGAAAAGGTACTAGATAATCTTTCGAAAGCATTTAATGAAGAAATTGTGGAAAAAACTATTCCATTCAGTCTTATGGCCCACAGGTTGTACATATAAATGCATTATTGATGAACACATCTAAAAGACATCGTTCAAACATCAGTCGAAAACCCAGACCACACGACCAACCCTAAGGCTTATGGTAGCTATTTGTGTGGCCGGGTTCAAACATCAGTGTAGTTTTTTATGGCTATATCCTAACAAAACAAGAGAACTGCATTTTATTTACTGAAAACACAGAATGCATTATTAAAGTAGTGTATCTCATTCAGTCTTCAAAAAATGCTAGATTGCAGGCAAAAGTATTTTTACAGACTAATGCTGTTAAAAGTGAGCTTTATGACAATGGAGAATGTGTTGGGTTATACTTTTGGATATTTAATAATTTTAGGAATTTTGCTTTTAATTTAAACGTGTTCAGGGGTCTTATTTACATAGTCACTCTCCATTTTCCAATTGTTTAGGTTTTTGATATTCTTCTGTTCCAAATGGGTTCTTTTCCATAGGTTTTGTGTTAAAAATGGCGAAAGTTCGTTCTTTTAGGTTTTAGCAATTTAAATTTATTTAAATTGGCTAATTTGTGATTTCATTTATTGCCCTGTTTATTCCCTTTAATTTGATTCCAAATTTATTGCTCTCGGTTAAAAATTAGTTAATTCATCACAATTTTTCAGTTTTATTCTAATTTCATCTTTTTAAATATTTCAGAATCGTCCATATTTAAATTGTTGCCGAATTCGTATATTCCAAATCGTTTCACTTCATTTCTTTTTAATTTTCGTCTGCTTTGAAATTCCATTTCTCTTCTTTAAAATTTCGATTTCTTAATTGGTTGACCGTAAAATTAAAATCGTCTGTCATTAATTATTTTATCGTTCATCGATAATTTTGTTTACAATCTGTGGCAGTGATGTTTCGCAGTATATTTAGTAGTCGTGTATATTTAGTAGCATATATATATAGTAGTCGTGCACTTTTTCGATCTCTTTTCTCTTCTGTTTTTGCTCTTCCTTCTGAATTAGAACTCAAGATGTGATCTATTAAGTTGTTGTTCTAGCGCTTCCGCGCTAGCCGAACCGAAGTTCGAATTCGGCTTGAAATGTTTCAATATTCCGGGCTGTGATGTGTGTTTTTTTTTTTTCCAAGATGTAAATTGATTTGTTTAGTTTATAATCAATCAGCAGTCCTTTGCCGCGTGCTCTCTGACGTTGTTTATGTCTGGAAGCTGCGACGGAATGAAGAGTCTTGATAATTAGTTTCATATCATTTAAATAATGATCAAAGATGTTTCACGATTTATGTGATGTCAGCTGAGGAAGTCTTACTAGCCAATTAGAAATTTGTTTATCCTGACAAGCTGCGAGTTCTATTTATGATAAATGGAGTTCGCATTTCCGAGCCCAATTGACGGACATATGCTAAGTTCTCCATTTTGATGTCAGTAGTCCGGTGCAGAAGTTGGGAGAAATGATTTTTTATTACTCGACGTCCAACTGGTGTGGAGAATCTCCTTGGAGTTGAATCCCGTGGAACGGACTTTTTCCGGATTTTCTGCTGGACATAATTGTGACCCTGTGCCATGGATTTTCCTCTTCTGGTGTTCTCTGGATCTGCTTTGCGTTTGGTGACTCTACTGATGATTCTTCCTCCCGTTGAACCTTGCAGCTTATCTTGGAGCCTTGGTGATATTAATCTTTTTCCTCCGAATCCTAATTATATTTCTCAATAGTTAAAATATGTTTTTATTCTAATTGTTTTCAGTTTTAATGAATAAGACCCCTTTAGACTTATATACTTTAGGTCACCTGAACCTGTGGTTATCTTTAAATTTTGTTCTAAATTCCCTTTTGGCTAACTTATGCTCTTTTATCCCAAATTCTAGTTTTGACAAATAATTGAATAAGTTTAACATGTTAACTTTAAATTTAATATTCTAACATTTGTACTAACCACTAAATGACCGGCCTTTGTATAAATTCAATTTATTTAAATTATTTAAGATGTTTAATTTGTCTAGTTAATGAGATGTAAAATGTTTTGAAAATTCTTTTAAAATAAAGTTTAAATTTTAATAAACGTTAGATTTTGAAAACCTAAATTCTGTGTTCTCTTTCTTCTATTTTAATGCATTTTTATTTTTAGGAAAGTTCCATTTAATTTTATTTAGTTACATATTTGTAAATTTAGGGAGAAACTGATCAAATGGCGCATTTTCAGATTTATTTCAGATTTATTTTCAGATGAATTTCAGATGACATTTAGGTTTTAAGAACTTTGAGAACTTGAATGATTTAGAATTGTTTTAGTATTTCATAAAGCCTCGTCTCTCCCCCCCCCCCCCCCCCCAACAAATGTGTCATTCTCAATCTGTATGGATTAAACCAATATAAAACTATAAATTTCCTCTTTAAAAAACTGACTGCCAAACTTTCACTAAAATCAACCTTTGATTTGGTTAGACTTTCACCCACAAATATGCTGCTGAACAACACCTCTTAAGAGTACATTATCAAATTCAAATTTAGTTAGGAAATAAAATTCTATCTACTGATGATAGACAAATGAAGATGCAAATTCCAACAACCTGTCCGGTATCACCATAAGAATTGTTATTAATCATGCAATTGTAAAGCTACTTGTACTCATTCATGTAGTTTTCTTTGCATGTGTATGTGCAGATATTGTAATGGACATTCTTATTCCAATATGAAAGTGGATTCCAGTGAAGATGATGACTTGGAAAAATGAAGTGGAAAATAGTTTAAAGTAGACAAAAATATTTTTAAATGGCAGCTCGGTTACAATGTCATAATTTGACAAATCTAAATAATCTATAATTTCTATTAAATTCATTTGATAAATATTCATAGCTACAGCAGTAAAACCAAAAATCACTATATACAGAATAGTGTGGTTCAAACATCAGCTTGGTTTCACAGCAATCTGAGTTTTTCATAAATTATGGAAACAAGAAAAGATTAATTACATGTGATGGTTTACAAAAAGAGTCCAGTAGTTGAAAATTTTCGAAATTGAGTTCAGGGCCTTAATAAGTATAGCTTATCAAGCTGATTCTAATGAATAACTGCATCGCTTTAAGATAATTGCAACTCATCTTACAAATTTTGTATTATCACTTACGCAAGAATCTTAAATAATAAAAGGCAATGTCTGTGTGTGTGTGTGTGTCTGTCTTATACACTATACGTTCAGCGAACGCGTGTCGGAGAGCTACGAAATTTGGCAATCAGAGACCCGGGGCTTGGGAAGGGGACACGTGAAAACCGATTTTTAAAATTTAAATTATTTTTTGTGTTATTTAATGTTTTATGCGATTTCGACCGTTTTTTCCCCTTTTTTCTCCACTATCCAGACGTCATAAAAAAAAAAAAAAAAATCACACCACCGGAAAGAGCAGACAATTGTGAGTAAAAATATATAAATTTCAAATCTCAGAGACAAATTCTAATATTTTTTAAAGATTTTAAAACAAAAGTCACTTTTGGCTCAAAAAAACGATTCTTGGTTTTTTAAATTCTTGCATAGTAAAAAGTACTCATAATTTCAACTAATAATTTACATTTTTAGAAAGCTGAAATATCTGGCATTCTTACAAGTCTAATCTGGTCAAGAAATAATGAAAATTGCCTGCAGGATCGCAATTTTAAAGACGTCATGATTTTAAATTTCTCGGCAATCCGCTAAAGAAGTTCTTTCCCCGCAGAAGTTTTTTTCCCCATTTCCATGGAGACCGAGCTTCCAGTTTTAAATTAATTAAGAGCTTAGCATATGCATTGTATAGTGGTGATGTACTTGAAATTATTATATTTATGGATTGGTGGAACGATATGGATGATTGATGGAATGATATGGATTTTTTAAATAGATATTTTAATTTATGGATATTTAAAATGATGGAACGATGGATATTTTAATTTTATGGATAAATAATAATGATAAATAATAATAATATGGATAAATAATAATAATAATTTTAAATGATGGAACGATGGAATGAAGATGATGGAATTAAGAGCTAAGCACATGGTCATTATAAAATTTATATTAGAGCATGGGAATTGCACTCGGTAGGCCCGGGTTCGAATCCCGCCACTGCCTAAACTGCCGTTGTGTTCAGGCGGTGTACGATCACATTAAACATATGGGTCCATAAGTCCTTTCGAGAGGTTAATGGTAGGGGAAGGAGGGTATGATCCCTGTGAATGCCTCCCCCACTGGGTCCCGGTCTAAATTGGGTGAATAAAAAGAAAGTTATGGAGATTGTCGCGGAGGATGCAGTAGCCCAGTGATTAGCACGTGGGAATTGCACTCGGCAGGCCCGGGTTCGATTCCCGCCACTGCCAAAACTGCTGTCGTGTTCACGCGGAGTAAGGTCACATTGCCACCCACCTTCATTTCATTTCATTCATTCAAGATCACATTAAACATGTGGGTCTGTAAATCCTTCCGAGAGGTTGGTGGTAGGGGAAGGAGTGTACGGTCCCTGTGGATGCCTCCCCCACTGGGTTCCGGTCGAAATTGGGTGGCACTTCCTGGTCGTCTAAACAGTTACCTTACACCTTTCTGGTAGGTCGCGCCAGCAAGTTTGCCATGGTCAGAATTCGAAACGGTCAGAATTTTCAAGGGTACATGAACAGGCTGGTCGCCGAAGGCAGCTAGTATTAAAATAGATAAAAGCAGCTAGAAAGTTTTGGGGCTGATAGAAAAAATTTAATTTCTCAAAATTGGTAACATGCACAGCATAATGAAAATGATTCTTGAATTTGAAATGCATGCAGTTACTTTAATCCACTGAAAACTAAAAATGTATGGTTGTCTTTATAATTTCTATATATCACGTTATCTCAGAAGTAAAGTTATCAACAAATTGGCCCTTTTCTTGTAATTAATCACTTACAAAAAAAAAAAAAAATAATATTAAATTTAAAGCACAAACAAAATCCTGCCTGGGCGTCGTCCAGAAATTACATCACCAGATGCTCAATTTTACATACAAATACGAACTATTATATAATAGTTCTTATTCAATTTAAACCTTGTAAAATTTACTTTAATGTAATATAAATTTAGTTGAAATATTTTTATATTTTAAATGTCTACTCTTATTGTTAAAACACAAAAAATTAGATAAATCCAACCCAAAATAGGTATATTTATGAAATTTACAAGAAATAAACATAATATATGTACAAAATATATTGAAAAATATATTTATTATTGGTTGGTTTTAAATTTGAAGCAATTTAAAACCAACTGCATCATTGTACGAGGTTCCATTCATGAAAAATAAATCCCTAAATGCTGCAATTTTATACTGGGGGGGGGGGGGGGGAAGCAAGCATCGGATTTTAGGGGACTTTGGAGGGAAAATATATGTTTTAGTAAGTACTCTCCATACAGCTTTCCCTGAATTTATTGTGGGGCCATGTCTTTATTGACTGGGTTATTAAGCATCTCCATGCACATTGCAAATAAAGTATTTTAAGACACTGGATGTTCATTGATCCAAATACCACCTGTTTAGGGTGATAGGGTTGCATTTGCTGGGTAGTTAGATGATGTCATGCACCATCCTCGCATTGCTTGGCAATAATCTGTCTACCTTCAGTGTAAGAAATGTTTAAACATCTTTATTAACTAAAATCATGATCGAAGGTAAATAATCAAATTCTTTATTATTCAAGATCAATATAAAAACAATAACAATTGAGCTTAATATTCTAATAATATGTAAAAGGATGGGGAACAGGGTTCCTCCCCTGTATGTGTAGCCTTACTTATTTCATTTACTACCTGGTATAGTTCATTATTTATGGTTTATGCGAATCTACTTCTGTGGAACTCACACATCTCTGATAAGTGTTTTCTGTACACCAATCCATTAGTTGCGTGCAAAAAACAATAAAAATAAGTTTCATGTTTTTGCTATTAGTTTTTTAATAGATTGTATAAAATACAATCTCGAGATGTTTTCATTAAAACTTTTTTGCATTGAAATTGTTTTTGCCTTAAAAGTGTAGTTGGATGATCTAAAAGAAATATTGTAATAAAAATTGCTTCGCCATTTGTTTTTGCGATTGTACAAAAAATATTTGTAAAAGTGAGTAGCAATACCCCATTGTCATAATCTTTTTAATAAATTTCACTTTGTTCTGACAAGCCATTTCAGAAAGGCAAATTTCTAAATCATGACTAAAAAAATTCCATTTTAAATTCAAATACAAGCATTGCCAAATTCTAAACAAATGAAAAAAGTGCTGATTCTTACCACAATCATAAGCAAGAATAAGCAAGCAGGTTAAAATCTTGAGAAACTCAGAAATGACTATAGTAGTAGATGCCAAGTACCGAGGTCCCGACAGAGGCACCGTTCGAGAGTAACGGAGAAGTAACACAAGGGCTGTGGTCTGAAGAACCAACACAGACAATGACAAATATTTCAAGTGAGAAACCATCTAAAAATGTAAACAAAAATATCAGGCACACTTACAGAAATATTCTATTAGAAAATATCAATTGTATAAAAATGTTCACTTGGTACAAACACTTGCTTTACCGATAGTTAAGATTGCGATGAAAAAGAAATTTCAGCTTCCCAATTCATTGCGCTTCCATTCTCTTAATTTAATGAATAATAAAGTTTCTTTGCAGGTAAACTGCAAATAAGTCATCATCTGTAAAAATGTGTCATACATTCTACTTAAGTCATCTTAAGTAGGATGTATGACACATTTTTACACATGGGGACATTTAACATTACATTTGACAAAACATCTTTATAACTTATTTTTTAAGATAAATGCTGCTTACATTTCTATGCTTTACTTTCCTTTTTGCAACAAAAATACCACAGAGATTTAGTCTTAATGCTGTATACATTTGACAATTATTTATCAAACCAGACACATCGCGACTAGGGGGGATTAGAGGGGTGACTTGTTATCTTTCATTTTTGTATGATATTTATGGTTTTTTATTCATTTTTGAATTGTGTTTATATATTTTTCAATTGCTTACACACTCAGCCTAGCATGGCGTTCGTAATCACTTTTCAAAAACCATCTTCCTTGCCAACATTTTTGCTCACCAAAAAATGGCAGATTATGCCAAGATTCCATACACTAAAGCTGTTCCAAAGTTTTATCAATTTGTTGTTTTCACTTCAAAAATTCCAAAAATTGATAATATAACACAATTTTAAAAAATCAAGTGATAGATTGATGTTTACATGGAATGGTCCAATACCAAAATGATCCTCATTTTAAAAAAATATTCCTTCTATTCCTATATCTTATGATAGCTATAGAGAGTTTTTACAAAATTGATAATATTCATATTCCAGTAAAAATATAAAATATACATAATTTATACAACATACTATAAATTATTACGTATCTTTAACTGTCAAAATTAGGTAGTTAAGACGATTGTCTTCTCGAAGCAAAAAATAATTTCGGTTGTCAACGTTCATAGCGGGAGGGGGGGAATAGGCGTTGCCAAAAATGTGCTTTCCCCTGTGTAGAACTATGATTGACAAGTCACCCACCCTTTGAAGCAATGCGAAGGGACGTTCTTAGCAGTTTCATAGGACTGTGCTGAGGGGATGCCCTCCAGCACAGACTAATTGGGCCCTCCAGGCACACCTGTTCTGGGAAACACAATCCCGAAAGTTGAAGGCATCTAGTCTAGGAGAGGGGAAATATCTGAATGGTCAGTTGCATTGGAAAGAAAAATGAACCCATTGCGAAAATCAAAGCAGAATTTAGTGTTGCTTATGCCAAAAAAAAAGGTGTTTAGGTCAATATTTAATATTGAAAACTGTAATTAAATGTGTTTTACACACTTATTTCACTTCGATCAGGGTATACAGAGTGTTTTAAAAAGATTATGCGACTCAATACACCTTGAACAATATGTCGCAGGTAGTGTTGCCTTCAGGCATACCTCCGGGGGAGCGAAGCCGCCCGGGACGAGTATTCGCCCCTTTCCTCCCGGAGACATTTTATGAATGAAACCTAGTTCCTATTTATGTTGCACAGCATTTAGATATATTTATATAGGACAAATAAAAAACTTGTACCCCTCTAAAATGTAATTCGCTCCTGTTTTTAATTCCTGTCCTGCTTTTAATTTAACGTATCTTGGCTATTAAATGTATAGATGCTTGAATTCTAATAAACCAGGAAATCTGATATTCATATATCAAGGATATCTTTGATATCCACTGACTGTACCATCACCAAGAGCCAGAAAATGTTCTATAAAGCAGCTATTTTATAAACCTATGTATTTTAGTCAATTGGTATGGAGTTTATTCAAGATCAAACTCGAACTAAATAAGATTTCAATAATAAGAAAACCCGACACTATCAGGTGTTCGGGAAATTCATTTTTTTTTTAATTTAATGGAAGTATATAGACTTTTATATATAGACCATGAAAGTATATAGACCACAGAAGCACAAAACAATGCAAATCGCTTTCTATCTACCAGTGCAATTTTTGGCTAAAAGTTGCTAAGGAGCCCAAACAAAAGCAAAATTGCTCTACCGATGCTTGTTGCTGCACAACAAAGTATAATTCTGAAGGTCACATTCCAAATTATTATTCCATTCTTTGAAACGCTTTCTAACATGAGTTTTGTGGATATGAGTAACCTAAATGGATCATTATAGAAATTCCTTCAAACACGTTTTATTTTTATATCAATCATGTTTTATTTTCTAGTATTGTTTTCATGAGAATTTTCGATTTTGAGGCCAATATATGTTTTAGGACATTTTGAACACATTTCGACTCTATTTAGAGTGATGTCCGTCAATTAGCCATAGGGCTTAGAGCACCTAATTGTGCTGCCAGTTAGAGTTCTGCATTGAGCCCCAATCCAGCTCATTATCTGGAAAAAAAATCTGATGTGGGCAGCACATGACTTTCCTTATATAATGCAATGAATTTACTACTTCTACAGTAAAAGCAAAATAGGTTATTTACAGTAGATACTTATATTTTTCCAAGATATTGAATTATGGTCAATTAGTCGTCATTTTCATTGATTTAGTTATTTCATTGATCATTTTTATCCATTTGGCGAGATATTCATTAATTTGGCAACATTTAAAAAAGCGACATTCTGCCAAATTTGTCGCCAAAATCTCGCTAAGCATTATGGATGGAGAAATAAGTTATTCTTATAGCAGATAAATGACTAATGGCATTCAAATACAAAAGTATTACTCAAAGTATCTTTTCTCATGAATTGAACGAGCTAGATCCACGAGAATGATGTCACCAAATTCATTGCATGATATTACATATGAAAAGTGAACATGTTTCTCAACAGAAGTTTATGTTAATCATTTTCTAAGGAAAACTTGCATATGAAATGTCTATTTGAGTAATTTTATTAAAGGTTTTGATTTTTTCAAAATTTCAGTCGAAAATTTAGGGGGGGGGGGGGGGGGGTCTGAACATTCAATTGTGTTTAAAAACAATAGGTTTCCAGTATTCACGGGTTATAATTTTTGAACCAAATTTCATTAGAATAGCTCCATTCGTTCATGAGATATCGTCTCCAAGGACTCACTGACACACACACACACATACTTTCATACATACACGCACGCATACTATCATACACACACACACACAGAGACATCACCTCAAAAATGTTCAATTCGTGATCAGTGATGCTTGAAACGTGCTCTCCCGTCGAAAACTCGAATTTGAATTTTCGACCCCGTCACAATACTTTTCTTATACAGTATATACTATGTATGAAGAAAAAAAGCATAAAATTTGAATGTCCTATTAGGACTGTAATGGACTTGCAACATTTTGGAGTTTTGCCATCAAATTGAATTTCGAAAGGGTTCCGTGACCAAAAAAGTTTTAAAAACACAGTCCTAGGACATGGTTCCTATTTCCTTTGACTAAAATCTTTCACGGGAAGTATGTCTAATATCATAGTTTTCAGCTCTGCAACTGCTATAGTTGAACATTTGTTATTTTTATGCTTTATGGGTTGTAGATTGAAAACATTTCCAGAGTATTTGATGCTTCTATTGCAACCACCCAACTCATTCGTCCTTTCCTATTTCTACAACTATTTATGAAATTAAGTTTTTCTTTGACTCTGATACTCTTCATTTATTTAAATATTTTGAGTTAAATATATAATAATTTTAACTCAAAAAATAAATACATAAATACAAATTACATAATAATTTAAGACCTAATAATTTTACTGAAACAAAAAACTAATTGAATAGTAAAACACTATGTTTAATTAAATTAGATTTATTTAACCAAACAAACAACGTCATACAATAAATATTATGTCCATATGTTATATATATGAGTAGCAAAAAATATATATATCTGTCGAGTCGATAGTAAAATTATGGGTGAAATACATGTAAAACAGTAACAAATAATTTCAAACATGTGCCTTTACAGGACAATTTCCAGGGTTGAATTGCATTATACATCTACAGATTAATTATTAAGTATTTTGAAGTTCAATTGCTATCATTATACAATATAGTTTTAGTGACATTAATTTATAAGATTTTTATACATTTGATTTGAAATATTTATAACTTTATCTCAATAAAACAGCAAGTGTACAAATTTTTCTGTTCTGCAATTTATTCTATCGCAGACTCATTCAAATCTCTCTTACTGTATCATTCTTATGTAATAACTAGCAAAAATTCCATTCTTTATACGGTAATATATAATATAAAGAAATATAAAATTTACAATTAGGTGTACCTTCACCCCTTCTTGGTTGAACCGGAAAATAGGCCCCCACTCATTTTTCAAAGCACGATCCCGCGCAAAGTTGGCGCGATTCATCGGGTTGCAATTTCATTTCGTATACTTCGCCAATTCTGGTAGCTCACGGCTTCTGGTAACCCACTGCATTTTAAAAGGCAGTCTTCTTCTGTGTATTTCATCAGACCTTTTTCGATCGAATTCGTTGACTCTTGTTTTTACAGATCTTTTTTGATGGATTTGCAAAGATTTAAACACGTACAAACTTTTTGGAATACATATTTAAAACATTCCTCGTAATTCATGGACATTAACATTTTACGCAAATTTTCAATAAATATGCAGGTTCTGGAGTTAAATGTACGTGTATGTTCAAGAAAACATGCTGCGGTGTTGAATGTACGTGTAAGAAAACGTGTTCCGGTGTGGATGTAATTAAAAATATGGATATCCGTTGCATAAAGGTTAGCTCTTTTCTTTGTTCATCCCGTGTTTTGAAATTGTCTTTTGTATTTTTCCGTGTTTTTAAAATGGGTTTCTTAATTTTAAAGTATCATTTTTTTCTTGATTTTTGTTAAAGTACAAACATTTTTTTTAAGTATTTTCTCTTGAATTTAGTTAAAGTACAAACTTTTTTCTACATATCGTTTTCTCTGAATTTAGTTAAAGTACAAACTTTTTTCCAAGTATCGGTTTCTCTTGAATTTAGTTAAAGTACAATCTTTTTTCTAAGTATCGTTTTTTCTTAAATTTAGTTAAAGTACAATCTTTTTTCTAAGTATCGTTTTCCTTAAATTTAGTTAAAGTACAATCTGCCATTATGCGATGTTTTTATAATTCTGCCGTTACGCAATATTTTTAAAATGCACAAAAATCGTATTTTGTAATATTTTTATGACTATTATTCACTTTTATTTATATTCAATTGCAATATCATTTAACAAAATTCCAGTTCATAAAATTATAGAATACGACGTCATTTTGGTAGGAGGAGCCTATTTTAAAACACGGGAAAATACTTCAGTTGGGGGGAGTCAATTTCAAAACACTGAGAAACGCGCCAACTTGGCGCAATTTTGTACTTAGAAAAATGAGTGGGGGTCTATTCTCTGGTTTTACCTAAATTCTTATAGTATTCTAAATGGCATTATTATTCAATGAATTCTATTAAAATATTTAATTCAATTTTCCTAAAAATGAGTATACGAATCTCTGTTCTCGCTAGACAAAATTATCATCACAAGCAGATCTGAATAAAATATTCTGGACCCGTTTGTAAATAAATTTACAAAATATATGAAATTGTATCAATATATCCCAAAATGAAATCATTATGAAATTGGATCAACATATGCCAAAATGATAGCACTAAAATGAACTTATGAATGAAGATATACCTGTACCAAGGGGAATTTGTCTAGTGTTTTGTGTGATATATTGTTGTTTTGAGAACAGTATCTGCTATTTTGTAGATTAGTTGAACATTTAATTGCTGTTTTACTATATCTGACTGTTGTTCAGTGATCTAATAAGATACTTATCGAGTTATTCGCAGTATATTGTTAAAATAAAATTGTTAGTTATCCAAAAATTTAGGCTCATTCTTGTATCTTGAGAGTAAACCTACGATTCCAGAAGATATATCATAAAAAATTGGCATCAGAAGTAAGATTTCTAGAAACTTAACAGCTTTAGTACTAGGAATCTTGGCATAATCTTCGGCAAGTAAAAATGTTGCCAAGGGATATGGTGTTTAAAAAGTTAATACGAAGGTCATGTTAGGCTTAGTGTGTAAATAATTGAAAAATATATAAACAGCATTTCATTCAGGCATACATACGGGGGGGGGGGGGGGGGGGGAAGCCCCCCGGAGACCCCTCCGGGATTATTCATCCTCCTGGAAACAATTTATATTAGCTTAGTTTCTATTTATATGACAGAATTTAGGTATATTTATATAGGGTAAATAGAAAACTTAATAGAAGTTTCATTCGTCCCACCTCTGGCCAAAAAATCTAAAAAGACTACCTGTATATAAGTATGCATAAATAATGTAAATATCATACAAAAGTGAAAGATAGCACATGTCAACACCATATTTTTTGGATAAAATAATGTAGAAACAGAAAATTTGCATCGTAATGGTCATTCTCTATCAAAAGTCACAATGTGGATTACACAATTTGTGCAATAGTTAATCCATAGCAATTTGAACATGGACCTAGACCCACTTCTCAGGCTTATCTCACTACGCTCACCCGCTAAAAACATCACATCACAGAAT
The DNA here is from genome assembly GCA_951213105.1 of Amaurobius ferox. Taxonomy (NCBI): domain Eukaryota; kingdom Metazoa; phylum Arthropoda; class Arachnida; order Araneae; family Amaurobiidae; genus Amaurobius; species Amaurobius ferox. The sequence goes on from OX578151.1 coordinate 862,423, forward strand.
CCAGCCCTTTTGGCTCTCTGAGATTATGTGTAGTATTTGTGCAATATGTATTCCACGGCTTATAGAGCATAAGCTTATGTGAAGTAACATGAAAATCAGAAAATTTAAATTTTCACTCTACAAAGAATGGAGTTGAAATGAACCGTTTCACATCAAAACCAAATACGCACTCTTACATGCATATTATTTGCTCTTACGACTGATAACAGAACAGTTACAACACTGATAACAGAAACCACGCAAAGGGATTACCATAATCGCACAAAAAAATTCGATAAAGGCAAATTCCATATACTAAAGCTGTACTCAATGCAACACTGGAGAATTATCATATGAATAATTAATTCGGAAATTGTTAATGCCGCAGAGAAGAAAATAATTAAACTTGTATAAGAATCAATCATGACTAAGATGAACAGAAATTTAAGTCATTCGGTGCTTCTATAGATAAGTAAAAGTAGGTTAAAAACAAAAATATGTACCATAAAGATAGCAAAGAATTTCATAGGTTTATAATTTTGCCATCAGAAGACTAACCAGTAGTAAGAAAGCTCATTGTGACGGAATATAAAATCCATTGTCATGCAGATACGAAAATGTTACATAATATTTCAAGAGAACACTATTGGATATTTGCAAAAATGAACATTATCACTGTTGCATCAAGTGTGTTACTTGTCGGAGGAACAGAGAAGGCAGAGTTTGAATGCACTACTGAAAATAGAGTTGGATATGCAGCAGTATTATCACGTGCCAAACTAGTATATTAATTTAAAAAGAAGAATCATTGATGCGCTTATTCACTTATGCTGTTTATAAAGAGCTACAAGAATTTGAACTACGGTATCTTCAAAAAATATGAAAAATTATGGTCACCCAGATTCTTCCTATTTTTAACATCGGGAGTCACGATTAATTGTATAATGGACTTCTTTATTAGGTATGCATTATCGCTATCACAGTTTATATGATCACTATCACTTTCACAACAAACGCTTATACTCCGCAACGAACTCCCGCCAAAACACCATGTGATAATCGCGTCTGTAGCGATTTCAAATTTAGTTTCAATGTTTTTTTCCCCCTGTCTTTTTGTGTGACGTCACGTAACATATTGTGTGCTTCAAATGTGTGCCTGCAGATAGATGAATGATAAGAGTTCTTTGGTTTTTTCATGTTGTTGTTGTTGAGGCCCAGAGCGTCCGACCTACCAGAAAGGTGTAAGGTAACTGTTTGGACAGCCGGGAAGTGCCACCCAATTTAGACCGGAACCCAGTGGAGGAGGCATCCACAGGGACCGTACCCTCCTTCCCCTACCACCAACCTCTCGGAAGGACTGGTTTTTTTCATGTGGAAATTTACAGTTCAATTCGTCTATTTGTTCGATTTTGATATTGTAAACACACACACACACACACATATATATATATATATATATATTCTATTTAACTTTTATTTTATTATTAATATTTTTTATTACTTTTTTCTATTATATTATTTATTTTCTATTTTTTTTTTCTATTTAAAGTCTTTTCAAGGCTATCAAACTACTAGTATTAGGAGTTACTCCTGCTTTTATTATAAAAGTTACAAATGCATTTTATTATGTTGTTGTCTCCCCTATGTATGCCCACAGCAAAGCGCAAATAGAAATAATTTTTCTAGGAATGCAAACTATATGATGATACCAACAGTATCGATTAACTTGATAACTACATTTGTGAACTTGAATGTCCCAAGGGAGAACAAGTGCACCCCTTGCCCTCTCCTATGGGCGCCCATAGAAATGTTTTCATGGTAGATAAAGTGAAGGTTGAGGCATTCAATATCGATTAGATAACATATCTAATCTTGAACGTCTATGGGAGGGCAAGTGTACTTCTTGTCCTCCACTATGGGCGCCCATGTAATATTTTCCAGGAGGACAAACTCAAGGATGATACGTTCAATATCGACTACCTTTATACCTACATTTGAAACTTTATTGTTCAGGAGAGAGTACAAGTTCCTCCTTGGCCTCCCCTATGGGTGCCCATTGCAAGGATTCTCTGCTGTACCTCGGGACAGAACTTAAAGGTGCCGAAGTTTCGATTTCCCGTGGGGTGGTAAATAGGTGTTTCAAGACCCTCCAAAAGTCTCCGTGACACAAAAGGCCGAAACATTGCACATATGCCATATGCGCCCATAGGGGACAATAATATATCTCAATATTAATATAATAATATTAATAATACTCAAATATAGGTATCAATCTAATCAATACTGTATGTCACATCTTTGTGTTTATCCCCGCTGGTAAAATTTCTATTGGCGCCTTCACCATGGGTGCCCATAGGGGAGCGCAAGGGGCCACTTGCCCTACTGTGAACAATCAAGGTAACAAATGTAGATGTCAAGCCAGTAGATATTGTACGACTTATCCTTGAGTATCCCTTATTGTACGACTTATCCCTCCTTGGAAAAATTTCTATTGACGTACTTGCCATGGGCGCCCAAACGGGATGTTGGAAAAAAGGTGTTACCGATAGGGTGTCAAGCTAGTCGATATTGTCGCCATTGAATGTGCCCCAGTTGGAATAAGTTCTACAAGCGCTCTTGCCATGGGCGCCCATACAGGAGCGTGAAAGGAAACTTGCCATCCTGTCGACGTTCAAGTTCACAAATGTAGGTGTCAAGCTTGTCGATGTTGTATATCTCACCCTTCAGTTTACCGGCTGTAAAAGCTCTATGGGTGCTCTTGCTATGGGCGCCCATAGCAAAGGTGACCATAGAACTTATTAAAGCGGGGCAAACTCAAGGACGAGACGTACAATATCGATTAGCTTGATGCTTAGGTTTGTGGCTTTCAAAATTTTTATGGGCTCCCATGGCAAGGGCGTCCATAGATTCCTCCAAGAGCGTACACAAGGATGAGACGCATAATGTCTACTAGCTTGACACCTAAATTTGTGACCTTGAATTTTCACGGGAAGGCAAGTGCTTTTTTAGGCTTCCTTATTGGCGCCCATGGCAAGGATACGTCTACAGAACTTTTTCCAGTGGGGTCAATCTCACGGACGAGATGTACAGTATTCATTAGTTTGATATTTCTGACGTTCAACATCCCATGGGCGCCCCATGGCAAGTGTCGTTGTTGAGACCCAAGGCAGTCCGACCTACCAGAAATGTGTACGGTATCTGTTTGGACGACCGAGAAGTGCCACCCAAATTAGACCGGAACCCAGTGGGAGAGGCATCCACAGGGACCGTACCATCCTTCCCCTACCACCAACCTCTCGGAAGGACTTACAGAACCACATGTTTAACGTGATCGTACTCCATGTGATCACGGCGGCAGTTTTGGCAATGGAGGGAATCGAACCCGGGCCTACCAAGGCTATCTAAAACAAGACTCGGACATCTGGGAATCATGGGATACGTGACGTCAGCCGCGGGGGGATCTGCAATCACTCCGAGTGTACGAAAGTGTATTGAAGTTACAGGAGTGACTTTCAAAAATTTATATTTTTAAATAAAAAAATAATTTAAATACGTGCCCACTTGGATTATAGTGTCTACTTAAAACAGGACTTCATAAATGGTGAGTTATTTTTTATTTTGTCTTATTTTATGCATGCAATTTTAACATTTTTGTAACACATAGCACGTGTAGCGCCGAATGTTAGAGTACTCTTAATTTATGTTTAATATTGCCTGAATGACTTGTTACTCATCACTGAACCTTGCATTCTAAGCATAATTTTATTACAGACTTTTGTGAAGTAAATATTTGCCTTTTTTGTTGAGATCGTGAATCGTACATTTTTTAGACGTTAGAAAGACAAAATATGTTACAAATTACTCCTTACATCATGATATGTTATTTTAAGTTAATCTAAAGTATCAATGAATCAAATTCCAGCCTTGCTAAATCATAGAATTATCGAAATAGCCATAATAAATCATAGAATTATCGAAATAGCCTTGATAAATCATAGAACATAGAAACTGTATTACAAATGAAATATACGCAATATGTCTTTGTATAATTGTTTAAGAAATAAAGCATGGGGGGGGGGAGGGATCTGTGATCATTGCATAATGCATTCACACTTAAATTTTCATATTGATGTTTGTATTTATTGTTGAATTGTCAGGCTTTTGTTAAATATATTGTTAAATATAAAGTACAATCTTTTTTCTAAGTATCGTTTTCCTTAAATTTAGTTAAAGTACAATCTGCCATTATGCGATGTTTTTATAATTCTGCCGTTACGCAATATTTTTAAAATGCACAAAAATCGTATTTTGTAATATTTTTATGACTATTATTCACTTTTATTTATATTCAATTGCAATATCATTTAACAAAATTCCAGTTCATAAAATTACAGAATACGACGTCATTTTGGTAGGAGGAGCCTATTTTAAAACACGGGAAAATACTTCAGTTGGGGGGAGTCAATTTCAAAACACTGAGAAACGCGCCAACTTGGCGCAATTTTGTACTTAGAAAAATGAGTGGGGGTCTATTCTCTGGTTTTACCTAAATTCTTATAGTATTCTAAATGGCATTATTATTCAATGAATTCTATTAAAATATTTAATTCAATTTTCCTAAAAATGAGTATACAAATCTCTGTTCTCGCTAGACAAAATTATCATCACAAGCAGATCTGAATAAAATATTCTGGACCCGTTTGTAAATAAATTTACAAAATATATGAAATTGTATCAATATATCCCAAAATGAAATCATTATGAAATTGGATCAACATATGCCAAAATGATAGCACTAAAATGAACTTATGAATGAAGATATACCTGTACCAAGGGGAATTTGTCTAGTGTTTTGTGTGATATATTGTTGTTTTGAGAACAGTATCTGCTATTTTGTAGATTAGTTGAACATTTAATTGCTGTTTTACTATATCTGACTGTTGTTCAGTGATCTAATAAGATACTTATCGAGTTATTCGCAGTATATTGTTAAAATAAAATTGTTAGTTATCCAAAAATTTAGGCTCATTCTTGTATCTTGAGAGTAAACCTACGATTCCAGAAGATATATCATAAAAAATTGGCATCAGAAGTAAGATTTCTAGAAACTTAACAGCTTTAGTACTAGGAATCTTGGCATAATCTTCGGCAAGTAAAAATGTTGCCAAGGGATATGGTGTTTAAAAAGTTAATACGAAGGTCATGTTAGGCTTAGTGTGTAAATAATTGAAAAATATATAAACAGCATTTCATTCAGGCATACATACGGGGGGGGGGGAAGCCCCCCGGAGACCCCTCCGGGATTATTCATCCTCCTGGAAACAATTTATATTAGCTTAGTTTCTATTTATATGACAGAATTTAGGTATATTTATATAGGGTAAATAGAAAACTTAATAGAAGTTTCATTCGTCCCACCTCTGGCCAAAAAATCTAAAAAGACTACCTGTATATAAGTATGCATAAATAATGTAAATATCATACAAAAGTGAAAGATAGCACATGTCAACACCATATTTTTTGGATAAAATAATGTAGAAACAGAAAATTTGCATCGTAATGGTCATTCTCTATCAAAAGTCACAATGTGGATTACACAATTTGTGCAATAGTTAATCCATAGCAATTTGAACATGGACCTAGACCCACTTCTCAGGCTTATCTCACTACGCTCACCCGCTAAAAACATCACATCACAGAATCCAGCCCTTTTGGCTCTCTGAGATTATGTGTAGTATTTGTGCAATATGTATTCCACGGCTTATAGAGCATAAGCTTATGTGAAGTAACATGAAAATCAGAAAATTTAAATTTTCACTCTACAAAGAATGAAGTTGAAATGAACCGTTTCACATCAAAACCAAATACGCACTCTTGCATGCATATTATTTGCTCTTACGACTGATAACAGAACAGTTACAACACTGATAACAGAAACCACGCAAAGGGATTACCATAATCGCACAAAAAAATTCGATAAAGGCAAATTCCATATACTAAAGCTGTACTCAATGCAACACTGGAGAATTATCATATGAATAATTAATTCGGAAATTGTTAATGCTGCAGAGAAGAAAATAATTAAACTTGTATAAGAATCAATCATGACTAAGATGAACAGAAATTTAAGTCATTCGGTGCTTCTATATATAAGTAAAAGTAGGTTAAAAACAAAAATATGTACCATAAAGATAGCGAAGCATTTATAGGTTTATAATTTTGCCATCAGAAGACTAACCAGTAGTAAGAAAGCTCATTGTGACGGAATATAAAATCCATTGTCATGCAGATACGAAAATGTTACATAATATTTCAAGAGAACACTATTGGATATTTGCAAAAATGAACATTATCACTGTTGCATCAAGTGTGTTACTTGTCGGAGGAACAGAGAAGGCAGAGTTTGAATGCACTACTGAAAATAGAGTTGGATATGCAGCAGTATTATCACGTGCCAAACTAGTATATTAATTTAAAAAGAAGAATCATTGATGCGCTTATTCACTTATGCTGTTTATAAAGAGCTACAAGAATTTGAACTACGGTATCTTCAAGAAATATGAGAAATTATGGTCACCCAGATTCTTCCTATTTTTAACATCGGGAGTCACGATTAATTGTATAATGGACTTCTTTATTAGGTATGCATTATCGCTATCACAGTTTATATGATCACTATCACTTTCACAACAAACGCTTATACTCCGCAACGAACTCCCGCCAAAACACCATGTGATAATCGCGTCTGTAGCGATTTTAAATTTAGTTTCAATGTTTTTTTCCCCCTGTCTTTTTGTGTGACGTCACGTAACATATTGTGTGCTTCAAATGTGTGGCTGCAGATAGATGAATGATAAGAGTTCTTTGGTTTTTTCATTTTGTTGTTGTTGAGGCCCAGAGCGTCCGACCTACCAGAAAGGTGTAAGGTAACTGTTTGGACAGCCGGGAAGTGCCACCCAATTTAGACCGGAACCCAGTGGAGGAGGCATCCACAGGGACCGTACCCTCCTTCCCCTACCACCAACCTCTCGGAAGGACTGGTTTTTTTCATGTGGAAATTTACAGTTCAATTCGTCTATTTGTTCGATTTTGATATTGTAAACACACACACACACACACATATATATATATATATATATATTCTATTTAACTTTTATTTTATTATTAATATTTTTTATTACTTTTTTCTATTATATTATTTATTTTCTATTTTTTTTTTCTATTTAAAGTCTTTTCAAGGCTATCAAACTACTAGTATTAGGAGTTACTCCTGCTTTTATTATAAAAGTTACAAATGCATTTTATTATGTTGTTGTCTCCCCTATGTATGCCCACAGCAAAGCGCAAATAGAAATAATTTTTCTAGGAATGCAAACTATATGATGATACCAACAGTATCGATTAACTTGATAACTACATTTGTGAACTTGAATGTCCCAAGGGAGAACAAGTGCACCCCTTGCCCTCTCCTATGGGCGCCCATAGAAATGTTTTCATGGTAGATAAAGTGAAGGTTGAGGCATTCAATATCGATTAGATAACATATCTAATCTTGAACGTCTATGGGAGGGCAAGTGTACTTCTTGTCCTCCACTATGGGCGCCCATGTAATATTTTCCAGGAGGACAAACTCAAGGATGATACGTTCAATATCGACTACCTTTATACCTACATTTGAAACTTTATTGTTCAGGAAAGAGTACAAGTTCCTCCTTGGCCTCCCCTATGGGTGCCCATTGCAAGGATTCTCTGCTGTACCTCGGGACAGAACTTAAAGGTGCCGAAGTTTCGATTTCCCGTGGGGTGGTAAATAGGTGTTTCAAGACCCTCCAAAAGTCTCCGTGACACAAAAGGCCGAAACATTGCACATATGCCATATGCGCCCATAGGGGACAATAATATATCTCAATATTAATATAATAATATTAATAATACTCAAATATAGGTATCAATCTAATCAATACTGTATGTCACATCTTTGTGTTTATCCCCGCTGGTAAAATTTCTATTGGCGCCTTCACCATGGGTGCCCATAGGGGAGCGCAAGGGGCCACTTGCCCTACTGTGAACAATCAAGGTAACAAATGTAGATGTCAAGCCAGTAGATATTGTACGACTTATCCTTGAGTATCCCTTATTGTACGACTTATCCCTCCTTGGAAAAATTTCTATTGACGTACTTGCCATGGGCGCCCAAACGGGATGTTGGAAAAAAGGTGTTACCAATAGGGTGTCAAGCTAGTCGATATTGTCGCCATTGAATGTGCCCCAGTTGGAATAAGTTCTACAAGCGCTCTTGCCATGGGCGCCCATACAGGAGCGTGAAAGGAAACTTGCCATCCTGTCGACGTTCAAGTTCACAAATGTAGGTGTCAAGCTTGTCGATGTTGTATATCTCACCCTTCAGTTTACCGCCTGTAAAAGCTCTATGGGTGCTCTTGCTATGGGCGCCCATAGCAAAGGTGACCATAGAACTTATTAAAGCGGGGCAAACTCAAGGACGAGACGTACAATATCGATTAGCTTGATGCTTAGGTTTGTGGCTTTCAAAATTTTTATGGGCTCCCATGGCAAGGGCGTCCATAGATTCCTCCAAGAGCGTACACAAGGATGAGACGCATAATGTCTACTAGCTTGACACCTAAATTTGTGACCCTGAATTTTCACGGGAAGGCAAGTGCTTTTTTAGGCTTCCTTATTGGCGCCCATGGCAAGGATACGTCTACAGAACTTTTTCCAGTGGGGTCAATCTCACGGACGAGATGTACAGTATTCATTAGTTTGATATTTCTGACGTTCAACATCCCATGGGCGCCCCATGGCAAGTGTCGTTGTTGAGACCCAAGACAGTCCGACCTACCAGAAATGTGTACGGTATCTGTTTGGACGACAGAGAAGTGCCACCCAAATTAGACCGGAACCCAGTGGGAGAGGCATCCACAGGGACCGTACCATCCTTCCCCTACCACCAACCTCTCCGAAGGACTTACAGAACCACATGTTTAACGTGATCGTACTCCATGTGAACACGGCGGCAGTTTTGGCAATGGAGGGAATCGAACCCGGGCCTACCAAGGCTATCTAAAACAAGACTCGGACATCTGGGAATCATGGGATACGTGACGTCAGCCGCGGGGGGATCTGCAATCACTCCGAGTGTACGAAAGTGTATTGAAGTTACAGGAGTGACTTTCAAAAATTTATATTTTTAAATAAAAAAATAATTTAAATACGTGCCCACTTGGATTATAGTGTCTACTTAAAACAGGACTTCATAAATGGTGAGTTATTTTTTATTTTGTCTTATTTTATGCATGCAATTTTAACATTTTTGTAACACATAGCACGTGTAGCGCCGAATGTTAGAGCACTCTTAATTTATGTTTAATATTGCCTGAATGACTTGTTACTCATCACTGAACCTTGCATTCTAAGCATAATTTTATTACAGACTTTTGTGAAGTAAATATTTGCCTTTTTTGTTGAGATCGTGAATCGTACATTTTTTAGACGTTAGAAAGACAAAATATGTTACAAATTACTCCTTACATCATGATATGTTATTTTAAGTTAATCTAAAGTATCAATGAATCAAATTCCAGCCTTGCTAAATCATAGAATTATCGAAATAGCCATAATAAATCATAGAATTATCGAAATAGCCTTGATAAATCATAGAACATAGAAACTGTATTACAAATGAAATATACGCAATATGTCTTTGTATAATTGTTTAAGAAATAAAGCATGGGGGGGGGGGGGAGGGATCTGTGATCATTGCATAATGCATTCACACTTAAATTTTCATATTGTGTGTTTGTATTTATTGTTGAATTGTCAGGCTTTTGTTAAATATATTTTGAAAACAAAAAATCGAGAAAGTTAATGATGTTAATTTTTTATCAAAAGTTATTGATTGATGCTTTTGATTAAATTACAATCAAAGTATTTAATGTGTCATTTAGATTTAACTGATTAAATAGTTTTTGTATCTAATGAAAATGTCCTAATCCGTAGAGTAAAATTGTTTTTCGGAACTCAATTGGGGGGGGGGGGGGAATGCAAATGTCAAATTTTTTTGGATTTAATATAAATGCTTTTACTGTAAAATCAGTAGTATTTATTTATAATCCATACATTATGTACATCATTTAATATATATCAGGTTGGTATTCAGTAGATGTAAATGGAGGGGGAGGGGGGGTAACTTTTGTTTGAATATGACGTATGATATGCAGGTACTTTTCAGACAAAATATGGATCTAGCTTTTGCGGCAGATACATTTTATTTTTGTGTAACTTTGTTAACTCCAACTCCTTGGATTTATAAATTTGTTGTAATTAAGTTTTTATATGCTCATAAAAGCTCTTCTTTTTCTGTATTTTATTTACTTGCTTCAAGAAAAACTTAATAACTTCACATTTCAACAAGAATAATAAATAATTTCACATTTCAACACAATATTAATGATGTATACTAGTCAAAACATACACACATACATGATACTCAGATACTCAGTAAATTTGAGTTAATTTTGAATATACTCTTTTCAGACAAAATACAAATCTAGCTATTTATTGCTGCATATACAGTATGATATATTTAAATTTAAATTTGATGTCACTTTATTAGATTTGTAAGATAAAATGTTTTTACAACTCATAAAAGCCCTGTTCTTGTATTTTACTTCCTTATTTGAAGAAATGCTGTTACATTTTTTGATGAATTTAATAATTTAAATAGTTTCATTGCATGTAGAAAGACAACGATTTTCTACTTAGTGTGGTAACCTAACTTATGGATAATTAAAATTTGTACATATACTACATGTCATTACAAGCTAAGGTAATTTACATTTCAAGAAGGAAAAAATGATTTAAATTTCATGAAGATATAAATTAATAAATGGTGTGTACTAGCATATAGCATGCATACTGAGGTGTAACTATTGTGGTGATTGTCATTACTTAATTAAAAAGCTTTATATTTAGTCAGAAAGTTAAAATGATTAATAAATTTCCACTAAGTTATTTTCCTATCTAAAGTCCGACAGAAAATTATGCACAAATTTGCTTGAATTTTAAATGACGAATTTTCAGATTTTTTAAACAGGCATGTTTCTTCGCATTTTTTATGAAATCTAGATTTACAGTATAAAATGTTGTTCAAGTTAAATAGGTAGGTATCAAGAGTTTTTGAAATATAGTATTAGTGTAAAAGTAATAATGTTGCAAAAGTTACTGTCACAAAATAGAAAAGTTAAATTTAGAAATTTATATTCATAACTATTTCACTGCGTTTTATATTGCTTATATTTTAAAACTAAATGCTAAATCTGGAGATATATATATATATGTACGTTAGCTAATAAAATATGTATTTTAAAGTCATAGGTAAGTGTCAGCAGTTTCTCCCATTATAGTGAATAAAATGTAATTACTTTTTTCCTAATTTATAGTTATAAAATATTATTTGAATTTCTGAGGTTTATAAGTTTTGTTTTTTGATATATTTTAAATATTATATAAATATTAATATAGTTATTTATTACATTAATATAACTTTAACATAAATGTTTACAGAGGAGAGGGAAAAAATATTTGTTCTCAATGTAGATCATTTTTTATTTTAGAATCACAGTTTGAAGTTTATTCTAATTTACTTGTTAGTTTAGAGATATATTTTTTCATATTAGTCTTATTTATTACTGTACAAATTCATCTGTTTCAGGTCCCGTACGTGTTACGCAAAGGAGATACGTTCCCTCCGTTGCTGCGGTTGAGTTGTCAATGTCCGGGCCTCTTATTCTAGGTGGCCTTTGGCCTACCGAGTGCAATTCCTGCGCGCTAACCACTGGACTGCAGCGCTCCACACCATGACAAGTGTGCGATGTTTCAGCCTTTTGTGTCACAGAGACTTTTGGAGGGTCTGGAAAGACTGTTTACTATCCCTGAGGAAATCAAAACTTTAGGTTCTGTCCTGAGGTTCCGTTAGTTTCTGTCCTGAGGGCAATAGTATATAAGCAGGGAGCCCATGCAATGGCAGCCCGTAGAGGCTCCGTTAGGTTCTGTCCTGAGGGCAATAGTATATAAGCAAGGAGCCCATGCAATGGGAGCCCGTAGAGGACTACAAGGGAAGGTTACAAATGTCGATTATAAGCTAGCCGATATTGAACGCTTCACCTTTGAATTCCCTCCTGAAAAATGTTACATGGCTGCCCATAAAGGAGGGAAAGGATGACACTTTCCGTTCCATAGACGTTCAAGGTTAGATATGTAAGTCCCAATCTAGTTGATATTGAACTCTTCAACCTTGAGTTTGTCGCCGATGAAATTAGTTCTACGGGTGTCCTTGCCATAGGCGCCCATAAGGGAACGCGCTTAATGGAACTTACCATACAGTATACATTTAAGGTTATAAATGTAGATTACAAGCAAGTCAATATGGAATGCCTCATTCTTGAGTTTGTTGCCCCTGGAATTAGTTCTATGGGCGTTCTTGCCATGAGCTCCCATAATAGAACACAAGAGAAACTTGTCCTCCCATTGACGTTTAAGGTTACAATTAAGGTTAGTCTCCAAGGTAAGTGTTACATGGGCGCCCATAGTGGTGGGCAAAGAGGACACTTGCCCTCCCATAGACGTTCAAGTTTAGACATGTTAGCTAATTGATATTGAACGCCTCAACCCTCAGTTTGTCACCATGAAAAAAGCTCTATGGGCGCACATGGGAGAGGGCAAGAGGTGCACTTGCTGGAACATTCAAGATCACAAATGTAGTCGATATTGTAGGTGTCATCATATAATTTGCACCCCTAGAAAAATTCTATTTAAGCCTCGCCATGGGCGCCCATAGGGGAGTTTAAGGGGTTGTTTACCCTCCTGTGAACGTTTAAGGTCACAAATGTAAACATCAAGCTTGTCAATTTTTTACGTCTCATACTTTAGTTTGACCACCCCAGGAAAAAGTTTTTTTAGCGGCCTTTTATCCTACTTCTTTGAATCAAGGTCGACTCTCTCTCCTGCAATTACCACACTATGTTCTTGAAAGTACAATATTTTTTACACTCTCTCATCCAATAAAAGCAGAAGTAACTCGTAATACTAGTAGTTTGATAGCCTTGAAAAGACTTTAAATAGAAAATAAATAAATAAATAATATAATAGAAAAAAGTAATAAAAATTATTAATAATAAAAAAAAAAATTATATAGAGTATATATATATATGTGTGTGTGTGTGTTTTCAATATCAAAATCGCGCATGAACTGTAAATTTCCGCATAAAGGATTCCCCTCCGAGACCTCGTACTGTGCGGATCGCTTTTTCTCCGCTCCTGCACTGCTGCTCTCTCCGAGGATGAACCTGTTTGACCGCTTGCCGCCGCCTGCCGCGTGCCGTCGCCGAACCGCCGAACCCTGTTGCACGTGGTGACCTTGCTACAAGTGGAGATCTTGCTACACGTGGTGACCTAGCTGATACACGTGGTGCTTCCGAGTCAATGGAAACTGCGCCTACGGACGCTTTCTCTGCCATACCTGATGACCCTGCCAAGGCTATGGAATTCCTCATTCAGTCAATCAAGGACTTGAACTTTAAACTGATATTGAACGACAACCAAGTTGGAAACAACGAAATTACTGACAGTCTCTCAAGGATGGAAGAGCTAATGAATGCCATCCGTACAAGATTCAACATACCGAAGTATGGTAAGCCCTGTCGGAGGCTTCCATCCGGCAGTTATTCTATGTCTCTTGCGCCTCCTGCCCAGATTTCTACTTCCAATGCCTCTAATAGACCAGTGGTTATTTATGTTCAGGATAACGGTAACGCTACGCCCATAGCGGGTAGCTCTAGGAAACACCCCAGGCCTGTCGACGACGAGGGGTTCAAGCAACCTCCTAAAAGGCATACTGCTAGCATTAAATCTTCTCTTCTGATTAGTAACCCCCTCCAGAATTTAAACTTTAATACTGATTCTGATGTTCCGGCACCTGATGCCGATAATGTTAATTGCTGGAATGCCGACGCTCCCAAACCGGAGGGCCGCCCCCCCCCCCCTTCTTCATCTCTGTGACTTCAAATTGGTCACAGCTTATTCAGGACCTGAAAAGCAAGGTCAGTAATCTCACCAGTAAATTATCTAGTTCAGGGGACTTTTTAAAAGTCCACGTCAGCACTAGAGATGATTATATAAAAATTCAAAGTTTTTTGCTTGAAAATAAGGTGGAGTTCAAGTCTTATATTCTTGATGAGCAAAAGCCCATCAAAGTTGTAGTCAGAGGTCTGCCCATCTGCACTGATGCAATGGAGGTCTCTCGCGAGTTGGAGTGCTTGGGCCACAAACCCATTAGTGTCACCCAGTTGGCCCGTGGTCCCAAGTCCAACCGCGTTATGATGCCATTGTATTACGTGCAGGTGCCAAAAACCCCGGATAGTGAAAAAATCTATAGCATTACTAATTTATTTCATACCATTGTTAAAATAGAAAAATATAGAGGACAGAAGAAAGTTATTCAATGTTTTAGATGTCAGTCCTTCTTCCATACGAGTAATGACTGTCATCTCCCCCCTAATTGTGTTAAATGCACTCAGCCGCATCTTACCAAAGAATGTAGTTGTTGAAACCCAGACCGTCCGACCTACCAGAAAGGTGTAAGGTAACAGTTTGGACGGTCGGGAAGTGCCACCCAATTTAGACCGGAACCCAGTGGGGGAGGCATCCACAGAGACCGTACCCTCCTTCCCCTACCACCAACCTCTCGGCAAACCAAAGAATGTAAAGTTTTTGATGCCCCCTGTAAATGTGTCAATTGTGGAGGAGCGCACCCTGCCTCTTACCGCAATTGTCCCAAATTTCCGAAATACAAGTCTCCCCCCCCCCCTCGAACTCCACCTTCGTTAGGAAGTTTGCCAACCCGCAACGCACATATGCGAATGCTACGGAAGGACGTAGGGAGGAGCCCAAAAAGACTACTAGTGTCACCTCTAAATTATCAGCACCCCAAGGAGCATCCACTAATTATGCTGAAGATGATTTTCTAAATTATCTATTCCGTTTCGAAGACAGATACGGAATAGATGTCACTAACAGGGCATTTAAGAATGCCCTTCCTGCCATGCGGCAGCTCAAACCGAAATGGACAGAGTTCATATATTTTACGAGAGTATTCATGCTCTCGTAAGCACAGGTTAACCCCCCTCGGCCATGGGTTTTCGCGCGAGAAGCTTGAAGGATCTCACCATTGGCATCTGGAATGCCAATGGACTTAAAGGTAAAATCGGTGAAGCTAGGGACTTCTGTACAGCACATAACTTAGACCTAATCTTGGTCCAAGAGACCCACTTCAGACCAGGGAATTCTTCTTGCAAGATTGCGAACTATGATCTCTACAATGATGACAGGCCTCTAGTTAGCAATCGTCCCAGCGGCGGCACTGCTATCTACATTCGCTGCGGCATCCCGCACTCGCGGGTGCCCTCCCCCCCTCCTCGCCAGTGAAGCTACGGTTGTGAAGATCTCTCTGCCCAACAATCCAGTCTTGACCATTGCGTCTGCGTACTTTCCTCCTCAGTCTCAAGCTGGTCCTGTCCTGGCCGACCTGCAATCACTGTTCAAGATCTCGCCTCATGCAATTGTTGCTGGTGATTTCAACGCCAAGCACTTCGCCTGGGGCTGTCCTCGCTCTGACGGTCGCGGCCCGAAGCTTAAACTCTAGGCCGATGAACGTAACATGGAAATTGTGTCTCCGGGCGAACCTACTCGTCTTAACAACGTCATTGACTTTGCGATCACCAGCAACGTCCCATACACCTATTGCACGGAGGCTTTCAACGAGCTGCCGTCCGATCATCTACACTCTGGAAATGTAGAGCTACTGTCTCAGGAATACTGCCAAGTTGAGTACGAATTGGGGCAAGTTCAAAGGCATCCTTGCCAAGGAGCTCCCCCCCCCCCGTTGCAAGTTCCGCGGACCATGTGGATGAGGAGGTGAGTAAATTCGAGAATATGCTTCGAATAGCTTTCTCCTCATCCTCCCGGCCCAAAGAAACTAAGGTGGACTACTACAAGCTTCCCATGGACATTAGGGAGATGATCAAGGACAGGAATCGACTTCGGAAGGAGTGGCAGGCCAGCAGAGACCCCAGCCTCAAGAGGGAGCTGAACTTCATCAGAGCTCAGGTAAGATCTCGCATCAAGGCCTTTTCCAGTGCACGATGGAACACTTATGTTGAGTCCCTAACGACTGAAGACAACACCATTTGGAGGGCAACCTCACGTTTCCGTAGTCAGAAAACACACATTCCGACCCTTGTAGGTCCCAGCTCGAGGGCCATTTCTCATGCACAGAAGGCTGAACTGCTTGCAGACAGTCTTAGAAGTCAGTTTGAACCACACCACGACGTAATCGATCCTAGGACGGTTGCGATTGTGGACTCCAAGGTTGAACAGTTCATCACAACACCGACTCCTAGCACACAGACTGATGTCACGATAGACGAATTGATGACCCTTATTCAAAAACTGAAGAAGAATAAGTCTCCTGGGAAGGATCTCATCTCTCCTAACATGCTTAAAAATCTTCCTTCACTTCTTTATATTCATCTTGTGAAGCTCTTTAATCTCCTTCTCAAACTTAACTACTTTCCGCGGGCTTGGAAGGTGGCAATAGTCGCCCCCCTCCCCAATCCCGGTCTTGACCTTTCTCTTCCTGTCAACTATAGACCTATCTCTCTCCTTTCCTGTCTTTCTAAGCTTTTCGAGTCTGTGATTACGCGGCATCTGGACGAGCACTGCAACCTGAAGAACATTCTGATTCCTGAAAAATATGGGTTCAGGAAGAAGCATGCCACACAGCACCAGCTGCTTCGGGTTGTTGAACTCGTTCATGAGGCTCGCAGCAGACAAGAAAGCACTTCTATTGTCTTTCTCGACCTTCAGAAGGCGTTTGATAAGGTATGGATTAACGGACTGTTATTCAAGCTTATCAAACGCTCCTTCCCTCCTAATCTGAATAAAATTCTCCACTCGTACCTAACGGAGTGTAGCTTCGTGGTGCGAGTCTCTAACCTTCTTTCCTCTCTCAGTAATATTCTCAGCGGGGTCCCGCAAGGTTCCCTTGTCGGACCCAAACTGTTCAACCTTTACATTAACGATATTCCACGTTCCCCCGGTGTCTCCCTTGGCCTTTACGCCGACGACACGGCCCTGATCACACATCACAAACAGACACAAGTCGTGCACAACATTCTGCAAGGCTATCTGAACGAGCTGACGCAATGGTTAATCAAGTGGAGGATCAAGGTCAACGTGAGCAAGTGTGCCGCCGTCACCTCCCCCCCCCCCGGTATACCCCTTCCACTAACTTAATACTTAACAACGAGCCAATTCCCTGGCAATCTAGATACAAGTACCTTGGAGTGTACTTGGATTCCAAATTATCCTGGAAACCTCACATTGCTGATATCTGCAGAAAAGTGAAGATTTCCCTTACCCTTCTTCGTCCTCTTTTGGCTAGGAATAGCCGCCTGTCTGCTAAAAATAAGTTATTGCTGTACAAGTCCTATATACGTCCAATTATGACGTACGGAGCCCCTATCTGGGGCACCGCAGCGGAGGTTGACCTCAGGAAGCTTCAAGTACTTCAAAATAATATACTTCGTTCGTTCTATTGCTAATCTTCCGACCTACATCAAGTTAGAAGTTCTGCATAAAGACCTCCAAATTAGGCCCTTTTTGGTTCATGTCAAGAAATTATCTATCAAATTTCACAGAGGTCTGAGAAGCGTAAATAACCCTACGCTCGACAGTATCCCACGTTACCACCCTCGCAATACGAATGTCATTGCCGGGGCGTCCCGTGCGTGATATTTACCTCCGCCCTAAAAAGCGGAGCCGTTTAGCATAGTTTTATCTGCTCTCTTTTCCCATTTCTGTAACCCTCCCTAGCTTTTGGGAACTCGTGTAGTGTTGGCAAGTTCTTCCACCTTTTCTCTACTAGGCTTCGTTCATGTTCAAGGTCCCTGCGCTCCTCGGGGCGCCCCTCTTTCCTCTTCTCCTTCTTTCTCTCTGCTGGGAACCCACTTGGGCCCCAGCTCACTCCTTTTCTGAAGACTTGAGGGAAGGGCGGGACTGCGGTCCCCCCCCCCCCCCGAGCACACTTTTAGTCTATCTATTTTTCTGCACTGTCACTCTTATGCAATCTTTCCTTTTAGTCTGAAAGGGAGAAAATTTCCTCTCCTGGGTACTTCACTGATCTCTCTGACCCTGAACCTTGATTTCCGCATAAAGCAAATAAAGAACTGTCGTCATTCATCGGCGGTCATTGAAATTCAGGCCTGACATATTTATCATGTGATATTTTGGCGGGAGTTTGTTGTGGAGACTAGCGGCTTGTGTTTCACATATTTTTTGGAAATAAGCGAAAGTTATTACGCGCAATAAATGATCTCAAACCTGATGTCAAACTTATCGACTAGTTTCGCCACGAGATAGATAGCACCGGACCCACTCCGACGTCATGATGTGACGTCACCCGACGTCAATATCGACGATCAATAGCACAGACTACTATACAGACCCGTCACCTTCGTGAACTAAAGACTTCGTGACTACTTTAGATCTCGAAGGTGACGTACAGACCTGTCACTCTGGATAGTTTCGTTTTCGCGGCGGCCATTAGAGATAGACCAAACATTGGGTTGGCGCGCTCTTGGCGATGGTCTGGTTTGATTCGAGCCCTTGGCGATGATCTGGTTTGGGTCCAAGCGTCACCCCCGGTAGAAAAGGCCGAACTACTTTCCCCCCCTGTACCTCGTGACGTATTAGCTGTAGGCCCAATTCTGGCCTTCGAATTCGAATTCCTCCGTCTCAACTTTTCTGGGAAGTTCTCCCCTAGTAGAGTAGCCCACACAAAGAAGTATCGTATGTGCAGTGCAGTACGTGGGCTCGCGCGTGTGGATGCATAACGGTCTTTTTATCGTATTTTTGAATGTCTTATATGTTAGTTCATCATTTAATAAACATTTTGACCAGCATACCTTCGACTACATACCTTATAACATTGGATTACTAATTACCTTATTTCTGTAATGTGAAAAACGAAAAATGCTATTTAGAAGTAAGTGCTTACCATTTTTTGCTTATTATCATGTCATTTAAAATTATATAGAATTTTAAATATATGGCAATCAAATTATTGCTATTCAATTAACGCTAACTGGATTCTAAATTGTTTTGTTGCTAATTATAACGTCAACAAACCTTTTAGAGTTTTCTTAGTTTGTTTTAAAATTTTATTGTTGTCATATTAATTAAGAACTGCCCAGGTACTTGTAAAATTAAGCTTTGCTAAGTAATTGTAAAGTATTTAAAATCATTCAATGTTTAAAATGTATATTTTATCAAGTTAGCTTGTGTCATTATACAGCTATTATACATGTGTCATTATACATAAATTATACAGTCTCCTGCAAATATTTTAAAATTACTTTAATAATGTTGTTAGTTGTGTAATATTTTATAATAGACTAGCAGCATGTCCGTTCTTCATACTGACCATATAATACAAGAAACCTAAAATTCAGAATTTGATGTGAAGTTTTAATATTTAGAGTCTCAATTTTTGAAATTTTATAATAATTCTAATGAAATGAAAATAGGTGATCTCTACCGTGCTGAGATAATAAACAGACAGATAGATGTACAACATACAATTTTATGTATACTGTTAATAGCAGATATACCCGACATTGCCCATGATTTAATATATGTGCAAATTCCTGCAGTATTCTAAATGACATTCTTACTCAAAACATTCTATTAAAATATTTCATTTAATTCTCCTTTCTGTGTTTTCTATACAAAATTATCTTCAAGCAGATCTGAATAAAACATTCTCGTTTGAAAACAAATTATAAAATATATATGAAATTGGATCAATATAAACTAAAATAAAAGCGCTAAAATTGTATAAAAATGGTTATAAAATTTTGTTTTATATTGATTTCTTTATGATTTAAATCTTAAAAAATTTAATAATCGTCTGCCTAATAAACACATTTGATTTAATTGCGTTGCTAAGCATCATGATATAATTTTCTTAATAAATTTGTGGAAAATATATCATCTGCATAATTCTATTTTTATGGAAGGTTTAATTGTGGGATTTTTATTCATATCTCGACAATCCCTGGTCCTAGAAACTCGAAACATGGACTAAATTTTAAGTAGGGCTATTTCAAAGCTACCCACAGAATGTTCATGAAATTCGATGCAGCAGTTCTACCGTGATGATGAGATAGATAAATACACAGACAGATACATGTATTTTCAATTTTATTTATATAGATAAAAAAATGTCATTCTCTTTTTAAGATATTGTCAATAGTAAGAAATCGTAGCAATAAAAATGCTACACTAAAGTTATGAAAGTAAAATAATGTAAAATGGAATATTTCACACATCAAATAACATATTTTAACTGTTTGATAAGTAATTGCATATAAAAGATATAGTATCTTAATATATTGCACGTATATTTTTTATTATTTGTTATGGCATGCTGAAATTTTAGAAGAATAGGTTAGGAAGTCATTTGTGTTTAGGTTGGGCACATTTTATTTTTTATGTAGCGAGTTATTATGTTATTGAAAATTGTTAAAATAACTTGGAAAAAAGCAAAGTAACTAACTTACAATTTCAAGTTACCATTGTATATTTCATTATATTATAGTTAATGTTATTTTAATAATACAAAGCTAATTTAATCTTTCTTACATTTTCACTTCAATGGAATTGTAAATGAAATATTAATACCAAAAAGTTTTATTATACAGCTTTATTAAATTTTCAAAGCCCCTGAGGTATTTCAAACTCTATAATTAAGCAAAATTGTTTACAATTTGTTAATGTCTGGTAGTAAAAAAGGGAATATAAGATGTGCTATATTAGAAAACCTGAACTTCTACAATTTATAGTGCATAGGTTAATGAATGACATTCAACTAGTATTTTATCTTAATTCTAAATCATTTTACAATTTATAACAACAAAAAATGAATAAAATAAAATGAAATAAAAATAAATAAACACGTAAGCATATTAAAAGTTAAATTCTGAGTTTCTTTTTAATGATTATCTTATGATATTTAAAGATATAGTATTCAGTAATCATTTTAGTTTCTGCATACTTTATCTGTAAGTACGCATACTTTAGCTGAATGTACTGAAGAATTATTCAAATAAAATGCCTGATTAAGCAATAAATATACAGGGTTCTTTTTCAAACTTTTATTAAAACACTGACTGAATGGAATCCTTTCATCTTTGCTCCTACAGTGAATGAGTCATTATAAATATTTTATTTTAAGGAAATGTACAGCAATATTAAGATTTTAAATCACCCATTTTAATGAACATTATCGAAAATACTTCCAAATTTCATGAATATTATTTTCTTTACTGATAAATTATGATTCCTTTACATCGAACAGAGAATTAAAAGGGAAACAAATAGCAAAAGCTTCGATCGCGATCTGGAAGACCTACTCGCAGTGGGCCTACAAGCCAAGACGTCAAAAATTAGTGCTCCGGCCTCTGCTTTCGGAGGTGACGGTCCAAGCCGATTTTCAATGTTATAACCCTATTTCGCTCGGCGAAAACTTAGAACAACAGACTAGCGTGGTTTGAGTAACCGTAACGTGAAAAAGGATTATTTGTTAAGTGTTTAGATCATTTTATAGAAATGGATTGATAAAAGAAAACTGGTTGCGTTACAGGGTATGTAATTTATGTTTATTAAAATTGAAATAATTTTAGTTATCACCATCCTACATACGTGTTCATTATAAGTATACACGTGTTCATAAGTATACACGTGTTCATATAAGTATACATGTATTCATCATACGAAATTAGTGCTGTGTTGTTATTACTGCCGGATTAGACTAAATTTTAAGAGGTAGTGGTATAATTAGTTAAATATTTTCCGTATTTTTATAAAATGTGAAATAATTGATATTTGGATAGCTTTTTCTTAGTTGAATGTGATATAGTATGTGTATATATTTATGTAAAATTTTTATTAAGTGCCTTATGGTGAAAAATTCCCCCCCCCCTCGGGTAATTAATGATTGAGTTCCACAACTTCGATAGTGCATTTATGTAAATTTGATATTTACTATATGAATATTTTTATATTAAAAAAAAAAGTCTATTATCAGTATCCCAGAATAAATTAAGAACGATCAACACGCTAGTATACTTTTTAGACTGAAAGTATTATATAATATTTCAGTCTTTTGAGTATGTTAGCTTGTAATTTTTTGTGCATTATGTTTTATAGTGAGACAATGCAATGTGTGTATTTTTTAATCTATTTTATGATTATTTGAATTAAATATATAACTATGTTTATTTAAATATTCTTAAACTAATGAATATATTTATGTTGCAGATTAATGTATTTTTAAATCCTGATCCTTTCTATAGTTTCAAAAATTATAAAAGTACAGTCCTCAACATTTTGTTCCCCTCCCGTTTTAAAAAAAATCGCCAAGCGAGCGATAACGCGCCAAATCTGGCAGACGCATCGCACTTCAGTTGGTCCATCTGACTAGCGCTAGTGTCTATGGGACATCCCATGTTAGAAATGTTGCCATAGGATCCTATGGGAGTGAGCCTTCTGAATATAGTATTCTGTGATCAATAGTATAGTATAAGGCTCCTATATATACGTATATATAGTATAAGGCTCCTATATATATGGATTAAAAAAAGTTTACCTCTGTGTCAATTGTACCATTGACTTCTTGATGATCTAAAATGGATCCAGCCTTTAGGTATTTCACGTGTTTAGATTGGAGTAATGCAGGATGACTTTGCATATCACGGCTTCAAATTTCTCCAATTATCAGCTTCATGCTGGGACTTTTCAAAATATCCCTTTAATAAAGAGGATTCAAAATATTACAAACAAATTTTTGAAAACATTGAGAACAAAACTATCACTAGATGTTGAATTAGTATGTAATACCATCATACAAAATAATAGAAATTTACACAATTACAAATTTTTTTAATTTACTTTTATTTTGCCCTTAATTTTCAGCACATTTCATAATTTAGCAACCAGAACTTTAAATTTTATGTAAAAATTGCAAAAAAATGATACTCGGGAAAACAGATTCATTAAATTTGTAAACAGAAATAGTTTCAATAAAAATTACTATCAAAGGTACAACATACCTGAGTTGAATAGTGGCAAATTAAAAGAAAAAGTTTGAAATATTTTTTCAGCATACTATATCATATTTTTATTCATTATCTGTGCAGAATCAGCTACAAAAAGCTATTGTCCAATTCAACATTGTGGGTTAATTTGTAAGGTAAATTATTGATCTTCTAACTGGATTTAAAATTTAGCCTTCACATGTAGAAATATCTTAATATAGATAGCTTATATCTATCTTAATAGAAAATTGACTTTCTAGTATTCAGTTACTTTGAGAAATTATTTCAAGCTATATCAGGTATGCGATTTTTAATGTTACATAAATGCCATAGTATTTTAAAGCTTAAGTTTAACTATACTTGACAAGATAATATATCAATAATATAAATAACAAAATAGAAAAATCAATGAGTCAAAATAATGCATGCAATTCATATTAGTACAAACAAAATATAGTATCTGCAGAAATGTTAAAAATCTCTGGCAGCATAAGTCTGTGCTAACTTAAAATGAGAAATAGGTAATCAAAAATATATTTGCTTGTAACGTTGTAGTATGTACACTGAATACTTAATCATAAAACAAAATTATTAATTTTATAAATGCTTTGGAGACAATCAAAATTGCATGTTTTTATTTTTTTTTTTAATGCAGCATTCACATATTTCTACAAACAATTGTTAAAATTTTATATCAATGCACATATTTTATAAGTGAAATACAAAACAGTCGGTTAAAGTACAATAATATAATATTAAAACACAAATTTCAAAGTCAAATCTTGCTATCTTGGCGTTAAGTCATCGATAAACCCACGCCAAAATGCGATAGCAACCCTACAATTGCATTGCAAGAAAAAATCCTATTTAACTATTATAAAAAATTAATTTATTGAAAGTTCAGCTTTAAGAAACCAATTTTCAAACCTTCTTTTCAAGATCTTAACATACATTTACTTTTAAACAGACAAAAGGAAGCATAAAATATGAAACTACTTACACTGCGCAATTCAGATGAATGTCCAGGAATCTATCCATTTCTTCGGCAGTTTATAAAGCCATATTTTCCTATTCTCGGGATCTTGAGGAAATTTAAACATTTCCAACGTCTTCCTCCAATGATTAGTGCTATTTATTATACCACAATCACCCATTTTACACATAAAATACGTATCAAACATCAGACAAGTAACGTGCGCTCGCCATTGAAATAGCATAGGCAGACGATAACAGACAGTTACGGCAGGAGCTTCAATGGCGGTTGCGCCAGCCTGTCTATATAGGAGCCTTAGTATAGTAGCTTCAGAGAACTTCGCCTGTAGCAAGGTTACTATATCCTAAAATAGGTTGATTTTAGCGATGCGCTCGCTGTCATTGGCTACTGATCGTGACGTCCCCATCGAGTAAGTCAGAGCCAAGCCGCAATGGCGAAGCCCAAGAATCGCGTATTTTAAATATCCCAACTTCTTGTCACACGTCTCTTCCAAAATATTTTGACAAAATTAAAATCTCTATTAGAAATATCATCACCACCATCAAAATTGAGCCCGTTATTTGAGCCCCTATCACTTCTTTTATTTAAAATAAATTGCTTGTAGTCCAATATTGCCGCAAAAATTATCAACTGAATATAGACTACGAATCAGTGGCGAAGGTTTGCGATATTATTAATTATCGGTTGAGCCAATAAATTCGCCAAAGGCAAATACGATTGCCTTAAAACTTAGGTTTGCTAACAAACAATTGGAAAAATCACCCCCCCCCCCCCCCCACAAAAAAAAAAAAATATTTTTTCAAAAAACAATCAGTTTTCAATATTTCTCAAAACATAACAAAATTACCTCCAAACCTCAAAATTAATTGGTCTACTACATTGTTTCAGTGTTGTTCTTTTCCTTCAATTAAAAAAAAATCAAGCATGAGAATTTCAATACTAAATATTTTATTAATTTCAGGCTCTGAAATTCACCACCAAATTTCTCTATTTACATGTAGCCGCTTGTCCCTTCACATTCAGTCCATGTTTCTTTGTCGTATTTCTTTTTACTTTTCTTATATACATAATGTATAAGGAAAGTATTGTTGTTGTTGAAACCCAGACCGTCTGACCTACCAGAAAGGTGTAAGGTAACTGTTTGGACGGTCGAGAAGTGCCACCCAATTTAGACCGGAACCCAGTGGGGGAGGCATCCATAGGGACCGTACTCTCCTTCCCCTACCACCAACCTCTCGGAAGGACTTTCGGACCCACATGTTTAACGTGATCGTACTCCGCATGAACACGGCGGCAGTTTTGGCAGTGGCTGGAATCGAACCCGGGCCTACCGAGTGCAACTCCAGTGCGCTAACCAATGGGCTACCGCGCCCCCAGGAAAGTATTGTGACGGGGTCGAAAATTCGAATTCGAGTTTTCGACGAAAGAGCACGTTTCAAGCATCCCTGATCACGAATCAAACATTTTTGAAGTGATGTCTGTGTGTGTGTGGGTGTGTCAGTGAGTCTGTGGAGACGATAACTGACGGACGAATGGGCCGATTCGAACCAAATTTGGTACAAAAATCACAATCCGTAAACACTGGAAGCTTATTGTTTTTATACGCAATCGAATATTCAGCACCCCTCTAAATTTTCAAATGAAATTTTGAAAATATTGTCAAAAAATCAAAACCACTAATAAAGTTACGCAAAGAGACATTTCTTATGCAATTTTTCATTAGAAAACGATTGACATAAATTTTAGAACGCTAACATAAACCGTTCTCGAGATATTGCACATTTTTCAAAAAAATAATCAAAAAGTCATATAAAATAAAAAACATATTTCCTATTGAGAAACATGTTCACTTTTCATATGTAATACCATGCGATAAATTGGGCGACATCATTCTCGTGGATCTAGCTCGTTCCATTCATGAAAAAAGATACTTCGAGTAATACTTTTGTATTTGAACGCCAATAGTCATTTATCTGCTGTAAGAATAACTTATTTCTTCGTCCATAACGCTTGGCGAGATTTTGGCGACGAATTTGGCGGAATGTCGCCAACTTGGCGATTTTTTTAAATGTTGCCAAATTAACGAAAATCTCGCCAAATGGATAAAAATGACGCTAAATCAATGAAAATGACGACTAATTGTCGAAAATTCAATATCTTGGAAAGAATATTAGTATCTACTATAAGAAAAACCTATTTTTTTTACTGTAAAAGTAGTAAATTCATTACATCATATAAGGAAAGTTATGTGTTGCCCACAACAGATTTTTTTGGGGGGTGATATGCTAGTAATAGTAGAAAGAGCACGTTTCCTCACTTCTCTGGATACACATCTCGTTCTTCTTTCCGATTTCGTGTTTACAATACAATTTTCTTCGAAATTTTTACTTAAAAAATCATAGTTATAAATTTGTTGGAGTGCTTGGCCTTGGACTAGAAGTATTCAATTTCTGAGATGGAACAGCAATGAGGTTCAATCTTCTTGACGGGGCTAATTGTAAAATTTCAGCTCTTAAATCTCTAGCATATTCCTCCTCCACAAAATGCTCGGAACATACACATGGATTTGAAAAATTCACTTTATCCAATCTTTGGCACTTGATGTACCATTTTTTTCGCATAGATTCATCTTTAGGGAAACTATGAAAAATAATTCCCATACCTTTTGTGTTGCGATTTGTGTTCTTACATGTAGTAATTGCACAATTCGGCATGATGTTAATCAAATTTTATAAAGTACTAAATAAAAGTAAAATAGCTACACTTGAATGTGTAAAAGAAATCAAACGATGCAAAACAATATGTAAATCCAAGGTCAATATAAACAACGAAACGGCGGGAAGAGCAGCAAGCAATCGAGAAATTTTGACTCGATGATGACGTCATGCGCAGATTCCGAAAACAGGTGTCGCGTTGCGCATCGCTTTTACGGTCCCCCCTGGTCTGTAGTTTATAATACGAACTCATCATCACTCAGCTATTAAATTTACTATCGTATATTAGTATTATTAGATAGTTTAGAATATTAAATTCTAAGTTATAGTTGATGTTTAAAATGAACTACGCCTGTGCAAGGAGTATTTTGTTTTAATTACGAGCTCCGTATTATTCAAGGAGATTTAAATATATATAAATCTCCTTCGTATTATTGGATAGCATAGAATATTAAACTCTATAATTGATGGCTAGATGTGATATATAGATATAATTTAGTCATTTTGAGAGCCATGTGTCAATGGTACCTAACCAATTTTCCCCATTTGAAAAATTGTTCTACATAGATGCAATTTAAAAATTATTTGCTTTGTTTATATTATGCAACTCACCAAATCAATCTCCTTTTATTAGTTATGCATTAATTAGAATGTCAAAATGAAACATTGTTCTTTGCAACATGCAAGTTGTCAAGTTCAACTTAAAATTCACAATCATGTGCAAATTCCTATAATATACTAAATGACATTAATCAAAATATTCTATTAAAATATTTAATTTAATGCTCCTAAAGAGAAGTTTAAGAATATCTGTTCTAGCTGTACAAAATTATCTTCACTAGCAGATCTGAATAATAAAATGTCCTGGTCTTGTTTGTAAACAAGTTTACAAAATATATGAAGTTGAATAAATATATGCAAAATAAAAAAGCTAAAACTGTATAGGACCCATACTACAACTTATGAGTTTCTAAAATCTTTACAAACAGATGACGTAATAAATCGAAACAGATGAAACTCTAAAAACAGATGACATAATAAATTGAAAATATCAATAATTCCGTAATCTTAAAACCTAAAAGGCCCTAATTGATTCCAATATATGCCAAAATATGTGCTAATATACTTGTACTGCTTATATTCTCGTAGAGTAGAAGCAGCAGTGTATTCTTGGGGGGGGGGGGCCCAGGCCTCCCTACTTTTCAAGGCTTTTTATTGTTAGGCATATTTTTCATTTAAAATAACCCTGGCATAAGCAAATGCTAAACAGTTGGGCCCCCCACTTTTTAGAGTCAGGATAAGCCACTGAGTAGAAGATATACCCATGCATTTGTAGAAGATTACTTGGTACTACGTGCAATATATGAGTTTCAACAATTTTTGCAAAAATAAAACAAGAACATAAACTGAAAATATCAATAATAATAATGTCTAAACCTGAAGACCATAATTGATATAATCCAGTCAAAAATGCAATATCGGTGAAATTTATTTTATATATATATCTTTATTATTTAAATCGGAAAGGATTTAATAAAAATCAGCTGGCTAACAAATTGGATTTAAATTTGTTGCTAAACGACATGATAAAATTTTCTTCAAATAAATTGGCGGAAAAAATATCATCTGCTTAATGCTATATAAAAGGTTTGATTGATTGTTTTTAATAAATATCTGGTCAACCCCTGGTCAAACTCAAAACATGGACTAAATTTTAAGTCAGGATATTTCAAGGCTATCTACAAAATTTCATTTAAATTGGGTTCAGTTGTTCTCCCTTGATGATGAGATACACATACAGACAGATTTTCAATTTTATTTATATAGATTTAGAGATATAGATTTAAAATAAGCAAAATGAGTAAACTTGCATTATATCTATTAAAAGTCTACATTTGGATAATTTTAATCCAGAATCAGTCATTCATAAATGATATGGTTCAGCTGACAAATGTAAATATGTCAATAGCTAGGAAGATATTGTTATCCACTCAAAAATTTTACTCAATTTTGTATTTTTATTATTTTCTTATATATCATTATCAGCTTATGTAGGAATGTAAAATTTGTATTTACACAAGACTTTACAGTTATGTGCATATTTATGTTATTTTATATTTTTGACATAGCAATTGCATAATCTATATAAAGAAAATTGAAAATCTGTCTGTCTGTCTCATTATCACGGGAGATTGGCTGAACCGAATTTAATGAAATTTTATGGGTAACATTGGAATAACACCACTTACAATTTAGTACATGTTTCGAGTTTCTAAGACCAGGGGTTGTCTAAATATTAAGATATTAATTAAAAACTAACAATTAAACCTTCCATAAAGATAGCATTATGCAGATTATATTTCTTCCACCAATTTATGTGAAGAAAATTATATTATATCACTTAGCAATGGATTTAAATCCAATGTGTTTATGCAGCAGAAGAGTTTTATTAAATTTTTTCCGATTTAAATAATAAAGATATGTATACATATGAAATAAATTTCATTGATATTGCATTTTTGACTGGATTATATCAATTACGGTCATTATTATTATTGATAGTTTTGGGGCTTATTGATAGTTTCAATTTATTATGTCATTGTTTTACTTTGGCAAAAATTGTTGTAACTTGTAGTACGTAGTATGGAAAATCTTCCACAAATGCATGGGTATATCTTCTAATCTATGAGAATATAAGTAGTACAGGTATATTGTCATATATTTTGACATCGATCTTCACTTTCATGTAACAGAAGATAAATTTAAAATAATAGTACAAGGTTTCACTTCTATAAAAATTACTAACTGTAAGATTTAAAAATTTTCAATCTTTATAAGACATAAATTGAAAAATGGAGTTGTGCTAGAGAATGTATCAAATATAATACTTACCCTTATCCTTATGTAGAAAAGCTTTGTGAAGATAAAACGTTCATGTTTATTTTCTGAGCTAGGGTTACCGTTCTACTGGTTTTAAGTGCCAATTTTGACAAGTATTGGCTGCAATAATGGCCAGCTATTGTAAATCGAATGAACATATGTGAGAGTTAATTAAGGTATAAAATGTTAAAAAGTTTTGTGTGAAGGATAAAACTTTGGTATTTTAATCTTTTGGCAGAGGAAAATTCTAAATAACCAGCTTAGGAAACCAGTAAACAGTTAGCAAAGCATCCTGATAGCTATGAGACGGCACTGGTGCGTCATCTATTGAAGATTTGAAAAACTACAAATTATTTAGATTGTTTTCATTTTTAATTGGTAGTTTATTATTTTATTAATCTTTCTCGGATTTTCCTCTGCCAAAAGATGCTTCATATTCCATTCTATCACCCTCTGCAAACTGCAAAAAGATTTGAGCACGCATTATTGCATGGTTATGTTCAAGAGAATAGCCTATACCTTAACATGGATGGAAAAAAGTCGAAGTCCACCTTAAATACAAGTTTGTGCTAATCCGGAGACCAAACCACCGCACTTTCAGCTCATTCACAAAGTCGCAGCTAAGTGTTCTGATTGCAAGAGCTTTATGTTGTAATCTGGTAACCTCCTGTATCCGTGTTTTTCGGCGGTAATTGTGTAACATTCAATAAGAATATTCACGAATTTGATGTAAGAATACGTTTCTGTGGTTCCTGCAGTTTTCCGATGTAGAAGCACATTTCTTTTGCCATAGTTGCATGTGCTTTTATTATTTGATTTTTTGTATAAAATTCTACTATAATTTGGAAAATAAAAGTTTGATAGAAGTGATTAATTGATATGTTATGAAAGGGATTATGTGTGATAAGTATGTTTGCCCTAAATGTGGAGATGAAATTAAATTGAATGTGAGAGACCGAACGACTGATTTGTTTGAATGGAGCGTTTTTAGCATTTCAGCCAGAAGAGGAGTTCTGAAGGAGTCAGTGTTTTTTTGTTTAATTTATCCCATGTTTTGAAATTTGGTTTCTATTTTTCTGTGTTTAGAAAATTGCTTCCTCCTTTAAACGTTCTTAATCTTTTCAGTTAGAGTACAAACTTTTTTATAAGTATCAATTTTTTGAAATTTTGTTGGAGTACAAAATTTTTTCTAACACGGATCACTGGTACATTCGTTCCACAGGTTTCGACCTTTAGGTTGAACCCCTGACCCTACATGGACCACTGGTACATTCGTTCCACAGATTTTGACCTTTAGTTACACTTTCAAGAATCGTGGTTGATATCTGCTAAAATGCTGTTACAACCATATTTAATGCAAAATGAAAAACTAATTTTTATTTATTTACACTAAACTTCTCCAAATCGTACCAGGATGGAAAAGCATTTGATGAAATAGTGCTCCCATTTCACAATAAATTTGAATATAGTAAAAAAGTTTCATTGCTGTATAAATAGAATTATAAGAATCACCATAATAAATATACAGGGGCAGTCAAAGGTGATACTTATCGAAGTGGTTAGGCTACCTGCAAGCGCGGTTGCGGAAACGATGCAATTTGGCTGCCGTCAAGTGCGGACGCACATTGAGCTACCTGCCAGTGGGCTACCGTCAAATTAACCGGATGATTGTTATCTTACGGCGGAAGTTAGCAAATTATATGTCGTTTACTAACGTTAGACGACAGTGTTATTTAAATTGCAATTCTTCAAATATATTTAAAAATAAATTACCGATAAAAGAGTCGAATTTTACGGTTTCTAGCTCGTACAAATGTATATATAACATTAAAATAGAGCTTGAAGAATGGAGCGATTCCTTTTTTCCACTTCTATTTTTCTGATAATAGAATATAATAATCTTTCCAAACTTTGACAAGAAGTATTTGATCATAAAATTTTCTAATTAATAGACCCTAGCTGGACTCCCCCACCCCCACCCCCCTTGTATGCTGGGAAACCCGGCCCGGACAGAAAAATTAAGTACACATGTGAGGGGACGGGGGCCCGGAGAGGCCCCTTCCGTCCTCGCTTTCTACGGGCCTGCATGTGTGTGCTTTGTTTTGAAGAATAAGAGAAAGGTACAAGTGACATTTTACTCCTTCTCAGAAAAACGCTGGTAAAGTTGTGAAGAAAAAATATAAATTATTTACGCAAGTACTTCTAGTGACGGAATATGATTTAATAGCACTAAATTTATGTTTAACTTATCTTTCAGCAAATTGTCTCTTCCATTTCATAATATTCAGCCATTCAATTACAAGCAGCTATTTTTTTTTAAATAATTTTAATATTATATATAATAATATATTCTTAAAGATTTAATTATAAACCGGTTTTTCATTTCTATAATTATGTAATAATGCATATTTTATGGATATAATAAACTGAGTAAATTATTTTTAATTTTTGTTATAAATTTTATTTTTTTCATAAGTGGCAAAAAGGTTTCCCATCTGTAAGTATTTAAAACGAATTCTAATATAATATTTAATAATATATTTTTCAAAAGCATTTTAAAATTTGTTCTTATAATTTAATAATTATTTTTTCCTGCTATTTTTTTTGTTGTTGTTGTTGAGACCCAGACCGTCCGACCTACCAGAAAGGTGTAAGGTAACTGTTTGGACGGCCGGGAAGTGCCACCCAATTTAGACCGGAACCCAGTGGGGGAGGCATCCACAGGGACCGTACCCTCCTTCCCCTACCACCAACCTCACGGAAGGACTTACGGACCCACATGTTTAACGTGATCGTACTCCGCATGAACACGGCGGCAGTTCTGGCAGCGGCGAGAATCGCGCGCTAACCACTGGGCTGCCGCGCCCGAAAAGAGCCAACAACACGCGGTGTTCCCAGGTGGTCACCCACCCAAGTACTAACTGCGCCCGATGCTGCCTGACTTCGGTGATCTAACGAGAACCGGTGTTTTCAGCACGGTACGGTCGTTGGCCTGCTATTTTTTTTTTTTTTTTTTTTTTTTAATGTTTTAATTTTATCATTAAAAAAATTCTGTTATAGATAAAACAAAACATAATTACTTTATAACTTTTCTTTATCAAGAAAGAAAATATTTAAAAATAAACTACTTTAAAAAATTAAAAATATACTATTTTTAGATCTCACTAATGCATATATAGCATTAAAATAGGTTTTGAAAAATGGAATTTTTCCCTCCTATATACATATAGGAGGAGGGGATTGGGGGCTTTGATTTTATTGAAATTATTTTCATTATTACATGTTAGCTGGAATAATATGTCCAATGACGTTTTAAAGTATGTATTCTTATATTACAACTACATTCAAACATATATTACACAACATAGCTTTAAAAAAGGAAAATTTCTTATACTTGTATATTGCAGTCAGCATAATATCGACCTAAACGGAATATAACGCTACTTTCCACCGGAAGACAACCGTCCGACTAATTTGACGGAAGTCCACTTGCAAGTTTCCTACTACAACTTCATCCGCGACCGCACATGCAGGCAGCCTAACCACAGCCGATACTTATAGATGTTATGTGATGAATTACTGCATAAAGTTTCTATGAACCAACCATATATTAAAAACAAAATTTTTTTTTTTAATTTCTATTTAAAAAATTAAATTCCATTTAATAAACATAAAAAAAAAAATAATTATAAATACTGTATTTCTGAATGTAAACATTTGAAAAATGAGTATAAAAAAAAAATTCCAAATATAAATGTTTAATATCTCATACATTATGCCTTTTTATACTTGCCAATAGGCATCTCTGATTTAGAAAATTTACTCTGGTATAATGATTTGCCTTATTTAATAAATAAAATTTACAACCATGTGCACTTAATTAACTGCATTCAGTTTAAAATGTATTCAAATATGCTATGGATGTTTTTTTGCTAAAGAAAATTTACAGTAGTCTAATATTCAAAACCCCTTATAGATTGTTTATTGTAGCTAGGCCATGGGGGGGGGGGGAATTAGGATATGTCTCTCCTTTGCTTTTATGCAGCCAATATTGGCATGTTATATAATTAGTAATGTGAAAGTAAAAAATACTAGAGATTGGAAGTAAAAATAAACATTGAGGCATGTCTTATATTTTACAAACATGTCATATATTTTACAAACATGTCTTATATTTTACAATATGAATGCTCCGCTCCATTGTCTTTAGAATTTTCATTGAAAATTTTACTTTTAATATTTAGTTTTTCACTGTGTGAAGGTTTTTCAAATTTGCTTTTTTTATTTTTTCTCTCTTTTTTTGTTGTTGAGCAGAATCTTTTCTGTCTTTCTGTTTTTTTATTATGGGGTTGTTTATTTTTAATTTCCAAATTACATGGACCAGGAATAGCATTGGCTAACTGTAAAGTTAAACTTGCATTCTTAATGTGCTCTGTCGTCTTGATTAGAATATCTCTATTATGACAATTTATTATTTGGTTGTACAACTGCCCATATTTTTCTAATAAGTTATCTTTAATTTGCTGTATATCTTTGTTTTCAACATTTATAGATTTGAAGATAAAATTCCTGTTGAAACAATCACCTGTTTCTAAAGTGGGTTTCTCAATGTCATTAACATTATCCATACTGTTGGGATCATGTTCACTACTAGTAATAGTTTCTTTTTCTTCATTATTTGCTATCAGATGAATATGCTTACATATATTTGTTCCTGTAAGGCCATCAGAACAGTTACATGTATATGAATGTAAACAAATATCACATGGCAGACACTTAATTTTACAATTATTTGTGCATGGAGTTTCAATTCTGTAACATAAGTTATCCGATACAGCTGTATCAGCTTTTAAACACATTTCTGATTTTATTTCCCATGTAGTTGTGGATGTTTTACATTTCAGTGTTATTGGTAGCTCCATTGCTGATTTATGTCTTCTATTAATTTCCGTTGTTTTACAATTATTTTTGCCTTTTTCTAATTTAATTAATCTTTTCACTGCTGTGTCACATGAAAATTTTAAGAGGTATGACAGACATTTATCGAGTCTTTTTCCCTGCTTTCCTCCAAAATAGCTCTCTCTATATTTTAAAGTCTTATGGAAAGCCTCAACAAACATATTCGTATTAATTCCAGAGCCTACCCTGAAACATTTACCCCACTCTTCTTTTATGCCTACCCACTCACGTTTAAAATATCTTCCTAATTCTTCTGTGTGAGGATTTTCCTCTAGTTGCATACAAATTTCTTTTAAAAGTTTCTCAAATTCATTTTTGTCATTTACTTCCAAAAGTGTACAGAGCCCTGTATACACATCTTTTGCGGTATCTTTTTCTTTTATTTTATTCAGCTGCCTTTGCCAGTCCTGATGAACATGCCAGTGACATAAAAGTTTCTTTGTTTCTCCCTGAAATACTGCATTCCAACTAGTATAATATTGTGGTGCTTTATCACTCATAAAAATTGCTGGAGAAATGTTCCCTACTTCTTTTATTATCTGTTTAAAGAACAGAGTTAATGCAATTGATGTTTCCTTATTTGAAATAAGCCACACAACAGGAATTCCCTCTCTGTATTCATCAATAACAAGAAGAGTTATTAAATTAAAATAGTAACTATTGGTCCCATGTGTGGCATCAAGACACACTATATTATTACCAAATTCTTTCAACATTCTCTTTTGAAAATTAGTCATTATTCCCAGTGCAAAGTCATTTTTATTTAATAGACAGAGTTCACCATTTGGGTAGTAAAACATATCTTCTCCTTGCCTTTTATAGAGTATAATATTTCCTTTCTCTAAATTGTCTTCCACGTAACAATCTACACTAATATGGTCTTCTGCACTTTTTTCAATTCCATAGGCTTTAGAAATATTGAGAAGATCTCGTTTGGTACACAAATGCTTTCTTTCAATTTCATCTAATTCTCCTGTTGAAGACCCAGACCACACGACCAACCCAAGGGTTTATGGTAGCAAGATGTGTGGCCGGATCTACTTCTCCTGTGTAAATATTTTGAAGGATGCGAGAATGTTGTACACCCTGTGACAGTTGGCTTGCTATGGTTTCCCTATCATCTTCAGGGATGCGTAAGTAAGCAAGCTGATTTTTATGGCCATAATGCAACGGGTCGACTGTAGCAGTCACTTTTTCCTATTCTTTCTCTATGCAGACTTTGATCCTTGCAGGACAACTTGCACCAATCTTGGTAAGGCCTTGAGATTTTTCATTACGTTTTCCCAAAGATCTGGAGGCATACATTCCAGGCGTGTTACAATAAAAGTATTTTATTGTATGCGTCGACTTTTCTGTTGTTGAACGTATAATGAAAGCAGCTTTTGTACTTTTTTCAAATGCCTTTTTCCATATTTTAAATTCTAAAATAAGAAAAAGAAAATTATAACAAACATAATATTTAACATTTTTAAATTATGCAACTGTAACAAACAACAAAATTCATTAACTGTATTCACAATGTATGTATATATCAAGGCTATGGAGGGGCAGAGTCTATAAAGATATAGACTTCAATTCCAAAATAAAATTATTGTTGCAAACATGTAATATTCCTTCACTGGAGTCTTTTTTTTTAAGACAAGACAGAAAAAACACCCGTACAGACATTCTTTCCCTATGGAGAGTTTATAAAAAGAAGTCATCCCTCAATAGAACAGCAGTTTATGTGATACATCAACTGTGATTTTTATCAATGTTTTTAAAATAGTAGCAGCTGTTTTGTGAAATGACTTTCGTCAATGTTTTAAAAATAGTATTGCATATTTTGTGAAATTAATAAAGTATTTAAGTTTCGTTTTACTGTGTATTGTTTTTGTTTATGCTGTGCTTGTGAATAAACGTGTTAGTTATCCAGAAATTTGGTCTTATTCTTGTATCCTGAATGCACATCCATGGTTCCAGAGGATACACCATAACAAATTGGTGTCTGGAAACTTAACTAGCGGTTATGGCTCTGCCAACTAGATAAAAAATGGAGGAACAGTTAAGTGAAATGATGGAATTTATGAAAGCTATGCAAGAAGCCATGAAAGCTGCCCGAAACGAGATGAAAGACGGTCAAGAAACAAGGAAAGAAGAGATTAAAGCCATGAAAGACTTCAGTGAGGGAATATTACATGTTTGTAACATTAATAAAATTAATTTTGTTTGAGAATATTTAATTTTTTTATAGATACATTTTTTGATAAAACAAAAGTTATACATGTGGGAAATTAAAAATAATTATAATTACATAAGTATGAAAAGGATGTTTTAGATTCATAGTATTATATGAGACTGTGATCAGGCAATCAGCCTGTTTAGCACACAATAATGCAAAATTTTGTCTACATCGCATGGAATTTGTCAATGTAGATAATTTTGTCTAAATTTTTATATATTATAGTAATAATCATAATAGGTGCTATATTTCACATGTATAAGTGCTGTTTTTTGCACATTAATGACAAAAACAGAAGATCCCGCAAAAAACTACTTATTAATGCATTTGCTATTTATGTCGAATAGAGGTATCAACTCCACAACCTTGACATATACACACATTTCTGCACCTGATAAATTTAGTGCCCAAGGGGGAGTGTGACCCCCCCCTTGACCTCCTCTATGGGTGACCATGACTTCATATTTAATAAAATGATTGTAGAGTTCATCTAATTTAGAAATAAGAAAACGTTTAAAATGTCTTGTATTCATCTTACATAGGTAACATTTTAAAATCTCATGCATTTCATCCATTCTTTGTATTTTTATGTGAAACTATTTTATTTTATTCACCAATAAATAAAACTTATTGAAATAGAAGTTATGAAAATGCGAACATACCTGAATAATTTTGAAAATCATTATCATGTTTTATTTCTTCCATGCGATGAACAGTGTGCAAATGATTGCGAAAATCATCCAGCTTCAGTGCTGTAAAATTACAATTTTTTTTCTTTACAAACATAATTTGTTTTTTCAGCAACTGGTGAACATTTTTTTTTATGTCTGTAAAAGGTAGATTTACTGGAAAATATCTTTTTGCAATTCCACATTTTAGAAAACTTTTCCGTTTTCTGTGAGTTTTGGGCTTGTGAAGTGTTTGGTCCATCATTAAGCTTTGGATCAGTATTCATATTTCTCAAAAAGAAAAAATTCACGAAACTTAAATTTGCTGCGAATGCTAAATAAAAACTCCGCTAACCAGAATCAGCGTGTTCCCTACGTCATTTGCATCATCGTCAGTAGTGGTTCCTTGTTGGTCGAATCGGAGTGGGTCCGGTGCTATTTATCTGCTCGTGTTTCACCTACTAACAGAAATCGGTAGCAGACGAATTTAATTTCGTCAGTAATCAAATGTAAATTTATCAAATTAGAATGGTTATCAACTTAAACAGGAGTTATTTTCAAATTATATAGTTGAATATTTTACATAATTATTGGAATGGAGTTGAAATATGGAGTCACATTTTTACTTACTTCAGATTTTATTATTTATTTATTCGGAATAAGTTATAATCGTGCTGTGGAATTATCAACAGCGTATTACTCCGTGAACTATATATTCCAGCTGATACATGAGTTATTTCCATATCATCAAGGCTAACTAAAAAGACTTTCTAGTTAGCCTTGCATCGCTTTAGTTTCTGGAAGGATTTAAGCCTTTCCAGAGTCGAATTCTGTGGTGTATTTTTTCTTTTTCACTGAAATTAAAATGTTTAAAAAAATATTTTTCATTTTCAGATGGATCTTCATGAACCAGTGTTTATTTGTAAGTAAAATATTTTTTTCTATATTAAAAACAGGAATTTACTTTTGTATCATGTATCTTTTTCATTTTGTTTATTGTAGTTTCTCTAGATATTTCTGTATAATATTATATTTATTATGACTAACTGACTTTAAAATGTATGGTTAGGTTTCAAATTTGACGATTCTCTATGTATAAAAAACACTATTGTTTGCAAAATTGTTTTAAAAATATTTACTTTTGTACCTAATCTATTTTGTTTATTGTAATCTTTCTTGTTATTTCTGTTGTTGTTGAGACCCAGACCGTCTGACCTATCAGAAAGGTGTAAGGTAGCTGTTTGGACGTCCGGGAAGAGCCACCCAATTTAGACCGGAACCCAGTGGAGGAGGCATCCACAGGGACTGTACCCTCCTTCCCCTACCACCAACTTCTTGGAAGGACCTTGATATTTCTGTAAAATATATTTATTATGACTAACTTAAAAGTATTTAATTTAATGCCTAAGGTTAAATTTGACAAATTACGTGTTCTCTACGTATCAAGAACACTATTATTTGAAAAATTGTTTTAAAAATAAAATTTACTTTTGTACTTTTTCTATTTTGTTTATGATTGAAGTGTAGGTGTCACGTTGGCCGCTCCCATACTTACTGCTAGAACCCTGTTTCAATATATGCCCTTTATTGTTAAATATAGATAAATTTACATACTTGGGAGTTACCTTTGACAGACAATAAGTTGAGTTGGAGGCTCCAAATTTACAATATAATCGAGAAGGTTGAAATACGACTACGCATTCTGCAAATGACTACGATTGGCTGGTTGTGTTTGGGGGATGCGCCTGAACAACCTTAGAAATCACATATAAAACATTTATTTTACCTGTTATTACTTATTGTGAAATTTTAGTAACTGCCCCGAAGAGCTTGGTCGAGAAATTGGAGTTACTACAAAATCAGGCCCTCAGGCAGATTGTTGGTGCGGTAAAGACAACTCCCATTGACTCAATGTTGCTCTTGACAAATAATAGACAATTATTGAGGAAAAAGCTGTTTTGCTGTATGAAAAGCTAATAAGAATTGAAGTGCCCTTTTGGGACTGTTATGAAAATGGGCAAAGGCACCTGAAGACATAAAGCTGTTTTCTACAGAAGGTTTTAGAGTTAAGAGCAAGCTGATCTTGAACTTGATGCGCGTATTGTTCAGGGGGTTTTGAAACCTCGTAATCCCTTGAATCATGTTGAGAAAATTACTAATCCGAATCTTGTCCAGCCTGTTCTTAAGAGTCAGTTCCCTCATGAGAGCTTGCCCTTGAGACCATCTATACTCTCTATCCCGAACCTGAATTGTTACATGTTTATACCGATGGCTCTTTGACTGAATGTTCAACCAAATGTTGGAGCAGGAATATACTCTTCCATTTTCTCTTTTTATATTATTGTAGGAAAACGAAAAACTGCTTTTGACGGAGAGGTTATGGCTATTTGTGTGGCACTAAGGCAACTTGTTGTCCCCAGACGTAATAACAACAAGGTGGTCTTACTATCGGATTCCAGATCTGCCATTCAGGCTATCGGGTCAAATGAAGTACCTATCTCTAGGGATATCTTAGAATGTCAAATCCTCCTTGAGAGATTGAGGGCAGAGGGAAGGCACATCGTTATTCAGTGGATCCCTGGGCACTGTGACATGTTCGGTAATGAACAGGCAGATATGTTGGCTAAGAAGGGCACACGGATAGTCCAACAGCCAACCACAAACTACTCATTTTATTCTATAAAATTTTATATCAGAAATCACATGAGACTTAGATGGAAAACGGAACTCACTTCTTGTATTTCCTCGAGGAGTTGGAGGAATATTCTGAACCAAAAAATTTCAAATAAACCTCATGAAAGGGCAGTCGCAGAATTCAGGCTTGCAGTTGGCCATGACTATCTGACGAGTCATCTACACCACATTGGCATTTATGACAGCCCAAATTGCCCGTTCTGTAGTATGAACAGGTACCATATCAAGGGATGCTCAGCTTTGCGTGGAGACTCCGAGGTGAGAAGATATTGGAGTGCTAGAAACCCAAGGTTTATAGAATACTACTAGTAGTATTCCATAAACCTTGCTAGAAATCTGCTGATGAGACTTTTGATTGACTTTTGTTTTTGTTGTCTTTGTTGTAAGACGTTTGTCATTTTCTCTTGCCATTGGAAATAATAATAAAAAAAAATATATATGCCCTTTTTCTCCAACGACTCATCACTTTCTTCCATGATTTTACTTTCCCTATTTCCCTATACAACACTTCTAATATTCGGGGATTTTTGTTTGTTTGGTATTTTATAGCCATGGTTATTTATGTTTAATTTGAGGAATAGGCATTCGATATTTCTTGCTTTTTTTATTTAGGAAATATTCCTTTAAAGCTTCGAAAAGTAATTTTCCATCTTGTCTGTTACGTGCTTGAATTTTTTTTTTTTTTTTTAAACCAGGCTTTTTCCCTAGCAGACAAATCAAAGATATAATTTTTGGAATAAAAAGGTACTTAAATTTGATTAACTGCCAATTTCTAGCTAGTGCTAAATTTTTCTAATTCGTTTCGCATGTCAATTTCAATAATCTAAATAATTAACGCCATTGAATTCAGCATGACAAAGCAAAAGAACTTATAACCCAGAGCGAGCTGGAACTAGGATAATTTCTCCAGTCCCCCCCCAAACAAAAAAAAAAATTGAGTAGGAGGGGTTGAAGGACCATTAAATAAAAGCATTTTCTTAAATGCTTTAATTTTGGGGTCTAAAATTTTGGTCTTCCAAATTTGAATTTTAGAAAAACTAAAATGGACCTTTTTCCTATTTTGCTTAAGAAACTTAAAGTCTGAATTATGCTGCTGAGAATGGAGTGTCCCTATTATCTAAACATTAAGTCAAGTTTATACCAGGAAAAGAAAAGTTGGATATCATTCAACTTCAAATATTTCTAATGAATGCTCCAGCCCGTTAGTCTAGTTTAAGAACTGTAAACGATTGTCTTTGTTAAAAGTGTAACATACAGCAATTTAGTAGTGTTATCAATCAGTTTTGAGGGCAAGAAACAGCCACCATTTTCAAGAGCAACCACATCATTAAAAACAAAAAAAATGTCTCTTTTTATTGACTTTTTTTGTAAAAAAAAAATATTACACTCCTATTACAAATCAGTGAACCAACCGGTTTCATGCTTTTTAACACACTTCATCACAAAATAGCTGATACTTGCAATGTTAGCAAATAAACACTACATGCCACATTTGCATTTAAGTGCACTTCTGTGGAGACTAACTAGTCTGAAACTCCACTTTTTGGTCAGTGCTGCGAGTATGACATTTATAAAGCTTCAAAATTTAAAAATATTATTCATGCTATAGGAAATGCACTTATCTAAAATAAATTTTAAAATAATTTTTGAAATATTTCTGGTTGCAGGGAGTACCATGCTTCCTTAGCAGCCAATATAAGTTCCTTAACAGAGTCATATTGCTTTCCATTCTTGTAAATTTGACGGGTTAAGGTACCCCTGACATTCTCAATATGGTTCAAATCTGGACTCAAAGATGGCCAGTCCAAAACTCAGATCTTTTTCTCTAAAGCCGTTGTTTGGTAGAACTGGAGGTGTGTATGGAGGTATTGTCATGCTCAAATTCCCATTTAGACCCACCAAGAAACTCACCGAATGGAAGCAAATGTTGTTGAAGTGTTTCTGGATACTTCATTGAATTTTGTCTTCCTTGAACTGAACAATGGTAAAGGAGGTCGAACCATTAAAACCAAATGCTCCCCAAACCATCACAGATTTACCTCCCTGTTGTCTGCTAAACAGGGTCCTTTCCTCTTTCCTGAGGTCGTGCCAATAAGAGTTCCAGCCATCAGACCCACTCAAATTTCATTTTTTCTCGTAGCTGAATATTACTGAGATCCATTTGTCTCCATAAGACATGTACTTTCGAGACCACTCCATTCTGTCCTTATGACGTGGTTTTAAACATGGTTTGCGAGCCATTTTTTTTTTCAGAACAATGTTGCTGCATTCCTTGATACGTCTATGTATTGTGTCCTTTGAGATCTTTACGTCGAGGTAATTTTTTAGTTGACGTAAGGACATGTTTTGTGTTAACACCAATCTCTGAATCAATCGATCTGTCTGCACACTCATTACACGAGGCCGTCCACATCTTGGTTTTCTATCGAAATGGTAGTTCCTGGTAAGTACTTGATATACACCACGCTTTGGTCGATTTAAAGTAATAACAATTTCACGAACAGCCTTACTTTCAGATTTTAACTTTAAAATCCTTGAAATCTCTATTTTCGTAAACTCCAAAGACTTCGGCATTTTGATTCAT
This sequence comes from Amaurobius ferox, assembly GCA_951213105.1. Classification (NCBI taxonomy): domain Eukaryota; kingdom Metazoa; phylum Arthropoda; class Arachnida; order Araneae; family Amaurobiidae; genus Amaurobius; species Amaurobius ferox. The sequence goes on from OX578151.1 coordinate 905,347, forward strand.
GAGCAGAAGTTATCTCTTTGCCTTCCTACCACTCATGAGAAACGTCATTGCAACGTCATCATCATGCGTTTGTAAAATTTTGCATAAAGTGCTTAAACTTTTGAGACAGTATTTTTTCATCAAACTTTTCAAAACGTGTAATTTTTAACACATTTTTAGTGTTGTACACAATAAAATGGGTTTATTTTATTTCATTTCGATTGCATTTTAATTATTTAGTGTTAAATTTTATTTCATATTTTTCCTTTTAATTTTATGAGCATCTTTATTCTGTGCGTAAACTTTTGAGACTGACCTTTATTTTTACAAAGTGCAACTAATATTTTCTTTATAGCAAATAAGTGACTGTCACAGGGGTATGAATCACTGGTGACTCAACAGGGTACTCAAGTGTGACAACTATCCCTTCTTGCTCCAGCATTTGTATATTTTACATTCAGTCATGAACCAAAATTATTCAGAGCATCATAGCACCCATGCGAGAACTTATGCTGGTGTTGAAATATTTCGAAATATTATAATTGATACATACAAAAACAGGAAATCTGTTAGGGTTGCACCGAATACCATCTTTTGCCGAATACCGAATATTCGGTTAAAATTCTAACCGAATATTCGGTTAAATTTTTTTAAAGGTAATATTTCTATTTTATGCCAATTTAAATTAGAAAATATTTCTATTTTGTGCCTTTTTTAAATGCATTTACATTTAACATCCTAAATTTATTTGCATTTAATTAATTTTGCAATTAATTAATTTGCATTTAATTAATTTTGCAATTTGAATTAATTTTGTGCTATGATACTATAACTTTCATTCATTGTATAAAAAAATGTGCTTTACCAATTGTGGAATATTTAAAATTTTTTTTTACTATTCGGTTTGAGTGCCGAATAGGCAGTATACCGAATATTCGGTGCAACCCTAAAATCTGTTTACTATCAGTATAATCTAAACTTACGATTGAAAAAAAAAACTGCTGAAGATGAAAATTCCTGTAAAATAAAAATGGCAAACATATTTTACATAGAATTGCCCCTGCACATTTTTATGCAATATGTTGAAAAATAAATATAGGGGAGGACACTCAAATATCTTTGAAAAATTATTAAAGGGAAGTGAACGCCAGCCATCAATGACAACCAGTTCTCTAAACTCACTTTGTCTCTTTTTTCCAGTTTGAAGCCCAGATATATATCTCAACAAATTGAAATTTTTCATTCTGCTGCAATACAGCACACAGATTTCTATCTGCTTGATTTTTGTTGTACTGCACTGCTTGTGTGCCAGTATGTATAATGTTAGAGTCATTCTCTAAATCTCAAGAGCAACATGTACTGATTGAGCTACCTGGATTCAAAAGGTAATTCACTTAAGCTCTTATATACATTATATCCAAAAGATATTATTAAAATTAGCTTATTTAGCTCCCAAAACAGCTTATTTCTTTCATTTTGTTTTACTATGTTTAGTTACTCCTATTTTTATGCATATGCTTTCATCCTATTTTACTCCAATGTAGTTTCTATCTTCCATATTTTGCTATTTTTCTCTTTTACTAAGAGTTTGTCTATTTCTTCCCCATTATAATTTTTTGTCAATTTTGCCTGTAGTTTTAACTATAATTGCTTATAATTCCCTTCCTAACCTTATAATTCCTTCTTTTTTTAATTTTAGAGTTTTATTTTAAACCTCATATCATTATTTTTCTTCATTTAGTGGGTATAGACATGAACAAAAGCAGCTTTGTCGGTTTTTAGTTATAATGTAAAGTTATAGCTATAGTTTCAATCTCAAAGCGCTGATGCACCTTCTTTGTTGTTCCCATTTTGATCATTTATTTTTTGCTTATTTGCATATGGAGTTAATCTTTTAATTAATATGAGCACTGCTTCTGGCAGAGGGCCAAGAGTAACCTTGAAACAATTGCAGTTAACTAATTTTCATATGTTTGCTTCTATCAAGGAAGTACAAAGAATTTGTAAGTTTAGTAGAGTCCTGATTAACAAAGTGTTATACAAGCTAGCTTCTTCTTTTTCACTGCCTCATTACTTTTTCTGATGAAATTGAAACAAACTTTCATGAAGTCCAGAATTTTTTTTTCACTAAAACCGAGGAAGATCATAATAATGAAGATAATCTTCTGTTTATAAAGTTAGTAAAAAAATCTTCCAGTTTCAGAATCTATTATATTAAACAACATTCAAGATTAGATTAATGAGGATGAGCAACAAAAAAAATAACCAATTACATAATTACACTGCCTTGCCAAAAAAATGTCTTGTAAGTTAATATTTCATTGGACCACCTTTAGAACAAATTCTGGCATGCATTCGTCATGACATGGTGTCTATGAGTTCATGTAATGTCTCAACGCTTATTTGTGGCCAGATTTGCCATAACATTTTGCTAAGTTCCTTGGTTGATGAAGGAAGAGTGAAATTACTCCTTAGCTGTTTCTCCAGTATATCCCACATATCTTCACTGGGGTTGAGGTCAGGACGTTGTGGTGGCCAAGTCAAGTGTGCAAGTGAGCAACTCCAGTTCATAACACTTCCTCCTGAGGCCTGTACAGTTGTCTCCTCCAATAGGGAAGCCAGTGCACTAACTTGTGACGTTTCAGCTTATAGGCCCACTGCGAATAGGTCTCCCAGATCGCGATCAGTGCTTCTGCTATTTGCTTTCCTTTTATTTTTCGTTCGATGTAAATGAATAAAAAATTTTTAGTAAAATATTTTTGTTATTTAAATATTATTGAATAGATATGTTTGTCATAGAATGGAATTAATATTTTAAGTATGTATAAAGATTTTATTCAATAAAAAAAAAATTTATTTGACAAAATTAATTTCTTTGTTCAACTTCTGTAATTTTAGTTTTCTGTATCTAGAAATCATGTTAAATTGTATTTTTATGAATTTTCCCCCAAAAAATATGTTATTTATGTACTTAAAAATAAATATTTGTCTCAAATTTCCATGATATTTTAAATTTTTTCCTAATATTGTACAATTATATTTTTATATTTTCTATATACAGTAAAACTTCGATTAACCGGCACTCGTTTAACCGTCAGTTTCTGTTATCCGTCATCATCTAAAAAAAATGCGTGAGTATCAACAAACAAACAGTCATCTTTAAAATTGTCCACGGATTACTTTTATACCCTACTGTATAAAGCTGGAAATGACTGTACTGTATGATGGCCGAAGTGACTAATCGTCAGTGGTGGGGGCGTTAAGCTTGATCTGGCGAACCATAAACCCATCACTAACCAGTCGCTATTGTGTCTGGTCTCGGTCGTGACAGAGTAGCCTGTGTGTTCGAATGAATGTTTCGTTTCATAGTGCCCTGATTAACTTTTTCGGCATAATGTTATGATAGTGGTACTGTTCTGTATTTTTAAGCTGTGTTTCTATTTCGCCGCTTATATGTAGGCCTAAAAAAGTAAATCCTAATCTCTTTGATGTTATTGTTCTGTAAAATTGTTTTAAAATGGCTGAAAAGCGGAAACGTGTAGTGCTAGGTTTTAACCAGAAATTTGAGATTATCAAACTTTTGAAGAAAGATGAAACTGCCACTAGTATTGCTAAGATTTACGGTGTTGGAAGAACAACAGTCATTGATTTCAAACGCGATGCTGAAAATATTGAACAACATGTGTCAAGAATGCAAAGCACCGATGGAGATGTTAAGATTCATAAAGCCATGAAACCGGCAAAATTTGACCAGCTGAATAATGCGATGCACCAATGGTTTATTCAAGCCAGGAGTCAAGGGATCCCACTTTCAGGTCCCATAATAATGACCAAGGCAGTTGAAATGAATAAGAAACTAGAAGGAGATCCAAATTTTAAAGCAAGCATAGGATGGCTTGATATGTTTAAGTTTTGTCACGGTATTCGACAACTAGACATTAGTGGAGAAAAACTTAGTGCAAATAGTGCAGTCGTAGCAGATTTCAAGGAACAACTAAATTTAAAAATATCAAAACTGAACCTCATTAGGGACACGTTTACAGTTGTGATGAAACCGGACTCAATTGAAAAGCTTTGCCACAAAAGACATTGGCATCACTTTTGGAAAAAATAACCCCAGGTTTTAAGGTACAAAAAGATCGGATCACTGCTATGGTCTGTGCAAATGCTACTGGCAATCATAGATTGCCCCTGCTTGTAATTGGGAAATCCAAAACACCATGTGCTTTCAAAAATTTAAATATGAACGCATTGCCTGTGAACTATTATGTCCAAAAAAGTGCTTGGATGAACCAAACAATTTTTTCAAAATGGCTCCACAACGTTTTCGTGCCTCAAGTCAAAGCTCATATGGCCGAAAAGCAGTTGCCTCAGGAAGCACTGCTGTTAATGGAATTAATCTTTAAGTAAAGGAATCTGTTAAGAATTTAATCTTTAAGTAAGGAAAATTTTATTATGAACAAGCAGTGGTTAAACAGATGTTTCAACCCTCTGGGAAAAGAGAAACATTCGCGCAAAAAAAAGGTCTATGTCCTATTTCTAAGTTGAATTGTGAAAATTTTCCTGAAATTGTTGGACGAATGATATGTGACCAGTGCAGGAAAGAAATATGTGCATTAACAGATGACCCAGCTCTGGAATCTAGGTCCAAAAGAAGGCCTGCTATCTGAACCAAGTGTTCTGCAAGTTTGTGATGATGAACTAATGAATTTAGATAGTGAAGAAGCACTAGATTCTTTAAATCATAGTTTGAATGTCTTGGGAAACTGAAAGAACGATTTGAACAATCATGTACAATTGCTAGGACTCAGAAGCTCCACTCGTTTATTCCTTTGACAGCACATACAATTTGCACTAAAGTGTATTCTGATTCACCTGTATCAAAAGTTGAACAAGTTACCAAATTAGGGTGCGAACTTTCGATCAGTGGTATCAGAGGATTTGTGACTACTGTTTATGACAAAAAATGGTGGGTGACATGTGCAATTGATACTGATGAAGAGAATGCAATAGTTAAATTAAGTTTTCTCTACCCATCTGGACCTTCTCCATCATTCAAATTTCCAAGTAAGCCAGATGTACTTTTGGTACCTGTGCAAGATGTATTAACAATAATTGATCCCTCCACAGCAATGAGAAGAGATTACACTGTAACTGAAAAGGAAACTGCAGTGGCAAATGCAAAATTGTGCTCATGGAAAAACCAGTAGTAATTTAATTTAAGGTTGTATATAAAACTGCAGCATTACTAAAAATAAATAAATTACAAAAAAAAAAACGGTCTGTCAAAGGATTATGCCAATATTTAAATATCTTATAATAAATATTTTCCCAAGAGTTTAATTATTTTATATCACGCCCATAAGTAAATTATGTTTTTATCGTACCAATGAGTAAATTATTCTCAAAAATCATGACCAAGAAAGTCATATAGTACGAAAGATAGAATCGGTACCATTATAAGTAAAAATGGGTGAATGGCACTTTTCTTGAATTCGAGGATTCTAAGCAGGTTGTGTAGAGTTAGGTGTTTAAACAGTTGTTTGTCACCAATGTTAATTTGGCTCAAATGAGCACCATTTTGTAAAAATTTTAGAATATTACATAAAATGGTTCTGCACTTCTGCTGGACTGTCAAATTGTGGGCTGTAATCAGAAATAATTTTCCCATCCGGAAACCCAGCAAGCTTTAGATATAACAAGAAATTTATATATTTTAATTTTCTACAATTTCTGAACGAAATTCTAGCATATATTAAAATGTTTTAAGTGTGATTTTTAAAAAGGAGAGGCGTGCGGGTATACATTTGATTGGTATTCCTATTTTTCAAATGTTTGTAAAATTTATTTAAACTTTAAATGTTATTACATTTCTTTTCTAATCTGCATTTAAAACATGTTTTAATATTTATTAGCTGCACATTCTCTTTTTTAATATTAACAGCAAATAATATGTTCGCTGAGAGGGTATCTCAAATCTGCATATGATAAATACTCATTTAATAAAGAAAGGAACTGTAGATCATATTTTCAATAGGACAGTTTTTTACTATAAGTAAAAGGGCAAATGTCGGACGCCCTCAATTTTTAAGAAACCTATTTTACTTACCATTTTAATTTATTTTTAAAATAGCTTTTATCCTTTTAAATTGGTACTTTTTGACCTGAGAAATCGTTTGTGTCCAACTGTGCAAAAAATATAAAGAATGCTGAATCAGTTTCGAATCCCATAAAACAAACGTCTTTGAGTTCAGTCCATAAATACTCTGATATAATCTAGCCAATAATTGTATTAATGATGTGCATGTATTCCCGCATAGATTAAACTAGTGACATTGACAGAGAGAGGAGAGTGTTGGGAATCATACACTCCATTGGGTGAACAATTATATTGGATCTCTATGTGGTTCATAGTACAAACTGACACTGTAGACCATCCAAATTCACCACAAGACAGTAGCCGACCTGCTACTGTTGTCAGTGCTCCCCTCCTTCCAGAATATTAGGTACACCTATAGCTATGAGAAATAGAACAAATTGCCACTAGAGTTTAGTTGAATTGTCACTAGAGTTTAGTCGAATTACCAATAGAGGGATAGAACAAATTACCATTAGAGGGAAAATTCGGACCATTAGGTTCTGTTTGGAGATCAATACTATAAGTAAGATTCAGTCTTCTAGATCACCGGGATGCTTCTGGAGAGCCTGGAAAGACAAATACACATTTGACAATTATTATATAGATTCTCCGCACCTGGAGGGGGAAGTTGATAGTTCGGCCCCATTAGTTCTGTCCTATTGTTGATACTATAAGTGTGCATAGATTTAGTTGAAGTCACTGGATTGCTTTTTTCCTGGATAGGTGGGTCTGGTAAGACAAAAATATGTTAAAGAATTGTTATATAGATATATAGACATCTTTTCCATGAAACTTATCAGTTGGCATAAAAATATTCTATATTTGTACAATTTAAAAAAATGCATTTTTAACACTTTCTAACATAGTTGAAAAGTGTTTATGACGTGGTCATTCTCTTTGTCCGTTTGCATGATAATTACTGTAAAAATGACTTTATCAAAATGAAATTTTAGTGTGTTGTTGAGGAGGCCTATGGGACATATGAGAGTGAAAATGAATAATATCATCCAATTAGTTTCGGAGTTTACCCGGATTGAAAATATGAAGTACATACATTGAACCCTATGGGACTTAATTTTTGAAGCATTTTTTAAGCAAACTTAAAATTTACAATTTGCTTAGAAAATTTTGGGAAATATTTAAATTATCACATAAAATGTGTAAAAATATTTTCGGCAGAATATGTTAGGTAGTTTTTTAAATAAAAATTGAAATAAATAATTACACCCATGATATATGAAGAGATCACTCGACTCATTTCAAAATAAAATATGGCATTTTCCCGTGTAAAGATCATGATGTTTAAAGATATATTTAGTGGCACATCCATCCTAAAACCCCTTTATTTTTACATATTATCTGTGTATCAATTCTGTGCTAACGTAATTACAATATTTTTAATTTTAAATGATAAAACATTCATTGATTTTACATAGAGAGACAGATGATTTATATTGTTGTGAAGAAAAAAAAAAGCTTTATTTGTTTTTCATATTATTTTTAGATTTCCTTTTTTTTACTTTTTAAGATTTCCTTTTACTTTTGAAGTCATTATAAGTTAATTTAGGTTTTTTTGAATGTATTAATAATCCTTGTTTCCTTTTTACCATTTAATATTACACTGCTTATTACACTTCAATATTAATGTTTCTAACTTATTTTAATAATGTTTCTTTTTCTAATTGCATTTCCTACAGTTTGGCCTGTGCATATTTCTTGGTTGTTTATCTTTTATAATTATCATCAACAATCAACAAATTCTCTAAAACTTCACTTACCTTTAAACCAAAATCAAATGGAGCACAGCCAATTACTCAAGAACACAACCAATTTTATGTTAAACTAAAACTTGCTTTATTAACAACACTTTCAAAAACAAACAAAAGAAGTTACAAAAATTAAACACCTTCCAAACTGCTAAACTTAAAATATCGTATAGTGGCTAGATTTGTACATTGCATTTTATTTTATGATCAATTAAATTGAAATTCAGGACCCAGTTATCAAATTAAATCCCAGGTTCAGATTCCACTCTGGTCTCCAGTTTGGTCTGCCTGAGCTGTCCACCACTAAAAATGTTAAATGTTTACTCCCAAAATAATAAAAACAAACACAAGTTGTGAATGATAAAATTACAAATGATTAAAATTCAGAATAATAAAAGCAAACACTAAATGGTAAAATGTAAACTCCCAATTGGTACATGTATCAAAATTATTATTCTCAAAGGTACAAAGGAAGGGAAAACGAAGCTGCCCGTATCAAAAAGAATTCACCACAGATAAAAAGATTAAAATGCTGAACAGATTCACAGTCACAGCTCCTTCTATAACAATAATTATCATTTGAGCAGCGAAGATTCTAGTTGGTGAATATAGATGGCAGCACCAAACCCGATAACAGCGTGGAAACAAGATGCATTTGCACAACACACACATTTAAAACCAAAGAAGACTGGTTGCATGGAAAAAGCACTTATGAAGGAGGCAAGGAAACACCTAGGTTCCAATCCCTTCAGGAACCTGAAAGCTGTACGTAAACGCACTGATGAATTGTAGTCTGGCACATAGACGGCAGTCGAATACCACTTTTGATCAATGCCGGCAGAACGGAATTTCACTTCTGAGCAAGAATTTTACTTTTGGTACAATATATATTTATTTTTGAAAATCGAACACCATCTTTAATACCGGCAATATAACAGAATCGCCAGTTTGACGAAGATCACGGTTGGGAGGAAAAGGCCTGCTTTGAACAAGGCTACACTCTGATGAAAAATGAAGATATTCAAACTCAAAGGTAGCTGAATCTGCATCGACTTGGGCTTGGATAGTCACAACGTCATCATTGGAAGCTCATTTTAAGATCTTAGTCAAGGTTCATTCCCATCGAGGATTTCCGTTGCATCAGAATTTATTCAAGCCATCACTTTGTAGATTCAAAGAAACTAAGCTTACGTGAGAATTTTCCGAGGTCTTCAAAACACCTTTCGGGCGAGCCCGGGCGCTCAGCATGAGCCCCGGCTCGGCACTCCAAATTTTTACCACCTCTCTGCTCTGCTGCTAAGAATCGAACTCCCTTGCCAACCAAAAATTTTCGCTTCCCAGGAGACGCCAATCTTGGCGAGTGAAAAAACTTGCGCCGCACACAGAGCGCTTCACATACCCCGGGGAATTAGAAAAAGGGACACTTCGCAACGAACCGCGCGGCACGAAATTGCCGCCAAGCTAGCTACCACGTTTTCCCGCCAAAGTTCATTGCTCCGTTGCGCCAACCCTACGGAATTTCTAGGCACCCCAAAACATCTGGCAAAAGCATCAACTCAGCCGATAAGCAATGAAATGGTCAAAAAGGAGCATTATTTTTCGCTTTCAGAGGAATATAATTGCTGTTCGAAAGTGAAGGCGTAAGGCTGAAAAGGAAAATTACAGGGGTACAGGCAAATAAGTAAAGGATTCTATGAATACATTTAGCGTTTTTAGATACTTCGCGTGCGTAATTTGGAATATAAAAATGTATGAAAGGGATAATAAATAAACGTTAATACGAGATAAATCGCCGAAATATTCAATAACCATAAATTAATTTTGAAGGGAAGGGGGAAAATTATGAATTTTGAACCTTAAACACCTTAGATAATGAAAATCTCTGAATCTAAGCACAACAATATTTCGAAGACATTATTGGAATAAAATTCATTTGGTGTAACTCACATGCAGGGCCAATCCTAGGGTGTCGGCCGCCCGCGTGCAAAGACCTAATGTGCCGCCCCTCTAGAGAATGTTTCATATTTTGACTAATACTTAACGTTGACGTTATAAATTCATCTACCTGTATAAGAGTAAAAAGTAAAACATTAATAAAAATGCAAATAAAATTTGAAGTGCAAAAATTTATTTTTTGGCCAGCTAATAGGTTATAATAGCGACAAAATACTTTAACAAAATAATAAACAAACAAAAATATTACCTTTGAAATAAAAATAGACATTTTATAATTAGAAATGCAAAACAACAGTATTTACTCAGAAAGTATAATCTAATAAAAAAAAGTACTAAAGCTTTGTAGAAGGACTGATCTATATACTTCTCGTGAAACGAAAAGTATATAAATCAGTCCTTCTACAAAGACTACCTAATAATTAACTAGAAAATAACTTTTCTGGCTTTCTGAGAAGCAAATTTGTCAATAATTTCGGTGAAATAAATTTTTTCAGAGATTTCGGATTCAATAGAGATGATGCCCAAATCTGAAAGCCTTTCTTGTGTCATTATTTCTCAAGTAATTTTTAATAATTTTTAATTTACTGAAACTTCTTTCACCTGAAGCCACAGAAACAGGTAAGGTTAAAAAAATTCTTATTGCTAGAGCAAAATTTGGAAAACAGGGAATGAGATCATTTTTGACTATAATTTCTAATATCTCAAGTGGCTGTTTTTTACCTGGAAAAATATCTTTGAATGAAGTTATTTCATTAAAGAGTTGTATACCGTCTATATATTTCACAATGCTTCCTTCCTCCTGTACCTGTAACTTAATATCTAAGTCCATGCAGGCTTTCATGAGATCATCATTAGAAATGTTGTGAAACTCATACAGAAAGCAGAATATTGAATGGCACTCAGATAATAAGGTAAATCTTTCATTTACCGAAAAGATCGCGTGATCAAGAATTGCAAAATAGAAAGCAGTCTTGAATTGCTGGAATAGATTTGAAGCTGGTTCATCACTGCCCTCGTAATTAAATAAACGGACCTTTTTCCTGAGCTTCGACATGGGAAATTCGTGATCAATACCTAAATCTCTAGCAAGTGTTGTTGCTGAATCGACAGATATTTTAAAATTATCGTCCGATCTTTGGGAAACTAAATATTTTTTAAGATTATGTAAGCCTTCAATGCATTCCGCGATGTTTAATTTAAGATTTTGAAGCATTTTACTCAATACATCAATTCTTGATAATAAATCATGCCAAATTAAAATTGAACACAATAATTTAAATGTTTCAAGACTTTTAATTATTAATTCAGCACCCATTTTTGTTTTCGTGTCTCTGGTGGTATCTTAAATTAAGGCATTTAATGTGGTAATAATGTTTTTTAGGTCATGTTTTAGAGGTCTAATAGCATTGATATGACTTTCCCACCTTGTTTCACTTAATGGTTTTAAAGTTAGACTTTTCACGTGTTTTTTTTGTAAATCCCATCGATATGGGGACGCAGAAAAGTAATTATATACCTCTTGTACCATATAAAAACCCCCAGAAATTTCACCACTGGAGCTGGCAGCATCATTAACGACGAGATTTAATGTATGAGCCGCGCACGGCACGTATAATGCTCTAGAATTGATATCGAGAATCCGTTTCTGAAGCCCTATATTTTTCCCCTTCATGTTAGATCCATTGTCGTAGCCCCGACCCCGTATATCTTTAACTTCGAGCTGCAGACTAGGTAATAGCTTCTCTAATAGAAAATTGCACAGACCTTCTTCAGTGGTATTAGTTACTAGAAAAAATCCTAGAAAAAATTCTAAAATATTTATCCTACCGTCAGTAGTGTTCACACATCTAATTACAAACATTATTTGTTCTGTGTGGCTAATATCTGGTATAGAGTCGAGAATTATAGTGTAATATTTGGCTTTTTTGACAATGCGTGTTATCTCATTACGAATAGATTCGGCTAAAATATTAATTATTTCATTTTGAAAATGCTGCCGTAAGTAGTGTGGAATACGTGTTTTGTTATCTTTGTATTTACTGACATTATTAAGGTGTTCTGAAATAACTGGATCAAATTTGGCCGACATCTCCACTGCCTTTAAAAAATTACCTTTATCTCTATGATACAACTTCGTACTAGTTCCTCTGAATGCCAAATTTTGACTGGCTAAAAATTGTACTACAGCAATCATTCTTTCAATGATGGCGGGTCATCGCTCTCGATTGTAAACATTTTGTTGTTCAGCGCCAATAGTACAATTTTTTTCCAGCCTCGTTTTTATTTCGCACCACGATCTTATAGAGTTTGTTTTAGAGTATTTTCATGCTTATTAAGGTAATCCAAACAATGACGACAATCAGAAAAGTCAGTACTTACAAGTTGTGTTGACATCTTTACCAAACAATTTACATGCAAAACAAAAAATACGATTTAGTTTTATGGAATATCAGAGCCACGCGCGATTTATTTTCTCCCCGTTCACTAAAGTTTTGTTATAATATGAACAGCTAAATTTTCTGCCACTCTCATCGACCAGAAATTTAAAATTTGCTGCTTGTTTGGGACCATGTTCTACCAATAAATCAATATTTTTTTTGTTAAAATGTTAGGCCAAGAATATTACATTACCTTCATTTACTCTTGATAGTAATGCCCAAAAACTAGATAAATTGAAACCCGTTTTAGATGCATTAGTTTCAAAATTTATATCTGTATACACTCCTGATAACTGATTTAAATCTATATACACTCCTGATTAACTGATAACTATTTTATTCAAGGTAAGTTATCATTTTTAATACGCTAAAATTTTTAATATTTTGATAAAAGAAAATTTGAAAGAAAAATATACATCAAATAGAAAATAAGAATTTCCTTTATTCCTGAAAATAGTAGAAAGATGTGTTGAACAGGTGAGTTTTAGTGAATTTTTTTCGAGAGTTAGGCTTAGCGCAATAAAGATGCCGTCTCCTGGGAACAGTTCGAAAAAGAAGTGCTCCGTCCTTTGGGCCGCCGCAGTTCTGGAATGCCGCCATCGCGAAAGGGTTAACCGAAATAATTCAGTTCTAATCTACAAAGGAGACCGCTAAAATAAAGTTTCCTTTGACCATTGATCTGCGAGCCGCGTGTCGACCATGGTATACATAAATAAGCTGCCGCACAGTGGAACGAAACATCTTTAGGCGTCTCAAAAATATGCCCCTTGGTTATTTGTTTAGATAGAAATTTAAAATTTGGTATCCTTTTCTATGCCGTATTACCGACTCTGCCACGAATTTTGCTATCAAATGAAGGACCAACAATGGACCAACACACTGTGCACTAACATTCTATTTTTCTTAAACTATGGGACTTATTTTGATTTTTCAATAACTATTTAAAATTCAGCATATTTATTCGACTTATTATAAGTTTTAAAAAATTTTGCTTGATTGATAGAACTATATGCGACCTGCGGCCGCCCGCGTGCGGTGCACGCGCTGCACACCTGCTAGGATCGGCCCTGCTCACATTGAATTAGAAAGAAGGAGATAAAATCCTATGGCAAAAGCACTTAAAAATGCCATAATGTTTTGAGAATACCTAGGTGTCGCTAGTGTTAAAGTAGCAACTATTGTTAGTTAATGCAACAGAAAAGCGTAGTTTTAGTATCTGTATTTTTGATTATTTTTAAATTAAGGGTTCCCTAATTATGAGTATAATTAATCAGTATTTTTTCATAGTTATAGGATAGAGTATAGAATCTATGGAGATAAAAATAAATTGAAAGGTAAAATAATTTTGAATGCTTAGTAATATTCTTTATTGTTTCAATTCTAACTTGCATTGCGCTAATTTATTTTTACAAAATTGACAGTTTAAATAAATATTTTAGGCCTTTCGCCATAGAAATTCATGCAATGCAGGACTACTTATTTTATTCCAGTGCCATCTGAATGATTGTCTCGCACGATATTGGCATTTTCTTAGTGTGAAATTTTAACTCCTTTGAAGTTTAATTTCCATGGTTACTAGTATTGTCTTTTTCGATGAAGTTTTAAGTTTTCAAATATAATCAATTACTGTAGTATTGTGATAATTTTAAAAATATCAGCACTGAATGTATCACAATTTAGAGATGCTTAAATAAAATTATATTTCAATTGGAACATGTTTTATAATCAATGCTATATGCATGATTGATCTTTCTTGTTATTGTATGAGATGAAAATGAGAGAATGTTTTTTCTTTGTAGTGCATCTTACTTGAAAGGGAAATGTCTGTCTGTTTGTAACAGGGAATCTTAGCGTCATGACCATGAAATTTAGCACACAGGTACTGGGCCCGAATAGGTGCCTCTCGGCACTCATTTTTTTAATTTCGAATTTGTTTTTAACACTTTCCAATATAGTTGAAAAGTGTTTATGACTTTGGTCATTCTGTCTGTATGTCCACACGATAACTGCCGTAAAAATGACTTTATCAAAATGAAATTTTAGTATGTTGTTGAGACTGTCTGTGTGGGACATATGGGAATGAAACTCAATAATATCACCCAATTAGTTTTGGAGTGAACTCGAGTTGAAAAAGTGAAATACATTGAACCCTAATTTTTCAAACATTTTTTAAGCAAATTTAAAATTCACAAATTGCTTCGAAAATTTTAGAAAGTATTCAAATTATCACATAAAATGTGTAAAAGAATTTTCAGCAAAATATGTTAGGTAGTTTTTTAATTAAAAATTGAAATAATAATTAGACTCGTGATATGTGAAGAGATCATGTGACTCATCTATATAATAAAAGGCAATGTCTGTCTTATACACTATAGGCTCAGCGACCTCGTGTTACACAGCTACAAAATTTGGTAATCGGAGACCCGGGGGGGGGGGGGGGAGAGGACATGTGAGAACCGATTTTTAAAATTTGAATTACTTTTTTTTGTTAGTTAATGTTTTATGCGATTTCAACTGTTTTTTCTCTAACATCCAGACATCGCAGAAAAAACAAATCACACGACCGGAAAGAGCAGACAATTGCGAGTAAAAATATACCAATTTCAAATCTCAGGGACAAATTCTAATATTGTTTAAAGATTTTAAAACAAGTCACTTTTGGCTCAAAAAAATGAAATTTCGTTTTTAAATCCTCACTTTGGGAAAAGTACTGACAATTTCGACTAATAATTTACATTTTCAGAAAGCTCAAAGATCAGGCTTTCTTACAAGCCCAATCTGGTCAAGAAATAAGAAAAAGTAGCCACACGATCCAGATTTTAAGGAAGTAATGATTTTCAATTCCTCGGCCAAACCACGAAAGAAGTGATCGATTTTTCACCCACATGCGCGCGCAGACACACAGTATTTCTATGGTGGAGGAGAGGTAGGTGAGGTTCTGATGAGGTGGCGTTAGATACGCATAGCAAAATCGAATGGAACATTTGATATTTGTGCCTGCCAAATAATGAATGTATGTCATTAAACTAAAACAAACCATCCATTTTATTTCCAAACCATCCATTCATCCATTTTATTGAAATAAATTATTATTTTTGAAATAAATTACTTTTCATTTTAAATTTCAATTTGCTTGAAATGCATTTATTAATACTTTAAAAATGTCATTTTTTCTTACAACTCACCCGAAACCTTTCACTTTGTTGTGTTAGCAGTTTGTTTGGAGCGGTTTATCCATATCAAGATAAGAATTTATTTTACTTCATTGTTCTTTTAAGAACATAAACTTCTCTTTCTCTTTTTATAACATTACGTATTAAGTGTATTTACATGTTTATAGTGTATTTTATTTATATTGTTTTAAAACTGTTCTGATTTAAACAGGGGCTATATATTGTTCTGAATTAACAGGTTTTCAACTTCTATTCTAGAATTGTATTTAGATTTTTGTTTAATTTGCAAACATTCTATTCAGTTTAGAGTTTATTTTAACAGTGGACTATTGGTATTATGGGTGTTTATAATTTTATTTCATGTTTTTATTAAAAACATCATATTTTAAATGACGGAATTAAGAGCTTAGCATATGGTCATTATAAAATTTAAATGATTGAATTATGGTGGATTGAATTATGGTGGATTGAATTGTGGTGGATTGAATTGTGGCGATGTATTGTATACATTGGGTGGTGGTTGGGACCACAATTAAAAAACTTAAAACACTTAAGAAATAAAAAAATAAATAAAAGGAAAGTTATGGAGGTTGTCGCTGTGCATTTATGCATCAGGTGGTGGTGGGGACAATCTTAAAAGAAAAAACTGTTTTTCGCTGAGCATCATCGTTATTTCTTAAATACTAAATTCATATTCAATATCATCAGTCTCAAAAATACTTTCATGTTATTTGCGATGCAATACTAAAAATGCAGACAAACGGATACAATTTCATTTATGTAAAACAAAAAATAGAGGAGCATACCTCTATAAAAAACATAGGAGCAGCTGATCCCGGCTGTGAGAACACATCAAAGGGATCCCTTTCCTAGGGTTACAGGTACAGAAATTCTCAGAATCTCACAGTTCACAAACATTAGAATAAATTCACTTTACAAATCAATTTTCAAGACCCCCTCTTAGAACATTATTTTTTATCTTAAAATTTCATTATTAGTTTTAACTTCATTAAACTAAAACAGACTTAGTTAACTCCACTGGGTTATGGCGCCAGCGAGTTTGCTACGGTCAGAATTTTCAAGGGTAGCGAACAGGCTGGTCGCCGAAGGCGGCTAGTTATAAAATAAAATATGGCATCAATTTTTTTCCATGTGTAAAGATCGTGATATTTAAGGATCTTTTAAATTTATATTTAGTGTTGCATCCATCCTAATACTGCTTTCTTTTTGCATATTATCTGTGTGTGATAAGGCTTTCACACCTCTGTGTTAAAATTGTATATTAAAGTATTGTTTTATTTCTGTGTGATTGAAAGTGTCAATTTCGAAATGTAAATGTCTTTTCTACATGTTTTCAATTACATTGACTTTTAAGGGAAGTGAACTCTAAAATCGCAAAAGTGTTTATGTTCCAGAAAAATAGTAATAGTTTTGTATTTTCGCTTCTCAGTCGCTAGTTGGGAACTTGCAGGTTTTGCGCACGCGCGCGTTTGAAAAAGGATTTTGGAAGCAGTGTGGAAGGAGTCGTGGAGAAATGTAGACGTGTGTGTTTGATTCGCGTATGATCGCGAATTTTAAGAAAAGGTGGATTAATTTTGAAAGTGGAAGGATGTGATTAAAATATGTAACATAGTTCGACAAGTTGTGCGTAGAGTCGTTTGGCTCGGTTCAGAGATGAGTCACTCGTGTTTTTAAATGAATCAGCCTGGTAGTAATGGAATAATGAATCTTGTGAAAAGAGAAAAATGGTTCTTTCACTGGTCGGCTTGAATCGCTAATAGGGCTAGAGGGAAAGCTCATTTTACAGCGATTTGTATTTGCCTGACTCCGCCTTGTGTCCTAAGGTACGAATCAACCAATCTCCGTAACCAACCAAGATGTCGAATTCCGCCAGCATGATGTTGTGTAGTCAAGTTTCCCGACCATTATGGATTTTGTTCTGCGCAAGAATCTCGATGAGTTTATGCCGAGAGTCCATCCTGATATCCTTTCCCATGGTACAGAATTGTAAATGTTATATTTAAAAGAGACGAGGTAAAGTTTTATATATATTTAGTCTTCCACCTAACGAATAGAGTGTTAATTGTCAAATCCTCGTGAGCATCGAGTCATTGATGATGTTATATGAAAATGTCGTATATGTTCAAAGTATACAAATGTGATATATAAATGTCAAGTATAATATGAGGAATATTGTGTTTATTTTATGTATCAGAAAATATGTGTATTCTCTTGGTTCCTCTTCCTCCAGGGGTGTTCTTAATGGTCACCCTACCGAGTGTAACTCTGAGTTATTGCGAGAAATGCTTGTACTCCACTGTTTTCGATCAACTGCCTTGTTATTTCATGTTTAATAAATGTGTTTGATTTCAAAACTTTGTCTTCTCTGTCGAGTATACCAAAACGTTCGCGACAGAATTGGTGCCGTTACTTTTCTCGGTGAGTGGGGAAGAGCTGAGAGAATTAAAATTTTTAAAAATTTTCTTAAGAATTGAAATTTTGAAGGTTAAAAATTACCGTTGTGCTAAAATGAGTGTTTTCTTAAGTAAACAGAGTTCCCATGTTCTGTTTTCGGTATTCTCAAAAACGAGTGTTCTTGGAATTTGATATGTGCCATTTGATAAAAAAAATTGATTTGTTTGCATATTTATGTCATTTGATTTGATAAAAACTGGTTTTATTGTAAATACTGTTTAAGAACATTGCAATTGCATATTGTGTTAAACTATACGAGTATATTTGATTGTTATGCAAAATGGCTCCAATTACTAGAAACAAAAAAGTAAATGTCGGTAAGATGAGTAAAAATTCAAGTAAAAAATTAAATTCCTCCTTGAATTTGTCGCTTGAGATTGCTACTGAGTCGGATACTGTTAATTCTAGAAGTAAAGTTAAAAATGTTAGCCACAAAGCTAAATCTAATGAGGAAAATATATCAGATAAATCGCCGGTATGTCTGAATTCTTCTTCTGGCACTTTGCCAAATCAAAACAGTGCTTCATCGGTAAATGATAACATGTTAAAATCATTCCATATTTTCACACCTAAGTTCGCACATCATATTCCAAAATTCTCGGGAAATTCAGAGCTTTCGTTGTCACAGTTTTTGGAAAAGTTAAATTTAGTAGCCACTCATGCAAACTGGAGTGAGTGTGACAAATTAGTTTGTTTGAGATTGAATTTAGAGGGGGAAGCAAATAGATTGATTGAAGAGAATCCAAAGCACAGAAATTGTAAAAATTTGCAGGAAATTATTCACATTTTGAAAGATCATTTTGAAGTGACCGAAAATGTCACTAAAAACATAATTTCACTCGTGAACTTTACACAGAGACCAAATGAGTCGGTTAAACAGTTTTCGATGAGAATCGAAGCTGCTTCATTTAAGGTTGTTCCGGAAGATGTAGATTCCGAAAGTGAGAATAAAATCAGGCAAACACTTTTGAAAACTTCATTTATTAATGGTTTATATCCGGAACTAAAAAGATTGGTGTTGTCACAAAACCCTAGAGATTTTTATTCGGCTAGAAAACTTGCAATTCTTGAGGAATCTATTTTAAATGAAAATAATGCTATGTACTTGACTAATCCGGTACTTACAAAAAAAGGTGTTCTCACACCAGAAAAATATGTTCTCACACCAGATCAAAGTGAAAGTATGTCAGATTTAAAAAGAAAAGTGTTAGAACAGGAAAGGGACATTGAATTTCTTAGGGGTAAAATAGAAAAATTTAAGTTTAATTCAGATAAAGTTAACGAAAAGCGTTCACCGCGTCCAAAGTGTGACAAATGTGGTAAATTAGGTCACGTTCAAGAACAGTGTTGGAAAAAGGTTTTTCAAAAAAGAGATGTGTACGGTATAAAATGTAGGAAAATTTATACCAGTCCTGGAACTAGGTATCACCAGGGTGAAAGACACAGAGGGCAAATGTCTGCAAATGAGTGGAAGCATAGAAAGCAAGGAACGCAAAATTATAAAAATAAGGAGTCATATAAATCTTTGCAAAATTCCAAAAATCATTCTTCTGGGAATCAGAGTAGATATCCCATGCACAATTATAATAATAGAAAAACTTTTGATAGGCAAACATCACATTTTGAGGAAAATAATATTTGTCATAATATTACAAATTCTTTGTCATCTTCTTCTATTATAAAAGGAAAATTAGTGAGCAGTGAAGTGTCAATATTGATTGATACGGGTAGTTCAATTAATTTAGTGTATGAGGAAGCTTTAAATACTGTACCCATTGCACATATGTTGCTAACATACAAACCAACAATTTTGCGTAGCTTTAGTTCACAAGATACTAAACTTGAATGTTTAGCCACTATTTCACTAAATTTGGGAAAAGAAAGATTCCCTACCGAATTTTTTGTGTTAAAATCACCAGCTCCTATTTCATATAATGTAATCCTTGGTAACAAGTTTTTACATAAACATAATGCTATTATAGATTATAATCACTTCTGTTTTAAGTTTTCAAACTCTTCCATTCCTTTTGTTGGTTATCAATGTACGAATAATTTACTTTCGATTTCAAATCATGAACCGGCAAATGAGTCGGAAATTGCAGACTCAAACCTAAGTAGTGTCGCAAAGCGTATTGCTGTGCCTGACTCGCAGATGAGTAGTGGAAAAAATGTTCGTGTGGTAGAGGACTGTAAACCGAAAGAGTTCCATACGAATGCATGTGCCAAATGCAAAGCAGATCTGGCACCGGTAGTGAATGAGTCTCAGGTCATTCGGGAAGAGTATGTGAGCAGAAATTTTTCGGAAAATAAAGTAGTGCCACATTTGGGTAGTGAAGAGGTACATATTAACGATTTGGAAAATGGAAGCAAATCTTTTAGAGATTTGGTAGTAAATGCACAGAATGTTACTTTGCATATGGGGGAAAAGCAAAATCATGTTAGAGGTGGTACTGAAGTTAACTTTGTCATTCAACACAAAAACAATCCATGTAATCAGCAATTGGTCCACGTTAATAGATTAACTCCTTTACCTCCTAGACGTAGTGAATTGATTTCTAGCACATATAATGATAACATTGATAATTCTTCAACTCAAGAAACAAGACAATTTAAAAGTAGATATTTTCTAAACCATCAAAATAGGGTTAAAACTCAAAATGTTCCTAATTCACACAAGTATGACTTGCGCCCAAGAGGCCAATTTATTCATTAAAGTTACTTGTCAATTAAGGCAATATGTCAAGAGAGCAATTGGCTCAAAAAGTAAAGTAAAATGTTTAGATTATGAAATTCTCACATTTTCAAAAAAAAAAAAGACTGATATTGTTGTGAGATGGACAATTATGTTTCATAATATTATATTTTCAATTGTTTCACAAAATGTTTTGCAAAACTGTATGCTATGTTAAAATGGATCCGATATTTCTGAACTTCTGTGTAATTTGCTTTATGTGTCAGTCAGCTGAATGTTCTGTACTGCAAGTTCTGTGCCAGTGCAGCTTTCTGAATGTGAGTGCCATGTTAATCAGGTTGAAGTAGTGTTTTAAAATTCTAAATACTTAAATAATAATTTTTTTTGCTTTACTTTAATGATAAGCAGTAATGTTTTAAAGTAATTTTAAGATAATTAAGTACTTGATGGATTAGAGTTTTGGTAAGGATTTTTAAGGATAACTGATAATTTTTATCTCTGTTTTATTTTATGAATGTGTGAATGATTTTTTTTTTAATTTAAAGGTCTAGTAAATTTTAGAAATTTTTTTTTGTCATTTGGTGTTTGTTGACTTATTGGTTGGGGGTACCGCCACCTCTAGGTTTGCAACTTTCTAATGGACTTGTTTCTTGCCTGGGTGCCTGATCAACATTCTTGGTTTGAAAATTTGTCTCATTTTCTAAATTAGTAATTTTTTTAAATGTCTTTTAAAGTAATTTGTTGGCAAGGTTGGATAATAGTTAATAAATTGATTTCTGTGAAAAGTAAATTTATAGAATTTTAATTGTAAAATTTTTGAAGAAAGAAAACTTTTTGTTTAGTTAAACTTTTTGTGAGTTGAGTAAATTAAATTTTCATGTCTCTGTGGTACTCACCAGAAAATGTATTAGTGTTTAAATTTTAAAAGGGGCAATTTCATCATTTGTGTCTTGTTAATTTGGTGTTGTCTTGTAAAGGTCTATGCTTGTATTGAGACTTATTTTTTTTTGACTCACGAGTCAAACTTTAGGCCACTCTTGGATTTTGGTTATTATGCTGGTCATGATCTTGTTTGTTTTTGTTTTTTTCTTTGATGTACATGTACATCGCTCAAAATTTACACTAAATTCCTCTCAATGGAACATATGTCATTGGGAACTTAATGCAGGTATTTTCCTAGTATTGTGTGGAAAAATTCCCCGCTTTGCAGGAAATTTTTCTCCCGGGCCCCGAAGGAGTGTGATAAGGCTTTCACACCTCTGTGTTAAAATTGTATATTAAAGTATTGTTTTATTTCTGTGTGATTGAAAGTGTCAATTTCGAAATGTAAATGTCTTTTCTACATGTTTTCAATTACATTGACTTTTAAGGGAAGTGAACTCTAAAATCGCAAAAGTGTTTATGTTCCAGAAAAATAGTAATAGTTTTGTATTTTCGCTTCTCAGTCGCTAGTTGGGAACTTGCAGGTTTTGCGCACGCGCGCGTTTGAAAAAGGATTTTGGAAGCAGTGTGGAAGGAGTCGTGGAGAAATGTAGACGTGTGTGTTTGATTCGCGTATGATCGCGAATTTTAAGAAAAGGTGGATTAATTTTGAAAGTGGAAGGATGTGATTAAAATATGTAACATAGTTCGACAAGTTGTGCGTAGAGTCGTTTGGCTCGGTTCAGAGATGAGTCACTCGTGTTTTTAAATGAATCAGCCTGGTAGTAATGGAATAATGAATCTTGTGAAAAGAGAAAATGGTTCTTTCACTGGTCGGCTTGAATCGCTAATAGGGCTAGAGGGAAAGCTCATTTTACAGCGATTTGTATTTGCCTGACTCCGCCTTGTGTCCTAAGGTACGAATCAACCAATCTCCGTAACCAACCAAGATGTCGAATTCCGCCAGCATGATGTTGTGTAGTCAAGTTTCCCGACCATTATGGATTTTGTTCTGCGCAAGAATCTCGATGAGTTTATGCCGAGAGTCCATCCTGATATCCTTTCACATGGTACAGAATTGTAAATGTTATATTTAAAAGAGACGAGGTAAAGTTTTATATATATTTAGTCTTCCACCTAACGAATAGAGTGTTAATTGTCAAATCCTCGTGAGCATCGAGTCATTGATGATGTTATATGAAAATGTCGTATATGTTCAAAGTATACAAATGTGATATATAAATGTCAAGTATAATATGAGGAATATTGTGTTTATTTTATGTATCAGAAAATATGTGTATTCTCTTGGTTCCTCTTCCTCCAGGGGTGTTCTTAATGGTCACCCTACCGAGTGTAACTCTGAGTTATTGCGAGAAATGCTTGTACTCCACTGTTTTCGATCAACTGCCTTGTTATTTCATGTTTAATAAATGTGTTTGATTTCAAAACTTTGTCTTCTCTGTCGAGTATACCAAAACGTTCGCGACACTGTGTACCTAAATTATGTGCTTACGCAATTACAATATTTTTTATTTTAAATGTTCACTAAACTTTGATTTTTTCTACAACGAAGCCAAATTTGAACTTATGCAAAATATAAACAATTCGAGAGATTGATTATAAGGTGAGTTATATAAGAACTGCTGAATTTTTTTCATGCAAAATTATTTAGCTTTAGAATCTGGAATATAAGTGATATGAATGAAATATTCATTGATTTTACATAGAGAAGCAGATGATTTATATTTCGATGAAGTTTGAAGTTTTCAAGTATAATAAATTACTGTAGTACTGTGATAATTTAAAAAATCTGATGTGGGCAGCACATGACTTTCCCTGCAGACTTATATTCACGTTCTCTTTATTTTAATTACATTTAATTCACTTTTAATTCAATTTTCGTTCTCATTTGATAACTGGACTTCTTTTCAAAGGTGGCGTAGAGAAAATACGAAAAACTAAAATATCTCGAGAACGGTTAGTCCCAGTGTAATGGGGTTGGTCTTATTCTTTTCTTCGTCAAAAATTACGTATTAACCAAGTATTTAATGGATATATTTGAGCATACATAGTGTTTTATTTTAGATTTTGGCAATTTTTGCAGGCCATTTTTTAAAAAAAGGCAGGTTATTTTTTTCCGAATCATACCAAAATCTAATCAGCACCAGATTGTCCCACAGGTAACTTATCCACCGAATTTTGTGAAATTCGCTCCATTAGTTTTTCAGCTAGAGTGGATACAAGCTTTTGCGGGTCATTTCGCAAAAAAAGGTGGGTTCTTTTATCCCGAATCGTACCCAAAATTAATCAGCACCAGACTCGCCCACAAGTGACCTACCTACCAAATTTTATGAAATTCGGGCCATTAGTTTTTTTAGTTAGAGTGGATACAAAATCTGCACAGACAGACACACAGACTCACACACACAGACATCACGTTAAAAATAGTTTTTTCGTATTCTAGAGGTCTCGAAACGTGTAGATCCGTCGAAAACTCGAGTTGCGATTTTCGGCATGATTACAATACTTTCCCTATACATTACCATGTAATGCAGGGAAAGTAAAAATATCAGCACTGAATGTATCACATTTTAGAGATGTTTAAATAAAATTGCATTTTAGTTGGAAAGTGTTTCATAATCAATGCTTTTGCATGACTGATTTTTCTTGTTATTTTAACATGCTATTATTGTTACAGATTTTGAGTGCTTATTTGATTAACCCAGTGTTATACTTCATGTATAATTCCTTTTAAGTGGGAGACAGGTGCTCTACTTGAAAAATCATGCGATATCAAAAAGCCGCTTGCTGGGTTTTCTTTTTGAAGCAATTGAAGTTGTTTTGAGAAAAACATGTAAAATTTTTATGTCAAGTTTTATAATTAATTTTAATTTAACTAAATTTTCATCACTTTTTACAAAAGTATAACGAATTAGTTAACAAAATAAGTTAAAAGTTAACATAAAAAGTATATCTAACTTTAATGGTATTATTCTTAAATATAGTTAAAATGTAATGTACCCTAACATTTACAATTATAATGCAATTATTATTGCAGTTAACAATTGTATCTTTTATTGCTAATTTTTATAAACAATTAAACAAGGTAATTACGAAAACTAATTTTTCACGATTACAATTGTTAAAACTTTTAGCATGTGAACTGTCTGTTAAATTGAAATTATTTAATTTGTTTGCATTTTAAACTGTAAACATTGTACAATCAATTAAATCTTGAATTAAATATTTAGGTACTTGCTTGCGTATTAGCTAAACCACATTGTCAAACTTTTGCAATATTGTGGAATTGGTTGTTTATATAAAAAATGTAAATAACTGGTTGTTTTTTGTAATCAGTTGTTTTATGTAAACAAACAATTCCATCACGAAGATTTACCAATGTGGTTGGGTAATACATGAGTACCAATATGGACTTTGTTATAAATACAGCTCAATTTCAATTCCTTACATTATTATAAAATTATACCGAAGTGAAAACGATCTTATCGCACTAGGAATAAAAATCAATAATGTTCTAGAGCTGTGGTAGGCCACCAGGTTTAAAGACGAGAGAGAGGTGGGTGGTAGTGGGTGCCCATGAAATGGTGAACAAGGGGACTGCTATATATACAGGGTTAAAGATAAGCTCATGAAATGAGCTTTTTGGGTTTGGTGAGATTTAGGAAACAAGAAATGGAACCCCAATGAGTCATATATCATATTATACCTGCAGAGCAGGCAGGTTAAAAGAGCTCTTGAAGTGGGCAACAAACAGGGGGACACTAACTGCCAGATGATTTAATTTGCAATGAAACAATTATCTAACATTTAATAAAAAAAAAATTGTCTTAATTACAAAAGTCATTATCTGGGTGTTATGAGTTTCAGCATAATTGTTTACAATTGTAACATTCAATTCATATAAATATTAGACAATAGAAAAGAAATTGAAAAAAAAATAATTGTATGTTTAATGACTTTTATTTACAAACATAACACATCTGTACATTGACAGTCAACAATAAAGTTTGTAAAAAATGCAGTTACATATAAATTTTCATAAATAATTGGCCTGAGAAGTTATGTTTCCTGCATAAGGAAACATAACAAAGTAGAAAAATATATCTTAACAAGTTAAGTACAAATAAAAATAACACAGTGACATGTTTATGTACATTTGAAAGGAAATGGAATCGTTATGCTACATAATTTACATACAGGATGAGTCTCTCTTGTGATCTGAATGCAATTGAATGTATAACAGCGCAGTTTGTAACATATTAAATGAACCAATATGGCATGTACTCAAAATGGAATGTGAGAAATAACTCGTACATCTTTATTAAACGAATCATCAAAGAGAAATGCACTCTGCACATGAAACAATTTTGACTGCAGATACTCAATAGATGCCCATTTCATGCAAAATAAGATGTGCACCCATTTTGTTCACTCCCATTTAATGGGTTTAACAATGAATCAAACAGGGTGAGTAAAAATGGATTCTTTGGAGTTCCACCAGCCCCTCAATGGATTCAACAGGAAAAAAAGTTTAAAATACATTTGTCAAACAAATAATGCGCTCCTCTTTAAAAAAAAAATTAAAATCCATTTCATTTGCCAGTCAATCTCATGCAAATATAATTTCATTAAAGACGTTTCAAATAGATTTCATAAATTTTCAAATTCCTTCCCATTTTTATGCACTCATTCTACATGGTAAAACACTTGCAAGCATTATTGCTGATCACCCCATACAGAAATTTAAATTGAAACTTCTATATCAACTAATATCCTGTGCTTTGGTATTTCTTTGATGTCATTTTATGGGATTCTTCTGAAATTCCCTGTTATTTTCATAGACAATCACCAGCAGATAATGTTTTGAAGGACTTGATATTTCGGATGTTTTGATTTGTGTCCAGGGAATTCTTCCAAAACATTGAAATTTAAAAGACAGGTTAAGATAACCACAGTTTTTATGAGCAGTTAAAAGATCTTGTACCAATTCAAGTGAACGAGAGTAAAAATGTGTATAATCAAACATTTCATGTAAGTAGTCAGCCACAATAAGATACATTAAGTGCTTTTATACAGTTGTCTCCGTCCTATGGTTATTTAATGGCTGCAATTCTCTCTGAAGTTTGTCATAGTCATTATAATAGTCGTGCTCATCCATTTCATCATCACTACTTATGTTCTTTCGTTGATTTCTTATGGAAGTATCTGCAGAACCATCGGAATTTTGTTTCACCATATGATACTCGAGATTGTCAATAGCCTGAGGGGACAAACTCCCATGAGGAACAAAACCATCACCCAATGGGTATTCCTTGTTGAAGACTGCATACGGAGAACCTATAGAGGAAGAAACAGTCACATGAGTGTACATTTTCAAACATTGAATGTATTGTATTAATTGATTTATGTGTAAAAGTGCAAAGTATAGTGGATGCTGAAAAAATATTGGAATACAACTTTAATCTTCCTTTCTGAAAACATTGGATCATCATTCAGGTGGTCTCAATAGAATGGGAATGATGGGCTGTAGTGCTTTAGTGCAGTTGTGTCCGCTCCCTCCCCTTCTGCTTAAAATATTGCACTCCTTTTGCACTTCTCCATGTTATCATGCCACTTCAGTGTTAAGGGACTTCTACTTTCTTAAATATTTTATTTATTTTTTACATAAATAGTGTTTTAGTGTAAAAGGTTAAATATGCAATTGATGTTGAACCTGTGTATCCTACTAGTGATAGTTTCCGGAAAATGTAGTACTACATATTCATTTCTCAATGTCATAAAATTAAATGATGCCTTTCATGTTTTCTTGTTCAAAAAACTTGTGTCCCTACAAACCCTCTTAACATTGTGGCAGTTCCCAACTTTCTCCTAACCTTCTGTGCCCCCGCAATTCTGTAGCTCTGCTATTGGTGGTTTGTTTTGCATTTCCAAATTTTTTTTGTACAATTTGCCTTACCATTTAATTTTACAGCTTAAAACAGACTGAATGAATATGACTTTCTGCAATTGTAAAACTTAAAACATTTAGAAATGTATCGTCATAATTAAATTCTTAACTTCGAATTTATTGGTTATCCTCGACCATGGAATTTGCAATCAGACTAGTAAGATTACAATTTTTTGGATGAAAAATTTTGAGAATTTTTCACTTCTCTGGAGAAGTGCAATATAAACCGGCAGCCTTCATGAAGCATATGCAGACTCACAAACGGAATTCAAATCGCATGCAGAAATAACAATATTGAAAAGAGTTTGTTCCCTTTATTTTAGGCTTATGAAATTCTTTTTTTATTGGTTAGATATTCATAACAGAATTTGCATCATGATGAATTAAAAATAATTAATCTGTATGTAAGAAAGATCTCCACAACACAGGAGTCTGGTGCAAACGAACTCACCACCGGATGCACATCACAAAGAATGGGGGTGATGGTGACTTAGTAAACTATACTTTTCCGAGCTGAAGTGCCACAGTGTTATGTGTTATTGCCCCACTTCGACCAGCTTATGT
This sequence comes from Amaurobius ferox, assembly GCA_951213105.1. NCBI lineage: Eukaryota > Metazoa > Arthropoda > Arachnida > Araneae > Amaurobiidae > Amaurobius > Amaurobius ferox. The sequence continues at coordinate 933,418 of OX578151.1, forward strand.
ATGGTCTATAAACTATCATACCGAAAATACCATGTTCAAAGACTAAAATTAAAATAGCATGTTCAAAGACTATTATTCCAGACACATTTTTTATCAATTTCAAAACTGGATTGTGAGAATTTTATCATTTTTTGAAGTCTCAGTGCATGATAATTTCTTATGCTATGAAATTTCATGTTCCTCCCACTCTCTATTGACCGACAAATTTGAGTATTGCAGTAAAGCGTCGTATTCAATTTTTATTTTAGTGATTTTTATATAAAATAAAATATTACAATCTTTTAAATTCAGAAATATTAAAATATTTTTTAAATCATATTTTACCAAAAGGCTAAGAATGTAAACATTATGAAATAAACACAATGGCAAATTTTAATATAAAAATAGTTGCTACATTCATAACGTCTGCAATAAAATAGCATAGCCAAAATATCACGATCATGATGATTGAAAAATTGTGAAACACATGATTAAAACAAAAATATAAATTAATAAAAAATTGCATATAATTATTGATAATAAATCTTAAATTAAATATTAGTGGTTGGCCCCTTTAACTATTAAAAAAAACAATAAATTATTGCAAATGGTTCCTTAGTTAAGGAAAATAAAAAATAAAAGATCAATATGAAAAAACTTTAAAGAGAAAAAGTAGACAAGCAATAGTGGAAATAATCAGTTATTTTGTTAGAAATGAACCCTGGTAAAAAATCTTGATTAAATTGGTGTGAAAAAAATGAATTTAAAATTGCCCCAAAAAGTAAGTAGTGAACACAAATATTTAAAATATTCAGACAGGGAAGGCTCTAGGCATTTTGCTATCCAGTGCAAACCTCTCAAACCACCCCTCCCTAGGGGTATCAGATTTTGAAAATAAAAAAACAGAGGACTCTGCCTCAATCTTGCCCCTAAGTTTGTCGGCCTTTGACCTTAAGTTAAAGTTTGTGATGGGCTGTGGGAGTCCTTCAAATTTTCAAAATGGACCTCTATCAAAAATTATTGGGGGACCTGACAAACTATCCTGACAATTTTTATAACTGGGAAACTATACAAAATACTTTACATGAAACTACAAAAGCAAACACCAATGATGTACACAATTTTGAGCTTGCTTTATTGTTTGCATTATCAACTGTAGAATGATCCCATTAATTATGTTAACTTTAACTTGATGAGAATTTTAAACCCTGGTTGGTCATCTCCTCTAATGATGTATTTTATTTTAAGAATCCTAACAGACTTTTACACATCACTTCTATTGTTTTTACTTTTCAAATAAAAAAATTAACTGGTGTATGGCTAAAATTAACTGGTGTATGGCTCATCTTGATTTCTCATACTAGAATCCATTTTTAGTAGCTTTTTTTATTTTAAATTTTACAAATTTTTTTTTGAAAACTTGGTATCATGGGTCCAAATGATTCTAATTATAGCATGTTACTCATCACTTTAAAGAGCTTGAAAAAATCTTTTGATTGATACCATACTTGGCAATATATTCCCATCATGAACAAAAAAAAATGTATTGCTGCTCTGCTAATTTTCACAACAGATTGAAACTATAAAATCATTGAGCCATAAATGAACCCTTTTATGCATAATTTTGTCCTCCAGGTCAAAAAGATATAAAGTTTCAAATAAATTTCACTCAAATTTAAAAGAATTCTATCTAGTTCTAGAATTTTTAATAACAAAGCCAGATATAAAGTTTCATGAAAATCCATTAATATTTGTGGTCACTATCGTGTACACAAGAAATCAACCACAGACAGATGGACATCACTTCAAAAATAGTCAAAACATGTACTGAAGGTCTTGAAACATATAGGGGAATCAAAATTTTGAAATCAGAAATTTTCGAAAATGATACTTTCTTAATACTCTATATGAAAACGTAATAATTGAAGTATGCCTCCTTATGAAGTGCTGCCATTTATATAAAAGTTCTATGAATAATTTATATTTTGAAATAATTTCTTGCATAAGAAATATAATTTTATATCACTCTGAAAATATTGGTGAAAGAATTCCAAAATTCTTTATATTGCAACTTTAAAAAGGGATGAGTGCTGTTCAAGAAAAACAAAATTAAACCTATTGGGAAACCATTTCAAATTACTATAATACCTCTCCATGCAAGGACATATTTGACATACCTGATACTTACTTTACCTTTCCTTAAATAAGAATATAATCCCAAAATAAGTTGATATTTTTAACTTAAATCCTAGTGTAACATATAAATGGATGATAAATAGAAACCAATAAAAATAGCAAGTACAAAATCTTCTTCTAGTACATAATAAAGGGAGGTGTGTGTGTGCATGCAGTCTGCAGCAGGAAATTTAAGCATCATATGACCATGAAATTTGGTACACAGGTATGTCAGGACCCAAATAGATGCACCTCCTCATTAATTTTCTAAATTTTGAATTAGTTTGGAAGCTATTTTATGTTTTAGCATGATTTACAAAGATTTTTGGTGATATTCACAAAAATATGATTAATAGACGAATTTTCATGAATTTAAAAAATATATCCTTTTCATGCATTTTAAACTTCTCTGATTTTTATATTATGATATAAAAATATTGACCCGTGATCCAACATTTTTAATTTAACAGCAGCAGCTTAAAATATCACAAACTGCTCCTGACGAAAAAAAAATAATCTCAACCTATCGGTGTTTAAATATAATTTTTTTAACTGAGCGAACTCTTAATTTTTGTATAAGCATAGTGTTTGCCATTGATGTTCAAACCATACCTCTCTAGGCTGCAACTGCCATCTATAAGTAGTGGCGACTTATTTAGGATATGGACAATGTCGGGTAATTTGTTCTAGTATTAAAATGACGAAGAACAAAGAAAGTTTGAGGTTACTGCAGGTTACAAGTGGACCATTCATTGTTTTTTATTTCACTTAACTACAAAATGAATAAAAAGAGTAAACAAAATAGATTTCAAGCAAAATTTTCTTATTTTGTACATATAATTGGAATTGGAATACAAATTTTGTATTCGTACTTTGATTTGGTCTTTGCGAGAAATCATGGCAAATCTATGCAGCAGTCTGTAATGGTTTTTGTATCAACATATTTGAGAATTGTTTTATTTCCAGTCTAACTTTTTATTTTTTAAACTATTAAAGATAGAACCATAAATTATATATATTTGAAAATTTCAGAATATTGCACCTTAAATGCATACCTAAAATAATGAAAAATATTTAAAAAAATAATAATAATAAAATTTATCTTGGCCTCTTATCAAGAGATATGGCATATAAATGTTTTATTTGACGAAATTTTCATTTTTTTTTTTTTTTTTTAATAGTGGATGTTATAAGGTAGTAAAATTTAACAATATAAATATTTCAAAACATATTTTGCTTTAAATGTGCCTTATGAACAACCTAAAATTTTGCTACTCCCTAAATTCTACCACCTGGTGCAACCGTACTTGGCACAGGAGTCTACCCTGTATTCAGAAAATGAACCGAAAATAAATAAAACAAATTTGTAAAACATTTTCAAAAAACAAAATGAAGTATTAAGGATCAAGGTACTCAATCAGAATTATTTCACGAATTGTCAAAGCTACTTGCATTCCAGAAAAAGTATGCCACTGCATATCATCCACAGACAAGCAGTTTTATTGAACATAGCATCATACACTAAAAGCAGCTATAACATGCCATGGTGATATGACTTGGTCACATTCCCTTCCAACTGTACTACTCTACAAGAATATTTCCAATCAACTTCTGTCGAATTGGTTTATGGTAAGAACTTTCACTTACCAGGAGATTTTTTTGAGCTATCAAATTTAGTTTCACAGTTAAACTTTGTTCAACAACTGAGGTCTGCTTACATCCTGCAACTAACCATACAAAGAAACAAACTTTTGTTTTTAATGAACTCAAATCATGTTCACATGTTTCTGTATGACTGACTTAGTTTGAAGTTCTCTGCAAACTCCTTACAAGGGACCATTTTTAGTTCTCGAAAGATTTCAAAAGTTCTTTAATGTTCAAATAAAAGGTAGTCCCAAAAATATTTCCATAAACAGATTAAAACCATTCCAAATTCCTGCAATACATCCTTGACACTTCCTACTACTTCATCTACTCCACAAATGACATCTTCAACTCCACCACCTACAACAGTAACATTAGCAAAACGAGGTGCAGTTATTAAAGGAAGTCGCGGCACCATTGAGTAAACACTCCAAATTATTTTTTTAGTTATACAAATTTACTACAATTTCTATTGAAAAAATATGAGTTTTTGGTTCAATTAAATCGAGAATTATTAAAAATAAGTTATGAAAAATGTCACTGGATGGTAGCACTACAGCTTTCTTTAGAGAAAGGAGACTCACGAAAGCTGTAGTGCATAGAATTTTCAATACATAAGGGAAAAATACAGGGATATTTGTTAAAGCCGTGCCTTTTCACCGGCTTGTCCTGAGCGAATGAATGGTATGGCAACAATATTAAAAATTTGACTTGAAAAAAAAAGATATTGCAGAATTACCACTAGATTGTGTCGCGTTATGCGAGTGCTTCTCGCCAAAGAGAAATAGAAGAGTAGTAAAATATGAAGAGGGACCTCTCAAATTGGCACAGTTTCGCTAATTTGGCTTCAATTTTCTACATTTAAGAATGTGTGTGTTCTCTTTCTTGTCTTTTTTATAAATTTGGAAGTTTAAATAAGCATTTGAACAAATGAGTGGATTAAGTGTCCGTGTGTGGTGATGGGAAGAGGGGTGGGTGTTTATGATATTTTAGGGGTTTCTGGCCATCGTGAATAAAATGTGTTGTTTAGGACACTCAGTTTGAGGGATCACTTGACTCTCCCAGCTGTCTTACTTATTGAAGTGGTTTCGCTTTTCATCATTTCTGATGTAGTGTGGTTCTGTCCTTTGGGAAGGGGGTTATTTCTGATTTGGGGCAATTTTGTGCTCTGGTTGATCTGCTGGTGACGAATTCCAATATGTTTGACTTCAAATTAATTCTTTAAACGTCTGGAGTTTCCTATTTTTGGCATACCCGTGATCGATAGCCTATTTATAGTGACACTTCAGAAATATGTTGTTTGGGATATTTAGTTTGAGGGGTCACTTGACCTACCCTACTGTTTACTTTTTCAGCTATTTAATATTAAAAAATACCTAAAAATTAAAGAAATTTTAAATATTTGTTAAAAGAATTCTAACATTAAATTTTCATTGTGTTCCTTTTATCTGTGTCGTTTCACTCGAAATTTTGACCCCCGGCTGGCAACTATGTTGCTCAAATACCCCCTGGGCATAAATTTTACTTGAGGTAGCCCCCAAATTTCTTATCTCGGCTTCTAATTCAGCGATTTTAATTTTAACGATGGTTATAGTTTCTGAACCCTCTGTACTCTGAATATACATATTTTGTGTCAGCCCCTGGGGCGTAACTTTTAGTTTAACTAGCCTCATAATTTTACATTTTTAGCGAACATTTTTCCTAATTGAGCGAATTTAGTTTTACTAGTGGCTATAGTTTCTGCACCATTTGTACATGTCATCTGGTTATGCATCTTAGTTGTGACAACTCTCTGAGTATAACTTTTACTTCAGTTAGCCCTCCCTCCCCAAATTTCTCATCTCACCTCCTAATTGAACAATTTTGCTTATGCTGATGGTTGTATCTGCACCATCCGTATGCCTCAGCTTGATACACATATTTGATGGATATATAATATACATGCGTTTTTTGTGTCAACTCCCTGAGCGTAACTTTTAGTTTAACCATCCTCCACACAATTTTACATCTCAGTTCCTAATTGAGCGATTTTGACTCTTCTGGTGATTATATAGTCTGAGCAACATTTGTACATTTCACTTGGATACACATATTTTTGTGTCAACCCCTGGGTGTAACTTTTAGTTTAATTAGTCCCCACAATTTTAGATATCTGCTCCTAATTGAGAGATTTTGGTTCGGCTGGTGGCTATAGTCTCTGCACCATTTGTATATGTCACCTGGATATGCAACTTTAACGTGGCAAATCCCTGAGCATAACTCTTACTTTGGTTACCCCCCCCCTCCCCAATTATCCATCTCACCTCCTAATCCACCGATTTTGATTTTACTGGTGGCTATAGTTTCTGAACCATCTGTACGTATCACCAGAATATGCATATTTTTTTAGTCAACTCCATGGGCATAACTTTTAGTATAACTAGCCTCTACAATTTTAATTTAATGTAAATTAGGACTATGTAATGTTTTTCACTAGAAAGGATGCGTCCCCATGTGTCCAGGATTTTTATGAACGAGCGAGCAGATGGGAGGTACATTAATTTAGTTAATACAACTATCGTTTATATTTTTAATACACCCATGGCTATGCCCAAAATGCATATATGTATATACATATACTTTATATATATATATATGTATATATATATATATGTATATATGTATATATATATATGTATATATATATGTATATATATATATACAGTACAACCTCGAAAATCCGGATATCCAAAATCTGGAAACCTCCAAAATCTGGACGTTTTCCAAATTTTCGGGTCTTTTTTTTCCCCCCCGGACTGACGGAAGTTGTGGATTTAAAAAAAACAAGGTAAGATTATTTATATGGAATTACATTTTATTAACAAATACCGTATTTTCTGGTTGACTTTTGAAATGAAACGAAAGTTTAGATGGACAACTGTAGATCGATTCGTGGTTGGAGCGTGAATTACATTGTTAGATTTAATCCCTTCTCCCCCTTATTCAAATCACAACTCCTGATGAATTATTTCGCATAAAATATACATCGTTATTTAAATACGGAATTTTTATTATCAAAATTTTTTTTTCTCATTATTGAAAAAGACATTTTTCTGAAACAATGTAATTTTTAATATTAAACGCTTTAAAACGTTATCGTAACATTTTATCACAGATTGTTCAATTAAATCTAAAAATCCCGAGAATTTATATTAATGCTCACAGAAATTTATTTTGTTCACTTCATAGTACGAATTCCATTCTTTAATATATTCTGTTTTGTCTTCTGAATTTCCTTCCCCCCTCCCGATATCTGACGATTTTTTCGTTCTCGTCAAACGTGTCAGCTTGAAATCAACTGTATATTTTGCCTTTTTTGTTTAGAAAGCCATATTTACATACTATAGATAGCAAACAAATAACTAAATAATATAGTATCACACAGAACCGAGCAACAAGGTCATTAACTCCTTGCCTGTGTCACCCGAATCCAGTTCGGGCAACCCCTCTGCGCCAAATTTGGAATGCCCGAACTGACTGGGCAAGCGAAATATCAGTGTTTCAATTCCGTTGATCCCGAATTGAGTTCGTTTTGCTTTATCAAATGCTTTACAATATAGTTCACTGTGTTTCCAAAAGATGGCGATACTTGTCCACATTTTCTTAGGAAGTAGGCGGGATCAGCTAGCTTGATTAGACGGGATATAAACCGAGTTTATTGTAAAAAGTGTGATGTAGGCTTGTGTGCTGTGCCATGTTTTCGTGTATATCATACTATAAAAGATTTGTGAAATTCTGAAAAATGATTTGTGAAATTCAAAAGATTATTTGATTTATTTTACTTATTATTTGATTTATTATTTGATTAGATTATTTGATTTATTATTTGATTGATTTTTTTTAAAAGATTATTTGAAAATTTTCCATTTTTGACACATTTTCCTGAAATATACTCCACAGGTAAGGGGTTACCACACAGACCTCTCAATGGGGTCGGCTGCGTTTACGATTAGGAACAAAGCAAATTCCTTTCTTCGCTTTCTCTGCCCCACCATGTCCCGATGCAGCTGCAGCCTAGTAATGGCTCATCGTAATTTAGAAAAATCATTGAGCGGACAGATATTTTTCTTTTTTGGAAAAGATATTTATTTTATCTACTGCGATATTTTTTACATATTTGACTATTACTAATAATGTATTTACTTTCTTCAGAGTCATCAACTTTTTTAAACATAACTTTATATAGATGCTAGAAAATAAATAAAACTTATGTTCTTGTTTCTTTTTTCGTTCGTTAATAGCGAAAACGGTTTAAAGACATTTACACCTTTAAATATATCGTCAAAAGTGCTAATCCTCGATCTTTATTAAATCTAGGCACTTCATTAAATCTCGACAAAGCCGATATAATGGAAGTTCTGCACTGTGATGATAATGCGCCAATCGTAAATAAATTGAGTGATGGCGAAATTCATGATATGATATTAAATAAAAAAAGAGCAAAGTAGCGACTATAAATGTGGAGAAGAAACAATACCCAATGATAATCTTATGCAAACAATCGATCCTGCAATTAAAGGTCTTGAACAAAGAAGCTTTATAACTGAGCAGAAATAATGTCCATCTACAGGATAAAGAAAACAGCTTTCCCATAAACCAAAATTAATTAAATAACAAATGTTAATTCAACTATTTAAACGAAATGATAAAATATAATTTTATCATTTCGTTTCGTTCACACATTCTAAATTATTAATGTATATATTTTTTCTTAGAAATTTCTTTTGCCCTATTTTTTAGATTAAATATGTTTTAATTGATTAACTTAATTAACTTAACTTTTTCTCCGTATTTTTACTAAAAATAGTGCTTTATAGTGTATTTAGTTAATATTAAATCTGAATTTTATTCCAATTCTAAAATCCGGAATCGGCAAAGTCCGGACGAGTCCGGATTTTCGAGGTTGTACTGTATATATATATATATATATATTTCAGTCCATCTTATCATTTTTGCTATACAGAACAATTTCACTAACACATATATAGGCATAAATACATAGATGAGTGCCCCCCTTTACATGTCGCTCACAGCCGCCACTGGCAAAACCATCATATTTGCAACTGAAGTGACTACTCATTTTGACTGCAGTGTTCATGACTTAACATTCAACATATTAACTGGTAGGGGGAGTACTGTGTATGCAAGAATAGCAACAAATGGATGCTTTAAATATTAATGTCACATGCATAATTATTTCTTTTACAAAATTTTATTTATTGACAGTTTCCATAATTTTAATGAGCTGGATATAAAAAATGGATTGTGTAATTCTGAATAAAGTTGTTTTCTAAAACTCATTACAAGAATCTTTAATTAGTTTCATCAAGTAATTATCATTTTCTAATACCTCTGTAAATAAATTATGCCTGTTTTAGTAAATGTTTTGATTATTCCATGAGTTAGTGATTCTTAAAATACACCATTCTTAACATCTCAATATTGAAATGAGGGTTGAAAAATGTCTTACTTTACTTATAAAAGAGGACTAAAATTGGAATTTTACCTGAAAACCTTTTTGACAAAATATTCTAAGAGGGTGTATTTCTTTGCAAAATCATGTAGTGTGTAAAAACAAATTATGAGCTTTTCTTTTTATCTTTAGTTTATCCCAGAAATTAACTGTTTGAGTCTTATTATGTGGATGCATTCCTGTTGTATAGAACATCTCCAGTGTTTAAATTGGATTGGAAAGATTTTCATTTGTTTGTGAAATGTGATTTTAATTGGATAATTTCGATGGCTACATTGGATGTGCAGCTTGAAAATTAAACTATCTTCTGGAAAACGGCAATTACTTTTCAATATCATGTGCTTTGAACAAAATTTTGCTAAATTGCATTCGAAAGATTTTCATTTGTTTATGAAAGAGAACTAAAAAATGTGATTTTAATTCGATAATTTCGATAGCTATACTATCTTTTTTTCTCCTTTTTTTAATCTACACCAACTTAAATATACCAAAATAACTTGATATGAGTGTAACGCGAATTCATTATGCTCAAACTGCACATTTAAAACTACTTGACAAACCTTTCTTTGCTAATAAGTACTCTTAAAGACCTTGCAGTATATTCTAAAATTGCTAAAATGAAGGCATCTCAAAAAATACATTCAAATTGGTTTGATTAAATACAGATTATTGTTTTCTAATTTAACTAAATTTTTTTTAATAAATTTTTACCTATAAAAGTTATGCATTAATTTATAAGTATTGTGAATTTTACTTAATCCCATTATATTCAGATATGTTTGATACCAAGGATTATCCTGTATTTATATTAATTCCATTAATCTAATCTAAGATGAGAAACATAATTCATGAGCATGATTATAATCTTTTGCTAAAAGAGTTTTAATGTCTTTACTGTTTTACTTTTGTTAAAAGTTAATTATCCAAATCAGAATATTGATGATGTAGATATAATATAGTATTGATACATCACTAAATCTGTTTTGTTATGTCATATCCATTCAATACATAAGCTTTTCTATCATACTTTTTATTTAACTACATAATTCTATTTAAATTGTCCATGTTTATTGAAAAGCATACCTATTTGGAAGGAAGGAATTTCTCCTGGAACAGTAAAAAGAATTGAGAAATTCTGAAATCAATGACTTATTCAGCCAATCTCTCACAAATCAATACCATAACTAAAAGTGCAATATCTATATCAGGGGTTTCCAACTGGCGGCCCACGAAGCCTTCTGGGAAAATAATTTGCAGCAGATTAGATGGTTTTTGTGAAAATCCATATCGGTTTCAAAGGCTGTTCATTCATGAATAAATTTGATTTTCCTCGGTTTCCATGTAAATTAGTGCATCCACTTGTGTTCTATTTCACCCTCCCTCGTCGCTTTTCACGCCCGTGACCTCATCTGTTGACTCGTTTAACCAGTTTTCTTTCACCCCTGCTGACCCAAGTGGATTCTACTGCACTGGTAGCTGACCTTTCTTTTCATTCAGCTATTGTCAAGGCAGGTGTCTGTCTTTCTTTTGTGACCAAGAGTTTACAAGCATTATTTTTAGTACAAGATAGGGTTTTCTTAAAACACGTTACTGTGTGTCTGTTCTCTGATTATTCATTTTATACTAAATATCAGAATGAATGGAATTTCAAATAAATGCAAGATTGAAAGTCAAAACAGAGCTTACAAGGATCGTTGAGAAAGTGATTATTTAATTACGAACAATAACGGGAAGTTGCAGTGTTTGGTTTGCATGCAAGTGGTATCAGTGCCTAAGGAATATAACATGAAAAGACATTATTCAACACTGCATGAAGAAAAGTATCAGAGATATAGAGGAGAATCTCGAAGTATCTTGATTTCAGGGTTAAAGAAGAAACTGAAACAGCAGACAGGCATTTCTACCAAAATATCGCACGGTCAATCATCTGCTTTGTATGCTTCTTATGTCGTTTCTCTTGAGCTTGCTAAAGCAAAGAAACCCTTTATTGATGGCAATTTAGTAACTTTCCCTGCAGACTTATACACACGTTCTCTTTATTTTATTTAAATGTATTTCACTTTTAATTCAATTTTCGTTCTCATTTGGTAACTGAACCTATTTTCAAAGGTTGCGTAGAGAAAATACGAAAACACTAAAATATCTTGAGAATGGCTGAAATGTGCTACTGAAATGGCAAATGTTTTTGGGGATCCGAGAAATTTGATTCAGTGCCGCTTTCTAACCAAACTTTACAGAGGAGAGTTATTGGTATGGGAGAGCAAGGTAGAAAAATCATTAATTAGTTTAGTTGAAAAAAGTACCTATTTCTCGCTTTGCCTTGATGAAAGCACTGACCAAACAGATGTGAGTCAATTGTTAATATTTATACGTGTTACCCAAGAAGATTTTTCTACCAAGGAAGAATTATTGGAAATATGTCCAATGACTGGAACCATGAAAGGAAAGGACATCTATGAAGCTGTGAAAAAAGCAGTTAACAAAATTGGAGGTTTTAATAAAAGTTCAGCAATTGTGATGGACGGTGCACCAGCGATGGTAGGGGGGAAATCTGGACTGACTGGATTACTTAGAGAAAATGGAGTAACTTGTCCAACAATTCATTGTATTATTCATCAGGGAGCTTTGTGTGGAAAGTCGGTAAAACAAAATCAAGTTTTCAAACTTGTAATAAAATTTATCAATATGATAAGAGGTGGAAATCGTGCACTTTTGCATAATCAGCTAAAGCAGTTTTTGGAAGAAATGGAAGCAGAATATGGGGACTTGCTGCTCTGCAATCATGTAAGGTGGCTGAGTACTGGAAAGTGTCTCAAGACATTCTGTGGGATAAGAAAAGAAATCCCTGCATTCCTGAAGAAGTTCTTTTCAACAGACACTACGCAACTGGTCACTGGAAGAAGAGCTCCAAAGTGTAGATTTCTTAGAAGAATTGGCTTTACTCACCAACATCACACCACTCATCTTAATGAACTGAATCTAAATCTCCAGGGAAGAAACCAGCTGATGTCGGATTTAATGGGAAACGTAAATGGGTTTCAAAATAAATTAAGAGTTTTCAAACTTTCTTTGAACAAAAATGATTTGGCCCATTTTTCAAGCTGTCGGAAGTTAGCTGAAGAACTCGAAGATAATGAGACTCTTGATTTTTCTGAATTTGGTGCAAATATCCAAGAAATCATAGAGGAGTTTGACACTAGATTTAAACATTTTGAATCATTAAAAAGTAGCATGCTGCTGTTTAGTAATCCTCTTTGAGCTAACATTGAAATTCAACAAACTCATCTTCAACTTGAAATATGTGACCTACAAGCGGATACATTTTTGCAAACAAGGGAAGAAAAGGGAGCAGATTTCTTTAAATTATTACCAAAAGAAAGAGTTCCAAACCTGCAAGATTTTGGCCGGAAAATTACATTAATGTTTGGGAGTACATACTTGTGCGAAAGTGTATTTTCTGCATTGAAATTTATCAAGAACCACAATAGAAGCCGCCTCACAGATTCTTCTCTACTTCATCTCCTGAGACTCTGTTATGGTGATTTCTGAGGAAGTTAAATTACTATGCTCTTAAAGCAGTAATAAATAATTTTAATCTAATTTAAGATAAATAACTTGCAATATTTATAACTTTAAAAATATTATAATCTTAATTCTGTTATGCCGAGATTTTTTATTCTAAATTTAATTAATGGTTCAAAATTTGATAATAGCTCAAAATTCATTATTTTCCCCTTTCCCTTCAAAATTCTAAATTTATTTGTTGTTTTTGAATATTTTGGCGATTAACTTAATTTGTTATCATTTTTCTTTGTTTTATTATTCAAAATTATGCGCAATGCGTATTAAAACATTAAAATAATCTTTGTTAATCTTTTGGCTCTTCATTTCGATTTTAAGTTTGCTTCACTTCATTCACAAGAGTGAGAAAAAAGGCGCATTTTTTAGAGCGAAATTTGACCCTTGGGTTTTCTTGAACACCTGCGAGTGTGGTTGCCTCACGACATCCGGTGACCATGCGTCACCGCGTGGGTTCGTGGTTGCCACTTGGCAGAAATTTCACGTCTCGTGGTTCTTGGCATAACATCGTATATTTCTTCCACAGAATATGCGTGAGCGCTCGGCGCGGAGCGCAGGTTTGCACTCGACAAGTTTGGCGTCTCTTGGGAAGTGGAAATTTGGTTGGCAAATTTTGGGAGTTCGAATCTGAGCATCAGAGCAGAGACGTTGAAGGATTTTTAAGTCCCGCACCCGGGGCTCATGCTGAGCACCCTGGGCACTTGCCGAAAAGGTGTTTTGGAGTCCATGGTCAATTCTCACGTAAGCTTAGTTTCTTTGAATTTATGAAGTGATGGCTTTAATAAATTCTGATGCAACAGAAATCTTTCGATGGGAATGAACCTTGACTAATATCTTGAACTGTGTTTCTAATGAGGACATCGTGACTATCCAAGTCCAAGTCTATGCAGATTCAGCTACCTTTGACTTTGAATACTGACATTTTTCATCAGAGTGTATCCTTGTTCAAGGCAAGCCTCTCTTCCACCTAACCGTGATCTTCGTCAAACTGGCGATTCTGTTTAAATTGTCGGTACTAAAGATGGTGTTCGATTTTCTGCAAGTGCAGTTTGTTCAGAAGTGAAACTCCGCCCTGCTGTCGGTATTGATCAGAACCTAGGTATTTCCTTGCCTCCTTTATAAGTGCTTTTTCCATGCAGCCAGTCTTCTTTGGTTTTAAATGTGTGTTGTGCAAGTGCAACTTGAAATTAGCTTCAGCCGGGCCAAAAATGTATGCCCGTTTTGCACGCTGTTATCGGGTATGGTGCTGCCATCTATATTCACCAACTAGAATCATCGCTGCCCAAATGATAATTTTTGTCATTATAGAAGAAGCTGCGACTGGGAATCTGTTCAGCATTTTAATCTTTTTATCTGTGGTGAATTCTTTTTGATACGGGCAGCTTCGTTTTTTTTGTACCTTTGTGAATAATATTTTGTTACATGTTCAAATTGGGAGTTTACATTTTACCATTTAGTATTTGTTTTTATTATTCTGAATTTTAATCATTTGTAATTTTATCATTCACAATTTGTGTTTGGTTTTATTGAGTTATTTTGGGATTTAACAGTTTCGGTGGACAGCTCCTCAGGCAGACCAAACTCTGGTCTTCAGACCAGAGTGGATTCTGTACCTGGGTAATTTGTAATAGTTTAGTTATTTTAATTTGTTATCTGGGTTTTTCTTTAATTGAATTCCAAATTTAATAGATTTTAATTTTAAAAGCAATGTACTAATTTCTGACCACTGTACACCAAATATTTGCTTAAAGAATCTAATGTTTAAATGTTGCAAAATAAAAGTTAATTTTTAATTTAATAATGGTTGTCATTCTTTAGTTGTTGTTGGCTGTGCTATTTATTTATCTAAGAGTAAATGTAAGTGGAGTAAATGTAAGATGTTGAAATGTATTTAAAGGTGTAGAAAACCCAGACCACACGACCAACCCATAGGCTAATGGTAGCTTTCTGTGTGGCCGGGTATTTAAAGGTGTCGAAAGCCCAGACCATCCGACTCGTCCGTGGACTTAGAGTAGCAATTTGGATGGCCGGAAAATGGTATTTAAAGGTGTAACATAGTTGAGCACAGACCAAGCTGTAGGTAATAGAAAAAGGTAATAAAAAACAAATAATAATTATAAAAGTAAACTTTATTAAAAACTATACTATCACAGGCTAATGTAAATAATAATTAAACAAACCTAATGAAAAATATAGATATAATAATTTAGAATTAGTAATGTGTAATTAAAAGGTATATCATAACTTTAAGATAAAAGTAAAAATAAAAGAAGTAAATAATTAATCAGTAAATTTTAAAAGGAAGGGTTATCCCTTCCCAACAATTCTAACTCTTAAATTGAAAGGTAAATAAGTAACTCTTAACTAAATGATAACCAAACTAAAATAACTCACCCTTTTAATGAATATTAAACTTCTAAACTAATAACTCTAATTGATTCTTATGTTTGTTTACCTTTAGTGAACTTAAAACTGAGCAATCTTATATAAATTTATTTAACTCACTTAATATTTGTTTTTTCTAGTAATTGCTCAGATCAAGTAATTATTATTTAAGCTTTGAAAAGGTGTAAATAAACGTAACTTTAATATAAATAATTGTTTACCTGCCTAACAGGACTTTGTGATCTTTTTTAAATACACCTTTTCCCAGTAAATGTTACACCAGCTGGAAATTCCCCTTCCCAATACCATAAATAAAACTGCTTTATAAGCAATCAAGTAAACATGATGTACCTTACAAGTTTTGTAAACATGATATAGCATACAAGTTTTGTAAACATTATGTTTTCTTTTTCTCACCCAGGGATATTAACGATGTTTAAATAACAATATGTAAATGTTCCTACTTTTAATAATGTGCATGTTTGTGATCTTAACTACATTTTTACATGAAATACAAAAGTTTTCAAGATGGCGATCAAAACAACGCAATCGGAGTGTCACCGGCAACATAAAACAGACATATCAAATGTCCAAAGAAGCAAAACAGATGTGAAGCGCCAGGTTGAAAGATTTGGCATCGTTAGCTTGCCAAGAAGTTCGGTGCCGGGTTATCAGTTGTAACCTCGGTGACCGGAATTCAAATTCTTTCACGCCAAAAGGGGTTGCCGTTCCGGGACCTCACGCCAAGAGAGGATTTTCTCCTCAGTCGGGATGTAAACACCAGCATGTACGGTTGCTGCCCGACAACATAAAGTTTTTTTCTACACCACTCCACCATGTGCACAGAAATTTTCTAGCATTTTTAAGGAAGAGGAGCACAATGCCCTATTCAAGTTTTAAACACCTTTGACTTTTTCTTTGATGGGTGACACCACTCTGTTACCCTCAACACTTCAACACAGCAGCTGCTCGATGTAACCGATGCCCCTGCACTAACAAGGCCGGAGAGACACCACTCTGTACCCTCAACACTGCAACACATTGGTGGCTCAACGTATCCAATGCCCCTGCACCCTCAAGGTCGGATAGACACCACTCTGTTACCCTCAACTCTTCAACACATCAGCGGCTCGACGTATCCGATGCCCCTGCACTCACAAGGTCGGATAGACACCACTCTGTTACCCTCAACTCTTCAACACATTGGCGGCTCGACGTATCCGAGGCCCCTGCACTTACATGGCCAGAGATAGAATTAGTTCATCAGCCACCCAAGCCCGCAGCTGAGAGACGAAACACCCGTCCCAGCGCTAGTGGCATCACGAGGAGAGGCAGAAGATGTGTGTGTGTGTGTATCGAAATACGTGGCCTCCATTCTGAGGTGAAGAGCAGTCTCACGATCAGTCTTGAAATCAATTAATATTTTAAGATGCTTGTGGCATCATACCAAACCACATTTAAAATTTCTAAGCTCAAGGAGCCTACCATTGCCTTACATTTTTTATTTGGCTACAAATGCCAAGATTGCAGCCAAATATTTCATTTTATTTTATTTTTCTTTGAAATGGTTTTCATTCATTACAATATTATGATTTAATATCTCCTTGAATTTGTACTTAAACAGAGCTGTCAAATTATCTTTTTTTATTTCTTTGAAACCCTGGGTGAATTGTGTTAAGTTTAAAAATGTTCTAATAAATTTCCTTTTTATAATTTTTAATCTGGTTTTCATTTAATTCTTATCACTATGACTATGAGTAATTTATTATTTAATGAATCTCTTTTATTTTTTCTGGTGGGGGATGGGGGTAATACGCAACGCAAAATTTGTAATTTTAGAGTAAGTTCCTAAAATGGTTGGCCATTGGTTCAAAAGTAAAAGTAAATCTAAATTCTTTTGTTTAGTTTTTTTTTATTTAATATTAATATTTATGGTTTTTTTGTTTACTTTTTTTTCCCTTAATTTTATGCTGATGTCGAAAAAGGCACAGCAACTCTCAACAACAGAGCTTGAGGTGGACATCCGTTCTTTGGTGGTTGCAGCAGATCAACCTCAATTTTCTCACTAAACATTTTGTGTGCTTTTACTTAGTTTTTTTCCTTTTATAATTTTTAAGGTTTTATGTAAATTTTAAATATCTGTATACTTGATATCAAAGTAAAATTATTTGAGTCTGAAATTTTTTTTAATATGCAATTAAAGGTGTTAAAATGCCCACTTCTTATTTGATTCGCAATTCAATACTTGTTTTTGTTTTGTATAACTTGATGAAAGTTGGCCAATTATGATCAAGGTCGTAGCTGGCAGGGAGGGAGGGTTGGAGGTTCACCCCCCCCCCCCCAAATTTTCAAAAATTTCATAGTACATACCATATACAGTGACCGCCGGTTATAAGATTCAGTGGTTATAAGAAACAGCCGTTTATAAGACTCAAAACGACAGAAACAAATACAAACTTCGTTTTAACATTAAAATTGTGTCGCTTATAAGAAACACGATTCCGCTTATAAGAAACAGTTTTCTACAGAAAATTTGTTGATTTCCTTGCGACGCTGGTGTAAAAAAAAAAAATCGATTTGTTTAAGGTTAACTGAAGGACGAGTTGTTATCTCTTGTCTCTGGGCGTACGGGGAGGGGGTGGGAGTTTGCTATGTAACAAAGGATGACAGAGGATTTCTCCGCAGAAAGACTTGGGGAGTACAACCCCAAACCAGTAAGAAACGAGCTTTAATCTTTTGGCAGTTAAGGAAACGTACTGATAAGGAAAGGCATCTTTGCTTATGCACTCAAATAAGATTCGTACAGCTTTAGTTAGTCATTTTATGTTTTGCTAGTGAAGCATGTCGCAAAACCTTACTTTGCTTGAAAAGCAAAGTTTACTTAAAAAGTATGATTCTCCACCTCCGTGTAGTCAATAAGCAAGAAAACAACCTTGCTTGATGCTATCCATATGATCACAGGCGCATGGAAAAAAGTTTCTGACATATGCATTTTTAATTGCTTCCGTAAAGCAGGATTTTTGAAAAATAATGTTGCCATACCAGCAGAAGATGAAGAAGAATTTGAAGCACCTTTCGAAGAATGGATTCACATCAACGAAAATTTACAAACATCTGAAGAAAACAATGATGATGACATAGTGCGGAAATTCAGAATGTTTGCAATGAAGAAGAAAATGAAGACGACGTTCCACAAGAAGAAAATTTTCCTACAGCCAAACAGTCGCGAGAAGCCCTAACTATAATTAGAAAAACTCTTGAACACAGAGGGGCATCAGAAAAAGTTTATGGACTGTTTTATGATTTAGAAATGGATGTACGTAAACTAATCACAGACTCGTTAGCACAAACAATACTGGATAAGTTTTTTGCTATTCTTCAGTAATAGATTACGGTATGTATGAAAATGTACTATGCTCTTATACATAAATGAACGACCTATGAGTTTTACTTTTTATTCTTATTTAACTGCATACTATATGCATATAGATAATAATTTAAGTTGTAAGGCTTAATTTGTAAAATGAGAAATATTTTTGAATGCAAAACTTAATTTACAAATGTATTATGTACGTACTAATATTTTACTTATATACATTTATCTTTTAAATTCTGTAAAACTGTGTTCAATAGTTAGTATTTACAATGGAAGAACGATATTTAAAAAATTTCCGGATTTAAGAAACAACTGCTTATAAGAAACAAAACGAGCGAAACGAACGTGTTTCTTATAAGCGGCGGTCACTGTACATGTATTTATATTCATTATGATGCCTTCATCCCTCCTCTGCCAGAAAAATTTCATATTGAACCCCCCTCCCCCTCAAAAAAAAGAAAAAATGTCCTAGGTATGGCCCTGATTACGTTACAACCCGCCACTAGATAGGTGTTTTCAATTGCGGCCCTAGGGCACTTGTAAGCTGGAAACCCTTGATCTATATCCTATATTGTATAAAAATTCGCTTATTTAATAATTGAATATTTTTGGACTATATAGAGGAAGTTATTTGAGTAAATAATAGAAAGAAATAGCTCAAAATAAAAGATGACTGAAGAGTTGAAAAAAATATATTAATATATATTTGACTTAAAGATCCCCATCTCTGACATAAAATTGAAGGGCTTACCTTCTGTCCCATCCCCAACCAGATCCATATAATTTGCAGAGTTGCAGACATGCGGTGAGGGAACTAAGTAGTCTTCATCGTCCACTTGCATATCCAGCTTCACTTCCTTTGGAGATAGGCTACCATCTGTGCAACAATGGAATAACATCAGTACTAATTATTGGAATCAGTGGCCTTTAGAGTTCAGCCAACCTTTTTTGTTTGGAGGAACTCCTTTGTAAAATCTAATTGGCTGACATATATTATTTTCAACTGGGATTAATTACAAAATAGAGTTTAGACATAACTAATGCATACTTTTGAATGAAAATTTACAAGAGTATTTATTATTTTCTGGGCTGTGCATGAAGATGTCTTTTGCCTAGTTGGCAGACCGAAGAAGAAGAAGAGTATTTATTGCATATTTCTATTTGATAGCTACTGTTAATAAAATAAAATGACAGATATTTTTGTTTTACATCTGGTGTATGAATTACAAACAAATATTGGGTATATATTTTGTAATGATTTTGTGTTAATATAATTGTTTTTCATACAATTTTTAACGATGCATTTGTATTTTCATGTGATGGGATGGGATTAAGAAAAATATATTTCAAATGGTTTAGCTTTTATACAAAATTTTAACTGGCAGGTTTATGTTAATGTTATGTTATGTTATGTGATGGTAATGTTCAATTATGCCAACCCAATTCCTTGCTGCTACAAAAATATCCCACTTCAATGAAATTTATCTTTCCAAGTAAAACTCAAGCTACTTCAATTTTAAGTAACACTCAAATATCTAACCAAGCTGAATATTTTATGGGTTTTAATACTAGAACTTACAAATCCTAAATAATTTAAGTTTTTGCTAAATTATACTAAAGGTGGCTGTTTTTCTGTAAGATTTTCCGAATTCTCAAGGATATGGTTGGAAATCACTGTCCTAGAGCCAACAGTGAACAGTTTATTAAATAAATAGGTCAGAACATAAAATGTTGAAAAACTGATTGGTATACAAGCTATTATTATACATGTTTCATTTTTAATATGTCAATTAGTTAAGGAAATTCATTGTGCAAATTAAACTTTTCAAATCATATTAAACTCTCTGGTTTCTTTTGCAATCTTTATATACCTCAATTATTATTAAACTCTAAACTTATCGGTAAAATGTCATTTATAGCAAAGACAAAGAAATCGTCCTAAGGAAAAAATAGACTTTTTTAGGCCTAAAATGATTGTCATGTACAGGGTGCTCACTTATATCCGTTACACCCCCCTTAACTTCTAAATGGTGACAGCTTAGGCCATAAAGTTGGTGTCTAGGTATAGTAAAAAGGCTATGCGCTACTCGATAAGTTACAATGCCATCTATCGGCAAATTTTGGAATTAGCGGTCCTATCTCGTAAACGGTGAAAAATACTTGAAAAAAGTCAATTAAAAAGTTGTAGAACATTCTCAATTTAGTACGAAAAGATACCTTGTGTACATTAATACTCAAAACAGAATGCAAAAAATGAACATTTGTTTGATTGTGAAGCGAAGCGAGAAAAGACCACCTTACGGACTAAATACGAGCCTGTGTTGTGGCGCAGGGGAAACGTACATGATTCATATTCATGAGGACCATGGTTCAGTCCCCACCGGTTGCATGTTTTACTGAATGTCTCTACAAACCATGAAAATTTTCTGCTGATCTTGCAAAATCATCTCTCCAAACACACAGCTCAACTCAACCATGTCTGATATAAAAATCACATGGATCTCATATATTATGCAAATGAGGATGGAACGTCATACCTGTTCACCAGAGACTACTACTATAAAAAGGATGTTTTTGCTGGGTGGTACGTTAAAGCGGAGAGTTATGGTAAAATTTGGCAGCAGCGAGTATTGCGAGATGTTGTTAATTTGCAGTGAATGTGGGTGTAAGGCAAAATCAGCTGCAAGGCTGTATCGTGAACATTTCCCTCAAGGCCTCCACTACACGGCAGACCATCTTAAAAGTGGTAAAACGTTTAAGGGAGACGGGCTGCGTGACCAGCCGACCTCGAATTCGTACACCTCGTAATGTAGGACGCAAAGTGCAACCTGAAGATGTGCTAGCGTACGCTCTCGCCCATCCTCAGAGCAGCACAAGAATGATCAGTGAAAATTGTGACCTCTCAGAAAGCTGCGTCTGGAAAATCCTGAATGACTCAGGTGCTCATCCATACCGATCCACACGTGTGCAGGGATTGCTGCCAAGAGATGCTGAGAGACGTTACACGTGGTGCAACTTTGTGATGAATAACTTAGAGGTCCACTCAACATTCCTGGCAGACATAATATGGGTGGATGAGGCATGTTTTTCGAGGAACGGAATGTTTAATAGACCGAACGTTCATACCTGGTCGCTGGAAAATCCGAGATATGCCGTCGAAGTTCGACATCAACAACGCTAGTCCAACATGACGGCGCACCTCCACATAAGATTTCAAACGTTCAGCAGTACCTAATAGAGACATTCCAGAATCAAGCCATCGGGTATGGTGGTTCCGTCGAGTGGCCCCTGCGCTCACCTGACTTGACCCCATTGGACTTCTTCTTATGGGGACACATAAAAAGGCAGGTATATGCGACTCCTTCGCCAACATTGCAGGATCTTTGACGACTCATTACTGATGCTTGTGCGTCCGTAACACCTGCCATGTTGTGCAATGTGCAGCGAGAAATCCAGTCCAGAGTGCAAATGTGTATAGTGGCTAACGGGAGAGCATTTTGAGCAATATACTATTGTAAATAAATGATCCTGAAGACAGGGAAGTGTCTCAGTTTTTTTCTTCCACTCTTTATGATATGACAATTTTCGAAATAGTGACCAAACAAATGTTCATTTTTTGCATTCTGTTTTGAGTATTAATGTGTGCAAGGTATCTTTTCGTACTTAATCGAGAGTGCTCTACAACTTTCTAATTGACTTTTTTCACATATCTTTCATCGTTTACGAGATACGACTGCTAATCCAAAATTTGCCGATAGATGGCATTGTAAGTTGTCTCATCGAGTAGCGCATAGCCTTTTTACTATACCTAGACACCAACTTTATGGCCTGAGCTGTCACCGTTTAGAAGTTAAGGGGGGTATAACGGATATAAGTGGGCACCCTGTATATATATACACTGAAGAGCCAAAACATTATGACCACCAGTCTGATGCCATGTAAGGGTGCAACTGGTCAGCAATGACGTTGAGATAGTGCACAGCTTTCATTGTGTGTTCCACCACAATCAGCTGTCCCAGAGACGTCCATGAGAACGTCCCCCAAACCATAATACTGCCACCTCTGGCCTGTTTATGACCTGCGGTACATGTGTCAAGGAAATGTTCACCTGGAAGATGGCATATTCTGATGCGACCATCTATGTGATAAACCAGATATCACAATTCATCCGACCAGGCCACTCTGTTCCATTGTTCCATGATCCAGTCACGATGTTCCCATGCCCACTGGAGGTGTAAATGGCGATGATGCTTGGTTAACATAGGCACATGAGAGGGGCGTCTACTGTGGAGTCCTATATCCATCAGAGTCTGCTGAACTGTGTGTTCCAAAACACTTCTACTGGGACCTGGATTGTAATCGGCTGTCAGTTGAGTCACTGGCTGTCTCCGATTTTGCTTCACCAAGCAGGACAGCCTCCGATGTCCAGTTTGATTGATGATGCGTAGATGTCCAACGCCTTGCCATCTACTACTGATTTCACCATCTTTCACCCACTTTGCATAGGTCCTAACTTCCTAACTACGACAGCTTACGAACACCTGATGAGCCGTGCAGTTTCGGAAATACTCGTTCTGAGTCGTCGGACCATCACAATCTGCCCTCGATCGAACTCGCTTATATCAGCAGCCTTTCTCATCACACACACACGGAAGCAATAGAATTATGTCTCAGAATCACCGGCAGCCGTTAAATACCATTCCAGCCTGCTCAAATTCCTTGCGCATCATCCAGACAAGTCCATTCTCACATGTTGGTGGTGGTCATAATGATTTGGCTCTTCAGTGTATATATATATATAAGGGAAGGTGTACCTTGGACCTAAACTTATTCTAACCCTATCTATAGAGTTGTGCAAAAGCTAATGAGTTTATTCTATACATGTGCCATTAGAGGTCACTGTAAAGTTGGTTTCGTTCATACAAGCTGTACTGTGTGGAAACCCCAGGCCGTCCGACTCATACAGCTGTACTGTGTAGAAGACCCAGACCGTCCGACTCATCCAGAGGACATGAGCAACCATTTGGACGGCCGGGAGCTGTACTGTGTGTCAAAATTTGTTAAAAACGAAATT
The DNA here is from genome assembly GCA_951213105.1 of Amaurobius ferox. Lineage (NCBI taxonomy): Eukaryota > Metazoa > Arthropoda > Arachnida > Araneae > Amaurobiidae > Amaurobius > Amaurobius ferox. The sequence continues at coordinate 957,142 of OX578151.1, forward strand.
AGCCATACAAAAGAAAGTTTTGTAATATATATATATATGTATAGGAAAAGTGTTGTACCTTTGTTGTAAAAGCAGTTGTTTTTAAATGTTTTAGAATTTAGAATACATAATATAAAAGCTTAGCAAAATTATATGTATTGTATAACATTTCATACTATTCATAGCAACAAATATAATTATTCTTTCTCATATTGAAATCGAATTAAAAATTGAAAAAAATCTGAGGTACAACACCTTCCCCTATATGTGTTGAAGACCCAGACCGTCCGACTCATCCAAAGGACTTGAGCATCTATTTGGACGGCTAATCAGCACCAGACTCTCTCACAAGTAACTTACTACCAAATTTTGTGAAATTCGGTCCATTAGTTTTTTAGTTAGAGTGCATACAAAATCTGCACAGACAGACAGACACACACACAGACGTCACGCTAAAAATAGTTTTTTCGTATTCTAGAAGTCTTGAAACGTGTAGATCCGTCGAAAACTCGAGTTGCGATTTTCGGCATGATTTTTAAAAACACAAACTTAATCTGCTCTTCTGTTAAAAGTAAATAAACTTAATCCTGTTTAAACTAGCAAACTTAATACTATTTATACTTCTACATAATCAAAGTTAATATACATTGTGTCCAGTGCTATTGGTACTCAATGGCTATTTCCTCAACTGTTAGTCACAGAGATACACTTTCAATTGCAAAAATGTTTTAAATTTTAAAATCTATTATCTTAGAAACAGTTTAAATCAATAAATGCATTTCTGAAAGTAATACGAAATATAAATTTTTATACAGATCCTGATCCTACCAATTATATTTAGAAAAATCATCCTCATACAATTTTATGCAAAATAAAAATAAAAATCATCCTTTTATGACCAAAATTGACCGACTTATAGCTGTTTAAAGTTGGAGCACTTTTTGTGCTGAGAAATGGTCAATACGGTCCCTGATTGGTTGGTTGCCTGAAACGGGGCATTTTTATGTGTGGAAAGCGACTTAAGTCAAAGTTTAATGCTTCATAACTCGGTGAAGTTTGGTTGTAAAAGAAAGATTTTTTTTTTATTTTGCATGAAATTATATGAGGATAATTTTCCTAAATATAATTGGTAGGACTGGGGGACCATATAAAAATTTATATTTCATTTTTCTTTCTGAAATGTATTTATTGATTTAAACTGTTTCTAAGATAATAGATTTTAAAATTTAAAACATTTTTGCAATTGGAAGTATATCTCTGTGACTAACGGTTGAGGAAATAGCCATTGGGCACCGATAGCACTGGACACCCTGTATATTACAATTTTGATTCTATCTTAATTTCAAAACCCTTAATTAAAAGGTAAACAAACTTAAAAGTAACTCCTAACTAAAAGGTAAAAAACTAAAGTAACTTCCTCTCTTAATGAATGTTAAAACTTCTTAAGTAATGATAACTTATAATGATTCTTATGCTTACTTTTAATGTAAATAAAACTGAACAGTCCTTAAAATAAACTAAAACATGACATAGAACTTGTTTTCTTTCACATTGCCCAGATTAAATAACAAGCTTTGAAAAGATGAAAATAAACAATAAAATCTTAATTTAAATAACCGTTTACATGCTTAACAGGACTTTATGATAATTTCAAATATACCTTTTCCCAGTAAGTATTGGAACAGACTGGAAATTCCCCCTCCCCAAATATATAAACATGAAATTTGTTTTGCAAGCAAATTTCATGCATTCACCCACTCTAACCTCTCAAGTTCTATTTCATAAAAATAGCATAACAAAGTATGTGCTTACTTATATGGAAAGAGAGCCAAAAATTTTATACAACAAAACTTGCAGTATTATCCTTTCTGATGAATAGCAGTAGTTACAAAGACAGCCAAATTGTGATGATGTGATGGCTGTGGTTCTATTTCTTTGCATATGTAAATGCCCATTTTAGGCCAGAAGTGTTTTTTAGTATCATTATTTAAAAAAAAAAGTCTTTTAAAAATATGTGCTTCTCCAGCTAGGTCCGAAAAATATTCAAAGTGCTCATAAAGTTCCAGATTTCTTAACTATATTATATTAAGTGTTTTCTCCCAATTTGCCACAATCCCTAACCTTTCTAATGGTTGAAATTCTCTGCATCTTGTAACATCTGTTTTGGGCCAAAACATATTTTTTACTTAAATTCTCATATATGGTAACATTATACGTCTCTGGAAGAGTTAAAAATATTATTTTAAAATTTTTCGAATTCCGGGCAATATGAATTTGTCATCTTTCAACTCCTTCCCTTCTTATTAAAGAATCAAAAGGACAAAGGAGTGTTGAAGACCCAAACCGTCCGACTCATCCAAGGACTTGAGCAACTATTTGGACGGCCGGGAAAAGACAAAGGAGTGTAAATAGTTTCATACAGGTTCAAGCATTGTGAACAGTATAAAATTTTAAAAATTCAATAAAATTAAATGTATATGTTATATAATAAAATATATATGTTATATGTACATATATGTTTGTGCATGGGTATGTATATTCACCTGCGCATGTGTGATTGCTTACATGTGTGTATACAAGCATGTTTTCTATCTGTGGCCCATGAGCCTCTGACTGACTCAAATGTGGCCTGCAGTTCAATAAAGGTTCAAGGCCAGTGCCATATACATTTTGATTTCTTTTCTGGGAATAGAAATGTTGTTATTTAGAAATCATGCATGCTTTCTTGCTGCAGGGTTACTAGTGAAAGAGGTTTAGTAGAATGTACAAAACTTTGTTACAAGCAACATGAGAATGTTTAGCAATAAAATGCCAATTTTTGCTACCCCACCTTTTCGTTCAAACTTCCTGAAAATATTTAAAAGTTCATGCACATGCCCAGTATGTGGAGCCAGGGTTGATCTGGTTGTCTTATTTAGGGTGTAGTTGCATAGCAGGACTGTTTTTTAATTTATTAGCTTATAAAAGAGGTAATTGCTCTAAAAGTGGCTACTCGCTGTGCATCTAGTAGTACTTTAAATAGTGCTAAATGAAAAATTTTATAAACATTGGATACAGTTCTATTTTCATGTAAAAAAAAAAGACACAACCATGTACTTGTTTGACTATAAAAGCATGTGTAAAAAAAAGACCTCAGTCAAATAAGCTATTATTTTTTAAGAGTGTTTATTTATTAAAGTATATTATTTATAATCTATTACTTTAGAATTGTCCATTTCTCTGCTCTCATATATTCCTTTTCTCTTCACATGAGTTTAAGATAACTGCTTCAGGGGGAGACATAAATCATCCGAAGCATGGAAAGAAAATGGTTACGAGTGAGGATAGGAAGGAGAACATGTGACTTTGAGCTGCCAATTCTAAAGTAATTGACAACCAGTGCTGATAAACGAAAGTACTGCATTACAGACACAAATTATCACTGCATTATACCGGTGCTTTAACTTCTTACTTAGTACTTAGTGGATTATAGGTGTTAAAAATATTGTCAAATATTACAGTCATTTTAGTGAGCAGTATTTCTCTGAAATTATTTTTAGCTATTGATGAGTGTGTGATTCTCTGGATGTTTTACCTGGATCTGGGTGGAGTGGATCACAGCAATACCTCGTGCTTAGGCTTGTGTCTTTATTTTGACAGAGGTGGTCCATCCCTAAGCTCCGATCCATATCACTCTGATTGGAATTGAACTCGGATGAGCCCCCATTGATAGAATCTTCATCAAATACTCTGTCATCCATAAATTTCTGGGAATCGAAAGAAACGTATAGGACACTTGGTAAAAGATGTAGAATTTTAATGAGGTGGGAAAATATAGTTTTACTGCGATCTTATATCAAATATTATATTAATTCATTCGAGTGTTGGATAGCTCTTACCTTGATGGGTGTTGGGGGTGGAGGTGAGTCTATTCTCTGCAACTTGGGTTGCAAATATTCCTCAGCATCCATGATCACCTCTGGACCTTCAATGGGCATGCTCAGAGTGCGAATCAACTCTTTCTCATCCTGTGGGGTATAACTTGGCAACCGCATTAATTTATCTCCATAGATGACTAGGTAACGTCCGGGATCCCGAGCCATCTTTGCAAACTCCTCAGCAAGTTCCTTGAAAGGAGGGCGGGACTCGGCATCTAACATCCAGCCTAAAGGAAACAATATGTTTCTGAATGCTTGCAAGACTTGTTTGGATGGTAAGAGGGTGGATGAAAGGAAAAACTTATATTTGTTTTGTTAAATAGTCTTTTATTATTTTACTTCATTCAAGTACTTTTAATATTGGAACCCAATATTCTGTTTTGTGCGGAGCCCAATGCAGAATTGCAGTTTGTGTTTTTTCCTGTTTATACCGATAATTTTGTGTTGATTTACTTATTGGTGTTGCTTAATGATTAGACCTTGTTTGATTGAAAATTCAGTCAAGAGAATACCTGATAAAATTGCCATGGGGTGAAACATTTTTAAATACCTGTTGGCATGCAAATAACTGCAGGATGTAACTCATTTTATAATAATGATGCACAATTAAGTGTATTTGACTATGATCTTGTTAGTTGTAGAACTTCGAATTCAATTGAATGGTGTCCACCCATATTCCAATACTATCTAATAATGTATAGTAATTGAGATATAAAATTACATAAAAGAATAATAAATAGAAGTTGGTACCATCACAAATGATAGTTGAAATAAGAGAACCAATGAAAAATTATATATTCCATATAAATATTTTATTTTAGCCAGCTTCTTTTTAAACTAATTTTTTTAACTGTTTTACACCCCCCCCCCCCAAATAAAAAGCTGGCCATTCCATTGAAAATGCAACAGTCTTGCCTAGAATCTTACACCTTTATATTTATTAAGTTATTATTAATAAATCCGCTCTTTCTTTGTATAAGATGGAAATATATCATTTTATGAGAAAATAAAAATTGTAAGTGAAATATACAGTGTCACTAAGTGAAAACAAATTATTAAATGTAAAATAATATTTACACTTTATCATTATCATGTAAACATCAATGGTGCATATGGATGGTTGAGGGAGTCTCTCCCCTTTCTCCAACAAAGTAGGAACTTCTCTGGCTGGAATGTTTTCGTAGGGCCGCTGTCCATAGGTGAGCAGCTCCCAAATAGTTACTCCTGCAAATAGAGAAGATGGTTTTTGTTATTTTTATTCTCTTAACATTTTGGTTGTGGACAGATCTCCAGGCAGACCAAACTCTGGTCTTCAGACCAGTGTGGATTCTGTACCTGGGTTGTTATTTTAAAATTATTGATGAGTATTCAAAGTTTTAATTGAAGTTAATTCTAATTATCCTTTTTGCAATGTACTAACCACTAAAATAGTTGTTTAAGAATTTATAAAATTTAACCTGTTTATGTTTGGAAGCACTTAAGTGATTGTAATTAATAAAAAGAAATTTTTAATTTAACATAAAATTGGTTGTGTTTCTTGAGTTGATGACCGTGCTATTTATTATGAAAGTGTTTAAAGGTAAGTGGAACTTTTAGAGTTTAATAAGGTGTTGAAATGCATTTCTGAGATGTAAACATGGTTAAGCACAGACCAAACAGTAGAAATAAGAATTAGTAAAGGAAATAAAGTTAGAGATAATGTTGTTAATTATAAATGTAAAGTTTATTAAATTCTATACGATCAGGCAAAATCTAAATATAATAATAACTTTAATCTGAAAATTAAATAAAGATAAAAATAATCAAATAATAAAATAAATATAAATCAATAATAAAAAGTCAGTTTGAAAGTGAAGGAGCAAAAACTTCACATCAATAATATTATAATTATATTATTGAAATAGTTTAAAAAAAATTAAATTCAAGTTAATTGTAGAATTAATTAAATTAATATCATAAAGTTATAAAGTAATTTAAATTGAAATGGATAAAAAAAATGAAAATTATTTAACAGTAGTTTATTATTAATATCCTAACAGACTGCATTACATGAAGTGAATTTGCTACAAAACAAAAAATTTTTTTCTGCAAAACAAAAAAAAAAATTCCTACAAAACAAAATCAAGTTTCCTTGGAACACTAGCAAATTTGTCAAGGATTTCTTCATCAATTACAAGTATGCCCCTATGAATGGATAGCAAAGCAAGTCCATTTAATCGGGATTCAGACGTATAGTGTTCCTCAAATACAACTTCAACCGCCTAAGGCTGAAAAAACTGCTTTCTACTGTAGCAGTAGAAACGGGCAGAACAGCTAATATTTTTCAAAGGATGTAAATATTTGGAAAATAAATTTTGTCACAGGCTGTAATGGCATGAATAGCAGTTTTTGGAATGTCTTTTTCACGAATCCACTTTTCTCTCCACCATGAATATTCGTTCTGAACTACTTCTTTGTAACCTAAGTCTTTTTCGTAAAATGTAATAGCTGGCTCTAGAGACAAAAAATCATTCCTGATGCAAAATTCTGGAAGAATTCACTGCAATGACAGAACTGTTTATTTATGAGATTGGAAACTTTCCTCTAGGGCATTACAAAAATCATCCGAGGTACGGAACGTACATTGCTCAGCGATAATATTCTTCAGGCTAAATGTATGGCACATTACAGCGGGTTGTTTGCAATCTACAAGCAAGAGGAACTTCTGCTATATTTATTTTTTCTGTAAATGCTTTAATGTCTTCATACAAGTCTTTGAAGTGTTTATTTGCATCATTTCTTCTGATAGATAAGATCACTATAACATCAGATATATTCTGGAGGGCTTTAGGTAGATCTATTTGTTTACTCTGCAGCACCTCAGACAGATTGTATGTGGTGTGGATAGCATACTACTCAAGACAAAAGTACTAACGATGAAATTGGCATATTGAGTTAATCAGTGTATGGGCTTTAACTGAATAGTCATTTGATTCCAGTCCAATGTCTAGTGCGGTAATAATAGATTGAAATGCTTCTTTAAACATCAACACGGCGTCATGGCGCTGAATCCAGCGTGTTTCACACAAGGAGATGAGTTTTGTCCTTCTTGATTCAGGACAACATTTAATAATTGCTGCTTTCAAGACATGAGTTCGCTTAGCTAACGTATCAAAGAATGAACACACTTCTGTAATTACACCCATACAATTTCTAATTAAGGGAACTGCTAGTATCAGATAAGTACAAATTTAACGAATGTGCAGCACAATGAGTATATAGGGCTGAAGGGACTTTCTCCTTAATATAGGCCTGTACTCCATGGAACTCTCCACACATGATAGCGGCACCGTTGTATCCTTGACCTCTCATATCATTTAGGTTAAGCCCCATTTTTATTAGGCTCTCTATTATACTGTGAGCTAGAGCAGAATCTGTTACTTCATAAACAGGCACAAAAACAAGAAAATCTTCCCTTAATGTCATTGACTCCTCTTCATATCGTATACATAGGGAAAACTGTCCTATTTGACTAATGTTAGTTGTTTCATCAGCTAATACTGAATAGACCTTGGTTTTTTTAACTTTTGATACAATTTTTGATTGTATTAAATCTCAAAAATGGTTATGAGTTCATTTTGAATAACAGAACTTGTATACATACTTTTGCCCCCACTGGTTTCTAAATGCTCCTTTAGTTCTAAATCACCGCTATTAACCCTGTATCTAAGTAAGGAAAGAAAGTTACCATCACTGTTTGCTGGTTCCTGAAGGTATATCCGCCCAGAATCATGTTTATCTCTTATTTATTTTGCATACGGTATTTGTTGTCTGCCACAGAGCTTAATAGTTAGTATGACTGGTAATAGTTTTTTTCTATTTTCAATAACATCCCTTTTTCTTTGGGCATCCATCTAATTAATTACACTATTAGCTTTTTTAGTGATTATAGATTTTATGTTATCAGCAATCAACATGGCATCTTTGTGATATTTATAATTCTCATGCTGTTTAAATACTTCCCTTCCCTTTTTACTTTCCTTATATATATAATGTATAAGGAAAGTATTGTGACGGAGTCAAAAATTCGAGTTTTCGACGGGAGAGCACGTTTCAAGCATCCCTGATCACGAATCAAACATTTCTGAAGTGATGTCTGTGTGTGTGAAAGTATGTGTGTATGTGTGTGTCAGTGAGTCTGTGGAGACGATAACGGATGAACGAATGGACCGATTCGAACCAAATTTGGTACAAAAATCACAATCTGTAAACACTGGAAGCCTATTGTTTTTATACGCAATCTAATGTTCAGAACCTCCCTATTGTTTTTATATGGAATCTAATGTTCAGAACCTCCCTAAATTTTCGAATGAAATTTTGAAAAAATCGTCAAAAAATCAAAACCACAATTAAAGTTACGCAAATATACATTTCTTATGTAATTTTTCATTAGAAAACGATTAACATAAATTTTAGAACGCTAACATGAACCGTTCTCGAGATATTGTACATTTTTCAAAAAATTATCAAAAAGTTATATAAAAAAAAAAAAATTCCTATTGAGAAACATGTTCACTTTTCATATGTAATACCATGTGATAAATTGGGTGACATCATTCTCGTGGATCTAGCTCGTTCCATTCATGAAAAAAGATACTTTGAGTAATATTTTTGTATTTGAACGCTAATAGTCATTTATCTGCTGTAAGAATAATTTATTTCTTAGTGCATAATGCTTGGCGAGAGTTTGGCGATGAATTTGGCGGAATGTCGCCAACTTGGCGACGTTTTGAAATGTTGCCAAATTAACGAAAATCCTGCCAAATGGATAAAAATGACGACTAATTGTCAAAAATTCAATATCTTGGAAAGAATATTAGTATCTACTATAAGAAAAACCTATTCTTTTTACTGTAAAAGTAGTAAATTCATTACATTATATAAGGAAAGTCATGTGTTGCCCACATCAGATTTTTTAAATTAGTAAAAGGTTTTGTTACTCAAAGCTCCTAATGTATGATAATGTCCTTTACCTGCAACATCCTTAACAAACAAAACACAATATTTACAGAAAGAACCTTCCTGCATTTCTGAGTATGCTAACCATTTAAATTCGTCCAGCCACTTGATTTGAAAAAACCTGGAGTGAGTTGGAGTGAAATATCATTACTAGAATAGAATCCAATATCATTTAAATTACGAATTGCTGTATATGAATTATCAATTCTGCTTTCATTATTTAAGGAATGAGATTCTAAAGGATTACCTTCATATACACTTACTGTCAGATCTTGAATACTACTTTTACTTGATGTAGAAAGTAAACTGCATGGTTCCCTTTGAACATCAATGCATGTTTTCTTAGAAAAAAACTGTTGAATTAAGCTTTGTTGGGTAGATCGTTTCATGTTTGCACAATTCACTATAATCACTTATATAATACTTCAGTTCACTATACTTCAATTCACTTACAACAATTTACTTTGCATAACGAATAATATATTATGTCAATAACACTCATTTACTGTAAAAACAAAAACTCGAATATAAAATTGTGCAAATTATAGCCACAGCACACCAACATGGCAAACATATTGTGCCAAAACCAGTTCATAACCTAGCAACAGTTAGAAATAACCTTGATTTTCCACTTCCCTCATAATGCTAAATCTCTTTTGGCTTTCATGTGACTTTTCTATTTTCTCAGCTAATTCTGGTTTCATCGGTGTGACATCATCCGTTATTTATGTTCCTCGCAGTTATTAATCCAAATACTTATTTTTTTAAATCAATAAATGTAAAAAACAAAAATAACAAAACAAAAAACTATTTTTGTACTTTTGTGTGACATACTACAAAACCTACTATGGACCAAAGAAAAAAAAATCGAGTCAAAATATACAAGTGTAGTTTCGAAAATATCACATCCGGCCACACTGTCTGCATGGCATCAATTCTCTGATCAGAAAATTTTTTGCAGACTGTGATGTGTTTGTATAAACCTACAAATTTTTTATTTGATGTTCAAAACTTGGGGGAGGGTTCCAGTCCCCCCTAAATACATACGCCCATGGTGTATACACTCGGTGAAATTGAAAAGATGGGGAGTCAAAAGAGGTCAGGTGGTAAATCTGATATAAAATTGACAGAAAACATTTATTGTGAAAAAAACTGGCTCATATGGCCACCCCCCCCCTCTGTCAGTTATGCATTTAACAGCGTACAGGTAACCAGTTCAAGATTTTCTCTTGTCTGCGATTGAGATGGCATCCCATCTTTTCCAAAACATTTTCTATTGGAAATAACTCTGGGGATCTGGCAGACCATGGCATCATGTTGGTATCTAGTAAACTTTCCTGTAAGATGTTTGGGAATTATTGTGCTCAAATAAGGTATTCACACCAGCTATGAAAGAGATTATTACAGGCTCTAACATTTCAGTATCTTAACATTGAGCTGGTAAATGCTTTCAGAATGAAACAGCAATAATAGCCAATTGATCACTAGATCATAATGCCCTGTATGCCATTTGACACAGTTGGCTGGATTGTTCCATTTGCCACATTGCCTTCGTATGCATTTTTGGCCATCGTCAGAACTTAAAAGAAAAAATAGGATTCATCACTGAAGACAACTGGACACCATTTTGCATACCCAGGTCATTCTGGAACTGTGCCAATTCAAGTGCTGTCGATGGTGAGTTGAGGGCAGCAGTGGGCCCACTCTTAAAAAGTGATTGCACACTGTTTGATGGATGATGATCACCGATTGCATGCATCACTGTGTATCTGATGGCTAAAAGAGTGGCTGTGATAGTAGGTAGGACTTGTTGTCAAATTAGTTGATTATTGTTATTAACTCCCCTCACATTTTCTCTAGTCCTGCATTTACAGGTCTTGATACCGAGGCGTGGGATAGTCCAGTCTTTAATGCACAGGGATTGCACTTTGATGACCCAAACTATCTCCATGTCAATACAGTGTATGGGCACATTAAATCTGTGTGTCTGAATGTCCTTCCAAGATGTTGGTGGCAGGGAAAGGAAGATACCATCCCTGTGGATGTTGTCCCCACTGAGTTCCAGTTTAAATTGGATGACACTATCTCGGCCGTCCAAACAGACAGAGTTGGGCAGTATCGAAAATACATGTATTTGAAATACATGTTCAAAATACATTTGCATTTTGTATTTTAAATTGAAAAACTACAGTATTTTAATAATATTTCAAAAATACATTTTAAAAATATTTTGTATTTCCAAAATACATTTCTTCAGATTTCAAACTATCTTGTTTAAATGGTCGTAAAAGGACTAATCAGTACTTTGTGTAGTTAGTTTTTAGGAGTTAATGTATACATACTTTTTTAACTGGTGCTTAGATAAAGATGTTTGCCTCTGAGAAAAATAGTTTCTATTAGAAACTTTAAGATACTATTGCAATTAATATTCAATGATGTTGTTTGGTAGATGACTCTGCATATAAAAGAAAAATCTGATGTGGGCAGCACATGACTTTCCCTACAGACTTAATTCATTTTTTTCTTTATTTCTTTAATAATTGAGTTTAATTGCACAAAATTTGCATTTTTAATTCAATTTCAGTTTTTATTTGGTAATTGGACATTTTTCCAAAGGCAGCATAACAAAAATGCAAAAAATCTCAAATATCTCGAGAACAGTTAGTCCTAGAGTAATAGAGTTGTTCTTATTCTTTTCCTCATAAAAAATTACATATAAAACAAGTATTTAATTGATACATTTGAATATACGTAGTCTTTTTTTTTTTTAGATTTTGGCAATTTTTGAGAGGCCATTTCATAAAAAAAGGTAGGTTCTTCTTTTCCGAATCATACCAAAATCTAATCAGCACCAGAGTATCCCACAAGTAACTTATCTACCTAATTTTATGAAATTTGGTCAATTAGTATTTCAGCTAGAATGGATACATGAAATTTTTGCGGGCCATTTTGCAAAGAAAAGCGGGTCCTTTTTTTCTGAATTGTACCAAAAGTAATCAGCACCAGCGTCACACCCAAGTGACTTATCTACCAAATTTTACCAAATTCGATCCATTAGTTTTTGAGTTAGAGTGGATACATACATTGCACAGACAGACACACACACAGCTGTCATGCTAAAAATAATATTTTCATATTCAAGAGGTCCCAAAACGTGTAGATAACTCAAGTTGTGATTTTCGGCATGATTCCAATACTATCCCTATACATTACCATGTATTGAAGGGAAAGTAAAAAAAAAGGGAACTTGAAGTTACATTCTTTGTGAAAAAGCACTATATTAGTTGTGTTGCACTATATTAGTTTTATCAATTTATTTACTAGTTTTATGTAGAATGGAAATATCCATCAAATGCATTTGCCTTGCCATTAAGTATATTAAGTACTATATGGATTTTTAACACAGCCAACTAGGGTTCTGTAGAGAATTTTCAAAAGCTTGCGTAAAAGGTAGAACCTATTTTGTAATTTAGTAAGAAAATTTAAATTATTAAGGTTTAACATAAGCTATTAATAAAACAATAAAGCATTTTGAAAGTTTAACTTGGTTTAGGCAGAAAATTTAAATAGCGGGGAATTTAAGCAACAAGAATCTTAATTGAGAAAATAAATTTTGTGTAAGCTAAACATTTTTGCAGTGGCATAGAATTCAGTTAGCAGCTCAATTGTTGGCAGTAATGAACATTAATAGCACTCTTGCCAAATACTCATAGAGCTGCCAGATAAAGATTTTGAAAACATAAATAAATAAATAAAAATGAAAACAATAATAGAAATATGCCGAACCAGTTAAAATATATTTTTCTTAATTACATCACATGAAACTGTGAATGTACCATGAAACAATGAAATGTAACTTTTTTCTTTTAAATTAACAATTTTCTGAAAATCATTTATATTAAGACAAAATCATTACAAAATACATACACAATATTTGTTTGTAACCAGTAAGTCAGATATGAAATAAAAATATTTGTCTTTGTTTTATTAACAATAATTAATAAATAGAAACTGACAATAAATCTACTTAAAATATTTTATTCAAAGTATGTGTTAGTTTTTAGTGCTTTATATGGCTATTTTGTAATTGCCCACAGTGGAACCTAATATGTCAGCCGAGTAGGGGTTCCATGAGATTTTACTAAATATTTCTGGGGTTCCTCAAATCAAAAACGGTTTTGAATTACTTCTTTAACCTGTTCATCTGACATATTTTGCTCTTCAGATGTAATGATTTACAAAATTGATATCAGGCAAGATATAAACAAAAAAGATCAATCATGCTTAAAGCATTGATTATGAAACACATTCCAACTCTAATTTTATTTAAACATCTCTAAAATGCGATACATTCTATGGTAATATTTTTAAAATTTTCACAATACTGTAATAATTAATTATATTTGAAAATTTAAAACTTCATTGAAAAAATACGAACTTGATTCAAATAATGTCATCGAAATATAAATTGCCTGGTTCTGTGTGTAAAAGCAGAAAATATTTCATTCATACATTTTTATTTCATTCATCACAGCACTACAATAATTTATTCTACTTAAAAACTTAAAACCATGCAGGTAAAAGTAATTTAACTCTATGCATAAAACTTCATCAAAAAAATCTGCCATTAAATTGTCTGCTTCTCTATGTAAAATCAATGAATGTTTCATTCATATCATCTATATTGCAGACTTCTGGGCAAAATAATTTTGCGTTAAAGAAATTCAGAAATTCTTATACAACTCATCTTACAACCTAATTTGTTTACATTCTTCATAAATGAAAATTAGGTTTCATTGTAGAAATAATCAAAGTTTGATGATCATTTAAACTCATATTAAAATTGTGCTGTTGCAGAATACAGATGCACAGAAATTAAGCAAAAATAAAGTAGTTTTAGGACGGATACGACACTAAATATAAATTAAAAATAATTTTAAAAGTTATGATTTTGACACAATGGATGCCCTATTTTATTTTGAAGTGGGTCATGTGATCTCTTTAAATAATGGTCACGTGATCTCTTCATATAAAGTGTTTAATTAATATTAATATTTTAATTTTTATTTAAAAACTACCAAATATATTTTGCTGAAATTTTTTTTATATATTTTATGAGATAATTTGAATATTTCCTAAAACTTTCAAAGCAATTTGTGAATTTTAAATTCACTTAAAAAATGAGGTCCCATACGATTCAATGTGTTTCATTTTTTCAACCCAGGTTCAATCCAAAACTAATTGGGTGATATTATTCATTTATATTCCCATAGGTCCCACAGACTGTCTGAACAACATACTAAAATTTCATTTTGATAAAGTAATTTTCACGGCAGTTACTGTGCTAACAGACAGACAGACAGAATGAACAAAGTCATAAACACTTTTCAACTATGTAAAGTGTTAAAAATGACTTTTTAATTAGCATCTTTTTATTTTTGCTTAGATTGCAATAGTAATGATTTCGTGTTGCTAGCAACAGTAATGATTTCTTGTTGCTGCAATAGTAATGATTTCGTGTTGCTAAATCAATTTGTACTGTTCAGGCCAATATGTAATTTACGATCTTAATGTAATATAGTCTTTATGGTAACTCATGTCAAAAGTTAAGCAACAAATAGAAAAATTAGCATATTCAGTGACAGAAACAACGTTTAGCCACAAAATTTGCATATATGACAGGTGAACGCACATAGAAACTAGTCCACAGAAAACATTTTGCATACCAACAGGTTCTTATTTACTCTCTTGTAAAGAGCCATCAGTTAATAAACTATCAAATCATTGAATTTTTACCACTACAATTTATTTATTTACAATTTATCATTAATCATATTCACTGGTACTAAATGGTACCACACTGCTTTTCCGGGTTAAGTTTACTTGTGTCTTTCACTATGGATTCCAAATATTAATATTTTTAACACAATATTGAAAATGTGTGAAATAAACATTTATGAAATGACCTAAAATCAATTATCAAAATTTTTTAAATGTCATAAGATTGAAAATGAAATAAAATTTGAATCCACACTTTTAATGTTGCCTTTGGAGTCTAAAACTTGCCCCATAATGTAAATTGCAAGGAATTGCCTACTACATATACTTTGACATCCAACTTGATTACAAGATCTACTAAGTGTGGAAGAGCTCACCAAATGCCCAAACATCACTTCTGTGGGTGAAAATTCTGTGCTGAATGCTTTCTAGGGCCATCCACTTGAGAGGCATTTTTCCTCCAGCAGCTTTATACTCGTCTTCATCAATGTCCAAGAGCTTGGCCAGACCAAAGTCTGTTATTTTGATGCAACCAGGAGTCTGAACTGAAACGATATATATTTGTTTTAAGCAAATTCATGGGCTTTACATAAATATCATTTTAATAATATTTCTGTAAATTTAGTCCACTCACGTAAAACATTCCGTAGAGCCAGATCTCTGTGCACCATGCGATGTTCTTCCAGGTACGCCATGCCCTTGAAATGGAAAGAGAAAAATATGTCAGAACCACAATTTTGGGATAAAAAGGAACTCTATCCAGTGTTAATTTTCACACTTGATCTATTATGTATCCTGAACCTCTCACTGAATGAATGAATCTTCAGAATTTAAGAATAAAAAACACCACAACAGGAAAACAAAAACAATCTTCTGCTCGACCTCCCCCCCC
The DNA here is from genome assembly GCA_951213105.1 of Amaurobius ferox. Lineage (NCBI taxonomy): Eukaryota > Metazoa > Arthropoda > Arachnida > Araneae > Amaurobiidae > Amaurobius > Amaurobius ferox. The sequence continues at coordinate 972,706 of OX578151.1, forward strand.
CCTTCCCACAACTCGAGGTATAATATTCACATTTCATCCGCGTTTTAATTGCTAATTATTTCTACTGTATTTTTTTGTAATTGCAACAGGGTCACAATGGGGGGGGGGGGGATGACAAGAAACACCACTGACTTAAAAAAAAAAAAAAAAAAATACTAACTCTCCAGTATGTGGCTATTATATAACGATGTAGATATAGTTAATTTTATGTTAGTAACACTTATAAAAAAATCTGATGTGGGCAGCACATGACTTTCCCTGCAGACTCAAATTCATTTTTTCTTTACTTCTTTAATATTTCATTAAATTGAGTTATTATGTTGGGGTCAATTGATATGCCCGGGCATATACGTGATTACGGGGAAGGAGATAGGAATGTGGATCGCACTCATTTTCGGCTACAAGTGCAATAAATTAACAGCCGTAGCAGTATTGTGGTGATTTTTGACAGATTTTTTTTTGCTCCCCAGAGGGATTGTTTAGGAAAAGAGTCATTTTAGACTATCGCAGTTAGGCCGATCAAGGTTTTGTTAATCGCTCGTTTAAGTTGAATCGAGTGGGAATTTTAATGGCTGGGTTGCGGAAACATAAATAGGATATCTACGTAATATTCACCCAATGTGGGGGAGGGGGCAATGGAAAACCCTTTATGATACCAGTCCTGTTTACCAACTGTCTAATTTGGGTTTGGCTCAGAGGGATTAGGCTAATATGTGTGGGTGTTCATAAAACTTGAAATAGATTAGACGTTTGACGTTCTGGTACAGAAACATATAAATTTTGCAGGTCATATTTGGTGATAGACTTACATTTTACGAACGCCGAGAATAATTCCATAGTCGCCACTGGTGATGTGGCGATCGCTAATCTCGACCTTTAGGATATATATATATATAAATATATATATATATATAATTTAATGCTTTTACTCTGGCATATATTGGTTGATATTTTTAATTTATACATGTAATGTACTAATACAGATTATATCTTCTAATATTCTCCATATATAAGTAGTACAGGTCCCATACAATTTTAATGCTTTCATTTTGCATATATTGATTCAATTTCATTTTTTTTTTTTTTTTTTTTTGTAAATTTGCTTACAAAAGGGGCCAGGATGTTTTATTCTTCAGATCTGCCCGTGAACATAATTTTATATAGCGAGAACAGAGATTCTTAAACTTCTTTTTAGGAGTATTGTATTAAATATTTTAAGAGAATATTTTGATTAAAAATGTCATTTAGTATACTATAGGAATTTGCACATGTTTGTGAATTTTAAGTTTTTTATGTTATATACTCTATACGAAAGAACGGGTATACTGCTAGTACTCCATAAAATTTCCATTTGTACCATTGCTACTGCAAGTTGTCTTTGTCATGGACATTGAGGTAAACCTTTCTAGTTTGTAGAACATTTATTTTCTGATAGAATAATTGGGAGGTATACCTTCGTTTGCTTTCAACTTAGCCCAAGTGAGGACAGATCCATTTATGAGCACCTAGACCACAATTCCATTTCACTTTTGGTGTGGACATCGGAGGTCTGCAGGGCTTATTTTGCTGAGCCTACAAGAACTGCAAGACTGAATCTCTGATAACAGCAGAAGAAAGACAGTGGAGCCTTTTCTTGCATAGGAATTTCTCTTTTTTGCATCTTGTATTTCTTGTGAGAGTGGGGCCCGTTCAGCAGAGTACTCTGAAAGACACCATCCTGGCCAATCTCTATCTCATAGTGCGCTGAAGGTCACCTCCCGGCCCTCAACTCTTTGACTTTTTTTACCACCAGCACATTACTAAAGTGTGGCCAACAAGGCACATACGACGATCACCACATCGGTATATTCCCGAATCCAGGTTAAGAGTTTTACACTTTCTTCCTATTAACATAGAGTTCTAGTTATTTGTTATCATTTACTCACCTCGGCCTGATGAATCCTAGAATATTTCCCCCCTTTTTTTAACATGTTTTGTTTTCTGCACAACTCAAGTATGTCAAGTTATTTCAAGAAATCCCTTTCGGATTCCTTGCAGCTGTTGGGCATATTGTATGGAGTGGGATTTTTATATTGATCAGTAAACTTTTAGATTTTTAAAAATCAGCAATCTGTCTTCTCATTTTCACACTCATTTCCCTAGGTATTGTTTCTCTTTACACATCAAACACACAGGTGCACATCAAACACTATGCATATTTGGTAAATTTCTCTCAGGTAAAATTAATTTAGATTACATGTTAATGGTTAATTTAATTGACCTTAAATGTTAATTTAAAAGTAATTAGTAAGTTCATTTCATGGCCATTCATCATTCTTTAAGTTAAATTCATGAAGTGGAAAAGATACAACTCTGATTCAAATTATTCAGAATTTTTCTCGAAGATGGTAATTATTTCTAAGTTCTGAGTAGTTCTAAGTGTTTAAAAGGTAACTTTTATTGTTGGGTAAAACTATCATAACAACCCATTCTCTGGACCTCATCTTCAATGAGGTGTAAGATTTCTTGATTATTGAAAAATTAATCTTGGATATTGGATGATTGTTCAAACAAGTACACTTATAGTCATGCAGAGGCCAACGGCCGTACCGTGCTGATAACACCGGTTCTCGTTAGATCACCGAAGTCAAGCAGCATCGGGCGCGGTTAGTACTTGGTGGGTGACCACCTCGGAACACCGCGTGCTGTTGGCCATATCGGGTGCGGTATCCCCGTGGTTTGCGCGCTAGATTTGCACGCTACCACAAATGCCGCCGTGTTCATGCGGAGTACGATCACGTTAAACATGTGGGTCCGTAAGTCCTTCCGAGAGGTTGGTGGTAGGGGAAGGAGGGTACGGTCCCTGCGGATGCCTCCCCCACTGGGTTCCGGTCTAAATTGGGTGGCACTTCCCGGCCGTCCATACAGTTACCTTACACCATTCTGGTAGGTCGGACGGTCTGGGTCTCAACAACAACAACTTATAGTCATGCAGTTATGCATGCTCCTTGTTTAGTAGGATAGAATTATCTAAAAATGAAATCTTTAACAGAGTACTTTTGTTTAACTTTCAAGTTAATCTGTTGAATATATAAATTTTTAATTGAAATACTTTCATACGTCTAAGTTAGACAATAAAAAATACCTTGGCTATTTGAGAACAGTACTTGAGTAATGGTTTGGAACCAATTTTATCTTTGTTGTTGCGGACATAGTCAAGCAAGCACCCAAGTGGCATCAACTGTGTTACCAGCATTGACTCGGAGGCCATGCAGACAGCGAGTAACTTCAAAAGGTGTGGATGATCAACACTAGCCATGATGTAGGCTTCCTGCAAAAGAGGGAGCAATTCACAATTTTAAAACTTTAAATTGAAGAGGTTGAATTTTTTATATTTTATACCACTTTAAAATAGGTTGACTAAGATTTAATAGAAATGTTCCATTTTTTTCCAAGATTAACTTTTTATTTATTTATTTATTTTTCAAATTAAAAAAAAAAATAAAAAAGATAAACACTTTTCATTGCACTCTTTTATGTCTCCAAACTATACATTTTAAAACAAAAATGATTTTAAATTTTTAATCATAAATTTTTCATTCAGATATAACAGAAAATATCTTGAAATTAATTATCATTAATACTAGAACGACGGAAGCGGTCATTTTGACCGCATAACTACTTTGACCGCTGCCGTTGTTCTAAGAAGATGGTTGATTTGTTGTTCTCTTATTATAAAACCTAGAATGATTTTCTTCTGTGTTTTCAATAACTTTTAAGAAAATAAGAAAAGTCATAAAATTTCAATGGACTGGGATTAGCCATTTTGGAGGAATCGTTTCTAGTAGTTATGTGGTCAAAATGACTGTTTCCATCATTCTAGTGTTAAAGAATACAGACTTTTGATGCTATCTGTTAAAAGAGTTTATATCTCATAAATATGAAATAAAAGAAAAGAAAATAGGTGGATTGAGTGAGAGGAGGGGAACGTGATGCAGCTTCTTATTTCTAAATCTTCCCTGAGACAAAACTGGATAACCACAAGAACACTAGGTGGGTTACCATTAGGTGCCGCTACAAGAACATCTCTATTTTTAATTTTGTAACACACTATACTAGACAGTAATGAAAAACAATGTTGAATATATACTGTGTATTTTTCTTGTAAATTTTACATTAAAATTTTATCTTGAAAAATAAAGTAAAAAAAAAAATAAGTGAACTTTAGGAAAATGTTTATTTTTTAATATTTTTACATTGCATAGACTAAAGACAATTTCAGAATTCTCGAAAACTGTTCCCCCAACATTACTATACAAAAGGGTGGCATATACATCTAACAAAAGTTTTATATGATTCACTTAATGATTAAGGCAATGCTCTTACAATGATTAAATTATGTGCATACAATGATTAAATTATTGTACAGAACTTTCACATATATAAATGCGAAATAATTTGAAGAATTTGCATTGCTACAAATGATACAAATTGTGCATTGGTCTGCTACAAAATGGATACTAAACTTTGATTTACTTGCTACAAAACTGATATAAGGCTTAGTTTGATCTGATACAAAATGTGATATAAAAGAGTGTAAATAATGTAAGAGTGGGATTCCTGATTTAAGCACATATATTAATAAATATAATGTAAAAAAAAAATCCGTAGGACGGGTGAAAAATCTTAATAGCCATCTTTGTGTATGGGTTAGATTTTGCTGATTTCCTGAAGCCTGATTAAAACTTATACTGAAATTTAAGCACTCTTTCAGAGATACCTCTTTTGGTCTGACTTTCAAGAGCTTCTTACAAGCAATTAAAAATATTTAATGTATAAAAATAGAAACTTCAATTTTGCTCCAGCCTTACTCAGTCCTTTTGGGTAATGGATCCAAGGTTTACCTAATTTGGGGCTCTATCCATTAAATATATAACCATAAAAAAGTATGTGCTCAGTAGCAGTAGCAAAACGCGATAAAATAATTTGGGGAGACAGTAAGCCTGATTAAAACTTATACTGAAATTTAAGCACTCTTTCAGAGATACCTCTTTTGGTCTGACTTTCAAGAGCTTCTTACAAGCAAATAAAAATATTTAATGTATAAAAATAGAAACTTCAATTTTGCTCCAGCCTTACTCAGTCCTTTTGGGTAATGGATCCAAGGTTTACCTAATTTGGGGCTCTATCCATTAAATATATAACCATAAAAAAGTATGTGCTCAGTAGCAGTAGCAAAACGCGATAAAATAATTTGGGGAGACAGTAAGCCTGATTAAAACTTATACTGAAATTTAAGCACTCTTTCAGAGATACCTCTTTTGGTCTGACTTTCAAGAGCTTCTTACAAGCAAATAAAAATATTTAATGTATAAAAATAGAAACTTCAATTTTGCTCCAGCCTTACTCAGTCCTTTTGGGTAATGGATCCAAGGTTTACCTAATTTGGGGCTCTATCCATTAAATATATAACCATAAAAAAGTATGTGCTCAGTAGCAGTAGCAAAACGCGATAAAATAATTTGGGGAGACAGTAAGCCTGATTAAAACTTATACTGAAATTTAAGCACTCTTTCAGAGATACCTCTTTTGGTCTGACTTTCAAGAGCTTCTTACAAGCAAATAAAAATATTTAATGTATAAAAATAGAAACTTCAATTTTGCTCCAGCCTTACTCAGTCCTTTTGGGTAATGGATCCAAGGTTTACCTAATTTGGGGCTCTATCCATTAAATATATAACCATAAAAAAGTATGTGCTCAGTAGCAGTAGCAAAACGCGATAAAATAATTTGGGGAGACAGTAAGCCTGATTAAAACTTATACTGAAATTTAAGCACTCTTTCAGAGATACCTCTTTTGGTCTGACTTTCAAGAGCTTCTTACAAGCAAATAAAAATATTTAATGTATAAAAATAGAAACTTCAATTTTGCTCCAGCCTTACTCAGTCCTTTTGGGTAATGGATCCAAGGTTTACCTAATTTGGGGCTCTATCCATTAAATATATAACCATAAAAAAGTATGTGCTCAGTAGCAGTAGCAAAACGCGATAAAATAATTTGGGGAGACAGTAAGCCTGATTAAAACTTATACTGAAATTTAAGCACTCTTTCAGAGATACCTCTTTTGGTCTGACTTTCAAGAGCTTCTTACAAGCAAATAAAAATATTTAATGTATAAAAATAGAAACTTCAATTTTGCTCCAGCCTTACTCAGTCCTTTTGGGTAATGGATCCAAGGTTTACCTAATTTGGGGCTCTATCCATTAAATATATAACCATAAAAAAGTATGTGCTCAGTAGCAGTAGCAAAACGCGATAAAATAATTTGGGGAGACAGTAAGCCTGATTAAAACTTATACTGAAATTTAAGCACTCTTTCAGAGATACCTCTTTTGGTCTGACTTTCAAGAGCTTCTTACAAGCAATTAAAAATATTTAATGTATAAAAATAGAAACTTCAATTTTGCTCCAGCCTTACTCAGTCCTTTTGGGTAATGGATCCAAGGTTTACCTAATTTGGGGCTCTATCCATTAAATATATAACCATAAAAAAGTATGTGCTCAGTAGCAGTAGCAAAACGCGATAAAATAATTTGGGGAGACAGTAAGCCTGATTAAAACTTATACTGAAATTTAAGCACTCTTTCAGAGATACCTCTTTTGGTCTGACTTTCAAGAGCTTCTTACAAGCAATTAAAAATATTTAATGTATAAAAATAGAAACTTCAATTTTGCTCCAGCCTTACTCAGTCCTTTTGGGTAATGGATCCAAGGTTTACCTAATTTGGGGCTCTATCCATTAAATATATAACCATAAAAAAGTATGTGCTCAGTAGCAGTAGCAAAACGCGATAAAATAATTTGGGGAGACAGTAAGCCTGATTAAAACTTATACTGAAATTTAAGCACTCTTTCAGAGATACCTCTTTTGGTCTGACTTTCAAGAGCTTCTTACAAGCAATTAAAAATATTTAATGTATAAAAATAGAAACTTCAATTTTGCTCCAGCCTTACTCAGTCCTTTTGGGTAATGGATCCAAGGTTTACCTAATTTGGGGCTCTATCCATTAAATATATAACCATAAAAAAGTATGTGCTCAGTAGCAGTAGCAAAACGCGATAAAATAATTTGGGGAGACAGTAAGCCTGATTAAAACTTATACTGAAATTTAAGCACTCTTTCAGAGATACCTCTTTTGGTCTGACTTTCAAGAGCTTCTTACAAGCAATTAAAAATATTTAATGTATAAAAATAGAAACTTCAATTTTGCTCCAGCCTTACTCAGTCCTTTTGGGTAATGGATCCAAGGTTTACCTAATTTGGGGCTCTATCCATTAAATATATAACCATAAAAAAGTATGTGCTCAGTAGCAGTAGCAAAACGCGATAAAATAATTTGGGGAGACAGTAAGCCTGATTAAAACTTATACTGAAATTTAAGCACTCTTTCAGAGATACCTCTTTTGGTCTGACTTTCAAGAGCTTCTTACAAGCAAATAAAAATATTTAATGTATAAAAATAGAAACTTCAATTTTGCTCCAGCCTTACTCAGTCCTTTTGGGTAATGGATCCAAGGTTTACCTAATTTGGGGCTCTATCCATTAAATATATAACCATAAAAAAGTATGTGCTCAGTAGCAGTAGCAAAACGCGATAAAATAATTTGGGGAGACAGTAAGCCTGATTAAAACTTATACTGAAATTTAAGCACTCTTTCAGAGATACCTCTTTTGGTCTGACTTTCAAGAGCTTCTTACAAGCAAATAAAAATATTTAATGTATAAAAATAGAAACTTCAATTTTGCTCCAGCCTTACTCAGTCCTTTTGGGTAATGGATCCAAGGTTTACCTAATTTGGGGCTCTATCCATTAAATATATAACCATAAAAAAGTATGTGCTCAGTAGCAGTAGCAAAACGCGATAAAATAATTTGGGGAGACAGTAAGCCTGATTAAAACTTATACTGAAATTTAAGCACTCTTTCAGAGATACCTCTTTTGGTCTGACTTTCAAGAGCTTCTTACAAGCAAATAAAAATATTTAATGTATAAAAATAGAAACTTCAATTTTGCTCCAGCCTTACTCAGTCCTTTTGGGTAATGGATCCAAGGTTTACCTAATTTGGGGCTCTATCCATTAAATATATAACCATAAAAAAGTATGTGCTCAGTAGCAGTAGCAAAACGCGATAAAATAATTTGGGGAGACAGTAAGCCTGATTAAAACTTATACTGAAATTTAAGCACTCTTTCAGAGATACCTCTTTTGGTCTGACTTTCAAGAGCTTCTTACAAGCAATTAAAAATATTTAATGTATAAAAATAGAAACTTCAATTTTGCTCCAGCCTTACTCAGTCCTTTTGGGTAATGGATCCAAGGTTTACCTAATTTGGGGCTCTATCCATTAAATATATAACCATAAAAAAGTATGTGCTCAGTAGCAGTAGCAAAACGCGATAAAATAATTTGGGGAGACAGTAAGCCTGATTAAAACTTATACTGAAATTTAAGCACTCTTTCAGAGATACCTCTTTTGGTCTGACTTTCAAGAGCTTCTTACAAGCAATTAAAAATATTTAATGTATAAAAATAGAAACTTCAATTTTGCTCCAGCCTTACTCAGTCCTTTTGGGTAATGGATCCAAGGTTTACCTAATTTGGGGCTCTATCCATTAAATATATAACCATAAAAAAGTATGTGCTCAGTAGCAGTAGCAAAACGCGATAAAATAATTTGGGGAGACAGTAAGCCTGATTAAAACTTATACTGAAATTTAAGCACTCTTTCAGAGATACCTCTTTTGGTCTGACTTTCAAGAGCTTCTTACAAGCAAATAAAAATATTTAATGTATAAAAATAGAAACTTCAATTTTGCTCCAGCCTTACTCAGTCCTTTTGGGTAATGGATCCAAGGTTTACCTAATTTGGGGCTCTATCCATTAAATATATAACCATAAAAAAGTATGTGCTCAGTAGCAGTAGCAAAACGCGATAAAATAATTTGGGGAGACAGTAAGCCTGATTAAAACTTATACTGAAATTTAAGCACTCTTTCAGAGATACCTCTTTTGGTCTGACTTTCAAGAGCTTCTTACAAGCAATTAAAAATATTTAATGTATAAAAATAGAAACTTCAATTTTGCTCCAGCCTTACTCAGTCCTTTTGGGTAATGGATCCAAGGTTTACCTAATTTGGGGCTCTATCCATTAAATATATAACCATAAAAAAGTATGTGCTCAGTAGCAGTAGCAAAACGCGATAAAATAATTTGGGGAGACAGTAAGCCTGATTAAAACTTATACTGAAATTTAAGCACTCTTTCAGAGATACCTCTTTTGGTCTGACTTTCAAGAGCTTCTTACAAGCAAATAAAAATATTTAATGTATAAAAATAGAAACTTCAATTTTGCTCCAGCCTTACTCAGTCCTTTTGGGTAATGGATCCAAGGTTTACCTAATTTGGGGCTCTATCCATTAAATATATAACCATAAAAAAGTATGTGCTCAGTAGCAGTAGCAAAACGCGATAAAATAATTTGGGGAGACAGTAAGCCTGATTAAAACTTATACTGAAATTTAAGCACTCTTTCAGAGATACCTCTTTTGGTCTGACTTTCAAGAGCTTCTTACAAGCAAATAAAAATATTTAATGTATAAAAATAGAAACTTCAATTTTGCTCCAGCCTTACTCAGTCCTTTTGGGTAATGGATCCAAGGTTTACCTAATTTGGGGCTCTATCCATTAAATATATAACCATAAAAAAGTATGTGCTCAGTAGCAGTAGCAAAACGCGATAAAATAATTTGGGGAGACAGTAAGCCTGATTAAAACTTATACTGAAATTTAAGCACTCTTTCAGAGATACCTCTTTTGGTCTGACTTTCAAGAGCTTCTTACAAGCAATTAAAAATATTTAATGTATAAAAATAGAAACTTCAATTTTGCTCCAGCCTTACTCAGTCCTTTTGGGTAATGGATCCAAGGTTTACCTAATTTGGGGCTCTATCCATTAAATATATAACCATAAAAAAGTATGTGCTCAGTAGCAGTAGCAAAACGCGATAAAATAATTTGGGGAGACAGTAAGCCTGATTAAAACTTATACTGAAATTTAAGCACTCTTTCAGAGATACCTCTTTTGGTCTGACTTTCAAGAGCTTCTTACAAGCAATTAAAAATATTTAATGTATAAAAATAGAAACTTCAATTTTGCTCCAGCCTTACTCAGTCCTTTTGGGTAATGGATCCAAGGTTTACCTAATTTGGGGCTCTATCCATTAAATATATAACCATAAAAAAGTATGTGCTCAGTAGCAGTAGCAAAACGCGATAAAATAATTTGGGGAGACAGTAAGCCTGATTAAAACTTATACTGAAATTTAAGCACTCTTTCAGAGATACCTCTTTTGGTCTGACTTTCAAGAGCTTCTTACAAGCAAATAAAAATATTTAATGTATAAAAATAGAAACTTCAATTTTGCTCCAGCCTTACTCAGTCCTTTTGGGTAATGGATCCAAGGTTTACCTAATTTGGGGCTCTATCCATTAAATATATAACCATAAAAAAGTATGTGCTCAGTAGCAGTAGCAAAACGCGATAAAATAATTTGGGGAGACAGTAAGCCTGATTAAAACTTATACTGAAATTTAAGCACTCTTTCAGAGATACCTCTTTTGGTCTGACTTTCAAGAGCTTCTTACAAGCAATTAAAAATATTTAATGTATAAAAATAGAAACTTCAATTTTGCTCCAGCCTTACTCAGTCCTTTTGGGTAATGGATCCAAGGTTTACCTAATTTGGGGCTCTATCCATTAAATATATAACCATAAAAAAGTATGTGCTCAGTAGCAGTAGCAAAACGCGATAAAATAATTTGGGGAGACAGTAAGCCTGATTAAAACTTATACTGAAATTTAAGCACTCTTTCAGAGATACCTCTTTTGGTCTGACTTTCAAGAGCTTCTTACAAGCAATTAAAAATATTTAATGTATAAAAATAGAAACTTCAATTTTGCTCCAGCCTTACTCAGTCCTTTTGGGTAATGGATCCAAGGTTTACCTAATTTGGGGCTCTATCCATTAAATATATAACCATAAAAAAGTATGTGCTCAGTAGCAGTAGCAAAACGCGATAAAATAATTTGGGGAGACAGTAAGCCTGATTAAAACTTATACTGAAATTTAAGCACTCTTTCAGAGATACCTCTTTTGGTCTGACTTTCAAGAGCTTCTTACAAGCAAATAAAAATATTTAATGTATAAAAATAGAAACTTCAATTTTGCTCCAGCCTTACTCAGTCCTTTTGGGTAATGGATCCAAGGTTTACCTAATTTGGGGCTCTATCCATTAAATATATAACCATAAAAAAGTATGTGCTCAGTAGCAGTAGCAAAACGCGATAAAATAATTTGGGGAGACAGTAAGCCTGATTAAAACTTATACTGAAATTTAAGCACTCTTTCAGAGATACCTCTTTTGGTCTGACTTTCAAGAGCTTCTTACAAGCAATTAAAAATATTTAATGTATAAAAATAGAAACTTCAATTTTGCTCCAGCCTTACTCAGTCCTTTTGGGTAATGGATCCAAGGTTTACCTAATTTGGGGCTCTATCCATTAAATATATAACCATAAAAAAGTATGTGCTCAGTAGCAGTAGCAAAACGCGATAAAATAATTTGGGGAGACAGTAAGCCTGATTAAAACTTATACTGAAATTTAAGCACTCTTTCAGAGATACCTCTTTTGGTCTGACTTTCAAGAGCTTCTTACAAGCAATTAAAAATATTTAATGTATAAAAATAGAAACTTCAATTTTGCTCCAGCCTTACTCAGTCCTTTTGGGTAATGGATCCAAGGTTTACCTAATTTGGGGCTCTATCCATTAAATATATAACCATAAAAAAGTATGTGCTCAGTAGCAGTAGCAAAACGCGATAAAATAATTTGGGGAGACAGTAAGCCTGATTAAAACTTATACTGAAATTTAAGCACTCTTTCAGAGATACCTCTTTTGGTCTGACTTTCAAGAGCTTCTTACAAGCAATTAAAAATATTTAATGTATAAAAATAGAAACTTCAATTTTGCTCCAGCCTTACTCAGTCCTTTTGGGTAATGGATCCAAGGTTTACCTAATTTGGGGCTCTATCCATTAAATATATAACCATAAAAAAGTATGTGCTCAATAGCAGTAGCAAAACGCGATAAAATAATTTGGGGAGACAGTAAGCCTGATTAAAACTTATACTGAAATTTAAGCACTCTTTCAGAGATACCTCTTTTGGTCTGACTTTCAAGAGCTTCTTACAAGCAATTAAAAATATTTAATGTATAAAAATAGAAACTTCAATTTTGCTCCAGCCTTACTCAGTCCTTTTGGGTAATGGATCCAAGGTTTACCTAATTTGGGGCTCTATCTATTAAATATATAACCATAAAAAAGTATGTGCTCAGTAGCAGTAGCAAAACGCGATAAAATAATTTGGGGAGACAGTAAGCCTGATTAAAACTTATACTGAAATTTAAGCACTCTTTCAGAGATACCTCTTTTGGTCTGACTTTCAAGAGCTTCTTACAAGCAATTAAAAATATTTAATGTATAAAAATAGAAACTTCAATTTTGCTCCAGCCTTACTCAGTCCTTTTGGGTAATGGATCCAAGGTTTACCTAATTTGGGGCTCTATCCATTAAATATATAACCATAAAAAAGTATGTGCTCAGTAGCAGTAGCAAAACGCGATAAAATAATTTGGGGAGACAGTAAGCCTGATTAAAACTTATACTGAAATTTAAGCACTCTTTCAGAGATACCTCTTTTGGTCTGACTTTCAAGAGCTTCTTACAAGCAATTAAAAATATTTAATGTATAAAAATAGAAACTTCAATTTTGCTCCAGCCTTACTCAGTCCTTTTGGGTAATGGATCCAAGGTTTACCTAATTTGGGGCTCTATCCATTAAATATATAACCATAAAAAAGTATGTGCTCAGTAGCAGTAGCAAAACGCGATAAAATAATTTGGGGAGACAGTAAGCCTGATTAAAACTTATACTGAAATTTAAGCACTCTTTCAGAGATACCTCTTTTGGTCTGACTTTCAAGAGCTTCTTACAAGCAAATAAAAATATTTAATGTATAAAAATAGAAACTTCAATTTTGCTCCAGCCTTACTCAGTCCTTTTGGGTAATGGATCCAAGGTTTACCTAATTTGGGGCTCTATCCATTAAATATATAACCATAAAAAAGTATGTGCTCAGTAGCAGTAGCAAAACGCGATAAAATAATTTGGGGAGACAGTAAGCCTGATTAAAACTTATACTGAAATTTAAGCACTCTTTCAGAGATACCTCTTTTGGTCTGACTTTCAAGAGCTTCTTACAAGCAAATAAAAATATTTAATGTATAAAAATAGAAACTTCAATTTTGCTCCAGCCTTACTCAGTCCTTTTGGGTAATGGATCCAAGGTTTACCTAATTTGGGGCTCTATCCATTAAATATATAACCATAAAAAAGTATGTGCTCAGTAGCAGTAGCAAAACGCGATAAAATAATTTGGGGAGACAGTAAGCCTGATTAAAACTTATACTGAAATTTAAGCACTCTTTCAGAGATACCTCTTTTGGTCTGACTTTCAAGAGCTTCTTACAAGCAAATAAAAATATTTAATGTATAAAAATAGAAACTTCAATTTTGCTCCAGCCTTACTCAGTCCTTTTGGGTAATGGATCCAAGGTTTACCTAATTTGGGGCTCTATCCATTAAATATATAACCATAAAAAAGTATGTGCTCAGTAGCAGTAGCAAAACGCGATAAAATAATTTGGGGAGACAGTAAGCCTGATTAAAACTTATACTGAAATTTAAGCACTCTTTCAGAGATACCTCTTTTGGTCTGACTTTCAAGAGCTTCTTACAAGCAAATAAAAATATTTAATGTATAAAAAATAGAAACTTCAATTTTGCTCCAGCCTTACTCAGTCCTTTTGGGTAATGGATCCAAGGTTTACCTAATTTGGGGCTCTATCCATTAAATATATAACCATAAAAAAGTATGTGCTCAGTAGCAGTAGCAAAACGCGATAAAATAATTTGGGGAGACAGTAAGCCTGATTAAAAACTTATACTGAAATTTAAGCACTCTTTCAGAGATACCTCTTTTGGTCTGACTTTCAAGAGCTTCTTACAAGCAAATAAAAATATTTAATGTATAAAAAATAGAAACTTCAATTTTGCTCCAGCCTTACTCAGTCCTTTTGGGTAATGGATCCAAGGTTTACCTAATTTGGGGCTCTATCCATTAAATATATAACCATAAAAAAGTATGTGCTCAGTAGCAGTAGCAAAACGCGATAAAATAATTTGGGGAGACAGTAAGCCTGATTAAAACTTATACTGAAATTTAAGCACTCTTTCAGAGATACCTCTTTTGGTCTGACTTTCAAGAGCTTCTTACAAGCAAATAAAAATATTTAATGTATAAAAATAGAAACTTCAATTTTGCTCCAGCCTTACTCAGTCCTTTTGGGTAATGGATCCAAGGTTTACCTAATTTGGGGCTCTATCCATTAAATATATAACCATAAAAAAGTATGTGCTCAGTAGCAGTAGCAAAACGCGATAAAATAATTTGGGGAGACAGTAAGCCTGATTAAAACTTATACTGAAATTTAAGCACTCTTTCAGAGATACCTCTTTTGGTCTGACTTTCAAGAGCTTCTTACAAGCAAATAAAAATATTTAATGTATAAAAATAGAAACTTCAATTTTGCTCCAGCCTTACTCAGTCCTTTTGGGTAATGGATCCAAGGTTTACCTAATTTGGGGGCTCTATCCATTAAATATATAACCATAAAAAAGTATGTGCTCAGTAGCAGTAGCAAAACGCGATAAAATAATTTGGGGAGACAGTAAGCCTGATTAAAACTTATACTGAAATTTAAGCACTCTTTCAGAGATACCTCTTTTGGTCTGACTTTCAAGAGCTTCTTACAAGCAATTAAAAATATTTAATGTATAAAAATAGAAACTTCAATTTTGCTCCAGCCTTACTCAGTCCTTTTGGGTAATGGATCCAAGGTTTACCTAATTTGGGGCTCTATCCATTAAAATATATAACCATAAAAAAGTATGTGCTCAGTAGCAGTAGCAAAACGCGATAAAATAATTTGGGGAGACAGTAAGCCTGATTAAAACTTATACTGAAATTTAAGCACTCTTTCAGAGATACCTCTTTTGGTCTGACTTTCAAGAGCTTCTTACAAGCAAATAAAAATATTTAATGTATAAAAATAGAAACTTCAATTTTGCTCCAGCCTTACTCAGTCCTTTTGGGTAATGGATCCAAGGTTTACCTAATTTGGGGCTCTATCCATTAAATATATAACCATAAAAAAGTATGTGCTCAGTAGCAGTAGCAAAACGCGATAAAATAATTTGGGGAGACAGTAAGCCTGATTAAAACTTATACTGAAATTTAAGCACTCTTTCAGAGATACCTCTTTTGGTCTGACTTTCAAGAGCTTCTTACAAGCAATTAAAAATATTTAATGTATAAAAATAGAAACTTCAATTTTGCTCCAGCCTTACTCAGTCCTTTTGGGTAATGGATCCAAGGTTTACCTAATTTGGGGCTCTATCCATTAAATATATAACCATAAAAAAGTATGTGCTCAGTAGCAGTAGCAAAACGCGATAAAATAATTTGGGGAGACAGTAAGCCTGATTAAAACTTATACTGAAATTTAAGCACTCTTTCAGAGATACCTCTTTTGGTCTGACTTTCAAGAGCTTCTTACAAGCAAATAAAAATATTTAATGTATAAAAATAGAAACTTCAATTTTGCTCCAGCCTTACTCAGTCCTTTTGGGTAATGGATCCAAGGTTTACCTAATTTGGGGCTCTATCCATTAAATATATAACCATAAAAAAGTATGTGCTCAGTAGCAGTAGCAAAACGCGATAAAATAATTTGGGGAGACAGTAAGCCTGATTAAAACTTATACTGAAATTTAAGCACTCTTTCAGAGATACCTCTTTTGGTCTGACTTTCAAGAGCTTCTTACAAGCAAATAAAAATATTTAATGTATAAAAATAGAAACTTCAATTTTGCTCCAGCCTTACTCAGTCCTTTTGGGTAATGGATCCAAGGTTTTACCTAATTTGGGGCTCTATCCATTAAATATATAACCATAAAAAAGTATGTGCTCAGTAGCAGTAGCAAAACGCGATAAAATAATTTGGGGAGACAGTAAGCCTGATTAAAACTTATACTGAAATTTAAGCACTCTTTCAGAGATACCTCTTTTGGTCTGACTTTCAAGAGCTTCTTACAAGCAATTAAAAATATTTAATGTATAAAAATAGAAACTTCAATTTTGCTCCAGCCTTACTCAGTCCTTTTGGGTAATGGATCCAAGGTTTACCTAATTTGGGGGCTCTATCCATTAAATATATAACCATAAAAAAGTATGTGCTCAGTAGCAGTAGCAAAACGCGATAAAATAATTTGGGGAGACAGTAAGCCTGATTAAAACTTATACTGAAATTTAAGCACTCTTTCAGAGATACCTCTTTTGGTCTGACTTTCAAGAGCTTCTTACAAGCAAATAAAAATATTTAATGTATAAAAATAGAAACTTCAATTTTGCTCCAGCCTTACTCAGTCCTTTTGGGTAATGGATCCAAGGTTTACCTAATTTGGGGCTCTATCCATTAAATATATAACCATAAAAAAGTATGTGCTCAGTAGCAGTAGCAAAACGCGATAAAAATAATTTGGGGAGACAGTAAGCCTGATTAAAACTTATACTGAAATTTAAGCACTCTTTCAGAGATACCTCTTTTGGTCTGACTTTCAAGAGCTTCTTACAAGCAATTAAAAATATTTAATGTATAAAAATAGAAACTTCAATTTTGCTCCAGCCTTACTCAGTCCTTTTGGGTAATGGATCCAAGGTTTACCTAATTTGGGGCTCTATCCATTAAATATATAACCATAAAAAAGTATGTGCTCAGTAGCAGTAGCAAAACGCGATAAAATAATTTGGGGAGACAGTAAGCCTGATTAAAACTTATACTGAAATTTAAGCACTCTTTCAGAGATACCTCTTTTGGTCTGACTTTCAAGAGCTTCTTACAAGCAAATAAAAATATTTAATGTATAAAAATAGAAACTTCAATTTTGCTCCAGCCTTACTCAGTCCTTTTGGGTAATGGATCCAAGGTTTACCTAATTTGGGGCTCTATCCATTAAATATATAACCATAAAAAAGTATGTGCTCAGTAGCAGTAGCAAAACGCGATAAAATAATTTGGGGAGACAGTAAGCCTGATTAAAACTTATACTGAAATTTAAGCACTCTTTCAGAGATACCTCTTTTGGTCTGACTTTCAAGAGCTTCTTACAAGCAATTAAAAATATTTAATGTATAAAAATAGAAACTTCAATTTTGCTCCAGCCTTACTCAGTCCTTTTGGGTAATGGATCCAAGGTTTACCTAATTTGGGGCTCTATCCATTAAATATATAACCATAAAAAAGTATGTGCTCAGTAGCAGTAGCAAAACGCGATAAAATAATTTGGGGAGACAGTAAGCCTGATTAAAACTTATACTGAAATTTAAGCACTCTTTCAGAGATACCTCTTTTGGTCTGACTTTCAAGAGCTTCTTACAAGCAAATAAAAATATTTAATGTATAAAAATAGAAACTTCAATTTTGCTCCAGCCTTACTCAGTCCTTTTGGGTAATGGATCCAAGGTTTACCTAATTTGGGGCTCTATCCATTAAATATATAACCATAAAAAAGTATGTGCTCAGTAGCAGTAGCAAAACGCGATAAAATAATTTGGGGGAGACAGTAAGCCTGATTAAAACTTATACTGAAATTTAAGCACTCTTTCAGAGATACCTCTTTTGGTCTGACTTTCAAGAGCTTCTTACAAGCAATTAAAAATATTTAATGTATAAAAATAGAAACTTCAATTTTGCTCCAGCCTTACTCAGTCCTTTTGGGTAATGGATCCAAGGTTTACCTAATTTGGGGCTCTATCCATTAAATATATAACCATAAAAAAGTATGTGCTCAGTAGCAGTAGCAAAACGCGATAAAATAATTTGGGGAGACAGTAAGCCTGATTAAAACTTATACTGAAATTTAAGCACTCTTTCAGAGATACCTCTTTTGGTCTGACTTTCAAGAGCTTCTTACAAGCAAATAAAAATATTTAATGTATAAAAATAGAAACTTCAATTTTGCTCCAGCCTTACTCAGTCCTTTTGGGTAATGGATCCAAGGTTTACCTAATTTGGGGCTCTATCCATTAAATATATAACCATAAAAAAGTATGTGCTCAGTAGCAGTAGCAAAACGCGATAAAATAATTTGGGGAGACAGTAAGCCTGATTAAAACTTATACTGAAATTTAAGCACTCTTTCAGAGATACCTCTTTTGGTCTGACTTTCAAGAGCTTCTTACAAGCAAATAAAAATATTTAATGTATAAAAATAGAAACTTCAATTTTGCTCCAGCCTTACTCAGTCCTTTTGGGTAATGGATCCAAGGTTTACCTAATTTGGGGCTCTATCCATTAAATATATAACCATAAAAAAGTATGTGCTCAGTAGCAGTAGCAAAACGCGATAAAATAATTTGGGGAGACAGTAAGCCTGATTAAAACTTATACTGAAAT
This sequence comes from Amaurobius ferox, assembly GCA_951213105.1. Lineage (NCBI taxonomy): Eukaryota > Metazoa > Arthropoda > Arachnida > Araneae > Amaurobiidae > Amaurobius > Amaurobius ferox. The sequence goes on from OX578151.1 coordinate 991,388, forward strand.
TTAAGCACTCTTTCAGAGATACCTCTTTTGGTCTGACTTTCAAGAGCTTCTTACAAGCAAATAAAAATATTTAATGTATAAAAATAGAAACTTCAATTTTGCTCCAGCCTTACTCAGTCCTTTTGGGTAATGGATCCAAGGTTTACCTAATTTGGGGCTCTATCCATTAAATATATAACCATAAAAAAGTATGTGCTCAGTAGCAGTAGCAAAACGCGATAAAATAATTTGGGGAGACAGTAAGCCTGATTAAAACTTATACTGAAATTTAAGCACTCTTTCAGAGATACCTCTTTTGGTCTGACTTTCAAGAGCTTCTTACAAGCAAATAAAAATATTTAATGTATATAAAAATAGAAACTTCAATTTTGCTCCAGCCTTACTCAGTCCTTTTGGGTAATGGATCCAAGGTTTACCTAATTTGGGGCTCTATCCATTAAATATATAACCATAAAAAAGTATGTGCTCAGTAGCAGTAGCAAAACGCGATAAAATAATTTGGGGAGACAGTAAGCCTGATTAAAACTTATACTGAAATTTAAGCACTCTTTCAGAGATACCTCTTTTGGTCTGACTTTCAAGAGCTTCTTACAAGCAATTAAAAATATTTAATGTATAAAAATAGAAACTTCAATTTTGCTCCAGCCTTACTCAGTCCTTTTGGGTAATGGATCCAAGGTTTACCTAATTTGGGGCTCTATCCATTAAATATATAACCATAAAAAAGTATGTGCTCAGTAGCAGTAGCAAAACGCGATAAAATAATTTGGGGAGACAGTAAGCCTGATTAAAACTTATACTGAAATTTAAGCACTCTTTCAGAGATACCTCTTTTGGTCTGACTTTCAAGAGCTTCTTACAAGCAAATAAAAATATTTAATGTATAAAAATAGAAACTTCAATTTTGCTCCAGCCTTACTCAGTCCTTTTGGGTAATGGATCCAAGGTTTACCTAATTTGGGGCTCTATCCATTAAATATATAACCATAAAAAAGTATGTGCTCAGTAGCAGTAGCAAAACGCGATAAAATAATTTGGGGAGACAGTAAGCCTGATTAAAACTTATACTGAAATTTAAGCACTCTTTCAGAGATACCTCTTTTGGTCTGACTTTCAAGAGCTTCTTACAAGCAAATAAAAATATTTAATGTATAAAAATAGAAACTTCAATTTTGCTCCAGCCTTACTCAGTCCTTTTGGGTAATGGATCCAAGGTTTACCTAATTTGGGGCTCTATCCATTAAATATATAACCATAAAAAAGTATGTGCTCAGTAGCAGTAGCAAAACGCGATAAAATAATTTGGGGAGACAGTAAGCCTGATTAAAACTTATACTGAAATTTAAGCACTCTTTCAGAGATACCTCTTTTGGTCTGACTTTCAAGAGCTTCTTACAAGCAATTAAAAAATATTTAATGTATAAAAATAGAAACTTCAATTTTGCTCCAGCCTTACTCAGTCCTTTTGGGTAATGGATCCAAGGTTTACCTAATTTGGGGCTCTATCCATTAAATATATAACCATAAAAAAGTATGTGCTCAGTAGCAGTAGCAAAACGCGGATAAAATAATTTGGGGAGACAGTAAGCCTGATTAAAACTTATACTGAAATTTAAGCACTCTTTCAGAGATACCTCTTTTGGTCTGACTTTCAAGAGCTTCTTACAAGCAAATAAAAATATTTAATGTATAAAAATAGAAACTTCAATTTTGCTCCAGCCTTACTCAGTCCTTTTGGGTAATGGATCCAAGGTTTACCTAATTTGGGGCTCTATCCATTAAATATATAACCATAAAAAAGTATGTGCTCAGTAGCAGTAGCAAAACGCGATAAAATAATTTGGGGGGAGACAGTAAGCCTGATTAAAACTTATACTGAAATTTAAGCACTCTTTCAGAGATACCTCTTTTGGTCTGACTTTCAAGAGCTTCTTACAAGCAATTAAAAATATTTAATGTATAAAAATAGAAACTTCAATTTTGCTCCAGCCTTACTCAGTCCTTTTGGGTAATGGATCCCAAGGTTTACCTAATTTGGGGCTCTATCCATTAAATATATAACCATAAAAAAGTATGTGCTCAGTAGCAGTAGCAAAACGCGATAAAATAATTTGGGGAGACAGTAAGCCTGATTAAAACTTATACTGAAATTTAAGCACTCTTTCAGAGATACCTCTTTTGGTCTGACTTTCAAGAGCTTCTTACAAGCAAATAAAAATATTTAATGTATAAAAATAGAAACTTCAATTTTGCTCCAGCCTTACTCAGTCCTTTTGGGTAATGGATCCAAGGTTTACCTAATTTGGGGCTCTATCCATTAAATATATAACCATAAAAAAGTATGTGCTCAGTAGCAGTAGCAAAACGCGATAAAATAATTTGGGGAGACAGTAAGCCTGATTAAAACTTATACTGAAATTTAAGCACTCTTTCAGAGATACCTCTTTTGGTCTGACTTTCAAGAGCTTCTTACAAGCAAATAAAAATATTTAATGTATAAAAATAGAAACTTCAATTTTGCTCCAGCCTTACTCAGTCCTTTTGGGTAATGGATCCAAGGTTTACCTAATTTGGGGCTCTATCCATTAAATATATAACCATAAAAAAGTATGTGCTCAGTAGCAGTAGCAAAACGCGATAAAATAATTTGGGGAGACAGTAAGCCTGATTAAAACTTATACTGAAATTTAAGCACTCTTTCAGAGATACCTCTTTTGGTCTGACTTTCAAGAGCTTCTTACAAGCAATTAAAAATATTTAATGTATAAAAATAGAAACTTCAATTTTGCTCCAGCCTTACTCAGTCCTTTTGGGTAATGGATCCAAGGTTTACCTAATTTGGGGCTCTATCCATTAAATATATAACCATAAAAAAGTATGTGCTCAGTAGCAGTAGCAAAACGCGATAAAATAATTTGGGGAGACAGTAAGCCTGATTAAAACTTATACTGAAATTTAAGCACTCTTTCAGAGATACCTCTTTTGGTCTGACTTTCAAGAGCTTCTTACAAGCAATTAAAAATATTTAATGTATAAAAATAGAAACTTCAATTTTGCTCCAGCCTTACTCAGTCCTTTTGGGTAATGGATCCAAGGTTTACCTAATTTGGGGCTCTATCCATTAAATATATAACCATAAAAAAGTATGTGCTCAGTAGCAGTAGCAAAACGCGATAAAATAATTTGGGGAGACAGTAAGCCTGATTAAAACTTATACTGAAATTTAAGCACTCTTTCAGAGATACCTCTTTTGGTCTGACTTTCAAGAGCTTCTTACAAGCAATTAAAAATATTTAATGTATAAAAATAGAAACTTCAATTTTGCTCCAGCCTTACTCAGTCCTTTTGGGTAATGGATCCAAGGTTTACCTAATTTGGGGCTCTATCCATTAAATATATAACCATAAAAAAGTATGTGCTCAGTAGCAGTAGCAAAACGCGATAAAATAATTTGGGGAGACAGTAAGCCTGATTAAAACTTATACTGAAATTTAAGCACTCTTTCAGAGATACCTCTTTTGGTCTGACTTTCAAGAGCTTCTTACAAGCAAATAAAAATATTTAATGTATAAAAATAGAAACTTCAATTTTGCTCCAGCCTTACTCAGTCCTTTTGGGTAATGGATCCAAGGTTTACCTAATTTGGGGCTCTATCCATTAAATATATAACCATAAAAAAGTATGTGCTCAGTAGCAGTAGCAAAACGCGATAAAATAATTTGGGGAGACAGTAAGCCTGATTAAAACTTATACTGAAATTTAAGCACTCTTTCAGAGATACCTCTTTTGGTCTGACTTTCAAGAGCTTCTTACAAGCAATTAAAAATATTTAATGTATAAAAATAGAAACTTCAATTTTGCTCCAGCCTTACTCAGTCCTTTTGGGTAATGGATCCAAGGTTTACCTAATTTGGGGCTCTATCCATTAAATATATAACCATAAAAAAGTATGTGCTCAGTAGCAGTAGCAAAACGCGATAAAATAATTTGGGGAGACAGTAAGCTGGAGACCTAAATTAGCAAATAAAGTTTCGTGTTATATATTTTAGCATGGTTACAAATAAAATAAAATATACAGTATAATTCAGATAATCTGGCACTTTCGGGACTTCAGCAATGCCAGATTATCAAATTTGCTAGATTATGAGATGTCAAATTAAAATGGAGTACGAAGCAGAAAAAATTAATTTAAAACACTAAGAAGCTCTGACCCCGCTTGCTGATGCTCATCAACCCCTGTAACTTGCTTTGCGAGTCATTAGGCTTTACTTCCTATTTTCTGGCACTCACTTCGAGAGCGCTTCTGTTCCGCCTGTTACACAGACATAGTATGCCTGTTGGGACTGTACCTTGTTTGCTCTTACTCATCAACCCCAGATCTTGCTTTACGAGCTATACGTTTTGCTGCTTGTTTTTAATACAGTAACAAAAAATCACATTTCCTATGCTTAAATCAATAATTTGAATATATGGCAATGTGTTCTAAATCATCATACCAAATATCAAAATATTTGATGCCATATATCTGGCATTAGCCTTGACATATGGCATTGAAAGAAAATCTGAATGCCATGGACTGAGAGGAAATCTCTTTATTTTAAAAGAGTTTGGTCCACCTATCTTTTATTTAATATAGAGAGAAAATAATGGACAATAAATGTGATATTTTTTGCCTAGAGTGTTGCACAAACTAAATTACACTGCATATACATGAAAAAACAGTTAAACTTTAATGAACATAAATCTGCATACAAAAGCAACTAATCTATTGCAGCATATGTACCTCAGTATGGCCGCATGGACATGAAAGTGATTCAAAAGGCTATTGAGCATTTCAAAATATCGGATATCGGATAAATCGAAGTTTACTGTAAAAACAGAATTATAATGAAAGTAAATGAATGACATTTTGCAATATTATTACAGTGGAACCCCAAATTTGCATTTCTCTATGGAGTAGATAAAACACATTATATGTGGGAAATTCCATTTTAATTAGTATATAAAAATCAAACATATAAGAAAGAAAAGAAATAGACCACTCACCAAGCTATATTTTTTCCCTTGCTTTACTAAATTATTTGCTTTACTAAATAAGTCCCCCAAATTTATCGCCAAGCGTTACACACAGATGGAGAGAAAAGCTTTCCTTATATATAAGGGACTACTAACAAATTGTTGGTCATAATAATACCAAACTACTACACAAGCATCTTCTCTTGTGAATGGAACAAACTAGATCCACGAGATTGATGTTGAGAAATTTCTCGCATAATAATGCATGAAAAGTGAACATATTTCCTGACAGTTAATACTTTTTTTTTAATTTTATGTAATATTTTTTATAAACTTATTAGAAAAACATGCAGCATTTTTTATTTTCTTCTTATTTTTCCTGCTGGCTATCAAGGAGTATAATTTGAAAATTTGGAGGGGGGTTCTGAACATTTGATTGCATTTGAAATCAATAGTGTTCCAGTATTCACTGAATGTAATATTTATACCAAATCTTGTTAGAAACGCTCCATTCATTCTTGAGATATCACATCCACAGACTCATGCACACACCCATACCCACACACACATAACACCTCAAAAATGTTCGATTCATGTTCAGGGATGCTTGAAACATGTTCTTCCGTCGAAAGCTTGCATTCAAATTTTTGTCAATACTTTTCCTATATACATGTTACTACATATATGGGGAAAGTAATAAATATAAACATTGCCTGGTCTGGTGAGAAAGTTATGTAGACTAGCTACTATTTCTCCTTAGTTTCAGTAGCTTTGAACTCTGCCGGTTTTGATGAAATATCATCATCATAACTCATAAGGCCTTTAGCTTGCGTCGCCACCCGGGTTGATCCTGTGCCGCAGTCTTTGCTTCTGACCAGCTCGCCCATCCCATCCAATTTCTCTCCTGCTCCAAGTTAGCTTGGGTCGACCCCGAGATCTTTTTCTTTCAGGCGCCCAAGTAAGTGCCACAGCAGGAATGTTATGCTGTAGCATTCTTAAGACATGTCCAGTCCATTTTCATCTACGTTATTTTTTTTCCATCTCAATGGCTTCCTGTCCAGTACTCTTGTAGAGTTCAGTGTTAGTAATAACATAAGGCCAAAATACTCCCAACATTTTCCTCAGGCATTTAACGTGTTGCATTGGCCCCATGTTTCGGCTCCATACAATAAAACGCTTTTCACTAAAGAATTAAAAAGGTTGATTTTGGTTTTTAAATTAAGTTTATCAGTTCTCCCTATTTTATTTAGTTTTCTAAAACAATTCTGAGCTTTTGCAATTCTTATTTTGATGTCTTCATCTGTTCCACCCTCCTTATCCACCTGTACACCAAGGTAAGTGAAGCTATTTACATCCTCTAATTTTACATTTGCAGAAGTTTTTTCATTCATTCTTAAGACTTTTGTTTTACTTTTATTGATTTGTAAAGCAGTCGTTTTAGAAAAAACTTGTTAAGGCCATTCGTTTTCTGTTGTAGATCGCAAAATCTAGAGGCCAAAAGAACAATGTCTAAATCTTCTAAAACTGATGTAAATTTCCACCTAATGCCTCTTCTCTTGTCTTTGATGGTGTTTTTCATGATCCAATCAACAACTCTATTCAATAACAAACCTGATCCCTGCTTTTTACACCTGGTTGAATTTGTCAGTTTTCACTTCAACACAAGTCACTTCAACACAGCAACTGCTGTTTTGATAGACCTCCCTAATAATGTTAATCATTTTTTGTGGGATTCCATAACTATCAAGTATCTCTGTCAATGGTATCAAATGCTTTTTTAAAATCAATGAAATTTAAATATAAAAGTGCATTATGTTCAATGCTTTGCTCAATAATATTTCTCAAAGTAAAAATAGGTTGAGTTTAATGAAATATGGAAGAATGTATTTGCCTCATGTTATTGACTAAGTGCCTCCTGTGACCAGCCCTGTTGCTTTTTAAAATAGCTCCTAACTTTTAATAGCTTTTTTGCAGTAGCTACCAAGTTCATAACAAACATGGATTCATTTAACAAAACTTTAAATTGGAAAGGAAAATAAATAAAAACAGTTTTGAAAGTTTTTATCGATTGGAAGAAGGGATGCATTTGTTGTATTTTTTGTTTGTTTGTTTCTTTTAATGAAAGAAAGAAGTAGTGTAGGGGATGTTTGTCTATTTTTCTTGGCACCAGATCATGATTCTATCTTATTATTATTTGGGAGAGGGGGAAGCTGATAGCAGTCGAAAACTGGCGTGAGAAGAACCTTTCTTATGTGCAATGCCACGATCCAGGTGGTGTTTATGTAAATCGATTTTCACACCCATGACGACTTCTCACAACCAATTCCAAACCTAAATTATAGTCAAAAAGTGTGATCCACCACGTGCTTCAACAGGGTTCCCACGATCCTTAAAAAAGCCTTAAGAACTCCTTATTTTTAGCTTTCCTTTTTAAGGGCCCTTAAAACTACTTAGTTTTCATCAACGCTCCTTATTTTCCCCCCGGAATTGGAGCATGATCAGGGTTCTCCCTAGAGTGCAATTCCCGCAATTTAATGCTAAATCCCACTCGGAAAAAAAAATGACTTGTGTTAATTTTTAAAATCCCACTTAATTTTGAAGTTAGGGTAGGATAATCCCACCTAATTTTTTTTCCTAGGGAGAACCCTGATGATCGAATTCCCCCAGTGATGCGATCACTTTTCCATTTTCTATCTATTTTCAAGCTTCACTGCCCGATATCCCAGTGTTACCAGGTCTTTTCCAAAAATGGACAAAAACTAACTCAATGTTTAGTGTTGTGAGATTTCGTACAATGTTACCAAAAACTACTAAAATTCATAAATGTACCGAAATTCCAAGATACAATTGACTGGCCTTCTAAAAGTTCGTCAAAATTTGCTCCCAAAATAAATCATTGAACTTTTCTGAAAGTAGCCCAAAAATCTGCAACCAGAAAAATTTCTGCCATGCTTTACCGCAACTCTTTGAAAAAACTAGCCCAATCGAACAGGAAAACCGCGGAATTTTTAAAAAGGGTTTAGTTTCTTCCTAAATACAGGACCAGAAGTTGTCTTATATTTCCTATATACTTTTTAAAATAGGAAAAACCCCAGAAGCAGAATTTTTTCTATGTTTTGCGACAAGACTTCTTTGTTCTGCATGCAACACATGGAAAAAAATTCTGCTTCTGGGGTTTTTCCTATTTTAAAAAATATATAGGAAGTATAGGACAACTTCTAGCTCTGCAAATATGTATATACATCACACCCCAGTGCATTTCTGTAGTGCAATGAAGGCCACAATATGGTTTATGGCCTATCTCAATTAGTCCTTATAAAATATTAATTAGGCCCTTAGAAACTCCTTATTTTTTATTTTGAAAAAAGAGTGGGAACCCTGGTCAAGCCACTGAGGAAGCTTCTTTTGTTTGTTATAATCCGGACTATGCTTAGAGGTTTGGGTGGGATTAAAATTTCAAAATTTTGGTAACTCAAATAAAATTGGGCTCTCCAAATGGAAAACTAGAGTTCGCGACAAGGCAAGTTGGCTGAGTTGGCAAGTTGGCAACTGGGATTCCCCATACCTGATCATAGGTTCTTTTTATTATTTTTTAACAACTTGGAGCCCCCACCCCACCCCTCCCGAAATTTAAGTTTGATTGATTAGTTTGATTAGTCATATTGATTAGTTTGGCAGTTTGAGTTGCAAATCAGTCAATCATAACAGAAACGGTGACTGCGGGATTTCTATTAGCATCCTAGCATCGTCCTTATTTTGACACTGCACACAAAGAATTCGTCCTTTCCTTCCCTTTTCCACACCAGAAGTCACTGGCTCAGGCTTAGAGCCATCAGTTCAGTTCATACGCACTTTAGCAATCATCTGACGCTGATGTCTGCTATAACAGTGCTTGTTTATTTTCTTTGCCTTAATTGCATATTTTAAACAAACTCAGTGAATTACATCATAAACGTACTTAAAATGAATAAGGCTCGGAAGCAGACTAGTACACTATAAATTCTTAGTCAAAGTACCAAAGGTAAGTTTTATCTTTTAAGTGGCCCTAATTATATATATATATATATATATATATATATATATATAAATATATATATAAATATATATATATATATATATATATATATATATATATATATATATATATATATATATATATAAATTAAAATAACAAATACTAAAGTGCAGGAGTGTGAATCAGTAACCACAGTATCAAACCGCGAGCAATATAAAAGCGTGTAGTGAATAACAAAAAGCAACGAGGAAGGACCGGAAAAGTAGAGCACGGAGAGGCCAGGACAAGGAAAATATGTTAAAGAATAGTATATCTGCCAGAAACGTCTTCAGGGGCACATTCTAGACAGACATACTAAAATCTGTTGTTTCTATGATTGCATAAAAACACGTGGTTAAAATATTATGCAATCTGTGCCTAACAACGGAATAACGAGAATAACAGAAAAAAACCAAATAGGATAAAATTCAATTATAAAACATAAAATACCACATAAACATGAAATATAAAATACCACATAGACATGAACATGAAAAATATAGCGCACAAATATACGAACTTGCAAAAAAGAGCAACTCACATGTCGAAAGGTCGCCACCGTGAATACTCTTCAAATGAGTCCACCACATGCTACAGTCTGAATGCTCACCTCGCTTAATACCACGTGGGAATAATCCAGACCAGAGGAAGTGGAAGTAGCAGTACATACTTTCGGAGAGATAAAACCAAGAGTTTAGAAACTGACCGAGATGTGACCACGATTATCGAAAACTTTGAAAGAATGGATAACACTGTTTTTTGGAGCCGTAGCCTGTTTTTTATTTTATTTGCTTTTTAGATATCCGCCTTAACGGTTTTATGAGTGTTTTAAACTTTTTTCTTTACCCGCCGAGGCGGTGTTTTTAAAAAATTTTTTTTACGTTTTTAGTGTAATCGAAATTACTGTTTTTTAATATTTTTACATTTTTATTTTTGCCCGCCGGGGCGGTGTTTATTTTATGGTGTTTCCACGACTTTAGAATACTGTACTTATACTGCGATCTACAAATAAGGTGGGAAAATTGTACATATAGCAAAGATTTTTGAGACGATTAATGTGTGATAGTGTACACTTATTACTATCCAGGCGTTTAATGCGGAGCAAATAGCTAATGATTAGATTTCTAAAAACTTGGTTGCTAAGGCAAGAAGAAAAATGAGGGAAGAATTTTACATTAAATTTAAATTGATGTCTCTTATCATAAATAGTAGTATTGAAAGAGTTACAATGTATATCAATGGTGATGTCAAGATAATTTACAGATTTGGAAGGGTGGGATTCATTCGGTATTAATTCAAGATTGGATGGATATATATTAAGTGTGGGTAAAGAATCGTGTGCAGTATGAAAACAAAGAAAAACATCATCAATGTATCGAAAAATAGAAATGTTACGAGTGAACAGAGTGGATATATATATATATATATATACAGAGTGGTATGTATATATATATATATATATATATATATATATATATATATATATATATATATATATATATATATATAGTGTGTGTGTGTGTGTTTACACAATACCATAAAGATGCAGTAATGAGGGCACAAGACTTAATTAGTGTCCGTGAAAACAGGCAAGAAAGCATTAATTTGAGAATGGATAAGCAAGCAAAAGAAGAAGCTGAACTAAATAGAGTGAAACTTCGTACCATAATAGAGACATTAATTTTATGTGGAAAGCAAGATGGGATCAAAGCAGTAGGCAGTTGAATATTGATGCACCAGAAAAAAATGACTGTAATTTTAGAGCTTTATTGAGGTATCGTGCTCGAAGAGGAGACAATGCACTTTTGGATCACATCAAGAGGAAATGCATTATATACAAGTCCATTCATACAGAATGAAATTATTTCAATTATTAGAAAACAAATTCAAGGGCAAATTGTGAGAAAAGTTCATTCAGCCCAATTCTTTTCAATTTTAGCTGACGAAACTTCAGACTGTAGCATAATTGACTTCGTCAAAAGACCGGGAAATTTGTGTGCGCTGTTGTGCTGGATTTTTGAGAAAAAGCAGAAATAACTTGCTTTGTTGCTAATAAATTAATTTAATCCTATTTAAACGCTTAACTTATTAATATTTCAAACCTAATACACACACACATGTACTCTTGGTACTATAATTTTAAGTGAGCATTAATTTAAAGGTAATTGAATTCAAAAGTAAAATGCTATTCACATATATATGTTAATGATCTTTATCTTAAGGACTTTTAATCTTAATCACTTTTTATTTAATAAGAACTTTAACTTATTCTTGTGTTTACTTTAAAAGAAATTGAAGCTGAGCAATCAAATTAATAAGTAAATAGTCATAAACTTTGTTCTCTAGTAAATTGCTCAGATCAATAATGTCATTCTAGCTTGAAAAGGTGAGAATAAGCTTTAATTTAAATAATTGTTTACCTGCATAACAGGACTTTAAAATAATTTTAAATGCACCTTTTCTGAATTTATATACTTGGTCAGACTGGAATTTTCCCCCTCCCAAACGTGCAGATTGCTCTGAAAGCAATTGAATGTAACTACGAAGTCATCTGTAAACAATTCCATGTAAAGAGAACATCACAGACTATGTATTGCTTTATTGCACCCAGGATTAAGGAGAATTATTTGTTTTTATGTTATAACTGTATATGATGAAATATTAAGTGTATATGTTGATAACAAATCATACACATCATTTTTTTCATTCACAAAACATATTTTTACGTCTTCTAGTTCCTTTTTATAGATTTTCACGTTTTTACAAAATGGCTGCCCTGACGCTACTAATTTCAAGCGTCCCGGCATTGTAAACAAGCATATTAGGTTACTGATCACTTTTACACATGTGGCGTATGGTAGATACTTTTGGTGCGCTTAGCTTTATAAGAGGATTTTTTTAGGCCTAGCGTGTGGACATTTCGTCGGACGCTTGCGGACTCTTGGCGCGTTAGATTTGGATTGGCGCCATCAAAAGGGGGTTGCTGGTTCGGAACTTCGTGCCAAGCGAGAGAGCGCTCCTCACTCGGGAACGATGCTGTAGTAGCTGACAGACGTTTTTTTTCTTGGAGAAACTTTTGTGGGGAGATCCCACTAGGATCGTAAGATGGAGCTACATATTCTTTGAGCGAAACCTCGTACCGTCACCATTATGAGAGGAAGAGATTGGTTTTTCTCTTCCTTCGGAGAGAATTAATTTACCACCTGCACCGTAAGCTAATTGCCGGAAATACGATGTCTTAATTTTTCACATTTTTGAGCTGAAAGCTCTCCCCGCTCCTGCCTATGTTTTTGGCCCTCATCGCCCAACTCTATGTTACGAAGCTAAAGGCTCCCACTATTTTCGCCTGGATTTTCCGGGAGACCGGGCCCAACGCGTCCAGCCTTTCCACCGAATGCCGGCCCCAGGACAGCAGACCACCTCCTTACCAGCCACTGATGACCGGGACGAGGCAACCGGACCACTGTAAATTGGCCATGAAAGCTCCTCTCTGGTAGGCAACAAGCCACTCTCGAACTCTGCATGGGGGTAAGTCCTCTCCATTTAAAGTTTACTCAGGAAGATCCATCCGGAGCACCTTCAGAAATCTTCAAAACTTCTGGTCTAATCAATAAAAATTGACTTTAACTAACTCTTCTCGCCTCCTAAACGGAGAAATCTTAAATTAAAGTTGTGAATTCAAGAAGAGAATAATGCCTAGTAAACAAAATGTTTTTCCTTTTTCTTCACCTCTTAAAATTGGAAACCAAACCTTAATGAGGATTGTTTCTAAGAGAAACTGATATTATTCTTATGTCTAGTTTGCTGCCTCAAGGGCTGTTTTAAATTAGTGATTCTTGATTTTTTATTAGTTTCATCTTACACTTTTATACACTCTTGTTGTCAACGATGTGTATTATCATTCTACTGTTGCCAAACTTAGTTCTCCAACATTTTTGTAACCTGGGTGTAATCGCCTGTAACCGTTTCTCCATTTTTTAGTTATTGTTAAGTTTAATAAATATCTCTTTTTACATTTCAAAATTTTCTCTTTATTTGTGAAGTGGTTGATTTTTAATGACTTAATTTTTAGTTTTCAGCTTAACAATCACGGCCTAACTTTTATTAATCCTTAAAGTTTGTATTCTTAATTTTCACAATATGCTGATGTCGAAAAAGGCACAGCAGCGCAGAAGGCGATGCGCAGAGAATAGTCTGTGTTAGGAAAGAAGCGAGATGTGTGCGGATCCGCAAAATGAATAGAAACATGTATTTTAAAGTGTAAATATGTGTACATATTAAATGTTTTGTGCTGTGAATCCAGTGTCTTGCTTCTGAATATGGTACAGACGAAATTTTGGAGGTACCCATCGAGAGGCGACTAAGAATGCTTTATTTTTGTTTTGACTAGGAATACATTGTGTGTTAATGGTGAATATTTGGGTTTATAATTCGGTTCTTCATTTACTCTTCTGAATTAGAATATTGGGATCAAGTCTACAGCTGTTAATCATCAACAGCAGGGGTGCACAACCTATGGCCTGCGAGCCAATAGTAGCCTGCGAGGGTCGTTGAATTGGCCCGCCATTATGCTGCCAAAATCACAATTTTTTTAAAGTAAAAACAAAAATATATATATAATTTTTTTTTTTTTTTTTTTCAAATTTGCGTGATGTTTATTCAGATAGTATTGCCAACATCGATGTTTTTTAATTTCCATTTGTTTCACAAACAATGCTGCTAAAACTAGCAAAAAAAAAACCCTTCTCTCTAACTCAAGTTAAGTTGGAAGCACGCCAAATGCCATATGGCTTTGTAGCTATAAATAGATTTCTCCCCTTCCGCTTTGTTTGAATCCCCAATTTGGCATCAAAGTTCCTCTTGTTTATTTTCTCCCTTCCTATTGGCAACAGGCGGTGCTTTATTGTGGATCTTATTTCTTCAATATTGTCGTAGCACTAAACTTGAGTATCACATGTTTCTTACTTCTATTCGCATTTCCCCACGGAGCAAAATATTAGCATTTTGAAGGCGTATAATGCAGCTACAGTGCTAAGTAGTAAAATAAAGCAATGAGTAGCGAAAAAAGGAAAGATGATTTTCAAAATCAAAAGTTTCAGGATTCTTGGACGGACAAATACTGTTTTGTTAATAACAATGGTACAATAACGTGTCTCCTATGTAATGTTACAGTAGCAGTGGCAAAAGAATATAATGTAAAATAGCATTATGAAACGAAGCACATTCCATTCTCATCAGTTCAAGGAATTGAACGTTCTCGGAAAATTGAATGCCTCAAGAAGTCTCTGGCCAGCCAAACCAGCTATTTTTAGAAGCAGACATCTGATTTGGATATTTGTGTTGAAGTAAGCTTGAGTGTTGCCCAGCTAATTGCAAAATTTGGGTGACCATTTACTGACGGCGATTTTGTGAAAGACTGTTTAATGATTGCATCAGAAAAACTTTGTCCCGAAGCAAAACACAAATTTCAGAAAATAAGTTTGAATAGAATGACTATTCAAAGAAGAGTGCAGCAATTGGAATGAAGATATTGATGATCAACTGAAGCAGGCAGCTACACAATTTGAACATTTCTCCCTTGCTGTTGACGAGTCAACTGATAACACCTCAGTGGCTCAGCTCCTTGTGTTCATTCGCGGTATAGACAAAAATTTCTCTGTTACTGAGGAACTTCTTGGAATTTTCCCAATGAAGGGTCAAACAACTGGAAAGGAACTTCTTCGTAGTTTGTTAGACTTGTGTAATGGAGCTGGTTTAAATATGGATAAATTTATCAGCATTATGACAGATGGAGCACCATCAATGGTTGAAATAAGAAATAGAATGATATCATTACTAAAACAACATCTGAGAGAATGTGAAACAAAACTACTACAATACCATTGCATCATACATCAGCAAAATTTATGTGCCAAGGAATTGGATTTTGAGAAGTTAATGAGGCTTGTGTGGGACGCAATTAACTGTATTCGTACTAGTGCATTACGGCACAGAGAGTTCAAGGAATTTTTAGCAGAATTCAAAGATCTTCCTTGTGATGTTGTGTACCACACAGAAGTGAGATGGCTCAGTTGTCCTGTACACCTCTCTGGTTCCACCATTGGCCCTTGGTAAGATACTTTTAATTTTTGTGGCCTACTGTCTGGAAAAGGTTGTGCATGCCTGGTCAGCAGTGTCATCGAAATCGCAGAAGAAAAGAGGTAAATGCTTTTCCCTTGTCTCTCAGCCACTGAGTTTAGAAATTTTAAAATTTAATATGTTTATTTGTTTACACGTTAGACATAAGTTTTTACCACCCTGGTGATGTTAAATTGTTCCTTTTTTTGTTATCCTGACAAAAAGTAGGCTGTTTGCATTATTTACTGAATTAAATTACTACTCCGGCAAAAAATTTCAGATCATAATTTGTTGGATTATTTTGCCACCCTGGCATGAAAATTTAATGTGTTATTCTGTGTTACCAAGCACAAGTTAAGAAAGTGTGTCTAACCCGAAAGTAAATTGTTGATTTGTCAAATAAATTTAGATGACATTCTGCTAAAATTTTTGAGCATGTTGAAAATATTGTCCCCCTGACAATTAATTATACGTTGTTACTTAATGTATTGCTCAAAATGCTGATAAACTAGTTGAATGTGTTCAATTGTTAATTATTAAATTTTTAACTGTTTTGTGATTTATCGTATGTCCATTAACATTAGGATAGATATTGTTAAATTGTACAGTGTTCTTACGGTACGTTGAGGTATTGATTTAAGATAATTATCAAATGTTTAATATGTTGAATGTTAAAATTTTCTAATATTGAAAGTTAGTGTTTTTACATAGTATTTTTGATTGTTTAATGAAGTTAATTTAATTTTGTTGAATGTCTTGTTGAAATGAAGTATAATGTAGATCTCATTTTGTGTACCGCCTTAAGGTATAGAATTCTATGTTGGTGAATGAAATTAATATTTTTTAATTTTAAAATTAAAGTGAATTTTATGATTGTTTAAATATTATTGATATTATTTGTTTTAAAATGTTTTGCGGTAATTGTTCATTAATTGAATTTGTGAAATTAGTTAGTTAAAAATATAGAAAGTGTTAGTTAAAAATATAGAAAGTGCATAATTAAATTTGGAATCAAAGAAATGGCTTTTCTTAGTAAAGCTCGGAAAATTGATCTGCAGCGTGTTTCTGAAGAGCTAGGAGAGAAAATTACTCAAGAACATAAAATTGTCAATTTGAAAACACTAATTCAACAAAATGAAAATTATGAGGAGGAATTCATCCAACAGACGTTAGAAACAATCATATTATAGAGAGAAAAATAATTAGAACGGATTGAAAGGGAAAAAAAGAGGAATTTCGAGTTAGAAAAAAAGAGAATCGAAGCAGAAAATCAAACAAATTCTAGAGATGTAAGCACTTTGGAAATTGCAGAAAATCGCAAGTTTCATCATATGGATTTACAAAAACTGATTCAAAAATATGACGTAAAGGAAGGAGACATAAGTTTATATTTAGTACTGTTCGAATGACAGGCCAGAAGGGTGCAAATTGATAAAAATGATTGGGTGTATCATTTGTTAGGACTTATGCCTTATGAAATTTCCCAGTTGATAGCTCGAGAAGCGGAGGATAAAGCTCAGGACTATGAATATGTGAAATCACTGTTATTAAAATGATTTAAGTTAACACCATAAAAATTTTGACAATTGTTTGTCAGACACCAAAAACTCCAGATTCAACGTGGTCAGATTTTTATTACCAGCTACAGAATTACTTTATCATCTGGATTACAGGACTTAAAGTGGAAACTTTTGAACAACTGAAGGACCTCATAATTACCGATCAAATAAAGAAAAGAGCACCTGCTGAATTTAAAGAACATTTCTTAGACGAATAGACAAGTTTTATTTCGCCAACAGAATTGATGGAAAAGATCGAAGAATTAGAAGATGTTAGAAAAACGGTGAAACCTAAACCGTATTTCTCCAATCAAAAAGACAAAGTAAAAAGAAAGTGGCAGCCCAAAACCACAAATGAGAACATGCAACAGCATGGAAATGGAAGTAATCGTTTCCTTTTGTCAAGAAGGAAGATCTTCAAGGGATAAAAGGCAAGAAAATGTGTTCGAGAGGAGAAAACAGTTCCATTGTTATGAATGTGGATCACTTCAAAGCTCAATGTTCAAAATTAAGGAAAATGGAAGCTGTGAACAAACAGAACAGAATTATCGAGAAGTCGGAAGACAAGTTATTAGTCCCTTACACCACTATAGGGTAGGTAAACAGGTTTGAGATGCCAATTCTCAGGGATACAGGAGTGACAATTGATGTCATATGTAATAAATTTGTCACTTCTCAGATGATGACTGGAGAACACGTATGGGTGAAACACCTTTTGGATGATCAGATCGTTTGTTTACCATTGGCAGGGGTGTAGATAGATTGCAAAATGGGACATATCACCACGAAAGCAGCAGTGATATCAAATCATTTGGATCAAGATAGATACATTTTGGGCAACCAAACTGCGGCAATCTTGAAAAATAAGAGGTATACAAATCGAAAGTATTCTGAAGTGGTAAATGTCATTATGACTAGATCTCAACAAAAACGTAAAGAAATAGCTGAAGTAAATCTGGTAGATGAACTATTCATCAGAGAAGCTAAAGCAGAGGAAAATTTAGAATCTGAAAAAGAACTCTTACCCTTATTAGAGACTATAGATGAACCTATTTTAGAATTGATAAAAGTAGACTCTGAGAAATTTATAGCAGTTCAGAAGCAAAGTTCAGAATTAGCACCACTAATCAAAGATACGGAAGCAGCTGAATGTAAAGATGCGAATGATTACACCTTAGCTAGAAACAATATGCTGATAAAGAAAATGGTTGATAAAACGGGAGAAGAAAGAAATTTGCTTGTCATACCTGAAGAATTTAAGGAGCAGATCAAGACTTTGTGTCATGAATTAACTTCTGGTCACCTTTGGGTTTCTAAAACAAAAGACTTGTTTTCGAAATATTTCTTTTGGCTGAAATGTTTTAAAGAAATAAAAGAACACTTAGGAACCTGTGATCCCTGCCAAAGGGCTGGAAAAGCTAATGATAAAAGAAAAGCACCTTTGACATTAGTACCAATTATCCATGAAGTCTTTTCGAAGATCAATATTGATACATGTGGTCCGCTACCAACTTCCCCTACAGGAAAGAAATATCTAATTACAGCTATGTGTCTAGCATCTAAGTACCCAGATGCAGTTCAAGTGGAGGATATTGGATCTGAATCAGTGATACATGCCTTACTTGACATTCTTAGTTGCATGGGATTTCCTAAAGAAATTCAGACTGATCAAGGAACTTCATTTATGAGTGCATTGACTATAGAATTCTTTGAAAGATTTGAAATTGTTGTGAAACAAAGTTCGGTTTACCATCCTCAAAGTAATCCAGTAGAGCATTTCAATAGAACTTTGAAGAGAATCTTGAGAGTATTGTGTATTGAAGCCGCTTATGATTGGGAACGTAAGTTGCCAGCTGCATTTTTTGCCCTCAGAACAGTGACTCATGACACGTGACTCACGACACAATCACACGTGCTGTGAATCCAGTGTCTTTCTTCTGAATACGGTACAAGACATTACTAATACAGAACAGTTTCTCTTGTGCATTAGATATTTGGACCAAGAAACCATGAAAATTACAGAAGACTTTTTAAAGGTTGTTGAAGTAAAGGGCATTACTAGCAAAGGACTTGCTTCCATTCTTAAAAAAGAACTTCATGAATTACGGCTTGACCTTAAGAAAATGGGAGGACAGGGTTATGATGGTGCTGCCACCATGAGTGGGTCATTCAGAGGAATGCAAGCTATTATAAAAGAAGAATTACCCACTGCTGCTTACACTCATTGTTCATCTCACTGCCTCAATTTATGTTTAAGTGATGCATCAAAAGTACGGGGAATAATGCTTTTGCGATCCTTAATGAAATTTGTGTGTTTTTTAGAGCATCTCCTAAAAGAACATCAACACTAAAAGAAATCTCACAACAATCATCCCATTCTTTCACTCGCTTGTCAAAATATTGCTAAGCAAGATGGGTTGAAAGGCATGAGCCTGTAGCTCTTTTCTTTGAAGCAATTCCACAGATAGTTGAAGCTTTTGAATAGGTGATTGAAAGTGGAAGTGATGAGAAAGGTGCTGCTACTGCACTACATCACAGACTGTGTACTTTTGAGTTTTTGATAAATATAGCAGTTTGTGAGAAACTTTTAGGAATTATGCATCATCTATCGGAATATTTACAAACTGTAAACATTGACTTGAGCTTAGCCATTGAACATGCCGATTTAATTGTGTCTAAATTAAACAGCATGAGAAAAAACGCTGATGCTGAATTTTATACAATTTTCAACAATACCATCAATAGTGCAAAGGACTTTGGAGTGATACCTTTGACACCCAGAAGAACTGGAACCCAGAAACATAGAGAAAATCACCTAGCAAATAACCTAGAAGAGTACTATAGAAGAAGTGTGTTAATTTCGTATTTGAAGGAAATCAAGAGATCAATGGAAGATAGGTTTGCGACCCACAGTAATTTATTTCATGGACTGAACTGTCTAATTCCTAAATATTCTCTGGATAAATATGCTACAAAAATTAAGGATTTATTCAATTTTTATATTGATGATTTGAAATAAACAAATTTAAATATGTTATCATCCGAATTTCAGCTGTGGTAATTGAAATGGCAAAACATTCCTCAGGACAGGAGGCCTCAGAATGCTGTAGATGCCATTATTCAATGTAGCAAAGACCTCTTCCTGAATATTCATCTGTTACTGAGAATCTTGGCAACTCTTTTGGTGACTACAGCTACTGCAGAGCTGTTTTTTTCCAGATTGAAACGTGTGAAGACCTATCTTAGAAACTGCATAGGACAGGAAAGACTTAAGAAAGGACGAGCTAACACTGATGTCAATACACAGGAAATCAATTGACATTAATAAAATTATAGAAACTACTTTTATGCTACAGCCGAGAAGAATAAAATTGTAGATGGTTTCTCTTACCAAGAATAAAGAAACTTCATGGATATGATATGTGAGTATTCAATTCACATATTGTGATGTATATGCATTTAAAATATATATTTATTGATCAATTATAAACAGTAGCATATGCAGAATTTTAGTTTAGGGAGCTGAGGACCTTTTACTTTTCAATGCTAACTTTTCCATTTTGGGAGGGGCTGTAGACCCTTAACTCCCCCATGGGTACGCCACTGAGTATAAGTGTGTTTTACTTTAAAAAAAATATATGTTTTCATCAGAAATTGTGCCCCCCCCCCCTGAAAGATATTTCTGGCTATGTGCTTGTCTACAGATATATACAGGCCCGGTTTAAGGCGTGGGCGGCGTGGGCAATTGCCCACAGCGGACGAACTAGGGGCGGCCATTTGGAAGTGAAATTAGGTGTAGTAAGAATGACTTTTGTGGTCGTATTAAAAAAATATTTTAAAAATGAACCAATTTTGTGCCACTTTAATATAAATGAATTTACTTTTTTAGATAGTATTAAAATATAAAAAAGGATAAAATCGTTTTTCTCCTATAATTATATCTTTTTCGAAGCAATGTACAGTACTGCTTGAAAGTACGTACTCTCAAACACTTGGGAGATTACCAGATTTTAAACAACTTGCAGCTGGGTGCAGCTGCAATCCCCAAGGGGACTTTATTTTCCCCAGATACTGGGAAAAACCCAAGGGCCGATTCTCAGAATTTTTTCCTGGTTTCAAATTCAAATTGCAAACACATGGATACGGCCTCTATGATCGCACTTCTAAAAGGACGGGAGGGAGGAGATTAGTCCAGATGGTCATTCTTTTGGTCGTCTACCGCTTTAGCTGATTTAGGCATTGAGCCTAGCTGGAGACCATGTAGAAAGTAGAAAGCTACTTCTTAGTGTTCAAAGTGTTGTGTTATGCTGCCGTGCGAGATTCACAAATCCATCGACAAATATGGCTGTTTTTTAAGTTCTAACTATTCGGGTAACTTTTTTTTTCAATTATTTAAAATATTTTTGCAAAATTTCTTAATTGACTACATTTTTTGTCGATTTTTAATGTGTTTCAACAAATAAAATTAATTTGGTACTGAATTTAGTCTTGGTATTAGCCCCAGAATAATATTGATAAAAGAATAATTTTTCATGTTTTTATCCAAAATAATATGCCCCGTGGCTGTTCTATGAGGAATTTCAGAAGCAAATAACTAAGCAATGGTGTAAAATGATCTTAATTTTGTATTTTTTCCAGTTTCATTGCAAAACGAAAAAAAAAAAGGTACAAAATATTTTTACGCAGTAAAATATTCCTTTATGAATATCTGCATGAAAGTGCAAAAGCTGTTTATAAATTGTTAGAACTGTTTCATAAATTAATAAATTTATTCTATAGACTCAATCTGGGAATTGTATATATTCTTTTGCTCATGCATACAAATTTCTGTCTAGATATACGTTCAATAATCCGTAAATACTATTTTATTTTTTCATAATTACACTTTTAGTTATAATTATAATTTAATACACTTTTAAGTAAAATGTTAATTAAACAACCTTAAAATTTGTAATATATATTTTGATATTGTGATTTTTTTTTTATTTCTACTCAAACAATTCATTTAATATCCCCATGTTCTAGTCAACATTCGATTTATTATTATTCTTGTATAAAGTTGTATTCTATGATATGTAGTAATTTTTTGTCCATTTATTTTTTCAAAACCAAAAAAAAAAATCAAACATTGACGTTCCTCTTTTCCAACGAACGGAATTTATTTTATATTCTTAATACACCCTCTTTTTATTACCCCACTCGAAAGTTCATATTTTTTCATTTCTACTCCCGTCCTTTCTTTAATGAATTTGGAAGCATTTGGATATTTTCTGTTGAGCCCATGTATCTCCAAATTCTTTTCAGATGTTTTCTTTTATTATTTTTTTCAGAATTACGAAAATAAATATTGCGTGTTTTACCGCCTTGTTCTCTAATGATTGCAAATATGATTTTCCCCTCTCTTTTAGTTTTGTTATGCACTTTATCTTTCAGCAGAAAATTAGAATATTTTTAATTTTTACCCCCTCCACCTTTCTTTCCTAATTGTTGTCCCCTTTTCTATTCTATATATTTTTCCTGCTTTTGGATTAGGTTTTGTATCTTCGAACATTTTTTTATATATTTTCATTCACTTATCACAAACTCGGGCATTTTAAACATTACATTTCAATCGTCTTCACCCCCCAGTGAATCTATATGAATGAAAAGAAGAATCTATCTGTTTGTTTGTCCACAATGCCGACCGATATCTATCTCATTGAATTTTTTCACACAGTCTCATCTCCGACCATCCATCTTGTTACTCTATGTCCTGGGATGAGTCGGTTGGCCTAGGCTTTCGACACAGTCTCATCTATACCTGAACTAATGCATCTCGAAGGCCTTTTACCAAAATTTACATTCGATTTTTAACGAATTTTTAAATTCCAAAATCAGATAATCTCCAGTTACTGATATGACCTAGCAGCTTTATTCTCGGTTTAACAGTTACAGAACCTCCAGCCATCGATATGATCTAACAGCTAATCATACGATTTAACAGCTACCGTAACGATCTAATGCCACGTTCATCTCCTAGAGGTTATTAATCTTTCATTCATTTATATTTTGCATCACGGAGAGCGTTTATTTATTTTTTTTCGCTTTGCGGATAGCGTACTGGTAATGTGACGTCGGTTTAGGATTTGAAGAAAATTGAGTAGTGTTATTTGTAAATGTAGTAAAGGGGGTTTATTTGCATCCCAGTCAACACCGGGTAATTCATTCCAGTGATACAATAAAGCAAATGTTAAATTAGTCAAAGTGTCAAATTTTGTTGTAATTTGGATAGCATTCCATTATTATGTATATTTCCGTATGTATATTTCCATCTATTCTGTTCAAACCTCACCAATCATTAAACATCTTTAGAATCCCCAAGTTCATTTAATTTTCTAATTTTTTTTTAAACAAAACAAAATATCTCGTGCTTGTGCACTAATATTTCACAAAAGAATAAGTAACCAGACTGATGTGCAACAATCGTGCCATTTCAAATATTACAGCTTTCTCACCCATTAGAAAACTTGATTTTTGAAGTATAGTAGTTATATTCTATGTCCCTTCTGTATTTTAATCAGATTTTAGAGGGGCTACAATGGACAGTCACAAACTGCTTCGAAATAGAATCCCAGGTTTTTATCTGCGAAATCAAAAACCAACAAATTTAAATATTTTTGCATTTTAAATTTAATTTTAAAGATTAGCTATTTAAATAAATTGCTGATAATAACCGGCAAAATTCTGAATTGTCCTGTTATATTATATCTTAGCTTCGTAGGGATTGAAATGCTTTTCCTTCATCTCTCCTCTTTCCTAATGTATTCATAAAATCATTTCTTTGATTTGCTTATAATGTTTTACTGCTAAGATATACAAATTATTCATAAGATTTATGCAATTAAAAATTCAAATTTTATTAAAAATTTGATGAGGGCAACTTTCATGACACTACATAATGAGTAAGTTACTTTTGATTCCTGATAAATTCAGAAAAATATAATCGGCGGTGACAGTAGTCCGATGGAGCCAAAATAGCTTTGCGTGAATAATATTTTGTAAGATAAAACTCCAGTAAAGTTCAATAAGTTTATTCGATTATTTCAGACTCATTTGTTTCGTTTATAGGCTTTCAAAGCAGTACAAATTACTAGCAATACAAATTAACTATTTGTAACTAGCTAGCGCTTTTAATTTCCCCCCCGATTTCATCTGAAAACTCCGACCATAGACTCCACTTTAATATATTCGATTATTTTACTAACTTGATTTGCAGTATAAAAATTAAACTTACTGCGGAGATTTTACATTCGAGTTAATCTATAAACGTGTCTGGCGGCACATAAATACGTAATTGAATACATATATTTCCACCTATTCTGTTCAAACCTCATCAATCATTAAACATCTTTAGAATCCCCATATTCATTTGACTTCCGAATTTCTTTTAAACAAAGCAAAATATCTCGTGCTTGTGCACCAATATTTCACAAAAGAGTTAGTAACCAGACTGATCTGCAACAATCGTGACATTTCAAATATTACAGCTTTCCCACCCATTGGAAAACTTGGTTTTTAAAGTATAGTGGTTATAATTTCGATATGTTAAAATATCGAAATTATAACCACTGTACTTCAAAAACCAAGAAAGTGACTTAAAATCCAATTATATACACTTGTAGGATTCTTAAAGAGCAATAAATTCATACTAATTGTTATAGTTATCACTTTTAGTTTTTAAGATATAAGCATTACAAACTTGAAATACTTCAAATTTTCAAACTTCTTCCACTTGACAAGATGATTACTCGAAAAGTATAAAAGCTTTTTTAAATATACATATAAATTTAGGAACTAAATTTCCTCATACATATTTTTATCACTTAATATAATTCTATCGATCTTTTATACTTTCGAAGATATTTCGAGTGAAAGTATGAAACATGGAAAAAACCTCATTTTTATGTTTCAAAGTTTAAGCCACCCCTCCCACAAAAAATAGAGTTCGATCCAAAATCCAATTATATACACTTGTAGGGCTTTCACAGAACTACAAATTTATGCTTATTGTTCAAAGCTAGTTCTTTTAGTTTTTGAGATGTTACTAACTTGAAAAATGGAAACATTTTAATCTTCTTCAATTTGACAAGACGATTACTCGAGAACTATAACAGCTTTTCTTAATAATAAATATAGATTTTGATACTAAATTTCCTAGTACGTATTTTTGTCGTTTACTTTTTATATCTTTATTTTATAGTTTAAAATGAAAACAAGAATAATAAAAACACTCGCTGGGACAGACACTTTTTGTTTTCTAGAAAAAAATTTTGAATATTAAAATATTGATATTATTATTATAAGTGTCCAAAAGATTTACATTTTTCATAACGCTTCGTTTCCCCTACACAGAAACCCCAAACATAGATGTTATTCACGTAAACTTACATATTATATGATTGTTTATTTAATATTTTTGAATGCCGTTTTCTTCTTATGATTTAAAAGAAGTTTGAAAATTAGCGACCTTCCGAGTGTTCATTTCCCTTTAAAATCATAAATTTTGTTCACTTCACTCCATTTGTTCTAGAAATTTTGTCTCTCTAGACTTCTTTACACACCCATATATACATTACACTCACACACAGACATCCATTTAAAAATAATTTATATGGGTTAAAGGATGTCCAAAACGTATATTAATCCGTCGAAAATTCGAGTTTTCGACCGCATCATTATTTTCCAATACATCATTTGTGTGCAGGGAAATTACAAATAAAGTCCAAAATTTAGTTATGTATTATAAATTACTGCTGCATTATGCATGCATGTATGCATGTAGAAAAAAATGTAATGCATTACATTTTCTAAACCGCTAATTAAAACTCTAAATTTAGATGAGAATAAAATTTGATAGTGTGAGACCAGAAATAGATCTCTCACTTTGATGAGACAAGTTTATATGTGTAATTTATTGTGTACAAAACGGCAAACAATACTGTCAGTCTGGATAACGCCGAGTTTTACAACACGGAAACCCAAAACGTCACAAAATCATAAATTTAGGGGCACCAAGGCAAGGGGGAGCCGAGCGGGTCCCTACGAGGATGTGAATCATGCCATTGGATAAAGATTAACCAATGGAAAATGGGCTTGTTGCGTCACATTAAGAAATTTTTTATTATATATTTGTATTTTATATATATATATGAAGGGCGGCCCCAAATTGTCTTGCCCACACACGAAAATATCCTTGAACCGGCCCTGGATATATATACATATATTTTTATGCTTTAAAAAAAGGTTCATGTGAGTTCAGGAATGCTCCAAATGTGTAGATTTGTAAAAGTACAACAGTCCAATTTTTGTCCTTATTCCAATATTTTCCTTAATGTTATACCCTGAATTAAAGGAACAGTAAAAAAAAAATAATAATAATCAAAAGTGTACAAGACAAAACACAATGAAATGGAAGAAAGTTACCTCTTATCCTAGGGACCCATTGTTTAGGCATGAAACAGATAATGTATATTAATTCACTGTACACACCATTTATTTTACTGATATACATGAGTATTAAAGTTATTCCTTACCTCCAGAAAGTCACTTGCACTCTTGTTAGTAGCAGAACAGGTTCCCTCTCTCAGGACTTTTATGGCCACTGGTATTTTAATGTTTTCACCTTCAGGCAGCCATACTCCCTTAAATAGTCATTGAAATATAAGTTTTGCTTCATGTACATGAAAAAGTAAATAAATTTTGAAATCGAGATCCAAACCAACCTTATAAACTGTTCCAAAAGCACCATAACCAAGAATTCCACCTTTTCGGAGTTCTGCTTCTTTGACGATTCTAAGTTTGGCTAAATTTGGCTTGATGTTAGTAGGTTTTAAAGGTTCATTGTCATCAAAACCAGTCATTCGCATTGTCATCTTCACTGTATTCTCTTTGGTCCTGGCTCTCTGCAACCACTGATAGCTGAAAACAGCCATGAAAATACCGAGGATGATAAAGCATCCCAGCACACCTCCGATAATAGCGGGGATGTGATCTTCATCATTGCTGTAAGAATTATACAATTGTTAACATGGGAAGAAAAGATAATGGTGGATGAAAAAAGATAATAAAATCATATACCAACCTCCCGTGCAAAGCAACTGAATTTGCGTCTTCTGATGAGCAATAAGGGTCATCAATGCTATCTACGAAAATTTTATAAGGCCGATCAGGAGGGCACGAAGCTGTGCAATTGAACTAGAGGGAAAGAAGAAGTCATAATATTCTTATATATTTTATGCAAAGTTGTTTTATATGGATATGGATCACTTATTAAGATTATTTTGGAATATAAACTGAAAGAAAGGAATAAAAGGATATTTTTTTTAAATCAACAATATCATAAAGAAAACTGGAGCAATGTTAATAAGCACAAATGACACAATAATGCAGCATACAGCTGTTTCGAGGATATGTTAGATCCCCTTTGTCTGTGCAAGAGAATGAACAAACCCAGGGTCCAAAAGAGGAATGGGCATGAGAGGAAGAAGCAAGGGGGATTATATACTCAAGACCTGCATTAAGAGAGAGTTAAGCAGAAAGCAGCATAAAGAACAGTCCAGCCAATCTGAAATGAGAAGTAACACATAAGATTGCTGTGCACCAAAACACAACAGGAATATCCCGACAAGACAAATTAAGTCTAAACAAAAATAAATGAGACCCAATAAGATGAAAAATAGGTTAAAACAACATATAAGAATCCCGAAGGAATAGAATTAAGAAAATGGAAATATTTATACATTTTTATGTGTTGTTTTAACCTATGTTTTATCTTGTTGGGTCTCATTTATTCAGACTTAATTTGTCTTGTCGGGATATTCCTGTTGTGTTTTGGTGCACAACAATCTTATGTGTTACTTTTCAGTTCAGATTGGCTGGACTGTTCTTCATGTGCTTTCTGATTGGCTCTCTCTTAATCCAGGTCTTGGGTATACCTTGGGACCTTTTTTAGGACTTCGGGTTTGTTGGTTCCCTTGCACTGATGAAGGGAGGTATCCTCGAAACGGCCAACTGGTATTCAGAATGCATCCTTTAAAATTTGATAGAGACTTGAAATTTGGTATATGGGCTAATCACTTGATAAAAAACCCCAAGGAAAATAGAGTTTTTCAAAAAGGTTCATTTAAGGGGGTGCTCCACAGAAAAATGTTGGAAAGGTAAAATGATAGAAAAAGCATGCTTTGTGATGAGATAGAGACTTCAAATGTGGTTTATGGGTAGATAGTTCGAAAGGAAGAAAGTGTGCAATTGAAGTTCTAATACTTGCAACTTTAGACAGTTCTGCACACCAAAATGTTCGATTTTACGAATAAATGAGAACGCCTCCTTTAAAACGTGATAGAAACTTGATATAAGGTATATGGGCCAATCATCTGATTAAAAATCCAAGAAGAATATAGTTTTTCAAAAATGTTCCTTAAAGGGTGTGTGTGCTTTATACAAAAACGTTCAAAAGGTGAAATAATACAAAAACAATACTTTGTGATAAGATAGAAACTTTGAATTTGATGATAGATAAATAGATCGAAAATAAGAAAGTGTGCAATTTCAGTTTTCCATAATTTGATACTTTAGAGGTGCTGTATACTAAAATGCTCAATTTGCCAAATAAATGAAGAACACCTTTAAGAGAAAACTTCCCCACCTGAAGCTAACCTGAGAATCCCATGTTAATCAATGGGGGAATGAAAATAGCTAAATATAGCATTGGATTTTGAGATTTTTTCCTGAAATTTTTTGCAAAACGTAGAATTGGACTATAAGCTGTTGGGATGGTTTTAAAATTATTTTTAAATTCATTAGAAGTATTTTTAAAATTAATTCGAAGTGAAAAATAAGTGCAAAAATTTGTTTTTCCAACTTTGCTCATCGATAGAAAACGTTTGAATCAAGTTAAAGAAAATTTTTTAACCCCCATAGAAAGATTCAAGATTTTACTTTTCTATGCAAAAAGAAAATCTGAGCTATGTTGAACCTAAATTTTATAATTGGTCAAGCATTGAATAAAGACAAAATAATAATGTCCAATCTCTGCATGATAGTACCATTTCAAAGTTTAACATTGAGAGTTCAGTAACAGGTTGTCGCAGGAGTTTAGCTCTGCCATGATGGAGACTCGTTTGTGTTATCCCTCTCCCACGAAGGTGACAGACCACAGTGAGTGAGATTATTGTGGTCACAATTTCTTGGATTTCGAGTTTTTGTTTTGAAAGCAGGTTTCTAAGTGAAAAATCCCGCTATGTTACCAAAATGAGTGGTCGGTCATTTTAAATTCCCCTACAATGAATAATATATGTAATGGAATGAATAATATATAAAAATATATCAAAAATCCGAGAAAAAAAAAAAAAATATCACAAAATAATAAAAAGTATTAATTATTGTGAAATATATTAATTTTTCATATGTAATGTTATGCTATAAATTTAACATAGTTCTCGTGAATTTAGTTCATTCTATTCACAAGAGAAGATACTTTGCATAATAGTTTTGTATTTTGACATCATACAATTCATCAATCAAGGGCAGAATGGGTCGGCGGGACATTAGACAAATGTTCCTTGGGCTGCTATGATTTGGGCTGATATCTGGGGATTATATTGATTAAAAATGATGTTTTAAAATGACTAAAATCAAAAATCATATAACCTGTATTAGGTAATATCACGACTTAAAATATTGTATTGCAGAACCCTTTTTTAATAAAATTAGTAATAAAGTTTGAACTAGTGGTTTGTGAGAATGATTTTAAATCATTTATAAATGTACATCATTTTCATAGTAAAAAGTTTTGCACAATTGAAAACTGTTAAATAAATATTAAAATCATAGATGGCTACTAAATACAATTTATGACTTTCAGTAATCCTAATTAAATTTTGACATCACTTTTTTAGATTCAAAAAATATTTATAAATTTAGTAATGGGATTACGCAGACAATATTTTTTCCAAAAATTTATTTTAAAAAAATATGTTACTAAGCAACAGAATTAAACCTAATGAGTTTATATAACAGACTCTCTTTTCTAATTTTTACCAATTTAAAGAAGTGAGTAATGTATATATAAATAAATTTTATCAGAATTACATTTTTCACTGGAATGTATCAAAGCTTTCTGGTTGAAAAGTTATGGGGATTATTGATATTTTCAATAAGGAATTTTCAAACTCATTGAGTTTAACCAATTGTTGAAACAGAATAAAAATGGTACGGGTATATCTTCTAAGGCCATTTTAGTGCTATCATTTTGGCATATGTTGATTCAATTTCATAGTGATTTCATTTTGGGATATATTGATACAATTTCATATATTTTATAACTTTATTTACAAACGGGTCCAGAGTGTTTTATTCTTCAGATCTACTTGTGATGATGATTTTGTCTAGCGAGAACAGAGATTCTTATACTTTTCTTTGGGAAAATTGAATTAAATATTTTAATAGAATTCATTTAATAACAATGTCATTTAGAATACTATAGGAATTTACACATAATTGTAAATTTTATGTTTCTTTATATTATGTATTCTGCACGAAGAATGGAAATTTTGCTAGTTATTACATAAGAATGATGCAGTAAAAGAGATTTGAATGAGTCTTCAATGGAATAAATTGTAGAACAGAAAAATTTGTATACTTGTTGTTTCATTGAGATAAAGTTATAAATATTTCAAATCAAATGTATAAAAATCTTATAAATTAATGTCACTGAAAGTATATTGTATAATGATAGAAATTAAACTTAAATACTTAATAATTAATCTGTAGATGTATAATGCAATTCACCCTTGGAAATTGTCCTGCAAAGGCACATGTTTGAAATTATTTGTTACTGTATACATGTATTTCACTCATAATTTTACTATCGAATCGGCATATATATATTTTTTGCTACTCATATATATATATATATATAACATATGGACATAATATTTATTGTATGACGTTGTTTGTTTGGTTAAATAAATCTAATTTAATTAAACATTGTGTTTTACTTTTACTATTCAATTAGTTTTTTGCTTCAGCAAAATTATCATGTCTTAAATTATTATGTAATTTGTATTTATTTATGTATTTATTTTTTGAGTTAAAACTATTATATGTTTAACTCAAAATATTTAAATAAATAAAGAATATCAGAGCCAAAGAAAAACTTTACTTCAGAAATAGTTGTAGAAATAGGAAACGTCGAATGAGTTGGGTGGTTGCAATTGCAATAGAAGCATCAAACACCCTGGAAATGTCTTCAATCTACAACCCATAAAGCATAAAAATAACAGATGCTCTCAACTATAGCAGCTGCAGAGCTGAAAATTAAGACATTAGATAGACTTCCCGTGAAAGATCTTATTCAAAGGAAATAGAAACCATGTCCTAAGGTGGTGTTTTTAAAACCTTTTTGTTTGTGAAATCTTAAAATCATAAAAATAACAAATGCTCTCAACTATAGCAGCTGCAGAGCTGAAAATTAAGACATTAGATAGACTTCCCATGAAAGATCTTATTCAAAGGAAATAGAAACCATGTCCTAAGGTGGTGTTTTTAAAACCTTTTTGTTTGTGAAATCTTTTCGAAATTCAATTTGATGATGGAACTCCAAAATGATTGAAAGTCCATTGTGGTCCTAATAAGATATTCAAATTTTACACTCTCCCCAGGAAATGAGCTGGGTGGGGCTCGATGCAGAACTCTAACCGGCAGCACAATGCACAATTAGGTGCTCCAAGCCCTATGGCAAATTGACGGACATCACTCTAAAAAGCGTTAAAACGTGTTCAAGAGGTCCTAAAACATATATTGGCCACAAAATCGAAAATTCTCGTGAAAACAATACTAGAAAGTAAAACGTGATTGATATAAAAATAAAATGTGATTGAAGGAATTTCTATAACAATCCATTTAGGTGACTCATATTGTTGTGCTTAGATTCAGAGATTTTTATTTTCTAAAATTATTAATGTTCAAAATTCATAATTTTTCCCCTTCCCTTCAAAATTCTAAATTAATTTATGGTTATTGATATACTTCTACGATTTATCTCGTATTAACATTTATTTATCATTCCTTTCATGCATTTTTATATTCTAAATTATGCACGCAATGTATCTATGCATTTTTATATTTTAAATTACGCATGCAATGTATCTATTAATGCTAAAGGTATCCATAGAGTCCTTTGCTAATTCGCCTGTGTCCCTGTAATTTTCCTTTTCAGTCTTACGCCTTCACTTTCGAGCAGCGATTATATTCATCTGAAAGTGAAAAATAACACGTGTTTTAGGCTTGGATTTGGCCGTTTTACGGCTTATCAGTAAAAACGATGTTTATTCCAGATGTTTGTGGGTGCCGAGAGGCATTCCGTAGGGTTGGCTTGACGGAGCAATGAACTTTGGCTGGAAAACGTGATAGCTAGCTTGGCGGCATTTTCGTGCTGCGCAGTTCGTTGCGAAGCATCATTTTTTAATTCCCTGGGGTATGCATAGGCGCTCTGTGTGCTGCGCAAATTTTCACTTGCTAAGATTAGTTGCTCTTGAGAAGCGGAAATTTGGTTGGCAAGTTTTATTCTTCGATCACAAGCATAAGACGAGTGAGGTTGAGAGAATTTTTGAGGGCCGAGCCCGGGGCTCACGCTGAGCGCCCGGGGTTGCCGGAAAGGTGTTTTGGAGGCCATGGACAAGTCTCACATAAGCTTAGTTTCTTTGAATTTACGAGGTGATGGCGTTGATAAATTCCGATTTGACTGAAATCTTTCGATGGGAATGAATCTTGGAAGTATGGCTAAGATCTTGAAATGTGCTTCTAATGATGACATTGTGACTATCAAAGCCCAAGATGATACAGAAACAGTTACCTTTGTCTTTGAATCTCCTAATTAAGAAAAAGTGTTTGTCAAAGGGTATCATTGTTCATAACAGGCCTTTTTAAATCTACATTTTCATCAAAGCCCAAGATGATACAGAAACTGTTACCTTTGTCTTTGAATCTCCTAACCAAGAAAAAGTGTTTGTCAAATTGTATCATTGTTCATAACAGGCTTTTTTAAATCTATATTTTTATCAAAGCCCAAGATGATGGAGAAACAGTTACCTTTGTCTTTGAATCTCCTAATTAAGAAAAAGTGTTTGTCATAGTGTATCATTGTTCATAACAGGCCTTTTAAATCTACATTTTCACCAAACTGTTACATGTTTTTGCAAGCCAACAAATAATATGCATATTTTTAAAAATTGTGGTAGCTTTGTGGGTTTTATAGAAGTGTGCGACATCATACATGTACAAATTGGAATTTTACATTTTTCTATTTAGTGTTTGCTTTTATTATTTTTGAATTTTGATCATTTGTAATTTTATCATTCATAATTTGTGTTTGGTTTTATTATTTTGGGATTTAACATTTTTGTGGACAGCTCATCCAGACAGACCAAACTCTGGTCTTCAGACCAGAGTGGAATCTGAACCTGGGATTTAAATTAATAACTGGGTTTGTTTTGATTTGGGTTTAAATTGTTTTTCTGGGTTTTAATTGTTTTCCGAGTAACACAATGTACTTTAATTATCCACTATACACATTTTCGGTTAAATCTATTTGGAAGATGTTTATTTTTTGCAATTTCTTTTGTCTGTTTTGTCCTTAAGTTAAAGTGTTATTAATAAAGAAAGTTTTAGTTTAACAATAATTGGTTGAGTTCCTTGTGTGGTTAGCTGTGCTCCATTTGATTTTGGTTTAAAGGTAAGTGAAGTATTAGAGAATGAGTTGATTGTTGATGATAATTTTACAAGATAAACAACAAAGTAATGTGCACAGGCCAAACTGCAGGAAAAGCAATTAGTAAAAGAAACAGAGATAATATTAATACTTTAAATGGAACTTTATTGATTAAAACTATATGTTCAGTTTCAGTAGTTCAGTAAATAAATATAAGTTACCATTAAATAAAACATAAATTAAACTAACTTTGAATAAAAAAATAAAATAAAAGTTTATTAAAATTAATATAAATAAAAGAAGGAAATTTGAAAAAAAAAAAAAATAAATAAGTTTTCTTCTTCGTTACAACAATATCCACAAAACTCGTGTTAGAAAGCGTTTCAATCAGTGGAATAATAATTTGAAATGTGACTTTCAAAATTATACTTTGCTGTGCAGCAACAAGCATCGGTAGAGTGGTTTCACATTTGTTTTAGCTCCTCAGAAAATTTTATCCCAAAACTGCACTGGTAAATAGAAAGCAATTTGCAATTTTTTGTGCTTCTGTGGTCTATACAGGGTGTCCCAAAAAGATTGAAACGCGCTTTAATTCTGTACCTGTTGGAGATAAGTGAGCAATGTAAATTGCAAAAATGTTGAAAGTAAGGTAGGAAATAAGACTACATTAATGAAATAGTCCTCCCATTAATTTTCAAAAAGTTACACTTTTTAAATTTTTATACAACCCCCTTAAATAAATTTGGTCAATCAGAAAATTTTTATTTGTAATGCAACAAAGTCATTAAAAAAACCCACGTATCTGTATCTTTAAAATTAACTGAATTGTGATAAAGGAAAAAAATCTGACCTATGCCACTTTTCCGTACCATGTGACAGTGTGTTTCATCAGTGAAAATAGGGATCATAAACAAATTGACGGTAGAAATTTAGATCAAAGATATGTTAATATGTTAAATTTTTTATCATAAATGCATCTAAATAAAGCATTACACAGATAGAGATCATATAAAGCAGTGGTACCCACTACACAGTTGGGTATCCTATGTATTATCATCCAGTTTTATCTTTTTTGTGATATGCCGCACATTTACATTTCTAATTTGATATAGGGTTCCCATTCACAATGTTCAATTTTCAATTAAATATAACTTGCTCAATTTTGAAGATACAGATATGTGGTTTTTTTAATGATCTTGTTGCATTAAAAATAAAAAATTTCTGATTGACCAAATTTGTCTAAGAGGGTCGTATAAAAATTTAAAAAGTGTAACTTTTTGAAAATTAATGGGAGGACTATTTCATTAGCGTAGTCTTATTTCCTACCTTACTTTCAATATTTTTGCAATTTACATTACCCACATATCTCCAACAGGTAAAGAATTAAAACACGTTTCAATCTTTTTGGGACACCCTGTATACTGCCGTGGTCTATATATCAAAGTCTATATACAAGCATTAAATTTATAAAAAAATGAATTTCCCAAACACCTGATAGCATCGGGATTTGTTATTATTGAAATCTTATTTAGTCCGAGCTTGATCTTGAATAAACTCCATGCCAATTGACTAAGATACAGAGGTTAATAAAATAGCGGCTTTATAGAACTGGTGGCTTTATAGAATAGCGGCTTTATAGAACTATTTTTCTGGCTTCTGGTGATGGTACAGTCAGTAGATATCAAAGATATCCTTGATATATGAATATCAGATTTCCTGGTTTATTAGAATTCAAGCATTTATACATTTAATATGCCAAGATACGTTGAATTAAAAACAAGTAAAAAAAAAAATAGTTTCAGGAGGCAGACTTTTATTGAAAAATGCAAAACAAATATTTAATTGAATATAGATATACTTTTAAGTATAAAATAACATAACTCAATTTATATAATTATTGATTTCATACATGAGTGATAATCTATATAAATAAAATTGAAAATCTGTCTGTGTGTGTGAATGTTTGTCTCATCATCAAAGAAGCTGCACAGATTTTCATGAAATTTTGTGGTAACCTTGAAATAGCCCCACCTGAAATGTAATTCATGTTTCGAATTTCTAGGACCTGGGGATGCCATTATATTTAGAAAAAACGAACCTTCCATGCAGATAGATAGCATTATGTGGACGATATTTTCTCCGCAAATTTGTTGGAAGAAAATGATATGTTGCTCAGCAACGCAATTAAACCAAATGTGTTTATACAGCAGAGGATTTTTATTAGATGTA
The DNA here is from genome assembly GCA_951213105.1 of Amaurobius ferox. Lineage (NCBI taxonomy): Eukaryota > Metazoa > Arthropoda > Arachnida > Araneae > Amaurobiidae > Amaurobius > Amaurobius ferox. Next base: position 1,027,110 of record OX578151.1, read on the forward strand.
AATAACGAAGACATAAAATAAATTTTATAAATGAACGATATTGCAGTTTTGATTAGGTTATATCAATTACGGTCTTCGGATTTAAAGATTACGGGAATGATTGATATTTTCAATTTCTTATGTCATCTGTTTTATTTTGGAAATATTTTTCCAACTCAGTGGAAAAATGTGGTAAGGAAGACACTAATCTATTGTGTTTTCGCATATTGTGTTCAGCCAGAACTCATATATTGTGTTTAGTCAGTTATTGAAGCAAAATATAAATAACACGGGTTTATCTTCTAATACAATTCTAGAGTTTTCCTTTTTGGCATATATTGATAAAATTTTATCTTTTTCGTAAATTTGTTTACAAATGGAACCAAGATGTTTTATTCTTCAGATCTGTCTATGAAAATAGCTTTGTGTAACAAGAACATAGATTCTAACATATTTTGGAGTGTACCAAGTTAATGATATATTAGTTTTATAAAATTTCAAATCACCCACTTTTATTGTACGAGATAAAAATGTAAGAACATTTATTTATATTCTTTGTGTACAGTCATAAAGGTGTAGATTCTGAAACTAGTTCTTTTTCAACTTTTTAGTATGGTTCAAAATTCAAATAACAAAATTACACCAGGAAAGGCGACGATGAACCGAATTTGCGTATTTTGACTGTTCTGGTTCTTGTGTTACTCACAAAACAAAAACTTGTATCTCTTTATGGCGGGTGGTACCAGTACTGTTTAAAGTCCAAAAAATTTAAATATAATATGAAATTCAACAAAATGCGAAATTGGAACTTTTTAGCTGCTCTGGTTCTCGAGTTATTCCCCTATAATTTATATGTTTCTATGGTGGGCTTGGAATGGACTGGACCACTAATGTTCAATCCTAACAACAATAAATCCAACAAAAATATATTGCAAAAGGCAACGATATGCTAAATTCGAACTTACTAACTTTTAAGGTTTTCGAGTTATAACGTGCAGTGCTGGTCCATGACAGGCAAGTATAAAAAGTTAAAATTTGTGCTTTTGCATCGCATGATCAAAACAGTCATAGTCTGATCTTATTTAAAGTATTTCTGTTGGAACTACAGGTTTGTGACCAGTGTTTCTTTCAGAATTTTTTGGACATGGATGGGGAGGGGCAGCGAATGACATTTTAGAGGGGTTCAAGTTTTCTATTTGTCATATAAATATTTCTAAATGCTGTGCAACATAAATAGAAACTATGTTTAATAAAATGTTTCCGGGGGGCTTCACCCCCCCCCCTCAGAGGTATGCCTGAAAGAAACACTACCTGCCACCCATTTGTTACATTGGTTTTCCCCATACAATGTAACATCATGGAAATTTTAACATAGGTCCCATACCTATAAAGATGGTCCCTGTGTTTTCATATAATTTCTGTAAGGTTCACCTTTGACCACCTGCAACGAAAACGGTCAGTGGATCCGGACACCAAGCCAGTGGGGGCCTTTTTCAAGATGGAGGAAAGCTCCACGGGTGGTAAGCGGACATCGGGGCGCAGGTGTCATGCATGAACGTGGGAAGCTCAACCAGCTGCACCGATAATTCAGGAGCTCCTGGCCAAGCCCTCTGTAATGGTCTAGCCACTGGTAAAACAGTAACATTACACCTTCCAATAATATTAAGGGGGGCTTAAACCTTGCAGCGAATGAAAATTTAAGAGGGAGGAGAAATCGACGATTTTCGAGAGAGACAGTTTTTAGTTTGAAAGTCGAGAGTGCCTTTTTTGATTTTGTAGCATGAAGTATTAAAAATTTCACCGGAGCGAAATGCTCCCCTGGTAACCACCACACACCGTACAAGAGGCCGCCGGCCCAAGAGGAGAGGTAAGGCCTTTGACTATGTACATCATTCAGGGTTGACACTCTCTCTCTCTCCCACTCCTTTTTAAATACCTCTATACGAGGAGTTTTTGTCTTACATTGTGGCCCAAGCCAAATGTTTTATTAAATGTCAGATTTTCAGAAGAGGTATTCTGTATTCTATAATACTTTGGAATTTAGAGGGTAGCTAACCTTTTAAGTGTGTGATTTTTAGTAGAGTCCAAGAGTTGTGATTATGAGTGTATTATAACGTGAGAATAGTAAGAATTGTGATTATGATTTCATTTGAATTTGAGAATAGTAATTTACCTTGCGTGAGAATTTGTAGGAGCAAACTGTTTAAGGTCAAATCTTTTCATGTTTTTAAATGTTAAATATGTAAATAAACTTATTTGTTATTTTAAATCTAATCGGTGTCCTCGTTTCCAAACCTTTTAATTATTTCTTAATTTTCAGATTAAATCTATACGATCACGACAGCCGTTAACTTTATGTTTAATGAACATGATAGGTATTTATCGCACCCAAATCGAGCGTGTGAGATTTCCCACGCAACACCATTGTTCAAGGTGTATTGAGTCATGTAATCTTTTTGAAACACCCTGTATACTCTGATTGAAGTCAAATAAATGTGTATAAAAAAAACATTTAATTGCAGTTTTCAATATTAAATATTGACTTAAACACCTTTTTCTGGCATTAGCAACAGTAAATTCTTTGATTTCCGCCATTTTTCTTTCCAATGCAATGCAACTGACCATTCAAATATTTTTCCTAAACTGACTCACCTAGACTGGAAGCCTTCAACATTCGGGATTGTGTTTCCATGAATAGGTGTGCCTGGAGGCAGGGCCCAAATAGTTAGTTTATGCTGGAGGGCACTCAGTCGGTGAAACTGCTAAGTACGTCCCTCCATATTGCTTCAAAGGGCGGGTGACTTGTCAATCATACTTCTACACAGGGGAAAGTACATTTTTGGACATGCCTTATCCCCCCTACTGTTTGGTTCGTTTTTGGGTTTGAGAAGACAATCCTCTTAAGCAAGGTAGAATTTTGCAATTTCGTACATGAGTTGATTGTTCAATAAAACTCCTGTAAAAATGGAATTTTCTTAAATTGTTTTGTAGATGGAATGCTCCCAAATCAATATGTTTGAAATGTGAAAGCATATTTTGTGATGAGATCAAATTTGATGTATGAGTAGATAGTTCGAAAGATAGAAATTACACAATTTTAGTTTTTCAATATTTGCTTCTTTAGGGTTTGCTACTCTCCAAAATGTTCGATTTTTCAATTAAATGATAAACGTCTTCTTTCAAGTGAGATGGAGACTTGAAATTTTTTACATAGATCAAATATTCATTCAATGAAATCCTTGGAAAAATTCGAATTTTTCAGAACTATGTAGTTTGAAAGGTGGAATGATAATATATACTTCACGATCAGATATAGATTATACATTGTGTATGAGGGTTGATTGTTTGAAATGAAGAAAGTGCACAGTTTCAGTTTTCAAATATTTACTTCTTTAGGGGTGCCGCACACCAAAATGTTCTATTTGCAGAATAAATGAGAAAAACTTTTTTTAAATGAGATATAGACTTGAAATCTGAAACACGGGTCAATTGTAAGATTCAAGGGAATTGGAGTTTTTAAAAAATGTTTCATTGAGGGGGATGCTCCATGCCAAAATGTTTGAAAGGTAAAATGAGAGATAAAGACATGAAATTTGATACACCCCTGATCCAAGAACTCTTTATATCTATATCAAATCTATTCCACTCATTTCATTACACAAGATATTAGTTATGCCAATCTTCAGAACTCTTTGTTTACTATAAAGAAGGTAAAGCATCTTTTTGCTAATCAAGCAATTATATCAGTTCGGGAAGAATAAGTTCTTTTTTTTTCTATTTTCAAAGGGCAGATATGTAATTGCTCCTTTTCTAAATTCATATCGTTTCATAATACTTATTTTAAGATATATGTTCCAGCCAAGCCACATCATCTAATAGGATCACCATTTTGCATCATGTATTTCTCACATTCACTAAGCATAGAGCTAAACACATCATTAAATTATAGCTAGTAAGGCATTGAAGTCTCATTCGAAGCCAATAACATGTCCATGAAAGGTCATATTGAGAAAGCCTTCTTTCTTATAATGCTGATTTATAACCCCATGATACATATATGATATTTCCCTTTGAACAATGTAGAACATTCTGACTATGTCATCTTCTAGAAATATCTAACATAAGCGTCTTCGGCTCTGATTCCGCTCCCGAATCATGGGGCATAAACCCTGCTTCTCTTAATAGAACTGCTCAATATTTAATCTAAAATCATGTAAAATTGTTTCTTCAGCTTCATCTCAATAGGACAACAGAAGAATAACATTTAAATGTTAGTGACCAATCAATGCATCTTTAATAAAGTTCACTTTTTTTTCTACTTTAAATATCTCAATTATTGATATGACACATTAAAACCTTACATTTTATCTCATATATGCGAACCACATACCCATTCTTTGTATAGGATATACAATATAAAGAAACTTGAAATTGGCAATCTGCAGTTTAATATTTGAACTCTTTTTCAAGGCTCATGGTATGGTCATTTTGCCCTGTCTGGGAAAGTAGCAGACTTTAATGAGAAAAACAAAGGAATGGATTGCTATAAAAATAAGGAAGTTTATCCTTTATCAGAGGTATATCGATAATACTATTAAAAAAGCCTACTAAAGACTTGGTTTCACCTTGAGATGATCTTGTGTTTCTGCTAGGTCTGATACTATTATTTGGATTTATGATACCCTTGTTAAACCAATTTTGGAGTATTGTGCAATGATCTGGGACCCTGTTTACAATCTGCATTCTTAACGAATAGAAGTCGTGCAAAATAAACTTTTACGTACTATGAATTACAAAATGTCTGGCTGTTATCCTTATGATATGCACACGAGTGAACTCAGACAAAAATATAATTTATGTCTTTTAAAAAAGAAGAAAAGGGTCCTGCCTCTTGTTTTATTATAAAGTTTTAAATAATTCTATTGATTGCCCCATTTGACTTTCTTGCCTGGAATTCCATATATCTGGACACTAGGAAAAAAACTTTATTTCGCAATACTACTGTTAAACACAATTACATTAAGAGTTATTCTATTTATAAATGTGTTGATCTCTATAATACCTATTGTACTGATATTGATATTTTTAATTGGACTCCTGCCTGTTTGAATGCGCTTGGCATGTATATTACTTAGTATTCTTTATTTTATGTTCTGTTCGTTTTATATTTATGTGGCTACTGTAACTGGATTTCATTTGTAGTTGCCATGTAAATTGAATTAAGTAAAATAACAAACAGACAGATAGAAGCGCAACCTACAACTTTATTTGTATAAAATAATAGTAGAAAATATATGTGCATTCCTGTAATATTCCAAATGACATTGTTCCAATGACATTTCAAAACACTATTATATAAAATATTTAATCTAATTCTCCTAAAAAACGTATAAGAATCTCTTTCACTTATACAAGATTATCTTTACAGGCAGATTCGAAAAATAAAACGTCCCAGTCCCATTTGTAAACAAATTTACAAAAAATATGAAATTTGATCAATATATTCCAAAATGAATGCACAAAAATAGTATTAGAAGATATACCCATACCATTTTCATTCTGTTTTAACAATCGGCTAATGTATGAGTTTGAGAAACGTTTGCCAAAATGAAATAGATAATGTAAGAATTTAAAAATATCAATAATTCCCATAATCTTTAATCCCCAAAACCAAAATATAATCCAGTTAAAAATGCAATTCCGATAATATTTATTTTTATATGCATTTCTTTATTGTACAGATTTGATAAAAATCCTCTGCTGTATAAACATATTGGGTTTAATTTCATATTTTCCTTAAAATAAATTTGTAGGAAAAATATCATCTGCATAATGCTATTTATATGGGAGGTTCTGTTTTCATTAATATCTCAACAGCCCCGGGTCCTAGAAACTCGAAACATGGACTGGATTTGTAAGTGGGACTATTACAAGGTTACCCACAAATTTTTTGTAGTCATTCTACCATGATGATGAGACAAACACACAGAGAGAGATATATTTCCAATTTCACACACAGATTCCGAGGCAAATGCTGCATTATGATTTGGTATGGCATCACCACACCAAACCCTGCCCTACTGACAATATTTAGAATGAATTATCCGGTATTACCTTGCTCATAAATAAATGTACATTTTTTAAATAATACCTACATTACCTACTCAAATTTTCTTCAAATTCTAAACTGTTGCCAAATTCTCATGCAACACTATTCGTAAAGCAAAAAATAAATAAAATAAAAATACATGCCCTCTGCAAAGCCAAAAAAAAAATGAATGTTAAAGGATCTTTAGAAGAGGAACTGTTTAAATGTATTTGCTAATAAATGGGGGTTGTAGTCAATCATGAAGGAAAAACTGCAATGGGAGAAAATGATTCAAATTTTTTAACAGTTTGCTCGGTTAAAAAATGTATAATTAATGAACAGATGGGTTCAGGAACTTTTGTTGTATTTTGAAGCAATGTATAATATTTAAAGGAGCTGCTGTTAAATTATCAACATAGGATTACCAGCCATTTTTTCTATTACAATTTAAAAATTGGGGATGTTTTAAACACACAAAAAGTATATATTTTTTAGTTCGCAAAATTTCATCTATTAATAGTATGGATTTCATTCAAAGTTTTTTTTAAAGAGAATTTTTCAGGTGGTGTCAAGATGTAAATTGTGCGATAGTATAAATTGTGTGAATATTGCTCAAAATCATGCGAAAACATAGAATAACTAAAATACTAATTGAAATTGATAGCCCTTCTCGAGTCCTGAAGAACCTGTGTACCCAATGCTTCAATTTACTGCTACAGATATCTTCCTTTATTATGTGAGATAGCAGTAACCTTATTATCACCATTAAATCCCTTTATTGTGGTGCGACTGATGACAAAGTATGTATTTGTTATTTTTCTCTAAACCTTTTAATATATTTTGTATGAATTGGATTAAATACTAGCTAGCAGTGTACCCATTCTCCGTATAGAATAAAGAAACTTAAAATTCTCAATTATGTGCAAATTCCTATAATAATGACATTCTATTAAAATATTCAATTTAATTCTCCTAAAAAGAAGTACAATAATCCCTATTCTCACTATACAAGATTATCTTCCCAGGCAGATCTGAAGAATAAAACATCCTGGTCCCATTTGTAAACGAATTTGCAAAAAATATGAAATTTGATAGATATACATCAATTTGAAAGCCTTAAAATTGTATTAAGAGATGTACCTGTACCAATTTATTCTGTTTCAACAATTGGCTAAACATAATACAATAGTTTGAAATATATGCCAAAACAAAACAGAGGATTTATGTGTAAGATTTTAAATGTGTGAACATGTAATGTAGCTTGATTGTTAGCAAATTTCAACTTTCTAGGGTTCTGGTATGTTCCTTCTCTTTTCTTTTGTACACACCCATGCAGTCCCAATTGTCAAATGGACTTACAATGATTGATATGCATGCCAAGACTAACTTGTCTTAAAAGACTAACTTGTCTATTCCCAAAGATTTCACTCTCACTAGATTCAACTGGTTAATATATAGATTTTAAATTACATTCATCCCAATTATGGGCCAACCTAAACTGGCCATTTAGAACTAGTTTGTTAAAATTTTTATATAATTCAAATCTCAACCATAAAGCTCTTTAAATTCACCATAAATGCTTGCTTCCTATACAGGATGCTATTTTTAATTTTATTAATAAAACTGAGAAAGGCATATGATAAAAATATTTCAGTGGCACAAGTACCATTTTGTTATTCAAAGAGCCAGAAATATTACCAAGGAGTCATCCATGGAGTCATATACTCTGAAATTCCGGCAAGCCACGCAGTCAGACACCATAGGACCAGTGCAACCACGACACTCATCTGCACATTTTATGCACACCTGGTTTACTTCATCTGCATAGTGATCTCGGGGACAATGATCTTCACATTGTTCTCCAGAAATGTACTTGAGGCATTTGCACACACTGAAGTGCATCCCAAAGGCAGTGCAATTCTTACACTGATGGTGGCACTTTCTGCAGACCTACAGAAAAAAGCAAAAACTAATGTTACATTTCAGTTATAATACAATACAAGCTAAATAATTATCTATAAAAACAAGCCTGATTAGAGGAGAGGGTTGTTTCCAAGAAGGAAAAAAAAGATTAATTATCTTATAATCTTAAAAATCTTAATCTTTGAAGAATCCAATGGATGTGTTTTTGTTGTAATCTTTAAAGAATGCAAAACAATGTTTTTGCTGCATGTTAGGGAATATGAAGAAGTGGGACTTCTCTGTTTGCAATGACTTATGCTGTAATGACTTATGTTTTCTTTGAACTTTGGTTGTAACTATTAACTTCAGAAAGATCAACATTCAGTTTGAAATATTTTTGCATCCCAATAAAAAATGTTGATACATCAACACTCTGCTCCTCTAGAATTTGCTTAATTTATCATTCTAATCGAAAAGGAGTTTTAGATTAATGAAATGTGTCATAACATTTCAACTACAACTTTTTGGTCATTTGCATGCAGTGAATGGCAGATATAAAAGCTGTGGACTTCCATTTTTGACCTGCTTTCCTTTTCAACTCGAGTTCATTCATACAGACCTTTTCATCCTTCTTACCAGCCTGTTTGGACTATACATGATATGGCGAACTGACACTTTGAATGTTCCAATGTATATTCTAAGTTGTTTTCATTAAAGTGCTAAATTTGAAGCTGCCTGCTAGTAGATTTTGACATGCAACGTAATGTTGAAGCTCCACATTACTCATTCCCATTTTGGAGATGTTAACTTAAAGAACAGCCATCAACTTCTATAGCTAGTTACCTACCCAGCAGTAGTGTAACGTGAAATTTTTGACTGCGGAGGCTGAAAATTTGGCAAAAAATTGGGTATTACAAGTGAAATTTATATTGGAATTTGCATTTTCAGAAGTCTTATTTATGGGTGAATAAAATAAAATAATTTTACATAAAAAGGGATGGATGGAATGCATGTTAATGTTAACATGTTACCTATGTAAGATGAATACAAAAACCTTAAAAATGTTACCTATGTAAGATGAATACAAGATAGAACATTTAAAATGTTTTCTTATTTCTCAATTAGATGAACTTTTACAATCATTTTATTAAATAGGTAGTCATGGTTGCCAATAGGGGAGGTAAAGGGGGAGGGGGGTCACACTACCCCTTGGATATTCAATATAACAAAGGCGAACATCAAGCCAATTGATGTTGTGCTATGCTGAGATTTTATGATGCTACTTTAATTACTGGTTCAAAATTTAAAAATAGTTCAAAATTCGTTATTTTCCCTTTTTCCCTTCAAAATTCTAAATTAATTTGTTGTTATTGAATATTTCGGCGATTTATCCCCTTTTAACATTAATTTATCATCATTTTCATTATTTTCATTATTCAAAATTATGCGCAATGCGTCTTCAAACGTTAAATATCTTTTGCTAATCCTCCGGCTGTTCGCGCTCGGCTATTAATTTGGTTTCACTTCATTTACGAGTTTGCGAAAAAAAGACGCATTTTTAGGCAAAATTGGACTCTTTCAGCTTATTTCTTGAACACCTGTGAAAAGTTGCCAGAAATTCCGTTGGGTTGCTGTGCGCGCAATTTTAATTTTCACACCCGCCTCGCGGTTCTTGGCATAGCATCATATTTATTCTGTGGTATACACGTAGGCACTCTGCATGAGGTGCAGGTTTTCACTCACCAAGTTTGGCGGCTCTTGGGAAGCGAGCGTGTTGCTAAGAGGGTTTTTTGCTTCAACTCGTGGCCGACATTGAAGAAGGTCGTTGTTTTATTACTGCGAAAAAGCGCAGAACAGGCCCCATGCAAGGGTGCCCTTATCCCGCAGTCGCCGCCGAAAAAAGGTTCTTTTTATTCATGCAAGCTATGCAAGTGTTCCTCAGCAATGAGTTTTTTTGTTTTGATTGACCAGAGAATTGGTTTAATAACCAGACAGCTTCCATGCCCTGTTCGCTGGTATGGGTTTGTTTTTTCAAGAGGAGTCCGGAGTTGCCTTCCAGCCGGGGATTGATCTGGCCATCAAACAGCATGCCTCTCCATCATCAGTAGGACCAAAATCCATACCCTGCTTGCAAGATGTGCTTTCTTCAGACCGATGTTGCCTTCTTGACATGTGTGCCTCCCTACCGCCAGATGACGTGAACCGTTCGGAAGAAACCGGGCTCCCTTTGTTGTGTCCAAGTGTAACATTTCGGCAGAAATTTCACAGCCAGTGCATAAGTTATGCTGAGGTGATCTTGCTATGCTGAGGTTCTAAGTTAATGAGTCCTCTGTGTCACAAAAATTTTGCAGTGGTGATGATAAATAATGCCAGTGTACCTGATGTGTGATCCCTGCCTATTTTTCAGGTTTTAATGGGACTTGTTCCTGATAAGTGGTGCTGCCCTTTAGGCAGTAGCATGAGAGTAATTCTCGCATGCCATCAATAATTTACACAAATGTTTAAAAATGTGTTTCCTTTATTGTCTTTAAAATTTGTATTTCTATAACTTAAATGAATTGTGGGTTTAAATGTTTTAAATATTTTTATTTCAAATTTAATGTTGGTGGAGAACTCTCCAGGCAGGCCATCAAACAGCTCTGGTCTTGTAACCCAGGCCTTTTAAAAACCCAGGACCAGAGTGGATTCTGATCCTGGGTTTTTAAAAGTTTGAGTATTTTAATTTGTTAACTAGGTTTTTAAAAGTTTGGGTATTTTAATTTGTTAACTGGGTTTTTAAAAGTTTGGGTATTTTAATTTGTTAACTGGGTTTTTAAAAGATTTTAATTTGTAACTGAAGTTTAAATTAGGTTTTGCAATGTACTACCACAAATATAATTGTTTAAGAATCTAACCTATTTATGTCTAGAAGCTCTCAAGTTTAATTGTAATTAATAAAGAAAATTTTTAATTTAACATTAATTGAGTTGTGTTTTTTTTTTTTTTTTGTTATGGCTGTGCTATTAGTGTTTATTAAAGATGTTGAAAATGCCTATCTGAGATGTAAACAAGGTAGAACACAGGCCAAGCAGTAGGAAATAGTAAAGGATATAAAGAAGCAATTTTAATAATAATAAAAGTAACTTTATTGAATACTATACGATCAGGCCAAATCTAAATATAATAATAACTTTGAAATGTAAATATAATAACTTCAATCTGAAACTATAAATAATAAAGACAATTTTAAATCAAAATTAATAAATATAATAAGAATAGAATAAATCAAAATATAATCAGTAAATTTTAAAAGGAAGGGTTTTCCCTTCCAACAGTTGTACATCATGTGCTTGATTGTCGTACATCATTTGCCCCCCCCCCCCCCCCACTGGAAAAATTTTACAGATGTCTATGTATAAAGTAGAAAATAAAGCAATTCAAAGGAGTGTACTGAAAATGGGTGAGAAATATATCCGGAACATAAGCTTAGTTGAAAATCACTGTAGTCAATAATGTTCTTAAACAATTTTGTATATTAATTATTTACAAATACTATACTTCAAAAACTTAATATCCTAACCACAATATGCTAAAAATCCGCTAGAAAATGATCAATGGCTTTTGTTTAACTGAGATTCTCGTGTAACGTGGTTTTTAAAGGGAAATCAGATTTCTTCTTTCTAAAACTCTCAAATACGCAAATGGATGCTTCGCCATAGTGTTGTTGTGACTAAGTCTACTTCACAAACTGCTTAAGTTTAATGGTAGTCATTATTAGTGTGTTTCTTCGTTTTGATATTGTTTAAGTTTAGGTGAACTTTTTTGCAGTGATGAAAGCAATCCTGTTAATTTCTGAAATGTATGTATGCTTATATAACTTGATTTGCACTGCATTTTACATTGTAAACCAGTTCAGTTTTATTAGTTGTCATTTCTGCAGCAAGTATCCTTCCCTTCATGAGAGAGATTTTTTGAAATCCAGCCTACTATTTATTTCTTAACTACACTATACATAGTCATCTGCAAATTATTTCTTGATTACCCTCGACATAATCACCTACTAATTATTTCCTAATTACCCCAGACATAGTCACGGGATCACCTTCATCACACTTTAGAGCTTTGATATATTAAGCTTCCCTATGTGGTTCCTATAGCAATGGGATGCCACTTCCAGGAGAAAATTGCATTTGGTTCTTCATCATGTACAAGAATTGCGAATTTAAATATCAGTGATGGATTAAACTATAATATTTAATTTTAACTATCCTATTAAGCATATAATCATTAAATAAAGTGTATTCTTCATCATGTACAGGAATTGTGAATTGAAATATCAGTGATGGATTAAACTATCTATATATACTAATTGCCAAGTGTCCGTCTGTCTGTCTGTCACGCTTTTTTTAGGCACTTCCCGAATAGATAGAGACTTACAATTTGGTACACGGCTCGGACGTTTGACAAAACCCCTGGAAAAATTGACTTTTTCGAAAACGTTCTCTAGACGGGATGCTCCAAACCAAAACGTTTGAAAAGTGAAATGATAGGAAAGCATGCTTTGCGATTAGATAGAGACTTCAAATTTGGTGTATGGGTAAATCGTTCGAAAGGAAGAAAGTATGCAATTTCAGATTTCCAATATTTTCTACTTAAGGGGGTGCCACACACCAAAACGTTCGAAAAGTGAAATGATAGGAAAGCATGCTTTGCGATGAGATAGAGACTTCAAATTTGGTGTATGGGTAAACCGTTCGAAAGGAAGAAAGTGTGCAATTTCAGATTTCCAATATTTTCTACTTAAGGGGGTGCTTCACACCAAAATGTTCGATTTACTGAATAAATGAGAAAAGGCTCCTTTAAAATTTGATAGAGGCTTAAAATTTGGTATATGGGTTAATCATTTGACAAAAACAACCAAGATGCATATAGTTTTTCAAAAATATTCGTTTAAGGGGGTGCTCCAGAGTAAAACGTTTGAAAAGTTAATTGATAAAAAACCATGCTTCGGAATGAGATAGAGATATGAAATTTGATGTAAGGGTAGATAGTTTGGAAGGAAGAAAGTGTACAATTTCAGTTTACCAATAATTTCTACTTTAGGGGGTGCCACACACCAAAATGTTCAATTTTCGGAATAAAGGAGAAACGCCCCTTTTAAAACATGATAGAGGCTTGATATTTGGTATATGGGCGAATCATCTAATAGAAATTACAAAAAGAATAGAGTTTTTCAAAAATGTATATTTAAGTGGGTGGGTACGCCACACAAAAGCATTCGAAAGGTAAAATACTAGAAAAGCATGCTTCACGATGAGATAGAGACTTCAAATTTGGTGTATGGGTAAGAAGTTGGAAAAGAAGAAAGTGTGCAATTTTAGTTTTCTAACATTTGTTATTGTAGGGGGTGCCGCTCACTAAAATGTTCAATTTGCCGAACAAATGAAAAACGCCTCTTTTACAATGTGATAGAGGCTTGAAATTTAGTGTATGGGCTAACCATTTGACAAAAAAACCAAAGATGAATACGGTTTGACAAAAATGTTCATTAACGGGGTGCTACACAGAAAAACGTTCGAAAGGTGAAGTGATAGAAAAAATATGCTTCTCGATAGGATAGAGACTTCAAATTTGGTGTACGGGTAGATAGTTCGAAAGAAAGAAAGTGTGAAATTTCAGAATTCCAATATTTGCTACTTTAAGGGGTGTCGCACACTAATATGTTCGATTTTCCGAATAAATGAGGCACTCTTCCTTTTAAATGTGATAGAGGCTTGATATTTGGTATTTGGGCCAATCATCTGATAAAAGACCCAAGACAAACAGAGTTTTTCAAAAATGTGCATTTATGGGTGTGCTTCACAGAAAAAAATTCCAAAGGAGAAATAATAAATTAGGGGTGCCTTGGGATGATAGACTTTAATGCGGTGTACGGGTAGATAATTTGAAAGGAAGAAATGTGCAATAGAAGTTTCCCAATATTTTCTTCTTTAGGGGGTTCTGCACACCAAAATATTCAATTTGTCGAATAAATGTGAAATGTGAATTATTAAAAAATTTACATTATTCAGGGGTTGCTTATTGCGAGACCGTTGATTTTCAACTGGTATTCGGCTAGTCTATATATACTAATTGCCAAGTGTCCGTCTCTCTGTCACGCTTTTTTTAGGCACTTCCCGAATAGATAGAGACTTGCAAAATTTGGTACACAGCTCGATCTTTCGATAAAACCCCCTGGAAAAATCGAATTTTTCGAAAACGTTCTCTATAGGGGATGCTCCAAACCAAAATGTTCAAAAAGTGAAATGATAATAAAGCATACTTTGCCATGAGATAGAGACTTCGAAATTGGTGTATGGGTAAATCATTCGAAAGGAAGAAAGTGTGTAATTTCAGATTTCCAATATTTTCTACTTAAGGACGCACACTACTTAAGGGGGTGGGGGTGCGCAATGTTCGATTTACCGAATAAATAAGAAACAGCTCCTTTAAAATTTGATAGAGGCTTGAAATTAGGTATATGGACTAATCATTTGATGAAAACACCCAAGGTGAATATAGTTTTTCAAAAACGTTCGTTTAAGGGGGTGCTCCAAAGAAAAACGTTCGATAGGTGAATTTTCCAATATTTTCTACTTTAGGGGGTGTTTGCACACAAAAATGTTCAATTTTCAGAATGAAGTAGAAACACCCCTTTTAGAACGTGATAGAGGCTTGATATTTGGTATATGAGTGAATGATTTGATAGGAAACCCAAGAAAAATGGAGTTTTTCAAAAATGCATGTTTGAAGGGGGTGGGTACTCCACAGAAAAACATTCAAAAGATGAAATGATACAAAAGTATGCTTTGCAATGAGTTAGAGACTTCAAATTTGGTACACGGGTAGATAGTTGGAAAGGAAGAAAGTGTGCAATTTCAGTTTTCCAACGTTTGCTATTGTAGGGGGTGCCACACACTAAAATGTTCGATTTGATGAACAAATGAAAAATGCCTCCTCTATAATGTGATAGAGGCTTGAAATTTAGTATATGGGCTAATCATTTGATAAAAAAACTTCAGATTATTACGGTTTTTCAAAAATGATCATTTAAAGGGGTGCAACACAGAAAAACGTTCGAAAAATGAAATGATAGGAAAACATGCTTCACGATAGGATAGAGACATCAAATTTGGTGTATTGGTAGATAGTTCGAAAGGAAAACTGCACAATTTAAGTTTTCCAATATTTTCTTCTTTAGGGGTTCTGCACACTAAAATATTTGATTTGCCGAATAAATGTGAAACTCAAATTATTAAAAAATTACAATATTCAGGGGTTGCTTATTGCGAGAATGTTGATTTTCAATGGATATTCAGCTAGTAATATT
Organism: Amaurobius ferox; assembly: GCA_951213105.1. NCBI lineage: Eukaryota > Metazoa > Arthropoda > Arachnida > Araneae > Amaurobiidae > Amaurobius > Amaurobius ferox. The sequence continues at coordinate 1,042,427 of OX578151.1, forward strand.
TAATATATTACTAGCTGATATATTTAATATTAGTATAGTAATATTCAAAATGCCCAGGTTCATTCTTATAGAATGAAGCTTTTTAATTTAAAGAAAACCAGAGAAAGCATTGCCCTTCAGTGGATTCCGAGTCATTGTGATATTTTTGGGAACAAGCAGGCGGATAAACTTGCTAAGGCTGGTTCTCTTATGGTACAGCCTGATCCCCCTCTGCCTCTCCGAAATATTAAAAGAATTATTTACAATAAAATAAAAGTAAATAGATTATCCATATATGTTGATACTGCTATGGATAAGAGTTGGAAAATCCTGCTCAACAAGTGTAATAAAATCCCTAGTTCCTTGCCTCGGTCTGTTGGAGTTGCTTGCTTTCGTATGACAACTGGACATGATTACCTGCAAAAACATTTACATCGGATAGGCATTAAGGATACAGCTTGCTGCCCTCTGTGCCACCAGGGTGATATGGACGGTGATCACCTCAAGAACTGCCCCATTGTTTTAAAGTTTACTACAGACAATTTTATGGAGGCTAATTTTTACTCTCGTTTTTATACTCTTTCTTCATTTTATTGGGCTGCTCGTCGATTGATGGCAGAGATGCCGCAGACGGGCATAGGATAAAAAAATATATATATTTAATTTCAACTATCCTATTAAGCATACAATCATGAAATAAAGTGTATGCTTTATCATGTACAGGAATTGCGAATTGAAATATCAGTGATGGATTAAACTATAATATTTAATTTCAACTATCCTATTAAGCATACAATGATGAAATAAAATGTATTAAAATCTGTAAAGATTATATATTAGATCTATAAAGATTAGATATTAGATTAGATTAGTATTAGATATTAGATTAGATTAGTATTAGATCTGCAAAGATTGTATTTAGTTATTTTTTCTCAAAAAAAAATATTAAATAGCTTAAGATGGATTATTTATTATAGAATTTTTCATATTTTTGATGGGAACTGCACATTAAAATTGAATAAAAGATACATAAAAATCAATTTACAGACACCAAACTTTCAGTATTTGAAAAGATAATTAAATGGGCTTTCTGATGAAGGTTTAGAAATTTGGAACAATTAGATGATTCACTTTAACAAAAAAATAAAATTTTTACTTCATAAAATAGAACTTTTAATCTGATTGTGACAAAAATAGAAGGAGACACATTTCACAGTACATCATATAAAATTACAATTTATTTGATGCCATAGCTTTTTTATAGGCTGTTATCAGTAGCTAGTTTTTTTTCCCTAATAGAGATTATTATTTTCGTAAGAGTATGCATCAATAAAGCAATTATTTTATCATGATAGTAAAAATACTTACTGATTTTCCAGTTAGAGATTTGAGGGCGCCTTCTTCTTTCAGACCAATGAACTCCACATAAAATCCAGCAGGACATGGTTCTTCAGCTTTTAAACACTGTTCCTGTCAGAGAGGGGGGGAAATATAAATGTGACATTTATAAAAAATCAAACTCATCAAAAAGGGTGGATTTTTTTTAACAAAGAAAGGCTTTACAAATCCTCTTTTAGGATATTTCTTATATATATATATATATTGTTGCGAACGTGTAATTTTCCCTCACTGGTGCCTCCTGTCTTGTTATTTATACAGGCAAATCGGCTCCATCGGCATATTTTCTTCAAAAGACAGTGGTACGAACATTCTTTACCATGACGTCATTCTAGGATTGCCACTTTCAGAACTTGGGAGAAGGGTTGCCACATTTGGCAATTTATCGCTAATTTGATGACTTCATGAACCTCAAAAGAACGACTAGTCTAGGAGATATGATGAAATTTCTAGAAGTTTCTATTGATAGACTATAAAAAGACTCATCACTCCATTGGATTGGAGTAGACAATATACGAGCTCCATTGGACTGTGATTTTTATCAATGTTTTGAGAATAGTAACTGCTGTTTTGTGAAATTATTTTTGGTCAGTATTTTGATAATAATATCACTTATTCTATGGAGTGGAGCATTTAAGTGCTGTTTGATTGTATATTGTTCCTGTTTATTTTGTTCTTGTGAATAAATGCCAGTTATACAGAAATTTGGACTCATTCTTGTATCCTACGTATACACTCATGATTCTAGAGGATACTTTCGTAACAATATATATTTTGCAGCTAAAGAAAAGGCTCATGATAAAGAAGTTGAATCAATAAATTGACTATCCAAGTTCTGCTTGTACAACTTTCAGTTTACACAAGGCGATTTATTGAATGAACTGTTTTTTTCACTCCCACAAATTTGTTCTATTTACACGGTTCAACTAATTTAATGTGCAACTTTCTTGTTATTTATCTGCAGTGTTCAGATGGTCTTGTTATTTACAATATTTTTTATTACTTCGTTATGTATTTGTAAATGCATTTCTTCTTGCTTTTTATAAATATTTTGCTTCCTTTTTTTCTTTATGTGGAAGTACTATACTTTTAATGTTTTTTCAAACATTTATGATGTCACATTTCAGGTGAAATTTTCTACCATTAATGGCTTTGGCAATTGCTTTGAAAAAGAATAAGAAAAATTATATCATGAAAATAAGTGTCTATTAAAATTCTAAAATAAGTTCCATAGCACAGCCGAGTGCACACCCATAGAGCAGGTGAAAGCATATTACACCTCTGACTACATGGTCAACAGCTACTTCAAGAAAGCTATTGCTAGTAGAGATTTTTTTTTAAATAACCGGGCAGCAGCTAGTAATATAATATAACAAATTTTAAGAGAGGCAAAGCTGTCAATAGATAATTGTTGAACCATATAAAAAGCCTACCAATATTACTTACCACTACATTGGGGTCAAAAGCACTCACAATCGCCTTTTCACAACTCTTACAACCTCTTACCCCAATATTGTTCTCAGATCCATAACATCTGAAAGAGAGGAAAATGTTATAGTATTACATCCCAGTATTTTAAGATATTTGGTATACAGTTCTTTAGGTTCCAGTATTTTAGATATTAAAAAAAAAGAATTATGTTCCCTCTTCAAAGAATGGGTTTAGTATCGAGAAACATCTAAAGGACATAATAAACTGGATATTTCCTTTGCTCTGCAAATGCTGGATACCATCTTTTGATCTATATTGATATTCAAGCCCATTTTTTGTTGTCAATTGTTTAGTGTTGAAGACCCAAACCGTCCGACTCATCTGAGGACATGAGCAACCGTTTGGACGGCTGGCAATTGTTTAGTGTGCAATTCTACAAGTCCAAATTTGTATATCATAGATTTAAGTTGCATACATTTTTCATACACAAACAGATAATAAAAGGGTGTTGTTCTAACTTTCAATACTTCTTATGTCAAATCTAGGTGACAATAATTCCTCAGACCAAAAGAACAGTATTTTGACACTATCTGACATATGCCTGCTTTCTTCAAGGAAATATTGAAAGTTAGATTTTCACATTTTAATAAAAGGATTTACTTTAAACATTTATTTTTTGATTTTATTTCTTTTTGCATATTTAATATTTTGTCTTTTAAAAATCATAATTGGAGGACTCATTTTTAGTAAATACTGCTGTGGATAAAGAATTTAAAAACAAATTATCCTTCAAATTACATTAAAGATATTATCTTGTATCTGGTGGTGGTGGAATTTTGACATGGAATTTTGGATGCTGGGAAAATTGTTCTGATTGCTTTCAGTGCTGGATTACCATTCTATATCTAATTGTAAAACTGTCAACATGGAAGGAAATGATTAGATTAAAACATTTAAAGAGTTTGCTTACTTAAAAAAATTATAATTAATGAATGAATGGCTTCAGGGAATTGTCTTCTTTTTTTAGGATCAGTGTGTAATATTCAGAGTAGTTGGTGTTAAATTATAAGCATTAGATTATCCATCAGTTTTTTTATATCACAATTAAAAAATCTGGAATGTTTTGAACACATAAAAAAAAATTTTTTTTTTAATTCATGAAAATATGTTTATCAATTGCATGGATTCCGTTCAAAATTTGTTTGAAAGAATTTTTCGATCTTTCTGAGAATGTCAAGAAAGAAACTCAAGATGGAATGATAAAATTTTTGATTACCAAGAAATAAAATTGTGTGAATATCACCCAAAATCATTATAAATTGTGATAAAATATAAAAAAACTAAAAAACTGATTCAAAATAAAAGACAACATTGAAGTGCACCTTTCCGGGTTCTAAAGAATTTGTATAGGGGAGACTGGGGAGGGTTGATCCTCCATGATTTTTTCTTTTATTTTAGGCTTTTCAAATCTTCCAACAGATGGCAAAACATTCTGCAGATTTACATCTGCAACATCAGCGAAAGTTATTATAAAGTTGCCGAATCCATTACCAGTAAGAGGAACTACACAAGTTGCATGTATAATTTATTTTGATTTTGACTATAGGTGCTGTTAACTGTTCAATTCTTAAAGCTAATCCTGTTCTATTTTAGCATTCATTTAGATTGAAACAAGTGGGTCACACCTCCATATGTGGGAAGTCTTGATTGCTGCTTCTTTTAAAATCAATTATTTTTCTATTTTGGTGTGAAACATACTTTAGTTGTATTTTTATTTTGATAATAAATTGTATGGTCTTTAAAAAAATGTATCAAGCCTGTTTGTAGGTGCAAAACTTCTTTTTTTAAAATTAGATTTGTACAAAGTGGGTCCCCAGTCTCCTCCACTAAATTTCATGAACGTACAATGCTTCGATTTTCCACTACAGACATACAGCCAGGCATCTTTCTTTATTATGTACTAGACCCAACGTTACTGGGGTCCTAAATGAGTGGTCAGTACTTAAATAATACAGGCACAGGTGACATCATACTTAATTTTCAGATCACCTGTTTTGAATTAAAATTATTTACAAGATTCAAATAAAACCCCAAATCGCAAAATGAGAATGCCAATTGCCCATATGTTTTGCACACAACCTAAATTTTATCTTTCCAATCCTCCATTTTCCCGTGAAAGGAACTAAATGGCTCCTACCTTCACATGATCTAGGACATTTCCTACCTCCACAAAACTGAAAAAATAAATAAAAAATCTGAAAGGAAATTTTTCTCGAATGCCTAGTATCCATCCATTATGCACTTATTAGAGAGTTTTTCTTTTAAAGGCAATTTGCGATTATAAAGGAATAACAGTACAAAAATTAATACAAATTTTTATAGGATAGAAATAACAAATGAGATAGACTTGGAGACTGAATGAAATTGCTTTAGAGTTGTGATTAAATTTGGAATCATTCGAATAAATGTTCATAAGTAATAAAACATGTTAGAATGCATTTGCAGATATAATTACAGCAAAGAACTTCCTGGCTTTAATTATGTCTGAATAATCTAAAAAGCTACTTCATAAGGACAATATAATTGGAAGTTTCATCTTGAAAAAGCATGCGTAAAGTTTGAAAATCCAAAGGAGTGTATTAAGAAGTATATATTACTGTGACCATGCAGGTAAAATACTTTAGGAAATCAATGTGTCTGAAAGATATAGTTTTGGTGCTGCCATCTACTTTATGATTGGCTAAATATAACTCTGTCAGCATTGAAGTGTGAGCGAAGGCTCAACAATTAAAGCTATGATGATGCCATCTATTGAATTTAAGTAACTTTAGAGAGTAATAGTTAATAGAGAAATATGTTTTAGGTATAACACATTACATATTAAATAGGCCTAAGTAAATAATTTCTTTAGCAAGAACAGATTCTCATACTTTTTTATTAACACTTTACAACAAAGTTGAAAAGTGTTTATGACTTTGTTCATTCTGTGTGTCTGTCTGTCTGTCTGTCCGTTAGCACGATAACTGCCGTAAAAATGACTTAATCAAAATGAAATTTTAGTATGTTGTTCAGACGGTCTGTAGGACCTATGGTAATATAAATGAATAATAACACCCAATTAGTTTTGGATTGAAGCCGTGTTGAAAAAATGAAATACATTGAGCCCTATGGGACCTAATTTTTCAAACATTTTTTAAGCGGATTTAAAATTCACAAATTGCTTCGAAAATTTTAGGTAATAGTCAAATTGTTCCATAAAATATAAAAAAAAAATTCAGCGAAATATATTCAGTAGTTCTTTAAATAAAAATTAAAATAATAATTACACATCTTATATGAAATGATCACGTGACCACGATATGAAACGATCACATGACCCACTTCAAAATGATATATGGCATCCATCTTGTTTCAAAATCGTGATTTTTTAAAGTTCTTTTTAATTCATATTGAGTGTTGTATCCGTCCTAAAACTACTTTATTTTTGCTTAAATTCTGTGCATCTACATACTAAAACAACACAATGACAATATATTTGAGTTTAAATTCTCATCCAAATTTGATTATTTCTACAACTAAGCCTATTTTTCACCTATGTAAAATGTAAACAGCAAAATATGTAGAATGAGTTGTATTAGAATTACTGTATTTCTTTAACACAAAATAATTCAGTCCATGGAGTCTGCATGGCTGATATGAATGAAATATTAATTGATTTTATAAACAGAAGGACGATTTTTTTCGATGAAGTTTTAAGCATAGAGTTTATGAATTGTAGCTCCATGGTCTTAATTTTTAAATAAAATAAATTATTATAGTATTGTGATGAATGAAATGAATGAAATCCTGCTTTTATAGAGAGATCCAGGCGTGTTATTTTTCTATGACATCATTTGAATTTATTTCAGTTGTTTTCGATGAAGTTTTCAAATATAATAAATTATCGTAGTATTATGATAGTTTTAAAAATATTACCGTGGAATGTATTGCATTTTAGAGATATTTAAACCAGGCAATTTATATTTCAATGCCGTCATTTGAATGAAGTTCATTTTTTTCAATGAAGGTTTAAGTTTTCAAATATAATAAATCAATGTAGTATTGTGATAAGTTTTAAAATATTACCGAAGAATTTATTGCATTTTCGACTTTTTTAAATAAAATTGCATTGAAGTTGGAAAGTGTTTCATAATCAATGCTTTAAGCATGATTGATCTTTCTTGTTTTTTATGGTGGAATTAAATATTTTGGAATGAATTTGCATCTATTTTAAATGAGGAGAATCTGTTAGTTCTAGATTTGTGCCAAATACACATGCGACCCTGAAATACATGTTCAGAAGGTCATTGATAAGAAGCTGTTTCTATAGTTTGCTATTAAAAATCTGCCATACACACCCTCCAATGCAGTTGGAATGACAGTCTCTACAATCTCCACTGTGGTTGTACTTTGTGTCTGGACATTTACTCACACAGTAGGGTCCATCCCGGACATTGGCACAGGCAGTGCAGTTTCCATTGCCCTTAAGTAAATAAAGGTTTAGGTAAGTAAAAGAAGAATGCAAAGTAAGTCATAGTGTTAAGAGAAGCAAACTACTCACAGGTCCACTACAGGGTCCTAAACATTCTGGATGGCATCTTTCACAAATGGAGTTACCAGCATCATAGACACTGTGAAAGGAAAATGCAATGTGTAATGATGAATTTAAAAATGAATCAATTTCATTTGAAATGCAAATGTCGGCTCACCCATCTGCAGAATGACATTTTCTTATGCATGTGTCCCCCAGTTTGTACGTTTTACAAGACAGACACTCATCGGGACGAGGACCCCAGCAGCCATCATCCGAGCACTGGGGGTGGCACTTCATGTTCTGGGAACCTTTGGGTACAATATCTCATTAAAATCAAAGCCCATTTTAACACCAATAATTATTTATTGGTGTTAAATAATGAAAAATATTAGCTTTTGTATCAAGGTATATGGATATATTTATAATACATACAACTTCTCATCCAAAGACGCTTGAAATTTAGACCCCCCCCCCCCACACTGGGCCTCACAATAATTCAAAAATTTTCAAATCTTCATTTAATTACAACATCAGTCCAAGTAAACACACTTTTGTTCATAATTATTAAATTGGTTTATAAAATTTTCTCTTTCAAGTTATGATTGAATTGGATTTCTTCTAACCCAAAATTATGTATAAACATTGATAGAATAACAATGCATTACAATGAATAGCTTCCATATAAGTTAGATAAAAATGAATGATGAACAGTTTCCATAATTCCATACTTTTAATCTCACGTATGCTCAGTTTCTTACGGTTTCGTCAAATGTATTAAAGCGACCTTACCTGGAAATGGCAGAAGTTGCAAGTTCAGGGATATGGAACACAAGCTTTCAGATGCATTGGATGCTATGTTAAGCGGTGCATATAGTTCTCCTTCTAATCGGGAGACTCCAGCACACAGTATGAACAGTATGCAGGCAAGGTGAACAATGCCCAGAATGGGATCTTGGACCTCAGAAAAGCAGGAGTCACTTTAGATTTTTTATAACCTTTGCCAAGCTATTCGTCAAATTATATTTTCTTTTGTCAAATAGAAATTTTATTTTAACGAATTAAAACAACATTTGAAAAATTTGTTTTGATTAATAAATTCTCAAATTCCTAAGATCATTGTTTTGGAAGCGACAAATAATTATGATTATTTTAGTCACCAAATATAATTTTCTTTCACAATATGTGTCAATAGATATTGGCAGCATGAAAAATATAAGGTAGTGCAGTGTCTGGCAAAAAGTAAAATTTCTAAAATTGAGATAACAGTTCATGATAACGTCTAAATAACAGTGTCCATTCATTTTGGGTTAAAAGTATTTACAAAAAGTTTGCTTATTTTATAATAGTAAAAATATTTATTTATTTACTGCTTTTGTATTTTAAATCAAAAAGTAAAATATCTTGAGAATGGTGTATGTTAGCATACTGTAATGGGTGCCATCCATTTTTAAATAAAATGTCACATATAAAATAACAATTTTTTAAACTTTTTAAAAATATAATTATGTTTTCATAATATCTTACCATTTTTTTAAAAAATATGTTCAAACGTTTGTAGGTTTTCCCATGTTTATGCTTCTGAAGTTTATTGACTAAAATAATTGTATTATATTTCACTCAACTTGTTCGGAAGATATTGTATGTACAGATAGACATACTGACATAATTGAAAAAATAGTTGATTTGTACTTGGGTATGCCAAAAAATATGAGAGTATGATCTTTGACTCCCCTCTCAATACTTTCCCTTTGCATATTCTGAGTATTGTAGAGAAAGTAGAACCCAAACTCGATTTTGTAAAAGAGTGTCATTTGATAGTTAAGGAGGTTTATTTTTCAGAATAAGTCCTTGAATAGGAGATGAAGAATTACAATTAAAGCATGCTCCTTTTCTTTTAAAATGGATTTTCATTTTTTGGGGTCCATATTTTGATTGTAATTATTTAAAAGAGCATAAACATAATGTATAGTTCAGAAAAGTTTCTCCAAACACCCTTTGAAAAGGTATGGATTGTACTAGGTTTCAAAAATTGAAAATATTTTAACTCACGGCAAAATGTTTCATTTCCATTGCTCTGGAGAAGAATGCTATGGGAGGAAGACTTCATCACTTTGTTGTAGTTGATGGTGTTGGCAAAGCAGAGCTTTTCATTTTCTAGGATGGCAATACTTCCCGAGCTCACTCTTTTCAGGGATCTCATATTGAGAGACTCTAAAGAGGTCTTCACTATGTAGAGAGCAGCAAAATATCTGTGGAAAAAAGAAAACATATTTTGTAAATTGGAATTTGTTTTCAGGCTACTTATTTTCCCATGAGCATTTGCAGCCTTAAATTATGCCTAAAGGGATAAATTTTGCCTAAAAGGATCAACTATGCCTAAAAAGGATCTATAAAAATATTAGAAATGTTCATATAGAAAAAATTCTGTTACAATCTAATGTTTAACAATTCACTTTCAAAAACAGAAAATACAACTAACTGCCATCAATCTTTTTATTGAGCTTTGTAGGATGTTTGATTATATATTATTACATACATGTATCATTATTAATTATCAATTATTATCATTATTTTCACGAGTCAAAATTTCTAAATTTTTAGGAGAAAAATATAACCATCTTGTTAGTAAGTTTTTTATTCTAAATATACTCTAATATATAACAAGTATCCTATTCTCTGCAGCAATTATACGAAATGATAGTTTAACATATTATTCAGGATAAAGGATTGTAAATTCACTCATAAAAAAATAATTTTAAATTATTAATGTGCTACACTAATTATAGAATCAAGTGCTTAAAATGAATAAGTTAGAAAATATGAAACTGTGTGAAGAATGAAAGACAAAACTTGTAGCTTTAAATCTAGTTTTCTTAATAAACTGACACTAATTATAATGTGCTCCACTAATTATAGAATCACGTGCTTAAAATGAATAAGTTAGAAAATCTGAGACAGTGTGAAGAATGAAAGACAAAACTTGGAGCTTTGAATCTAGTTTTCTTAATAAACTGACACTAATTATAATGTGCTCCACTAATTATAGAATCACGTGTTTAAAATGAATAAGTTAGAAAATCTGAGACAGTGTGAAGAATGAAAGACAAAACTTGGAACTTTGAATCTAGTTTTCTTCATAAACTGACACTAATAATAATGTGCTCCACTAATTATAGAATCAAGTGCTTAAAATGTATAAGTTAGAAAATATGAGACTGTGTGAAAAATAAAAGACAAAACTTATAGCTTTGAATCTAGTTTTCTTAATAAACTGACACTAATTATAATGTACTCCACTAATTATAGAATTAAGTGCTTAAAATGAATAAGTTAGAAAATATGAGACTATGTGAAGAATGAAAGACAAAACTTGGAGCTTTGAATCTAGTTTTCTTGATAAACTGACACTAATAATAATGTGCTCCACTAATTATAGAATCAAGTGCTTAAAATGAATAAATTAGAAAATATGAGAGAGTGTGAAGATTGAAAGACAAAACTTCGAGCTTTAAATCTAGTTTTCTTAATAAACTGACACTAATAATAATGTGCTCCATTAATTATAGAATCAAGTGCTTAAAATGAATAAGTTAGAAAATATGAGACTGTGTGAAGAATGAAAGACAAAACTTGAAGCTTTGAATCTAGTTTTCTTAATAAACTGACACTAATTATTAATGTGCTCCACTAATTATAGAATCAAGTGCTTAAAATAAGTTAGAAAATATGAGACTGTGTGAAGAATGAAAGACAATACTTGGAGCTTTGAATCTCGTTTTCTTAATAAACTGACACTAATAATGTGCTCCACTAATAATAGAATCAAGTGCTTAAAATGAATAAGTTAGAAAATATGAGAATGTGTGAAGAATGAAAGACAAAATTTGTAGTTTTGAATCTAGTTTTCTTAATAAGCTGACACTAATTATATATATAATGTGCTCCACTAATTATAGAATCAAGTGCGTAAAATGAATAAGTTAGAAAATATGAGACTGTGTGAAGAATGAAAGGCAAAACTTGTGGCTTTGAATCTAGTTTTCTTCATAAACTGACACTAATTATAATGTGCTCCACTAATTATAGAATCAAGTGCTTAAAATGGATAAGTTAGAAAATATGAGACTGTGTGAAGAATGAAAGACAAAACTTGTAGCTTTGAATCTAGTTTTCTTAATAAACTGACACTAATTATAATATGCTCCACAAATTATAGAATCAAGTGTTTAAAATGTATAAGTTAGAAAATATGAGACTGTGTGAAGAATGAAAGACAAAACTTGTAGCTTTGAATCTAGTTTTCTTAATAAAAATGACAAAATGCAATAAAACATGTTCTAAAAATAAGTTATTGAAATAAATGAGCACTACTCTGTTAATTCTCTTCCTCCGATGACTTGTAAATTGCGAAAAAAGAAGAGATTTGTGAATTCCATGTGGGAAGCTTCAATTCTAACGTATCCAGTGACTTCTCTGAGAGTGCTGAAAACCTCCAACTTGCTCGGATGCATCACAGCATACCTCTGCCCAAAAGTAAAGCTAAAATATAAAATACACTTTCACAAAAAGAATAATACCAATATATGCTTAACATGTAATGTATATGTTATGATAAAAGTGATAAATGAGAGGTTATGCATAATCACCAATCATCTTGGTAAGTTTGATAATTTTCACTAAATTTATCACTTTTACTGGCGATTTTGCATAATTCCCAAATGAATTTGGTAAGTTTGATAAATATAGCTAAATATTATTACGAACGTGTAAAATGACCTCCTCAATGGAGTCTCTTTTGAAAATCAGATAGAGAAAACACACCTACAGGCAGGCCCACCGAGAGGGGGGGGGGTGCAATTGCCCCGGAGCCCGGCCCTAGAGGACGTATGCTACGAAATTTTTAGCATACAGGTCCCACAGAAAAATGAAATATTTGTGTCTCCCGGAGCCTTTTTTGGCTCACGCGGTTGCATTCTCCCCTTTGTTCTAGAAACTGAAAAAAAAAACCCAGGAATTTCTGAATTAAGCTCGGAAAACATTTTATTTAATTAGACCGGAGCTATTACAAACGTTATTACCTTCTACAAAACCGGCACATGGAATGTTTCCATTCTCTTTCTTCTCTGCAGACTCTCTGCCTGCGAATAAAACAGAAATTGTTTTGGAGAGAAATGTATATTGGGGGCCTTCCGTAAATGATGTCATGTTTAAGGGGGTGGGTGGTGATGTGCTCGTGACACACCGTGACAGGGGGTGGGGGTATGACGTGAACGTGACGACGTGCTTTTTTTTTTTTTAAAGTTCAGTTGAAAAAAGCCAAACCCATCGGATGTAAACACCGTGATGATTTTTTTTTTTTAACGAATAGTAAAGTCTACGAGTGCAACAAGAAAGGAGAAAAAGAAAGGCGTCAATATTTGACTGATTAGCAGTGAAGTTTTGATTTGTAGTTATGGATAAGTATAAATATAAATCTGGGGCCCAAAAACGTAAAGATAGAGAACTGATCTTAGAGGCTAGTAAGAAAGGAAAGCGGACATTGTTTGAACTTGGAATTATGAAATCTGAGACTGTTATACTTTCGAATTCTGATGTGGATCATGGTATTGCTGCTATAGCTGATGCTGATGTTTTTAGTGTAAAGCCTGGGCCATCTACAAAAAGTGATTTTCCATGCTCGCCCCAAATATATTGTGATCCAGCCGATGAATCTGTAAACCTGGGCCTATATAATCATTCAGAAACGGAACCCGAGTCTCACAAAAATAGCTCACCTTAATCAGATTTTCAGCCAGGCTTGCTTCAAGACATAAATGATGAAATTGAATGTAAGATTCCCTTTAATCTTGCAACATTAACTGGCTGTCCAAATACTGATGCAATTGAAAGTTTTGTGCGAAGAGGTCCCCCTCCAATTTCTGAAAACCTTCCACATGATGGAGAGAGAGCTTTTCCACGACTTATGTTATTTGCAAAAAGCAAAAATGGTGAACAACGTCCAAGAGATTGGTTAGTTTGGAATGCGGAAAGTCAGTCTCTATACTGTTTTCCTTGCCATTTATTGGGTCATTCTACTAAACTTATAGAAAATAACCGTTCAGTGTTAATGAGTGATGGTGGATGGAAGAAAGAATATTCATTCCGTAAACTCTATGATAGACTACCCAAGCATGAAGTGAGTTCTTTTCATAAGTGTTATGTTGAATGGAGAGAGTTTGAAAGACGTCTAAAGAGAGGGACCGATATTCATTCTCAATTGGACAACAAAATGACAACAAGAACGAAATACTTTCGAGATTTGTTTCGACGACTTTTGTCTGTAATTTTATTTTTAGCGGAAAGAGGTCTTCCACTCAGAGGTGATTCAGCAAAGATTGGAGATCCTAGCAATGGAAATTTTCTAGGAATAATTGAGCTCTTAGCTATGTATGATCTTCTACTAAGAGAACATACAACAAAAATAAAAGCAGCTCAAGAAGACAGGAAACGTCTTCAAACACATTACCTTTCCTGGCAATCTCAGAATTAATTTATTCAAGCTTGTGGAGACAAAGTTCTTCGTGCTATTTTATCAGAGAGGGAAAGGGCAAAGTACTATTCCCTCTCTGGTGGACGCTACTGGAGGACGCTACTCCATATGGAGGACGCTATTCCATACTGGTGGACGCTACTCCAGATTCATCACACCATGAGCAGATAACATTTGTTTTGAAATATTTATCAGAGAATGAATATTGTTTTCGAATATTGGAGAGATTTTTGAGCTTTGTTGCATACAACAAAAAAACAAGAGAAGGTATAGCTAATGAAATAATGAAGGAATTAGAAAAGCATGGTATTCCTTTGAGTGACTGTAGAGGACAAGGTTTCGATAATGGTGCTAACATGGTTGGTGTTTATAAGGGAGTTAGAGATATTATAGCTAAATTAAACCCGTTGGCTCTATTTTCAAACTGTGCTGCACACAGCCTAAACCTTTGTGGAGTTAATGCAGCAGAGTGTTGTGAAGATGCTGTTACATTTTTTGGAACTTTACAGCAGATGTATAACTTTTTCTCCAAAGCTCCTGAACGATGGGAAATCCTAGAAAAAGAGATTAACTGTTCTCTGCATAGACTCTCTGATACAAGGTGGTCAGCAAGGGTTGATGCAGTGAAGCCCTTTGCCAAAAATCTTCCCGGTGTCATACATGCTGTTTCCCGATGTAAGGAGCTGAATATGAATGTTGAAAGTAAAAGTTAATTGTTGGGGTTTTCAAGGTATCTTTCAAGGTATCTCGTTCAAATGTCTCTTAATGGCTACCATTTGGCATAAAATTCTAGTAACTCTCGACCATTGTAACAAATTTCTTCAAGCCAGAGATACAACTCTTGATATATAGAAGTCACCAGTATTGACAGCCTAATAGAAGAGATGAAAGAGTTAAGAAACAAGTTTGATCATATTCTTAGTGAAGCTAAGCTTGTTGCCAATGCTATTGTAATTGAGCTTCCTACAGACACGACACTCGTGGAAAGAAGACAGAAGAAAAAAACAAGAAAGATCAATCATGCTTAAAGCATTGATTATGAAACGCTTTCCAACTTCAATGCAATTTTATTTAAACATGTCTAAAATGCAATACATTCCTCAGTAATATTTTAAAATTTATCACAATACTACATTAATTTATTATAGTTGAAAAGTTAAACCTTCATCGAAAAAAATGAACTTCATTCAAATGACGGCATTGAAATATAAATTCCCTGGTTTAAACATCTATAAAATGTGATGCATTCCTCGGTAATAATTTTAGAATTATCATAATACTACGATAATTTATTATATTTGAAAACTTCATCGAAAACAACTGAAATTCATTCAAATGACGTCATAGAAAAAATAACACGCCTGGCTCTCTCTATAAAAGCAGCATTTCATTCATAAATAATTTCCCATTCATGTCATTCATCACAATACTATAATAATTTATTTTATTTAAAAATTAAGACCATGGAGCTACAAGTATTTAAACTCTATGCTTCATCGAAAAAAATCGTCCTTCTCTTTATAAAATCAATGAATATTTCATTCATATCAGCTACGCAGACTCCATGAACTAAATGATTTTGTGTTAAAGAAATACAGCAATTCAAATACAACTCATTCTACATATTTTGCTGTTTACATTTTACATAGGTGAAAAATAGGCTTCGTTGTAGAAATAATCAAATTTGGATGAGCATTTAAACTCAAATATATTGTCATTGCGTTGTTTCAGTATGTAAATGCACAGAATTTAAGCAAAAATAAAGTAGTTTTAGGACGGATACAACACTCAATATGAATTAAAAAGAACTTTAAAAATCACGATTTTGAGACAAGATGGATGCCATATATCATTTTGAAGTGGGTCATGTGATATTTTCATATCATGGTCACGTGATCGCTTCATATAAGAGGTGTTATTATTATTTTAATTTTTATTTAAAAAAGTACTGAATATATTTCACTGAATTTTTTTTTATATATTTTATGGAACAATTTGAATATTACCTAAATTTTTCGAAGCAATTTGTAAATTTGAAATCCGCTTAAAAAATGTTTGAAAAATGAGGTCCCATAGGGCTCAATGTATTTCATTTTTTCAACCCGGGTTCAATCCAAAACTAATTGGGTGATATTATTCATTTATATTCCCATAGGTACTACAGACCGGCTAAACAACATACTAAAATTTCATTTTGATTAAGTCATTTTTACGGTAGTTATCGTGCTAACGGACATACAGACAGACAGATAGAATGAACAAAGTCATAAACACTTTTCAACTTTGTTGTAAAGTGTTAAAAAACGCTTTCATGATGAAACACTAAATGATGAGGATGAGCTTAAGCCAAACCTTCAACATGCCCATGGAATGGAGTCAAAAGAAGAGAAAGATTTCCGGATAAATGTTTTCTACAAAATCATTGATTCTGTTGTATCAGGACTGACCGAGCGTTTCGTTATAGCCAGGAAACTAAGCAAAATTTTTCAGTGTTTGTGGCAGTATTTACAAACAGAAGATGATGCCATTTCTGAGTCATGCACTAGTTTACTTGCTACCTTCCATGACGACCTTTCTCAAGATCTCCCAGATGAAATGATCCATATGAAGTCAATCCATCGCTCAAATTTGGGGCCCGATCCTTTGAAACCCCTCGAATTGTTGAATAAACTTAAAAGCTTAAAACTGGATTCTTTGTACCCAAATGTTTGTATAGCCATCAGGCTATTCTGTACTCTTCCAGTGTCCAGGCCCGGTTTAAGGCGTGGGCGGCGTGGGCAATTGCCCACAGCGGACGAATTAGGGGCGGCCATTTGGAAGTGAAATAAGGTGTAGTAAGAATGACTTTTGTGGTCGTATTAAAAAATATTTTGAAAATGAACCAATTTTGTGCCACTTTAATATAAATGAATTTACTTTTTCAGATAGTATTAAAATATAAAAAGGATAAAATCTTTTTTCTCTCATAATTATATCTTTTTCGAAGCAATGTACAGTTCTGCTTGAAAGTACGTGCGCTCAAACACTTGGGAGATTACCAGATTTTAAACAATTTGCAGCTGCGTTCAGTAATCCCTTGGGGGACTGCCTGCAATCCCTTGGGGGGACTTTGTTTCCCCCAAATACTGGGAAAAACCCAAGAGCCGATACTCAGAATTTTTTCCTGGTTTAAAATTCAAATTGCAAACACATGGATACGGCCTCTATGATCGCACTTCTAAAAGGACGGGAGGGAGGAGATTAGTCCAGATGGTCATTCTTTTGGTCGTCTACCGTTTTAGCTGATTTAGACATTGAGCCTAGCTGGAGACCATGTAGATAACAAACACAATGACTACAAGTAAAAAGCTACTTCTTAGTGTTCAAAGTGTTGTGTTATGCTGCCGTGCGAGATTCACAAATCCATCGACAAATATGGCTGTCTTTTGAGTTCTAACTACTCGGGTAACTTTTTCTTTCAATTGTTTAAAATATTTTTGCAAAATTTC
This sequence comes from Amaurobius ferox, assembly GCA_951213105.1. Lineage (NCBI taxonomy): Eukaryota > Metazoa > Arthropoda > Arachnida > Araneae > Amaurobiidae > Amaurobius > Amaurobius ferox. Next base: position 1,059,825 of record OX578151.1, read on the forward strand.
TTAATTGACTACATTTTTTGTCGATTTTTAATGTGTTTCAACAAATAAAATTAATTTGGTAGTGAATTTAGTCTCTGGTATTATCCCCAGAATAATATTGATAAAAGAATAATTTTTCATGTTTTTATCCAAAATAATATGCCCCGTGGCTGTTCTATGAGGAATTTCAGAGGCAAATAACTAAGCAATGGTGTAAAATGATCTTAATTTTGTATTTTTACCAGTTTCATTGCAAAACGAAAAAAAAAAAAATGGTACAAAATATTTTTGCGAAGGAATTCCTTTATGAATATCTGCATGAAAGTGCAAAAGTTGTTTATACATTGTTAGAGCTGTTTCATAAATTAATAAATTTATTCTATAGACTCAATATGGGAATTATATATATTCTTTTGCTCATGCATACAAATTTCTGTCTAGATATACGTTCAATAATCCGTAAATACTATTTTATTTTTTCATAATTACACTTTAAGTTATAATTATAATTTAATACACTTTTAAGTAAAATGTTAATTAAACAACCTTAAAATTTGTTATATACATTTTGATATTGTGATTTTTTTTTATTTCTACTCAAACAATTCATTTAATATCCCTATGTTCTAGTCAACATTCGATTTATTATTATTCTTATATAAAGTTGTATTGTATGATATGTAGTATTTTTTTGTCCATTTTTTTTTTCAAAACCAAGAAAAAATGAAACATTGACGTTCCTCTTTTCCAACGAATGGAATTTATTTTTTATTCTTAATACACCCTATTTTTATTACCCCACTCGAAAGTTCATAAATTTTAATTTCTAACCCCCCCCCCCCCCCTTCCTTTTTTTAAATGAATTTGGAAGCATTTCGATATTTTCCTGTGTTTCTGTTGGGCCCATCGAGGTAGTATATAATGGAGAGAGCTTAAGGGTTGCAATCGGGGCCAAAGATAAAGGGAGTTGTAGTCAGGACGAATTTCCTGAGAACCCGTTTTCTTCCGACTGTGACCCTGTACATTTCAATGGCGATTTCTGACTGAGAGCGTGTTTGAGAAATATAAATAGTAAAATAATGGCTATGTACTGTTGTGCTTACGGCTGCAAGGAAAAGCATGTAAAAGGAGGACTTTACTCTTTCCATGGGAAAGTTTTTTTTTTCATTATATATCTTACAAATATAGTTAAGAAGTAATTTTGCTAGATTTTAGAGTGGTGCATTTCATTTGGCTATTAATTTTATTGCTTTTAATGCTATATTATTAGAAGTTTTGCTCTATTTTTGGTGTTTGTGATATTGCAGAAGACTTATAATATTATTCTAATACTTTAAAAAAACATTTGGAGTACTTTTGTGATAGTTATAGAGCTATTTTCGGTATCCTCATATGTTTTCCCTTCGAGGTAGAACTTGGCGATGTTTGGCGACGTTTGGCAAGATTGGGTGGCTAGGGAAGAAACATAGGGTGTTTAGATGATGAGCGTAAAGACGTGTCGTATGATAAAATTTTACTTTCAAAATAAAATATAATAGTTTACATTCATTGAAAATGTCACTTAGATTTTACATCACAATTTTTCAGTGCATTTTATATAAAGATATATGATCTGAAATATGAGCATGATCTCATTTCTAGTTCAAAGTAAATTGTACTTAATAAGTCGATGTTATTAATCTTATCCATGAGATTGCCCCCCCCCCCCCCCCCCTTCACTCTCTCTGCATAAATTTTATACATGCCGATGTTGGTTAGAATTAATTTCATATAAACATCTCGATTGTTCACAAATTAAATATAAAAGGATATATGATCAAACTCCCAGTGTAGTAGAAGTATTTTGGTATTACACTCTTGTTTAGTTTTCGAGAAAGAAATATGCCTTGCCCAAAGAAATATTTGAATCACCGACTTCTTGATCATGCGTTAGCAATCTATTAAATGAGAAATATTAACTCTAAAAGAACCTTACATTCTCCTCATCATAATTTAAGTAATAGGCTTTTTGATCTAGAAACAGCTCTACCAATATAAATATTTTTACTTACATCATGTTTTATGTACCAAAGTCGTGTTTCAGAGTCTTTCAAGTGCGACTAATATAAATTGAAGTCCAAATTATTATAATTACAGAAATTTGACGAAAATAAAGCTATTGGAACACCTAGCTTAGGTGATTCAAAAGTAATAATTTTATATTGAAATAATTTATATTGAAATAGGACAACATATATCATCTTCATCAACTAGTTACAACATGATTTAAATGAAATAATATCACACGAAAAACTCAAAAAAAGGAAGGAGGGGGGGGGGGGGAATGGGACTTAAATAAAGATGCTGTCAGGAGGAAGAGATGAAAAGGCAATAATTGTTACACATATTTTAATATTTTTTAGTTCGTATGAGATAAAATAGCGAATATATATATATATATTTCCCTATATAAGAAATATTATAAAGTTTTATATTTTTCAGTTTTCCTCGGGAAAGTTAAATATTTTATTATTGCAAATATTACATTGTTTTATATTTGACGGTACACATACAATATATTAAAATAAATTAGATGTAAAAATGACTCAGTCGTATTACGCCTCAAAGCAGATATGGATAATGCTAACATAACTTTCAGAGATAAAGTTTATCTGGATAAAAGTGAAGAATTCTAAATTTTAAGCAAGCATGCACACAATTTTTTCATATACTTTATAATTGCTTTTAAATATATTATACATATTCTTCAATTTGTATACTTGTAATCTATTTCATATCATATTTTATTTGTAATTGCTTTGTAGTTCAAGTTGTTTTACAAAAATGACTTCATTAACAAAATTATTCTTTAGTAATAAAATTTTTTGGTAATAAAAATATTCTAATCCTATTTCGTATTTTTCTTCATACATATTTTTTAAAATCTTATAACGTATAACACGTGTAATAACTTCCCATTCATCCTCGACTTTAATAGAAGTTAAAAAAAAAAAACAGAAGGTACACGACACAGTTTAGGCGATAAATCGCCAAATCATGAAAGTCCTTCTCCTCCTCGTCCTTACTACACCTTCTCAGTGTTTGTCCATGCTACTAGCATGGGGAAGATAGGACTGCACTCCCTCCATATATACTAACTCGTTGGTTGGGCCCATGTATCTCCAAATTCTTTTCAGATGTTTTCTTTTATTTTTTTTTTCAAAATTACGAAAATAAATAATGCGCGTTTTACCGCGTTGTTCTCTAATGATTGCAAATATGATTTTCCCCTCTCTCTTAGTTTTGTTATGCACTTTATCTTTCGGCAGAAAATTAGAATATTTTTAATTTTTACCCCCTCCACCTTTCTTTTCTAATTGTTGTCCCCTTTTCTATTCTATATATTTTTCCTGCTTTTGGATTAGGTTTTGTATCTTCGAACATTTTTTTATATATTTTCATTCACTTGTCACAAACTCAGGGGCATTTTAAACATTACATTTCAATCGTCTTCACCCCCCAGTGAATCTATAATAATGATAAGAAGAATCTATCTGTTTGTTTGTCCACAATGCCGGCCGATATCTGTCTCATTGAATTTTTTCACACAGTCTCATCTATACCTGAACTAATGCATCTCGGAGGCCTTTTACAAAAATTTACATTCGATTTTTAACGAATTTTTAAATTCCAAAATCAGATAATCTCCAGCTACTGATATGACCTAGCAGCTTTATTCTTGATTTAACAGTTACAGAACCTTCAGCCATCGATATGATCTAACAGCTAATCATACGATTTAACAGCTACCGTAACGATCTAATGCCACGTTCATCTCCTAGAGGTTATTAATATTTCATTCATTTATATTTTGCATCACGGAGCACGGAGAGCGTTTATTTTTTTTTTTTCGCTTTGCGGATAGCGTACTGGTAATTTGACGTCGGTTTAGGACTTGAAGAAAATTGAGTAGTGCTATTTGTAAATGTAGTAACGGGGTTTATTTGCATCCCAGTCAACACCGGGTAATTCATTCCAGTGATACAATAAAGCAAATGTTAAATTAGTCAAAGCGTAAAATTTTGTTGTAATTTGGGTAGTATTCCATTATTATGTATATTTCCACCTATTCTGGTCAAACCTCACCAATCATTAAACATCTTTAGAATCCCCAAGTTCATTTAACTTTCTAATTTTTTTTTAAACAAGACAAAATATCTCATACTTGTGCACTAATATTTCACAAAAGAATAAGTAACCAGACTGATGTGCAACAATCGTGCCATTTCAAATATTACAGCTTTCTCACCCATTAGAAAACTTGATTTTTGAAGTATAGTGGTTATATTCTATGTCCCTTCTGTATTTTAATCAGATTTTAGAGGGGCTACAATGGACAGTCAAAAACTGCTTCGAAATAGAATCCCAGATTTTTCTCTGCGAAATCAAAAACCAACAAATTTAAATATTTGTGCATTTTAAATTTAATATTAAAGATTAGCTATTTAAATAAATTGCTGATAATAACCGGCAAAATTCTGAATTGTCCTGTTATATTATATCTTAGCTTCGTAGGGATTGAAATGCTTTTCCTTCATCTCTCCTTTTTCCTAATTTATTCATAAAATCATTTCTTTGATTTGCTTATAATGTTTTACTGCTAAAATATACAAATTATTCCTAAGATTTATGCAATTAAAAATTCAAATTTTATTAAAAAAATGATGAGGGTAACTTTCATGACACTACATAATGAGTAAGTTACTTTTGATTCCTGTTAAATTCAGAAAAATATAATCGGCGGTGACTGTAGTCCGATGGAGCCGAAATTGCTTTGCGTGAATAATATTTTGTAAGATAAAACTCCAGTAAAGTTCAATAAGTTTATTCGATTATTTCAGACTCATTTGTTTCGTTTATAGGCTTTCAAAGCAATACAAATTACTAGCAATACAAATTAACTATTTGTAACTAGCTAGCGTTTTTAATTTTCACCCCGATTTCATCTGAAAACTCCGACCATAGACTCCACTTTAATATATTCGATTATTTTACTAATTTGATTTGCAGTATAAAAATTCAACTCACTGAGGATATTTTACATTTGAGTTAATCTATAAACGTGTCTGGCGGCACATAAATACGTAATTGAATACGTATATTTCCACCTATTTTGTTCAAACCTCACCAATCATTAAACATCTTTAGAATCCCCATATTCATTTAACTTCCTAATTCTTTTTAAACAAAGCAAAATATCTCGTGCTTGTGCACCAATATTTCACAAAAGAGTAAGTAACCAGACTGATCTGCAACAATCGTGGCATTTCAAATATTACAGCTTTCCCACCCATTGGAAAACTTGGTTTTTAAAGTATAACTAAAATATCGAAATTATAACCACTGTACTTCAAAAACCAAGAAAGTGATCTAAAATCCAATTATATACACTTGTAGGATTCTTAAAGAGCAATAAATTCATGTTAATTGTTTATAGCTATCATTTTTAGTTTTTAAGATATAAGCATTACAAACTTAAAATACTTCAAATTTTCAAACTTCTTCCACTTGGCAAGATGATTACTCAAAAACTATAAAAGCTTTTTTAAATATACATATAAATTTAGAAACAAAATTTCCTCATACATATTTTTATCACTTAATATAATTCTATCGATCTTTTATTATTTCGAAGATATTTCGTGTGAAAGTATGAAACATGGAAAAAACTCATTTTTATGTTTCAAAGTTTAAGCCACCCCTCCCCCAAAAAATAGAGTTCGAACCAAAATCCAATTATATACACTTGTAGGACTTTCACAGAGCTACAAATTTATGCTTATTGTTCAAAGCTAGTTCTTTTAGTTTTTGAGATCTTACTAACTTGAAAAATGGAAAAATTTCAATCTTCTTCAATTTGACAAGACGATTACTCGAGAACTATAAAAGCTTTTCTTAATAATAAATATAGATTTTGATACTAAATTCCCTAGTACGTATTTTTGTCGTTTACTATTTATATCTTTATTTTATATTTTAAAATGAAAACAAGAATAATAAAAACACTCGCTGGGACAGACACTTTTTGTTTTCTAGAAAATAATTTTGAATATTAAAATATTGATATTATTATTATAAGTGTCCAAAAGGTTTGCATTTTTCATAACGCTTCGTTTCCCCTACACAGAAACCCCAAACATAGATATTATTCACGTCGACTTACATATAATATGATTGTTTATTTAATATTTTTGAATGCCGTTTTCTTATTATGATTTAAAAGAAGTTAGAAAATTTGCGACCTTCCTAGTGTTCATTTCCCTTTAAAATCATAAATTTTGTTCACTTCACTTCATTTGTTCTAGCAATTTTGTCTCTCTAGACTCCTATGCACACCCATATATATATATATTACACTCACGCACAGACATCCATTTAATAATAATTGATATGGGTTAAAGGATGTCCAAAACGTATATTAATCCGTCGAAAATTCGAGTTTTCGACCCCATCATTATTTTCCAATACATCATTTGTGTGCAGGGAAATTGCAAATAAAGTCCAAAATTCAGTTATGTATTATAAATTACTGCTGCATTATGCATGCATGTATGCATGTAGAAAGAAATGTAAGGCATTACATTTTCTAAACCGCTAATTAAAACTCTAAATTTAGATGAGAATAAAATTTGATAGTGTGAAACCAGAAATAGATCTCACACTGTGATGAGATAAGTTTATATGTGTAATTTATTGTGTACAAAACGGCAAACAATACTGTCAGTCTGGATGGCGCCGAGTTTTACAACACGGGTACCCAAAAGGTCACAAAATCATAAATTTAGGGGCGCCAAGACAAGGGGAGGGGGGGGCGAGCGGACCCTTACGAGGATATGAATCATGCCATTGGATAAAGATTAACTAATGAAAAATGGGCTTGTTGTGTCACATTAAGAAGGAAGGTATAATTAAGGAAACATTAAGAAAATTTTTATTATATATTTGCATTTTATATATATATATATATATATATATATATATATATATATATATATATATATATATATATATATATATATATATAGGGCGGCCCCAAACTGTCTTGCCCACACACGAAAATATCCTTGAACCGGCCCTGCCAGTGTCAGTGGCTGGAGCTGAGAGATCTTTTAGTGTTTTGAAAAGAATCAAAAATTATAACAGATCAACCATGGGACAAGAAAGACTGTGTGAACTTTGATGGTGTAATTGACGACTTTGCATCTAAAAGAGCCAGAAGGGCTATTTCATAGAAACTTTTATAAGCAACCAAATTTGCCGATTGAAGTGTTTATTTTTCATATTTTTTATATTTACTTATAAATTGGGTTTTTATAAATTAATAACTAACTAATTTGATAAAGAAGGTGACTCTGCTTTAGTTTTCAAATATTGAGTACTCAACATTTAATAAATAAGATTTAGCTTTAATTGTATTTGTGTCAAGTGATTCTATGTATACGTTAAGAAAAAATTTCAGAATTATCTATACATAACTTTAAAATAATTCTGATAAAATACTTGCAATTTGATGGAAGTTTTATCGTGTACAAGGTTTTGTTTTTGTATATATGGCCTACGGTAAATTTAAAGTGTACTAATTCTACACTGTTTCAAAAAATTTTATGGGGAGAAAAGATTGAAGAAACGTTTTTTGAGGGACCCCATCTCAAAACTGCCCTGGGGCCCGAAAATCCTGTCGTCGGACCTGCCTACAAGCAACCTTTCCTATGACTTGAATCTAGGGTTGCCATCCCAGGTAGCACAAATACATAATTCTTACGTATCAAGCAATACGTAATCTTTACGTGTCAGGCCATACGTAATTATTACGCAAAAATGGTACGTTAGAATACGGTATACCAACCGTTATAAAAAAGGTTATTATTACGTATCCTTATACATTATTATTACGTATCCTTATACGTTAATATTACGTATATTCACATACGTTATTATTACGTATATGCACATACGTGTTTATTACGTATCCATATACGTTATTATTACGTATATCCACATACGTTATTATTACGTATACCCACATACATTATTATTACGTATCTACATACGTGTATATTATGTATCCACATACGTTATTATTATGTATATCCACATATGTTATTACGTATCCAGATACATGTTAATTACGTATCACATACGTGTATATTACGTATATCCACATACGTTATTATTACATATCCAGATACATGTTTATTACATATCATATACGTGTATATTACGTATATTCACATACGTGTTTCTTACGTATATCCACATACATGTTTATAACGTGTTCCCATATGTATTTATGCGTTCCCATACACATTTATAATGTATTCCCATACATATTTATATTGTGTTTCTACATGTATTTATTACATGTTTATATTGTGTTTCTACACGTATTTGTTACGTGTTTATATTGTGTTTCTACACGTATTTATTACGTGTTTCTATACATATTTATCACACATTGGACAATTCTACAGAATAGTGCATGTTTCAGACATGATATTTACAAAGTTTTATGCATCTTTGTAAAACAAACATATTGAGTCAGGTGAATATATTTTTATAATAGACGTCAAATTTTCAGATTGTGTTGATTTCAATAATGTACTTTAATTTATAAATTTGAAATCAACACAATCTGAAACAGTATCTTTAAAATTTAAAATACATTCATCTAAATCATATTTTTACAAAGATACGATATATCAAATGTGTCATATATGCAAAATTCACAATACTATAGAATCACTCTGTTCATATGTAATAAAATTTTTATTTTAATTTATATTATATATTGTTAATACAATAATTTTAATGCAAAAATGTTTTTTTCCTTTATTTTCAGTTTATATTTAAATATATTTTTAATTCTAATTATTTCTAAATATTGCAAAAATTATAATCTACTACATTATGAAATATAATTTTAAATCTAAAAGATAAGCTATTTTAAATTGAAAATAACTTAAAAATACAGAATAAAATTTTGGGATATATTAAAACACATAATACTTAAAACATTTTTGCAATTTTTAAAGAATTAATTTTTTAAAAGTAAACTTCAATACTAAAAATATATAAAAAAAAACAATATTAATAATATTGTAATAAGTTTATAGGCTATTTTAAATTACAATTATAGGCTATTTAAAATTTTAATTTAGCATGCTAAAACTACACATCTCTGATCAATGGTGGTATCATGCAACTGTGATGATTTTTAAGAGTGAAAACAGTGAGTAAGGGCACAGAGCCCAAGTAGAACATGTTTCTAGATACACAGAACACAAACTGTTTCACAATTATTTCTAAAAATTGCAAAAATTATAATCTACTACATTATGAAATATAATATTGTGTTTAATGTTTTTAAAAAAATTCCCAGAATTGTGTTTTTATTTCTTGTACGTATCATGTTTATTTTCTTTTAAGTATAAGGCTTTTTTAACTTCTTCCAGGTATTTTTTTTTATTTTCTTAAAAGTATCAAATTATTTTAATTTAGTATTGTGTTTTTTAACATTTCACCCCAGTATCAACTTTTTTTTAAAATTTGTCCTAAGTAGCATATTATTTTAAAATTTCTTCCTAGTATATATTTTTTTTTAATATTTCCAAATCATGTATTTAAAAAAATTATACCGAAATATCGTTTTTTAAATGCTTATAAATGAGACTTACTATTTAACCTAAAGAGCTTAAATTAGTGTTATTTTCTTTTGCTTTTAATGAGTCTTAATTTGATATATAACATGACAATGCTATTTCAAATTTGAATTTTTTGAAAAGCTTCAAAAAATTTTTTTTAAATCTCAAAAACACCCCTTTTAATTTTTTTGAAAAAAAAAATATATGCTTTATGGACTACTTGTATGCCAAGTTTCATAATGGGAAGCCAATGGGTTCCTATGAAAATTATTTTTTTTTTGTATTAAACTATAAGTGAAATTAGCTAAATTACAAAAAATTTAATTTCCATAGGAACCCCTTAACAACCGACTATGAAATTTGGCACACAAATAGTCCCTTAATGTCTTTAATAAAAGTAAATAACTGAAAATCTAAAAGCCCCCAAAATCTGAAATTTTACAGTTTTTGTAAACTTTACTGGTACTATCACTGTACCAAAAATGATCAATTTCTGAGGTATCAAGGTTCAAACCATTAATTGATTTGACACGGAATAACATATACTTAGTACATAACTCATTAACCAGTTGTTTCAAACATTCAGCCCACATATGTTCTTTTCAATTTTAACAATTTGCTACACACTTAATATTTCACATATGTCACTCAAAATTTAATTTTGTATTTACAATCAGTTACAAAACGTTACTTTTCAAGAACTTTTAAAATAAGTACTTCTCCAAACAAGTGAAGACAATTTCATCTCTTCCTTGCTCAAGAGTACAAACTCTCCCAGTTGCAGTATCAGGCTCTACTTTTTGCGAAATGGTCTCACATTCAAATATTCAATACGTCACTTGGTTGAGGATAAAAGAAAGAAGGAGAAGGTCCTTTAGGATGTAGGAAGCTAACTATATAGTCGCTCGTCTTTTCAAGAATACATGCAAGCTACGAAGATCCTTTATAGAGTATAGTGACAAATCCAGATTCAATTTTTGCTTAATTAGTTGGTGTAATATAGTCTAATGCTGTCACACGTTCAGTAAATTGGTGTTCACTACAGTAATTATGCTTAACATGAAGTATATTTTCAGAAATTGGGTAGAAAGAATGAAGTTTTTGAGTACCCATGATTGCCTTAAAGTCATTCAACTGTGGCGACAGTATTTCTTTAACTTCTTCATACTCATCAACTGTGCTGTACTCAAAAACGTCATTCTTTTTACCCAATTTCTGAAAATTGGCTTCTTGTTAAGCATTATTACTGTAGTGAACACCGGTTTACTGAACGTGTGACAGCATTCGACTATATTACACCAACTAATTTAGTAAAAATTGAATCTGGATTTGGCACTATATAGTCTATAAAGGATCTTTGTGGCTTGCATGTATTCTTAAGAAGAATAATGTTACGAGCGACTATAAAGTAAGCTTCCTACATCCTAAGGGACCTTTTCTTACTTTCATCCTCAACCGAGTGACGTATTGAATGTGCCAGGTGAGACCATTTTGCAAAAAGTAGAGCCTGTTACTGCAACTGGGAGAGTTTGTACTCTTGAGCAAGGAAGAAATGAAATTATCTTCACTCAGTTTGGAGAAGAACTTATTTTAAAAGTTCTTGAATGTTTTGTAATTATAATTGTAAATATAAAATTAAATTGAGTGGCATGTGAAATATCAGGGTGGCCACTCTTCAGACACATTGAAATTCCCTGACTTTCCCAGGTGAATTGAAAAGAAATTCCAGACCAGTAATTTTAACATAAAATGCGTGCACATCCCTATTTAGTTACAAATTTGATTAAAGAATCTTAATAATTACTCCACTATTAAAAAAAAAGTTATATTAAATCAGGAGAAAAAAATACACATTTTTTGTTTTTACAAATAAATTTTGACATTTTTAATAAAAAATACATGTAAATGCAGCAAAATTGAACTACTGAAATATTTAAAAGAATTTAATGTTTTTTTTCACTGAAGAATAGTCTAAACTGATGTCCTTAAATATGGGCATTGCAAATTGTTCACAATGACAGACATTAAAGATATGCAAAAACTACACTGTAACAAGCTACAGCCATTGAATAATTAATGTCAATTCAGCAATGTCAAAAGAATGTCATTAAAATAGAAAAAATATTGTAAAATGTATATAATATTCTTGGCAACAGTTGTCCAAAATGGAGCACAAACTCTGCATTTTTGTTTTTATACGGAATCAAATGGACACATGGCAGCCTTTATTTAGAAGTTACGAGTACAGCATAATACTTGGCGAAATTTTTCGAAAATGGCATACAAACTGGGCAGTCCTGTTTTTATAAGGACAACTAGTATTTTAAAAAAAAAAAAAAAAAAAAAAAAAAAAATTTCACAAAATTCCCTGACTTTTCCCGGTTGAGTGGCCATCCTGAATATTAAGTGTGTGGCAAATTGTAAAAATTGAGAACATATGTGGGCTGAATGTATGAAAAAACAGGCTAATGAGTTATGTACTAAATGTATGTCATTTTGTGTCAAATCACTTAATGGTTTGAACCTTGATATCTAAAAAATTGATCATTTTTGGTACAGTGATAGTACCAGTAAAGTTTAAAAACACCGTAAAATTTCATATTTTTTGCGCTTTTAGATTTTCAGTTATTCACTTTTTTAAAAAAGCCAAATCTGGTAAAGTTTTGAAATCTTTAAACAGTGGTAGATCAAAAACTATTTGACCAAGAGAGTTCAAATTAGTGCAGTCTTTTGTTTTCGATGGACCTTAATTTGATATACAACATGATTATGGTATTTAACTCTTTTTTAAAATTGGAGTTTCTAAAATAATTACAAACTAAAAGAGAAATTGTTTTTAGAGAATAGCATAGTCATATCAAATTAAGACCCATTAAAAGAAAAAAAAAATGACACCAATTTGAGATCTCTAGGTCAAATACTTTTTTTTTTTTGCCAAATTTCGCTTTTAAGAAAGTCAATAACTGAAAACTAAGAGCCCAAAAAATCTAATATTTACAGTTTTTGTCAGCTTCACTGGTACTACTATTGTACCAAAAATTATCATTTTCCATGATGTCAAGGTTCAGATCATTGGTTGATTTGACTCGGAATGACCCTTGGATGAATATTCAATTTGGCAGTATTTTAATTTCTTAAGTTTTACACCATATGAAATATTGTTTAAAAACAAACTAATTATTCTTTGTAATCAAAGTTAGAGGTAAGTTACGGTACAGGAAAATTAAGCGTTCTGCATTTTCAGGTTGCAGCCTATTACCATCTTTAAGTTTAAAATCTAAGTTATACCATCTTTAAGTTTAAAATACATAAAAACATGTAAAAGAATAATTTCTGATTTTACAATATTTGAAATAAACATGCATGCATGACAACAAATGCAATCTCGGACCACGTTTTCATTTAATCTCCGCTTAGATAGTATTAAATGCGAGCATGGATGCACATACCACGATGCTGAAAACATGCACTTTTCCAGTTTGCTTTTAAAGCAATATGTGCATACATACAACAAAGCTAGGAAGATATATAAAATAAAATAAAAGTTAAAGCTAAATATAATTAAATAAGTTATATAAATTAAGCAACATGTTAACCTAACACTAACCTAACACGGGAAAATCAAGTTCAAGATACCAACCTACAAACATGGCGGGACTGGGAAATAATGACTGCAGTCAGTGTTGCCAGATACACGAAGCTTATGGCTTCGTCCCCTGAGGTAGAAATGAGTCCGTTCTGGAAGCTTCCAGAACTGCGTGACGTCACGGCGGGGTTAGAACTTGGGAGGGTGAAGATAAACAAGAAGGGATACATGAAAATGCCTTGGGGAAAAGGGTTCGAGAACAAAGCTGAAAGAGTATTTGAGCAAGGGGAAGCGTTAATGGTTATTTTTACGTATGAAAAATGGTAATTTTAATGTAATATAAACGGTATTTATAACGTATGATAAACGGTATTTATAATGTATTTTAAACGGTAATACATAAAAATGCCTTTGGGAAAAGGGTTCGAGAACAAAGCTGAAAGAGAATTTGAGCAAGAGGGGAGCGTTAATGGTTATTTTTACGTATGATAAATTGGTATTTTTAACGTAATAAAAATGGTTATTTTAATGTAAAATAAACAGTAATACATACGTATTTAAAACGGTATTTCTACATACGGTATGTTCATACACGGTAATTCATACGTATGATATACGGTATTTTTATATACCGTTTACTCATAACGGTATTATAACCGATGTATTACTGTTTATCGTATAACACATACGAAAATATAGCGTATAAACGGTTTATCAACGGTTATAATACCGTATGTGTGTTACCTGGGATGTCCTAAAATTTGGGGGGCTGCCTGATTTGGCAACTTTTTGAAGGTTTGAGAAACATCTCAAGAACAGACAATTTGGTAAGACCTTCCTGCACATAGTGGTGCACGTCTATATACGCTCTGAGGAGAAAAAACTAGCACTTCACCAACAAGGTGAAAATGAACCATTGCCAACAATAGTCTATCAATCCTGTAAATGACAGGGGCCTCTGTTATATTTGGTGAAAAATTAGCATTTGCTAGCAATTTACTTGTAATTTATAATATTGACATGCTAGAAGGAGTTTACATTAAAATTGCCAAAATAAACATATAATGAACAAGAAAGATCAATCGTGCATAAAGCATTGATTATGTGTGTGTGAAACACTTTACAACTGCAATTCCATTTTATTTAAACATCTCTAAAATGCGATACATTCAGCGGTAATATTTTAAAAATTATCACAATACAATAATTTATTGCATTTGAAAACCTAAAACTTCATTAAAAAAATGAACTTCATTCAAATGACATCATTGAACTATAAATCGTCTGGCTCTCTATGTAAAAACTGTAAATATTTCATTCAATTCATACACTTTTATTCCATTCCTTTCATTTATCACAATGCTACAATAGTTTATTTTATTTAAAATCTTAAAACCATAGAGGTAAACGTAATTTAACCTATGCTTAAAACTTCATTGAAAAAGTCTGCTGTAAAATCGTCTGTTCTCTATGTAAAATCAATTAATGTTTCATTCATATCAGATTTCAGATTCAAAGAGCTAAATAATTTTGAGTTAAAGAAATTCTGCAATTCTTATACAACTCATCCTACATCCTTATGTGTTTACATTCTCCATAAGTGAAAATTAGGCTTTGTTGTAGAAATAATCAAAGTTTGATGATCATTTAACCTCAAATATATTGTAATTGCATTGTTTCAGAATGTAGATGCACTGAAATTAAGCAAAAATAAAGCAGTTTTAGGACAGATACGACACTAAATATAAATTAAAATGAACTTTAAAAATCATGATTTTGACACAAGACGGATGCCCAATTTAATTTGAAGTGGGTCATGTGATCTCTTCATATAATATGGATGTAATTATTATTTTAATTTTTATTTAAAATACTACCAAATATATTTTAGTGAAAATTTTTTCATATATTTTATGGGATAATTTGAATATTTCCTAAAACTTTTGAAGCAATTTGTGAATTTTAAATTCACTTAAAAAATGTTTGAAAAATGCGGTCCCATAGGGTTCAATGTATTTCATTTCTTCAACCCAGATTCAGTCCAAAACTAATGGGTGATATTGTTCATTTATATTCCCATAGATCCCACAGACTGTCTGAACAACATACTAAAATTTCATTTTGATTAAGTCATTTTTTATGGCAGTTATAGTGCTAACGGACAGACAGACAGAATGAACAATGTTATAAACACTTTTCAACTATGTTGTAAAGTGTTAAAAATGAATTTAAAATTTTGAAGGTAAATATTTTAATTTTGAGCTTTAATAGTTTTCGGATTGTATAGCAGTGTGAAGAAAGTTGTCAGCTTACTTTGGGTAGACTTCTTGAAATCCATTGAATGAAGTGTCCAATATCGTTATGGAGCCTTCAATAATGGTGCAGCCTTTAAAGGAATCAATGTTATCTGCATGGACGACATCCACCCCTAAGCAATCTGAAACAAAGTCAGAATAATATTACTCTAACAACTCTATTGATATAAAATTCAATTATTTGCAGAGCTAACAAGTAGATATTTGGAATTGGGATGAGCCACAGGACAATCAATGTAATAATAAGAAATGCCAATAGAATGTGTATCGCCTCTTAACAACTGTTTTCCAATTTTATTCAAATTCCTGGGATGTGTCTCATTTCAGTTACAACATTTGAAAAAGTGTTCCAGGAGGCTCAAAATATGTAAATCTATCTAAATCCGAGACTCCATCAGAATATTTTTCTTTTATATACTATGTATTATAAAGAATGTAAAACTCATAATGCATTTCTTTTAATGCATTTAACATATTTAAAGCATGTATAAAGCATATTTCATTAACTATCAAGTCGCTTGCAAGCCCCATGATTAGACTCAAAGGTTATTATATATGTTTATTTTCCGTTTGCAAAGCATGAACTTCAAAGCAAGTGCAACTATCACCAGGAAATTTTATATTTATCGAAGTACTTGCATTAGGTATGGAATTTGCATGATTGGAAAAATTGTTATTTAAAATTAACATCGAGATAACATTATTCCATCTTTTGATCTCTATAAAACAAAGCTAATTTTGTTCTCTAGAGATGAAACCTAATAGGACAGCCACCCTACAAAAGTTTAGCAACACAAATTGACTTTAGTTTTAAATCAAGCCAGCAGTGTTGCAGCAACTCTTTGGCATCTGGTGTTGCAGACCCAGACCTCTTGACTGATCCAGAGGGCTTACAGCAACAATTTGAGAGGCCGGTTGGCATCTGGTGTGAAGTAATTTTAACACCAGATGCCACCTCGATGTTTAAGGTGGAGCCGATTATGATATACTTTCCTTTCAGCTGGAGAAAGAGAGCACTCATTGACATTGATGTTGTATTGATGAAAATTGAATACTGACAAATTGGCTATTCATGCATGCAGGATGTCATTTTGCATCGCAATCACTTTCTCAGGGACTTTTCTGTATCTCCCATAGTTTTGAGAAGAACACTCTTTACATCCCCAAAACTCATGAAGAAAAAGCCAATTTGAAAGAACAATTACTTATGAAAATATGAATAAGATTACACTATACATTTATTACTTTTATTGTATTTTTGCTAAGAATAGAGATATAGTCATTTTACATTTTAGTGTTCAATTTCTAAATTCTAAAGTCTTTGTATAAAGCTGCAACAAAGTGCTCAACTGCACTACCCATGGCATGATTTCGCTTGTCAGTATGGTGCATGCAATGAAATGATCAGTGAGTAGAATCATAGGCACCGACTGCAGGGGTGCTCTAGCACCTCCCAAAATTTTATCATTATCCAATTTTTTTAATTTCAAAATGATTTTGCAGAACGAAAATTTTTGCCTTCAAAGTCAAATTCTTTTTTTCAAGATCTATACTAGGAAAAAAAAAATGTTAAGTCACTTCTTTCACTACCTCGCTCTTCCATAGAATTAGAAAGAACCTTCCTATGGCTCTTTTCTGAAGTCCGATTTTAACGACAGGGGTTATTAGCGACAGTTACCCCCTGCGCACTTCACCTATGGTTCGATCCCATCCCATATGTTGATACCAGGACCCCACCAATGATGGGAAACTTCAGCAATTCGATGGTGCTACAGTCATTAAGTTCCTCGAAGGTATGTGCAAGGAAGCTAGTGAAGCAGGAGCAAAAGCTAATGGCTTTCTTAAAAAAAATCAAGAATTCGAATTTTTCTTTATGACAAAAATTGTTATTTTTATCTTTCAAAGAGTGGAGACATTAAATATTGCTCTCCAGAAAACATCCTTCAACTTTCAAGATGCAAATAATTGCATCAAAAGTGTAGTAGAGTCTATTCAGACTCAGAGAGAAGAAAATAATTTTGAGGATTTATGGGAAGAAGCAATAAAAAAAAGGTGTAGAATTGGATTTAGAAGATCCTGTCCTACGGATTAGAGAAATGATGAGATTTGATGAGGGAATCATCAATTTCAGTCATCTGAAGAAAGATATCATCATATTTACTTTCAATTAGTGGACAATCTCATAAGTTCCCTAAAAACGATGGAGAAAAGTTCCCTAAACAGAATACATTCCCTAAAAAGATTTGAGAAAAAGATGATGGAGCATCTTTCCATGATTGAAAACTTTGCCCCCAATAAAATTAAAAATGAAGAACAAAAATAGTATCATTTTACGGTTCGAATTTTGATGGCAAAAGGTTGTCGCTTCACCGGGACATGTTTTGGGACACAGTTAAGGCGAATTCTGCAGAAATTAACAGTATATCCGATATAGTTGAATTTTTTAATAGAAAAGAAAACATTTCTCTCCACTCGTTCATACCAGAGTTCTGTAAATTAATAAACCGAATATTAACAGTTCCAGTTACATCCTGTACAGCTAAAAGATATTTTTCTACTCTCCGACGACTCAAGACTTAACTTGAGATCTACAATGAAGCAACCGGGACTAAATAGCGTGGCTATTCTGCATGTTCACAAGGAGATAGTTGCTAAATTGAACATGGATTTAATCGCAGATGAGTTCATAAAGAGAGCACAAGTCCGATTAAATACATTTTGCATAAGTAATAGCAGAAATTATTAGCAAATGGGAGTGAAAATACTTTTCTCATAATTTATGTTATTACTTTTTATTAGGCCATTTGCCCCCCATCCTGGATTTTTGTCTGGAGACACCCCTGATGAGGATAAGTTCTGCATGGGTTTATGTTCTTGATCAATTTTGCAAACCTTGTAAGACTTCATTAAATTCATAATAAGCTACCATTTTTCCAAACGGTTAAAAAAATTTAAAGACATTTTAATTTTTGAGCACCCCCAAAATTTTTGAAAGTAGAATACTGATACTTGTAAGTAGAATACTAAAAATGCACAACATTATTGATAGGAAGGGGTAAAACACCCCTAATCATTTGAAGATTCAAAGTTACAATACTTGCAGCAGAAACATTCTAAAATCCTTGCTTTAAGGATTTTTTTGCTTACTGATCATCTTGTCATCTGCACTGTGCTCAAGGATCTGATTTTCTTATTGTTGAAACAAAATTTTCAAAATTTTCCGTCGAATCTTTCAGTAAGTAAAGAACAGTAACTAAGGCATACTAAAATTTTCGAAGGAACATGATGCTATTAACAAAATTTTGTGCTCTAGTTGATATTGTCCCATGCTTGATCTCATATTAGATTCATTATAGTTAGCACCGTGAATGAGAAGTTGACCTAATGGGTTTACAACCTGTTCCACTGTAATAATATTGAAAAATGCCATTCATTTATTTTATTCTAATTCTGCTATTGCAGTAAACTTACTAGATTAACAGCGATTTGGCTGACATCTGATGTTTCGGAATGTCCAGTAGTCTGGCACGCCTCTCGAACCACATTTGGGTCCAGAGCGACAGACAGATAGGAGCAAAAAAGATGCTTTACATAGGGACCCCCATGTCGCATAAACAGTTTATGAAAAAAGGGTCAATGATTTTGTAAAATAGGGGGTAGTAGGGGATGCATTTGTTACATAGGGGCCCAAAAACATATAGGGGCTCCTGTCAGTGGCACTGTTCTGCTGTATTGAGGTACATCTACTGTAATAGACTAAATGCTTTTATATGCAGATTTATGTTCATTGAAATTTACCTTGTAATCTTTAAATTAATATAAATGTTTTTCCGTTACTGTGAAGTGTAATTCAGTCTGTGTAACAGAGGCAAAAAATATCACATATTGTCCATTATTTTGTTTTAAATTAATTTTTCTCATTTTATACCCCATTTTAGTTCAACATTCGATAATCTGTTGAAGTCCTGAAAGTACTATATTATTGGAAGTTTATTGTATATTTTATTTTATTTGTAACCTAGCTAAAATATAAAGCATGAAACTTTGGTGTCCGGTTTTCAACCTCCCCAAATTATTTTATCACACTTCGACACTGAACCACTTTATTATTTAGGAAATAACAATAAAAAATAATTACTTTTTGGACATGGACCTTCACAGGGTACACATTCATTATTTTCTGCTTTTTTATTGGCTGGACATGTTCGAACACAAGCACCACTGTCTCGCAAAAGGTGATCAGGACAATTTTTCACACAAGTTGCACCATATGCATATTTTCCATCTGGATTACTTTCTAAAGAATAAGTGGATGGGTTATACCTCATCATTGGAGGACATTCTTCTTTGCACATACCGCTGTCATAGAAGTTACGGCAGCCCTAAAACATAGAAGAAGTTTATTAGATAACGATAAAAAATGGTTTCTCTCAAGGAAGCATTTTGAAATCTAGATGAATGAATACATTTATAAGGCAATATTAAGTATTATGAGCTGGAAAATTATTTTGTTCATCATGATATTGTATACCTTTGTATTCTTTGGCCTTGTGTTCGATTCCCAGTGATGATCTTTTAAACATACAAGATGCAAATACTGAAAAAATACTTTCTGATGCATTAAATTTCCTTACTCCTCACTAGAATGCACTCTCATTAGGACTCTTTAATGTTGAATCACCATATGTTATCAGGCCTTGGGACTCACTATGATGCTTGTCCAAATGATCCCTTTGATTACTGATTCAGTGACCATCTGCAATGCATTTCCTTAATATCGATTTCGTTAAAAGTTGGGAAGGAAGTCATGTAGAGTCATATTCATAAGGCAATACTAAGCTATAGAATTCATCACAATAATTCCAATACATTGGGCACACGCTTGCCATATGTTACCCCTAGGTTCAATCCTCAGTGATGCTGCACATTCAGGGACATAATTCTCCTATAGGCGGACACGGCAACAAAGGATGAGACATTGTTATTTCATTTGTTATATTCCATAATGTAAAGTGCAATGACAAATTTAAAAGTTGATTCAACTTAGATCCATGCGCACTATATCGGTTTCACATTATATAACTTTATATTTAATATTATGCAAGCTTTTTATATAAAATAATTTTTATTTCGAAGTCCAAATCAACAACAATAAATGGTGAAATTGAAAATTAAAATATCCAATATGAGAACTACCCTCGAAGAATATGTAGATAAAGACTAAATTTGCATACTGGGGACTTTGTGTGGTTAATTGTACAGCGAATTTGTGGGCTATCTCATTGATAATAGAGCTAATAATATAATTTTTTAAATACTTTCAACTTGCTAGTTGTATTTAGAAGGCATAAAAATGACTGTGAAAATCATTTTTTCATGCAAATTTTATGTTCTGTAGCTATGTTTAAAGGTAAGCTAGTCTATAAAATTTTGCTTTGCATATACACTTCGCTTTGGAGATCTGTTTATGTAGTGTGGAAATTATTTCTACAGGATACCGACCTAGTCCACAGCTTCATAAATTCTATGCCGCAACACATTCAATGACCACCTTACGTTTTATTGAGTTGTAATATTTTACATAGGTATTTGGGATTATAATAAGTTGTATCAAATTAAATGGATTGGGTCTTATATATATTAGTGAATATTTTTTGAGTTTTATCATTTAGTTAATAAGTTTAAAGCAAATTGTACCAAGCACGAAAAATATGTGTCATTATTGTTTAATGTTTTAATGCAATACCGTTTGTATGCTAGAGAAATAAAAACCAACAAACACACATAATAGAATTTCTAATTAAATCTGTTTAAGTAGAAATTGAAAATATATTTTTGGATGATTCGAATACCCCCAACTTCACGGGCTCTGGACCTCACAAGTTTTTTTATAAGATGTTTTTGTAAAGAATGTGCCATATCTTAGAAAAGGCATAACTGCATAATATGCGTGACTTTCATTTTAGTACCTTAAATATGGAGATATGACCCAGAATTAGATTTTCCGCGTGTCTCTCGTGTTTATGATCAAAATCACACACAAATTTCTATTTAGCATAATATTGAGATAGCAAATTTTATGGTGATATGAAAAATGGATGTTGCCATTTAGCACCTTAAATATGGAGATGGACTCTGAATGATTTTTTCCATGTATCCATCGTATTTATGGTCAGAATCACACACAATTTTATATTTAGCATAATACTGTCATGGGAAATTTTATGGTGATATAAAAAATCGGTGTTGCTATTTAAATTTTTGAAAATGAAGACAACCCCCTTATGAAAATTAGATACACATTTATTTATAGTAGACAGTATTCATAGTCTAATGATACTTTTGGTTTGACTGTTGTGATATTATGTTCTTGTTTTGGCAACACTAACTTTAGGTACTTGAAGAATGGCAACACTAATATGTTTTGATGTTCCAACTACTAGCGTGCGATACTGCTTTGCCATTTTGTCATGCATCATTCTAGTTGATTAAAGCTTTCTTTAAGTCTAACTCGTTTTTCTAATGATCATTTTTATTACAATTTAATCAACTAGATTTCTTGGATCTAAATTCACATGAGATGGAACGACTTCTCAAGCCAGAGAGATTCGACGTGGATCCAACGTGCGTAGGAGCTGAAGCAAAATGGAAACATTGGAAACGGACATTTTCAAATTTCCTGGGCGAAGTTCAGCATTTGACTGAGGAAAATAAGCTTCATCTCTTGTGTAATTACGTGTCGGCGGGTGTTTATCAGCATATCAACGAAGCAGAAAACTACAATACGGCTATTACTGCCCTGGATTCTATTTACGTTACTAAACGAAACGAAATATTCGCCAGACACTGCGTGGCTTCGAGAACTCAACAATCGGGAGAGTCTGTGAGTGAATATCTACAGATACTTAAACAAATGAGCAAAGATTGTAATTTCAAATCTGTTACGGCTGAACAATACAAAAATGAGTATATTAGAGACGCATTCATCCGGGGTTTAAGGAGCACTCGAATTCGAGAACGCCTGTTGGAGAACACTACAATTACGTTGGATAATGCATTCGACCAGGCTAGGGCATTAGAACTGGCAGAACATCACTCCGCTTCATATTCTGCAAATTCGAATTCGGTACCTGTTGCTGCTATGGAGCAGAAAGACGAAAAACCCGAGGAGACTCACGCAACTGCAGCTATACCAGCCCGCACCGGAAAATGCTTTTTTTGTGGGAATGACCGCCATGTTCGAAACGTCTGCCCGGCCAAGGATGCACTATGTAGAGGGTGTGGAAAGAAAGGTCATTACCAGAGAGTTTGCAAGTCTAGACTGTCGCGCCCCCCGAACAATTCTACGGCATCAGTTCATACTTTAGCATCAGCATCAATTATCCCCAGTTGTCTCCAAAAATCTATTACTAAAGTGGATATAAATGGAATAGAGCTAAATGCTCTGATCGATACTGGCAGCTCACTCAGTTTTCTAAACCAATCTCTGGTAAAAAAGTGTCGAATACTAGTGAAGCCATACTTCGGTAGAATAACTATGGCTAACTCTTCCTTAAGCTCGGACATTACTGGCTGTTCCATGATAACGGTAAAATTACAAACTCATTCATATACAAACGTAGAGGTGTTAATCATGAAAAACCTCTGTGCAGATTTTCTGATCGGCCATGACTTACTAAAAAATCATTCTTCAGTTGAGATTGATTTCAACGGTGACAGACCACCTCTGAAAATCTGCTCATTGGCAATTGCTCAAGTCCCCTCTGTCTCACTGTTTGCTAACTTAACCCCTGACTGTAGACCAGTGATCACGAAGTCAAGGCGTCAAACGGAAGAAGATAGACTATTTATAGCTGCGAACGTAAACAGACTACTAGAAGAAGGTGTAATCGAACCCAGTAATTCACCTTGGCGTGCACAAGCATTTGTCGTGAAAGGAGAACACCAGAAGCCCAGAATGGTTGTCGATTATTCACAGACAATTAATAGATTCACGATGCTTGATGCTTATCCTCTTCCCAGAATTGAAGAATTAATTTCACAAGTGTCTAAATATGAAATATTTAGTACTATTGATCTCAAAAGTGCCTATCATCAGGTACCCATATTAGAATCTGAAAAACATTACACAGCTTTTGAAGCTGAAGGTAAACTGTACCATTTTCTACGTGTCCCTTTCGGTGTGACTAATGGGGTAGCATGCTTCCAGAGAATCATTGATAAAATAATTAAGGATGAAGGTTTAGAAGGCACTTTTCCATATCTTGATGATGTAACGGTATGTGGGAAAAATCAAAGAGAGCATGACTGCAACTTGGAAAAATTCATGATTACTGCTAAGAAATACAACTTAACACTGAATGATGAGAAGTGTGTTTTTTCTACTAAATCGATCAAACTACTAGGATACTTTATCGAGAACAAAACTATAAAACCTGACCCCGACAGACTGGCTCCACTGTTGAACTTACCTATTCCTAAAGACACAGCGTCTCTACAACGTGCGCTGGGCATGTTTGCCCATTATTGTCGTTGGATTCCCACATTCTCTGAGAAGATTCGCCCTCTCTTGGCTAAGGGTCCCTTTCCTCTTCCAGAAGTTGCTGTGAAGGCTTTTGACTCATTAAAGACCGATATAGCTAATGCCTCCTTGTTTGCTATTGAGGACAACATACCCTTTAGAGTGGAAACAGACGCCTCTGAGTTTGCTATAGGGGCTTCCTTGAGTCAAGCTGAACGTCCTGTGGCATTCTTCTCAAGAACTCTGAACGCATCTGAGCAGAAGCATTCCTCGATTGAAAAGGAGGCCTATGCAATTGTTGAATCCCTACGGAATTGGCGACATTACTTAATTGGTAGACATTTTGAAGTTTTTACTGACCAAAGATCAGTCACATTCATGTTTGATCAGTGTCATAACAGTAAAATTAAAAATGAGAAAATCATGCGTTGGAGATTGGAACTTACCTGCTTCAAATTTGATATTATCTACCGACCTGGAAACAGAAATGCAACTGCGGATACTCTATCAAGAATAACGGCGGCTACCAGCCCAGGAGTGAATATAAGAGAATTACATGAGGCATTGTGTCATCTGGGAATCACCCGAATGTATCATTGGATCAGATCTAAAAATTTAGCCTTCTCTTTGGACGACATTAAGAGGGTCATAAACGCTTGCCCCTGTTGCAACGAAGTCAAGCCACGATTCTGTAAAAATGATGGAAAATTAATCAAAGCAACTGCTGCTTTTGAAAGATTAAATCTGGATTTCAAAGGACCTTTACCAACAGTTTCCAGGAACCGCTTCCTCCTGACTGTAGTAGATGAGTTTTCGAGATTCCCCTTTGCAATTCCCTGTTCTGATATCTCGGCGTCTACCATTATAACTCACTTGCAAAACATCTTCTCAATTTTTGGGATGCCGGCTTATATACATTCTGATAGAGGTTCATCTTTTATGTCCCGTGAGTTAAAATCTTTTCTCACTCCACTTGGGATAGCGACTAGCAGGACGACTGCTTACAATCCGCAAGGAAACGGCCAAGTCGAAAGATACAATGGAATCGTATGGAAAACTATCCAGCTGGCACTAAAATCAAAAAACATGGCAATTGAACAGTGGGAAAATGTTTTACAACCTGCCTTACATTCGATTCGCTCCCTACTATGCACCTCCACAAATGCTACACCTCATGAACGAATGTTCTCCCACATTAGAAGATCCTACAAT
This sequence comes from Amaurobius ferox, assembly GCA_951213105.1. Taxonomy (NCBI): domain Eukaryota; kingdom Metazoa; phylum Arthropoda; class Arachnida; order Araneae; family Amaurobiidae; genus Amaurobius; species Amaurobius ferox. The sequence goes on from OX578151.1 coordinate 1,085,118, forward strand.
GGTTACTCCATACCTACCTGGCTTACCCATCCAGGTCCAGTGCTAATGAGGAACAACACACGAGCTAATAAGTATGAGCCTATTGTGCAGGAAGTAGAACTCATTGAAGCAAACCCAGACTATGCTTATGTTAGACTCCCAGACGGACGTGAAACCAGTGTCTCTATACGGCACTTAGCTCCAAGAGGGGAAACTCCTTTACCTATCAATGACGACGGAGACAGCTGTAGCAGCCATCTGCCTTCTTCTGATATTCTGAATTCTGGATTGTCTAACGCACATACAAAAACCCCACCGGTGAGTCTCAAAAATATGACAGAAGATGAAGCTCAAGACAGTGTACCACCATATCCTAGCAGTCCAGCCTCCTCATCAGAGAACTTCTGTAAGAATACTGGGGAGAGGTCCCAGGATCCTACTACACTTCGTCCCAGCAGACCGAAACGCCTGCCTTCCTATTTAGCCGACTATGTGATTGACTAACACTATGGGAGGGGTGAATGTGATATTATGTTCTTGTTTTGGCAACACTAACTTTAGGTACTTGAAGAATGGCAACACTACTATGTTTTGATGTTCCAACTACTAGCGTGCGATACTGCTTTGCCATTTTGTCATGCATCATTCTAGTTGATTAAAGCTTTCTTTAAGTCTAACTCGTTTTTCTAATGATCATTTTTATTACAACTGTACAACACAAAGAGCCAGAATAAAGAGTAGTGTTCAATTTTTTTTACCTACTGTACATATCATACTGTACGTACCAGTATTAAAATAATGAACATAAAAAAAATTATTATTGCAGGGAGGGAGAATTATTAAGAGTCTGAATGGGGGCCTCAAAGATCTTAATCAAAGCCTTCAAGATCCCTGCACACATTACATTCCTATAATAGAAGCAGACACATAAAAATGAAGTGACCAACCACACTTGATGTGAGCTGTTCAAAAACACTGTGTATCGATTGAAAGATTATTAAATAGAACTGCCAAAGTTGTATTTAATTTTTTGATTAGTACATTTCTTTTCTCACAAGCAGCAAGCTTTTCATTGCAAGATGAATCATGGTTTGTGGAATCCCAAATGAAAAGTGAAAAAAAAAATATGTAATAACATAATTTAATACATAAAAGTACATTAAAAAATGTATTTTTATGTAATGCATAACAGATGGAATTATAATTAACTGTTCTAAACAATTTTTGCTTACCATACATTCAGCCTGAGTAGGACCTGTACAACCACCGGCACAGAATAAATGGCAACATTCACGGGGATTAGGACCAAAGCAACGTCCTTGATGGCACTGGGGTGAACAATTGATTTTTGAAAAGAACTGGCAGTTTTCGGGACCTTCTCCCCAGCAGCCCACTTCACAGGAATGATGGCAGGGAGGGCCTGAAAGGAAACATTTTGAAGCTAGTTAATTGAAGTTTTGAAGAAAAACATGTTAGAAAAGCACAAGAATATTCCTTTATATATTATATTGCCCCAATATTTCTTTCTTCAGGTCTTTATTTTAATTTTATGCTGTTAATTTAAAATTTCTTATATTTTTAATCATGGATGATATCCCTAGGCTGTGTACATCTGCTTTTTGAAAAAATAACTAGAAATCATCTCAGAATGCAGATTGCAAATACAAAAGGTATGTGATAAATTTTGATTCTGAAATTATTTTATGCATTGTAGTTTTATTTTATAGTATGTATATATGATCCTGTTACTTCTATTCTTTTATTTTTCATCTTGTTGGATTTCATTTATTCTTATTTGGATTTGATTCATCTTCTCAAAATATTTCTGTTGTGTTTTAGCGCACTAGTAGCATAAAAAAGGGAGTTCATTAAATATCAAGACACATTTTTCTAATTAACACCGAATAATATGATTTTTTTTAAAGGCGAATTTCAAACTTTGGTTCTTTAAAAATTTCAGGATGAATCTTAAAAATTGTTAAAAGTTGACTCAAATCTGATTTTTTCCAACAAAATTGTGAACATGCAAAGCTTCTACTACTGATATAGACTACTGTCTCCAACCCCTTTTCCGTGTAATGTTTATATGTAATTCGAAATAATATTTTCCGGAAAAATAAATTAAGGAAAATATCAACAAATTTGGAGCCTGTTAGTTTTGGGAGAGAGAGAGAGAGTCGACTTTTCAAGAGAGACACATTTCAAAGTGTCTCTCCCCATCTATGTTGTATTGAGAGAGCCAAATGAGTAAGCGCTTGTCTTTAAAACAATAACAAATTAAGTTCCACTATATTCTGTGATTTTTAATTTGGCATGTCGTTGTCTTTTGTGACACATTTTAATTCTTTGGATGTTGAAATTTAACGGGTCAGCCCGTATTGGGACCACCATAAGAATATACTCGTTTTTAAGGAATAACTCGAGGATCAAATCAGCTAAAAGTCCAAATTTAATATGTTGTTGTCTTTGGTGGTATTATGTCACAGGTATATATATCCGGCCGTCCATACAGTTACCTTACACCTTTCTGGTAGGTCGGACGGTCTGGGTCTCAACAGGTATATATATATTTTAATTCTTTAGATTCTGAAACTTACCGGTCCAATACATTTAGTTCCTGAACCCACAATAGTAAGGTGTATGTCTTTTGGAAATGACTCAAGAACCAAAGCAACGGGAAAGCTCAAATTAGACATATCTTGCCTTTCATTGTATATTTTGATTTTTTGGACATACAGATCTGTCTCCAGCCACTCACTTTGCTGCTCATGCCCTCGGGTGAGTCGGGCGGCCTGGGCTTTCCACACAGATCTGTCTGTGAAGCTAATTTTGTATAGCGGGAACAGAGATTCTTATGCATCTTTTCCGGAGCATGTTTTATGTTTCTTTGTATTATATATTGCGTACAAAGAACAGGTATCCTGCTAGTTAGATATAAAACTAGTAAGTATTCTGAAATGTTTATGTAATCAGAAATACTATATTTAAAAAATGAAAATCCATTCTACACAAGAAAAATAAAATGAAAGAAAAACATCTGATTAACCAAAAATGTAAATCCTGGTGTGTGTGTACTTCTTCGTAGTTGATACAAGCATGATTGAATACTTTATGCAGTAAAAAGTAAATGACACTATCTGTCACCCAATATAGAAAACGCAACACCATGAAGTTTTGGCCGTATAATTATGCAAATTGTGAGACAAACACAGTTGGCTGGTGTATGCAAATGATCTGAAATATATGTGTCATGTTATTAGAGAGCGGGATAAAAGGGGAAGGAAATGGCAGATGAGCCAACAATTGTTACGGTCTGTTGCCTACAGAAACCTGCTTTCCATTTTAGAAGACGCATGTTGTTGAAGAGATGCCTGGCCGGCGCCACTGAAGTTCGTTTCAGCATTTGGACGATCATGCGAAAGGATTCATTTTTTACCTACGTACTGCTGGGTGGTCGATCGTACCTGCGTATTGCTGCTGAAACATGCGTAGATGCATCTACTGTGCAAAGGATTTGGAGAACATGGATTAAAGAAGGGCATGTGAATCGTTGCAGCGGTAGATGCGTCCACTGTGCAAAGGATTTGGAGAAGATGGATTAAAGAAGGGCATGTGAATTGTTGCAGTGGTACAGGTCCAATCCAGATGTATGTCAGCACACTGATTGAAGCATTCGAAAGCATGCAGTGGCGACCCCACAAATGATGACTGTCGACAATCTACAGAATTTGCAGCATACATTGGATGATCCAATATCAGTGAGAACAGTTCCTTGAGGATTGGCCAAAAATGACTTGTACTTTTTCGTCCTTTACGAAGGCTGCCATGGACGACAAGACACTGACATGAGAAACTGCAATGATGTTGGGCCTGAACCTCTTGAACAACTGAATGGGACAGAGTAGTGTTCAGAGACGAGTTTCGGCTCTGTTTGTCTGAGAGTCTGGAGACGACGTGGAAACAGATCCAATTCTGCTGCGACTGTTGAATGCCATACTGCTCGACAATGTAGCATCATGGTTCGGGGTGCCATCGGCTTCGATAGCCTGTCCTCTCTGGTTCTTATTAGAGGCACAATCATGGCACAACGATATGTGGATGAGAGGCTGCTATGTACATGAGAAAGAGGGGGGAAGTCAAATATATATTTGGAAAAAGCTGAACTCACAGATTAACAAGAAATTGGAGACTTACACTTTCTCTCTGGTTCAGTGAAATTGTATACATAAACAGGCTTGGCAAAAGGTCCTGTCAGGATCTCTTTCCAGTTGATGGACCGGATGTAGCACAAATTGTAATTGTTGTAGAATCCAACACTGCCAGCCAGAATGTCCCTCAAAGAGGGCAGTTCCAGATTCTCCATTTTGCTGAGTGTCACCATGAGTGCAAACTTTTCATTTCTTACATTGAGCTTGAAAAGGTTTCGACCTCGTATGATCATCAATTTGGGTAAAACAATGCGTTTTACATCAACATGAGATATAAGCACATAGCCAGTTACTTCTCGAATTTGTTCCAGAAAGCTAAGATCTAAGTTTTCATCCTAAAAAAGAAATAAATTCAATTTTAATAAATGACTACAAAATATTTGTGAAATGTTTCATCATTGAATGCAAAAAGGTGAATTATTTGAATCAGAATCTGCTTTAGTTTTACTTACAACACCATATTCCACACTATATATTAAAAGGATCAAGTACAAGATAAAGCAAATTTAGATCAGAAAAAGAATTATTCAGATCTTTTTGGGGTTTTTTTAATTTCCAGAAGATTGGCAATAAAATATTGGAGAAACGTGCTGCTGATTTAGCAATGTCAGTGTCTGATGTCGACATTGTCGAAGAAATTTCAGTCAGCACCCATAAATGAACAGATGTCAATAGTAGAATGCTAGTTTGAGAAATAGAAGCATTTAAAATATTCCTACCACTTTCATTTTATGAAGAATAAAAAATATATATATTCCAGTCTGTTTGTTAAAATGAATGCTCTATAGCTTTTCCGAATGCATACATTGCTTTTATATTGGATGAACTCTGCCACGATAACTTCAGGAGGAGTTTGTCAAAGCTTCAACTCATCAGAACATTGGAGATCAATCACACTGGAATAATCGAGCAGTCTGATAATAGTGTCAATGGACTGCGGGAAAGCAAGAGATGGTAAACCTAGAGCGAACTTTACTGAGAAGAAAAGCAGGACCATTTCCCCACTCCCACCCCCCAAATATATTATTATGTAATCTCAAATGTAATTTATATATTATTACTTAGTCTAATACTATCAACAAAAAACAGTTTTACCACAGGATGGTTATCCATAAATATCGTTATCAAGACAGTCTGTATAAAATATGTAAAAATTGACATTTCAGTACAGATACCAGGGCTCCACAAATGATGCTTCTGATAGGACTTCATGTTCCTAAGACAGCTCCTGCACATAGTACGGGGCTATTCTAAAGCAGCTTCTGGTTTGAATTATTGAATGCAGAGAAAGGATAAAATGATTAATAATATATTGTAAAAAATGTGAAATAAAAATATTGAAAATATTTTCAAACTCTCAATTTGTGAAACTGAATGTATGTCTGATATTTTCTTGTGCCATTGTACATATTTCCAATCTTTTTAATGGATCGTGATAACCTTGTCTATAATTTAAGTTTCTCGATCCACCCAAAAGTTGTCAAGATATGAAATGGCTCCCATAAATGTTTTGACATTTTTTAAATTCCTTTTCTTTAACAAATTATTTAACAAGTGTAAATTATTTCTGTTCTACAAAAAAAATTTCAATCAACTGTGTTGCCTTGAGGAGATGGATGCATTTGAATATTAGACAATGTATTAAATAATGTAAACAATGTATTAAATAAAAAAATAATTTAATAATACAATGGAATTGCTTTTCAGATTGTGTTTTATTAATATTTCACTAAAGAAAATATTTTATGTATATAAAATCAGCTCAAACTATGCCCAATATTTTGAGAATGAAGTAAATAACTAAAGCATGTAAGTCGGGTCATGTGCTGTAGGTACAAAAATAGACTGGGAAAAACAAATATGTATGAAAGAGAAGAGAAGTCTTCGTAAATATTGCTAAATCCTAATTCCTAAACATCTCATAAAATATCTTTTATTTCAGATAATGAATGTTTGGGTAAACTGTTCAAAAGAGTTTGGGAATTTTCACCTTTGAATCAATGGCAAAAAACACAGTTCTTGATGACCCTACTCGAGAAACCTCTTATAAAAAGATTTTATTTGCAAGTGACCATTTTTCCCAATTTCTCAACCTGTGTTAACTTGATTTTTCCTTTCACTTGGATGTTTTAACAACTAACCTGTATTTCTTGAAACAACAGCTTTGCATTTGTGCTGATCAAACTATTTGTAACCAGTGGTCGAAAAGAAACAAAATACCAGAAAAGACCCTTTACCTTTTTAACCCTCAAGACAACAACAAAAAATATTAGTTACAAAATTACAAAAGTTAAGTATATTATAAGTTTGTATAACACTAAAAATGATCATATATTTTTAGGGTTGCCAATTCTTGTACAGGCTAGGGTCAGATAATTATGGAAAGGCTTTTGAAATTTGAAGTAATATTTTATATACAGATCAATATACATATGAACTTCTTAAAAGATCAAAAACATTGAAATATAATTTATAAAAAATATATATAAAAAAGTTATTTATATATTTATTTCATCCTGTGCAACCTGTTTTATTATCGTATGAAATAGCATTTTATACATATATAAATAAGTTTAATAAACTTCTTTAAAGATCAGAAACATTAAAATATAATTTATAAAATATATATAAAAAAGTTATATATTTTTTAAATTATACTTTTTTTCTCCTGTGCGATCTTTAAAAATAGGATCTGCAACAAGGATTGATCAAGGAATTCAAAAAATTCCACATTAAAATTTACTCCTGAAATCTCCCCAAAGAGGGAGAGGGGGTTGAGGCATGGCACTACGCCTTATGTCTCAAGGTGAACTAAAATTTACTCATAGCTCTGCCTTCACTAATTCAACTCAAATGCAGTTACAATCTGATAATCAAAATAGTCTTTAAACAAATTCATTGCTTACTGCTTACATGGCCTTTCCAACCGTCATTTCAACTACTGCTATTTTTATTGATTTGAATATGCACTCTAAGACAAAAAAAATCCACGCACCAAGAAAGAATTATTCAAATTAGATAAAATTTGGTACATGTAATGTGGATGTACAGAAAAAAAATTGATTAGAATTTCAGAACAATTGCATGATTTATTGCACTGAAAGATCTACACAAAGTGAGCACGTCAATATGGCGTTGGTTAATCTTTGGCCTTGATACAAGTTGTTACTCGATGTGGCATTGATGCATAATGTTGCCGGATGGTGTGCTGAGGGATGCCGTTCCAAATGGCCACCAACTGAGGAGCTAATTCGTCTACATTCTGGGATGGTCGCAAGCTACACCCCATCTCAGCCCAAATGTGCTCAATAGGCGAGAGATCTGTGTATCTTGTTGGCTAAGGAAATGTGTCTTAAGCATGCAGACAATCAATAGAGAGGTGTGCCGTGTGTGGCCTGGCATTATCTTGCTGAAAAGTTAGCCCCTGGTGTCACGAAAGGAATAGCAATATAACAGGTTATAGAATGTCGGCAACATACCGCTGTGCTGTGATGGTGCCACGGAGGACTATCAAGGGGTTCCGGCTATCAAACAAAATAGTACCCCAGATCATAACTCCCTGTTGTCGGGCTGTGTGGCATGTGACAGTAAGAGCAGAATCCTGACGATGTCTGGGCTTTCTCCAGACACATCTGCACTGGTCGTTGGGACTCAGTTCAAAACGGGACTCATCACTGAAGACATTTCATTCTCAATCTGAATAATTTCACATTGATCAGGCCTGGCACCATCGCAATCGCTGTTGACGGTGCATATTGGTAAGTGGTAGGCGCCGTGAGTATAGATTCCACTCCCGTAGTCTTCTAATAATGGTCCTGGTGGTCACGTCCATATTTGTCACACGTTAGATGGTTGATAACGATGAATCTCATGCTGTCACAGCTGCTCTCATAATCGCTCTATCTTCCCGTTCTGTCGTCACTGTAGGCCGTCCACTGAAATCTGCCGTTCCGGACCCATTCCTGCCAACATCATCTAATTGCTGCATCGCTCCTACCCAAATGCCGAGCTGTTCGTCGGTGTGCCTATCCAGCCTCACGCAGTCTGACCGCAAGCCCTCTTTCAAACTCCTTCATACGCTCGTAGTAGCCGCGAATTCGCCGGCGAGGCATTGTTACAATCAAGGTGTGTAAACTCAATCGAAATCCACTGCACGTTTTGATCCTGAAAGCGAGGTTCACTCTTTATATACACCACCATGGTGCTCAGTTTCAATGCACTGTAAGTTCCAACTATTCATTCATTGACTGCGAATTTTTGATTATTTACATATTCGGTCGAAAGATGTTTGCATGTAAAGTTTCATTACTATTAGATTATTTTGCGTGGATTTCTTTGTCTTCGAGTGTATTTGCTTCACCTTTTAAAACTCAAGTTTCTGCTGTGAATGTCATTGCACATACAGTCAGATAAGACAAAATGGATGAGACAAAATAGACGTTGACCTAAATAGTTTGCGATCAAATGATTTTTATTGCAATCATATATTATTTGAAATAAATGCATGTTTTCGAAGAAGTTCAAGTGGGCAAAAAGCAAGTGTTAAGGATCCATATAATCACAAAAACCCAGTAAAAAGTAGAAAACTATGAAGAATCTTTTCATTGGCTAATTTTGATCCCTCTCCCCAAATTAGTGTATCCCCATTCGCCACTGCAATGCAGCTCTATCTTGGTTTGGCCAGAGAACTTGAAATCTGAGCATAGAAAAATTATAGGAATGTCTCTGACCCAAAAGTGTGCAGTTGGCAACCCTAAATATTTTAAAATGGACAGTACCACAATCAAAAATTGTGTACTGTCTACTGAGCGTAGTACTTGGAAATGACTTAAAATGCAGTTAAAGACAAAATAAAAGAATACGTGGTATTTTAGAAGAATCTAAAATTTAATTTCAGATGTAAAGAAAGGGATTGTCAAAAAAGAAAATGAAGAAAGTAAAGTAATGCTAATGCACACATTCTTGAGAAAGATGTTAAAAAAGAAAAAATGACAGAAGAATACAACAAAAGGAAAATCGAAGAGGAAAAGAAAAATATTAGTTTCATATTTGTCGTAGTGAAGGGATCTAGAAAAATGATGAGCAAAGACATCCTGCTTGTGGACAAACTTTTCCCTATTCTTTATGAATAGCACTTCAGCAATTTAGAGAAAATGCATCCTATTTTATCCATATGAAGATTTTTTTCAAATGTAAAATAATGTTATATAAACATGTAACTTGAAAAATATTTTATACAAGAAAGAATTTGAAACAGAATAGTGTGTAAATTGATGAAGAAAAAGTTTACTTGAGCATTTTAGCAATAGATGGCAGTGTAAGGTGCAAAATTTTCATTTAAGCTTGGACAATCTCTAGATTATTAAAGCTTTATCTTACGGCCTGATCCAGTTTGGATGAACTAGCAAGTTATATATTGTAAAACTTTTAGTGTTATTTCAAAGCACTGCTTTAGAAAACAAATTTTAAGATTGTTTTAATATTATTTTAGAAAAATAAAAGACATGTTGAAAACAAGTGACAACTTTTTTTTTCTAATTCCTGCCAGATTTAACGATTCAAGAATGAATGATACTTTTGTTGATTAAAAGAAGTCATAGGGGAGGGGGGCAAAAGGGAACATTTGCTCCCCTACTAAATCTTCAAGGTCACAGAGGTGGGCATCCAGCTAGTAGATGCTGTACATCTTTTCCGTGTGTTTGCCCCACTGATGTTAGTGGTTCATCCCTTCCTGAAAAATGTTGTATGGGTTCCCATGGCTAAATTGTACTAAGTAATCTAAAGCAATTTTTAGTAGGACCACGATTTATTTGTTTTGTAATGTAAATTGTTTATTAAATAAATGCTCAGAAGCGGTTCAAATATATACATCATCAAAATGCCAGATGTATTCTTCTGCCCAAATTCATAGTCATCCAATAAGAGGAAAATTCTGAAATGCATCAATACTGCGAGCTACATTTGCAGCTGCCATCTTTGATGTAGATTAAGACAGAGTCATGTGATGTCAGATTTTGTCGTTCTCTCATTGGTTCGGTGAAATTTTATTGCCAGAAATGAAAAAAATTGCAATCATTTGGGGAAGTTGTGATTTTTCTGAAAGATTTGCTACTGATTGATTAATATGGTCTTAAGTGTAAGAATTTCCAATATAGAGAACAACCTGAGTTCTATGTCAGATCACTTACCTCCAGCCATGTTAGCTCCAGGTTGCCTTCCAAGTAGGTGCAGTTGGTGTAGCGGTCTCTTAGGTTCTGGTAGTGATGCTCCCGGTTCGAGGGCACAGACATGCGCCCATTTGTTCCGATACACACTGCAGAGGAAGAAGAAAACTTAGCAAATAATAATCTCTCTCAGGGATGTGCAGGAGGTGAACTGGCCTTTCTGAAAACCCTCGGTGAAAACCTTTCTTGGAGAAATTTGGCATTCATTAAATTATATGTTCTATAAAACCAGTGTTTTAAAACTTTGGTTTAAAAATTTGGCATTCATTAAATTATATGTTCTATAAAAACCAGTGTTTTAAAACTTTAGAAGTTCAGGGTGTGAAAGGGCATCCATCAAGAGGAGTACAGTCAAGAGGACTTTTATGGAATTTATCATCTATCCCATATTAAATTATTCAGGAGGCAAATTTTATGACTTTAAAATAAGATATTCTGACATGCATTAAGAACACATCACTAGATTTAAATGCGACCCATTTTCTGATTCATATCTTTGTCAGTGGAGGTGAGACTATACCCTCTACTCAGATCAGTCCTGATCACACCGTACGGGTTTCGTATATTTTGGTAATGGACTACGCTCGTTGAACACCAACAAATTGAATAAGGAATTTCCCATCAATAGATTCCATGTTCACTTAGGATTAAGAATGGACCGGTTCGGGCTTGATGTACCAGTTCAGGACATTTTTGAAAGTCATTTCACTTTTCAACAATTTTCTGAACCGGTACATTTCTATAATGACACGATTTCTTGTATGTAAGATTCACAATAACTTTGAAGTGATATTCTGATTTCTGAAATTTTCTATTTCGAGCCGTGCTTAGAGGGATACCAGAATCAGGCTGTCTAAAAGCAAAGAAATTTGGACCACCAGGAGAGATCTTTTTTTGTTAAGGGTGAGCATCAGTAAATTTTCTGCCCTATCTGCGCTTTGTTAACTTTCGCGGCACACATATTTCGCAGAAATTCTGCTCAAACAGTTGCGAAATATTTTCTTATAGATAAAATGCTATGCTTAGATTATATTAAAACTAAATTTAATACACAATAAAACATAGAATATATGTTTTATTTTAATTTAAAATATTTTTGGTGCTGCCATCTGTTGTCGTAATTTAATTCATACCGACTACTTTTATTTTTAATGAACATTTTTAAATGTCTATTCCTTTTAATACGCTATTAAATACAACAACAGATCATATATAATGCCATAATCACGGAAACGTAATTGAACTTGGACTTGAAGACAAATGAACTTGAAGACAAAACTGCAGTCCTCAGTGATGTATATTCAGATCCCTTATCAAATTTATAGAATGATAAATTACCTTTCCGTGATTGGGCATTATTATATATGATCTGTTGTTGTATTTAACACTGTATTAGAAGGAATAGATATTTTAAAATGTTCATTAAAAAATAAAAATAATTGGTATGAATTAAATTACGACAACAGATGGCAGCACCAAAAATTTTTTGAATTAAAATAAAAAATATATTCTAGGTTTTTTGTGGCATTAAATTTAGTTTTAATATAATCTAAGCATTGCATTTTATCTTTCAGAAAATATTTCGCAACTGTTTGAGCAGAATTTCGGCGAAATATGTGTGCCGCGAAAGTTAACAAAGCGCGGATAGGGCAGAAAATTTACTGACGCTCACCCTTAAAAACTCCCAAAAGTTGCTAAGTGAAGTTGCCAGAGCTAAGCATATGTAAATGGTATGAGTGGTTATTGGTATCCTCAGATGATGCAATAAAAACTCTAACCATATAGTGGTTGGGAGGGTGAGAAAGATATTGTTGTAGCATTGCTTTGCCTCATGTTCATACTTTGCTTTTACTCTAAGACTGAATTCATATGTGTTACTACCTCAGAATGAGTTGGGTTTTCTGTTAATATCTTTACACATTTGCCTTTGATTGTAATGTTCTATTCAATTTAGTGTTTCAAGATTTTTTAATATATTTAGACTTTGCACCATTTTTGTGTGTGTGTTAGTTCACAGTTTATAAGCACATCCCTGATCTAAATGTTTTAGACATAACAGTAAAGGCAGAAAGTACTAAAGCAATGCACATGAAAAAAGTCATTTATACAGAAAAGAGAACCTTGTGGCACTAACTTTTTCCTTTATTGAAATTATCTTCCACCATTTTTCCATGGCATATGTTGAGAGTGAGAACGAGAGCGATGAACGAAGAAATCAACAAGTTTTGGATGTTCCTGATCTTTCCACCAGGGAACAATAGAACATACCTCTTTATGTCTTCGTACATGGTCTCAACTATTTTGTACAATATTAGCAGAAGGAACTCATTGGATATTTACAAGAGGACAGGACCACATGAAGCATGGCACGGTCAGTACTACCCATAGCAATGTGTCCGGAATGCATAGCATGGGCTCTCTCTCCATATAGGATGTGATAGAAAAGTTCCATGATTTAAAAGTTCTTTAGAACACAAAAAGTTCCTCACAGATTTTCTGAGCTGCAGCCTGTTCACCAAAGTCAATGACATCTTCTCCAGGGCTAGAAAAGCATTCAAAAGTCATCAGAAACGAATTTCTCATGGACAAACTTCGAAGCATCTTCAATTAAGTATTTTAATGGGAACCGCTGAGCGACCCACTTCTCCAGTGACGCCATTTCACCATATTCTAAGAAAATCCGACCACAAGTTTTTGTGAGTCGAACTAGAGTTTTGAGACCTCTAGAATACGAAAAAACTAGTTTTAGCGTGACGTCTGTGTGTGTGTCTGTGCAATGTATGTGCCCACTCTAACTCAAAAACTAATGGACCAAATTTCATAAAATTTGATAAGTAAGTCACTTGTGTGTGATCCTGGTGCTGAATAGTTTTTGGTACGATTCGGGATAAAAGAATCCGCCTTTTTTTGCGAAATGGCCTGCAAAAATCTCTTGTATCCATTCTAGCTAGAAAACTAATTGCCCAAATTTCACAAAATTCGGTAGATAAGTCACCTGTAGGATATCCTGTTGCTGATTAGATTTTGGTATGATTCGGTGAAGAAGAACCCGCTTTTTTTACGAAATGGCCAGCAAAAATCTAAAATAAAAAACTACATAGGCTCAAATGTATCCATTAAACGTTTGTTTTATACGTAATTTTAGATGACAAAAGGAATAAGACCCACCCCATTACTCTAAAATGAACAATTCTCGAGATATTTAAATGTATAATTTTGAGAAAATGCAGATGATTTTCACTGCAGTTAAAAAACTATTTAGTAAAATTTCTTAAAACTTTGTAGTTTAAGTCTCCTGATAGTTTTCCTGATGCTGATTATATTTTGATAACCGACTCTTTTTTGCGAAATAGTGAAAATCTGAAATAAATGGCAAAAATGAATATATATATATATATATATATATATACACACACTGCTGGGTAATTGCTAAGGACAGATGACACTATCACCCACAGCAACCACAAAATGAAAGGAAGCATAATGTGGAAAATTAGAATAAGCGCGGGATATGGTAAAAAGAGGTATGCATATGCAAAGTTTTCATTTTCACGCCTGTTCGTCACGTGATAGCGCTGATAAGAGGTTTAAAGGATTTGGTGCGTGCTGACAGTTGTTGTTCCAAGTGAAAGTTTTACGGGAAAGATTTAATTGTCGATTTTGAAATTTTCAGTATGTCTTCTCAATATCACTTAGATGATTTTACGTGTGGCCGTATTATTGGAAAGATCGAAGAAGGGTGAAAAATAACATATGTTGCCAGGGAGTTCGACATCGCCCACAGCGTTGTTCCACGGCTGTGGCAAGCATTTAAAACAACTGGAATATGTAGCACGCGTCACGGGGGAGATCGTGTTAGAAGTGCGACACCTGCAGGAGACAGGTACATTATCCTATCGGCAAAAAGGGATCTGCGCACCACAGCTCAGCAGGCGGCAAATCAGTTTCTTGCTCCCACAGGACAACGGAGGACTATACGCCTGCAGACCTGTGTGTGTCTCATTGTCCAGACTGCACCGTACCGCCCGTTTGCAATGAGCATCGCAATTGGACCGGACTGGATTTGCGTACTATTCTCAGATGAGAGTAGGTTCGGTCTGTCATCGGATTGTAGATGCCAACTGATCTGACATGAGAGTGATACTGCTTATCGTCCAGAAAATATCCAGGAATGGGACCGATATCGGACATGCAGTATCATGGTATAGGCCGGCATCATGATCCATGGCCGCACGCCTCTACATGGGGTTGCAACTGGGACTATGACCAGCCAACGATACATGGATGAAGTTCTACTGCCTCATGTTCACCTTTTCTGTGGTGTTGTCGGTGATAAATGTGTTTTCATGGACGACAATGCACCATGACATCGAACGCTCGCTGTTAAGGATTGTCTAGTCAGCGAGGGTATTCAATGCCTCGAATGGCCAGCACGTTCTTCAGATCTAAACCACATTAATAATGTGTGGGATGCTTTGGGGAGGTGACTTGCTTGTCGAAAATATCTTCCACCAAACAAGAACACCCTCATCCGTGCACTGACAGAGGAGTGGGATAACTTGCCTCAATAGCTGCTGGATAATGTTGTGCAAAGCATGACACAACGTGTGCAATGTTGCATCACACTCCACGGTGGACATATCCCGTTCATATGCATTTTTCCATTTCTACGTACACAGCATCCAATAAACAAGTTTTTCCTTTCAGATGTTTCAAAACCTTCTGTATTTTCCAGAACAATAAAGGATCTTTATTCTAATGTCCGAACAGTGTGGCAACAATATTTTATCCTGCTGGGCCTCCACCCCTGCTTAAAGTTGTGCTATATTGCAATTTGTGATCTGTCCTTAGCAATTGTCCAGCAGTGTATAAATAGTGTTGCCACACTGTTCGGACATTAGAATAAAGATCATTTATTGTTCTGGAAAATACAGAAGGTTTTGAAACATCTGAAAGGAAAAAAGTGTTCATTTGGTGCTGTGTACGGAGAAATGGAAAAGTACATATGAACGACAGCAGGCACCTTTCAGAAAGGTGTCAGTACCGGATATGTCCACCGTGGAGTGCGATGCAACATTCTACACGTCATGTCATGCTTTGCACAACATTATCCAGCAGCTGTTGAGGCAAGTTATCCCACTCCTGTCAGTGCACGGATGAAGGTGTTCTTGTTTGTTGGAGGATATTTTCGACCAGCAAGTCGCCAGTCAAACATTTTTAATGGGGTTTAGATCTGGAGAACGTGCTGGCCATACGAGGCATTGAATGCTGACTAGACAATCCTTAACAGCGAGTGTTCGATAACATGGTGCATTGTCGTCCATGAAAGCAAATTTATCACGGACAGCAACACGGAAAAGGCGAACATGAGACAGTAGAACTTCATCAATGTATCGTTGGCCTGTCATAGTTCAAGTTGCAACCACATATAGGGACGTGCGACCATGGATCATGATGCCGGTCCACACCATGATACTGCATGTCGAATATGGGTTTCTTTCCTGGATATTTTCTGGCCGATAAGCAGTACCACTCTCACGCCAGATCAGTTTTCGTCTACAATCTGATGACAGACTGAACCTACTCTCATCTGAGAATAGTACGCAAGCCCAGTCTTGTTCGGTCTAATTGCGATGCTCACGGCACCATTGCAAATGGACGGTACGGTGCAGTCTGGACAATGGAATACACACAGCAGGTCTGCGGGCTTATAGTCCTCCGTCTCCCAAACGTCTGGCTACAGTTTTTCGGGAGATCCGCTGTTTTGTGGCAGCAAGAAACTGATTTGCCACCTTCTGAACTGTGGTGCGTCGGTTCCTTTTTGTCGATATGACACTGTATCTGTCTCCTGCAGGCGTCGTACTTCTAACACGATCTCCCCCGTGACGTTTGCTACACATTCCAGTTGTTTTAAATGCATGCCACAGCCGTGAAACAGATGTCGAACACCCTACAACATCTGTTATTTTTCACCCTTCTTCGATCTTTCCAATAATGCGGCCACATGTAAAAACATTTAAGTGATATCGGGAAGACATACCGAAAATTTCAAGTTCGTCAATTAAATCTTTCCCGTAAAACTTTCACTTGGAACAACTGTACACACGCGTCAAATCCTTTAACCTTATCTATGGGTGATAGTGTCATCCGTCCTTAGCAATTGTCCAACAGTGTATATATATATATATATATATATATATATATATATATATATATATATATATATATATATATATATATATATATATATATATATATATATATACATATATATATATATATATATATGTTGAAATATCGTGATTAAGTACTTGTTGTTCAGGTAAATTTTGACAACTACCTCCATGACTGTCGGATGAACCATTCTCGAGGTCGGGATATTGTTTTTTTTTTATTTTGAGGACCTGAAGAATGCAAAATGAATTAAGTTTCGATTTCCTCAGGGATGGTAAACAGTCTTTCCAGGCCCTCCAAAAGTCTCTGTGACATAAAAGGCTGAAACAATGCACACTTGCCATGGGCGCCCATAGGGGATGTTGAACATCACGAATATCAAACGTCTCGTCCTTGAGATTGTCCCCACTAGAAAAGTTCTATTGACGTCCTTGCCATGGGCGCCCATAGGGAAGAGTAAGGAAGCACTTGCCTTCCCGTGATCATTCAAGGTCACATATGTCAAGCTAGTAGATATTGTACATATCATCTTTGAGTACGCTCTTCTTGGAAAAAGCGCTATGGACGCCCTCGCCATGGGAGCCCATAAAAATGTTGAAAGCCAGAAACGTAGGTATCAAGCTAATCGATATTGCACGTCTCATCCTTGAGTTTGACCATCCCAGGAAAAAGTTTTATGTTTGCCCTTGAATCCCACTCCTTTGGAACAAGGTCGACCCCTTCCTGCAGTTACAGCACTATATTTTTGACACGCTCTCTCTTATTCGTGCTCTAACGACGTTCATTATAAAATGCTGATTGTTTTCTGAATGCATCTACATATGGAATCGGACGGCTCTCGCTCTCTTTCGTAAAATCTCTAATTTGGAATAATCCGCGTTTTTAATCGCATTCATTTCGAAATATTCTACCATTCTGTAGAAAATTAGAAACAGTTCATTAAAACACGAATCATTCGAAATTAGATATATGTATAGCCATGAGATTAGAGTACGTATAGCCATCAAAGTCTATATGCATATGCATTCTGTAAAAAAATGGAATTAGGTAGAACATTTTGTAATGAGCGTGATTAGAACTCGGATGAGAGAAAGAATGTCAAAATATAGTGTTGTAATTGCAGGAGGGGATCCACCTTGTTCAAAAGGAATGGGATTCAAGGACGTTCATAAAACGTCCACATTCAAGGATGAGAGGTAAATATATCTTGTATCTTGATACCTACATTTGAGACCTTGAACGTCCATGGCAGGACAAGTGTCCCTCGCGCTCCCCAATGCGCGCCCATGGCAAGAGCGCCTGTAGAACTTATTCCAGCGAGGGGGCAAACTCAAGGACGACACGTAAAATATCGACTGGCTTCATACCTACATTTGTGACTTTCAACATCCCCTATGGGCCCTCATGCAAGGTCGTCCATAGAACTTTTTCCAAGGATATACACAAGAATGTGACGTACAATATCTACTCGCTTAATACCTCCATTTGTGACGTTGAATGTCCAAAGGAGGGAAAATGCTGCATCGCGTTCCCATGTGGGCGTTCATGTCAAGAGTGGAAATAATTCCAACGGGTGCAAACTCAGGGATGAGATGTACAATATCGACTAGCTTGATACCTAGGTTTGTAATGTTGAACGTTCTTGGTGAGGGCAAGTGCCCCTTTGCGTAACCTAAGGAGCGCCCATAGCAAAGGCGCCCATATAATTTAATCCTGCGGGCGCAAACTCAAGGACTATAAGTACAATACCGACTAGTTTGATAGCTACTTTTGTGGATTTCCATATCCCCTATGGGCGCCCATGGCAAAGACGTCCATAGAACTGTTTTCTAGGAGGACATACTCAAGAATGAGACGTACAATATCTACTAGCATGATACTTACATGTGTGACCTTGAATGTCCACAGGAGGGCAAGTGCTTCCTCGCGTTCCCCTATGGGCGGCCATAGCAAGAGCGCCTATAGAACCTTTCCAGGGGGTAAACTGAAGGGTGAGACGTACAATATCGACTAGCTTGATACCGACCTTTGTGAACTTGAACGTCCCCCCCGCACTCCCCTCTAGGCTCCATAGCATGAGCGCTTATACAACTTATTCCAGTGGGGACCAGGGTAAGAAATTAATTAGCGGGGGCCATGCGCGAAATGCGACCGAATTTTTATCGTTTGCGACCATAATTTCGGAATCGGGGGCCAAATCGCGACTAGAATTAAACCCCTATAATTTACCAAAAATAACTGAGGAAAAAAACTTCTTGTCTAAAACAATAAGTCAATTTAAAATTAATACAATAATATAAAACAAGCTTAATATTCCCAGTCGCCAGATGGTGATTAAACTTCAAAAACTGGCGATTAACAAAATCCTGACTAGTGGCCAAACTCTGTGATAGCTTAAAGAATGACCCTTTTCATTAAACAATGCCACCTGCGGAGTAACAAAAATCTGTCAACAATCGCTACGATACTGCTATGGCTCTTCCGTAGTTGCTCTCCCCTACAAGGCGATCATAATTGATTGCATTTGGAACGGAGAAAGAGTACAATCCACATTCCTATCTTACCCCCTCCTCTTATTCACCGATGTGTTTCGCGACATGGCGTGGCGCAGGGTCTTTACCTCGCTCTATGCATTGACCTAGACACCCCCCATTTTTACACGCTGTACACTCTGCTTAGAGGACTCATCTAGATCTTTGGCACTAATAGATCTTTCATCATTTTACACCTACCTCAAATTGAAATGGGTTCCCTTACGAACGGAATTGAAATCGCTAAAAAGAAAATGCTGCGTGAAATTCGTCCTGTCTATTTTTAGCATGTGAATTGGTTAAATATTCATTATAGCATGTTTTTCATAACAAAAAATTAAAAGAATTAATCTATATGAAATAGTTTCGGGAATACGCTGCGTACTAAAATATGGGCGTCAATCAAGGACATCAACCTTGGGGAAGGGGGAATTCTTTTCCGAGCTGAATGGCTGATATTGCAATGTTATATTGTATTGTTCTATTTTAATCTACATATTCATGGTCCATAAACGACCCTATGGAAATTATGAATGTGCGTAGCATTGACTGAAATAGCGCATTTGAAGGATACTCACCCGGACATACTTCGTATTCATTTTAAAGCTAGATCGCGAGAATTTCACAGTTTGTAAAGTTTCGATGCACTACGGTTTTTTTGTTCCGAAAAATTGTGGATTTCCTTTTATAGATTATACCCTGTTCTCTCACCGATGATGCATGAAACTCAAAATGTATGGATTTCTAAAATGTTTGCATAGTTGTGTTTTTAGAAGTGCTAACTGTTAAACAATTATTATAAATTCAAAGTTAAATCAGTTCCATTTTCAACTTATCCGCGGTCAAGAGCTGTTCATGCCCCGATCGGAAAATTCGAGTATTGTAATAAAACATCATGTTTCTAGCGATACAAGACGACAGTTCTTAAATTAAAAAACGTCGAAATATTAAAAAGATCAAATTTCCTTAAGAGGATAAATAATTTCCTTGTTATGAAATACATATATTGGGTAAATTTTAAAATAAAAGCGTTCATAACGTCCGATAATATAACGGGAAAAAAGATCGAAATATCGCGATCGCGATGATTGAAAATTTACGCAGTAAATGATAAAAAAAATAAAAACAAGATTATAAATTAAAAATCACCGAAAATCATTGGTAAAACCCTCTAAATTAAAAAGAAATGAGTGGCAGAACTTTTTAAAAATAATAGGGAAGAATAAATAATAGTAAATGCTTCGTCAGCTTGGAAAAGTAAAAAATAAAAAGATCAAGATGAGAAAACTTGAAATTGCTTAAATTAATTGATTAAATTAAAATTGCCGCCAAAAATATTTGAATGCTTCATCATAAATTAATTTTTTTATAATCTATTGGAAAACAAATATTATAAAACACCTGATAAGACTTATAGTAAAAGTCATTGGTAAGATTTAAAACAAGATTAAAAAAAATAGTGAATATAAATATTTAAAATATTCAAAAATGGGATAAATAAAAAATTTAAATTTGAAAAACCTTTAAGAAATAGAAAAGATGGGGATAGGGACACTAACGTATAGAAAATAATTAGTTTTAGAAAAACACTTAAAATAAGTTTTGAAAATCTATTAAATGTTAATAATGAAATGTTAGCAATAGCACATGCATGTTTACAATATTACTCATTAAAAATTTTAAATATTTCTGTGAATTTATCTTGTTTTCTTATTAAATAATAATAAAAAATTGTGTATCTTGCCAATCTCTTTAAATTTCCCCCAATTTTTAAAATCCTCCTTCTTTGTATCAACATCCAAATAATAGATTGTATAAAAGTAAATCCGCTAAGGGGAGTTTCCTTGATAATAGACATATAGTGACTTATGTTTACTGTATAATAAATCTATAAATAAATAGGTAATACCAGCAAATTCCTAAATTATTAAATAACATACTTAAACGCAATGCAAGTTGAAAAAAAAACATCGCACATTTTGCAGCTGTCAACAACAGGCCATTAAACTTCATTGACCTACCGGCCAGTGGCTACTAACTAAAAGTGGGAATTAAACGATAAGTCAATTTAAAAATTTTAATTTACACTTTAGTGTCCTTTTTTTAAAGTATATATATTTGGCAAGCAAATAAAATACTTAGATTAGACCTATGTGGTTTTGTCTTGTATATTTTTTATTTCATTAAATTGTTTTATTTTGGCCCTTAGAAATTTTCAAATGGCCCATAAAAAATTGATGCTGGGGGCCATTCGGCCCCTACTTTTATTTTCTAATTTCTTACCCTCAAGGGTGACAATATCGATTAGTTTGATACCTACATTTGGCACCCCCATGGCAAGGGCGTCAATAAAAATTTTTCCAAAAAGGGTATACTCAAGGATAAGACGTACAATACCAATGACACCTATACGAAGTGACCTTGAATGTTCACGGAAGGTTAAGTGGCCCCTTACGCTCCCTATGGGCACCCATGGCGAGGGTCATACTGGAACTCTTTTCAGTGGAGACAAACACAAGGCTGTGACGTACAGTATTGGTTAGATTGATACCTATATTTGAGACGTTCTACGCCTCTATGGGCGCCCATGGCATACGTGCAATGTTGCGGCCTTTCATGCTACAGAGAGTTTTGGAGAATTTTGGAAGACTATTTTCCCCCCCAGGGGAAATCGAAACTTCGGCTCCGTTAAGTTCTGTCTCGAGGTCAATTGTATAAGCAAAGAGTCCTTGCGATGGGTACCCATAGGAGAAGGCAAGGGGGAACTTATACGCTCCCCTGGGCATTCAAGCAGGGACGTAAGTACCGGGGGGGTGTGGGGGGGGTGTCACACCCCCCCTGACTCAAAAAAGTCGGAAATTTTGGCAATCACTCGGAAAAAAATCCGAATAAGAGTGTGTTTTGTTCTTCATAAATTTCATTTTAAAAACTTATTTTTTACTTTAATTTTCTAAATGTTCACTGCAAAATTACCGATTCTCTTTCGTGAAACAAAATCCTTGAAGCCCGTGTTGAAGCAAAGCCATCTGATGAACGTGGGGCAATGGTTTCTATGCGATGTCATAAATCTCATTTAAATACGTATGAGCCACCTGGATAAGGGCTATGTCAACGAGGGTGGTCCAGGAAGTCCCCAAACTTTGTCGGCATTTTTCTTGAGGAAATTCGGAGAAGCAGATCTTGCAACCGGAGGGTGCAGATCATTTGTAGTACTCATATGTGGGGACCTTCGAGAAGTAATCACGTGATTCTAGCTCTTTGGTGGGGACAAACCATGAAAGAGCAATTAGGTTCTGGTACGAGTTCTTCAGACAAAACCTATTTTCTTCTCTATGCTGTCGGCAAAACAGCAGGAGAAAAATACTGAAACACATTGTCCAGGGATTTGGAAAGTAAACCCAGTATGTATTCCCTTAAAAGTGTCTATAATTGGGCAAGTAATTTATGACTCTCAGAAAATGTGAATGTCTTTTCTGTAAAATGCTGAAAAGCATGGAATCTTCATTCAGTCCAGATTGCTTCAATTTTTCGCAGAGCTAGGTTGTGCCTGCGTAAAGTAAGGTAATATTTTTAAATTATATAAAGGCATGCATAAGAATCGTTTATATACGTTTCTCATAATTATTATTATTTATTTTTATTGCTTTTTTAAATTTTGTTATAAAATTGTGCTTTTAAAGGTATCATTTAACAATTCATACGTCATTTAAATCAATTTTCTGTGACAAAATAAAATCGCAAATTGTGAATGAAACACTAGACTATACAAATAGATCAGCAGTGGTCCCAATACGGGTCAGAACGGACCGAAAATTTAGAGTTTTTCCCTGCCTGGCACGACAATAGCAGTACTTAAACCAGTCCCGAAGACCATTGAGTCTCGGCTTGATCCGGCCCGAAATAATTTATATTCATATGTGTTAAAAACATGAATGTGTAGAAAGCCCAGGCCGCCCGACTCACCCGAGAGTATGAGCAGCAAAGTGAGCGGCCGCCGAAAACATGAATGTATTGAAGACCCAGACAGTCCGACTCATCCGATGACATAGAGCATCCTCTTGGACGGCCGGGAACATGAATGTGTTGAAGACCCGGACCGTCCGACTCGTCCTGAGGACTTGAGCATCTATTTGGACGGCCGGCGGGAACATGAATGTGTCGAAAGCCTAGACCATCCGACTCGTCCGAGGACTAAGAGCAACATAATGGATGGCCGGGAACATGAATGTGTTGTTGAAACCCAGACCGTCCGACCTACCAGAAAGGTGTAAGGTAACTGTTTGGACGGTCGGGAAGTGCCACCCAATTTAGACCGGAACCCAGTGGGGGAGGCATCCACAGGGACCGTACCCTCCTTCCCCTACCACCAACCTCTCGGAAGGGCTTTCGGACCCACATGTTTAACGTGATCGTACTCCGCATGAACACGGCGGCAGTTTTGGCAGTGGCTGGAATCGAACCCGGGCCTACCGAGTGCAACTCCAACGCGCTAACCAATGGGCTACCGCGCCCCGGGAACATGAATGTGTGAAAATTTTCTACGAAGAATTGAAATAAAGTTTTTTTTAAAACATTTATCTATATATAGCTGAAATAAAGATAATTATTTCATGTATTCAATTAAAACTCATTTGAAAAATTTTCAAAATTAAATATGTTCGGCCTGGCGAAATAAATATATTCGGCCCCAGAAAAATTTTCAAAATAAAATATGTTTGACCTTTTTTAAAAGTCAAGTTTGAGCCCGGCCCGAAACAGCTTTCTAAAATCAACGCCATGGCCCGAGTCGAAATGATTTCGCTTGAATAACATTTTTCTATGTAGATAGTTTATCTTTTTTGACAATTTTAAAATAATTTTAAATAATTAAGAACCACTTTTTCAAAATGGTTCAAAATATTAAGACATCGAAATTAGGACCACATCTACAAAATATTAAAATATCGAAATTGTTGCCACTATTTTTCAAAAACTAAGAACCTATCCAAAATCCAATTGTCCATTCCTATATGGTTTTCAAAGGACTACAAATAACCTAATATTATTTATAGCTACCACTTTTTGTTTTCGAGAAATAAGCATTTATAAACTTAAACAAGAAAGGTCAATCATGCATAAAGCATTGATTATGAAACACTTTCCAACTTCAATGCAATTTTATATAAACATCTCAAATGCGATACATTCCTCGGTAATATTTTTAAAATTATCACAATACTACATTAATTTATTATATTTGAAAACTTCATCGAAGAAAATGAACTTCATTCAAATGACGGCATTGAAATATAAATTGCCTGGTTTAAACATCTCTAAAATGCGATACATTCCTCGGTAAATTTTAATTATCATAATATTTCAATAATTTATTATATTTGAAAACTTCATCGAAAACAAATGAACTTTATTCAAATGACGTCATCAAAATACAAATCGCCTCTCTATAAAGGCAGCATTTCATTCATAAACATTTTTCCAACCGTTTCATTCATTACAATACTATAATGATTTATTTTATTTAGAAATTTGAAAAATTGTTATCTACCTTATTTATTTTAAAATATGAAACCTCTCTTATATATAAAATAATAAAACCCTTGGAAAGATATGTATTATATAATATATCTCGTGTCTCTTTCTGGAGGATATAGCGAGAGTCAGAATTTAATTGAATTTGTTTTTCTCCCTATATTAAATAATTTTTATTTAAAAAACTACCTAACATATTTTACTGAAATTTTTTTTTGTCTATTTTATGAAATAATTTGAATATTTTCTAAAATTTTCGAAGCAATTTGTGAATTTTAAAGTCGATTAAAAAATGTTTGAAAAATTAGTTCCTGTAGGGTTAAATGTATTTCATTTTTTCAACCTGGGTTCAATCCAAAACTAATTGGATGATATTATTCATTTATATTCCCATAGGTCCTACAGACTGTTTGAAAAACATACTAAAATTTCATTTTGATAAAGTCATTTTTACGGCAATTATCGTGCTAACGGACAGACAGACAGACAGAGTGAACAAAGTCATAAACACTTTTTAACTATGTTGTAAAGTGTTAAAAACAGGATATTATCAATCTTTTTAAACTTGATAAGAAGATTCCTCGAAAATTGCATTAGATTTATAAAAACACATTAACGCGCTTAAACACGCCTTTTCTCGTGGGGCGCGGTAGTCCAGTGATTAGTGCTCGGATTGCACTCGGTAGGCTTCGGTTCGATTCCCTCCGCTGCCAAAACTGCCGTCGTGTTCACGCTGAGTACGATCACGTTAAAAATTTGGGTCCGTAAGCCCTTCCGAGAGGTTGGTGGTAGGGGAAGGAGGGTACGGTCCCTGTGGATGCCTCCCCCCACTGGGTTCCGTTCTAAATTGAGTGACTCTTCACGGTCGTCTAAACCGGTACCTTACACCTTTCTGGTAGGTCGGACCGTCTGGTTCTCAACAACAACGCCTTTTCTCGTTGCGCTGAATCACCTTTAGGATTGAAGAAAATGCAAGGAGGTAAAAATCGGGATTATGTTTATAGTTATCCGATTCAAATGATTTTTTTACAATGCTTTTAATGGCAAATAATTGTATTTTTAAAAATATGAATCATACCTTTAAAATTCAAGGAATAAGAAAACTTCTCAATTTAAATCACTTTATGTGTTTCGTCTGCTGCACTTTCGTGAAATAAATGCCGAAAAGTAAAATTAGATAATTAAATACTATCTCCGAATATTTTAGTGCTATAGAAGAGATTTGTCAAGCGAATTCTTATAAAATAATTGCTCGTTTAAAAAAATCAAACTGATATCTGTAAAATTCTGGAACTTAGAATTTTTGATTTCATCACCCACATTGTGTCGCGCTAATTGTCTATAAACATCTGCCATTCTGCAAACAATAGTCTGCTGGAATAAATGGATTTAGAAACAACGAAATTTCGACTTTAAATATTCATAACTTTTAAACTAATTGAATTAAAAAAAAAAAAAAATCTCGGCAAGGTGCATATTTGCATAAGCTGATATGCCAAATCTTCGAAGCTGTTGAAGCTTGAATTCTTTTCTACGCGTTACACACACACAGAAACAGAAATCCTTTTGAAAAATACTAAATATGTAATAATAATACAACATTTACTCGGCCGTTCGATATTAAATTGTATATAAATTAAAATGTTGCAGTAAAATGTTAACTACGTCAAAATGTTTTTATAAACCTTTTATTAATAGAGAAAAATATGTTAAATAGTTGAGCTTCCAATAAATCAAAATTTTCATTAGTTATAATTTTACCGTTGTACATTTTGTAGACACATTTTATATATTATTTTTTATTACTAAATAATCATTAATTTATTTATAATTACTATTATTTTATTTTTAAATTAAAATATTTCTTTCTCGTGCAAATAAAAATCCCCCAAAATATTATTTAAAATTAAACAGAGTTATTTCAAAATAATATACCAACATTGATAGTTGCGAAATATTATATTCAGATTTTTGTGGTCATCATTTGGTATTTATATAGTCACAACCTCTCTACTAGATTTGCCCCTATAAGTAGGAAACATAAAAGTAATGAAATGATCCTACATATTCAATATCGATGAAGAAGCCAGTAAAATAGATCAAAATAATGAATAACATAATTTTTTTGTTTTTGAAAGTCAGCTGTCCATAAAATATGGTGATGCTTTATATTACTTCATTCATTTCTGATTCTATTTGCACCACTTAATATGCACTCGTTTCCAGTAATAATTTACTTATACTAAAAATTTTGGTGTTCAATTAAAAAAAAATAATTTTTATATTTTGTGGACTTCCCATCTCTGCAATTGGTTCATTTAATCTTACGGTCTTTCGAAATATTTATTTCTCGAAGACTTTGATCGAAGTTGAAATTTTTTTATAAACCAGCAAACTTTCGCGCACTTCGGACACTAAACTCATGTAAGTACACCATGAGAAACAGGAACCGGCATGAGAAACAGGAGCATGCATGAGAAACAGGAACCGGCGGACATCAACTGCCACCGATCCTCCCACCCACTTCTAATATCCACAGTCACATACCAGTAATACACACCCTTATTCAATATTATTATCTCTTATAGGATAATATCTCCCTATAAAGACATACAAACTATACCGACTCCTAACATAACGCAATGAAGTTACGTTCCCCTATAACCTTAGCAAATCAATTTATCAAGCTTAATACCTCAAACTTTTCATCTTAAGTTTTTAATTGGTCTAGCCATACCACAGAAGAAAATAGTCTAACTCTCTCTAACTTTATGGATCATATAATTCAGCTCCAACCAATCTATCTATAAACAAAGATTGTATAATTGCATCGTTTACAACGTGATTTTGAAGATAAAGCAGAAAATAAGTCTCTCTAAGTCCATGGCTTAGATATTCATATTCTGAATTTTTAAATAGGGATGACCTCACAAAATTAACTTTCCTAGTCAGCTGAATCATGGAGATGGTTTCGCCTCTAACTTCATGAGTTGAATACAGTTTTCCTGTTATTTCTTCAAGCATTAAGTTCTCATAACCATGCAATTGCATCATGTTGTGGCAACATCTTCGACCTGAGATTATAAACAAAAATAGCAAAAAAGGCCAAACTTTGAGAGGCTATCTTCCCAGATCCAAGGGTTAATTTTAAAAACGACTTTCAGATTTAAATTCAGCATGGTAAAATCAGCAAACAGAAGTTTTTTAGCCTTCGAAATTGTATTTGGTGCTCTGACATGATGACACTGCGCTTTTAAAAAGGTGATTAAAAATTCGTTCAAATCAGTGGTGAAAAAGCATTGAAGCTATACACACAAAAAATTATATGCACCCATAAGAAATTGAGCCAACAGCCACGAAGATCGGCATGTATGTGTCGTTTGAGAAAATATGCAAATGATTAGAATTTGGGATCAGTTAGAAACGTTTTATTAAGAAATGGTGACAACAAGAAGCTGATATTTTATTAAGTGGTTACCGACTATACAAGTCGATATTCGGTGCGGCATAGGGTCAGTTAGGTTGCTTATATCCCTCTGCGGAAGATTCTGCCACAAATGTTGAAACCGATCAGCTAATTCAGTGGTATTCAGAGGAGGCTGCAATTGCTGTCACAGCATGTCCCATACGTTCTCTATTGGTGATAGGTCTGGAGATCTGAATGGCAATAGGAGGGTATTAAATCCTTGAAGACATTGTTGAGAAAGTTGTGCAGTATATGTTCGAGCTTTGTTTTGTTGTTAAATGGAACTTGGGCGACTTGACAGGATAGGCAGAGCAATTGGCGGCAGAATATCGTCAACGTAAAAGCGAGTCTTCAGATTGGATTGCAACAACTAGAGGAGATCTTTACACTTTCGACCCAGACCGTATGACATACACCAAAGTGTAAGGTATCTGTGGCCGGGATATTCCCATATCCATATCTATGGCCGGGATATTCCCATTTAATTTAGACTAGAATCTAGTGGGGACACAACTACAGCTACCGTACCATCCTCCTACCACCAACTTCTTGTAACCCACATATTTAGGTCTTAGATAAAAGTCCGCTATACTACATAAAGAATTGTATTTTCAAACGCGGATGATTTTCGTCAACTCCGAAAGGAACCGCGGCCCAACAATGTTAAAGTGTAATATGCACTCACTCCAGTTGTATTCAATAGCTCACTGTTTTTCGAAGTTTTTTGGTCTCGGAACCCCAAAATGAGAAAAAGTCCAATGTGGTCCAAACTGTACATCAAAATTCTTTAATTTTCCGTAAATTTACACGAAACTATAACACACGTTGAAAAACGCTGTATAACTCAATGTTAGTTTCAAACCAAATTTAGAAGCATGCGATCAACAAACCTGAAAAAAAAAAATAAAGAAAATAAACGATCCTTTCTCTAGGAGAGTGCTCAGGCATGTGTAATCTACCGGGGAGAAACCGCAGTCCTATGCATCTCATTAAGGGAGATGCATTTGTTGCTTTGATGCGTTTTCTTAAAAAAAAATGTAGTAATTAAAAAAAAAATTGTTAGACTGCGAAGATAAACACAACTTTCTGTAGAATTCAATCTGTAGAATTAAGCTAATCTTCCTGTTTTGGATGCTGTAAAGTAAGTATCATATAAACTAAAAAATGCAATTTCGATGTATTTAAGAATATGTGTATGACCACATGCAAGTAGGTTTTCTGGTGGATCATTTGGAATTTTTTTTTTTAAGTCCGTGTCTAGACGATTTTTTTAAAACAAATATCGAGGAAATGAAACAACGTCATCCCTTATGAGCACTACAAATCATATCATATTAATTTCCTTTGAACAATGTATGTACGCTATCATGCACATCCCGTGTCTTACAAAGATAATTTTTGGCCTAGAAACGCGTGTTTTTCTCCCTTTTTGAGGAAATTATTTGGAAATGTGCAATGTGCATTCGAAAATTAGAAAATAAGTTTTAATTATTTACAAAAACCCATTAAAAGACCAAATTTAGCTAAAAAAAAAAAAATACATGTTCCGAAATTTACATAACCAATTCTTGGCATAGAAACTCGCGACGTTTTAAGTGCTAGGCAATCATCTGGGAATGTGTCAAGTGCATTCGAAAAAAAAATCCCAAAGCATACGAAATTTAATACTTTTTCAAATATATTTAACATTCTGCTAATCCTTGCCCTAGAAACTTGCCTTGTTTCAAATGATAGCTAAAAATTTGGGCATTTGCATAACACATCCGATAATTAAATAACAAATGTAAAATTATTTATAAAACAAAACCCTCAAAACCAAAAATTTGGTTTTGAGACTTTTTTCTTTTTATAAATTGAGGTATGATTTGGATATATACACAAAACATTCGAAAATTAAAACAAATAATTGCCGTTTAGACTTTGAACTGGACAAATGTCACTAGAACAGCAATGCACTCGTTCAAAACCAAAAGTTAACTCACTTGTTTGTGAAGTCGGAAATTTTCAATACTAGTCGGAAAAATTTCCTTCACACCCCCCCAGCCAAGATTGCCCACTTACGTCCCTGCATTCAAGGTTTCAAACGTAGGTATCAAGGTAGTCGATATTGTATGTATCATTCATGGATTTGATCCCTGGCAAAGTACTATGGGCGGCTATGCTTATAGTATCAACAACGGGACAGAACCTAACAGAGGTGGATCCTTCTATTTTTCTCCCAAGGGTAAACAAGATGTATGGGGGTGCAAAAAGTCTTTCCAAATCTTACAAAAGTCTCCACGATATAGGAAATTGAAACTTTAAACACCTGCTATCATGGGCGCCCATAGGGGATCGCAAGGGTGCAGTTTCTCTCCCTGGACATTCAAGTTCACAAATGTAGTTATCTAGTCGATATTGTAGTCTCATCCTTGAGTTTGCAACCTCCGGAAAAGTCGAAGTTGCATGGGCGCTCATAGGAGAGGGTAAAGGGGCACTTACTCTTCTCTGGACTTTTAAGGTCACATATCTAGACTAGTCAATATTGTACGTCAGTAGTATATATATGTACGTATGAGCACACCTATATATTTAATACTAAAAACTATATTTTATAGCTTATTTTTATCTTTTTTATATATAAAAAAAAGGTATCGATCCATATTAATATTAAAAACATGATTTTATATCAAAATAAGGCCTTTTTAACATTTAGACTAAATTTTAACTTTTTTTTTAGATAAATGCGTGAAAATGATCAAAAGAGCCCCATTATGGGGCATATTTATGAGGGGACCGTTACTCCCCCCATATATAGGTCGGTGAAAAGGATTAAATCTAAAAAGATATTAAAAAATATAATGCCATTTTAAATGGCGTCAAAAAAATCAAAGATAGGCCGCTCCATTTTGGAGCTCCCTCATACATAGGTAAATTACGGTGAAAGGATTAAATAAATCCTCTAAGCTTTAAAATAAATGTGGGGACCATAAGCCCCCCCATAAAAAACAAAAGATAGGTATTTTTTAAAAAAAAATAACAAAATGGCTCATCTGACCCTAAGGTGATCTGGAACTCTGATTCCACAGCTGTTTTAGAATTCTAGAACCAGAGTTCCAGATCACCCTTCAGATCAGGACCAGCCAAGGACAATACAAACATATAACATACAGGACAGAATCCACAAGATTCAACCCACCACTTATTATATTTCGATGAGTGTCTGTCTCTATAGGATCTTCGACAAGAGACGACTGACGTCATTTTATGGCATTAAATCATCTACCCGAATTGATTACCAACCCGGGCGAGATTTGAACCGGGGGCCTATAGCATGCTAGCCCCGCGCGTTCCGTATTTGCCAAAGGTACCAATAAAATGAAGAACTATTCATAAATATAACCTTTACATTTGAAAACAACTTAAACAATTTGAAAAAACAGTCATATTTCAAGCAGAATACTTTTAAAAGAGTCTATGTTATTCCTCAATATGTTGAAAGAGATAATAATTATGAAAAAAATAATATGATATTTGATCATATAGATATGGCAGAATGCTGGTTGATGATTAATAATAAACAAGTTCCTCTTATGCGTTATAAAACAAATTTTGCCAATAAAGATTATATTCGAGTGTATGAAGCTCTTTTACATGAAGGACTTTACGATAATAATACAGAAACAGGACCTTTGATAAATAAGGAGAATTTTGGTAAACTGTATCCTATTTTTCCTTTTGACTCATCAAATCATGAAAACTATACCGATTTAAATAATTTAGATATTGAATTTAATTGGATAACGAATAGTCAAAAGGAATATAAGTTTTATTTTATTTTTAAAGAAAGAAAGAGATGTTTTATAAATTTAAAAAATAAAACTATAACAATGGTTAAGAGTTTAAAATCTTAAAATTAAATAAATGAGTGCTTATTATCCACCTTATGATGATCAAATGAAAGAAGGACCTATTGGACCTCCTGGTATAGGTTTTAAATTAATGAATGATGGAAATTATGATATGGAAAATAGAATTTTAAAAAATTGTGAAAATCCTATAGATGATTTAGATTTAACCACTAAAAGTTTTGTTTTGAATAAAATAGAGAATAATCATCATGAATTGAGAGATCATATAGAAACTAAATATGATGAGAGTTTTTTATCCTTTACTGTAGAAACAGGCAAGAGAATAAAAGAATTAGATGAAACAACTTTACATTCTTCAGAAGGAAAAGCTTTTGATGCAAAAGGAAAAAGAATAGGAAATGTAGCAGATCCTAAAGATGAAAAAAATGTTGTGAATAAAAGATATTTTGAAAAAAATTCGTTAATATTACAGAATGATAAATTTGATGCAAAAAATAAAATAATTACGAATGTTTCTGAACCTGAAAATGATAACGATGCTGTCAATAAAATATATTTAGATAATAGAGATATCTGGGTTACTATACTAGATGATTTTCATACAGATGGGGATTATAAAAAAGTAAATTTCAACATGATGAGCTCAAAATTACTGGATCAAGAGATGCGATTATCTACAGATATGTATATGAAAATTTCCATATATATAGATATATATGATACAGTAGAAAGTAAATATATATATGATAAAAGTCCACTGATATCTCTGGAAATCAATGGTAAGGAAATTTTAAATGTTAATAGAGATGTAGTAACCTGTTTTGCTTATGGTAAACGTGATGATATCATCACATTAAAGATAAAATGTGATGGTAACGCTTTAAAACCTTATATGCATATTGAAAAAATTTCTTTCTAATAAATGGATATTGATTGGAATGAATTTTCCAGAAAAAATTTATCTGAAGATGTAATTAGAAATCTTATTAGTCATGTAAATTGGGATTTAGTTTTACAATATTCAACACTGTCTGAATCTTTTATTGAAGAATTTGCTCAACCTGATGATTGGCCTAAAATTTCTAGATATCAAAAATTATCAGAAGATTTTATTGAAAAATGTAAAGATAAAGTAGATTGGGTAAACATATCTCAATATCAAACTTTAAGTAACGAATTTATCGTAAAATTTTCTGATAATTTAGATTTATATAAAGTATCAATATTTCAAAATCTTACAGAAGATACTATGAGAGAATTAAAAGATGATTTAAATTGGTTGTATATAACTAGATATCAAACATTTAGTGAAAATTTTATAGAAGAATTTATGCATAAATTAGATTTTTGTTATTTGATTAAATATAAATTTGAGCTATTACCTGATCACTTTTTTAATGTTTATTGGAAAAAAGTACAAGCTATACAGATGAGTGAATTAAATAAAAAGTTTGGTCATAATGAAATAGAACCTTACCAAGAGAAAATTTTTGAAGAGATATATGAAGTTAAATCAGTCTTGAGAGAGAGTGTTTATCTTTTGAGACAATTAACTAACAAAGAGGATAAATAAATATTTAATAAAAATGTTTCTATATAAATGGATTTTGTATATAATAATGGTATGGAAAAAAAAACTATGTCTTTCTTAAATATAGAGAATCCTACTGAAGTGAAATCTATTTTTATATATAATTGTTCTCTTGAAGGAATAGAAAATTTAACTAATTTAAAAGAATTATATTGTGGAGGAAATAAATTAACATCTCTTGAAGGTATAAAAAATTTAACTAATTTAGAAACATTATATTGTAGCGAAAATGATATTACATCTCTTGAAGGTATAAAAAATTTAACTAATTTAAAAAAAATATATTGTGATTTAAATAAATTAACATCCCTTGAAGGAATAGAAAATTTAACTAATTTAGAAACATTATATTGTAGCATAAATGATATTACATCTCTTGAAGGTATAAAAAATTTAACTAATTTAAAAGAATTATATTGTGAGGGAAATAAATTAACATCCCTTGAAGGTATAAAAAATTTAACTAATTTAAAAGAATTATATTGTGACGGAAATAAATTAAAATCCCTTGAAGGAATAGAAAATTTAACTAATTTAGAAACATTAAATTGTAGTACATCTCTAAATGAATTAATATTTTTACCTAGAATAAATGAGTATGATGAAGAACCCATGAGAAGAAATAATGTAGGATTTCCAGTCTTAAAAAATGTTTACTAATAAATGGAAGAGTTCAATAGTGGTCAAACATATGTATTAGATGATTTATATCCTGGTGATCTGATATCATTGAAAAAAAAATTAAAAATATGATTGCAGGTACAACAATCGTAGAAGATGAAGACCTTTCGAATAAACATGGACAACTTTCTAATAGATCGATAAATAAAATCAATAAAGGAAGATATATATTTTTATATTTAGGTGATAACATATTAGAGAAAGCTTAATAGAGTTAAAAAATAATCTATATAATAAAAGGCAATGTCTGTGTGTCTGTGTGTCTGTCTTATACACTATACGTTTCGCGACCGCGCGTCGGAGAGCTACGAAATTTGGCAATCGGAGACCCGGGGGGGAGGGAAGGGGACACGTGAAAACCGATTTTTAAAATTTTAATTATTTTTTTATTTATTTAATGTTTTATGCGATTTCGACCGTTTTTTGCCCTTTTTTCTCCACGATCCAGACATCGTAGAAAAAAACAAATTACACCATCGGAAAGAGCAGAGAATTTCGAGTAAAAATATATCAATTTCAAATCTGAATTTCGATTTCTAATATTTTTTAAAGATTTTAAAACAAAACTCACTTTTGGCTCAAAAAATCAATTTTTGGTTTTTAAATTCTCGCATCGTGAAAAGTACTCATAATTTCGACTAATAATTTACATTTTTAGAAAGCTGAAATATCTGGCATTCTTACAAGTCTAATGTGGTCCAGAAATAATGAAAATTGCCTTCAGGATGGCAATTTTAAAGACGCCATGATTTTAAATTTCTCGGCGTTCCGTTCGTTTCTCCCCCGCTGAAGCAGGGAAGGTGGTGGGTGGGGACGTCAAGGTGGAGGTGACGTCACGGTTCTGAATAGAGCGCCTTTGCTCTATATAAATTATTATATTTATATTTTAAATGATGGGACGATCTGGATTTTTTAAATGTATATTTTAACTTTTGGATATTTTAAATGGATATTTTAATTTTATGGATATTTTAAATGATAGAACAATGAAACAATGGAATGAGGATGATGGAATTAAGCATATGGTCATTTTAAATTGCAAATTAGCGCGCGGGAAGTTAGCGGTAGGCCCGGGTTCGATTCCCGCCACTGCCAAAACTGCCGCCGTGTTTACGTGGAATACGATCACGTTAAATATGTGGGTCCGTAAGTCCTTCCGAGAGGTTGGTGGTAGGGGAAGGAGGATACGGCCCCTGTGGATGCCTCCCCCACTGGGTTCCCGTCTAAATTGGGTGAATATGTAGAAAGTTATGGAGATTGTCGCGGAGGGCGCGGCAGCCCAGTGGTTAGCGCGCGGGAATTGCACTCAGTAGGCCCGGGTTCGATTCCCGCCACTGCCAAAACTTACGCCACGTTCACGCAGAGTACGATCACGTTAAACATGTGGGTTCGTGAGTCCTTCCGAGAGGTTGGTGGTAGGGGAAGGAGGGTACGGTCTAAATTGGGTGAATAAAAAGAAAGTTATGGAGATTGTCGCGGAGGGCGAAGTAGCCCAGTGGTTAGCGCGCGGGAATTGCACGCGGTAGGCCCGGGTTCGATTTCCGCCACTGACATGGAGTACGATCACGTTAAACATATGGGTGCGTATGTTTTTCCGAGAGGTTGGTGGTAGGGGAAGGAGGGTACGTTCCCTGTGGATGCCTCCCCCACTGGGTTCCGGTCTAAATTGGGTGGCACATCCGGGCCGTCCAACCAGTTACCAGGCCCGGGTTCGATTCCCAAAATTGCCGCCGTGTTTACGCGGAGTACGAGCACGTTAAACATGTGGGTCCGTGAGTCCTTCCGAGAAGTTGGTGGTAGGGGAAGGAGGGTACGGTCTAAATTGGATGAATAAAAAGAAAGTTATGGAGATTGTCGCGTAGGGCAAAGTAGCCCAATGGTTAGCGCGCGGAAATTGCACTCGGTAGGCCCGGGTTCGATTCCCAAAATTGCCGCCGTGTTTACGCGGAGTACGATCACGTTAAACATGTGGGTCTGTAAGTCCTTCCGAGAGGTTGGTGGTAGGGGAAGAAGGGTACGGTCCCTGTGGATGCTTCTCCCACTTGGTTCCGGTCTAAATTGGGTGAATAAAAAATAAGTTATGAAGAATATCGCGGAGGGTGAAGTACCCCAGTGGTTAGTGCGCGGGATTTGCACTTGGTAGGCCCGGGTTCGATTCCCAAAATTGCCGAATAAAAATAAAGTTATGGAGATTGTCGCGGATGGCACGGTAGCCCAGTGGTTAGCGCGCGGAAATTTCACTCGGTAGGCCCGGGTTCGATTCCCGCCATTGCCAAAACTGCAGCCGTGTTCACGCGGAGTACGATCACGTTAAACGTGTGGGACTGCAAGTCCTTCCGAGAGGTTTGTGGTAGGGGAAGGAGGGTACGGTCTCTTTGGATGCCTCCCCCATTGGGTTCCGGTCTAAATTGTGTGGCACTTCCTGGCCTTCCAAGCAGTTACCTTACACCTTTCTGGTAGGTCGCGCCAACGAGTTTGCCACGGTCAGAATTTTCAAGGGTAGCGAACAGGCTGGTCGCCAAAGGCGGCTAGTTCTAAATAAATGGATCTTTATAAGATTAAAAAATCTCTAGAAAAGAAAGGAATTAGTGTAATAGCAAGATTTATAGAATCAAACGGTGATACTGGAACAGCATTTTTAAGTAATTATAATGATAAAGATCTTAAAAAATTTAGTAAGAATATTAAGTCATATTATAATTTTGGTGGAGAGAAAAAATTTAGTAAAGATTGTATACAACTTACTTTTATTGAAAAAAAGTGATTATATTTTATATGATTTTCCAAGTATGGAAATATGCTTTTTTTTTTTTTTTAAACATCTTCTTCTAAAAAAAATTTATATCATAACTTCAATATTATTAATACTATCAAGATTTTATGATCTCTATAAAACGCGTCCATAATTTACGGACGCGTTTCGTCATCAATATATTTTAGGATTATTTTAAAGCTTAGAGGATTTATTTAATCCTTTCACCGTAATTTACCTATGTATGAGGGAGCTCCAAAATGGAGCGGCCTATCTTTGATTTTTTTGACGCCATTTAAAATGGCATTATATTTTTTAATATCTTTTTAGATTTAATCCTTTTCACCGACCTATATATGGGGGGAGTAACGGTCCCCTCATAAATATGCCCCATAATGGGGCTCTTTTGATCATTTTCACGCATTTATCTAAAAAAAAAGTTAAAATTTAGTCTAAATGTTAAAAAGGCCTTATTTTGATATAAAATCATGTTTTTAATATTAATATGGATCGATACCTTTTTTTTATATATAAAAAAGATAAAAATAAGCTATAAAATATAGTTTTTAGTATTAAATATATAGGTGTGCTCATACGTACATATATATACTACTTACGTCTCATACTTGAGTTTGTCGCCGCTGGAATTAGTCTATGGGTGTCCTTGCAATGGGCTCCCATAAGGGAACACAAAAGGAAATTTGCCCTCTCGTGGATATTTAAAGTTGCAAATGTAACTAGTCGAACGCCTTATCCTTGAGTTTGTTGCCGATAGAATTAGTTCTATGAGTGTCCTTACTATGGGCTCTCATAAGGGAACGCAAAGGGAAACTTGCTCTACCGTGGACGTTTAAGGTTACAAATGTAGATTACTTACAAGTCGATGTGGAACGCCTTATCCTTGAGGTTGTCTCCGTTGGAATTAGTTCTATGGGCGTCCTTGCCATGGGCTCCCATAATAGAACAGAAGGGAAACTTGCCCTCCCATGAACGTTTAAGGTTACAAATGTAGTCTACAAGCTAGTAGATATTGAACTCCTCATCCTTGAGTTTGCCCTATTGGAAAATGTTATATGGGCGCCCATAGTGGAGGGTAAGGAGGACACTTGCCCCCCCCCCCCCCCATAGACGACTCATTAGACATGTTAGCTAGTCGATATTGAACGCCTCAACCTTCAGTTTGTACCCCATGAAAAAAGGTCTATGGGCGCCCACATTAGATGGCAAGGGGTGCACTTGCTCTCCCCTGAGACATTCAAGATCACAAATGTAGATTTGAAGCTAGTCGATATTGTAGGTATCATATAGTTTACACCCCTAGAAATATTCTATTTGCGCTTTGCCATGAGCGCCCTAGAGGAACTCAAGGGGGGGGGGGGGCTCACCCTCCCCTCCCAGGATGTTCAAAGTCACAAATGTAGACATTAATCTAGTCGATTTTTTACGTCTCGTTCATTAGTTTGACCACCCCAGTTTTCAAGGTCGACCCCCTCCTGCAATTACCACACTATGTTTTTGACATTCTCTCATCCATGTACTATCAGGTTAATTGCAAAATGTTCCTCCTAATTCTAATTTTTCACAGAATACATCTACATATAGAACTTCATAGTTATACGTGATCGAGACTTCGGCACCTTTAAGTTCTGTCCCGAGGTCAGTAGTATAAGCAGAGAATTCTTGCAATGGGCACCCAAGGTATTTAGAAAGAAGGTGGTTCCCGCTCCGTGACGTCATATCGGGACTGAAGGGAATTTCTTCAGAACTTTCTATGTGTTTTTGAATGCTAGTGCGTTAAAATGATTGCAAATTTCAATTATTATTGAAAATGACGTTATATTCTAACAGATTTATGAATAATTTTAGCCTATGTTTTAATGAATTATCATGAACTTGCATGTTTAAGATACAATAAACGCGATTGCTCTATTTGGAAATGATAGGACAAAAATAATGAATTCAAAACAAACTTAAATAGAAAACCCTTCTCCGTAATTGGAATTGATTGAACAATAATTAGACGTTTTAAGAGAAGAAAACGGTATTACCGTGTATTTCTTATTTTCAATCAAGTACAGGGCTTAATAGTTAATACTAAAATAATGTATTAAATATATAAATTTCTGCTGTCACTTTTTGATTTTACAGGGATCACATTCTATTAGAACATAACAATATCACCTCACTAGCTTAATGAAAAGCACGTTATGCAGCTCGTTTTAACTTTTGTTATACGGCTAATTTTAACTTTCGTCTGATATTAATTTTATAACTAATCTGTCATACAAATACCTGGTTTGAGTGCTTTTATAAATTACACCTAATATGAGGACAAAATTTTCTAGCATACCATTTAATAACAAGAAAATTTGTGATTAATTAGTAAAATGAATCCCATCGTATATTGCATTACAATAAAAGTTTTATTACTTTCCTTATATACATAGTATAATGTATAAGGAAAGTAATGTCATGGGGTCGAAAATTCGAATTCGAGTTTTCGACAGGAGAGCACGTTTCAAGCATCCCTGATGACGAATCGAACATTTTTGAGGTGATGTCTGTGTGTGTGCGTGTGTACGTCAGTGAGTCTGTGGAGACGATATCTCACGAACAAATGGAGTGATTCGAATGAAATTGGGTACAAAAATTCCAATCCATGAATACCGGAAGCCTATTGTTTTTAAAAACAATCGAATGTTCAGAAGCCCCTTAAATTATCGAGTGAAATTTTGAAAAAAATCATAAAATCAAAACCTTTAATAAAGTTACGCAAATAGACATTTCTTATGTGACTTTTCCTTAGAAAACGATTGACATAGACTTTAGAACCCTAGTATGAACCGTTCTCGAGATATTGCACGTTTTTCAAATAAAATTATCAAAAAATCCCATAAATTGAAAAAGAAATATTAACTGTTGAGAAACATGTTCACTTTTCATATGTAATATCATGCAATAAATTGGGTGACATCATTCTCGTGGATCTAGCTCATTCCATTCATGAGAAAAGATACTTTCAGTAATACTTTTGTTAAATGTTGCCAAATTAACGAAAATCTCGCCCACTGAATAAAAATGACGCTAAATCAATGAAAATGACGACTCATTGACATAAATTCAATATCTTGGAAAGAATATAAGTATCTACTATAAGAATAACCTATTTTTTTTTTTTTGCTGTAAAAGTAGTCAATTCATTGCATTATATAAGGTGTGTGCTGCCCACATCAAATTTTATTTTTGTATTTATGATTGGCTTTCTCTTTTAGAAATCTAGTTTTTAAAAAGTGATGTTACTACATTTTTAACATGTATAATTTTAATTTATATTTGCAATTAATTCATTATTACTTTCCTTATATACATAATGTATAAGGAAAGTATTGTGGCGGGGTCGAAAATTCGAATTCGAGTTTTGGACGAGAGAGCACGTTTCAAGCATCCTTGATCACGAATCAAACATTTTTGAAGTGATGTCTGTGTGTGAAAGTATGTGTGTGTGTGTCAGTGAGTCTGTGGAGACGATAACTGACGAACGAATGGACCGATTCGAACGAAATTTGGTACAAAAATCACAATCCGTAAACACTGGAAGCCTATTGTTTTTATACGCAATCGAATATTCAGAACCCCCCCCCCCCTAAATTTTCGAGTGAAATTTTGAAAGAATCGTTAAAAAATCAAAATAATCAAAATAAACCGCTAATAAAGTTACGCAAATAGACATTTCTTATGTAATTTTTCATTAGAAAACGATTGACATAAATTTTAGAAAGCTAACATGAACCGTTCTCGAGATATTGCACATTTTTCAAAAAAATTATCAAAAAGTTATATAAAATAAAAAAAATATATTTCCTATTGATAAACATGTTCACTTTTCATATGTAATACCATGCGATAAATTTGGTGATATTATTCTCGTGGATCTAGCTCGTTCCATTCATGAAAAAAGATACTTTGAGTAATACTTTTGTATTTGAACGCCAATAGTCATTTATCTGCTGTAAGAATAACTTATTTCTCCGTCCATAACGCTTGGCGAGATTTTGGCGACGAATTGGACGGAATGTCGCCAACTTGGCTACATTTTTAATTGTTGCCAAATTAACAAAAATCTCGTCAAATTGATAAAAATGACGCTCAATCCATGAAAATGACGACTGATTGACGAAAATTCAATATCTTGGAAAGAATATAAGTATCTACTGTAAGAATAACATTTTTTTTTAACTGTAAAAGTAGTAAATTCATTGCATTATATAAGGAAAGTCATGTGTTGCCCACATCAGATTTTTCCTTTATAGGTATTTATGTTTTGTTTTGTAAAATAAAATATATTCAACTATTATTACTGTAACTTTTAAAGACAACTTTTTAAAAGAGATAACTATTTAAAACAATAATTTTATTCGTTACACGAGCGTATACTAAAATGAAAATTGCCTAACTATGTTGTTGTAACTAACTGTTGTAATATTTAGATAATGCTACTGCTTATGCAGATTCTAAAACGAATTTGTTTCCGATAAATTTGTATCATTGATTTGTGGGCGCTTTAAAATTCTGCACAACCAATGGTGGAATTCTTTGAGACTGAGGATCCCAGTAACTATTTAAATCAAAAAGCATAATGTGGCAGCACACAACTTGCCCTATATAATGCAATTAATTTATCTTTTTTACAGTGAAAAAATGATGTATAAGATCCACGGCACTGGGTTTTTAATACTGGATTGTACATTTGACATTTTTGCGGATGACAGCTATTAACTTATTAACCCAATTAACTTATATTTCACACAACTCTAAATTGACAAGTATCAACATTGATGGCATCCACAATAAGCAATGAACTCTAAATATTTTAAAACTAAGAATTAATCCATTAAATTGGCGTCATTTTTGCAATTTTTACGTCAATGGCGATATTTCGCCAAATTAGGACCAAGTTCGCCAAATTTGTCACCAAGAGTCAAAAACAGACGAAGAGAAGGACATTTCTTACATACAAATGACTGCTGTTGAATTGTTATACGTTAAAATTCAAAACTATTACTCAAAATATCTTCTCTCGTGAATGGAACGAACTAGATTCCCGAGAATGATGTTAACAAATTTATCGCATATTATTACATATGTAAATTGAACAATTTCACAATAATTTATACTTTTTAATTTTATTGGATTTTTTTGATAAATTTATTTGAAACATGTGCAATATCTTTAGAACGATTCCTGCTCCAATTTTTAGAGTTTATGGCATTCGTTTTCTAATAAAAAATTATATAGGAAATGATCCTTTGTGTAACATTATTAAAAGTTCTAATTTTTAAATGATTCTTTCAAAATTTCATTCAAAAATTTATGAGTGTTCTAAACATACATTTGCGTTTAAAATCAATAGGGTTCCGGTATTCACTGATTTTAATATTTGTACCAAATTTCGTTCAAAACACTTCGTTCTTTGGAAAGATATCGCACAGCCTCACGGACACATACATACAGACATCCCCTCAAAAACGTTCGATCCGAGTTCGATTCAGGAATAATTAAAACTTGCTTTTTCGTCGAAATATCGAATTCGAATTTTCAACCCCGTCACAATACTTCCCAATGCATTATACTATGTATATAGGGAAAGTGATGACCACATCACCGTTTTTTTCCCTACCAGAATTTCATTTTTGAAAGCTAAATTAATCATGGAATGGAAAACACCTTGAATATATTGTAGTACGATTAAAAGTAATTTTTCCTTTCAGCATTTAATTATCATTTAATTCATTTTGCAACTTTGGAGCTTTAGAAACTTATTCAAGCATACATCCACTACTTTGGTTTTCTTCGTATAACTATAACAGTAGTACCGCATAATTCATCACTGCTCCATCAATATTATAACTGTTATAAAAACTAATCAATTGCTTGAAAATAATTGCAGCTTCATTAATTTTTCCAAGATATTAATATAGATTATTGCTGTACATTCAATGAAAGTGCTTAGCCTA
This sequence comes from Amaurobius ferox, assembly GCA_951213105.1. Lineage (NCBI taxonomy): Eukaryota > Metazoa > Arthropoda > Arachnida > Araneae > Amaurobiidae > Amaurobius > Amaurobius ferox. Next base: position 1,128,118 of record OX578151.1, read on the forward strand.
AGGCAATGCTAAAAAAGAACAGAATTATTTGACAATATAAAGTCTCCAATTTCCATAGAATCCTCATATCTTCCTCTCTGCTTGTGACGTCAAAAAAAGTCAAGACCCTAAAAGCGGCGTTTGATGTTTGACCACCCCTGATGGGCACCCATAGGGGAGGCCAAGGGGGAACTTATACGCTTCCATGGACATTCAATGTCTCAAATGTAGGTATAAAGGTAGTCGATATTGTACGTATTATTCTTGCGTTTGCCTCTTGGAAAAGTGCTATGAGCGTCCATGTTTATAGCATCGACAAAAGGGGCAGAACTTAACAGAGGAGGCTACTTTTATTTCTCTCTCAAGGGCAGGCAAAATGTGTGGGGCGCCAAAATTATTTCCAAACCCTACAGAAGTCTCCGCGACATAGAAAGCTGAACCTTTTACACACGTCCTGTCATTGTCTTCCGATGAGTCGGACGGCTTGGGTCTTCAACACAATGGGCGCCCATAGGAGAGGGCAAGGGTGCAGTTACTCTCCCTGGACATTCAAGGTCACAAATCTAGTTATCAAGCTAGTCGATATTGTATGTCTCATCCTTGACTTTGTAACCCCCGGAAAAGTTGAAGTTGCATGGCGTTTACTGAAATCCTGAGCAGAAAAGCTGTTGTAAGAAAGAAATCGAAGTAAACAAAAGCTCCTTATCTGACGGCCGGAGGGGATGCAGAAACGAGATAACAACGTTTGCAGAGTTATTGAGAATGGCTGTTATTTTTCTCGAGCAAAGTCTCACTTACACTCGCATGAACATTCCTATTATTTCCATAACGGTTCTCAAAAGAGCGTTTCTTTTGCCTTCTCAAGAAATAACGATTTAATTTGATCGTTTCATAAAATATTTTCTCGAAAAAGCTGTCGGAAAGGGTATTTTCTGGACGAAATCGGTAAAATATAAGAATTGCGCGACTTTATTACGAATCCCTTTAAACAGCAGACTACGACGAAGCGATTCTCGTTGGACTTCGGATTCTGCGACATCGAAAGCAGGACGGTTAATGGGCAACCCATGTTGTTTTTGTTGTTGAGACCCAGACCGTCCGACCTACCAGAAAGGGCGCAACCCATGTTGTAATATTTCAATTTTTTTTTTAACCGAAGGCTAAACAGACTACTTTTTTCCATCTCCCTTACTGGAGGCATAGAAAAATGCGATTTGTGACGGGACCAGCCCTTACTATACTGGAAAGAAAACATTATAAATATTATTAAGAAAACCTGGACTTTACAAAGTCACCTTCGTTTGGAGCCGTCCTGGAGTGTAAGTGCAGAACCCGCAGGTAGCTAGTGCCCAATAGTAGGCTAAATAATAATAAGAGATTTTCCATCTCCCGAGTATACAGAAAAAATAATTCTTTTGGATATTTGAAGAGACTACGCTTCTGTCCAAATCGTAAACGTTAGCAAGAGACAAAAAATACCCGACGTAATGCGTGGTTGTCCAAAAGATAGAATCCTCTTGAGCCATTTCGACGCACTCAATCGTGCCAAACGGGAGGACTGCTCCCAAAGACACTCGACACAGAGCATGGCACGAATGCAATCCAACAGCATATGCAGTACAATTACTTTTACCACAGCGGGTGATGTTATGTTGAGGAAGATGGTAAAATTAAAATCAAACATCGAAATGGATCTTTGTACTGAAAATAAGTTGTTTACAAAACACATCTTAACCATTTCATTTGTTAAAGTGCACTTTAAGTGACTTCACACTACTACTCAATTTTGGCGTAGTCAGTAACTAGCGTCCAGGACACATCAGTTGGTTCGCTTTATTTTTGTATATATTTTCATTTTGTTGCTACTTTATTATTTGGATAATAAATGTGTGTTTCATTAGCTATATCGAAATTTTTTAATTTAGAAAAATAAATTCCGTGTAATGCCATTTTTATTTTGCCTTGAAGTGAAGTAAGTAAATGGATAATTGACGGGTGCCTTTTGATGGCACATTATTATCTTGGGATATTTTAATTTCTACGTGGTTTACTATTTTCTGGTACAAATAAAATTTGAGGGAATTATTATTTATCAATATTTAGGTAATTAATATTTAGTCATATCGTACTAAAACGAGGGGCTGTCCATTTCTAAGAAGAAAGAAAAAAGTTCCAAATGCAGAAATGACTCACATTCTGTTTCGGAAATGTTCCGTGGGAAGTCAGAAAGAAGTGGAAAGCGACGTCTTAGCGAAGAAGAAAGACTGTTCTAAAAGAGTCAACTCCAGTGGCGAATGGACCCAATTTCGAGACAGAACCCTTCCCTAGTTACAATATATAATACAGTAAAACTAACATTATTTAATAGCATTACTATTATCCCTTGAGTATTAGAACGCAGTAAGATGCTTTTCCACGTGACCCGCGATTCGTCACTGCTCAATTCTGTGACAGGCATCTACTGCCAACGCCAAGAATGGAGGACTTGTTGGCGAGTGGAGAAAAATGAGCGTTTGCCACCGAACGAGAGCTTAAAGGGATACTTTTTGGACATTGTAATGCATTTGAACGGCTAATGGAGACTCCTGCCTCGTCTGTTATATTCTGTTTCATGTTGATCTATTATACATTCGGACGACCATTCGGGGAAGATTTACGAAAGCTTTTTTGAAACACAGATTTAAAGTGAAATCCTTCAAAATGCCAATGATTCCGGAAGGAAGTCACTTATGCGTGATATGTCTTTGAAATCAGCGCTGTCGAAATAGGGTGCAGATCGCATCGGCTTTACCGTCGGTTTGTGCTCAAACAGTTTTTTCAAAAATAGAGCACTTCGGCTAAGGAAAAGGAATGAGACGCCTTCAAGTAAATGCTGATGTTAGCTCCCATTCTGGCATATCCTCAACTGACGGAGAGCGAATATGGATGCTAGCAAAGAAGGAATAAGGGCAGTTCTCCCCCAGGAAGTAGGAGGGCAGGAACCTGTCGCCTATTTTATAAAGTCGAAGTTCGAAAGAAATGGTTGCGTAAGAAGTAAAAAACGGCTGGCAATCGTTAAATCATTCCCATCATTATCTCTCCTTCTCTACGGAAGGAGATTCCTGTTGCGGACTGTTCTGAAAATCCTTCAGATGAATGCAACGAAAGGGATCGTTTCATGTTCTCTCGGAAAAACTTTTCCTTCGAACCGAGCCGAATTCACCACCGAATCCTGGGAGTGGTGAACAAGTTTCTCGAGCCCACAAAGAACAAGCGGATGAGAGGCCAACCCGGCAAGAGACATCCCTTTTCTCACCCGAAACGAAAAAGCACTGAGCACTGTGGGATTCTCTGCACTTGAGAAACGGGGTAATATCATATTATTCTGTGATCATGTATATTCTTTGGTAATATACCGTAAGTGGGAGAGTGGCAGCCCCAAAGTGCACCGCGTACGAAAAGAGATACCTACTGAAGGGCATTTTGGAACGAGCAAGACCCTAAATAGAGTTCGTGAACACTTCTGGTGGAATGCCTTAGACTGGTGGAATGCCTTAGACCCCGTTTAAAGTCTCTGTCTCGTCGCAAAGTATGTTTTTGTATCTTTTCAACTTTCAAACGTTTTGGGGTTGAAGACCCAGACCACTCGACTGGCCCAAAGGCGTACAGCAGCTAAAAGAGTGGCCGGAACGTTTTGGTGTGGCGCACCCTCCCCTATACTGGACATCTTTGAAAATTTCGATTTTCCCGGGGCTTTAATCAAACGATTGACCCGTGTATGCAATTTCAAGTCTTTGTCTCGCTTAAAAGAATCCGTTTCTCGTTTATTCCAAAAATCGAACCCCTGAAGTGGCAACAATTTTAAAACTGAAATTTTACACTTTCTTCTTTCCGAACTGTCTATCCTTACACCCAATTTAGAGTATTTGTTTCATGGCGAAATATTTGTTCTCTATCATTTCGCCTTTCGAACGTTTTGGTGTAGAATTAATTAGTATACTGGATGGATGAGGAAATTTTGTTTATTTGGTTTTGCCGCCAGATGAGAAGATACCGTCCATAATCTTGAGAATTCATTATTTTTTCTACTCTTTGAGAAGACCGAAAATAAAATAGTTTTATTTTCGTGCCATTTCAAATAAATAATCCAACACTGAATACCTCAATTTTAGCCAGAAACAGATTTTTTCCCTTTCTTTTAAACTCGTCTGTTTCAATGTTTAAATTTGTTTATGAAAGAATGGCTTCTTTTGAACGCGTTTCGAGAAACGAAAAAGAGAGCTCTTTTTTCCCATCAGTATTAACTGTTGTTCATCTGGCCGACTCCCATCAGAAACCTGTAATAAAGATTCTGTCTCTTGGGAAAAGGGGCCATCTTGGAAGAGTGTGGCCCTAAACGTAAGAATCTTCAGTCAATCTGGATGGGTTTGTTTTCGAGTTTTGCAATAGAATTTATTTACATGCATTTGCTATAATGGGTGTCTTTTAATGCTCAGTATCTGCTGTTGTACACAGCTTGTGACATTCATAAAGTTCTGTTTGTAATCGTCATCGGAATGAATCGGACATAAACCATATACTCATTCAAATGAAATGGCTTCAGGTCCAGGAATACATAATTTCATTGCTGAGCAGAAAATAATTCTCTAACTCCATGAATGCTCTAGATCCAGTTCATTAAGTTTTAAGATATGTTTTGAATAAAGAAATTAAGCCTGCCCTTCGGCAAACCATTCATTAGGCTTTTTTTTTAGTAATAGCGGCATTTCAAAATACCTGCGCGATGCTAATAAAAATGAACCTCAACCAAAAAATCATAGAAACGGTTTTAGGGATCAGGGAAATGACATCAAATACAAATTAAGCAATCAACCCCCCAAAAATCATATAGTATTTATTTCGTTAAAAGAACACGAGCTAAAAATTAAACTCGGATTTTTTATACCCAAATCCATTTTGGGAATTCTTTTGCAAATTTGGCAAGAAGAGATTTACCCAGATGATCAATTCGTTTGAAAGGCCTTGCAAACTATTTCGATTGATGACGTCACGAAAAAAATTGTATCTCGTCTATTTTTCACTGCAATCATAGAAACCGTCCAGTTTCCTCAAGTTCATGCATCATTTATTTATATGTGCCATTTTGTCGTACTTAAGAAAATATAAAAGTTCCAATTTTTCTCTCGAATTTCAAAAAATTGTATTGAGTTTCAGATTTTTCGATAACAAAGTTTCGTGAAAATTCATTATGTGTGGCAATAAATCGGCCCCAGACAGACGGACATCACTCTAACAATAGTCGAAACATGCTCAGCAGGTCCTGAAACGTACATTGGCATCCACATCTCGAAATGTGGAAAACCACACTTTCTCTATACCTATGAGAAAGTAAAAATCGGCAGCACATGGCTTTCCCTGCAGATTCATTGGCACAAAATGACACCCGGCCTCATTTAAAATGACACGCAATTCACACTTTTAATTTAATTTGCGTTCTCATTTGGCAACTGGACATATTTTTTTAAAGGTAGCGTAGCGAAAAAACTGAAATATCTCGAGAACGGTTAGTCCTAGTGTAATGGGGGATGGTCTTATTATTTTCATCATTAAAAATGACGTATAAAGCAAGCATTTAATTAACGTAGTTTTTATTAACACTTTACAACAAAGTTGAAAAGTGTTTATGACTTTGTTCTTTCTGTCTGTCTGTCTGTCTGTCTGTCTGTCTGTCTGTCCGTTAGCACGATAACTGCCGTAAAAATGAGTTTATCAAAATGCAATTTTAGTATGTTGTTCAGACGGTCTGTAGGACCTATGGGAATATAAATAAATAATATCATCCAATTAGTTTTTTATTGAACCCGGGTTGAAAAAATGAAATACATTGAACCCTATGGGACCTAATTTTTCAAACATTTTTTAAGTAAATTTAAAATTCACGAATTGCTTCGAAATTTTTAGGAAATATTCACATTATCCCATAGAATATATAAAAAAAAATTCAGTAAAATATGTTAAGTAGTTTTTTAATTAAAAAAATTATTTAATATAGGGAAAAAAACAAATTCAATTAAATTCTGAATTTGGGATATCTTCCAGAAAGAAAAGAGAGAGATATTATATAATAAATATCTCTCCATTTGTTTAAACGTTTTGCATATGGGAGTGGCTTCATATTTTAAGATAAATTTGGTAGATAACAATTTTTCATTTTTTTTAAATTTTATATAACTCTTCATGATAAATTTAATTGATGGCGTTTTAAATGCACTTTCCTACGTCCAAGAGAGTTAAAATTTGGTACACAGCTTAAATTTGTTGAACATTTTATTCGACAAAAATTTGATGGATCTTTAAATATAGATTATACATTTTTTTCGAAATGGCCTGAAAATTATCCCCGTTCACTTCTATAAATCATTGGTGTAATATTGTTAAAAATTCTGATGTGGACAGCACATGTCTTTCTCTGCAGACTCATATTCGTTCTCTTTATTTATTCAATGATAATTTGAGTTTATCTGCACAACATAAGTATTTTAAATGACATTGAATTTACACGTTAAACTTAAATTTGGTTCTCATTGGATAGCTGGACTTATTGTCAAAGGTGGCGTAGCGAAAACGCGAAAAAACTAGAATATCTCAAGAACGGCTAGTCCTAGAGTAATGGGGTTAGTCTTATTCTTTTTGTTGTCAAAAATCACATATAAAATAGGAATTTAATTGATATAATTGAGCACACGTAGTCTTTTATTTTTATATATAACGATTTTTGCTGGCCATTTCGCAAAAATAGCCCGTTCCTTTTTCCCGAATCGTAGTAGAATAACCTACAAATAATTTATATACAAAATTTTGTTAAATTTGGTATATAAATCACTTGTAGGTTATTGAAATATTATACTCCAAATTTTGTTAAATTTGGTTCATTAGTTTTTAGCTAGAGTGGATAAAGGCAATTTCTGCGGCCATTTCGCAAAGAAGGCAGATTCTTTTATTACGAATCGTACTATAATCTAATGAACATCAGGATTTCCCACAAAAAACATACCTACCAAATTGTATGAAATTCGGTCCATTAGTTTTTCAATTAGAGTGGATGTAATATCCACACAGACACACAGAAACATACACAGATACACCCTTACACACACAGACGTCTTCCTAAAAGTAGTTTTTTCGTGTTCTAGAAGTCCCAAAACGTGTAGATACTTTGAAAATTCGAGTTCCGATCTTCGGCACGATTCCAATACTTTGAGTACATACACATACACATATATATTATCTGTGTATTATCTGTGTATCTAAATTCCGTGCCTATGCAATTACAATAGTTGTGATTTTAAATGATCCCTAAACTTTTATTATTTCTTCAAGGAAGCCTAATTTTAACATATGCAGAATGCAAATATCTCAAGCGATTGTAAGATGAATTACATAAGAATTGCTGAATTTTTTTCACATAAAATTATTTAGCTCTGGAGTCTGGTATACAAGTTATATGAATGAAATATTCATTGATTTTGCATAAAGAATCAGATGATTTATATTTCGATACAGTTTTAAATATTTAAGTATAATAAATTACTGTAGTACTGTGATAATGTAAAAGATATTACCACTGAATGAATCACATTTTAGAAATTTTTAAATGAAATTACATTTCAGTTGGAAAGTGTTTCATAATCAATGCTTATGCATGATTGATCTTTCTTGTTTTAGATTGTGACGATATTTGCCGGCCATTTCGCAAAAAAAGGCATCCGAATCGTCCCCCAATCTAAACAGCACCAGAGTAACCCACAAGTGACTTATCTACTAAAGTTTGTAAAATTGGATCATATAGTTTTTCAGCTAGGATGGATACAAGCAATTTTTGCGGACCATTTCGCCAAAAAAGGCTTTTATCCCTAATCGCGCCCCAAACTAATCAACACCAGGGTCACACACAAGTGATTTACCGACCCAATTGTATGAAATGGGGTCTATAAGTTTTTGAGTTAGAGTGAATACATACATTGCATAGACAGACACACAGACGTCACTCTAAAAATAGTTTTTATTTTTTATTTTTTTCGTATTCTAGAGGTCCCTAAACGTGTAGATTCGTCAAAAATTCGAGTTGCGATTTTCGGTAGGATTGCAATACAATTGCAGGAAAAGTAAAAATCTGATGTGGGCAGCACACGACTTTCCCTGCAGACTGAAATTCCTTTTTTCTTTATTCCTTTAATAATTCATTAAATTGAGTTTAATTGCACAAAATACCACCCAATTTGCATTTTAAATTCAATTTTTATTTTTATTTGGTAATTGGACATTTTCCCGAAAGCGGCGTAACAAAAATGCAAGACATCTCAAATATCTTGAGAACGATTAGACCTAAAGTATAATGGAGTGTGTTAGATTCTTTTCCTAGTCAAAAATTGTGTATAAAACAAGCATTTAATGGATACATTAGAGCATGTCTTTCATTTTTTTTTTAGATTTTGGCGATTTTTGCGGGCCATTTCGTAAAATAAGGCAGGTTGTTCTTTTTCGAATCATACCAAAATCTAATCAGCACCAGAGTATCCTACAAGTAACTTATCTACCCTATTTGTGAAATTGAGTCCATTAGTATTTTAGCCATTTCGCCAAAAAAACACGGGTTCTGTTTTTCCTAATCGTACCCAAAACTAATCAGCACCAGGGTGATGCCCAAGTGAGCTACCCAATTTTAGGAAATTCGCGTTTCAGTTAGAGTGGATACATACATTTGTGAATTTTAAATTCGTTTAAAAAAGGTTTGAAAAATGAGCTCCCCTGTAGGGTTCCATGTATTTCATTTTTTCAACCCGAGTTCCATCCCAAACTCATTGGGTGATATCATTCATTTATATTCCCACAGGTCCCGCAGACCGGGCCAACGGCCGTACCGTGCTGAAAACACCGGTTCTCGTTAGATCACCGAAGTCAAGCAGCATCGGGCGCGGTTAGTACTTGGTGGGTGACCACCTCGGAACACCGCGTGCTGTTGGCCATCTCGGGTGCGGTATCCCCGTGGTTTGCGCGCTAGATTTGCACGCTACTACAAATGCCGCCGTGTTCATGCGGAGTACGATCACGTTAAACATGTGGGTCCGTAAGTCCTTCCGAGAGGTTGGTGGTAGGGGAAGGAGGGTACGGTCCCTGTGGATGCCTCCCCCACTGGGTTCCGGTCTAAATTGGGTGGCACTTCCCGGCCGTCCATACAGTTACCTTACACCTTTCTGGTAGGTCGGACGGTCTGGGTCTCAATAACAACAACAGGTCCCGCAGACCGTCTGAACAACCTACTAAAATTTCATTTTAATAAAGTCGTTTTCTACGGCAGCGATCGTGCGAACGGACAGACAGACAGGCAGAAGGAACCAAGTCATAAGCACTTTTTAACTGTGTTGTGAAGTGTTAAAATTGAAACAGTGATGACATGTGCGAAGAGTATTTTTACGTCAGGCCAAAAGATGGCCGAGCCTTTTCCCCATTGCTATCTTGAGGCAAGCCTGGAGACGAAAATTAGGGAAATATATACTCAAATGAGTAGAATAGAAATAAAGAAAGTGCCTTTTTGAACACAGCGTTCCGCGTTCTTCTGCCATCATGATCCAAGGGTTAGGAATTTCTGTTATGGACAATTCCGATTTTTTTTTTTAACCAATTCACATTTAAAGCGAATTCTTTTCTGATTTCAAATATCCAAGCGAAAATCTCTGAAAAAAATGATTTATTTAAATATCAAGAAAAAAACCTCAAATTCTGTGCGAACACAAAACGCCCCGTGATTGGCTGTGGCGTCATTTTCTCCGTTCGACCTGGGATGCAACATTCTATCCTGTGTTTTGCCTCGAGATATTTGCAGTGTGGATTATTTTATTCTATTCTCAACATGGATCCTGGCTTTGTTAAAGAGCAATAGGACAATTTGCCTAGGATCGATGTTACTGGGATGGCGCTCTCTTTCACAAACAATAAATTGTGACAGCTGAAACTCGAGGTGTAAACTTTTCTTGAAGGTTTCATTTATTAACACTTTACAACAAAGTTGAAAAGTGTTTATGACTTTGTTCATTCTATCTGTCTGTCTGTATGTCCGTTAGCACGATAACTGCCGTAAAAATGACTTAATCAAAATGAAATTTTAGTATGTTGTTCAGACGGTCTGTAGGACCTATGGGAATATAAATGAATAATATTACCCAATTAGTTTTGGATGGAACCCGGGTTGAAAAAATGAAATACATTGAGCCCTATGGGACCTAATTTTTCAAACATTTTTTAAGCGGATTTAAAATTCACAAATTGCTTCGAAAATTTTAGGTAATATTCAAACTGTTCCATAAAATATATAAAAAAAAATTCAGCGAAATATATTCAGTAGTTTTTAAAATAAAAATTGAAATAATAATTGCACCTCTTATATTAAGCGATCACGTGTCCATGATATGAAACGATCACATGACCCACTTCAAAATGATATATGGCATCCATCTTGTCTCAAAATCGTGATTTTTTAAGTTCTTTTTAATTCATATTGAGTGTTGAATCCTTCCTAAAACCACTTTATTTTTGCTTATATTCTGTGCATCTACATACTGAAACAACGCAATGACAATATATTTGAGTTTAAATGCTCATTCAAATTTGATTATTTCTACAACGAAGCCTATTTTTCACTTATGCAAAATGTAAACAGCAAAATATGTAGAATGAGTTGTATTAGAATTGCTGTATTTCTTTAACACAAAATTATTTAGCCCATGGAGTCTGCATAGCTGATATGAATGAAATATTCATTGATTTTATAAAGAGAAGGACGATTTTTTTCGATGAAGTTTTAAGCATAGAGTTTAATTACTTGTAGCTCCATGGTCTTAATTTTTAAATAAAATAAATTGTTATAGTATTGTGATGAATGAAATGAATGGGAAAATGTTATGAATGAAATGCTGTTTTTATAGAGAGATCCAGATGTGTTATTTTTTCTATGACGTCATTTGAATGAATTTCAATTGTTTTCGATGAAGTTTTCAAATATAATAAATTATCGTAGTATTATGATAGTTTTAAAAATATTACCGAGGAATGTATCGCATTTTAGAGATGTTTAAACCAGGCAATTTATATTTCAATGCCGTCATTTGAATGAAGTTCATTTTTTTCGATGAAGGTTTAAGTTTTCAAATATAATAAATTAATGTAGTATTGTGATAAGTTTTAAAATATCACCGAGGAATGTATTGCATTTTAGACTTGTTTAAATAAAATTGCATTGAAGTTGGAAAGTGCTTCATAATCAATGCTTTAAGCATGATGGATCTTTCTTGTTATTATTATAATGTGAATAACATGTATTTGGGGTATCTGTGGTGGAAATCGGAGCATTACAAGAAATGCAAACATTTTGGACGTTCATTTCTCTGAACCTGGTAGATAAAAATGTAAATATTTTTGCTTGTTTTGCTGCTCCAGATTATGAATATATAAAATAATTTTAATACTTTCAACTCTTTTTAGAAAACACTTAAAGCATCTGTCCGAGCGAGTGACTTTTTCGTTTTTCTTACTTTCACACTCAAACTTCAAAAGATAGATATAAATACACTCACTTCCAAAAGTTAAGCACGCAATGCAAATTTTTATTTTACGAAAGCGTATTTGAATGGGAGTGGCTGAAAATCGCTGCAGATGTAGATGGCAGTATGCAAATATCGTACGTTACAGCCAATCACGATGGACTGTCCGAATATAGGCTAATTAGGCAGTCGTTGAAGACGCCAGCATTCTGAAGGGTTTGAGGAGGTGCGTTTAAATGTTAATAAGAAGTGTTTATAATTTTTGTAGGATTATTTTTTACGATATTCATATTTCTATGACTGAAAGAAGACGAATGACAGAGAGTGAGCGCTGGCGGATGCATGGAAGCAGGACAGTCAACCAAAGATGCCGCTATTTTATTTGGTGTGGATCATTCGGTAATTTTTCGATTATGGAACCACAATTCCAAACAAGTCGAACAGTTGTCCGGAGACCTGTGCCGGTCGTCCAAGGGTTACCACCCCCTCTGATGATCGGTATATTGCTATAGTAGCCAAGCGAAATCGACGAGCGACCTCCACAACTTGTACATCCATGGTTGCAGCGGCACTTGGTAAGACAATATCTGCCAGTACTGTGCGCCGAAGGCTCCACGTGAAGGGACTGTACGCCCGAGTACCACGTTTTTGTGTTCCACTAATCATCCAAGATTAAATTGGTGTCGTCAACATTGGACTGTTTCATATTGGTGCAACGTCCTGTTCACGGACGAGTCTAGATTTGTCATGAAATCGGATGATAAGCGTGTAAGGGTCTGGAGAGAACGAGGCACACGCAATTAGGCCAAAAACATCATCGAACATCACGCATTCAGAGGTGGCAGCGTCATAGTGTGGGCTGGAATTTCAATGGGATATTGCACAGAGCTGCGCATCTTTAAAGGCGGTTCTGTGATCGGGATGAAATCCTAGACCCCTTGCCAGACTGTAGCAGTTGGTCCTGATTTCCTCCTTATGGACCATAATGCCCGTCCCTATCGAGCTAACATCGTTGACGAATACCTGGAAAGTGAAGGCATTTCTCGTATGGAATGGCCGGCGTATTCCCCCGACCTTAATCCCATTGAAAACCTTTGGGATGCCCTCGGGAGTGCTGTCTTTGCACGTTTACCTCCCTTAGCCAATCTTAGAGAGTTGGACGCTGCCCTATTGGAGGCATGGCCATTGCTCGCATCACCTCATTGAAAGCATGGGAAATCGTTGTAAAATTTGTGTGAAGTCCGGGGTGATTACATACCTTATTAATGTGAGTTTTGTTTGGTTTGTAACATCATTTTGTTAATGACCCAAATGTGACGTCATCATGACTTGCGAAAAGTAAATATTTTTTTCATCTTTGTACATAATTCTTGTTTTCTTTAATGCATAAGCACGTTTGCTACCTTCGTGTACAATTTTGAGTGAATCATCTTTTCCATTTTTGTTGATTTTACAGTTCATGTTTAATTTTTGGAAGCCAGTGTAGTAAAAGTGTGTACGTATTAGGAAATTTAATTTCTGAATCTAATGATTTGAATTATATTTTATTTTATTATATTATTTTATATACAGAGATTTTAAGAAGAATCGTGAGGCATCCTCTCTTCACAATGGATTCCCAAATTTCAAGTTTCCCCGGGTTATTGCTGATATTGTTTAAATGACTGTAAATTTATGAAGTGGCGACTTAATATGAAATAGAAAAAAAAAAAAATGTCGTCAAACACAAAACCCGCTCCCGAAAATGTTCCATTCCCATTGCAGACACCAGCATGGCATGGCATGGCATGGCAGCCCAATTTTTGTTCGTTAAGAATTGAGCCTGCTCCGAACCCTGGTAAGTGGATTTTATGTCGACCAAATGAGATGGAAAAGAGAAGCCTGTAAAAGTTCTCGCTTTAATCTGCATTTTGGAATTCTCTCACAAGACTTCATATTTGCATTCTGAAGCTATAATTGAAATGCGCATTTACATATTTTTTAAATCACATTTTGATTATTTGATTACTTTTTACTTTCCCTGCAATACATGGTAATGTATAGGGAAAGGATTGGAATCATGCCGAAAATCGCAACTCGAGTTTTCGACGGATCGACACGTTTCGAGACCTCTAGAATACGAAAAAACTATTTTTAGCGTGACGTCTGTGTGTCTGTGCTATGTATGTATTCACTCTAACTCAAAAACTTATGGACAGAATGTCATAAAATTTGGTAAGTCACTTGGATATGACCCTGGTGTTGATTAGTTTTTGGTACGATTTTTGGAGAGCCTTTTTGCAAAAATGGCAGGTTAATTTTTTTCGAATCTTACAAAATCTAATCAGCACCAGAGCGTCCCACAAGTGACTTATCTACCAAATTTTGTGAAATTCGGTCCATTAGATTTTCAGCTAGAGTGGATACAAGCTTTTGCGGGCCATTTCCCAAAAACACGCGGGTTCTTTTATCCCGAATCGTACCCAAAACTAATGAGCACCAGATTCGCCTACAAGTGGCTTACCTACCAAATTTTATGAAATTCGGTCCATTAGTTTTTTAGTTAGAGTGGATACAAAATCTGCACAGACAGACAGACAGACACACACACAGACGTCACGTTAAAAATAATTTTTTCGTATTCTAGAGGTCTCGAAACGTGTAGATCCGTCGAAAACTCGAGTTGCGATTTTCGGCATGATTCCAATACTTTCCCTATACATTACCATGTATTGCAGGGAAAGTAAAAATAGGATGTGGGCAGCACATGACTTTCCCTGCAGACTCAAATTAATATTTTCTTTATTTCTTTAATAATTCATTAGATTGAGTTTAATTGCACCAAATAATACTAAATTTGCATTTTTAATTCAATTTTTGTTTTTTTTCCCTATACATTACCATGTATTGCAGGGAAAGTAAAAATTGAATTAAAAATGCAAATTTAGTGTTATTTGGTGCAATTAAACTCAATCATTGGATTGAGTTAGAATTATTAGAATTATTAAAAAAATAAAGAAAATGTGAATTCGAAATAAATTTAATTAAAATAAAGATAACGTCTGTAGTAAAGTCATGTGCTGCTCACATCAGTTTTTTACTTTTCCTGTAATATATGGTAATGTATAGGGAAAGTATTAGAATCATACCGGAAATCGCAACTCGAGTTTTCGACGGATCTACACGTTTCGGGACCTCTAGAATAGGATAAAACCATCTTTAGCCTGATGTCTTTGTGTCTTTCTGTGCAGATTTTGTATCCACTCTAACTAAAAAACTACTAATTGACCGAATTCCATAAAATTTGGTAGGTAAGTCACTTGTGGGCGAATCTGGTGTTGATTCGTTTTGGGTACCATTCGGGATAAAATAACCCGCCTCTTTTTGCGAAATGGCCCGCAAAAGCTTGTATCCACTCCTGCTGAAAATCTAATGGACCGGATTTCACAAAATTCGGTAGATATGTCGCGTGTGGGTCACCCTGGTGCTGGTTAGATTTTGATACGATTCGAAAAAAGAATCTGCCTTTTTTTTTTGCGAAATGACACGAAAATATAATATATTTGATCTAAAATTAAATAATACATGTGCAGGATAGTGAAACTCTGAATTAAATGACTAAAATGGATGAAATATATTCATTAAGTACTTGTTCTACATGTCAAATTTGACAACGAAGCGAATCCATCGGACCCCAGCCATGGAAGGTATATCGTTCTCGAGATATTGCAGTTTTTGGAATTTTAAGGGCCTGAAGAATTAATTAAAGTGAATTAAGTTGCCCAACGAAACGAAGATGCCATAGAAAAACGAATTGGATATAACAACAGAAAATTATCTATATTATTGTTTGCAATAAAACTCAATTGAATGCATAATGAAATAAAAATTTCCAAAATAAATTTGAATCTGCAAGGAAAGTCATGTGCTGCTCGCATCCGATTTTTACTTTCCCTGCAATACAGAGTCATGTATAGAGAAAGTATTGGAATCCTATCGAACATCACAACTCGAGTTTTCGACGGATCGACACGTTTCGAGATCTCTAGAATACGAAAAGAGTATTTTTAGCGTGACGTCTGTGTGTGTGTCTGTGCAATGTATGTATCCACACTTTACATTTAGGTTAGGCATCCAGTGATGCCATTCACTATCTCATTTCATTCAATGTCGAAAATGGAATCGATCCTTTAAATGGCTTTCTTTTCTAAAACTGACCGATGTTTCAAATAAATTGTGAAACATTTTAAATATTGGAACACTAGAACGACGTAAGCGGTCATTTTGACCGCAGAACTACTTTGAGAAACGACTCCTCCAAAACGGCCCGTTCCCATTTTATGACTTTTCTTATTTTCTCCTGTGTTTTCAATCCGTTTAAGGAAATAGGAAAAGTCATCCAATTGGAATGGTCTGGGACGAGCCGTCTCCCAAAGCAGTTTTGCTGTCAAAACGACCGCTTACGTCGTTCGAATGAAGCTGAATGGCTTATGCGTTTTCATTTATTCTTAACATTGAAAATAAAAAGCAGAACTATTGGATAAAAATTTAAAAACAATATTTATTGCATAATCCCGTTTGCATATGACTACAAGTGATTTGGATTGCGAGTTTTCCTTTTGCAACCTCAAACTGTTTCGAGTCGTCCTTAATACAGTGTGTAGCGTTCCATAAACTCATTTTGGACGGATGCGGCCGTTGGAGAGAAGTGGGCCCCTCTTTGGAACGCATTCCAATGAAGACAGATCTTCTACATTTAAACAAAGGAATGGAAGAGGGACTCAACAGGCTTAAAGGAGGGGCTCGCAAAGAATCATTAGCATTTATAAACCATCCTAGTTAATATTATATATTCCAACCCATGTAAATGATTTATGTGTGTAAGTGCATTATTAATATCTCTATACATCCATTCTAATAATCATTCCAATTGATTCTAACATAAGCATGAACGCGCGGTCAGCGAATGGAAGTGAATGGAAGCACGTTCATTCGTTCTTGACGGTGGACTTGACTGTGGCACTCAGACATTTTATGAAATCTAGCTTCTACTGATGTGTCGCAGCATTTAGATGCATTTAGAGAGAGACGAACATCCGGAAAGAAACGCTGCTATAAGAGTTTCGTAAATACATCCTTTTCAAATATTTTTAAATTAAATACGTGGATCCCCCGTATTACCCCCCATCCGGCTCCCTTAAAACATCCGTAGAACAAAGTCATGTATCAAAACAAATTCTCAAAATGAAAATAGTATGCAAAATTGGGATGACATTTTAGATGCCATTTCATATCACTCCTAAAAATGTCCTATTTTTATGAGAGGGAGGGGGGTTCTGAATCGACTTCAGAGGAGGAATGTTCGTATCGAACCCGAATGCCGAGCGAGGAATCGGCTCAAATTTGAAACATTCAATATTTCTCAGAGGCCATTCGAAAGGGGACGGTTCTCATTGGAATGAAAGAGGGCGCAGTGAGTGGAATTTCACAAAAGCATACCAACCCATGATTGTATCGAACTCAATCCGTTTCTCATCGTCCTTTACCTACACATATGACACTGTGCAGGTAGCCCTGTTATTCTATTCGTTTGAATTCTTTGGAACTCGACCTCGTTGGAGGCCTCTTTAACTCTTTTAATTGAATGTGTGGAAAGGGTCGACCGGGCCAATGTTTGCGATATCGTCGATGCAATGATGCAGAAAGGGGCGATTCCGTCCCCCACCAACACTCCGAAGAGGATGCACCTCTCAAGGAACGCTTTGTGCCGTTTCTGCGTCCGGTCCGAACGGTTTCTCTCGCAGCTTACAGTCCGAGAGTGCCCTTTTCAAATATCACAGATACATCTCGCTTTCTGTGCGGTTTTTCGCTCCGACCTCGGCCGAAACAGGGCGAGTATCCGTATCACTCGCCGTTTTGCGTAACGGGGCGGCGGGAGTCAGGCTGAGCGCCATCAAGGCCGCCGTGTCGTATGGCCTGTGGGCCGCATTCCAGGCCTTTCGTACGGTGATCGCGACCGTCCTCTCTTTCAAAACATTCCACGCGAAGGGAAGGGGGGGGGGGGGGGGTCACCTGCGCACCACTTACCTCCCTTCTTCCTGAGCCGTGGCGTCGGCGCGATCCTGGAACACGCTTTGAGCTCCTCCGTGGCCAGGTAGGTGAGAGGAGACGGCCGCCAGGACCGGTCCCGCCCCGGGGCCACCTAGCGAACGCGCGCTTGGAGGTCGGGCGTCCGCATTTGGCGACGTATCACCTGAGCTGCGCACGTGCGACGGGGGAAGAAAGGAGATGTGGAGTGGGACGCGTTTCTGTTTGTGGAAAAAGGCGGGAGCGAGCGTTTCTGTTTGTGGATCGTTTCGTCCGAAGACACATAAAATGCACTTTTTAATGGTCTGGATAAAATCGAATTTGAATCCATGGATGGACGCGAATGCTGTTTCGTCCAAATATCGAGAAGGGTTCTTAAATCCGACGGCATCCATTGTGAGTGAATCATACGATCCGTGTTTCCCTCGGTGAATCCTATTTTAGGTTCTATTGCACCGATGTAAATGTATCACATACATGAAAAGTAGGTTAACATAACATGCCCCTTAAAGGAAACTCTGCATCCGGGTGTTTAAAAATCTTCCATTCCTATTCTGAAACTGATTTGGCTGCAACTCGGCGCAAAGTCATGTATCCGTGCCTCTGAATAATACCCCCGCTTCTCGAGCACATGATCCGACATTCACTGTTTCTAAGGGCCGAAATAGGGACCGCATCGGACAAAGTACTCTATATCGAAATCAAATAAAGTATCCGGCGCCACTCATGGCCGTCCCTCCAGCTTGTGTATCTCGTACCCCAAACATACCAAATTGAGTACATTTTCAGAAACCGCTCTGAAAAAAAAACAACCGTTTTTCGATTTTAATTCTAGTTTGGCTTGAAACACTTCAGCGAATAGAAAGCAAGGCGGGGGGGGGGGGGGGGGGGGTCCAGCTGTTTTAAGAAAATATAAAAGCATCCTGTGAGGATTTAAAGATTCCATTCCAGTGCACACTGGATGCGTTCGTCAATCCATGAGCAGACTCCAGTTCCTGTGCTTGCTGCACTCTGCAGGGATCGTCCGCATTAGGAACTTAATTAACCGCATTAAGTGGACCGAAGCAAAATACCCGTGTCTTCGAAACCGATCTCACGAAATCTTAAAAAGACGTTGAAACATATATTTAAATCTAACATGAAGAGCGAAAAGGTTATTCTTGAGTCGCACTCGAGGAAGCGTCCATTTAAAATCCATGAAATATGAAGTTTTTATATTTGAAAATAGTATCAAATTATTTCTCATTTTATATGAATGCTTTCCCTCTCTGTATATCTATTCAATTTTGAGCGACAGTCGCGGATTTCGGCATTGAAACGTCGTTTTACGAAAAATGAAAAGGATCCAACTGTCATTGCTCATGACTCATGCAGCGCGCACAAAAGCGACGCAAAGCGCAGCCTTTAAAACGACCGGTGTTCTCACTCACGGATGATCCGAATTGGATTGTGTGCTTTAATACTGCAAGTCGTAGGGAAAGTCAGGTGCTGCCCCCCCCCCCCCTCCGTTTTTTTGGCATCGTTCTTGTATTCCTTAATAGGAAATTTGCAAGCACCCAAGAGTGCTGCCGGTCAATGCCCCGACTGTTGGGATCTCCATGATAAGTGTATTAGAAGGTATTAAACTTTAATTTTTTATAAACCATAACGGTTACTATTATGTATTCGAATGGATCTAAATGATCCACACATAAGTGCCTATTTATATTTGCAAGCTGAGAGCCGATTATTGATATCCATATAACTACTACACATCCATATTAATGCACAGTATTTACAATTGATTTTAATATGTAGAAACATTCTGAAGGTCAATACTTGATATCACCTACTGATCCGTTGAGAGTGTATAACAGTGCAATAATACAAAAGTATCCTCAATACGAGTGTCAGCATTTTTAAATATTTTTGAATGAAATTCTATCAATAAAGGATCACACACACATTCGGCTCCGTTAAAAAACCTTTAAAGCGAACTCATTTATAAGATATTTTTTATGTCAAATGTGTATACCGTTTTATATGACATTTCATATCACTCCAAAAAATGTAATATTTTTATCGCCAGCAGTCATGGATCCAATGGACATGAGAGCGAAGCCCGGTCGAGACGGATCGAAAAGGTCCAGAACGCTAGACGAAGTCAACTAAATTCCCATTATGGGTCCAAAAAGCTGAACTTGAGAACAAGGCATCCCTAAAAATCGGACTGAGTGGGTGACCCATCCGACACAGCGCAGTATTGAGTGTGGCAGATGGATTGGGACCAACACAGTGCAAATGAGGGAAGCAAGCTCATTCATTTCCAATTCAAAGAAATGGAATGCATGCGATGTGGGATGAGGCTCCCATTCAAATGTTCCCTATTCTTTGCATCTATCTCCCCTTCTTGATCTCGAATATTTTATAGAGTGCGTCCCTTTTCGTTTTCTTGAATGAAAATAGTTTGCAAACGCTCTTTTGTGGATAAAAATGATTTATTCATATAATTAAGAAATCGGAGGTTTTCACTCAACTTTCGTTCGTTCTTGTCAGAGAAAGTCAAAGTCCCTATAGTGTCATGAGTTCGCAAACGATGCAACTGAAAACCATAGTATATACAACATGACGCAACTGTTTATTTCTGCGATTGACTAACAGTTAGCTCCAGATGGGCGAAAATATCGCACACAGCACTCCAACTTCATAAAAATGACGCCCATTTATTGTTAATATATTTTAATAGGTGGACTGTATCGCGCTATGTATATTCGTCATTGTTAATGGGATGGGTGTTGGGCGACATGTGAGCTAATTGGGTAGGAAATAACTCCATCTGGAAACGCGCAAAATGTACATACGCTACAAACACTGCGCCGTGGATCTTTTCGTCATTCTTTCACTGCGAAACGAGTGATTATAGAGAAGGAAAGTCGTCCGATTTTTTCAATATAATCTTTTCGTGTCGAATGTCATTCCAAAAAACATAACATTTAAATGACGTCATTGAAAATAAATGTATTATTCGGAACGCTCTAACCCCATGGCTATAATACTGGAGATATCGTTGAGATCTTTGGATGTTAAACGCCTTATGTCTGTCGCGAATAGGCACCTGACAGTGACATATTGACACAAGAAACGGTTTGTCAGTTTCCCTCTATTAAAAAAACCCAAACAGATATTCAATAGTCACTCTTAGTTGTGGCATATCGCGCCTGCTGCGGGGGTGCACACGGATTGTATATGTGGACAGAGCTGCCTATACGCATGCATTATCCATTCTCTTTTCTGATTTTCGGTGAGTGCGCCGTGGGAATGGACTTATGACCTTCCCAATATACGCTATTTTAACTCCGACCCGTTATCGTGCCACTCCATACCCTATATATGTCTAGGATCCTAGGCCGTAGCATCTTCCGTTCAGCAGTTGCGGCCAGCCCCAGACTGCAGCGGCCACTCATGGCAGCCCGTCGAGTGGCTTGGGGCTGCAATGGAACACCTTCGAACCTCCCGGATCCGAGAAAAGGTTATCTTATCTCGCGTACAGAGATGGATATATGGAAGGACCGAAAAGATAAGGGCAATCGAGCCAACTCCTGACACAACGAGGTCTGCGAAGTCGATGGGGGCAAAGTACGCTCTTTCGTGTACCTTGTGTTCGTTTAAAATGGCCGCGGAGAGACACTTCACTTTCTGGGTACCTTGATTATTGGATTCTCTTTATACAACGGGATAGGTGGTATAAAATTCTCAATTATACCCAAGTTTTCTTTTAAAATTTTCAACAATAATAGCAAATGTATAAAAATAGGAACCACATTCATCTTTCTTTCCACCATTCTTTTCTGTGCATTTTTGTAGAAAAAACTTTCTTTCCACCATTCTTTTCTGTGCATTTTTGTAGAAAAAACTTTCTTTCCACCATTCTTTTCTGTGCATTTTTGTAGAAAAAACTTTCTTTCCACCATTCTTTTCTGTGCATTTTTGTAGAAAAAACTTTCATCAGTAATGACTCATGAATTCGAGCAGAGATGTTGTGCACTGAATGAAACGGCCGATAGATGGCGCTGAAATCAAGCTTAAATGAGGGGGTGCGAAGCAGAAACATACATTTATTTCGGAAAAAGAAAATATATTCCCGTTGTCAATAGGTTAGCGATACAAATGAAATAAGTTTATTATATCTTACTGCAGCGAGCGAAAGAAGTGGCTTCAAGAAGTGTCTGACGGATTGCATGCTTTGCTCGAAGAAACATTTTTTATTTGGATAGAGAGTGTAAATGGATGTTTGGTTGCAAAATTCGATCTTTTTAAACCGATTCACTTCTTTGACAGTGAAAAAATAATGTCGAAGATCCACGGCCCATTGGTTTTAAATTTGAATTGTTTCCGGATAACAACCTGTAAAACTATTTCAAAGTACCCAATTAACTTTTATTTCACGCTGTTCCACGAGATGGCTCCCCAGACCAGACTGCCCTATCACGTGGGATGGTCCGACTGCTAGAGCTATTTTGTAAATTAATAAATTTATTCTATAGGCACAAGAGCTACAAATTTGACAAATTCTTTTGCTTATGCATATAAATTTCTGCCTAGATTAATCTGTATATATTATTTTATTTTTGTATAATTGCAATTTTAGTTATAATTATAATGTAATACATTTTTAGGTAGAGTATTAAGTAAACAGTCTTAGAATTTGTAAAATGCACATTTGATATTGTGATTTTTTTTTTTTTTTCTATCCTCACAATTTATTATCCTTATCCCTCTGTACACTTTCGGCGTCGCCAAGAACTCGACGACCGATTGGATGGAGCTAATAATTTTCATTTCCCAATATATCATGTAATATTTTAGTTAATGGGGTATGTAGAATATGGAATACAGAAAGTGTAACTCTGGGAACTTGTGTACACGACCGTTTTGGGGTAAATCGTTTATAATAGCATTTTCAGTTGAATAATCTGAGGCAACTTATTCATAGTCATATAACTATCTTTAGTATGTTCAGTACGCTCTCTCCCTCATTGGCTAATCCATTGCATTTTTCATATAGGGGTCCTATTGGGAAAATCAATTCCTCTCACTTCCACCCAGTGGCATAGCATCCATTGAAGCTAAAAAGTTCAGCTTTCCCTGCTTAAAATCTAGTTTAAAGAATTATTTAAACATACTTCTATTTATTATCATTTTTTAAATAACTTTCGAATATACATGTACTATTTAGAAAATTTTTGCCACGTTTCAAAGTATTTTTCCCATTAGAAAGCATATTTTAATGTTTTAGAAGCTCAAATCATCCAGCCTTCGTCATCTATAAGAAGCTATATAAAAGATTTACGTTCTTTTTTTCTCCAACAAATGGAATTTTTTAAAATTTTAATACGCTATTTTTATGACCTCACTCGAAAGTCATATTTTTAATTTCTACCCCCCCCCCTTTTTTTTAAATGAATTTGGAAACATTCTTTGTGTTTCTATTGGGCCCATGTATCTCTAAATTCTTTTCAGATGATTTCGTTTATTATTTTTTCCAAAATTAAAAAAATATTACGCTTTTACCGTCTTGTCCTCCAATGATTGCAAATATGATTTTTTTCCTCTCTTCCTTTTGTGATGCGCTTTATCTTTTGACACAAAATAAGAATATTTTTCATTTTTAACCCCCCCCCCCCCTCCCATTTTCTTCCTAATTGTTGTCCCATATTTTTCCAGCATTTGATTAGGTTTTGTATCTTCTGCCATTTTTTATATATTTTCATTCACTTGTCACAAACTCCGAGACATTTGAAACATTACATTTCTATCGTCTTCAGACCCAGTGAATCTATAATAATAAAAGGTCTGCAATAATAATCTATAATAATAAAAGGTCTGTAATAATAATCTATAATAATAAAAGGTCTGTAATAATAATCTATAATAACAAAAGGTCTGTAATAATAATCTATAATAACAAAAGGTCTGTAATAATAATCTATAATAATAAAAGGTCTGTAATAATAATCTATAATAATAAAAGGTCTGTAATAATAATCTATAATAATAAAAGGTCTGTAATAATAATCTATAATAACAAAAGGTCTGTAATAATAATCTATAATAACAAAAGGTCTGTAATAATAATCTATAATAATAAAAGGTCTGTAATAATAATCTATAATAATAAAAGGTCTGTAATAATAATCTATAATAATAAAAGGTCTGTAATAATAATCTATAATAATAAAAGGTCTGTAATAATAATCTATAATAATAAAAGGTCTGTAATAATAATCTATAATAATAATAAATCTGTCTGTTTATCCGCAATGCCTCGCAATATCCACCGCATTGAATTTTTTCACACAGTCGCATTTATACCTGAACTAATGCATCTCAGTGGCCCTTTTCAAAACTTTAGTTGGATTTTTTTAACGAAATTTAACGGTGGATTAACTGATTTTGTCGTTTACTATTTATATCTATATTTTATAGTTTAAAATCAAAATAAGAATAAAAAAACACTCGCTCGGACAAATACTTTTTATGTTTTCTAGAAAAAAAAAGGTTCTAAATATTGAAATTATTTTTATAAGCACCCAAAGGGTTTGCATTTTTCGTAACGCTCCGTTTTCCCTCCACAAAAACCCCAAACATATATGCTATTCACGTGAAATAAAAACCTTATATCCCCGTTCTAGAATTTCTTTCACAATAATATTTAGCAGTGTAATAACTAATGTAAACAGAAATTTATAGCATTATTGAACGAAACACAATGAACATGTCTTTTCTCGTGAATAGAACGCGCTATATATACGAGAATGTCGTTAATAAATGTATCGCATAAATACTCTTTTATTAACTTTATGCATGGTTTCGGATCCATTTATTTGAAAAAAGTGCAATAGCACGGGAACGGTTCGTGCTATCGTTTTAAAGTAAGTTCCATTTCATTTCCAATGAAAACATGTATTTTATTTAACATTTTTGGATGCCTTTTTTTAATTTATAATTTAAAAGAAGTTTGGAAATGTGTGACCTTTCAAATGTTCATTTTCCTTTCAAATTATAAATTTCATTCGCTTCACTCCATTCATTGTAGAAATGTCTCTCTAGACGCCTCTATATATATATATATATATATATATATATATATATATATATATACCCGTACATACATGACACTCAGATACGTACAGACATTCCTTTAAAAGTAATCGATTCAGGCTAAAGGATATCCAAAACGTATATTAATCCGTCGAAAATTCGAATTAAGCGTTTTCGAACCCATCCTAACATTTTCCCTATATATTATTTGTATAGGGAAATTACAAATCAAGTTCCAAATAATTCAGTTATGTATTATGAATGAATGCCGCATTATGTATGTATGTATGAAAAACATTATATTTTCTAAACCGCTCATTACAGCTCTAAATTTAGATGAGAATAAAATTGCATTGAAATAAAACAATTTTCGCAAGGTGATGGCGATCGTGTTTTGAGGGGGATGAGTCCCCTCTGGCTCTAAGATGCTTTGCTTTCAGTCTCTTTCTCGTGTGTAGTCATGAAAAAGTCCACTCCTTTTCCGCACGCCTCTGCGACACTCCCCAGCAAAGAGAGAGGAACTGTATTCGTCGCTAAAGACAACCACTCGAACGCTGACCGAGCTCAACTCCCATCCAGACGGCTCTGTCTGTGTTGACGGGGCAGTGGTCGGCGACAACTCACCCCACCTTCTCCGAATAATAGGCATTGATGCAGGATGCGCAAATGCCTTCGAATGGCTCCTCTCCTGACTGCACGATCTTCTCGGCGACAGTGACATACGCCGAGGAACGACCCTATCGCTGCGACCAAGATGGCGCTCGATAGTCTGCTGGACCAAACCTTGTGCATAGGATGCGACTTCTCTCTCCAATCCGACAATGGTTCGTAGTGCTGTCGAGTGCTTCTTGAAGACATCTCTGTCCACGACGTTCACCATCAGAGCAGTAAAGACATCTCTGTCCACGACGTTCACCTTCAGAGCAGTAAAGACATCTCTGTCCACGACGTTCACCATCAGAGCAGAAAAGACATCTCTGTCCACGACGTTCACCATCAGAGCAGAAAAGACATCTCTGTCCACGACGTTCACCATCAGAGCAGTAAAGACATCTCTGTCCACGACGTTCACCATCAGAGCAGTAAAGACATCTCTGTCCACGACGTTCACCATCAGAGCAGTAAAGACATCTCTGTCCACGACGTTCACCATCAGAGCAGTAAAGACATCTCTGTCCACGACGTTCACCATCAGAGCAGAAAAGACATCTCTGTCCACGACGTTCACCATCAGAGCAGTAAAGACATCTCTGTCCACGACGTTCACCATCAGAGCAGTAAAGACATCTCTGTCCACGACGTTCACCATCAGAGCAGAAAAGACATCTCTGTCCACGACGTTCACCATCAGAGCAGAAAAGACATCTCTGTCCACGACGTTCACCATCAGAGCAGAAAAGACATCTCTGTCCACGACTTTCACCATCAGAGCAGAAAAGACATCTCTGTCCACGACGTTCACCATCAGAGCAGTAAAGACATCTCTGTCCACGACGTTCACCATCAGAGCAGAAAAGACATCTCTGTCCACGACGTTCACCATCAGAGCAGTAAAGACATCTCTGTCCACGACGTTCACCATCAGAGCAGTAAAGACATCTCTGTCCACGACGTTCACCATCAGAGCAGAAAAGACATCTCTGTCCACGACGTTCACCATCAGAGCAGTAAAGACATCTCTGTCCACGACGTTCACCATCAGAGCAGTAAAGACATCTCTGTCCACGACGTTCACCATCAGAGCAGAAAAGCCAGTTCTGCTTTGATGAAGCCATAAGTGACAATTTTCGTCAATGAGTCGTCATTTTCATGGATTGAGCGTTATTTTTATCCATTGGGCGAGTGTATCGTTAATTTAGCAACATTTTAAAAAGTCGTCAAGTGGGCGACATTCCACCCAATTCGTCGCCAAAATCTCGCCAAGCGTTATGGACAAAGAAATAAGTTATTCTTACAGCAGATAAATGGCTATTGGCGTTCAAATACAAAAGTATGACTCAAAGTATCTTTTTCATGAATGGAACGAGCTAGATCCACGAGAATAATGTCACCCAATGGATCGCATGGTTATTACATATGAAAAGTGAACATGTTTTTCAATAGGAAATATATATATATATATATTTTTATATTACTTTTTGATAATATTTTTGAATAATGTGCAATATCTCGAGAACGGTTCATGTTAGTGTTCTAAAATTTATGTCAATAGTTTTCTAATGAAAAATGACATAACAAATGTCTATTTGCGTAACTTTATGAGCGGTTTTGATTTTTTGACGATTTTTTCAAAATTTCACTCGAAAATTTAGGAGGGTTCTGAACATTCGATTGCGTATAAAACCAATAAGCTTCCAGTGTTTACGGATTGTGATTTTTGTACCCAATTTCGTTCGAATCGGTCCATTCGTTCATCAGTTATCGTCTCCACAGACTCACTGACACACACACACACACACAGACATCTCCTCAAAAATGTTTGATTCGTGATCAGGGATGCTTGAAACGTGCTCTCCCTTCGAAAACTCGAATTCGAATTTTCGACCCCGTTACAATACTTTCCTTATACATTATGTATATAAGGAAAGTAAAAAAAAAATGGTATAAAATATTTTTGCGCAGCAAAATATTCCTTTATGAATATTTGAGCTGTTTTACAAATTGTTAGAGCTGTTTTACAAATTAATAAATTTAATCACTGGACCCAATCTGCGAATTTGACAGATTATTTTGCTTATGCATACAAATTTTTGTCTAGATATACGTACAATAGTCTGTAAATATTATTTTATTTCTGAATAATTACACTTTTAGTTATAATTATAATGTAATACACTTTTAGATAAAATGTTAAGTAAACAATCTTGAAATTTGTAATACACATTTTGATATTGTGTTTTTTTTTTTATATTTCTACTCAAACAATTCATTACCCCTATCCCCATGTTCTCGTCAACTTAAAACTTTCGAGTTATTATTCTTCTTATATAAAGTTTTATTGTATGATATGTGGTATTTTAATTTGTACATTTTTACTTTCCTTATATATGTATAAGGAAAGTATTGTGACGGCGTCGAAAATTCGAATTCGAGTTTTCGACGGGAGAGCACGTTTCAAGCATCCCTGATCACGAATCAAACATTTTTGAAGTGATGTCTGTGTGTGTGTCAGTGAGTCTGTGGAGACGATAACTAACGAACGAATGGACCGATTCGAACGAAATTGGGTACAAAAATTACAATCCGTAAACACTGGAAGCCTATTGTTTTTATACATAATCGAATGTTCAGAACCCCCCTAAATTTTCGAGTGAAATTTTGAAAAAATCGTCAAAAAATCAAAACTTCTATTAAAATTACGCAAATAGATATTTCTTATGTAAATTTTCATTAGAAAACGATTGACATAAATTTTAGAACGTTAACATGAACCGTTCTTGAGATATTGCACATTTTAAAAAAAAAATTATCAAAAAATCATATAATATAAAAAAAAAATATTTCCTTTTGAGAAACATGTGCCCTTTTCATATGTAATACCATGCGATAAATTTGGTGACATCATTCTGGTGGATCTAGCTCGTTCCATTCATGAAAAAAGATACTTTGAGTAATACTTTTGTATTTGAACGCCAATAGTCAGTTATCTGCGGTAAGAATAACTTACTTTTCTTTCCATAACGCTTGGCGAAATTTTGGCGACGAATTTGGTGGAATGTCGCCAATTTGGCGAATTTTTTAAATGTTGCTAAATTAACGAAAAACTCGCCAAATGGATGAAAAATGACGCTAAATCCATGAAAATGACGACTCATTGACGAAAATTCCATATCTTGGAAAGAATATAAGTATCTAAGTACTATAAGAATAACATTTTTTAAACTGTAAAAGTAGTCAATTCATTGCATTATATAAAGAAAGTCATGTGCTGCCCACATCAGATTTTTTTTTCAAAACCGAAAAAAATGAAATATTGACATTCCTCTTTTCCAACGAATGGAATTTTTTTTATTCTTAATACGCCCCATCTTTCTTACACCACTCGAAAGTCATATAATTTTAATTTCTAACCCCGCCCCTCCTTTTTCGAATTAATTTGGAAGCATTTGGGTATTTCCCTGTGTTTCTGTTGGGCTCATGTATTTCTAAATTCTTTTCAGATGTTTTCGTTTATTATTTTTTCGAAAATTATTTAAAAATATTGCGTTTTTTACTTCCTTGTCCTCCAATGATTGCAAATATGATTCGCCCCCCCCCCCTTTTTGTTTTGTAATGCACTTTATCTTTTGGCAAAAAATCAAAATATTTTTAATTTTTATTTCCCTCCCCCTTTCCTTCCTAATTGTTGTCCCCCTTTTCTATTGTGTTTTTCGTGTCTTTGGATTAGGTTTTGTATCTTCTAACATTTTTTATATATTTTCATTCACTTGTCACAAACTCCGGGACATTTTAAGCATTCCATTTCTATCGTTTTCACCCCCCGTGAATCTCTAATAATAAAAAGAAGAATCTGCCCGCAATACCGGACGATATCTACCACACTGAATTTTTCTACACAGTCGCATCTGTACCTGAACTAATGCGTCTCGAAGGCCTTTTTCCAAAATTTAAATTAGATTTTTTAACGTATTTTTAAATTCCAAAATTAGTTAATCTCCAGTTACTGATATGACCTAGCAGCTATATTCACGATTTAACAGTTATAGAACCTCCAGCCATCTATATGATCTAGCAGCTACCCATACGATTTAACAGCTACCGTAACGATTTAATGCCACGTTCATCTCCTGGAGGTTATTAATCTTTTATTCATTTATTTTTTGCATTACGACGAGCGTGTATTTTCGTTTTGCTTTGCGGATAGCGTACTGGTAATTTAGCATCGGTTTAGGATTTGAAAAAAATTGAGTAGTGTTATCTATAAATGTATTATTTAAGTAGCGGGGGTTTTTATTTACGCCCCGGTCAACACTGGGTAATTCGTTCAAATGATATAATAAAACAAATGTTAAATTCGTCAAGGTGTAAAACTTTCTTGTAATTTGGCTAGTGTTCCATTATTCTGTACCTATGTCCCTGCAGTATTTGAATCCGATTTTAGATTTTAGAGGGGCTACAATGGACAGTCACAAACAGCTTCGAGATAGGATTTCAGGTTTTTATCTGCGAAATCAGAAACGCAATACATTTAAATATTTTTGCGTTTTCAATTTAATATTTAAATATTAGCTATTTAAATAAATTGCTGATAATAACCTGCAAAATTCTGAATTGTCCTATTATATTATATCTCAGCTTTTTAGGGATTGAAATACTTTTCCTTCATCTCTCCTCTTTCCTAATTTATTCATGAGATCATTTGTTTGATTTGTTTATAATGTTTTACTGCTAAGATGTACAAATAATTCATAAGATTGAGATGTACACTGCTTTGAGATGTACTCGACGGCCCCATTGTAGAATTTCGAGGGAGGGTAGCAACCGATTAATCAGTCGCCATCCGAGTCGGAGCGGTAGGGTAGTCGTTCTCTGTCGGCAACCGTGAATGAGAGAAGGCATACGACAGAGGTTCAAGACGCTTTAGATAGACAACGATTTAAGAGGATCGTGCTGTCATGAGTCCACACAAGGGTGTCGCCTCCATGCATCAAAGAATGCTATTCGGAGACGACTGGTAAAAGATGGGATTAGGAGTCAACGTCTATTAAGGCGTCCACCATGGACCCCTCAACACAAGGTAGGCAGGATCGTTTGAATGTGTGCCGAGCTCGTATCCGATGGAGGCCCATTCCTCTCCTCGTTCAGTGGTGATGACCGCCCCTATGTGGAGTATGACTGCGATCCGTTATCGAGCTCCCAAGGGGCGTGACCGTCTGAGAAGCCCTCTCGTAGGACAGCTGATCCATTTTAGTGGGGCTGCAGGCTCGCTTGTACGTGGACGTATTCTGCCGACTCGGTTCCATTCACCCACAAGACAACGCTTGACTCCATACTGCACGACTTTCTCAACTCTGTATCCGAGGATTGAATGCCCTCCGTCACCCATGCAACATGTCTGGGATATGCTGAGATGGCCTCAGAATACCGCTCAATGAGCTTGCACCCTGTGCGGCAGAATCTTCCGCAGAGAGACACTTAACGGACATCTGTCAGGGGGGCGGTGTATTACTTACTGAAATGTCACCCTCTTTAAACGAAGCATCTGTTCTAATCATCTCCTGAAATGATTTTTTTATTTTTTCCTCAATGGGCAGGCTTGACTCTTTCATCTTCGCCTATACATCGGCCAGAACAGTGAACCTCTTAGCCGTCAAAGACGTTGCCCCAGCGCACCAGTGGGGGTGGGAACACATTGCGCCCAACAACACAAATATCCATGTCTTACGTGGGACTCGAACCCACAACGTGGCGGCCGATCCATCGCTGGAAACGCTCGCCTTGACCGTTCGGCCAACACGTCGATTGAAATGAGCCAACAGTACGCGGTGTTCCCAAGTGGTCACCCACCCAAGTACTAACCGCGCCGATGCTGCTTAACTTCGGTGATCTAACGGGAACCAGTGTTTTCAGCACGGTATAGCTTTTGGCTTTATTACAATATTAATTATCTCCTCAAGTAAAAAGTATACATAGACTGAAGGAACAGGTCTTTCATATTTTTAAATGAAAATTTTTATACTTCAAAATGTGCATGTTGTTAATATGAAAATAATGCTGTTTCATTAATGTATATATATATATATATATCGTGGCTGATATATCACAGCTCAAAAAATAAATAATAGATCCTCCAGATGGCTTTTCAACTAAAGTCACTAGAAACAATATTTTTCACTTTTATACACTAAACCGAAAACATTTTAAAAATATTTTCAGAGAAGTATTTTTGAAAAAGGATAGATGCGATGATAAATGATAATTCTTATTTTCTGTTTTAAATCAGACAAAACTATTTTTTATTATAAATTTGTGTTTCAAAAATTAAAAACTTTAGATTGGGAGCATGCCTATTTTTTACGTGTATCCATTTTTAAGTAAATAGAAGATAATAACTTTTTGTAATCACGCGGACAGACACAAATATTCGAAAGCGAGATAAAGGCTTTAAAGAAACGCGCAGACTGGGGAAAATTGGAATGTATGCAACTGCAATTTTTATCACTGTGTGCTTAATTTGCGTCGGACGTTTGATGCGGTTTGCTTTATCTAAAGCCAATTTTCATCCTATTCGAGCAGTTTTCGGCGAAAAAACTATAATTTTGAAATGATAGTAGGTTTTAAAAATTTAAATCATATCATCCATAAAAATCCACGGCTTTTTAAAGACCCTTAATTTTATCTACTCTGTGTCTAAATAAATCTTCCTCTGTTCTTTGACAGGCGATACTAAAACATTTTTCCATTTGTTGTTATGTCCCAGAAGACAATTAAGTGGCTCTGCCCGTATTTTGTTCATCTTTAGAAATCTGTATAAAATAAAATCTTGATTTGTTTTACTTTTTTAACACTTTACAATATAGTTGAAAGTGTTTATGACTTTGTTCATTCTGTCTGTCCGTTAGCACGATCACTGCCGTAAAAATGACGTCATCAAACTGAAATTTTAGTATGTTTTTCAGACGGTCTGTGGGACCTATGGGAATATAAATAAACAATATCCCCCAATTAGTTTTGGATGGAACCCGGATTGAAAAAATGAAATACATTGAGCCCTATGAGACCTCATTTTTCAAACATTTTTTAAGCGGATTTAAAATTCACACATTGCTTCGAAAATTTTAGGTAATATTCAAATTATCCATAAAATATATAAAAAAAAATTCAGCGAAATATATTCAGTAGTTTTTTAAATAAAAATTAAAATAATAATTACATCCTTTATATGAAGAGATCACGTGATCATTATATGAAGAGATCATGTGACCCACTTCAAAATAAAATAGGGCATCCATCTTGTGTCAAAATCGTGATTTTTAAAGTTCTTTTTAATTCATATTGAGTGTTGTATCCATCCTAAAAACACTTTATTTTTGCTTAAATTCTGTGTATCTGCATCCTGAAACAACGCAATCACACTATAGTTGAGTTTAAATGATCATCCAATTTCGATTATTTCTACAACGAAGCCAACTTATGGAGGACTTAATGGAGGATGTAAATACCAAAAGATGTAGAATGAGTTGTATAAGAATGGCTGCATTTCTTTAACGCAAAATTATTTAACCCATAGAGTCTGCAATAAAACTGATATGAATGAAACAATTATTGATTTTACGGAGAAGCAAACGATTTTTTGATGAAGTTGTGAGCATAGAGTTAAATTACTTGTACCTCCATGATTTTAAGTTTTAAATAAAATTAATTATTATAGTATTGTGATGAATGAAAGGAATGGAAAATGTTTATGAATGAAATGCTGCTTTTATTTAAAGAGCCAGCCGATTTATATTTCGATGACGTCATTTGAAAAAGTTCATTTGTTTTCGATGAAGTTTTCAAATATAATAAATGATTGTAGTATTATGATAATTTAAAAAATATTACCGAGGAATGTATCGCATTTTAGAGATGTTTAAACCAGGCAATTTATATTTCAATGCCGTCATTTGAATGAAGTTCATTTTTTTTCGATAAAGTTTTAAGTTTTCAAATATAATAAATTAATGTAGTATTGTGATCATTTTAAAAACATGACCGATGAATGAATGTATCGCATTTCAGAGATGTTTAAATGGCATTGAAGTTGGAAAGTGTTTCATAATCATTGCTTTAAGCATGATGGATCTTCCTTGTTAATTTTGGACTAACCTGCCATTTTCCACATACTTAGCTTCCATTTTAAAAGAAAAAATGCGATTCAGTGCGAAAATGAACGAGGAACTACCCTTTGAGAAAATGTTGTTTGGTGTTTTTTTAGAACATATTTTGCAAATACTCGTAGCTGACTTAAATTCCAGAGTTCTTGGTTTGCAATAAGCGAGACATAGATTTTCAATATTTAAAAATCTGGTATAAAAATTGAGTGATATTTTTAAACTTTCGCTTCTAAACTATACATTCCTTCCATTTGAAAAAAAGAGCGATGAAGGTGCAAAAAGTACCGGAAGCACGTGTAAGAAAATGCTATTTTGGGGGTTGTTTAGAGATTTTTTGTAAATAATAAAAAACTATAAATCATTTCAAATTTTCGAAAGTTGCCTTCGGATGCCGAGACTCGCGATTGCGTGCCCTTCGCAGTCGGGGCAGAAAAAGGTTCTTTGCAAATGAGTGCAACTCGGTTGGATTGATTTCAAATCAGAAGCAGGAAGCGCGTCTGACATGAGACGGACACTTCAACGATAACGGCTTGCCATTCCGTCCCAGTAGCTGAACGGTAGAGGGTCTTCAATTCCCGGTCGGAAAAAAGAAATGCCCCGCATTGCTAAGCTAAATAAGTAAGCCCTTTGTAATAAGAGGGACGGATTTCAATGGCATATATCAGTGGCAGCGGACATGTGGCCTCTTTTTTCTTTTAGAAATAGAAGCCACATTTATCATGTGGTAACACAAGAAATGACTTTAACATACTAGTTATACTCTTTGTCGCAGCGTATATATTGTTATACATTGAATGTTGTGTATATATATATTTGAAAATGACTTCCGCCGCCTCTGTCTATTCCAGAACTGAGTTGAAGCGCGAGGAAATGTTTTCACACAGAAAGGACGAAGGGGGCAAACCACGATTACCTGGCCATGCCGCGATATTAAAATCACCTTTCCGTGTGAGGAAATCACGCGCCACAACTAGGGTTGCCAGAGGGAGTACGGGACCTCAAACTATCGCCAAGAAAATCGTCATGCACGATCCATGTCAGCGGCAGATCAAGTGTTGCCATCTGGCGACTCTGGTGGAAAATGATACCTGAAGATACATTTTTTGGGTAAAATGTCGGTTTTTTTTCCCCATTTCAAGCACCTTGAATTTCAAAAGTCAGTGTACTACAGGGGTGTAGTCGAGGGGGGACGCGGGCGGACGCAGACCCCCTACCTTTTCTCCTGATCTCAAGCGTACCCCCACTTTTTATTTCGTAAGGGGACGCTCTGTTTTTTTAAATTTATATGTACATATATATATCCCCTCTGCAGCTTGGCATAGTTGGAAGGTTCTTTGAGATAATTTCATTTCAAAATGCAAGAATCTTAATTGATTTTTCTTTCCTGAGCTGAGAATCATATGCTTTGAAGCACAATTTTTGGTTTTTAATAAATAACTAAATAAAATTAGAATAATTATTATTC
The DNA here is from genome assembly GCA_951213105.1 of Amaurobius ferox. Taxonomy (NCBI): domain Eukaryota; kingdom Metazoa; phylum Arthropoda; class Arachnida; order Araneae; family Amaurobiidae; genus Amaurobius; species Amaurobius ferox. The sequence continues at coordinate 1,163,100 of OX578151.1, forward strand.
TTTTGATTTTATCAACATGTTAAGAGTTGGAGATGGAAAGTAAAAAAGGAAAAAAACCCAAAGAACAAAAAAAAAAAACTGGATACAATTGAAAAAGTATCTCAATACAAAATCCACGATACATTTAGAGACTAGGGTCGTTACTCAAGACATTTTATATGGGTGATACTTGTATCGCGATACTTCCGAGCCCTATGTCAATCACAGAAATTATACAGTATTGGCTAAAATTCTTCAAAAAAAGAGCGTCCCCCCACCTTTTTTTTTACGACTACATCACTGGTGTACTATTATATTATCGGTTTGTGTGCAACGTTTCTTTCAGGCCGCGGGGCGAGTTTCGAATGTGTCTCGTATAAATATATCACATAAATAGAAACTAGGTGTCCGAGGGGACCTGAAAAATTGGAACGAACAGACAGACCTACTCAGATTATTATTTCTTATTAGGATGAAAATGAAATAAGTGTTTCTCCACCTGTAGGAATCGAACATTTCCATCCCTGTTGAGCAGGTCCTTCTAGAGACATACATCATCGACACTTGGAATGACAACATGGAGATTTATAAACGTCATTGGAAATACATATCCTAAAAATAGGAATCGTAGCGCTATGTGGCAAAGTATACTGGTAAAGGGCAGCTTTAGGCGAGAGCAGTCGTACGTTTGTATTCTTTAAAGGAGTAGCGATTCACATTGGATGTAGACAAATATTTAATCAACGAACTTAAAATAATTATTTCAGTCATCATGAATATAATCATGTTGAACATCTTTTGAAATGAAATGAATTTAAGCAACTATATACATCTATTTTTATGGACATAGGTATATATAAATAGTCTGACAGATTTTTAAATCAAAACTGTCAAAGAGAAATTTAAATCGATTCTTCTATGTCATTTCTATGGTATTGTTGCTTAAGATTCTCTTAACGTCCAAATACTTTTATTTTGTTTGAGTCCCATAGGATTGGCGTGATAGTTAAAAATTATTTTCTTTACATTTTAGGGCGAATAAAATAGAGTCAACAAAGTAATTAGGACGTCATTATCAAATTCTGTCGAGATCTTTGGATATGGTCAAATGCCGCCCATCCAATTCTCGGAGAATTACATCCTGAAAACCGGTTCTTTCGCGAGAGTTGGCCCGATGGCACAAGCGGGTGTTGTATAGAAATACGCTGCATTATCATATACTAGTTGCAGATACAGTGATTTTGCAAAATAAAATAAAGCGTGCGTTATTTTAGCAACAGATGGCGCCACTACACATACCTCGTTAGTCGTTAGAGTCCCTTTAGTTAGACTCTGTAAAGGAACTCTATCTGGTAGATAGTTCGGGATTCAAAATATATGAAAATTCTTTACCTATGCATATTGCTTTTCAAAAAATTCCATCTATGACCTTAGATATTGGACTCATTTTTAACCTATTTACAACAATGGAGAATTCTGAGCTTTTAGGTTATCGGGGAATGAATGAAACTTTAGGGGGGAGCGGGGGGTAATTTTCCATTTGTCTCATTTAAATATATCTAAATGCTGTCACATAAATAGAAACTAGATTGTCATAAAATGTCTCCGGGGAGATGCGAATACAGCGTTTCTTGCAGGACTTTTTGGTCGGGGGGCAAGTTTTCTATTTGCCCTATATAAATTATATATATGCATTTTTTGCTATTATATATATATATATATTAAAATAATAAAAACAAAGGTGCAGGAGTCCAAATCAGTATACATAGCATTAAACCGCGGAATGCGTATAAAATATTAACGTGTAACACACACATATATATATATATGTATATATATAGTAATTACTATTGCACCTGTTCTGTTCCAAATCTGTAGCATCAAGAGAAGCAAAATTTTTTTTTCTATTATAGTGTGAATAACATTTAGCTGGGTAACATAATTGTCTCCGGGATGCGAATGAAAGAAACATATGGGCGTATTTAGGTATCATGGGGTGTCATTCCAAAGCAACTTTCTAGAACGCAATTTCGATTTATTTTCGTAATGCTGAAATAATATGAATCCTCAAAGCACGAATGTCGTATAATATGGAGAATTAGAACACGGTTATGCCTCTATGGGGCGAAACAATATGAACAATATAAGCGTCTACTTACATGGGAAGGCTCATAAACGTTTCATTTGGCGGCTCACTCAGTGTTATCCAAGGTGGTTCATTTTAAACGGGGATGCATTTATTCACGTTAGTGTCAATAAATACCATTTATTCACATTTACTTTGTCATCACTTTAAACGGGATTCACAGACTCGGGGTCAGGGCCCTACTTAGCGAAAGTGGGGACATTCCCCCTTCACCTCCCGACCTATATGAAATGTATAAAAATATTTACAAAAGCTTTCTATGAAACGGTGCACAAAATCAAGTAGAAGAAATTGAAATGAATCATCATTTTCTCATCGCAGCCAAAGTCTTGTATATTCGATGGCAAGATTTTCTTTCATTTTTCGATGTTACCATTGGGATGCCCTGCATAGGCTGCACGTCTTAGTTTTTTAGTATGTAGCGTGAAAAAATCTCAGGAACTCCTTTTATTAGTTTTAGTTTTCCTTAATCTCTTTTTATGTATTTTTTATCTTTTGCTTCACTGCTTAACGCACCCGTCAATTTCGTAATGAAATCACTCTGCATGAATTTTCTTTTCCCCTGTCTGTATCTTCCGTCCGTGTTTTGCTGCGAAAGCGAAAGCGATCAATCCGTGGATACTCTTTGTCCGAAGCTGCTCAAACAGCTCTAAGTCAATGTCACGTTCATCGGGAACTGTCCTGTGAGTAGCTACCCTCCCATTTATTTCTCTCGCCTCACCGCGATACAGTGACCGCCGGTTATAAGATTCAGTGGTTATAAGAAACAGCCGTTTATAAGACTCAAAACGACAGAAACAAATACAAACTTCGTTTTAACATTAAAATTGTGTTGCTTATAAGAAACACGATTCCGCTTATAAGAAACAGTTTTCTACAGAAAATTTGTTGATTTAGCTGGTGTAAAAAAAAAATCGATTTGTTTAAGGTTAACTGAAGGACGAGTTGTTATCTCTTGTCTCTGGGCGTACGGGGAGGGGGTGGGAGTTTGCTATGTAACAAAGGATGACAGAGAATTTTTCCGTAGAAAGGTTTGGAGGGAACAACCCCAAACCAGTAAGAAACGAGCTTTAATCTTTTGGCAGTTAAGGAAACGTACTGATAAGGAAAGGCATCTTTGCTTATGCACTCAAATAAGATTCGTACAGCTTTAGTTAGTCATTTTATGTTTTGCTAGTGGAGCATGTCGCAAACCCTTACTTTGCTTGAAAAGCAAAGTTTACTTTAAAAGTATGAGTCTCTACCTCCGTGTAGTCAATAAGCAAGAAAACAACCTTGCTTGATGCTATCCATATGATCGCAGGCGCTTGGAAAAAAGTTTCTGACATATGCATTTTTAATTGCTTCCGTAAAGCAGGATTTTTGAAAAATAATGTTGACATACTAGCAGAAGATGAAGAAGAATTAGAAGCCCCTTTCCAAGAATGGATTCACATCGACGAAAATTTACAAACCTCTGAAGAAGACAATGATGACATAGTGCGGAAATTTAGAATGTTTGCAATGAAGAAGAAAATGAAGACGACGTTCCACAAGAAGAAAATTTTCCTACAGCCAAACAGTCGCGAGAAGCCCTAACTATAGTTAGAAAAAGTCTTGAACACAGAGGCGCATCAGAAAAAGTTTATGGACTATTTTATGATTTAGAAATGGATGTACGTAAACTAATCTCAGACTCGTTAGCACAAACAACACTGGATAAGTTTTTTGCTATTCCTCAGTAATAGATTACGGTATGTATGAAAATGTACTATGCTCTTATACATAAATGAACGACCAATGAGTTTTACTTTTTATTCTTATTTAACTGCATACTATATGCATATAGATAATATTTTAAGTTGTAAGGCTTAATTTGTAAAATAAGAAATATTTTAGAATGCAAAACTTAATTCACAAATGTATTATGCACGTACTAATATTTTACTTATATACATTTATCTTTTAAATTCTGTAAAACTGTGTTCAATAGTTAGTATTTACAATGGAAGAACGATATTTAAAAAAATTCCGGATTTAAGAAACAACTGCTTATAAGAAACAAAACGAGCGAAACGAACGTGTTTCTTATAAGCGGCGATCACTGTACTTCGAATCGATTTCCCGGGCTGCACGTTTTTAACCATTTCTGTACAAAAACGTGAATGAATAAGAAGTTTCGAACATTTTGCGGGCTCAAAGAATCAGTCATGTTGAATAAATTCTTTGAATCCCTTACAAATCAGGAGAATTTCTTTGAAAGAAAAAAAGGAGGGCTTTTTACGAAACGATTACATCATTTACTGATTGATTAAGCAATTAACTATACAACCCAGTTACAAATAATTTCTTAGTACATGAAAGCTCTTACCTTATTTGATAAAAATTCTTATCTAAAAAATAGGATGTTACTTGATAAGAGAATTTTTTATGGAAATTCCTCACCTTTTCAGGGAGGAGGACATATTTACTTTGGGCATATTAGAAAGTAGTTTGATGACTTTCCTTATATACATAATATAATGTATTGTAGGGGAGGGGGGCGAACATTTGAATTCGAGTTTTCGACGAGAGAGCACGTTTCAAGCATTCCTGAACACGAATCCGACGTTGTCGAAGTGATGTCTGTGTGTGTGTATCCTTGAGTCTGTGGAGTCTATATCACAGGAATGAATAGAGCGATTCGAACGAAATTGGGTACTAAAATTACAATCAGAAAATACTAGAAACCTATTGTTTTTAAACGCAGTCAAATGTTCCGAACATCCTAAATTTTTGAATGAAATTTTGAAAAAATCATCAGAAAATCAAAACGTTCGATAAAGTTTAATAAATAATCATATCTTATGTAATATTTCACTATAAAACGATTGACATAAAAGTTAAAAAGCTAGCATGAACCGTTCTTGAGATATTACACATTTTTCAAATAAGTGTATTAAAAATCGTATAAAATTAAAAAAAATATTAACTATCGTAAAACATGTTAACTTTTCATATGTAATATTATGTGATAAATTTGTTAACATCATTCTCGTGGATCTAGCTCGTTTTATTCACGAGAGAAGATGTTTCGGGTAATTTTTTTTTTCTTTGGACGCCAGTAACCTATTTCTCGTCGCTTGGCGAACGTTTGGCATCGAATTTGGCGGAATATCGCCAACTTGGGGGCTTTTTTTAAAAGTTGCCAAATTGACGAAAATGTCGCCAAATTGATGAAAATGCCGCCAAATTGATTAGAATTGATGAAATATAAGTTGATTGGGTACTTTGAAATAGTATTATCTCTTACCACCCGGAAAAGCGCCCAATGTACAATTGAACTTGAATAATACCGTACCGTTCATCTTATACATCATTTTTTCCACTGAGAAAGAAGCCATTCTATAAGGAAAGCCATGTGCTACCCACAGCAAATTCTGTGATGAAAATGTTTGTTCTACACAATTTCTTTTCGATCTAGAATCTAGATAAAAAGAATAACCATTTTTATTCAAATTCGGGAATTTTATGCTCCCCTTCATATTTTAAACTGTTATTCATTGTGATACCTGAATGAGAACATTCAATTTTTACAATGGGATCTTCGAAAATTGTTTCAAATGTGTTTGTTTATTACTTTTACTACGACTGGAGATGTGGATTTTTCGAAGAATTTTCGTAGAAAGTTTTCCACAGTGGAAATTTTTGAAATTATTCGCTATTGTTTTTTTATCTTCAAAATTCCAATTTTAAAGCATTTCAGAAAAGAAATGAATAGGTATACAAAAGGCATGAGCAATAATTTAAAATTGTTAAACTGTATCAGAATCATACGTAATTCACTGTTTATTATAGGTATAAAAAACAGATTATAAAATAGAATTAAAACAAGAAAGATCAATCATGCATAAGCATTGATTATGAAACACTTTCGAACTGAAATGCAATTCCATTTAAAAATTTTTAAAATGGGATACGTTCAGTGGTGATATCTTTTACATTATCACAGTAGTTTTAAAATTTTTTATATTTAGTCATTTTTATCTCTGTTTATCTCTTGCTGTTTATTTGTCTTTTTGTAACTTTTTTGCTTTTTCTTCTCGGATTCCTGCTCTGCAGCCGTCCGTTTTTTGGCTTTAAAAATTTTCTTTTGGATTCCTGGTGTACAGCCGTCCATTTTTGGCCTTAAATTTCCTTGTTTTTTTATCTTTGTTTTTTTCTCTTAATTTCTTGCTTTTTGTTATTTCTTTTCGAATTCCTGTTCTGCAGCCGTCCTCTTTTTGGCTTTTAAATTTTCTCTTGGATTCCTGGTTTACAGCCGTCCGTTTTTGGCCCTAAATTTGTTTTGCTTTCTATTGTAATAAATTTTATTGTCTTGATGTAATAAATTTTAATGTCTTGTAGTAATAAATTTTATTAATTTTTTTTTAATATGTCACTTTAACCTTGTTTTATGTCTCTGTAAGAAGTCTAATTATTTTTTTTTCTTTTTAATTTCTGGTTTTTCAAACTTTGTCTTAACCCTTTAGTCTTCCAACCTTGACCCTTTTCTTTTTCTGTTTTACCTTTTGTGTTAGGGTTTTTTCCCTTCGGGGTTTTTCCCTCTTTACAATTTTCTGCCTTTTGTCTTTCTTGTATTGCATTGCATTGTACTGTACTGTATTGTATTGTTTTTATGTTTTGTTTTGTTGTTGCCAATCTTTTGCTTGTCTTGATGTAACTACCTGTGCTGTGATTCAATTTTAATATGTATTGTAATGTCTTGAATCCAAAAATAAAGTTCCCGGCCACACACTTAGCAACAGTAAACCTTCGGGTCTGTCGTGTGGTCTGGGTTTTCAACACTTCAACATTATCACAGTACTACAGTCATTTATTATACTTAAATATTTAAAACTGTATCGAAATATAAATCATCTGATTCTCTATGCAAAATCAATGAATATTTCATTCATATAACTTGTATTCCAGACTCCAGAGCTAAATAATTTTGTGTGAAAAAAATTTAGCAATTCTTATGTAACTCACCTTACAATCGCTTCAGATATTTGCATTCTGCATAAGTCAAAATTAGGCTTCGTTGAAGAAATAATAAAAGTTTAGGGATCATTTAAAATCACAACTATTGTAATTGCATAGGCACGGAATTTAGATACACAGATAATACACAGTTTCACAGATAATATATGTGTGTATGTGTATGTATTCAAAGTATTGGAATCGTGCCGAAGATCGGAACTCGAATTTTCGAAGGATCTACACGTTTTGGGACTTCTAGAACACGAAAAAACTATTTTTAGGAAGACGTCTGTGTGTGTAAGGGTGTATCTGTGTATGTTTCTGTGTGTCTGTGAGGATATTACATCCACTCTAATTGAAAAACTAATGGACCGAATTTCATAAAATTTGGTAGGTATGTTTTTAGTGGGAAATCCTCATGTTCATTAGATTATAGTACGATTCGTAATAAAAGAATCTGCCTTCTTTGCGAAATGACCGGCAGAAATTGCCTTTATCCACTCTAGCTAAAAACTAATTTAACAAATTTAACAAAATTTGGTGTATAATATTTCAATGACCTACAAGTGATTTATATACCAAATTTAACAAAATTTGGTACATAAATCATTTGTAGGTTATTCTAGTACGATTCGGGAAAAAGGAACGGACTATTTTTGCGAAATGACCCGCAAAAATCTTAATACACAGAGATATTTTAAAGTATAAAAATAAAGGACTACGTGTGCTCAATTATATCAATTAAATTCCTATTTTATACGTGATTTTTGACAACAAAAAGAATAAGACTAACCCCATTACTCTAAGATTATCCGTTCTTGAGATATTCTAGTTTTTTCGCGTTTTCGCTACGCCACCTTTGACAATAAGTCCAGCTATCAAATGAGAACCAAATTTAAGTTTAACGTGCAAATTCAATGTCATTTAAAATACTTATGGCTGTTATTTTGTGCAGATAAACTCAAATTATTATTGAAGAAATAAAGAGAACGTGAATATGAGTCTGCAGGGAAAGACATGTGCTGCCCACATCAGAATTTTTAACAATATTACAACAATGATTTATAGAAGTGAACGGGGATTATTTGCAGGCCATTTCGAAAAAAGTGTATGATCTATATTTAAAGATCCACCAAATTTTTGTAGAATAAAATGTTCAACAAATTTAAGCTGTGTTCCAAATTTTAACTCTCTAGTACGTAGGAAAGTGCATTAAAAGTGCCATCAAATAAGTATATCATGAAGAGTTATATAAAATTTAAAAAAAATTTGAAAAATTATTATCTACCAAATTTATTTTCAAATATGAAGCCTCTTTCGTATACAAAATGATTAAACTCTTGGAAAGATATTTATTATATAATATATCTCTTTTTTCTTTCTGGAGGATATCCAAAAGTCAGAATTTAATTGAATTTGTTTTTTTTTTCGTATATTAAATAATTTTTAATTAAAAAACTACTTAACATATGTTACTGAAATTTTTCATATATATTTTATGGGATAATATGAATATTTCCTAAAAATTTTGAAGCAATTTGTGAATTTTAAATTTGCTTAAAAAATGTTTGAAAAATTAGGTCCCATAGGGTTCAATGTATTTCATTTTTTCAACCCGGGTTCAATAAAAAACTAATTGGGTGATATTATTTATTTATATTGCCATAGGTCCCACAGACCGTCTGAAAAACATACTAAAATTTCATTTTGATAAAGTCATTTTTACGGCAGTTATCGTGCTAACGGACAGACAGACAGACAGAATGAACAAAGTCATAAACACTTTTCAACTATGTTGTAAAGTGTTAAAAATAAAAACTATATAATTGAAAAATGCATTAAATATTATATTGCATTTCTTTCAATGCGTACTGATAATTCAAAGGGAAGCATTCTACCATCTTTAATATATATATATATATATATATATATATATATATATATATATATATATATATATATATATATATATATATACTAGTTTATTATATGCATAAAAATAAATTATTAAATAAACATATTATACGAGAAAAATAAATTTAAACAAGGAAGATCAATCATGCATAAAGCATTGATTATGAAACACTTTCCAACTTCAATGCAATGTCATTTAAACTTCTCTAAAATGCGATACATTCCTCGGTAATATTTTTAAAATTATCACAATACTACATTAATTTATTATATTTGAAAACTTCATCGAAAAAAATGAACTTCATTCAAATGACGGCATTGAAATATAAATTGTCTGTTTAAAACATCTCTAAAATGCGATACATTCCTCGGTAATATTTTTAAAATTATCATAATACTACAATAATTTATTATATTTGAAAACTTCATCGAAAACAAATGAACTTTTTCAAATGACGTCATCGAAATATAAATCGGCTGGCTCTTTAAATAAAAGCAGCATTTCATTCATAAACATTTTTCCATTCCTTTCATTCATCACAATACTATAATAATTAATTTTATTTAAAACTTAAAATCATGGAGGTACAAGTAATTTAACTCTATGCTTACAACTTCATCAAAAAATCGTTTGCTTATCTGTAAAATTACTGATTATTTCATTCATATCAGCTATATTGCAGACTCCATGGGCTAAATAATTTTGCGTTAAAGAAATGCAGCCGATCTTATGCAACTCATCCTACATCTTTTGGTATTTACATCTTCCATAAGTGAAAAGTAGGCTTCGTTGTAGAAATAATCAAAGTTGGATGATCATTTAAACTCAACTATATTGTAATTGTGTTGTTTCAGGATGTAGATGCACAGAATTTAAGCAAAAATAAAGTGTTTTTAGGACGGATACAACACTCAATATGAATTAAAAAGAACTTTAAAAATCACGATTTTGACACAAGATGGATGCTCTATTTTATTTTGAAATGGGTCACGTGATCTCTTCATATAATGATCACGTGATCTCTTCATATAATGATCACGTGATCTCTTCATATAATGATCACATGATCTCTTCATATAAAGGATGTAATTATTATTTTAATTTTTATTTAAAAATTTACTGAATATATTTTGCTGAATTTGTTTTATATATATTTTATGGGATAATTTGAATATTTCCTAAAACTTTCGAAGCAATGTGTGAATTTTAAATCCGCTTAAAAAATGTTTGAAAAATAAGGTCCCATAGGGTTCAATGTATTTCATTTTTTCAACCCGGGTTCAATCCAAAACTAATTGAGTGATATCATTCATTTATATTCCCATAGGTCCCACAGACCGTTTGAACAACATACTAAAATTTCATTTTGATAAAGTCATTTTTACGGCCGTTATCGTGCTAACAGACAGACAGACTGAGCAAATTCATAAACACTTTTCAATTATCATGTAAAGTGTTAAAAATGCTTGTAACTAAGCAATAAAATAAATTATTTCATATAATATTAAAAATTGTTAAACAAATACCTGCAGAGAATTTTAAAGAGGCGTTAAGCCTATATTGATTAAAGCATTCTCTATTAAAGCATTCTCCGTCGACAGAAATTGTGAAGACATTCCATTTTTTTTAATATTTTTATAAATGTTGGAGAACTTAAAGAATAAGCTTCTTAAAACTTTATTTGCTTTTTTTAAAATGAGTAAAATGTCACTCGTACTCTTTTGGTTGTCATCCATTCTTTTTCTATAAAATAAAACACACATTTGTATTTGGGTCGAGTTGATGTATCTCTGAAAATTTTCCGCACATTCCTTTTTCCCTAAGTGAGACATGAAAGTAGCCTTTCCTCCCAGTGACTGCAAAAGTTCTGAGTCTCGATGTATTTTCATTTTTGCTGTTTACCACTCGAATGTCTTTATTTTTGTAATTATCCTAAAGTGTCCGTGTTGGGTTTTTTTCTGAATTTAGAATGAAGCTGATGCATCTCTCAATAAATTTTCAGACTTTTTCGTTCATTATTATTCAGTTTTTTAATACAAAAAAAAAAAGAAAATGTTGTATTTTCCTACACCCCCTTTATTTTCCAGTGTTTGAGAAAAAAAAAAAATTGCCACTTTTCTCTTCGTCTCGATGCTCATCTTTTATACCCTCTTCAATACATATTTCTATTGTTCCCCTTTATTTTGTGACTCTATATGAGTGTGTGTCTCCCAAGCATTGGTTGTTGCTCCGTCGCAGCCCAGAAAGTGGAGTCGGCAGAGGGCCACGCTCGGGTGGTCAGGGGCCGGAAGCTCCCACGGAACATTCTAGTAGAAGAGATTCGATTCCAATCACACACGTAAAAGATATGCCTGTGCTTCGAATATGTCGATGGGGGACTTTGGATGTCAGTCCATAAAAGAAAAGAAAAACCTTCCATAATGTTACGCAAATGATGTCATTTTTTACTCAAAAATGAATGGCACACACACTTTAGAATGCTAGCATGAACTGTTCTCGAGATATTGCATGTTTTTCTAACAAATTCATCTGAAATCTATATATATATATAAATATGAAAATCTGTTTGCCTCATCATCACGGGAGAACGGCCGATTTAATGAAATGAATTAATGAAATTTTGTGAGTAGCCTTGAAATAGCCCCACTTAAAATGGAGTTCATGTTTCGAGTTTCTAAGACCAGGGTGCAGTGCCTAGAAGAGATGACTTCCAGGAACTGTAACCAGGGGTTGTCCATGTAGACGATATTTTTTATGCCCATTTATTTGAAGAAAATGATATCATGTCGCATAGCAAAGGATTTAAATTCAATGCGTTTATGCGGCAGACGATTTTTATGAAATCTTTTCAAATTTAAGTAATCCAGATATATTTCACTGGATTATATCCATTACGGTCTTCAGGTTTAAACGTTATTATTATTGATATTTTCAATTTATTACGTCATTGTTTTATTTTGGCAAAAATGGTTGAAACTCATATATTGTACGTAGTAAGGGTCATCTTCAACAAATGCACGGGTATATCTTCTAATCTGCGAGAATATAGGTGTTACATATTTTGACATACGAGGGTGGTTCAAAAAGTGCGGTAACAAGTCCTGTGAGAGAAAAGGTTTATTCGCGAAATCAAAGTTAGCAAGGCACTGGTGCGTATTATTTTTACACATAGCCAAACATTTGTTCCATCGGTAAAGCAATCTATCGAAACCGGCATAGAAGAAACCAGGGTCCAAGTCGCGGAGCTACTCAACGACGGCATCGGTTGTGAAAGGTCGACCTGCCAGGTGCTTTTGCAACGGCCCGAAGAGATGAAAATTGCTTGGTGCGAGATCCTGGCTGTAGGGTGGGTGTTCCAGTACATTTCATCGAAAACGCTGTACCAAATCACGTGTAACCGAGGCCGTGTGCGATCGGGCCTTGTCGTGCAACAACACGACACCTTATCTAGACATGGAATTTAATTCGCACACCGAATTTGGCACCCGTGAGAGCTCTTGTTACCTTACTTTTTGAACCACCTACGTATATTGGTATATAATGGAATCCATCACGGCCTTTAGGTTTAAAGATTACGGGATTATTGATATTTTCAATTTATTATGGCATTTGTTTTATTTTGGTAAAGATTTTAGAAAATCTATGTTGTAGTACGTGTCATCTTCTACTCATACACGGGTATATCTTCTAATATTTGCGAATATAAGCAGTGCAGGTCCCATACCATTTTAGCGTTTTTATTTTGCATCTATTGGTTCAACTTCCTATTTTTTTGTAAATGTGTTTACAAACGGGACCAGGATGTTTTATCCTTCAGATAAGCCCGTGAAGATAATTTTGTATAGCGAGAACAGATATTGACTTCTTTTTAGGAGCATTGAATTAAATATTTTAATAGAATATTTTGATTAACAGTGTCATTTAGTATACTAAAGGAATTTGCACATGATCGTGAATTTTAAGTTTCTTTATATTATATTCTCCGTAGGAAGAACGGGTATGCTTCTGGTATTACATAAAATTAAAAAAAGTGTTAATTATCGCGAAATAGGTTTACTTTCCATGCAATATTATACGCTCGTGTGGATTTAGTTCATTCCATTGACGAGAGAAGATGTATTTTTAAGACCCACAATCCATCTCTTCTCTGTATAATTCCATTCAACCCCATGATTTCGATCCACTTAATGAAGCGGGATGGTTGGTGCCCCAGAATGACATGAAATATTACTACTCAGTGGGGGAGTGCCATCCTTAAGGCCCCCACACACCTAAGCCCGTTCACATGCACATTTTAAGCCGGTGTGATGGCCGCATTTTGCCCGGTCACCGTTCCCATGTCCAAGCCGGCAAAATACCGGGTTGAAAGGAGGTAGAATTTTGGTCCTTCATATTTGAGGGATAGGGGATTTACCCATAATTCCACGCGCGTAGCTGCGATTTCTTGAAAAACATGGCGGATACTGAGATACCTTGTGTACAAATTCTATCTGAAGATTATGAAATTACGATGACTTTATATCATTTTATATAGATTATTTTGCATTCATTACACGGACTTATTTACGAATTAAACGGATGGATCCTTATTATACCTCAGAATTTAATGAATGGAGAATCCTACAGAAAAAGATGGATGAGAGTATGCACATTTTGTTTATTTGAGCTAACTGTTATCTCATGAATTAGAAATATTTGTTCCTCGATATCAGGATCATTTTTATAGAAATTTTTGTTTCTTAATTACAAAACGTATACAATTGAGTGTCAGTTAAAAGTGATTTTCCTTCGAAGTAGCAACTTTGAAATATAATCTTCTGTTTCTGGGGCAAATTTTCTGGATTTATCTGAGTAGTTTTTAACACTTTACAACAAAGTTGAAAAGTGTTTATGACTTTGTTCATTCTGTCTGTCTGTCTGTCTATCTATCCGTTAGTACGATAACTGCCGTAAAAATGACTTAATCAAAATGAAATGTTAGTATGTTGTTCAGACGGTTTGTAGGACCTATGGGAATATAAATGAATAATATCACCCAATTACTTTTGGATTGAACCCGGGTTGAAAAAATGAAATACATTGAGCCCTATGGGACCTAATTTTTCAAACATTTTTTAACCGGATTTAAAATTCACAAATTGCTTCGAAAATTTTAGGTAATATTCAAATTGTTCCATAAAATTATAAAAAAAAATTCAGCAAAATATATTCAGTAGTTTTTAAAATAAAAATTAAAATAATAATGACACCTCTTATATGAAACGATCACGTGATCATGAAATGAAAAAATCACATGACCCACTTCAAAATGATACATGGCATCCATCTTGTTTCAAAATCGTGATTTTTTAAGTCCTTTTTAATTCATATTGAGTGTTGTATCCGTCCTAAAACTACTTTATTTTTGCCTAAATTCTGTGCATCTACATACTGAAACAACGCAAATACATTATATTTGAGTTTAAATGATTATCCAAATTTGATTATTTCTACAACGAAGCCTATTTTTCACTCATGTAAAATGTAAACAGCAAAATATGTAGAATGAGTTGTATTAGAATTGCTGTATTTCTTTAACACAAAATAATTTAGCCCATGGAGTCTACATGGCTGATATGAATGAAATATTAATTGATTTTATAAAGAGAAGGACGATTTTTTTCGATGAAGTTTTAAGCATAGAGTTTAATTACTTGTAGCTCCATGGTCTTAATTTTTAAATAAAATAAATTGTTATAGTATTGTGATGAATGAAATGAATGGGAGAAAGTTATGAATGAAATGCTGTTTTTATAGAGAAATCCAGTCGTGTTATTTTTTCTATGACGTCATTTGAATGAATTTCAGTTGTTTTCGATGAAGTTTTCAAATATAATAAATTATCGTAGTATTATGATAGTTTTAAAAATATTACCGTGGAATGTATCGCATTTTAGAGATATTTAAACCAGGCAATTTATATTTCAATGCCGTCATTTGAATGAAGTTCATTTTTTTCGATGAAGGTTTAAGTTTTCAAACATAATAAATTAATGTAGTATTGTGATAAGTTTTAAAATATTACCGAGGAATGTATTGCATTTTAGACTTTTTTAAATAAAATTGCATTGAAGTTGGAAAGTGTTTCATAATCAATGCTTTAAGCATGATTGATCTTTCTTGTTAATAAATGATAAAAGTATTTTCTTAGATTTATATAATATACATTCTCCTTATATAAAGCTATCTTAATACTCATTTATTTTATATTGTTAAAAAGGAGTGTTTATATTTAAATGGATATATGTTGTTAATTATTGTAAATAAATTTTTTAGGCATTATATTTCAAGTTTGATGATTATAGTTTTGTATTCTAAGCTTTTTACATATCAAAGCGAAGCGAAATGTCCCATAACTTAAGATGATGTGACTATAATGCCAATATTATGATTAGTAAAGAATTGCGTTTTATGATTATGTATATTAATAAGAAAGTAAAATGCTCAAGGCATTTAAAATTACTTTTACATACATTTTGCAATAAACTAAACTGTGTAAATTAGCTTACAAAATGCTAATATCTGCCCCTCCTCCAAAAAAAGAAAGAAAACTGCATGTTTGCTAGTATCAGAAATATAAATTATTTTTATATATTTTAGATACTGCATATGAAGTTGATTTGATTTCATTATTTTTTTTTTTTGGATTACTTAGAGGACCACCTTTTTTTCATATTAATGAAACATGTCAATCATAAGCATTTTTTACACTGCTATATTAAAAACATTATGTTTAATTGCGATATTAGTGATATGTGAGATTTTTGTATCTGGGCCATGCAATAGTGTTTTTAATAAGTTATACCGATTTTATTATACTTAAAATGTATTCGGTATAAATATGCATTTTTTTTTCTTTATGCCAACATCCTATATTCCTTTGTCTTGAATAAAGTTTCTTAAAATGGTGTTACACTTTTTCCACTCATTCAAGTTTATACATCATAATTTAGTTTAAAAACGAACATTAAATGAGAAAAACTTTGTTTTTTGACTTTTTAAAAAGGAATTTTTTAAACAGCTTCATGGAATAAAACTTATATATATATATTAAAATAAGCATATATTTACAGTTTTAAAATATATTAAATTTAATTTTGGCATATTTTTAATTTGATGTTTAGTTTATAAAATTTCAAGTTTAATTTATACATAAAGATATTTCAAAGCAATAATAAAATAGTTATTTTGTTTCTCACATGTGTCATATTAAATAGATAAAATAATATTTACATCCATCTTACGCGAGAAAGCTTTGATGTCAGTCTTATTAGATGATAAGTTAAGTTTATCAAAGTTCTAGTTTATATAATCTGCCATATTAAAGCAGTGATGTGAAAATGCAGTTTAAAAGAATAATTCGTTTATTAAGTGTTACGGCACAGACACAGGACAACTTCACTGCAAGACTTCACTTCTATTACAGAAATGATTTCAAGCTGCACACCTGCTATGCCTGTATCTCAGAAACTGCAGTGGTTAAACGAAGTTGGAAAGGTCTGTTCTGTATTACAATGTTTTTTAAAATCTGCAAAAGCGACAACATTTGGAATGTCAGAAAAATAGCAAATTGACAGTTTTCTTCTTTTTATTCAGACAGCCTATCCATATGAAAAATTCATCTGTGTTTGACCCAATTTCCAGAGGCACACATAGTGTGTGCTTGTTCACAAATAGTGTACGTGAGATAGGTTCCCTAAAAAAATCTGCATTTCCAACTGAAAGCCTTTCTTTATTTTAAGCTAAAAATCTTCCAAAACTCGTCTCTTTTTGACATCCAAATATATTATTTCGCTTGTGGTGAATCCTGTAGAGAAATCTACTGAACGCCAAGAGATTTTCTTCAAGACTTGATTTTATATAGGCTATTGGAGACGACCTGTTTACCGTTGTTGTCATTATTTATTTCCTAGGCGCTCCTTCACCACGGGGGAATAAGTAACAACACTAACATTTATTTTCTAAATCCTTTGTCCAAACCAAAATCTTAACAGTGAAGAGTCTGAGCAGGGGGAGCCAAAACATAGCCCTCCTGTTTTTTCGTCTTCCTCTGAATCCGGGGAGGCAATTCGAAAGGCCAGACAGTCCGACTATTACTCGTCCTTGGACATAAGCGGCAATTTGGACGTCCGAAGACACACGGGGTGTCATTGAATGATGAATTGAGGTCATTGAATGAGGGTCAGGAAGTGTGAATGTCATTGTGGGCCAATTTGAGATAGCATGGATATGGAACGGTCTGGAATGGGTTCGAACACAGGAAAAAGCTCGGTAGCTGAATGGATACGGAAGATCCCAGTTGGTGAATTCTGCTTAAAAAGCATATAGGACAAGAACATTTTATAAGGTTATTTCAAGACGCCTAGACAGCCATTTCTCACTCACTTGCAATAAAAGTAAAAGAAAATATCTGACATGACCTTCCTTATATAATGCAATGAATGGACTACTCGTTTCCTCGTGATGGCTCGGCTGCCAGATTGCGGGTTCGAGTCCCGCCTGCGGGCATGGATGTTGTAATGTCTTATTTGGGGCAGAAGTCAGACTTCTACCTTCGGGTGCCCCGGGTCATTAGACTAAACAGAAGCAGTGCACATATTCTTCCTTAAATGTAATGTTAGGGACACGACAACAACAACAATGGACTACTTTTACAGTTAAAAAAATGTTATTCTTATAGTAGATACTTGTATTCTTTCCAAGATATTCAATTTTCTTCAATGAGTCGTCATTTTCATGGATTGGGCGTCATTCTTATCCATTGGGCGAGATTTTCGTTCATTTGGCAACATTTTAAAATGTCGCCTAGTGGGCGACATTCCGCTAAATTCGTCGCCAAAATATCGCCAAGCGTTGTGGACGGAGAAATAAGTTATTCTTACAGCAGATAAATGACGATTGGCGTTCAAATACAAAAGTATGACTCAAAGTATCTTTTCTCGAGAATGGAACGAGTTAGATCCATGAGAATGATGTCACCCAATGGATCGCATGATATGACATATGAAAAGTAAACATGTTTCTCAACAGTTAATATTTTTTTTTAATTTATGGGATTTTTTTGATAAATTTATTTTAAAAATGTTCAATATGCCGTCATTTTTATCGATTGGGCGACATTTTTATTAATTTGATAACATTTTTACCAATTTGGCAACAGTTCGTCAATTTAGCAACATATAAAAAAAAATCGCCAAGTTGACGATATGCCGCCAAAATTCGCCGTCAGAATTTTGCCAACTGTTATAGACGGAGTCTTATGGTAGGGTCTTATATTATTTCCAAAATATTGAATTTTAATCAATGAGTTGTCATTTTCATTGATTGAGCGTCATTCTTATAAATTTTGCAACATTTTCATCCATTTGGCGTCATTTCAAAAACTCGCCAAGTTGGCGATATTCCACCCAATTCGTAGCTAAAATTTCGTCAAGTCGGAGAAATAATTGATTTTTATACAGATAAATGACCAATGGTGTCTAAATACAAAACTATTAGTACCCAAAGTATCTTCTCTTTTAGTAGATTCTTATTCTTTCCGAGATATTGGATTTCCATCAATTAGTTTTCATTTTCATTGATTGAGCGTCATTTTTATCAATTGGGCGATATTTTCGTCAATTTACAACTTTTAAAAAACGCGTTAAATGGGTGATATTCCGCCAAATTCACCGCCAAGCATGGTTTATGGAGAAATAGGTTAGTCTAATGGTCTTATGATAAACGACTCATAGCGTCTAATTACAAAGCGATTTCCCAAAGTGTATTCTCTTGTGAATGAAACAAGCTAGATCTACTAGAATAATAATAAATGTATCGCATAATGTTACATATGAAAGGTGAACAGATTTCACAATAGACAATTTATTATTACATTTTTAATTTTATGTGATTTTTTGATAAATTTATTTAAAAAATGTGCAATATCTTGAGAGTGGTTCATGCTAGTGTTCTAAAATGTATGTTAATCGTTTTCTAATGAAAAATTACATAAGAAATGATTATTTACGCAACTTTTTTGAATGTTTTATTTATTTATTTATTTATTTTAATTTCATTTCAAAATTTTGGAGGGTTCTAAACATTCGATTGCGGGTAAAAGTAATAGGCTTCCAGTATTCACTGATCGTGACTTTTGTACCCAATTTTGTTCGGATCGTTTGATTCGTTCGTGATATATCGTCTCCACAGACTCACTGACACACACACACGCACAGACATCGCCTCAAAAACGTCTGATTCGTATTAGGGGATGCTTGAAACATCGAAAACTCTCATTCGAATTTTCGACCCCGTCCCAATCCTTTCCTTATACAATATACTATGTATATCAGGAAAGTAAAAAGGCTTTGAAAAATGTCAACACAAATATAGATTCTAAACGAGGAGAACAATCGTCATGCAAATTCATAAATAACACATGGAATACAGAAAATTGAAGCAGAATGTAACACATTCTGCAACAATGGAGAAAATATTAGTAATTATTAGTAACGTTGCAAGGGAAGTATTCCACAGTCGCTTTGCAGTCTGGATACTAAGGCGAAACATTTGAGTGTTTGACAACAGATAAAAGACATTTCCTAATTGAATGTTTTAAGCACATGATAGTGTATTGAAATACATCACACACACTAGAGCTTGGCTGGGACCCACACATTTTGGGCTTTTGTTGCGTAAGACTATTTGAGTGACCAAAATCGCGAATGTGGCAATCCACTAATAGAGGATACTGTTTGCTATAATGTGCGTGTAGAAAATGGCTTCTCTTCCGGCTCCCCCTAGATAAAAATTCCTGATAGAGACGATTCGGTTAGGAGCATTATTGATGGAAGTTGAAATCGAGCGCAAAATCCTATCATTGAAATTTTCGAAGATAAACAATCTGTGGGGGTTCTGTTTTCTCTGAATGTCAAATGCTGATCGAGCGTATTGTATGGAATGTGTCGTATAGTCAATGCAATCTCTGCAAATGGCTATATGTTTATATCTAACTGACCTAGCCACTCTGAACATTTCAGAGGACGGCTGCTTTATGTTCGTTTGCGGAAAGGAAATGGACCGGAAGAGGGCTTCTGGAATGGGTGCCACAACTAAAAGCATTAAGTTCTAAAACAATTTATATTTTGACTGCAAATAATACATAAAAATATACAGACATACATTTATCCATAAAATTTCATGAAAATAATTCGCAATTCTGGTCCGAAAAGACAAACAAAAGCACATCGCAGAGGCTCGACCGGTGACAGCACTCGAGGAACATTTGGACTTCAAACTTGCATCGGAAAATAGAACAACTCCGGAACGATCGAAATTTAAACAATCGTACGGAAAGCATTGGTGAAACACTTTACAACTGAAATGCACTTTTAGTTACACATCTCTAAAATGCGATTATTTCAGCACTGATCTTTTTTAAAGGATTCCAGTACTA
This sequence comes from Amaurobius ferox, assembly GCA_951213105.1. NCBI lineage: Eukaryota > Metazoa > Arthropoda > Arachnida > Araneae > Amaurobiidae > Amaurobius > Amaurobius ferox. The sequence continues at coordinate 1,183,596 of OX578151.1, forward strand.
CAATATTTTATCAAACTTAGAAATTTAAAACTTCATCAAAATATTTTTATTAAACTTGGCAGTGCTTTAAAATCGTCTACCTCTCTATGTAAAATCGATGCATATTTCATTCATATCACTTATATTCCAGACTCCAGAGCTAAATAATTTGGAATGAAAAACATTTAACCATTCTTATATAACTCGCCTTGCAATCGCTTGATTTGTTTACATTCTGCATCCATTAAAATGAGGCTTCGCTGTAGAAATAATCAAAGTTGGAGGATCCTTTAAACTCAAAAATAGTGTCATTGCGTTGGCACAGAATTTTAGAGGCAGCGATAATACGGGGGGGGGGGGGGGGGAGGCGGTTTTAGGACGAATGCAGCAGTCAATATAAATATAAACGTTCCTTAAAAATCACGATTTTCACACAGAGAAAATAAAAATGGATGTCCTATTTTATTTTGCAATGAATCACGTGATTTCTTCGAGTGTCATTATTATTTCAATTTTTATTTAAAGAACAACTTATTATATTTTGCTAAATATTTTTTATATATTTTATGGGATCATTTGAATATTTCCTAAAATTTTCGAAGCAATGTGTGAATTTTAAAAATCTCTCTAGCGGGTCTAACAGACGCCACCTTTCCTACCGAGAAGGCATGAGGACAGATAGAGAAATGGTTCGGTGTTGGCAACAGTGGGCAGACGACTGCTCCAGAGAGGATCGGGCAGTTAGGAGTCATTCGAAGGCATTTGTAATTCTCCGCATTCTGTATCAAAGGAGACGGGATTCGGTATCAACGTCCATTAAGGTGCCTACCACTGACCCCTCCATCAGCCTAGACAGTGTCCGGTTGGAGGCATGTTGTCTTTAGCGCATCTCTCTCAGTGCTGATGACCGCCACTTACGAGGACCGGCCAACATTCCGATCGTTGTCGAGCGGAGTCGTCTCGTGAGACAGCCGATCTCTTCTAGTTGTGCTGCAAGCCAATCTGACGGCCCGCTTGTACGTCGACGCTGTTCTGCAGCCGATTTTTCTGCCTCACCCTCTCATGGTTATCCCAGACCTATAACTCACCGAACACGCCTGAAACAGGGTTTGACGGCGGCTGCAGCCTTCCCGGAACACCACTGAATGAGCTGACCCTTTGCAATACTTGTGGCAGAATCTTCTGCGGAGGGATACCTTCTGGGGTGACGCAAACACGTTTATTGAAGGATATTTTCTTTATCTGCAAGGTCATGAACTGATTTTAAACAACATTATTTTGTATTTGCAAACAAACTCATATCTTAATACCACCGAATAAGATTGATAACTTTTGGCCCGTTCTCAACGTTATCGTATATGTACCTTTAATATTTTTATGAGAAATAAAAAATGGGCCCAATTGATTCGGGCGGGGAACCCACCTGATGTCTGTCAGAAAAGCAAACGTCTCACTATTCTATACCCATTTGCACTCGAATCTGGAAATGAAGAAGTAAAGTACTACTTGATCGAGCTATTCCCTAAACGTTTCCTTTTATGCTGAATGAATTGGATACCATTCCCATCCCAACACCAGCCCCGTTACTTCTTTGAATGAAATCCGCTGCCATCGAGAAGATTGGAATCGAGGAGAAAGGAATCGTTCACAAAAGTCGCCCTTCTGTGCTGGAAGGAAAGTTCGGCCTGAACGTGTGCCCGGAACGACCCACTGTTTCGATCCGAAGAAGAGTCTCCGCCAAGATTTCAATTTAACCTTTGGTCGAAATCTTTTTGAGAGTGGCAACGCTTGGAGGACTCTAAACAATGCCCAATTACGCCCCGGTCTCGCACCGGTGGCCACCGAGGGTGCTTTGGCCCTCGGCTGCCTTCTTACCTTTACACTCCTCTCGAGATATCGGCAAAGCCCTCGACGCAAAATTGTCAAATAAATATTTTGGACATTTTAATAGGAATGAGTTCCAGTGAAGGAGCTTCTCCCTCGAAGGGCAGAGATAAAGAGGCTGGTTTGGATTTTCTGAGCATTTGAATGAGAAGCGTGCCTCAACGGCTCGGACGCAAAGACAAATTTCGGACACTTTCGAAACTCAACATCCAATCCATTCCCTATTTGGGCGCCTTTCGATATTTGAACGTTCATTATGAGCTCCGAGTAAAGAGTCCCTCCCCCCATTTCTATATATTACGAAAAGATAGAACAGATTCAATGGTCTCCTTTCAAAGCGTATCTATTTCGATCCCTATATTAGCACAGACTTCTAGGCACTGTACCAGAAGCCTGTTAACTCAATAATGAACGCCTCTGATGAAGGGGCTGAATGATTTAGAAGACGTTTAGAGTGCCGAAAGCCCAGACCACCCGACTCGTCCGAGGACTTAGAGCAGCTGATTGGATGGCCGGAGACGTTTAGAGTGCGTCATAGCAGTCGGTCTAACGCTGAAACTGGATTCCAGCTCAAAAGGAATTCCGTATTTTGCTATATGCGATGGCTGGGGAACGAGTAGACAGACGGAATGCAAGGGCTCCCCAATCCATCATTGGCCATTCTGAACCACGTTATATATTTCAATTCATATAAATGAATAACAAATAATTGCATATTTATATTTGCAAGTTAAGTGATATAGATCCATATTAATATATCATAATTCCAATTGATTTCAATGTAAGCATTAACCAGTCATAATAATGAGTGGAAGCATTCTGAAAGTGAATACAAGTGAATGCCTCCTGGTCCGTGCACTTTCACTCTCAAATGGGCGAATAACAAATAATTGCATATTTATATTTGCAAGTTAAGTGATATAGATCCATATTAATATATCATAATTCCAATTGATTTCAATGTAAGCATTAACCAGTCATAATAATGAGTGGAAGCATTCTGAAAGTGAATACAAGTGAATGTCCGTGCACTTTCACTCTCAAATGCGAGTGGCACAATTTTTAAATTAAATGAATTAATATCATCGCACATCCGGCTCGATTCAAAAAATCTTTAAAGCGAAGTTATTTATAAAAAAAAAAAAAAATCTCAAAACATGTTTTATGTAAAATTTAATTGACATTTTATATGAAATCCGTATTAAAAATGTAATATTTTTATCGTGGGGGGCTGGCCCAATGACAGCCGAGTCGCAGTGTGGAATGAAAAGTGAATGACGATTCGGGCCAAAGAGGGTTGTGTCAGTCCTTCCGAGGAAAAAGTCTGCTGCGTTCTATTAAAATCATGCCAACGCCAAATCATGCCTCGGTGTCCATTCACAAACAATAGATCACCTAGGGAGAAGGCATACCGTGAATCCTCTGAATACCAAGTTCATAATAAGTATTAGAATGTTTAGAGTCACATGATCCGACAAAAGTAGGCTTTCCTATATTATGGAATCGTGCTCCTAATGCATTCGCTCTTTTTAGCGTTCGTCAGCACCTCATAACCCCCTCGGCGTTCATTATTATTAACACGTTCATTTGGAAATGTTCTATATAGGTTGACTCCAGTTTATGCAACGCCACGCAGCCATCCGAAGAAATGAATGCTCAGTATCAGAAAGACGTTTCGGTAGACTGCAGCTTAAAAAGTTTCAAATCCAATGCAAATGATCTTCAGATAACAGACATCATTTGTTTCATCTTGGTGGGCTGCGCACATTTGAATGGCTCACATGTGAGTCGTCATGTGTCAGATAATGCTCGCTGTTTACTTCCCTGCAATACAGGGTCATGGATTGGAATCCTGTCGAAAATCGCAACATCTCTAGATCACGAAAAAGCTATTTTGAGAGTGACGTCTGTGTGTGTGTCTGTCTGTGCAATACATGCATCCACTCGAACTGAAAAACGAAAGGACCGAATTTCATAAAATTTTACTTGGGGGTGACCCTGGTTCTGATTAGATGTTGGTGCAATTCGGGATAAAAGAATCTGCTTTCTTTTATGCGAAATGGCCCGCAAAAAAGGCCTGTATCCCCTCTAGCTAAAAAACGAATAGACTCACTTTCACAGAATTGGGTAGATAAGTCATTTGAGATATTCAATTTTCGTCAATGAGTCGCCATTTTTATCCATTGGGCGAGATTTTCGTTCATTTGGCAACATTTAAAATGTCGCCATGTTGGAGATATTCCGCCCAGTGGGTCGCCAAAATTTCACCAACCGTTATGGACGGAGACATAAGTTATTCTTATAGCACTATTGGCGTTCAAATACAAAAGTACTATTCAAAGTATATTTTCTCATGAATGGAACGAGTTCGATCCACGAGAATGATGTCACCCAATGGCTCGCATGATATTACATATGAAAAGTGAACCTGTTTCTCAACAGTTAATATTTTTACTTTCCTTATATACAATAATGTATAAGGAAAGTATTGTGACGGGGTCGAAAATTCGAATTGTGTGTGTGTGTGTATGCAATGTTTGTATCCACTCTAGCTAAAAAATGAATGGATCCAATTTCATAAAATTGAGTAGGTGGGTGACCCGGTTTAGCCGCAAAAATGATCCGAATATAAAATAAAAGATTGCTTGTTTCATATGTCATTTTTGCCGATGACAATCATCCATAGTCATCTCATGACTCCCGAGATATTTTCTGAAAATCAGTCCCATTACCCGATGCAAACAAAAATGGTTCGAATTTCAAACAACGATGCGCGTTCTATTGTGCGCCATTCCGCTTCATTCTGCGAGTGGGCAAAGCGGGCTGTTTCCGACCCCATCCCTCGAATCCAAGAAATTCACTTTCCTTATATAAGGCAGTGAATGGACTACTTTGACAGAAAAAGATTATTCTTATAGTAGATACTTTTTCTATTTTTTCTACTTTTACTATTTTTTCCAAGATATCGAATTTTCATTGATTTGGCGTCATTTTTATCCACTGGGCGAGATTTTCGTTCATTTGACACCATTTAAAAAAATCGTCCAAAGTGGGCGACATTCCGCCCCATTCGTCGCCAAAATCTGACCAAGCGTTATGGACGAAGAAACAAGTTATTCTTATAGCAGATAAATAACTATTGGCGTTCAAATACAAAAGTATCTTTCAAAGTATCTTGGCTCATGAATGGAACGAGCTAGATCCACGAGAAGGATGTCACCCAATAGATCGCATGATATTACATATGAAAAGTGAACCTGTTTCTCAACAGTTTATATATTTTTTTAATTTATGGGATTTTTTGATACATTGATTCGAAAAATGGGCACTATCTCGAGAACGGTTCATGCTAGCGTTCTAAAGTTCATGTCAATCGTTTTCTAAGGAAAAATGACATAAGATATATCTATTTGCGCCACTTTATTAAAGGTTTTGATTTTTGGATGATTTTTTTCAAAATGTCACTCGAAAATTGAGGGTATTCTGAACATTCGATTGCGTTTACAAACAGTAGGCTTCCAGTATTCACAGATTGTAACTTTTGAGCCCAGTTTCATTCGACACACACGCACACAGACATCACCTCAAAAATGTTCGATTCGTGATCAAGGATGCTTGAAACCTGCTCTCCCGTCGAAAACTCGAATTCGAATGTTCGACAATACTTTCCTTATACATTAAGTAATAGTAATCAAGTCTTACGAATGGAGTCTAAAAGGAGTGAATGTGAAGGACGCAGTTGGATCAGTGGGAAATTTATAGGAAATAATGCATCGTCTGGATAGCGAGCGATAGCATTTGGAGGTACCCCAGAGAGGCCGCTTTCCCACGACAACCTCGGCCGGAGAGTAGGGAGGGAAAGTGAAATGAGGAAATAAAAATGTTTCGTGAAAAGTGCGACGGAGGAAATAAAAAAGACGAGATGAGCGGATTCTTTTTCTTATGGTATTAGTTTCGACCCCGCAGAGGTGGACGTGGCCGCTTTCGGAAGGAGCGTGCGCTATTTGAAACGAGAACTCAAAGAGCGTAGCCCGGTGGCGAACGCCGAGTCTACGTGGAGTACGGGCACGCTCAATCGGTGGTTCCGAATGACCTTCCGGGGAAGGTGTAAAGGGTCCGAACAGATCCCTTCCATTTTGCGGTGGATCGGGTGGTCGAGAGGAAGAGCGTTCCCGCAACACGGGGGAACGAGTGCTCACAGTTCTCCTGCGCATCCGTCCGCAAAGAGAAGGTGCTCTTCGACGTTTGCGGCATTCGTTCGTACATATCTCGCATCGGAAGAAGTCAAGTTATGTAGAGAAAACCATGTGCTGACTATCGCACCATTCTGCTCCATAAAAGCATTCGGATTCGAACAGAATGGGAGCGCCCTTTGTCGTCACGATACGCATTTAAGTATCACGCGAGAAAAAGTTCTCGACACGAGTCGAGTGTACTTGCTTTCTACCTTTTCGTGGAGTATCCCACTTCAAAGTGAAGCGCGCCGTCCATGGGCTGATGGCGCGCAAGAACGATGGAAGGGATACCATTGAGAGTATCCACATGTCCATATATACCACGATCCACCTAGAGTATTCGCAGTTTCCTACACAACATATAACACAATATGGTCGTGTCAAAGTCATCTGTTGGCTCCGCGTTTCTTTTAGAAATAGCCCTCATCTGACCCTTCGGGAAAAAAACATTTCTACAGAGTGACTTTCAAGACAAAATACTCGTTTGCTTCGCAGTACTGACATTTTCATGAGTTCTGTATTAAAACGACGGCTACGTTAGAAACTTACCGGTTGAGTAAGATATATCTATATGGATCTTCTTGGATGGATATTTTTAATGGACCGGAAAATCAAATAGTCATTTTCATTAAAATAGAGACGCGAATTTTTTTAAAGAAAACTCGTTCTGTATCGTTGCAGAATGGGCTAGTGAGTGACTGCGCTAAAAATGTACATTCCCTTAAAGTCACTTAAAGTTCACTTCAGCCATTGAAATCTTTAAATAGAGTCGAGTATTCTAAATAACTTATTTTCGTCCTAAAGATAAATCCGTTTACTATGACGAGCTATGCTAAAAAGAATGTTCTCGATGAACTGAGAAGTGCCTACTTCTAGGCACACTTCCCGACCCTAATTCATGATTCAATGACTTCGAATTTCATCCCCGGGTTCAGAGGAAGACGGGACTTTTCCCCTATGTTTTGGCTCCCCCTGGTCAGTTTGTCCCTAAATTCTTCATTGTCAGGAATGTTTGTCAAGTCTTATTTAAAATATTGGACGAAGAAAATAAATAATGACAACAACGGCATACGTAAACGGCGTACGTCCAATAGCATACGTAAAATCGAGCCTCTCTTGACGTTCAATAGCTTTCTCCACAGGATTCACCAGAAGCGAAATAATATATTTGGGTGTCAAAAACAGACGAGTTTCTGAAAAATTTTAGCTTAAAATAAGAAAAGGCATTCAGTTAGAAATTCAAATTTTTTAGGGAACCTATCTCACTGACACTACTTGTGAACATCTCTGGAAATTGGGATGAATTTTTCATATGGATATTCTGTCTGAATAAAAAGAAGAAAAGTGTCAATTTACTATTTTTCTGAAATTCAAAATTTTGTCGCTTTTGAAGATTTTAAAAACCACTCCAGAACAGAATAGACCTTTCCAACTTCGTTTAACCCTAATAGTTTGGGAGATGCAGGAAGTGATTTCTGTAATATGAAGTTGTCCTGTGTCTGTGCCGTGACACTTAATAAATTAATTATTCTTTTAAACTGCATTTTCATATCATTGCTTTAATATGGCAAATAATATAAACTAGAACTTTGATAAACTTAACTTCTAATGGATAAGATAACTTAACTTATGACATTAAAGCTTTCCCGTGTAAGATGGATAACATTTAAGCTTTCGTCGACTGAAACATCAGTGTCTGGATTGGGATAGGATCTAATATTAATAGAGTCATGTTCACTATTATTTTTAACTATTAAGGGACGCGTTACTGTGGAAATAATATTATTATTCGTGCAACGTGCTCAGAGGAAAAAATTAAAGAAACACATATGCATTTATACTATAGTAAAGAATAAGTTACCAAAAGGACATTTTGTTAACAAATTATTTGATTATAAATTATTTAATTATTGGACTAAAATATCTTTGTTTCTAATGGTTATAAATATCTAACACATATATATAATTTGTTGACAAAATTCTGTTGATACAGATATTCTAAGAATGCTTCGACCCAGACCGTCCGACCTACCAGAATGGTACAAGGTATCTGTTTGGACGGCCGGGAAGTGCCACCCAATTTTGACTGGAACCCAGTGGGGGAGGCGTCCACAGGAACCGTACCCTCCTTCCCCTACCATCAACCTCTCGGAAGGACTTACGGACCCACATGTTTAATGTGATCGTACTTCGCGTGAACACGGCGGGAATTCGAACCCGAGCCGCCTAAGTGCAATTCCAGCGCGCTAACCATTGAGCTGTGGCGCCCCAGATATTCTAAGGATTGTAATTATTCAATAAATGCATAATTTACATCATTTACTTGGAGTAAAACACCACCCAAATTTTTTCTATTAAGACGAGTGCATTGGCAGGGCCTGATTCCCAAATTTTAAGGAGCCCTTCAATTTGGTTTGTAATAAAAATATAAGAAATAATTTTTTAATTAATTTCCAACTGGTAATATTAGTTATTTTAAATCTATATAAATAAAATTGAAAATCTGTCTGTCTGTTTGTCCCATCATCACGGGAAAACGGCTGAACCGCATTTGATGAAATTTTGTGGGTAGCCTAGAAATAGCCCCACTTAAAATTTACTCTGTGTTTTGAGTTTCTACGACCAGTGGTTCTCGAGATATTAGTAAAAAACGAAATTTTCGTTTGTCTCATCATCACGGGAAAACGGCTGATCCGAATTTAATGAAATTTTGTGGATAGCCTTGAAATAGCCCCCCATAAATTGAATCCAAGTTTCGAGTTTCTAAGACCGGGGGTTGTCGAGATATTAATGAAAAACGGAACTTTTTCCTAGGAGTTCTACTCTCCAACTCCGTGGTTTATCCAAACGGAAAGGATGAAAATCGTTTGTCTAAAACGTCAATATGAAATAAAACTTTATTTCCGAGTTTGGTGCAGGATTTTTGCATTAATTAGTCACTATACGAAAACATGAATTGTTTGAAACATGAATTTAAATGGAAAAATCTACCTCCATGGTTCCTCTTTCACAAGCTTTTACTCAACGATGAAAAGTATAAAGAAATCAAAATGACTATTTAATTTCGCATTTTATAAGGAAGGATCTTATATCATCATGTTGCTCGGCAACGGAATGAAATTAAATGGGTGGTTAATATTTATTATTATTTTTTCTATTTGAATAATAAATAAATGGATGTAAAAATATATTTTATAAATGAACGGGTTGATTGTTCTTTTAATTATATAAATTGCGGACTGCGTACATAACTTTAAGCAAAGAGGTGTAAAGCTCATATATTGTGTTTAACTTATAAACTCATATATTGTGTTTACCCAATAAATTCATTTAGCCGATTGTTGAAGCAGAAAAAGAGTGGAACGGATGTATGTATCTTCTAATACAATTTTAGTGTTTTCATTTAGTATATACAAACGGGATCAGGATATTTTATTCTTCAGATCTGCAAATTCAGAGCTACGAATTTAGCGGAATATCTCTAAATAACTTAGTAACTTTTCTTAAACTTTACCAAATTAGTGAAAATGTCTCCAAATTGATAAAAATGACCCAAATCAATTTAATTAAATTTTTTTTTTTTAGAATAGAGTACTGAAATGATGTTTCTGTAGCATTTGTCGGTCAGTCCATCCATCCTACTTAGTAACACATTTAACGAATTTTTTTAATATCACCAAATTTATAAAAATGTTTGTAAATCCATAAAAATATCATGGAATTGATAAAATCGCGCTTAATAAATGACATTAATTGTGTTTTGTTAGGGGATAGTATTGTGATGATGTTTCATCAATTTGTCGCAAAATGGAACTATCCGTTCTACAGTCTTACTTGGCGATAAATTTGGCGATTTTTTAAGTTATCGCTAAATTGACGAAAATGACGCCAAACCTTCCATGCAGATCTCATTATTCAGACGATATGATTTCCATCCATTTATTTGAAGCAAAGGATATCATGCCGCTTAGCAACGGATCCAATGTGTTAATGCGGCATACGATTTTTATTAAATCTTTTCCGATTTGAATAATAAAAATATGTATATAAAATAAATTTCATTGACATTGCATTTTTGACTGGATAATATCAATTACGGCCTTCAGGTTTAAACATCATTATTATTGATATTTTCGGGGACTGTTGATTCAGGGATTATTGATATTTTCAAATTATTATGCCATTGTTTTATTATGACGAAAATTGTTGAAACTCATATATAGTACGTTGTACGAGTAATCTTCTACAAATGCATGGGTATGTCTTCTAATCTACGAGAATATGTAAGTAGTACAGGTATATTGGCATATATTTTGATATATATTGGCATATATTGAAATCCATTACGACCTTCTGGTATTAAGATTACGGGGATTTTGGATACTTTCAATTTATTACGTCATCTCTTTTATTTTGGCAAATATTTTTTAGACTCATATTGCAATACGGGTAAGCTTCTACTAACACACTGGCATATTTTCTAATCTGCGACAATATAAGTAGTACGGGGTTGCATATATTGATTCAATTCCTTTTTTTTTTTTTGTTGTAAATTTGCTTACAGAAGGGGCCAGGATGTTTTATTCTTCAGATCTGCCCGTGAAGATAATTTTGTATAGCGAAAATAGAAATTCTTAAACTTCTTTTTAGGAGCATTGTAATAAATATTTTAACAGAATATTCTGATTAAAAATTTCATTCAGTATATTATAGGAATTTGCATATGATTGTGAATCTTAAGTTTCTTTATATTATATACTCTGTACGAAGAACGGGTATGCTGCTAGTTATAAATAAAACTATGTATGGAACCGGTTTGAATCAAAGAATTTAAAGAACTTAATCTCAATTCCACCAAATTCGAATATCGATAACAAGTTATTTCATTAGTTCCATTTTGAGTCGCACAATAACTTTTTCTACAGAAATTCAAATTTAACATCAACTGCCTCTCATTTGAATTCTTAGACTTTGTTATATTATTTTTACTTTCCTTATATACATAATGTATAAGGAAAGTATTGGGACGGGGTCGAACATTCGAATTCGAGTTTTCGACGAGAGAGCACGTTTCAAGCATCCCTGATCACGAATCAAACATTTTTGAAGTGATGTCTGTGTGTGTGTGTGTGTGTGTGTGTCAGTGAGTCTGTGGAGACGATAGCTGACGAACGAATGGACCGATTCGAACGAAATTGGGTACAAAAATCACAATCTATAAACACTGGAAGCCTATTGTTTTTATACGCAATCGAATATTCAGAACTCCCCCTAAATTTTCACGTGAAATTTTGAAAAAATCGTCAAAAAATCAAAACCGCTCATAAAGTTACGCAAATAGACATTTCTTATGTAATTTTTCATTAGAAAACGATTGACATAAATTTTAGAACGCTAGCATGAACCGTTTTCGAGATATTGCATATTTTTCAAAAAAATTATCAGAAAGTCGTATAAAATAAAAAAAAAATATTTCTTATTGAGAAACATGTTCACTTTTCATATGTAATACCATGCGATACATTGTATGACATCATTCTCGTGGATCTAGCTCGTTCCATTCATGAAAAAAGATACTTTGAGTCATACTTTTGTATTTGAACGCCAATAGTCATTTATCTGCTGTAGGAATAACTCATTTTTTCCCTTTTTAACGCTTGGTGAGATTTGGGCGACGAAATGGGCTAAATGTCACCAACTTAGCGACATTTTGAAATGTTGCCAAATTAACGAAAATCTCGCGAAATGGATAAAAATGGCGCTCAATCAATAAAAATGACGACTCGTTGTCGAAAATTCAATATCTTGGAAAGAATATAAGTATCTACTATAAGAAAAACCTATTTTTTTACTATAAAAGTAGTCAATTTATTACATTATATAAGGAAAGGCATGTGTTGTCCACATCAGATTTTTACTTTCCCTACAAGGCAATGTATAGGAAAAGTATTGAAATCGTACCGAAAATCGCAATTCGAGTTTTCGACGGATGCACTCTAGAACCCGAAAAAACTAATTTCAGAGTGACGTCTGTGTGTGAAAAATATAATAAGGTAAATATGAAAAAATATTAACATTCAAAGCATAAACAAAATGTAGTTATACAGCCTTCTTTTTGTGTCATTCTCAATTTGAGTCAATTTCTCAAAAGTATCTTCTACTGATTAAAAAATGAAATGAATCGTGTCTATCTTAAGGAAGGAACGAACGTATTAAGCGATGGCAACTTGAATCTACGCGTGCCCACTGTATTCCGTCTTGCTTTTATTTTTGAGAACGAGTGTTTCGTTTTCGAGATTTCCTCCTATGTCCCTACTAAAACTGAGACCAAAGGAGATGGCACTTTCGTGCCATTCTGGGACAATGGTGGGGTGGGCGAATAGGTAGGGAGGTGGAGTGGTTTTGACACGATACTACAGTGGCTAGAAGGGAGAGTTAGTTCTACAAACTGTAACGATACCTTTGGATTTCCCATTTTCGGTTTCAATCCACCCCTTCCACTCCTCCCCGATTTCAGAGCGGAATGGAAGGGAAATACTTCCGTGGGAACGGGGGACCCACTTCCGGCCGCTCCAAAAAAATATCTCGGGGGGGGGAAACTTTTCTGACACAGAATTCGTTTAGAGTTTTTCATTCACGAAAGACATCCACGGCGACCGATCCGCATTGGGAGGGATTTCATTTGACTTGTTTCCTTGCCATTCGTCTTGTAAATGATACAAATTAAGAAAAGCAATCCACTTTGGAAGTGCTGTATCGACCCGCCGACTGGAATATTCCAGTCTCGAAAAGAATTCAATCGAATACAGAAGCTTAGCGTGATATATTTGACTGGGGAGGCCATCCTTTTAACTTGGAAAAGGCTTTTGTATAATAAGTGATTTTATATTGGAATTCGCACTTTCAATAAGTTTCATTTCCTTACTGAGTTGCATAAAATAATTTAACATAAGAATGCTAAGAGTGAATGATATTTTAAAATATATTACCTATGTCAGATACATACACACAAAGTATAGCATTTTAAATGAGTTGAATTTTTACAACCATTTCATTGAATAGAAGTCGCTCATAGGGGCGGATACTCTCCCCTATGAGCGACTTATCTTGAATATTCAAGATAACAAGCTGGACGATGTTGTACATTTTATTCTTGAGTTTACACCTTCAGGAAAACGTTCTGCAGGCGCCCATGTATGAAAAGCGCACTGAAAATTTGTGAGAAATCTGCAACATAAGCTGAGTTGAAAATCAGTGTCCTTAAACATTGTATATTAATTATTTACAAATACTGTGAAAATATTTTATAATGACACTATGCTAAGAATCCGCTAAAAAAATGATCGTCTAACAGGGGATTTTACAGGAAAATCAAATTGATTCTTTCTAAAACTCCCCAATGCGAGAACGGATGTTTCGCCATTTTGATGCGTATATAAAGAGCCAAGTCTACTTAAATTTAATGATAGTCATTATTAGTATATTTCTTCATTTTGATATTGTTTAAAGTTAGGTAAATCCTAGGTTATTCGTGAAAAATGACTCTTCTTTAGCATTACAAATAATGCTTATTTTCTACAAACAGTCATTAATAGAATCCCGTTTGACCCAAAATGGAAGATCCATTACCCTCGCACTACCCATCCTAGATGAACGTCACGTTCCACATCCAATCATTGATTGTTAATAAAGGGTTGAAAGTGGGGAAGCAGCAGCCAAGCCTTTCTGTAAGCTGTTTTCCATGTTAGTTATTCAGCTAGGAGGGAGTTTAACAAATGGGTGGTCTTAATGCCATGCTTCTCCTTATGGACGACGAAGGCTGGAGGATTTCAGCTTCTAAAACATCGAAATACTTTGTTTAATACTTTGTTTTAATACGTTGAGTCGTGTCGCAAGTCAAATGGAACAATTTTCTAAACAATACACACATCTTCGCAAAATCTATATAAATAAAAATGATAACATCTTTAAATAATTATTTAAATTCTATTTTAAACAGGGGAGGATATCCATGGACGCCACTGATCGAATGAGAAAATCATTTCGCACGGTTTTTCGGAGCTTTTAAATGAGTTTTCTAAACCAAAATGAGGGTGTTCTATTCTGAAAAAAATTGCCTTTTTTTTTTAAATAAACGACACAGTTTGATTAGAGGCATTCATTGGAATTGCAGAAAATATGAATGAGAGATTAATTAGAGACTTCGAGTTATAGAATGACAATCATCCTGTTCAGGAATAGGATGTCATATTAGAGAAAGTTCCCTATAGAATGCGATCCATTTCACAGTGAAAAAATGCTTTCCAAATGACAACCTGTACAACTGTCTCCAATTCACTTCTATTTCGCGCAGACATTACAATATTTTAATAAATCATTCATTCATTGGGCGGCAGTTCTTCGCTGAGAGCATTTTTTATATATAAATGATGGTTGGCTTTTAAAATACAAAACTGTGTCTTTCGTGAATGGAACGAACTGGAACCACGAGAATGATGATAACCCATGAATCGCATATCAAAACTGAACCTATTTCACATAAATGAATATTTTTTTTCATTTTATGCGATTTTTTTAATAAATGTATTTGAAAAAAGTGCAACATCTCGAGAACGGTGGATGCTAGTGTTCTAAAGTTTATGTCAATCGTTTTCTTACATTCGAAATTATTATTAAAAATTTTGTTTTTTGGATGATTTATTTAAAATTCAAAATGTGTGTGTCAATATTTCAGGTTGGTCTTTGGTCTATGACAGTAAAAAACAAAGGAGTAAGAACCAGCAGCAGTCTCCTTCCTTTGTATATATATTATAGAATTCCATGATGAAAGTAATGGAGGACGATACTACTGATTGATGAAAGTAATGTTTCCTTTGTTTCTAATTCTGAATTGGATCCATATTTAAAGACAAAGAATAATCTTATGATAATAAATACAATGATACACTTAACTAATTTCCTCTTTCATATATTTTAACTTGATACTTTAAACAGTATATAACCATAATGCTAGCTCAAAATGACCGCTAGGTGGTGCTGTTAACATCTAAATGAAGGTAGTTGACTACGTATCTTACCTTGGAGGATTCGTTATATTTATTGAATTTGGATCTTGTTTTCAAATTTTTTGACTTGTATTTTTAAATTGGAATATCTACATCCAATATCATGAAAAACTGTGATAAAAGTCTTTATGAATATCTATCGTCGGGAGAAATGGATTAAAACAGAGACTTTTCAGAAAAAGTTTGTATACGTATATAATTTCGGCACACATTAAACTGTCAGCATACTGAGGTTCAAGAGTTGTTGTTGTTGAGACCCAGACCGTCCGACCTACCAAAAAGGTGTTGAAGACCCAGACCGTCCGACTCGTCAGCAAGGACATGAGCATCTATTTGGACGGACGGCTACCAGAAAGGTGTAAGGTAACTGTTTGGACGGCCGGGAAATGCCACCCAATTTAGACCGGAACCCAGTGGGGGAGGCATCCACAGGGACCGTACCCTCCTTCCCCTACCACCAACCTCTCGAAAGGACTTACGGACCCACATGTTGAACGTGATCGTTCTCCGCATGAACACGGCGGCAGTTGTGGCAGCGTGCAAATCCGAGGTTCAAGTGTAAACATTTTAAATCTATCTTGTTCTTAATCATTAAGAAGTTGTTGGCTTTTCAAAGAAAGTTTGTATAGTTGTATAAAATTAAACTCTATTATGAGCAATGGATCCAAAACGAACCATCGCTGCTAGTTGATACAATGAAACACAGCAAATATTGCCTGTGGTTTATATACTTTGTATAAATTCAAAATTTTCATTAAAAATTTCACGTTTGTTTACATCTTATTATATGCAAATTGAAATGAGAATTAATTTTACAATAAACCCGAGCGAAGCTAGAATTTCCGTCTCTCGAGGTATCCAATTCACGTGTCACCGCTAGATGGCGATATAGACATCAACAACATAAACATATTTAACACTATAAAAGAGGGAAATGAACGGCCATTTTAGATAAAGGCGGCTGTGTCAAATATCAGTCATTTATTATCACTCATTTATTGTCATTCATTTTGTATGGACGGACATGATAGGAGAAAATCCTCATCCTAGCCTTTTTCATTTTTGTTTTACCTCATCTTTTCACTCTATATCATCTGCTTTTTGTGTTTTACATGTTATCATGTATACATTTTAATTTTACGATTATTACTTGAAAGGAATTTGAGGCTGTCGAAAACAAAGGGCATCAAACAAGGAAAAATCATCTTTTCAAAATAATTTAATACGTAAACGAAGTTACAATGCTCATTCCGTCGAAGCTTTTTCAAAACCTTTTCCGTTAGAGTGGTGTTATACAAAAATAAACTCTTAAAAGAGTTTGTTTTTGTATACAAGATATCGGGAAAAGGTCAAATAGTCCATACGAAAGCGCAACAGTCTTTCATTTCATTTCTTTCTTTCGTTCCTTTCGAGAGCGATTGTTTTTCGCTGCTATCTTGCAGAAAATTATCGTGACGGAAACATAAACGAATATCATTTCCAACAATAATGCTTTCACAATGTACTTTTTCGGATTTTGTACCAATCCATCGCCAAATGATTCGCTGCTTCCCCTCAAACACGTTCCATTCGAGTTCAGGGCTCTCTCCTCAAAAATTCGAATCCTCGACCCTATTATGCAATGTATATATAGAGAGAAAGTAATAACAATGTTTATCTACAAAATGAAACGTCAAAATTCTGAACTCCAAAAGAATCGCACAGGATGGCCAAAAGAATACATAGAAAAATGTCCCACTTCTGTATCTTGTGGAAAGTGACGAAGCGCATTTCTGGACCCTTTCAGAAGCGGGACCATAATATCATTTGCCTACACATTATCTTATTTCGTATTCGACCCTTCTGAGCCAAATAAGAATAATAAATACTTCTGCAGCCGAAGATCGTCTGTTACGCAACTCAGCTTGAGTGACATTCTAAACAACACCATTCAACATTCTAAAATGAAAAATATCAATTTGGAAGGATTTACAGAAAAGTGGATCATGATCTTCCAAAATGGAATCCTTTTTGGATCCCGTTCGAAACCGTGGGTGAACTAGGGGAACATTTTCAAGCGATGAAATACCACATTTTCGAAATGAAAGTGCTTTAAATAAAAGCTACGTATTAAAGCCAACGTATTAAAATGTCCGTCAATAAAGAGTTTTTTAAATCTTTTGTAAAAGCTTCGATTTAAATGATTTCAAGTCCATGTGTCTGCAAAAGCAGCGAATGTGAGTGTGTTCCGGAACCGGTTCGTCGCGTTCGACCTGCACGACTCAATGCTTTTTTCCATCGGACCCACTTCTTCGTCGCGGCGGGATTCATTCAATCCTTTCATTTAAATTTAAGTGTTTTGACTCGTATGGGATGCTTTCGTCTGGGAAGATTTATTTTTATGCATTGATTTGACAAACGTGCAATATCTCGGGGTGTGTCATTCGTTTTAGAAAAAATACGTACATAATGATTCTATAATATTTAACATCATTCAATGTCCCAAACTAAGAAAGAAAGATCTAGTATAAGTCGTTACTTATCACGCTTCAGTGCCGGAATCTCAATTTTATGTATGCATTTTATTTGAGTTAGTTAAAGCCAAACTTTAATAATAGCGCTTTGGGGGAAACCTTAAGTATTAGCTTTTTGGGAGAGACCTTAAGCAATGCCTCTTTGGGGGAGACCTTAAATAGTAGCTCTTTTGGGGCGACCTTAAGTAATAGCTCTTTGGGAGAGACCTTAAGTATTAGGTCTTTGGGGGAAGACCTTAAATAATAGCTCTTCGGCGGAGACCTTGTTGAGGGATGCGATGTTTCCGCCATTCATCATTTTCATGTGTGTCCACACATCCATCCATTTAGTACCATATAGATTCACTTTAGCTCGTAAAGTGAATCCCAATCGGGCGAAAATGAAATGTTTGCTTGAATGATTTGATGTACAATGGATTTAAAATTTTGCTTTTATTTTTAATAGACTTTACGTATTTATTTCCATTTCTAAATTTTAATAAGTTTATATTTTTTGCACCGGAATTCTAAGGGTGTCTTAAGTAGACAGACCATTTTTATAATAGACTTTGATACGTTCCAGTATACATCAGAGAATTCGTTTCAAAGTGTGACTTGGATATATTTCACTGTGCTTATCTCTATACACATTGAGTCGCCTCCCATTTTCAATGGTTTGTAATTTATTACTTTGCAATACTATTATATATTCGAGTCACGAACTGGATTATCTTCACCTCATTTTAACCCCCGTCATTCATACTAGGTATTTTTTTGACTCTTATTGAAGTGAGTCGCGTGTAAAAAGATGAATGTTAAAAGCAATGATTAAGTTTTTTAATCTCTAAATCTTAAACACTATTTTTTCATTTGTGTAAATGAATACTTTACAGGGCGAATGTGTTACTGAGTGGGGGTGTAAAAAATGACGCATCTTTTTCTGATATTCAATCACTCCACAGACGCTTATCCATTTTTTTAAATTTCAATATATATATATATATATATATATATATATATATAGTTTAAATATATATATAGTTTAAATATTTATATATAAATAATTTGACATCTCGTCTGATGTTATAATAGCAAAAATTAAGCACGCATCCACAACAGAAGGTCTTTATTTTACTTCCTATAAGACGTACAAAAATGTTTTTAAAAAAGGGCCATAGCGCTTTCGAGCATAAGTACGCTCTTCATCAGTGGCTACACGGAAATAAAATTTGAATCGTTCATATATAGACCAGATACAGCGACACAATTTGCATAAATACAATTTACAAAAGAATCTACGTTTAGGCAAGGATAAACCGAAAACTATAAAACAATTTTTTTAGAGTTTCAAAAATTCCAACAACAAAAGAACAGCATAGTAAATTACAATTTAATGACAGAAATCGAAAAAAACGGGGGATGGGGTGGCAACCAAGCATAATCCCAAAGGTGAAGACGTCAAAGATAACTTTGCAGAGACTTGAATTGCATGGAGTCGAGAATGAGTCGCCAAACGTAACTCAAATTCATAGCAGAGTCAAAATTACAAACGGACTCACGGTAAATATAAATAAAAAGGGATTCAAAAAGGAGAATATCACGAGGGTTATTACACCGAATCAAAAGGAAAGTCTTTTCAAAAAGAGGCTGAAAATTATCTTTAACAACAAATTGAGCAAGAGCCGTAGAAAGTTTACTATCCCTGACATCCCGAGCATGTTCTGCTAAACGGATGCCAACGGTGCGTTTAGTACTTCCAATATAAAATTTAAAATTACCATCGGTGGACAACAGGGGAACAACATACACCCCAGCAAAGCTTTTAAAGTGATCCTTATCGCCCAGTTTATCAGACCGAATACGGTTCAATAAAGAAGAAATATTAGAATGTGCAGGTCTGAAACCAAACTCAGAACAAAAATGGATCAAGGGGCGGAAAATCCGAGGATTGTCTGGAAAACTAGACCTATAAGTTAAACGATCTTTTAAGGCAATAAGTTTAGTATCAAAAAGTGTATATTTACGGCGAATTTGGAAGAAAACCTTATTAATAAACTCAAAGGAGTAGGCAGCCTCACGGCCAAGGCCAAAAATAAAATCAATTTCATCTCTTAAAGCAGAGATAGATGAACAAACATTAAAAGCGCGATTAAAATAAACATAAAAAAAGCTTCTTTTTATTTATTTAAGATAATTTTCAGCCTCTTTTGAAAAGACTTTCCTTTTGAAGCGCTGTAATAACCCTCGTGATATTCTCCTTTTTGAATCCCTTTTTATTTATATTTACCGTGAGTCCGTTTGTAATTTTGACCCTGTTATGAATTTGAGTTACGCTTGGCGACTCATTCTCGACTCCATGCAATTCAAGTCTCTGCAAAATTATCTTTGACGTCTTCACCTTTGGGATTATGCTTGGTTGCCACCCCACCCCCCATTTTTTCGATTTCTGTCATTAAATTGTAATTTACTATGCTGTTGTTCTTTTGTTATTGGAATTTTTGAAACTCTAAGAAAATTGTTTTATAGTTTTCGGTTTATCCTTGCCTAAACGTAGATTCTTTTGTAAATTGTATTTATGCAAATTGTGTCGCTGTATCTGGTCTATATATGAACGATTCAAATTTCATTTCCATGTAGCCACTGATGAAGAGCGTAATTATGCTCGAAAGCGCTATGACCCTTTTTTAAAAACATTTTTGTACGTCTTATAGGAAGTAAAATAAAGACCTTCTGCTGTGGATGTGTGCTTAATTTTTGCTATTATATATATATATAGTTTAAATATATATATATATATATAGTTTAAATATTTATATATATATAGTTTAAATATATATATAGTTTAAATATATATATATAGTTTAAATATATATATAGTTTAAATATATATATATATATATATATATATATAGAGTTTAAATAAATATATATATATAGTTTAAATATATATATATATATAGTTTAAATATATATAGTAGGTAGTTTAAATATATATATAGTTTAAATGGATATTTTAGACTCTGATTTCATAGCTAAACAATAAAGCACTTGCGTGTACAGCACCCAATTTAGACCCGGAAACCACAAGGACCGTACCATTCTTCCCCTAACCCATCCTCTCTCGGATGATCTTTTGAACGTGCTCATACTTCGTGTTGATACACAGATCATTTTGGCCGGCGTCCACTACAATAGACATTAATTCTATCACGAATAAGTGATTGAAACCAATTAAATACAACAGAGCTAAGAAAAGACTCTCTCTCTCTCCCCTTCTCTCTCTCCCTCTCTCCTTCTCTCTCTCTCTCTCTCTCTATATATATATATATATATATATATATATATATATATATATATTTCTTTTTTCAAAAAGAAAAGAGGTATGGATGGAAACAATATACCAAAAGATGGCCGGGGGGAGTTGTGACCCCCTCACCCCGGTTAAGCATGCTTTGCGTCGCGACAACACTCCCGGAGAGCCGGTATATTGCAAAAAGGAATACGAATGTATCAAATTGTAAGATGTAAATATACATCATACACAAACAAATATAAGATATAATTGTCAAGATCCAGCCCTATCGAAATTCATCTACAGTAAATGTTTGAAATATGTTTAAAAAGATATATATATATATATATATATATATTACTATACTTACCATTGTAGTGATATGTCACCTTCTATCTTTATCCTTAGTCTTGGTCTATAGTTACTCATTTGTAACAGATATGCTAGTGATGGGTTTTTTTTTTGTACATACAGTAGCTTATGCGTAATTTTCGATTAAAATCTTTCAATGTTTATTTATATATATATATATGTGTATATATATATATATATATATTTAATGTATGTTATGTTAGTTCCTTCATGAAATAAATAAATGTATCAGCCAGAAAGGAGCGGGGATCTAAATAAATTTGCTTGTGAGCCCCCAAATGGCAGTGAACGGCGTTGTTTTGAAATGTTCTTGGATTAGCGTTTGGATGGCATTCTAAACTTTTGAAAGTTACGATCCGTGTGAATTCAGTGGCACTGTCTGCGGCGCTCTTGAGAGCCTCCTCGAGTTTCGAGACTCGGCCTTCAGAAGCGATGCTCCGGACCCCATTTACAATCGCATTCATTTTTCTCACTGCCCGGAATATCGGGTTAAAAGGATGGCTGCCTCTCTCTCGAACATCCTCTCAAAAAAGAATCCCTTCTGGGTTGCATCTGGAAGTCGGACGAGGAGCCATCTTTGAAGATTTGCTTCTGTCAAATGGCCCTTGTCGTTCTCAACCCCAGAGAAAGAAAATGTTAAAAACTCCGAGCATGTGTGTATCGCAGAAATGTACGAACAGCACCAGGATTGCAAAATACTCACGGCTATTCGGCGCCGATGAGTCCCAGCAAGAGCGAAACCGTTCAAAAATAAACGTCGACTTCATTCAAAAATAAATAAATGACTTCCATTGAACATAGTTTAGAAAAATAGGAAAGATTTAAAGCATTTTAAAATCGATTTTATGGCTTTAAATGGATTTTTGAATTGGAATGATTTTTGATTTTGAAATGGAAAGGTCTGCAGGAAATGGAAATGCCATCGACGCAGCAGACTGGGGGCACCATTTGGGAATGAAGTTATACTTTGGCTGAGTTACAAATAAAATAAATTTACTTTAGCTGAGTTACAGATGAAAATAAACTTACGATAACGCCGGATGATCGAATGCCGGACTAAAATGTGAAAAATTAATTGAAAACAAAATAATGGGCAATAAATGGAATATTTTTTTTTGCTTAAACACAGACTGAATGGCGCTGACCCGAAACATGGACGCGGTAAAACATCTTGATTCATTTAAAAATGACTTCAATGAACATAAATCTGCATGTAATAGCACTGGGTCTCTTACAGTAGATGTACCTCAGTACAGCCGACAGAATTTTCGAGCCCCCTAGACAACCCATGCGCGCCCCCAGATCACCCCTATTTTACAATTTATTGACCTTGTTTCTAAATTGTTCATGGGACATGGAGCCCCAATCCTCCCGATTCCTATGCAAAACATCCAAACCCTACCTGCTCTAGACCCAAATGTTCCGAAACATTGTGTTTCGAAACATTGAATGCCGGTGAATAACTAAATGACGATGAACATAAATGAGCGACATTTAGCAATGTTATTACAGTGTTACTGCAGTGTTATTACAATGGTTTTGTAACCGATTAGGAAACGTCAAAACCTCCATTTTAATTCGAATGTAAAAACGTTTAAACACTCCACTGGCCAAGCTTTTTTCTTTTTCATTTAATTTCTGATTTACAACGAAAAATTTCAAACGTATTAAAATATGTATTTGTATATTGCATTCACGATCGATTCAATGAGAATTATTTTCCATTCATGCACAGACTCGGAAATGTTTGCGCTATAGCTAATTTATATTCTAATTCCTACATTTAATTTATATATAAAAAAAGCAAATAGCAAATAAAAATGAAAGAATGCCAGGTGAAATCGGTTAAATTAAAACATCTAGATATTTGAGAAGACTAATGTTTTTAAAAATGATCCGTCGAGTTATTAACTCTGAAAACCCCTATTTAGCCATTTTCTATTAACTTTTAAAAGGAATCCGCTAATAAATACTTTAATGTTTGCGAAGAAAACAAATTAAAGAAAAACAGCCCTTTCCTTGTAGCTTAGAGTCTGTCTTTCTAGTCAAGAACTGCCGTTGTCCGGGTGTTAGTTCCGCGAGCATTTTCTTTCGGTTCCATTTCCAATGGGATATCTTTTGATGTGGGGAGAAAGGGTCTTCGAAGAGAATTCGCCTCTCCTGAATAGGACGCTCGGAGGAAACAAGAAAGGCGCTGCCATTGAGCATGCGTCAGACGGATCAAAAATACTTTGTTTATTTACAGTGAAAATATTTTATACGTTTATTTCAGATAATATATAAATTAAAATAAAAGTTCGTGCATCGTAAATTATTTGGATAAATGCTTCCCCACAGGATATAATCCATTTTTATAAACAGACGGATTCGTATATTGATTGTCAAAGGCGCGAACTGAAGCTTACCCAAATCGTCGACTACTAACGACATACTCAAATTTCATTTCAATAAAGTCATTTGGACGGCAGTTATCCCCTAGAACGGACAGAATGACCCAAGTCATAAACACTTTGCAACTCCCTTTAAAGAAAGTGTGTGCTTTTAAATAAAAGTGTTAGTTATCCAGAAATTGTATCCTGAGAACCACGCTTCCAGAAGATGTATACAGTCACTTTAACTAGTTCGCTTTCAATGCCTGCAACAAAAATTTGAAATCCTTTTGCATCTTGCTTATATTGCAATTATTACTTTCCCTAGTGTATAGGGAAAGTCAAAAATTCAAATTCGAGTTATCGACGGAAGAGCACGTTTCAAGCATCCCTGTACTCGAATCGCACTTTTTTGAGGTGATGTTTGTGTGTTGAAGACCCAGACCGTCCGACTCGTCCTAAGACATGAGTCGCTGTTTCGACGTCCAGGACTATATGTAAGTGTGTGTGTGTTCGAACGAATGGAGCGATTCAAACGAAACTGGGCACATATATTAGAATCGGTGAATACTGGAAGCCTATTGATTTTAAAAACGCAATCGAATATTCGGCGCACACACATTTTCGAATAAAAATTTGAAAAAATCATTCAAAAATCATTTCAAAATCCTTTAATAATGTTACTGACATGATCGTCATTTGACATAACCTTTAGAAAGCTAGCATGAATGCACGTTTTTCTAACACATTACATAAAATTAAAACAAAATATTAACTATTGTGAAAAAAGTTCTCTTTTAAGGCGATATCATTCATGGGGATCTAGTTGATTCCATTGATGAGAGAAGACACTTGTGTCATAGTTTTGTATTTTGACGATATAAGAGAAACGCTTTTCCTCTCGGCGACCTGTTGACGACATTGCAAAAATCACATCAACTGAAAGGGAATGATTCCCAATATTTTGATATGTTTTTCGTCACATGTGGATCCTATGCTTGACCCTATGCTTGTTCTAGTAATAGAAGGGAATTAGAAATAGATTTGCAGGCAGTCCAACGTATCACTGTGCAGCCTTTTTTACAAGCCATTCTATGGGGAAATTCGTTCGTTCTTTCGTGGGTGTTTCCATTTTGCATTCCGCTTCTCGGCTAGGCCAGTGGCAGATGTTCTCTAAGCAAGACGCAGAAGGGATATACGCTTCTTCTGGGCATCGTATTTCGTGGTATCACTCTCTATATCTTTGATTTATATACAATGTGTAGAAAATCATGATATTGGAATGAGCTTATTTTTACTGCAAGCCGATCTTAGCAGAGACGCATTGGCTGATATAGAATTCCCTATATTTGCAGCCATAGATACGCATAATTCACGATTGTTGTAATGCGTACAACAAAAATAAAAATATATGCAACTGTTCATTTAAAATGTTGGATGTGTACTGAATAGAATCCAACGTTAAAATAGCACGACAATCCATTATAGGAAACATTTCGAGAACATTCAGTGTGGTTTGGGTCACACACCGGAGAAAAAAAGTGTTTATCTTCCATGTATCAAAGTCCCGCGCTGGCTTTCTTTCGTATTGAATCACGAATGAATATTAAATGGGAAACTGGCATGTGAAGAATCCATTTCTTAAAATCATTTTGGAGAATTGCGATACATGAATGCAAATGAATGTTCTACACATCTATAATGGGGATGAGTCCAAAATCAAACCATTGCATCTGGATGGATATATGCGTTTTGAGCATCCCTGAATACACCACGTATGGGTACTCTAATTTTAGAACAAGCTGGTAATATTGAATAAAATTGAGTATTCCCAGCCTTCTGGAAGGCCCCTTATTTTATCCCTCCCATTTTCCGAAAATCGAGAAAAAGAATGAACAGATAGCATGTTTTAGAAATGATCACGATATACTGTCGAGATATGAAACTTTTTATTATTTTTCTACATAATCTATCTATATTTCTATAATCTATCCATCACTGACCTACCTATTCAATGGAGATGGTGGGTTCTCCGTTTTCCGAGCATCTATTTCGAAAAATCGAATGAACATTCTACAAACATAATGACCGAGGAAATGTTACGGACACAGGTGGCGTTTTTATTTAAATGCAAATCTTATCATGCATCCTATGCCGTTCTCGAGATATTGAAATAAAATAAAATAAAGTCACTTTTATCAAAGGATGGCTACTGAAACGGCTACTTTTAACTCAAAATGCAATCGTTTAGAAATGTCATACGTTGTTTTTCATGGAGCGCCACGGAACAAATGAAGCGAAAAGAATAAAATGGCGCGCGAGTTTTTACAAACAATGCAGCCAGTGGATGAGCTCGCGCCGCCCGTCGAATTTTCATCGAATCGAGAAAACATTGAAGCACAATTGCGTTACGACTTAATGCAAATCACAGGCATTTTATGCGCATTTATTTTGATTGGAAAGCGAATGGTATAACTCGCGTAAGGGCCGTTCTTAAGATAGTGGAAGGCTATTTCTGGTCCACCTTTAAAGCTTTATCAGTAAAAGTTACTTTTGAATTGAAATCAAATGTCTTTGATGATCCAGATAATACTAGTTAAAGACGCTTTTCATTTACCTAGGGTCGCTTTTCCTTTCGCATTAAACCCTTCGATCAGATGCCGACAAACAGCTCCTCTTCTTTCCGTTCCTGTGCTTGTAGTCCTCGTGTCCCACCCTTCCGAAACATATAAAATAAGCCGTTCAATATCTACAACTATTGATCATTAGAACGATTAGATAACTGACGTGTGTGCCCTCGATAGTGTTGCGATTGAGATCTGCAAAAAAAAACCCACCTTCCAGTCCTTGAGCCCATCCTCGCCGGACGTTGTCGTGTGACGAGCTGCAGACGTTCTTTTTCCCCCGACACGCACTTCCAAACGGATGGTCTGTCATTGCCCCAAAGTCAGAAAACATTCCGTTTCGAAAACGTGTGCTGGGATGGAAGGGACGACAGGTGGCCTATCGACACCACCTGTTGACGGAATCCTCGACTTTGTTCGCGTTCTACGCCCCAGTCAGCATCCTAAACGGTTTTGATGGCTGTTTTAAAAGTGTTCTTCGTTCCACCAATATCTGTGGCACGCATATCCAATTTCAAACTGTCCGCTTCCTGTGTGTGTCGCGCCAAAAATGGTTTCCGAAGACACTTCTTGAAATAACTCCAAACGGGATCGACTGAACGCCACTGGGTGGGAAAATACATATAAACAAGATATGAACAACATCGCGCAAAATTATAAAGCACTTTCCGATTCTAACGACTTCAACGTCTATTTGAAATGCCATCCATTCCGCGGTGATATCTGCAAAGTGATCACAGTACTGCAATAATTTATTATATTTGAAGACTTCATCGAAAACAAATGAATTGGATTCAAATGACGTCATCGTAATGAGTTTATACAGCTTACGATTTCTATTACATATTTTCATTCATTTGAATAATTGAGAAATGTTTATCTATATAATAAAAGGCAATGTCTGTGTGTGTGTGTGTGTCGTATGCACTATAGGCTTATCGACCGCGCGTCGCAGAGCTACGAAATTTGGCAATCGGAGACCCGGGGAGGAAGGTGACACGTGAAAACCGATTTTTAAAATTTGGATTATTTTTTTTTGTTGTTATTTAATGTTTTATGCGATTTCGACCGTATTTTTCCCCTTTTTTCTCCACCATCCAGACGTCGTGGAAAAAAAACAAATCACACGACCGGAAAGAGCAGACGATTGCGAGTAAAAATATATCAATTTCAAATCTCAGGGACAAATTCTAATATTTTTTAAAGATTTTAAAACCAAAGTCACTTTTGATTAAAATAAAACAAACTTTCGTTTTAAAATCCTCGCGTCGGGAAAAGTACCGACAATTTCGACTAATAATTTACATTTTTAGAGAGCTAGAAGATCAGGCTTTCTTACAAGCCCAATCTAGTCAAGAAATAATAAAAAGTAGCCGCACGAACCGGATTTTAAGGAAGTAATGATTTTCAATTTTTTGGCAAATCCGCGAAAGAACTTTTTCACCCACATGCGTGCGGGCGCGGTAGCCCATTGGTTAGCGCGCTGGAGTTGCACTCGGTAGGCCCGGGTTCGATTCCAGCCACTGCCAAAACTGCCGCCGTGTTCATGCGGAGTACGATCACGTTAAACATGTGGGTCCGAAAGTCCTTTCGAGAGGTTGGTGGTAGGGGAAGGAGGGTACGGTCCCTGTGGATGCCTCCCCCACTGGGTTCCGGTCTAAATTGGGTGGCACTTCCCGACCGTCCAAACAGTTACCTTACACCTTTCTGGTAGGTCGGACGGTCTGGGTTTCAACAACAACAACCCACATGCGTGCGCAGACGCACGGTGTTTCTATGGAGAAAAAAATAAATAAAAAGGAAGTTATGGAGATTGTCGCGGTGCATTTATGCATCGGGTTAAAAATTACGTTATATTTTAAATGATGGAATTAAAACCTTAGCATATGGTCATTATAAAATTTAAATGACTGAATTATGGTGGATTGAATTGTGGTGATGTATTGTATACGTCGGGTGGTGGTAACAGTATACAAAGTGAAATTATTATATTTATATGAAATTATTATATTTATTATATTTGCAAATGTCATCAGTGATTGTTTTTTTATACGGTTTTTGGCCTAGGGACAATTAAAACCGAATAAGTGTTTACTTTTTATACGGTTTTTGGCCTAGGGACAATTAAAAACCGAATAAGTGTTTGTTTTTTATACAGTTTTTGGCCTAGGGACAATTAAAAACCGGATTAATGTTTAGTGGTATTTGGCTGATATATTTGGGCCATGCTCATGATACTCATGCGAATATCCTGATGAGGATATTCGCATGGGTATTAAATTATATTTGCAAATGTCATCAGTGATTGCTTTTTATACAGTTTTTGGGCTAGGGACAATTAAAAACCGAATTAGTGTTTGCTTTTCGTAAGGTTTTTGGCTCATTATGCTGGATTGAATTGTGGCTATGTATTGTTTACATCGGGTGATGGTTGGGACCACAATGAAAAAACTTAAACACTGAAGAAATAAAAAAATAAATAAAAATAAAGTTATGGAGATTATCACGGTGCATTTATGCATCGGGTGGTGGTGGGGACAATCTTTAAAAAAAAACTTTTTTTCGCTCAGCAGCATCGTTAAAGCAGCATCGTTATTTCTTAAACACTAAATTCACATTCAACATCATCAGTCTCCAAAACACTTTCATGTCATTTGCGATGCACTACTAAAAATGCAGACAAACGGATACAATTTCATTTATGTAAAACAAAAAATAGAGGAGCATACCTCTATAAAAAACATAGGAGCAGCTGATTCCGGCTGTGAGTACACATCAAAGGGATCCCTTTCCTAGGGTTACAGGTACAGAAATCCTCAAAATCTCACAGTTCACAAACATTAGAATAAATTCACTTTACAAATCAATTTTTCAAGACCCCTCCCCCTCCCCCTAGAACATTATTTTTCATCTTAAAATTTCATTATTAGTTTTAACGTCATCGTAACGTTTCAAACTAAAACAAACACGCCAGCGAGTTTGCCACGGACAGAATTTTCAAGGGTAGCGAACAGGCTGGTCGCCGAAGGCGGCTAGTAAAAAAATAAATTGGATCGAAATTTCAATTTTCAAGGAATCATATCTATTGAACGGTTTTTACGGGGATGATTGATATTTTCAAATTCTTAAATCATTTGTTTTAATTTGGAAAATATTTTTCAAACTTATATATTGAGCTGAGCAAGTTGTTGAAACAGAATACAAATGGGACGGGTAATGGGACTCTAATACCATTTGAGCACTTTCACAGGTCGATCCAGTGTCTTATGTTTTGTCCATGTGTTTACAAACGGGAGCAGGATGCTCGACTCTTCAGATCTGCTTGTAAAGGTCATTGTGTTGAGCGAGAACAGAGATTCTTTTCAGATTAAATATTTGAATAGAATGTTTTCCATAACAATGCCATTTAGAATAGTATAGGAATTTGCACATAATTGTAAATTTAAAGTTTCTTTCTGTTATATATTCCGTACGAAGAATGGTTATACTGCCAGTATTTCGTAGTATTGTATAATATGAACTGTAAAAATGCTTATAATAAAATATTATTCATGAACATTTTGTGTCTCTTAAATTCTCCGGTGCATTTTCTATTCATAATAATAGGTCTTATCCAATTTATTAAAATTGGAAAATTGAAACGAGGTGAATTTTTACTTTCTTTATATACATAATGTATAAGGAAAGTATTGTGACGGGGTCGAACATTCGAATTCGAGTTTTCGACGGGAGAGCACGTTTCAAGCATTCCTGATCACGAATCAAACATTTTTGAAGTGATGTCTGTGTGTGCGTGTGTGTGAAAGTATGTGTGTGTGTGCGCTTGTGTCAGTGAGTCTGTGGAGACGATAACGACGAACGAATGGACCGATTCGAATGAAATTTGGTACAAAAATCACAATCCTTAAACATTGGAAGCCTATTGTTTTTATACGCAATCGAATGTTCAGAACTCCCCTAAATTTTTGAGTGACATTTTGAAAAATCGTCAAAAAATCAAAACCGCTCATAAAGTTACGCAAATAGACATTTCTTATGTCATTTTTCATTAGAAAACGATTGACATAAATTTTAGAACGTTAACATGAACCGTTCTCGAGATATTGCACATTTTTCAAAAAAATTATCAAAAAGTTATATAAAATAAAAAAATATATTTCCTATTGAGAAACATGTTCACTTTTCATATGTAATACCAAGCGATACATTGAGTGACATTATTCTCGTGGATCTAACTCGTTCCATTCACGAGAAAAGATACTTTGAGTTATACTTTTGTATTTGAACTGCAATATTCATTTATCTACTGTAATAATAACTTATTTCTCCGTCCATAACGCTTGGCGAGATTTTGGCGACGAATTTGGCGGAATGTCGCCCACTTGGCGACATTTTTAATGGTTGCCAAATTAACAAAACTCTCGCCAAATTGATAAAATGACGCTCAATTCATGAAAATGACGATTCATTGAAGAACATTCAATATCTTGGAACGAATATAAGTATCTACTATAAGAAAAACCTATTTTTTTACTGTAAAAGTAGTAAATTCATTACATTATGTAAAGAAAGTCATGTGTTGCCCACATCAGATGTTTAAATATATGACGGCGGAGAAAATTTATTTTCGTGGGATTCACTCCCATGATTGAGCAAATGGGATTATTGTAAAAGTGAATTTCAAACCTTTTTAGGCATTGAACTTTGTCTTTTTCAAACTTGTCTGGCTGGTTCTAAATAAATGAAATACGTCATGGGATGTCGGTCGATTGACTGACGCTCCCTTCAAATACACAATTGCCTCAAAAAATAGAGCGAAGCGTCAATGGATCTATGGACGTGTGCCCCCCACAAGAGAAAGTAGACCGCGGTTACTTTGGGGGGCCACACTCTCCCTATCGACTCGTCTGGTCGATACACATTTCTGTAAGGAAGTGATGGGAGACACATTGACATATTCAAAAGAATCAATACAATAATTAGAATAATTTACGACATACAACTTGAAAACATGACATTATTTTCTATCCTTCCTCGGCATCCCAAACATGAGTCCGTGCCTCACACTCATTGTCACGACAACGGATCATAATATATTGGCCCTGTATGTAGGACCTGTGTACTACAAATACCATCTTTACATGACGTGTGCCAAATCCGAGTCATCTTCGAAATCAATACCAAAAGTAGTTAATTACAGAAAAAGGGTGAGTGAATAGTGGCAATGTCGAGATAACAACCCTAAACTACTGTCGAATGAATTTTCTTTTTACGATTTTTAAGATTGGCAACATGGATTTGACATGAGATTGCGTGACTCTTTAGGATGGGCAGCACCGTTTTGACACATCTTTTACAAATACACGACTGCCAATGCCTTGTTCATCCTTCCATTTTCGTTTCCATGACAAGAGATACTCTTGATCCATTGAATTATTTTGTTCGTTCGGGATTCCATTTTTATACTGTCATTCATTTATTAAACTTGTTCATTTCGTCTTATTTATATGCGGCAAATAGAGCAATAAGTAGATGTCATTTTAAACGTACACTTTTAATATACTTTTGTTTTATTAAACTTATTTGTTTATATTATATGGAAAAGCTTGGATCATTTTTTTAAGAAGGTCAGTTCATATATATATGCGTGTTAACATAGAGAAGTTATACTTTATCAGATGACGCTAGAAATAGACATCGTTACACATCCTGGACAGCCTGAGTGCAGCGCGCACAAGTACAAATGCCATTGACATCGGAGGGGGAGGGGCGTTTTAGGCTTTAAAAGTGGGATTGGCAAAGTTTGAGCAGAGGTTAAGATGAGTGAGCCTGTCGGAAAAGAGGAAGTGTTGGCAGTCTTTGTTAATAGGAGTGGCGAATTGAATGGAGTTGCAATATGTGCTGGACATGAAATAGGAATTTGAAATCAAGAAAAGAACGCGTTATTGGGAAAGGATTCAAATGTCTGTATCACATATATATACATAAATACCTAAATAGCACAAGTAACTATGTACTCGCAATAATGCTGGTAGAGTATCTGAAGATACGGCGACCCCCATCTATCCGGTTAAAGCTTTTTTCCGCCATGGCAAACGCTCCCGGTAGCCGATATGCCCTATGCCGGTAGCCGATATGCCCTACACCCTTTGCTTCATGACCTTTCAATACCATAAAAACAAATTACATACAAACATATACATTTTCTACCGATTTAAAAATATTCAACTACACTCCTAAAACAATCCATCAAACATAATATAAAATCCACAACATTAGTATTTTAAATGAGTTGTTGTGGCCGTTATTTATGGCCGTACTCTACTAGCATTATTACGGGTATTTATAGGATTATACACATGTAAATAGCAGCATGGCGCTTTACACGTAGTATATTAACTTATTAAATAATTCACTAAATTTTAACACAAATTTCATATTTTATAATGTATATACGTATATATATCTAAACAATCCCAAAAATCAACCTAAATAAAACAACGCAATAAAAACTATTTGTCCGAATGAGTTTTTTTTTTTTTTTAATACTCCCACTCGAAATATCTTCGAAATTATAAAAAATAGATCTAAAAACAAAAATATGTATGCAGAAATTTAGATTCTAAATCTATATGTGTTTTTAAAAAATCGGATGTAAGCACTTTCCTTATAGAATGCAATGAATTGACTACTTTTACAGTAAAATGTTATTCTTATAGTAGATACTTATATTCTTTCCAAGATATTGAATTTTCTTCAATGAGTCGTCATTTTCATGGATTGGGCGTCATTTTTATCCATTGGGCGAGATTTTCGTTCATTTACAACATTTACAAAAGTTGTCAAGTGGGCGACATTCCGCCCAATTCGTCGCCAAAATCTCACCAAGCGTTATGGACGGAGAAATAAGTTATTCTTATAGCAGATAAATGACTATTGGCGTTCAAATACAAAAGTATCACTCAAAATGTCTTTTCTCATGAATGGAACGCGCTAGATCTATGAGAATGATATCACCCGATGGATCACATGATATTACATGTGAAAAGTGAACATGTTTCTCAACAGTTAATATTTTTTTTAATTTATGTGATTTTTGAATACATTTATTTGAAAAATGGGCAATATCTCATGCTAGCGTTCTGAAGTTTATGTCAATCGTTTTCTAAGGAAAAATGACATAAGAAATGTCTATTTGATTAACTTTATTAAAGGTTTTGATTTTATGATTTTTTCAAAATGTCACACGAAAATTTAGGGGGGAGGGGGGGTCTGAACATTCGATTGTGTTTAAAAACAATAGACTTCTAGTATTCACGGATTGTAATTGTTGTATCCAATTTCATTCGAATCGTTTCATTCGTTCGTGTCTCCACACACAGCCATCACCTCAAAAACTTTCCATTCGTCATCAGGGATGCTTGAAACGTGCTCTCCTGTCGGAAACTCGAATTTGAATGTTCGACCCCCGTCCCAATACTTTCCTTATACATTATACTATGTATATAAGGAAGGTAAAAAGTCGTTTTCGAGCCATCGTCTTGTCAAGTTGAAGAAGATTGAAAATTTCCCATTTTTCGAGTTTGCATCTCCAAACTAAAAGCGATAGATAGCTATGGACATGAAGCAGGAATGTCCAAGTGTATAGAATCCGATTTGGGATCTGAATTTTCTCTTGATATTACAAAAGTTTACAAAAAGTTGGACGCCGGCCGGACTGTCGCCATCGCTTTTCAACTTTTTCCGGAAGAGCCAATAACATTGTAGATATCGCACCTCATGCACGCTTTACACATTTTATGTGTATCCTTTTAATTATATGTGTGTGTGTGTGTATTATTGTTCTATTTTCCCAACTGTTTCCTGAACAGCCCACTCATTATTCGCTGAATAAAAGCTGATCTCAGAAGCTACAGGTATTACTTTCCTTATATACATAGTATAATGTATAAGGAAAACATTGGGACGGGCGCGACCATTCGAAATCCAGTTCTCGACGGGAGAGCGCGTTTCAAGCATCCCTGATCAGGCGTTTTTGAAGGAACGATATCTCACGAACGAAAGGAGCGATTCGGATGAAATGGGGTACAAAAGAAAGCCTATCGCTTTTAAACGCAATCGAATGATGAGAATCTCAATTTTCGAGTGACATTTTGACAAAATCGAAACCTCTCATAGAGTGACATTTCTTGCGTCATGTTTCCTTAGAAAACGATGGGCATGAACTTTAGAACGCTAGCACGAACCGTTCTCGAAATATTGCCCATTTTCCAAACCAATGCATCCCAAAATCACATCCATTAAAAAAAATATATATCTATATTAACTATTGTGAAATACATTGGGCGACATCCTTCTCGTGGATCTATAAGAATCCCTTATTTTTCCGTCCAGAACGCTTGGCGAGATTTTGACCTCCATTCGTCTGGGTGGTGCATTTTAACGAATAACCTATCAAAATATCGGCCCTACTGACGAAAATATCAGCCGCGTTGCAGAAACGGGTGAATGAAACGTAAGTGAATGCGGTCTTTTGCAATTGTTTTACATCCACAAAAATTCAACCATCAGAAGAGAGTAGCGTGGATCGTCATATTTAGACAGCAAGGAAAGTCGCTTTGTTTCGGTCAGTTGCTCCATCCCAAAGCGTTGTTCATGTGCGTTACAACATGATGACGTATGCATAACGATGACGTATACAACATGATGACGTATGTATAATGGCCCTTACGATCCCACTCTGATCGTAAGAACTCCCAATCCGAGTCTAAAATTGTGGATGTTTTGGATTCGGCGCTCATGAATGGCTTTCGAATGCAGGTGTTTGTTCCCTCCCCTCGAGAAAGCAGATGGTCTGCCTTCCCGTCAAGGACGCCACTTCAGTACCTCGTGCTCAGGAGGAGAATGGGACAGAATTTTGGAATGAGGGTCAGCTGGCAACACAAACATTCTAAAAAGCGATTCAACGCGGATTTTAGGAAAACGCTTATTTCCATTGAAAAATAATAGCGGGGTTTCAATAACGGATGAATTTTGTGTTGCGTCTTTTTTCCTCAAATAATTACATTTATAAGTTAAATCTGATATTTTGAACCCTGTTTTGGGAGTTGTTACCATTTTTGTTATTTCGAAGAAATCTAAAAAAATAACCATTTGTTTTGAAAAAAAGTGTATTGGACAGTTTTTGACTTTAAATAAACTGAATAATTATTTTCGATAATGGCTTCTGTGGGCGGATTTGTTTTCCTAACAAAACGATTTCTACTTTCCCATGATCATGTAAAGGGAATACAGGCTCTCGTGTAGGGGAAGGATTGGAATCCTGCCGAAAATCGCAACTCGACTTTTCGACCCGTTTTGAGACCTCTACAATACCAAAAAACTATTTTCAGCGTGACGTCTGTGCTATGTATGTATCCACTCTCATTCAAAAACGAATGAACCAAATTTCATAAAATTGGGTAGGTGAGTCCTTAGTGGATGGCCCTGGTGCCGATTCAATTGAGCTGCTATTCGGAATAAAAGAACCTGCTTTTTTCTTCTGCGAAATGGCCCGCATCCACTTCAACTGAATAAGTAATGGACCCATTTCACAAAATAAGTCACGTAGGGGTGACCTTGGTGCTGATTCGATTGTGGTACAATCGGAAAAAAAAGAACCTACTTTTTTTGCGACATGCCCGCAAAAATCTGAAATTCATTAAATACTCGTTTTACATGTCATTTTCAAAGATGAAAAGACCCACCCCGTGACTCTAGGACGAGCCGTTCTCGAGATATTTTATTTTGAGAATAAGTCCATTTACCCAATGAAAGCGAAAGCTGAATGAAAAGCGTCCGTTCAGTGCTGTGCGTGTTTGGATGAAATATGAATGAAATAAAGAGAACATCCATTGAAGTGAACATCAGATGGAGTTGAGACAGAGGACTCACCTTTCTCGTTCCGGACCGATAGCCCCGGCGCGGGCAGGAGGGCGAACAGCAAGACGAGAAGCATATTCCCGAGATAGATTATTCCATGTTAGAGGAGGGAGCGCAGACGACGTCTCTCCACGGGGCGAGGAGAAAACGTTCTTCGGGCGTTGTGGTGCAAGCAGCGTCTTCTGCTCGCCACCCACGGATGACGGCACTCCCATTGGACGGGGCGATGCGTGTCAAACACCTGCCCTCGCTCGACGACATTCACCATTCAATTTTTTAAATCGGCCGCCAATGCTAGAGGAGCGTTCGCGAACGAGGCAAAAAATGCTCGTGTTTGAAAAACAATCTTATCTTACACGTTCTCATACTCTGCAATAGGATATAAAGATTGTTTTGTTGTTGTTTTCACGAAATGGTTCGACCCCTTTCAGAGGGATGCCCGGGGTCGCTGCCACAAGCATGAATAGATTTTAAATCCGACTTTCTGATCGAAACATCTAGAACTGGATACCATTTTTTGAAATTCGAAATTTTATGTTTTCTTAACTTGGCAACATAGGACAAAATGGGGCAAAATCATCCATATGGATCCACGATACAGACTATTTTCAAACTAAAAGTCCGAAGCTGCTTCAAAGTGGATTGCGTTCTGTCTGGGGTTGGAAGCGATTTGATTTTCTTCGAAAGGAATGATTTCCCGCTACCCCACATTATGTCTCTTGTTCTTGTTAGCACGCAGAGATCCCGAAATGCAGGAAAATCGAGGAAAAGGGTTATTCGTTGTGGCAGCCTGATGGTTGGAACTGTGCCATTTTCTCGCCTCCAAAATGAATCAAAGAAAATCTCGGGGTCACGGAAGGAGCCCATCTTAAGAAGCTTTGTACCTGTAACCCCGTCCCTCTAACTACAATTCAGTCAAAAACTATAAGGGAATTCATTGAGAAAATATTAAATAATTGTCTGCTGTCGTTATAAATTAAAATAGCTCGAGAAGTGTTCATTGTGCACCCACAGAAAATGAAATGGGGGATATTTCTTTTTCCGTTACAGCCGAAAAAACGAACCATTTAGAAATGGATGGAACGAAATTTTAGATTTTTCTCGTCATTTGTAGGCCTCCGCCCACGTCTATGCGAAGTTTGAGCGGTTTATTCTTTCGGCAGCCTTGAGTCTTACTCAGATATTTTACATAGGAGGAAAAAACCCTCTGCGATTTAAAATTATTTTCGAATTTGTAGATTTAACTCATTATGAAGGAGTCAAGTGTTTCAAGGTTCTACTTTCAGTAGTGGGGGCTATATGTAAAATCTCTTGTTGAGTTATTTGACATGTATTCCAAACCTATTTTTACTTTCCCTGCAATACATGGTAATGTATAGGGAAAGGATTGGAATCATGTCGAAAATCACAACTCGAGTTTTCGACGGATCTACACGTTTCAAGACCTCTAGAATACGAAAAAACCATTTTTAGCGTGACGTCTGTGTATCTGTCTGTGCAGATTTTGTATCCACTCTAACTAAAAAACTAATCGACCGAATTTCATAAAATTTGATAGGAAAGTCACTTGTGGGCGAATCTGGTGCTGATTAATTTTGGGTACGGTTCGGGATAAAAGAACCCGCCTTTTTTTTTTGCGAAATGGCCCGCAAAAGTTTGTATCCACTCTAACTGAAAAACTAATGGACCGAATTTCACAAAATTCGGTAGATGAGTCACTTGTGGGTCATCCTGGTGCTGATTAGATTTCGGTATGATTCGGAAAAAAATAACCTGCCTTTTTTTTGCAAAATGGCCCGCAAAAATCGTCAACAACTAAACTAAAGAACTACGTATGCTCAAATATATCCATTAAATGCTTGTTTAATACGTAATTTTTAACGACGAAAAGAATAAGACCAACCCCATTACACTAGGACTAGCCGTTCTCGAGATATTTTAGTTTTTCGTATTTTTTCTACGCCACCTTTGAAAATAAGACCGGTTACCGAATGAGAAAGAAAATTGAATTAAAAGTGAAATAAATTTAATTAAAATAAAAAGAACGTGGATATAAGTCTGCAGGGAAAGTCATGTGCTGCCTACATCAGATTTTTTTATTCTGTTTTTCAAACTGTTACCTAATAAATAGACATATTTAAAATACACGAATACATAACCTTAGCCTCGTATTTGACACTGTTATATTACACTGCTCGTATTACACTGTTTTATTTAGGTTCGGCATCTTTGTTGGGTCGGATCCGATTTTCTTGAAATTGGACACGCATGCGCATTTGCGATGACTAGAGTGCCTAGAAGTGCCTCTCTTCTGGGCACTGTAGCGATGACACTACAACACTTCACCCAATTGGAGTGGAATCATGCACAGAATGGCCACTGCTGTGTGATGGTTTTAAAATGTTTCTCTTTTATATTATATATACAGAAGTGAAGCCGCATATTGAACTCTTTTTTACTTTCCCTGCAATACATGGTAATGTATAGGGAAAGTATTGGAATCATGCCGAAAATCGCAACTCGAGTTTTCGACGGATCTGCACGTTTCGAGACCTTCAGAATACGAAAAAAACCATTTTTAGCGTGACGTCTGTGTGCGTGTCTGTGTGTCTGTCTGTCTGTGTGTCTGTGTGTCTGTCTGTCTGTCTGTGCAGATTTTGTATCCACTCTAACTACAAAACTAATGGACCGAATTTCACAAAATTTTGAAAGTAAGTCACTTGTGGGCGGGGCTGGTGCTGATTAGTTTTGTGTACGATTCGGAATAAAAGAACCCGCTTTTTTTGTGAAATGGCCCGCAAAAGCTTGTATCCACTGTAGCTGAAAAACTAATGGACCGAATTTCACAAAATTCGGTAGATGAGTTACGTATAGGTCACCCTGGTGCTGATTAGATTTTGGTATGATTAAGAAAAAAATAACCTGCCTTTTTTTGCAAAATGGCCCGCAAAAATCGCCAAAATCTGAAATAAAAAACTACGTATGCTCAAATATATCCATGAAATGCTTGTTTAATACGTAATTTTTAACGAAGAAAAGAATAAGGCCAACCCCATTACACTAGGACTAGCCGTTCTCGAGATATATTAGTTTTTTCGTATTTTCTCTACGCCACCTTTGAAAATAAGTCCAGTTATCAAATGAGAACGAAAATTGAATTAAAAGTGAATTAAATGTAATTAAAATAAAGAGAACGTGAATATAAGTCTGCAGGGGAAGTCATGTGCTGCCCACATCAGATTTTTACTTTCCCTGCAATACAAGGTAATGTATAGGGAAGTATTGGAATCATGCCGAAAATCGCAACTCGAGTTTTCGACGGATCTGCACGTTTCGAGACCTTCAGAATACGAAAAAACCATTTTTAGCGTGACGTCTGTGTGCGTGTCTGTGTGTCTGTCTGTCTGTGTGTCTGTCTGTCTGTGTGTCTGTGTGTCTGTCTGTCTGTCTGTCTGTCTGTGCAGATTTTGTATCCACTCTAACTACAAAACTAATGGACCGAATTTCACAAAATTTTGAAAGTAAGTCACTTGTGGGCGGGGCTGGTGCTGATTAGTTTTGGGTACGATTCGGAATAAAAGAACCCGCCTTTTTTTTGCGAAATGGTCCGCAAAAGCTTGTATCCACTCTAGCTGAAAAACTAATGGACCGAATTTCACAAAATTCGGTAGATGAGTCACGTATAGGTCACCCTGGTGCTGATTAGATTTTGGTACGATTCAGAAAAAAATAACCTGCCTTTTTTTGCAGAATGGCCTGCAAAAATTGTCAAAATCTAAACTAAAAAGCTACGTATGCTCAAATATATCCATTAAATGCTTGTTTAATGCGTAATTTTTAACGGAGAAAAGAATAAGACCAACCCCATTACACTGGGACTAGCCGTTCTCGAGATATATTAGTTTTTTTCGTATTTTTCCACCCCACCTTTGAAAATAAGTCCAGTTATCAAATGAGAAGGAAAATTGAATTAGAAGTGAGTTAAATTTAATTGAAATAAATAGAACGTGGATATAAGTTTGCAGGGAAAGTCATGTGCTGCCCAAATCAGATTTTTACTTTCCCTGCAATACAATACATGGTAATGTATAGGGAAAGTATTGGAATCATGTCGAAAATCACAACTCGAGTTTTCGACGGATCTACACGTTTCGAAACCTCTAGAATACGAAAAAACTATTTTTAGCGTGACGTCTATGTGTGTGTCTGTGTGTGTGTGTGTGTGTGTGTCTGTATGTGTGTCTGGCTGTGTGTCTGTGCAATGTATGTATCCACTCTAACTAAAAAACTAATGGACCGAATTTAATAAAATTTGGTATGTAAGTCACTTGGGTGAGGCCCTGGTGCTGATTAGTTTTTGGTAGAATTCGTAAAAACAGAACTCGCCTTTATTTGCGAAATGGCCCGTAAAAATTTCATGTATCCATTCTAGCTAAAATACTAATTGACCAAATTTCACAAAATTTGGTAGATAAGTTACTTGTAGGATGATCTGGAGCTGATTAGATTTTGGTGCGATTAGGAAAAGAACAACCTGCCTTTTTCTGCGAAATGGCCCGCAAAAATCGCCAAAATCTAAAATAAAAAAACTACGTATGATCAAATATATCCATTAAATACTTGTTTTATACGTAATTTTTAACGAAGGAAAGAATAAGAGCAACCTCATTACACTAGGTCTAGCTATTCTCGGGATATTTTAGTTTTTTCGTATTTTCTCTACGCCACCTTTGAAAATAAGTTTAGTTACCAAATGGGAACGAAAATTGAATTAAAGTGAATTAAATTTAAATAAAATAAAGAGAACGTGGATATAAGTCTCCAGGGAAAGTCATGTGCTGCCCACATCAGATTTTTAATTATCTTATACCAATGTGTGTGTGTGTGTGTGAGAGAGAGAGATGTTGATCTCCTTTCAACTATCTCACAACCATAAAGATACGTAAATACGAGGGAGAACTTTCGCGGGTCATTTCTATCCTTCTAGGATCCGCCCCATTTAAGTGCATTAAAATGTTCCAAGCTGTTTACCGAATTCTAGATCTTTAGGATGTAGGGAAGCATGCTAAAAACGCCATCGAAGAAGTTGAAACAGACAACCACCATAGATTCAATAAAACACTTTTTTGAAAAGGTTTGAATGGATATATCTGATGAAAAAGGGATTAGAAAATCGCAAAAGACCAAATAAAATATAAAAAAAGTTTTTAAGTGACACGGTTTTATTCAAATGCGCTGAAAAGTAAAAAAAAATAATGTTCAGCTATCACAACCTTCTGAGTTTTCAAATTTAAAACCACTGTATTTGGACATGAACATAATTTTAAAGAACACTAGTAGTTAAGAAAGGGGTGTTCTGCTGCGGAGGCTGTGCAATGCTGTGCAAAGCTGTGCAATGGCCGCCATCTTGAATTCCGCAATCCTGGACGGGGGTTGAGACCCAGACCGTCCGACCTACCAGAAAGGTGTAAGGTAACTGTATGGACGGCCGGCGTAATCCTGGACGGGGGTGTAAAAGGGGGGGAGAGAATGAAAAAGGTGGGGGTGAAAATTTTGGAGAAACTTTTCTTTGGGTGGCAACGATGTCGTAGTCTTGTACGAGGGGTTGAGGGGGGAAATAAATTTTTTTAAATGAGATTTTTTCTAAGTATGGGAGAAACTTTTTTGGGGGTGGCAACAGCTGCGAAGGCTGTGCAGTGCCATCAGCGCCCTCTAGCGACGGAAAGCGGAACTATCGGGGGTTAAACTTCAGATTATTTTCTAAGTATGGGAGAAACTATTTTCGGGATGGCAACGCTTAGGATTCTGCCATCAGCGCCCCCTAGCGGCGAAAAGGAGAATTAAAACTTAGGATTTTTCTGATAGTTGGGATTTTTTTTCTTTTTTTTTTAAATGAATTAAAGGATGTTAAGGAGGATAATTAAATAAAGTAATGAATATCCGCATGCTAGGAGTGTGCCAAGACCATTGTTAAGGGCATACCAAGGGATATGCTGAAGGCATGCCAAGGTCATGTCAATACCCCTCCGTCTTTTAAGAAAAGAGTACTTTTCCTATTCGCGGTTACGAAGTGAACTGCGAGAATCTTGCAGGGTGAGATACTTGAGAATTTTGTAGGACGCAGGGTATGCCAAGAGGATCGAACATGAATTTTAAGAAAGTGCCGCTTTTTGCGTTTTTTTCACAAAAAGTTTTCAAAACGTTAAAAAAACAACAAAAATGTGTGTTTTTTCAACAAGTTGAAGTTTTGGAGTTGTTGGATTTCTCTATGGGAATTAACATGGGTTTTCACACTTTTGCGAATTTTTTAGAAAAAAAATGTGGTTTTTTACAAAAATGCGGCCAAAAATGTGTTTTTTGCAAAACGCGGAATCGGCCGATTTTTTTCAAACTGTCGGATTTCTCTATGGGAATTAACATAGGTTTTCACACTTTTGCAATTTTTTGAAAGAAAATGTGCGTTTTTGCAAAAATGCGGCCAAAAAAGTGTGTTTTTAGAGTAGCAGAATCGCGTGAATTGGGTGTATAGGAGGGGTGTGTTTCCCCAATCCTTTCGGCCTTGGAGTTTAAAAAATTTTAAATAAATATTTGTAAAAATAAATATTTTCAATAAATATTCCCAAAAATAAATATTTTAAAGAATCGTGAAAGTGTGCTTATGCCTAAAATACTTGAGTGTTATGAATCGCGTATACTACCATAGGAGTTTCTTTAAACCAACATAGTTTAATACGTGTGCTATTTTACAAGTGTACTACTACCATAGGAGTTTCTTTAAACCAACATGTTTTAAAAACCGCACGACAGACCCAAAGGCCTAGTGTAGCCAACTGTGTGGCTGGTTAGTGTAATGTGTGTAAGTGAATTATTTTTAATTTTTAATTGGGGTCCCACCTCCACCCGTCAATTTAAACTGGATAAAAAAACAACAAGTGTTTAATATCTAATGTAAATCGACGCCACAATTTAACTGTGATTCTCAAATGAATACCGCATAGTGCATTAAATCACGATGACAGACCTACCCCTCCTCACCTCTCGTGAATGTGGATAGTTACATCGTATGGCCAGTGCGGGAAAGATGAGGATACTACTAACAGAGCGTGGTTCTGTACCTGGATATAACTTTAGGCTATATGTCGCGTTGGGCTTGGGTTTGGCCGACTGTTTAGAACGGCTCTCGCCGCTATTGTTAACATCTGTGGTGGGGGA
The DNA here is from genome assembly GCA_951213105.1 of Amaurobius ferox. NCBI lineage: Eukaryota > Metazoa > Arthropoda > Arachnida > Araneae > Amaurobiidae > Amaurobius > Amaurobius ferox. The sequence goes on from OX578151.1 coordinate 1,227,041, forward strand.
CAGTTTTTCCGGACTGATAGAATGCTTGTGTTGTTAGATTAAAAAGGCACTACTAAATATCATTGTATTCTCAGCTGGGAGAGACTCTTTTAAAGAAGTTCTTATTAAATTTTAACATGTTTTAAAAAGAATCTTTCATTCATTAGTGTTATGAATGAAAGGATGTTAATTAAATTAATTGATTAAGTATTAAATGCCTGTATACCAGGAGCATGTCAAAGACATGTCAAGGGGTATGTCAAAGCGTACCAAGGGTGTGCCAAAGGAGTATGCTGAAAGCATACCAAGACCATCGTTCTTACAATACCCCTCCACTATATCGCGGTTACGAAGTGAACTGTAAGAATATCGTATGATGAGGGGTATGCCAAGAGCATCGAACATACATTTTAAGAATGTGCCGATTTTAGCGTTTTTTTCACAAAAAGTTTTAAAAACGTTAAAAAAACAACAAAAATGTGCGTTTTTTCAACAAGTTGAAGTTTTGGAGTTGTTGAATTTCTCTATGGGAATTAACATGGGTTTTCACACTTTTGCGAATTTTTTAGAAAAAAAATGTGGTTTTTCGCAAAAAAGCGGCCAAAAATGTGTTTTTTGAAAAACGCGGAATCGGCCGATTTTTTTCAAACTGTCGGATTTCTCTATGGGAATTAACATAGGTTTTCGCACTTTTGTAATTTTTAAAAAAAAAATCTGCGTTTTTGCAAAAATGCGGCCAAAAAAGCGTGTTTTTAGAGTAGCAGAATCGCATGAATTGGGTGTATGGGAGGGGGTGTGTTTCCCCAACCATTTCGGTCTTGGAGTTTTAAAAATAAATATTTTCAATAATCGTGAAAGTGTGCTTATGTCTAAAATACTTGAGTGTTATGAATCTCACAAGTTAATTAGCGGATGATAATTAAATTAGGCGATTAAGTCTTGGAGTTTAAATAATAGCAGATACCAATGCCTGTATACGTATGTTATTTCTTTAAACCAACATGTTTTAATACGTGCGTTATTCTAAGAGGGAGAAACGCCTAATATGCTGATACATATGACACACGCGCTCAGCGCAAATCGATGGAAATAAATGGTGAAATAGTTTTTAAAGACGAGACTTTGAAATTGTTCTCGATAAATAAGGTATTTGAGGTTATTTAACGTGTGAATGAACGATACATGCCAATAAAATGAGGAACTAGGCTAAGTTTACAAGTATAGGACTTTAAAGTTTTGATGTTTTAGGGGTAGAACTTGAATTTATAATTAAACATGATTTATACTAACTACTGCAAAGGGAGAAATGCATAGCGAAAGGGGTTATGTGTGTATATAATGCATATAACCAACACCCACCGGTGGAATGCAGATCTAAGATAGTATGTTTAGGAGAAGACATGAGATTCTTAAGTAAATGGAGTATTGAGAGGCATTTAAAGAGATATAAACATATGATAAGGTAACATCCATAATACACACAACTAATATAGGACAGCGAAAGGAAAACTTTAGTATTGTTTAGAGACCGAACTTCAAATTTTTAAGTAAATGTAGGTGTTTGGAAAATTTTTAATGAACTATGTGCGATACACATGTCTCCGATCACAGTGGTGGAAAAGTGATACCGGAGCAGTTTTTAAAGATGTGACTTTAACTTTTTTCAATTAAGTGAAGAATCTAATAAATATTAGAGGGTGCTAGCGCTTACCGAGGGTTTTATGTATAATACACATAAGCAGCATATAACATTAGGAAGGGGATATTAGAAAATTTTTTAAAGATAGGACTTTAGATTTTGGAACTAAATGAGATATCAAGAAACATTTAAAGGGGATGAAAACATCTAATGAGGTGGAATGGGGGTGTACTTACCCAAGATACCCAACACTGAAATTATTCACTAAGATAAATTTTTTTAAAGTAAAGACTTTAGAAGTTTCACATAAAAGGCAATTTATACTAGTTTTTAAAGAAATGAAAACGCCCAGCGAGATGACTTAGAATGAATACAACGCCGATATATATAACAGTGAAAAGAAAACTTAAATATTGTTTAAAGACTGCACTTCAAATTTCAAAGTAAATGTACATACCCGGAAACTTTTAATGGACTAGTATAATACACATACTCGATATAACAGTTAAATGACGAACTAAGAATAATTTATAAGTATGTAACTTTGGATTTTTTTAGTTAAATAGGGATTTCAGCTAATTTTTAGAGGGATAGAAAGGTATACTAAAGGGTGTACAACAAATTTTTAGAAGGAACTATGGGAATTTTCTAGCTAAATAGGGATTTCCACTACTTTTTAAAGGGATATAAAGACATACTAAAGGGTATGCAGTAAAATTTTAGAGGGGACTTTGAGAATTTTTTAGCTAAATAGGGATTTCTACTAACTTTTAAGGAATAGAAACACGTACTGAAGAGTATAGAGCGTAATCATTACTAACACCTAGTGCTAAAATGAGGAATTAGAGTAATATTTAGGGGGTGGGACTTTAGATTTTTAAGTAAATGTTATGTTTAAAAACTTTTAAAGTAGCGTAAATACCTACTAAGATGACATATGCGATACACATAGCCAATACATAGTTATTAAATAGGGAAAAGCTAAGATACCTTTTTAGAATAACACCTAAAATTTTTTCTAATTAAGCGCAATATATCAGCACTTAAAGCAGACAAATACGAAGATTCAGACGGCATGTGTGATACACATCGCAGACACATAATAGTTAAATGTTAATTTAAGTAAGTTTTTAAGGATAGAACTCCGAATTTTTTGGATAAATGAGATGTTTAAGAACATTTAAAGAGTCAAAAACACCGAATAAGGTGGTATGAGATGATTTTATCATCATCAGATAACAGTGAAATGGAGATACTACAAATATTTTAAAGGGGAATCCTTAAAATTTCTAAGTAAATAACCTTTAAAGGGGCTAAAAATATGTAGTCAAGTTGTGTAGATAATACAGATCATCGACATTCTAAAACAGACAAGACATGTCTATACAAGATAAAAAAAAAATGTTGTACGTTAATATAAACATACATTATTCTATGTAGCAATGTAATACATACCCCAAGATTTATATAAAGTAATCGTAAATCTATTATACTATTCCCATCAGAAATCAGCTAAAATAATAAAATTACCAAGTCGAATAATATATCTAGATACTAAAACACCAAAAAACTACATTAAATTGATAAAAATCTTAACTAAATAAAATAATGAAGCTGTAACATACTATAAAAATACTAAGTTTAATAAAATTATAGAATAAAATCATATTAAAGCAAGTACTTACATGTTCAATCCGACTCAAAAATGCTGCATTGGGCGTACGCCAATGAATAATGACAGATATAACATCTCCAGCTTTACCAACTAAAACTGACATATTCGCAGAACAACTTTAAACGCGTCTTAACAGCACGAAATCCACAGCAGAAATGACAAAATCCATACTTGAACGTCAACGACACCCCCCTACACGACAAGGTCACATCAAGGTCATATCATGGTTACTGTTAAACTATGGTATATAAAATAGAATCACATGTTAAAAAATAATGGATTTTAATAAAATGATTAAAGAAAATCCCTTTGTGATTATGAATGGTCTATCTATCTATTTTTATCGTGTGTGTGTGTGTGTGTATGTGTGTATGTGTGTGTGTGTGTGTGTGTGTGTAATTATACCTTAAAAAGCTATATATCTGCAGTATCCCAACGGATACTAATATCTGTTCTTCAAACTTAGAAAAACTTTATTTCAGTTTCACTTATGCTAAGTGTGTGTGTGTATATGTGTATGTGTGTGTGTGTGTGTGTGTGTGTGTGTGTGTGTGTGTGTGTGTGTGTGTGTGTGTGTGTAATTATACCTTAAAAAGCTATATATCTGCAGTATCCCAACGGATACTAATATCTGTTCTTCAAACTTAGAAAAACTTTATTTCAGTTTCACTTATGCTAAGTGTAATTAAAAAAAGTTTTAACTAAATGTGTAAAACAAATATTAGTATCCGTTGGGATACTGTAGATATATAGCTTTTTAAGGTATATTACACACACACACACACACACACACACACACACACACACACACACACACACACACACACACACACACACACATACACACATACACACACACACACGATAAAAATAGATAGATAGACCATTCATAATCACAAAGGGATTTTCTTTAATCATTTTATTAAAATCCATTATTTTTTAACATGTGATTCTATTTTATATACCATAGTTTAACAGTAACCATGATATGACCTTGATGTGACCTTGTCGTGTAGGGGGGTGTCGGTGACGTTCAAGTATGGATTTTGTCATTTCTGCTGTGGATTTCGTGCTGTTAAGACGCGTTTAAAGTTGTTCTGCGAATATGTCAGTTTTAGTTGGTAAAGCTGGAGATGTTATATCTGTCATTATTCATTGGCGTACGCCCAATGCAGCATTTTTGAGTCGGATTGAACATGTAAGTACTTGCTTTAATATGATTTTATTCTATAATTTTATTAAACTTAGTATTTTTATAGTATGTTACAGCTTCATTATTTTATTTAGTTAAGATTTTTATCAATTTAATGTAGTTTTTTGGTGTTTTAGTATCTAGATATATTATTCGACTTGGTAATTTTATTATTTTAGCTGATTTCTGATGGGAATAGTATAATAGATTTACGATTACTTTATATAAATCTTGGGGTATGTATTACATTGCTACATAGAATAATGTATGTTTATATTAACGTACAACATTTTTTTTTATCTTGTATAGACATGTCTTGTCTGTTTTAGAATGTCGATGATCTGTATTATCTACACAACTTGACTACATATTTTTAGCCCCTTTAAAGGTTATTTACTTAGAAATTTTAAGGATTCCCCTTTAAAATATTTGTAGTATCTCCATTTCACTGTTATCTGATGATGATAAAATCATCTCATACCACCTTATTCAGTGTTTTTGACTCTTTAAATGTTCTTAAACATCTCATTTATCCAAAAAATTCGGAGTTCTATCCTTAAAAACTTACTTAAATTAACATTTAACTATTATGTGTCTGCGATGTGTATCACACATGCCGTCTGAATCTTCGTATTTGTCTGCTTTAAGTGCTGATATATTGCGCTTAATTAGAAAAAATTTTAGGTGTTATTCTAAAAAGGTATCTTAGCTTTTCCCTATTTAATAACTATGTATTGGCTATGTGTATCGCATATGTCATCTTAGTAGGTATTTACGCTACTTTAAAAGTTTTTAAACATAACATTTACTTAAAAATCTAAAGTCCCACCCCCTAAATATTACTCTAATTCCTCATTTTAGCACTAGGTGTTAGTAATGATTACGCTCTATACTCTTCAGTACGTGTTTCTATTCCTTAAAAGTTAGTAGAAATCCCTATTTAGCTAAAAAATTCTCAAAGTCCCCTCTAAAATTTTACTGCATACCCTTTAGTATGTCTTTATATCCCTTTAAAAAGTAGTGGAAATCCCTATTTAGCTAGAAAATTCCCATAGTTCCTTCTAAAAATTTGTTGTACACCCTTTAGTATACCTTTCTATCCCTCTAAAAATTAGCTGAAATCCCTATTTAACTAAAAAAATCCAAAGTTACATACTTATAAATTATTCTTAGTTCGTCATTTAACTGTTATATCGAGTATGTGTATTATACTAGTCCATTAAAAGTTTCCGGGTATGTACATTTACTTTGAAATTTGAAGTGCAGTCTTTAAACAATATTTAAGTTTTCTTTTCACTGTTATATATATCGGCGTTGTATTCATTCTAAGTCATCTCGCTGGGCGTTTTCATTTCTTTAAAAACTAGTATAAATTGCCTTTTATGTGAAACTTCTAAAGTCTTTACTTTAAAAAAATTTATCTTAGTGAATAATTTCAGTGTTGGGTATCTTGGGTAAGTACACCCCCATTCCACCTCATTAGATGTTTTCATCCCCTTTAAATGTTTCTTGATATCTCATTTAGTTCCAAAATCTAAAGTCCTATCTTTAAAAAATTTTCTAATATCCCCTTCCTAATGTTATATGCTGCTTATGTGTATTATACATAAAACCCTCGGTAAGCGCTAGCACCCTCTAATATTTATTAGATTCTTCACTTAATTGAAAAAAGTTAAAGTCACATCTTTAAAAACTGCTCCGGTATCACTTTTCCACCACTGTGATCGGAGACATGTGTATCGCACATAGTTCATTAAAAATTTTCCAAACACCTACATTTACTTAAAAATTTGAAGTTCGGTCTCTAAACAATACTAAAGTTTTCCTTTCGCTGTCCTATATTAGTTGTGTGTATTATGGATGTTACCTTATCATATGTTTATATCTCTTTAAATGCCTCTCAATACTCCATTTACTTAAGAATCTCATGTCTTCTCCTAAACATACTATCTTAGATCTGCATTCCACCGGTGGGTGTTGGTTATATGCATTATATACACACATAACCCCTTTCGCTATGCATTTCTCCCTTTGCAGTAGTTAGTATAAATCATGTTTAATTATAAATTCAAGTTCTACCCCTAAAACATCAAAACTTTAAAGTCCTATACTTGTAAACTTAGCCTAGTTCCTCATTTTATTGGCATGTATCGTTCATTCACACGTTAAATAACCTCAAATACCTTATTTATCGAGAACAATTTCAAAGTCTCGTCTTTAAAAACTATTTCACCATTTATTTCCATCGATTTGCGCTGAGCGCGTGTGTCATATGTATCAGCATATTAGGCGTTTCTCCCTCTTAGAATAACGCACGTATTAAAACATGTTGGTTTAAAGAAATAACATACGTATACAGGCATTGGTATCTGCTATTATTTAAACTCCAAGACTTAATCGCCTAATTTAATTATCATCCGCTAATTAACTTGTGAGATTCATAACACTCAAGTATTTTAGACATAAGCACACTTTCACGATTATTGAAAATATTTATTTTTAAAACTCCAAGACCGAAATGGTTGGGGAAACACACCCCCTCCCATACACCCAATTCATGCGATTCTGCTACTCTAAAAACACGCTTTTTTGGCCGCATTTTTGCAAAAACGCAGATTTTTTTTTTAAAAATTACAAAAGTGCGAAAACCTATGTTAATTCCCATAGAGAAATCCGACAGTTTGAAAAAAATCGGCCGATTCCGCGTTTTTCAAAAAACACATTTTTGGCCGCTTTTTTGCGAAAAACCACATTTTTTTTCTAAAAAATTCGCAAAAGTGTGAAAACCCATGTTAATTCCCATAGAGAAATTCAACAACTCCAAAACTTCAACTTGTTGAAAAAACGCACATTTTTGTTGTTTTTTTAACGTTTTTAAAACTTTTTGTGAAAAAAACGCTAAAATCGGCACATTCTTAAAATGTATGTTCGATGCTCTTGGCATACCCCTCATCATACGATATTCTTACAGTTCACTTCGTAACCGCGATATAGTGGAGGGGTATTGTAAGAACGATGGTCTTGGTATGCTTTCAGCATACTCCTTTGGCACACCCTTGGTACGCTTTGACATACCCCTTGACATGTCTTTGACATGCTCCTGGTATACAGGCATTTAATACTTAATCAATTAATTTAATTAACATCCTTTCATTCATAACACTAATGAATGAAAGATTCTTTTTAAAACATGTTAAAATTTAATAAGAACTTCTTTAAAAGAGTCTCTCCCAGCTGAGAATACAATGATATTTAGTAGTGCCTTTTTAATCTAACAACACAAGCATTCTATCAGTCCGGAAAAACTGTCCCCCACCACAGATGTTAACAATAGCGGCGAGAGCCGTTCTAAACAGTCGGCCAAACCCAAGCCCAACGCGACATATAGCCTAAAGTTATATCCAGGTACAGAACCACGCTCTGTTAGTAGTATCCTCATCTTTCCCGCACTGGCCATACGATGTAACTATCCACATTCACGAGAGGTGAGGAGGGGTAGGTCTGTCATCGTGATTTAATGCACTATGCGGTATTCATTTGAGAATCACAGTTAAATTGTGGCGTCGATTTACATTAGATATTAAACACTTGTTGTTTTTTTATCCAGTTTAAATTGACGGGTGGAGGTGGGACCCCAATTAAAAATTAAAAATAATTCACTTACACACATTACACTAACCAGCCACACAGTTGGCTACACTAGGCCTTTGGGTCTGTCGTGCGGTTTTTAAAACATGTTGGTTTAAAGAAACTCCTATGGTAGTAGTACACTTGTAAAATAGCACACGTATTAAACTATGTTGGTTTAAAGAAACTCCTATGGTAGTATACGCGATTCATAACACTCAAGTATTTTAGGCATAAGCACACTTTCACGATTCTTTAAAATATTTATTTTTGGGAATATTTATTGAAAATATTTATTTTTACAAATATTTATTTAAAATTTTTTAAACTCCAAGGCCGAAAGGATTGGGGAAACACACCCCTCCTATACACCCAATTCACGCGATTCTGCTACTCTAAAAACACACTTTTTTGGCCGCATTTTTGCAAAAACGCACATTTTCTTTCAAAAAATTGCAAAAGTGTGAAAACCTATGTTAATTCCCATAGAGAAATCCGACAGTTTGAAAAAAATCGGCCGATTCCGCGTTTTGCAAAAAACACATTTTTGGCCGCATTTTTGTAAAAAACCACATTTTTTTTCTAAAAAATTCGCAAAAGTGTGAAAACCCATGTTAATTCCCATAGAGAAATCCAACAACTCCAAAACTTCAACTTGTTGAAAAAACACACATTTTTGTTGTTTTTTTAACGTTTTGAAAACTTTTTGTGAAAAAAACGCAAAAAGCGGCACTTTCTTAAAATTCATGTTCGATCCTCTTGGCATACCCTGCGTCCTACAAAATTCTCAAGTATCTCACCCTGCAAGATTCTCGCAGTTCACTTCGTAACCGCGAATAGGAAAAGTACTCTTTTCTTAAAAGACGGAGGGGTATTGACATGACCTTGGCATGCCTTCAGCATATCCCTTGGTATGCCCTTAACAATGGTCTTGGCACACTCCTAGCATGCGGATATTCATTACTTTATTTAATTATCCTCCTTAACATCCTTTAATTCATTTAAAAAAAAAAGAAAAAAAATCCCAACTATCAGAAAAATCCTAAGTTTTAATTCTCCTTTTCGCCGCTAGGGGGCGCTGATGGTACTGCACAGCCTTCGTCGCAGAATCCTAAGCGTTGCCATCCCGAAAATAGTTTCTCCCATACTTAGAAAATAATCTGAAGTTTAACCCCCGATAGTTCCGCTTTCCGTCGCTAGAGGGCGCTGATGGCACTGCACAGCCTTCGCAGCTGTTGCCACCCCCAAAAAAGTTTCTCCCATACTTAGAAAAAATCTCATTTAAAAAAATTTATTTCCCCCCTCAACCCCTCGTACAAGACTACGACATCGTTGCCACCCAAAGAAAAGTTTCTCCAAAATTTTCACCCCCACCTTTTTCATTCTCTCCCCCCCTTTTACACCCCCGTCCAGGATTACGGAATTCAAGATGGCGGCCATTGCACAGCATTGCACAGCCTCCGCAGCAGAACACCCCTTTCTTAACTACTAACACTAGAAGGGGTGACCTTGACATTCGAAGACACTATCACTCCTAGAGCTCCTATAATAGAATCGCTCCGTAGTCATCAGAAATGCAATGAATACCGCAGGAATTATCTCAATCGAATCCTGTAGTTTATTGGAATTTCGTTAGTCTACTGAAAAATGATAGATTCGATTTCATTATTCCTGTTTAAATGAAACTAGTTACGGTCAATTTATTTCGCGCGGACTCTATCCTTAGAGATGTTTCTCAGCATCTCTAACGAGTGTGCAGTATACAAACTTGAGACTACTTGAGAATAATCCTGTCCGTTGGGATCGAGCTGTTTTAAAGCAGAAGACTTCGATCTGAATGGCATTAAAAAAAAAAGAAATCTGATGTGGGTAACCCATGACTTTCCATATATAATACAATGAATTGACTCCTTTTACAGAAAAAAAGAATGTTAATCTTATAGTAGATGCTTATATTCTTTCCCAGATATTGAATTTTCTTCAATGAGTCGTCATTTTCATGGATTCAGCGTCATTTTTGTTAATTTGGCAACAATTAAAAATGTCGCCAAGTGGGCGACATTTCGCCAAATTCCTCGCCAAAATCTCACCAAGCTTTACTGACGGAGAAATAAGTTATTCTTATAGCGGATAAATGACTATTGGCGTTCAAATACAAAAGTATGACTCGAAGTATCTTTTCTCATGAATGGAACGAGCTAGATCCACGAGAATGATGTCACCCAATTTATCGCATGGTATTATATATGAAAAGTGAACATGTTTCTCAATAGGAAATATATTTTTTTATTTTATATGACTTTTTGATAATTTTTTTGAAAAATGTACAATATCTTGAGAGCGGTTCATGTTAGCTTTCTAAAATTTATGTTAATCGTTTTCTAATGAAAAATTACATAAGAAATGTCTGTTTGCGTAACTTTATGAGCGGTTTTGATTTTTTGACGATTTTTTCAAAATGTCACTCGAAAATTTAGGGGGATTCTGAATATTCGATTACGTTTAGAAACAATAGTCTTCCAGTGTTTATGGATTGTGATTTTTGTACCCAATTTCGTTCGAATCGGTCCATTCGTTCGTCAGTTATCGTCTCCACAGACTCACTGACACACACACACACATACATACACACTCACACACACACACGCACACACACACAGACATCACCTCAAAAATGTTTGATTCTTGATCAGGGATGCTTGAAACGCGCTCTCTCGTCGAAAACTCGAATTCAAATTTTCGACCCTGTCCCAATACTTTCCTTATACATTATGTATATAAGGAAAGTAATAGGATACCCTTAGAGATTTCAGGCAGAAATATGCTCGCATTCATTTTCTTTTTCCATAATGCAATGAATATGTGGAATGGATGGATATGTGCCAATGATCGAAAGACGAATTCGAACCCATTTTGCACGGTCCAAAAGGACAGTTTTCTTGGATTATGTGTTATTTCTGTTTTATGGTGCTCAAAATATTGAATTATTCAAGAAATTAAATGATTGGACATTTTCGAATAGGGACACTTGATGATGAGAAAACAATTTAAAGATTCCAAAATAAAGGGACAGGAAGAGAAATGGCTTTCCACGAAGCGAAAAGGGTGGCTTGTTTGGAAAACAACGAAACGTCCAATTCATTACTTTTAATGAATGGCGTCCACAGAAAAAGGAGGGGGCCATTCCTTCGAACTTGAATGGGTTTTAACCTCTTGAGTGACTTCTCTGGGCTCATTCTGATGTCACTAAGGTCACAAAGGTGGTGTTACGGATGTTCGCCTGAGACGGAAAGAAACATTTTTAAAAAGGCCATTCTGTAAAGGAGGAATGCCTTCATAGGAAGCTTTTTATGGAAAGCTGCGTCACAGTTATGTTACAGGTTATAAAAACTTAACACGCGCAGCCCGTCAATATACCTTTGGTGCGGAGGTTTCTTCTTCTTCTTCGACCCAGGCCGTCCGACCTACCACAAAGGTATAAGGTATCTGTTTGGACGGCCGGGAAGTGCCACCCAATTTAGACCGAAACCCAGTGGGGGAGGCATCCACAGGAACCGTACCACCAAACTCTCGGAAGGACTTACGGGCCCACATGTTTAACGTGATCGTACTTCGCGTGAACCCGGCGGCAGTTTTGGCTGTCGCGCCCCAAGGTACGGAGGCTTAAACTCAAGACAAAGGCGCTGATTTCCCGTGAGTCAGTGGACATTCCTAACCATTCCTAGTGGTCATGGGTAAATCCAAAACCCTCTCTTTCTCTCTCTCTCTCTCTCTCTCCGTTGCTTATTTTTCTTTTCTTCACGTCAATGACCCCAAATTCTTTTATTATGTGCCTTATTCGAAAGAAGGTTCTGCTTCTGGTACATTTCCTGAAATAGCTCCTGATGTTCTTACAATATCAGGAAACGGTTCTTTTATTTTAAGTTAGAGATTCTTTAAAATATTTTTTGAATTGGAAATAACATTTCCCATGGAGTTTTAAAAAAATGTTTTCTAATTGGGTTTCTACCCACGTATCACGTGGGACGGTTAAGCCATATAAAGACGGTTAAGCTTGATAAATATTTCTTGTCACTTTCCACTAGATACGAATAAGTTCCTAACTTGTGACGATATGCCTGCAAAAAAAACAAGAAAGATCAATCATGCATAAAGCATTGATTATGAAATACTTTCCAACTTCAATGCAAACATCTCTAAAATGCGATACATTCAGAGGTAATATTTTTAAAATTATCACAATACCACATTAATTTATTATATTTCAAAACTTCATCGAAGAAAATAAACTTCATTCAAATGACGGCATTGAAATATAAATTGCCTGGTTTAAACATCTCTAAAATGCGATACATTCCTCGATAATATTTTAAAAATTATCATAAGACTACAATAATTTATTATATTTGAAAACTTCATCGAAAACAAATGAACTTTATTTAAATGACGTCATCGAAATATAAATCGCCTCTCTATAAAAGCAGCATTTCATTCATAAACATTTTTCCAATCGTTTCATTCATCACAATACTATAATAATTAATTTTATTTAAAAATTTGAAAAATTATTATCTACCATATTTATTTTAAAATGTGAAACTTTTCTCATATATAAAATAATTAAACTCTTGGAAAGATATTTATTATATCTTCTTTTTCTTTCTGGAGGATATAACGAGAGTCAGAATTTAATTGAATTTGTTTTTCTCCCTATATTAAATAAATTTTTTTAGAAAACTACCTAACATATTTTACTGAAATTTTTTTTATATATTTTATGGATAATTTGAATATTTCCTAAAATTTTCGAAGCAATTTGTGAATTTTAAATTCGCTTAAAAAATGTTTGAAACATTAGGTCCCATAGGGTTCAATGTATTTCATTTTTTCAACCCGGGTTCAATAAAAAACTAATTGGGTGATATTATTTATTTATATTCCCAGAGGTCCCACAGACCGTCTGAAAAACATACTAAAATTTCATTTTGATAAAGCCATTTTTACGGCAGTTATCGTGCTAACGGACAGACAGACAGATAGACAGACAGACAGACAGTCAGAATGAACAAAGTCATAAGCACTTTCAACTATGTTGTAAAGTGTTAAAAAACGCTTCTTTTTCATTTACATCAGGACTGAAACGAATGTCATGTTGGTGTTCAATGTCTGCATTGTCTTTTTAACACTTTACAACAAAGTTGAAAAGTGTTTATGACTTTGTTCATTCTGTCTGTCTGTCTGTCTGTCCGTTAGCACGATAACTGCCGTAAAAATGACTTAATCAAAATGAAATTTTAGTATGTTGTTCAGACGGTCTGTGGGACTTATGGGAAAATAAATGAATAATATTACCCGATTAGTTTTGAATGGAATCCGGGTTGAAAAAATGAAATACATTGAACCCTATGGGACCTCATTTTTCAAATATTTTTCAAGCACATTTAAAATTCACAAATTGTTTCGAAATTTTTAGGTAATATTCAAATTACCCCATACAATATATAAAAAAAATTTCAGCAAAATATATTCAGTAGTCTTTTAAATAAAAATTAAAATAATAATTACACCTCTTATATGAAGCGATCACGTGACCATTATATGAAGTGATCACGTGACCCATTTTAAAATCAAATATGGCATCCATCTTGTTTCAAAATCGTGATTTCTGAAGTTCTTTTTAATTCATATTGAGTGTTGTATCTATCCTTCCTAAAACCGCTTTATTTTTGCCTAAATTCTGTGCATCTACATATTGAAACAACGCAATTACACTATATTTAAGTTTAAATGCTCATCCAAATTTGATTATTTCTACAACAAAGCCGATTTTTCACTCATGTAAAATGTAAACAGCAAAATATGTAGAATGAGTTGTATAAGAATGGCTGCATTTCTTTAACGCAAAATTATTTAGCCCATGGAGTCTGCGTAGCTGATATGAATGAAATATTCATTGATTTTACAGAGAGAAGGACGATTCTTTTCGATGAAGTTTTAAGCATAGAGTTTAATTACTTGTGCCTTCGTGGTCTTTCAAATAAAGTAAAGTTTTTAAATAAAATAAATTATTATAGTATTGTGATGAATGAAATGAATGGATAAATGTTTTTGAATGAAATGTTGCTTTTATAGAGAAAGCCAGGCGTTTTATAATTCGATGGCGTCATTTGAATACATTTCAGTTGTTTTTGATGAAGTTTTCAAATATAATAAATTATTGTAGTATTATGATAATGCTAAAAACATTACCTAGGGACCAGGCGATTTATATTTAATTGACGTCATTTGAACGAAGAGCATTTTTTTCGATGAACTTTTAAGTTTTCAAAATATAATAAATTAATGTAGTATTGTGATAATTATTAAAATATTACCGAGGAATGTATCGCATTTTAGAGATGTTTAATGAAATTGCATTGAAGTTGGAAAGTGTTTCATAATCTATGCTTTATGCATGATTGATCTTTCTTGTTATAGATAATTTTATGCAAAAAATTTATTTACATTTTTTTAACACTTTACAACAAAGTTGAAAAGTGTTTATGACTTTGTTCATTCTGTCTGTCTGTCTGTCTGTCTGTCTGTCCGTTAGCACGATAACTGCCGTAAAAATGACTTAATCAAAATGAAATTTTAGTATGTTGTTCAGACGGTCTGTAGGACCTATGGGAATATAAATGAATAATATTACCCAATTAGTTTTGGGTTGAACCCGGGTTGAAAAAATGAAGTACATTGAGCCCTATGGGACCTCATTTTTCAAGCATTTTTTAAGCGGATTTAAAATTCACAAATTGCTTCGAAAATTTTAGGTAATATTTAAATTGTTCCATAAAATATATATAAAAAAAATTCAGCGAAATATATTCAGTAGTTTTTTAAATACAAATTTAAATAATAATAACATATCTTATATGAAGCGATCACGTGACCATGATATGAAACGATCACGTGACCAACTTCAAAATATAATACGGCATCCATCTTGTCTCAAAATCGTCATTTTTAAAGTTCTTTTTAATTCATATTGAGTGTTGTATACGTTCTAAAACCACTTTATTACTGTTTAAATTCTGTGCATCTACATAGTGAAACAACGCAATTACAACATATTTGAGTTTAAATACTCGTCTAAATTTGATTATTTCTACAACGAAGCCTATTTTTCACCTATGTAAAATGTAAACAGCAAAATATGTAGAATGAGTTGTATTAGAATTGCTGTATTTCTTTAACGCAAAATAATTTAGCCCATGGAGTCTGCGTGAAATATTCATTGATTTTACAAAGAGAAGGACGATTTTTTCGATGAAGTTTTACGCATAGAGTTTAATTACTTGTAGCTCCATGGTCTTAATTTTTAAATAAAATAAATTATTATAGTATTGTGATGAATGAAATGAATGGGAGAAAACTATGAATGAAATTCTGCTTTTATAGAGAGAGCCAGGCGTGTTATTTTTTCTATGGCGTCATTTGAATGAATATCAGTTGTTTTCGATGAAGTTTTTAAATATAATAAATTGTTGTAGTATTATGATAATTCTAAAATTATTACCGAGGAATGTATCACATTTTCGAGATGTTTAAACCAAGCAATTTATATTTCAATGCCGTCATTTGAATGAAGTTCATTTTTTTCGATGAAGATTTAAGTTTTCAAATATAATAAATTAATGTAGTATTGTGATAAGTTTTAAAATATTACCGAGCAATGTATTGCATTTTAGACATGTTTAAATAAAATTGCATTGAAGTTGGAAAGTGTTTCATAATCAATGCTTTAAGCATGATTGATCTTTCTTGTTTTATTATACAGTGTAAAAAATATTACAGATCTATTATACCCATAACAAAAAATAATTTATTTTATTAATTTTATGAAGCATTAGAAATATAAGATATGATTATCTAATATTTCATAAAATTGAATTGTTTTTATTAGCATTTCTTAATCATTAACTATTTATAAATATGTCTATTAAATAAGAAAAATAGTTTAGAATCCGAGCACAAATTGCACTTAGTACCGTAGAGCCCGCTCTCATCTCTAACACACATCCTGTCTTTTTAGCACTTTACAGCAGAGTTGAAAAGTGTTTATGACTTTGTTCACTCTGTCTGTCCGTTAGCACGATAACTGCCGTAAAAATGACTTGATCAAAATCAAATTTTAGTATGTTTTTCAGACGGTCTGTGGGGCCAATGGGAATATAAATGAACAATATCACCCAGTTAGTTTTGGATTGAACCCGGGTTGAAAAAATGAAATTCATTGAACCCTATGGGACCTCATTTTTCAAACATTTTTTAAGAGAATTCAAAATTCACAAATTGCTTCGAAAGTTTTAGGAAATATTCAAATTATCCCATAAAATATATAAAAAAATTTTCAGTAAAATAGATTAGGTATGTTTTTAAAGTAAAATGATTTAATATAGGGAGGAAAACAAATTCAATTATATTCTGACTCTTGCTATATCCTCCAGAAAAAAAAAAGAGATATATTTTATAATAAATAGCTTTCCAAGTGTTTAATTATTTTATATATAAGAGAGATTTCACATTTTAAAATAAATATGGTAGATAATTTTTCAAATTTTTTAAATTTTATATAACTCTTCATGATGGATGGTCGTCTGTCTGTCTGTCATTTTATACTTATTGGATGGCATTTTTAATGCACTTGGTATACAGCTTAAATTTGTAGAACATTTTATTCTACAAAAATTTGATGGATTCTCAAATATAGATCCTACATTTTTTTTTTCGAAATGGCCTGCAAATAATCTCCGTTTACTTCTATGAATCATTCATTGTTGTAAGGTTGTTAAAAATTCTGATGTAGGCAGCACATGACTTTCGCTGCAGACTCATATTCACGTTCTCTTTATTTCTTCAATAATAATTTAAGTTTATCTGCACAAAATAATACCCATAAGTATTTTAAATGACACTGAATTTGCATTTTAAACTTAAATTTGGTTCTCATTTGATAGCTGGACTTATTGTCAAAGGTAGCGTATAGCGAAAACGCGAAAAAACTAAAATATTTCAAGAACGGATAGTCCTAGAGTAATGGGGGTTAGTCTTATTCTTTTTGTTGTCAAATATCACGTATAAAATAAGCATTTAATTGATATAATGGAGTACACGTAGTCTTTTATTTTTAGATTTAACGATTTTTGCAGAACATTTCGCAAAAACGGCCCGTTTCTTTTTCCCGAATTGTACCAGAATAACTTACAAGTGATTTATATACTAAATTTTGTTAAATTTGGTCCATTAGTTTTTATCTAGAGCGGATAAAGGCAATTTTTGCCGGCCATTTCGCAAAAAAGGCAGATTCTTTTATTACGAATCCTACTAAAATCTAATGAACATCAGGGTTTTCCACAAAAAACTTGCCTACCAAATTTTATGAAATTCGGTTCATTATGTTTTAAAGTTACAGTGGATACAATATCCTCACAGACATACAGAAATACACACAGATACACTCTTACACACATAGACGTCTCCGACCATTCAAATGGTTGCTCTTAGTCCTCGGACGAGTCGGATGGTCTGGGTTTTCGACACATAGACGTCTCCCTAAAAATAGTTTTTTCGTGTTCTAGGAATCCCAAAACGTGTAGATCCTTCGAAAATTCGATCTTCGGCACGACCTCAATACTTTGAATATATACACACACACATATATTATCTGTGTATTATCTGTGTATCTAAATTCCGTGCCTACGCAATTGCAATAGTTGGGATTTTAAATGATTCCTAAACTTTTATTATTTTTACAACGAAGCCGAATTTTAATTTATACAGAATGCAAATATTTCAAGCGATCACTGGCGTATCCTGACTCTAAAAAGTGTGTGTGTGTGTGAGGGGGGGGGAGGGCAACTGTTTAACATTTTCTTATGCCAAAGTTTTACTTTAAATGAAAAATATGCATAACATTAAGAAGCCTTGAAAAGTGGGGGTGGCTGCCCCTCCTTCACACCAAGCATACGCTACTACAAGCGATTGTAAGGTGAGTTATATAAGAATTGCTGAATTTTTTTCACGCAAAATTATTTAGCTTTGGAGTCTGGAATACAAATTATATGAATGAAATATTCATTGATTTTGCATAGAGAATCAGACGATTTATATTTCGATGAGGTTTTAAATATTTAAGTATAATAAATGACTGTAGTACTGTGATAATGTAAAAGATATCACCACTGAATGTATCCCATTTTAGAGATTTTTAAATGGAATTGCATTTCAGTTGGAAAGTGTTTCATAATCAATGCTTATGCATGATTGATCTTTCTTGTTTCTAATTTGAAAAGTCAAGTCGCGTTCTCCATATTTGTATGGATTGCCACATCCTTAGAGCCAAACAGTCATGTTTTAAGTCGAGATTTGAAATGAGTAGCGAGAAGATGGTTATAAAATCGTCCAAGACCTCTCATTTGGGAGAGCATCTTGATGGATCCTACTTGTCATTATGTATTTAATATTAAAAGTCATTTAAGCCTGCTATTGAAACAAGAATGCCTTTTCGTTCACGTTCCGGAAAATGTCCCTTCACTCAGAATGTGTGCTCTATATTTTCCAAAGCCGAGTGCTTTAAATGTTTTTCATCGCTAGGAACGCCTGAGTTAAAAGCATCGAAAAGATCCTTTACTGTTTCAAAAAAAGTAGATAGTAGAATCGTTTCGTATGCTCTTTGCCTTTCACGTTTGGCTCCATTTATGTGTTGGGTGGTTCATTGAGGGCAAAGTCGAAATTCAATTTTTATTAATTCTTCTATTTTTCCTTTTTTTAATAAGAGTAGGGCCAATTTTTAATCCATGATCAAGGAAGTGAGGGCGCAATAGTTGTATCATGTGTGGCATGTCTACAAAGACCCAAATTTTTCTTTTTGTATCGTGTGGATTTTCAAAGTTGGATTTTGTACATGAAATATCTAGTTGTTTCCATAGGCTTTAGTTTGACTCGTGTCTGCTCCTTGCGCCGGTTGGCTGTGGCATATATTTTCTAGCAACCCCAATACTTAGCGCTTTGGCGATATTTTTTGGTATTGGAGCGCCGTAAATTGGCATTGGAACGGAGCTTTGTTGTTTATGCCTATTGCCTATACCAATATAGTGCACGTTACTTTTAATCTTTCACATCGCATCTTTAAATTGTTACAGTTTCCTTTTCCTGATAATTATTGAAATTATAATGTCAGAAGACCGTAAGAAAGATGTTAATAATATCGTTTGCAGTTATTGTGAGCTCGACGGATGTATGCTCATATAAGGAAATTTCATCCTGGGGAAAAAATAGATTTTCAACAGAAAGCAACGAACATTTGTTGTTTATGGGATTGTCAGTGCTTATCAATGGCAGCTCTTATTGAACACATACAAGTTGAACATGGGTATGGTAAACTGTCATTCACTGAAAAATTGTTCTATAGTGTAGAAGATTTTGAAAAATGGAAATTAATACAGAAGAAGAAACTCAAACTTATTTTATAATTTATCGATCAGCATTAAGATTAGCTGATGGAAGAAGTTCGATGCATCATTGGTGTAGTAGAAGTGACTCCCAAATCGGAAACCATAGCAACCACTTTGAAGTCCACGTCCTCCATTTCGTTTATAAGTGAAAATAACAATTATGTCCTTCTCACATCAAAATCGTAATTGTTTCCAGTTGTGTGCGATACAACTGGAAATACAACTTGAGCATTTTCATACGGGCCAAAAATGCGGTCTTCCCAAGAGTCGGAAACTTTGGATGTGCATTTCTTCTAAACTTGAGATTTTTGCATTTCTCTTAGTGGATTGCCCTGTTCTTTCATCATTTCCATATTTCTTGGGTTAGAATTCCTGGAGAACATTTAAAATGTGGCTTCCATAATTTTAAAGTGCTAATGCTTGGCAAAGGAATTTTGATTTTTTCTCTAAGATGGCAGTATGCTTTCGATGAAATGCTTCTGAGAACTAAGGCTTTAGCTGTATTTTCAATTTTTCCACTGTGTTCTTTTGTCGTCATTCAAAATTGGTAATCGATCTGATATGAAATATTTTGCAATTTCACTTTGAATTTTCTCATCATCTGTCTTCTTTAAATCGCCACTCTGCACTTAAAAACAAATTAATTTTGCTTTTATTCTCTCGGTGTCTACTCGCCATTTTATCGTCATTTTCAGTTCGGCACCTGATCTTTTTTTCAGCATCGAATACTTTTATTTATTTCAAATAATAATTTCTGATTTTCAAAATATAAATTTTGCATGTCTGTTTCATTTCAATCAGCTGACTGAACAACCACTGCCCTATTCTCCAAAATATACAGCTTGAACATTTAGCAAATCCTTCGTTGTCTCTTTCATTCTGTCGAAGTTTCGAAAATTTCGCAAAAATAGAGTTCTTTTTCCTTTATGGATTGAATAATAATTCTTCTCTTAAATCTCGTTCCTAGGCATCTACACTAAAGTGTGAAGAATCTATTCTGGCTTTTCCCACACAAAACTCATCCAAGTTTTCCTCAAGTCTTCATTTTGAGGAAATCTGTGAAATTTTTGCTTGAATTGCCGTTGTTCGTGATGAATTATTGAGCTACAGTACAATATTCCGTCACGACATTTTATCCCAATCTAAAACAGTTATGTCTATGTCTTCAAATTAATATCCGTGCTCTATGTCTATCCTTCCGAAGGGATCCGCTAGACTAGATTGGAGAAGAGGACATATATACGAACTGACTCGTCGAGCATATGACGACATATGTACGAACTGACTCGTCGAGCATATGACGACATATATACGAACTGACTCGTCGAGCATATGACGACATATATACGAACTGACTCGTCGAGCATATGACGACATATATACGAACTGACTCGTCGAGCATATGACGACATATATACGAACTGACTCGTCGAGCATATGACGCTTCCGGCCCACCGAGGCCGGAAGCGTCATCCATTTGCATTAGCTCTATTCGAATTTTCACTTTAGGAAGTAGTATTGAAATAATTCTGCACCTAATTGCACTAAACATACTAGAAAAGGTTTTAGATAATTTCGCTTTCCCAGAAACGAAGAGGGAATGAAAAATGGCTTATAAATAGTCGGCGGATTCATTGAATATAGAAGCATACTTGTGCGAGATAAGTTCTACAATATTGTAATTGAAACTGCTATTTTTATATATAGTATTTTTTTGAAACACTCATTTTATAATTTTGATAATTGTAGTATGTATTATTATTGATTTTTAGTTGTTTTATAATCATACCTTAGTAAACGTGGTTTGTAGTAAATCGTGATTTGTAGGAATAGTGGTTTGTAGGTATTTTAGTAAACGTGTTTCCCTCTTCCAAACTTAAAAGTATAATAACTTCAAATTATGTATGTATATATTAAAGATGTATTCAACATCTTTGAAATTTTATACATTTTTTGAGTAGAATGAATCATAAAATTATGGAATCCTACTGTCGCCAAGTGGAAATCTGACCCTATTATAATAATTATGTAAACATAAGCTAAAATGCTAAATAAATCGAAATCCATTTATCATAAAAGCTAATGAATGATCAAATAGGCTTTTTTACCAAAAACTGATAGAAATGATGTTCGAATGACGCACATTTACTTTGAAATCATCGCCAGGTCGAGGATGGACTTCAGTCCTTTGTTGTAACATACATACCCTTTATGAGAAAAGCCATTTCGCTGTGGAATGCAACAATGGGAACGTTAGGAGCAAAGTCCAAACGTCCTCAAGTGAAGGTATCAGGAGGTAAGATACTTAATACTGTACCGGACGAATTAAATCGCCATTCACAGTTTAGACTTTTGTCTAAAACTGCCGTTGTCGTAGCCAATCCTGTTTTTTTAATGTTTTTGCCAAATTAGGCCGCCAATTTTTGAATCGGCGATATTGCCAGTTCTGCTGAGAACTTAATGTTTTAAAAGAGCCAAAAGCCATCCACCTTTCGAAAATTTGGAAGATGACAGTATCGCCAGTTCTGCTTAGAACTTTAATGTTCTTTTGCCAATTTGCCACCAAATTTAGAGTCAAATTTTGAATTTTAGCCAACAGATGGCACCACAGGTACATCGAGCGCAGCTGTTCTGCAACATCGTTCACCGGTCTGTTTCTTCCAAAACCATTTTTGAGGCCTTTATGGGCGAAGGATCTAAACTTCGAATTTAGCCACCTCATCCTCTCACCTTGTTAGATCGCTTCTTTTTTATTTATTTGCAACAACATGCATTTACAAAGATCTGTGTATTGGCGCATAGTGGGATAGGTATTTTACAATTTACTTCACTATGGTTATACAGATAGACAAGGATATTAAAAACAAACAAGCATATGTACATAGTTCTGGCTCATAGGTCCCATGGTTGTACAATCGTACTGGCTCGTGGGATTCCTACGGTTGCACTTTAAAGACGAGCATATGTTATATACATTATACAATTTTAATTACAAATCTTCTGTTCCACTTGAGGATCTTCTGAGGTGTCCCTGTCCCAGTCCTTCCTCATTGTGGGTCCTCTTCCGGCAGTTCTTTCAGGAAGTCCGCTATATGCCGTCTTCCCTTTTCATTCCTCATGTATGCCACGAAGTTACCCCTCTTCTCTTGGGGTCCACTGCAGTCAATCAGGTAGTGGGGAGCATCTGCGAATATTCTCCCATTCCTTGACTCTGAACCTATTAAAATGTCACGTGTGGTCGCCTGTGTCGCAAAGTGGTTTGCCCACAACCTCTTTGTTGACAGTTTTGGACAGATCTCGAAAGTGAGTCTTCCCGTCCCGCGATTGTTGCCACCTTTTTATTTAGTGTCCCATCTCCTGATTCTTGAAGTACTTCAGTAATATGCCTATCTCAAGGTCTATATCTTGTTTCTCCGTTGCCTGCTTCGCCTCGTTATCGGAGAATATTGCCGTCCGTGCCAACGTGGGCTTTTACCCAGTTGTATTTTATATTGTTATTCCTGGCTACTTGCTTGAATAGATTCCTTATTTCTTCTACTATTATGTTGTTGCTTCCATACTTTTCCATCGCCTGCAGCGCACTTTGGCTGTTATTTCCATTCCTCTAATATTGACTGTTGCCAACCAGATTAGGGATTGTCTTATTGCCAGGAGTTCGCTTTGGAAAACGCCCGCGTTGTCGCTTACTCTGTAGTTTTGTGTCCATATAATTTTATTTCTTCTGTAGATTACGTATGCTGCAACCACTCTTTCTTCCTTCTTAGACCCGCCCGTATAAACCTCGAACGAGTTTCTTCCTCGGTCCGTGTTTGGGTTTTTGCATTTTTTGTCCGTGTTTGGGTTTTTTCCCCACAGGCTATGTTATGATTCGTTCCAGTCCCCTTTTATAGATGTTTTTCGTTACTTTAACATTGAGGCCCCAGTACCTCTTACTTAGGCCGTTCAAGTTGTTAACTGTTTTGCTTATCGTTTCTTTGAGTTTCGCTACATGTGGAATCTAGTTAAGATTCTGGTCTATAATCACACCTAGGTACTTTATGTGATCACATTTCCCTCGAATTTAACTCGAGGGGCTTCTCTCGTTTTATACCTTCTTGGTTTTATACCTTCTTGGTCCATCTCTAACCGGGATGAACAGAAGTTGAGTTTTGTCGCTGCTGAATTCCAGCTTATTCATTTTTCCCCAATCATCAATCCTCTCCAACGCCTTCGTCGCCGTATATTCTATATCCGTTTTGGATTTTCCTCTTATTTATTTATTCGTGAAATCGTCAGCGTATGCCTGGAGTTTTACATTTTCTCCGTAGTTGATTTCTAGAGCCGTGTTGCATATTACATTCCACAGGAGTTTGAGCCCTGTGGACAACCCTTGGAATATTTTCCCTTTAATTTAAAATTCTGAGTCTCGTATTGTACCTCTCTTTCGCTTAGAAAGCTTTGGATCATATTATATATGTTTCCAGGACAATCGATTCTTACCAGCTCTTGTAGAATCGCTGGCCACCAGACCCTGTTGAATGCGCTCTTCACATCCAGGGATATTAAGCATGTGTGGTATTTTTTCGCCTTGTTTTCCTCTATTTCGCTGATAATCTTTCTTATTGCATCCGTGGTGCTCTTCCCTGGTATGAATCCATATTGATTCGGATTCATAATGTTGTTACTGCACATATGGTGTAGCAACCGCTGAGTTACAATTTTATCTAATACTTTCAACCAAGCGTTTAGTAGGCAGATTGGTCTGTAGCTGGATGGGTTTTCCCATCTCTTCCTTCTTTGTTGGAAACTTTCCATTACTTTGGAAAGATGCCTCTTTTGAAACATTTGTTTGGGACATTTGTTAGGAAGAGTGTTTTGTTTGTTAGGTACACTTCTTCTATTATCTCCATTGGTATACCATCTATACCAGGAGCCTTTCCTCTATTTGCTTTTTGGAAAACATTTTCGATTTCTTTCTCGCTGAACTTTGGGTCATTTTTCCCAAGTCTCGGTTTTGCTTTCGGATTTTCCCTTCTTCTTCGTTTGCTCTGTCTTCAGGGAAGTGATACTTTATTAGGTTACTGATTGCTTCTTCTACTGAGTGCGGTTGTTCACCGTTCTCGTTTCTTATCCTTTTTAGATTCAGTCTATAGGATTTCCTACCCTTCATAAATGAGAAGTGTTGTTTGGGTCTACCTTATCTAGGTAACCCTTCCAACTCTCAAATTTCGATTTAGCTGTTTCCCTTTTATAGTTTGCTTGGGGTTTTTTGTAGTGCGTTTTAAATTTCATTTTTCCTTCTTCATCTGTGTTGTACCTTTGGTACCTTCTTTTACTTGCCATAACTTTTTTTCCTGATTATTGTTAGTTTCGTGTTCCACCAAGGAACCTCTTTCTTGTCACCGACCCTATTTGCTCTTTTCTTGGAAGCTTCGCATGCTTCTTGGGTCCACTTTGTTATTGTGGAGATGGCTTCATCAATGCTTCTTCCATTAAGCCATCTCTTCTTAATCTGGGCTAGTCTTTTCCCCAGTTCTAGTTTCAATTTCAGCCAATTCACATTTTTCATTCTGTATCTCGTTCCTTGTGGTTTAGGAACTTGATTTGTTACTATCATTCTGTGCTCCGTGTTAGTCTTTTCTTTCAGTATCTGCCAATTTTGGGTTCTGATATCTGGATCTATTAGCCTGGTCATGGCCAGGTCGACCCAAATCTTCCCTCTCACATTCTCATGTGTGGGTTCCGAATTGGGGTCGTTTTTAATCTTTAGATTGAGTTCAATTGCTAGTTGTTCGGTTAGATTCCGCCCTCGCTCACCTTCTGGGCTCGGGCTCCACAGTTTGATTTTAGCTTTAAAAACCCATCATAATTATATTAGCATTATAGTTGTTATTTACAATCTCTCTTATTTCTTTGAACACTTGACTTTGTTCTTCATTTGGTGAGTTATATACACTTGCCAAAAGCATTGCAGGGCTCGATTCTAGTGATACCGTCACCACGTCTCTTGATGTTTTCAATTTTATTGCTTTGAAACTTCCATTTATAATTATTGCTGCTCTCGGGTTTTGATGTTTCCCGCAGTACACTGCAGCACAGTTCGCAGGGAAACCTACTACCTTTCCCTGTAGGCAGTATGGTTCCTGCACACACACTATATCATAATCGGCTTTTCAATGTGGCTGTTGCCACTCTGCTGTGCCCTGTTTTTATTTGGATAATTTTAATATGATCCATAATCAATCCAGGTTTTTTCCATTTTTAATTCATATATTCTCGCTGGGCACTTTGGGTCTAAGCTACTGTGCGTTGTTTCATATGCCGTTCCTCTAAATTTATTAGTGTGTGCGCAGCTAATGCAGCTTTTCTTAACTGCCTTGCAGTTCTTATGGTCATGCTTGCTTCTCGAGCATTTTGAGCATTTTTGCTCTTCCGAGCAGTACTTAGCCATATGGCCCATTATTTACACCTGTTGCACTTATAGCATTGGAGCACCGAGGTGAATTCCCTCGCGTGCGTCCTTTGCCATTTGAAGTAGAGTGACTTCTTCATTTTTAGCTTGCCAAATTCTTCCCCATCACATTCGATTACCCAATGATTTAGGTTTCTTCTTTTTATCGAGAAAAGTATCTTTACTTTCTCGATATCACTTTCGTTTTGATTCTTAAGTGCTTCTAGCACGTCTTCATTTTTCAGTTCACTACTGATATTATATATTATTACTCTGAGTTTTTTCTTTTTCAGGGCTCTTGGTTTCATTTTGTCTTTTAAAGCTTTTTATTGCTTCTTCTAGGATTTCTAAATCCTCTTTTCTTTCGGCCTTGACAACTAGGTTGCCCTTGGCAGTCTTTCTTAAGGATGTTAAACCTATTTTGAGTTCTTTGGGTTTGATCGTTCTTATCAATTCCCGTTCCATTTCATTCGAGGTAGTTCCCTGTTTCTTGGACACCAGAATCAGGTTATTATCTTCCTTCACTTTCTCTTTCTTAGGGATTTGTTTCGCTACGTTGGTGTTGTTCTTGAAACCCAGACCGTCCGACCTACCAGAAAGGTGTAACGCTACGTTGGTGTAAGAAACTTGAGTGCACAGTCTGCCTTTGAGTTCAGCAATTTTGATTTGCTGATTAATTACAATTTAGTAGAGAGCAGACGACATACTTCTATTGATTGTCTGGACTAGACAATCATCTTCACTCTTTTAGGCCATCAGGCCATGTATGCTAGCTATTATCTGCTTAGCTTCTTCTGCGTTGGTTATTCCCTGCTGGGACAAGCAAGGGAAGTGCCCGTTCAGTGAGGTGTCTGAAACAAACATCTGGATGGAATACTTACTGAATGGAATACTTACTGGATGGAATACTTACTGGATGGAATACTTACTGGATGGAATACTTACTGGATGGAATACTTACTGGATGGAATACTTACTGGATGGAATACTTACTGGATGGAATACACTTTTTAGCGACGATTAGCCTACTTTAGACAATTTACCGTCAATTCAAGTTGCTTTGTGGAGAAATTGGACCCCTCTTGAGAGGGGAGCCCCCAGACTACGACAAGGATTCTCCACTGAAATGCTTACCAGTTATACTTATTTTGGATTGAAAATCACTTAGAGACAACTGCGGCTCCTGCCGATGGAGTTTTAAACGCTCTATTAATCGCTTTGTATTCACAAAATCTTATATCTGATAGCATTTCCCCTGGGGGATCAGGAGGTAAATAGAATAAGGCATAAATTAATAAATATTAAAAATTTAAGCTTGACCCTCGGTCAGCAATTATTGGGAATTACGCCAGGGCCTACTACATAGCTTAGTCACCTTCTGGAGTTCCTTTCGGAGTCGAAAAGCCAAAACACGATTTACACGTATGCTCCACGGTGGGTAGGCTCGGATGAGTCCTTCCATCGTTCGTCAATTTTATAGCTGCGGCCTCAGCGTTTTAAAGTGAATGTCTTTAATTTGAACAGCAAGGTTGCATTCCTATTTCAATCAGAATTTGAGTTACTTTGCATATCAAATGATGTTGTCATAAACTGCAGCGTAAATCCATTCTCTAGATTTTACATGGTGCGTCATAGACTCCCTGTAATACGGGATCTAATAAATAAAGTCACCATTTTCGCAGAGAGGGCCGAAGCCTCCCACGAAGGGATACCGCTCTCTAAAACTACATGCTTGTAAGGGATTTTTGCATCGAGTGGGCGGAAGTCTCGTCGGACTCTTCTCGCTGTAAGAAACGGGGGGGGGGGGGGGTCCGGGCATTGCCTTTTCATTGGCTAACGTGATCACTTCTCCACTCCGCTTTTTTTTTATGTTGCTTCCCTTGACGTCACTAACACCTGCAAAGCTATTTGTAGACATTGCTGGCCAAATCGGCATAGCATGCCTCTTTTAAAAAAGCACTTTTCCCCAAGTACGATAGAATCGCCGAATTCCTATTCTGGGATTGGAATAATTCCATTTAAAACCTTTATTTAAGTGCAAAAACGATGTCTGATCCCATTGGATCATGACAAAAGGGTAAGGAGATTCTTAAAACTTTTACTGAGGACACTTTGAAGACTTTATAACACTTTATCTGTGTTTGTGTGCTACATTTCTTCTTAAATCATGTCTTTAAATACTTTGACATTTCTTTCCTAGTACTCAACCCAAATTTGGTACAAATCTAGCTTGTTACATGAATGTGAAAACAACTTTGTAATGCTTTTAGAAAATTTACCCATGTTGTATATGTAAGCACATTTTGTGCTATGTTGGGATATCTCTGCACATTTCATAATTCAATGCATTACAGCAGTTTTGAATGTATCCAATTGACTCCAAATTAAATATATTGGAATATATTATGAATCATTTGAAAAGAAAGTCAGATTCGGTATGATGTGAATGTGCTGTGCTCAAATTAGACATTTAAAATCCAAATTATAGGCCATTGTCTACAGCAAAGAAAACCACTATAAAATAATGTATAGTATACACACTTGTTTTTCTTTTTGACGGTAAAGAAACAGATAGTGGTATTTTATTTTAGGTATTTGATATTATAAAAATAAATTGTTTTATAGAAATCTTATGAAAAACACATAAATAATATTATATAAATTTTGAAAGATACAATCGCAATTTTTACTCCACATTATGAGAGTACCGCGTTACAGAAGGGTTGACTGTAATATATTTTTCCTATTATTTTTGTATACCAGAATTAAATATTGTGCTTGCCTAAAGCAAAATATTGCTGCACACCAATGATTTTAATCATTTCATTTAAAAGTTTTTGCAAAGAGTTAATTTTGTAGAAATATTTTATTTATTTCGGTTTTATGGCTGACAAGGGAGATGGCGTTTATCCAAATCATTTGAGATCAGGTTACTTTTATTTTTATTATATATTATCCAAAATAAATGGATGAAGCATTCTCTGTCTAAATATAAATAAACAAAGTATTTTTACTTTGTTTAGTAAAGCTAAGCCCCAAGCGGGATTTTCAGGAGAGACGAATCTCTCTCTGTATACCCACGTCGGAAGATATTCCATTGGAAATAGAACTAAAAGTAAATATGCACACAATTTATACTCGAGCTACAGCAAGTCTTTGAGAGACATGTCTAAGCTATAAGGAAGTGGCTGTTTTCTTAATAGTTAATAAGAAATTTGACTTGGAAAATTGCTAAATTATAGATGTTTTGATATTATAGGGTTGTTTCGATATTTTTCAGAGTTCGAGAATTAGAACTAAAAGTAAATATGCACACAATTTATACTCGAGCTACAGCAAGTCTTTGAGAGACATGTCTAAGCTATAAGGAAGTGGCTGTTTTCTTAATAGTTAATAAGAAATTTGACTTGGAAAATTGCTAAATTATAGATGTTTTGATATTATAGGGTTGTTTCGATATTTTTCAGAGTTCGAGAATTAGAACTAAAAGTAAATATGCACACAATTTATACTCGAGCTACAGCAAGTCTTTGAGAGACATGTCTAAGCTATAAGGAAGTGGCTGTTTTCTTAATAGTTAATAAGAAATTTGACTTGGAAAATTGCTAAATTATAGATGTTTTGATATTATAGGGTTGTTTCGATATTTTTCAGAGTTCGAGAATTAGAACTAAAAGTAAATATGCACACAATTTATACTCGAGCTACAGCAAGTCTTTGAGAGACATGTCTAAGCTATAAGGAAGTGGCTGTTTTCTTAATAGTTAATAAGAAATTTGACTTGGAAAATTGCTAAATTATAGATGTTTTGATATTATAGGGTTGTTTCGATATTTTTCAGAGTTCG
The DNA here is from genome assembly GCA_951213105.1 of Amaurobius ferox. Classification (NCBI taxonomy): domain Eukaryota; kingdom Metazoa; phylum Arthropoda; class Arachnida; order Araneae; family Amaurobiidae; genus Amaurobius; species Amaurobius ferox. The sequence goes on from OX578151.1 coordinate 1,256,925, forward strand.
AGAATTAGAACTAAAAGTAAATATGCACACAATTTATACTCGAGCTACAGCAAGTCTTTGAGAGACATGTCTAAGCTATAAGGAAGTGGCTGTTTTCTTAATAGTTAATAAGAAATTTGACTTGGAAAATTGCTAAATTATAGATGTTTTGATATTATAGGGTTGTTTCGATATTTTTCAGAGTTCGAGAATTAGAACTAAAAGTAAATATGCACACAATTTATACTCGAGCTACAGCAAGTCTTTGAGAGACATGTCTAAGCTATAAGGAAGTGGCTGTTTTCTTAATAGTTAATAAGAAATTTGACTTGGAAAATTGCTAAATTATAGATGTTTTGATATTATAGGGTTGTTTCGATATTTTTCAGAGTTCGAGAATTAGAACTAAAAGTAAATATGCACACAATTTATACTCGAGCTACAGCAAGTCTTTGAGAGACATGTCTAAGCTATAAGGAAGTGGCTGTTTTCTTAATAGTTAATAAGAAATTTGACTTGGAAAATTGCTAAATTATAGATGTTTTGATATTATAGGGTTGTTTCGATATTTTTCAGAGTTCGAGAATTAGAACTAAAAGTAAATATGCACACAATTTATACTCGAGCTACAGCAAGTCTTTGAGAGACATGTCTAAGCTATAAGGAAGTGGCTGTTTTCTTAATAGTTAATAAGAAATTTGACTTGGAAAATTGCTAAATTATAGATGTTTTGATATTATAGGGTTGTTTCGATATTTTTCAGAGTTCGAGAATTAGAACTAAAAGTAAATATGCACACAATTTATACTCGAGCTACAGCAAGTCTTTGAGAGACATGTCTAAGCTATAAGGAAGTGGCTGTTTTCTTAATAGTTAATAAGAAATTTGACTTGGAAAATTGCTAAATTATAGATGTTTTGATATTATAGGGTTGTTTCGATATTTTTCAGAGTTCGAGAATTAGAACTAAAAGTAAATATGCACACAATTTATACTCGAGCTACAGCAAGTCTTTGAGAGACATGTCTAAGCTATAAGGAAGTGGCTGTTTTCTTAATAGTTAATAAGAAATTTGACTTGGAAAATTGCTAAATTATAGATGTTTTGATATTATAGGGTTGTTTCGATATTTTTCAGAGTTCGAGAATTAGAACTAAAAGTAAATATGCACACAATTTATACTCGAGCTACAGCAAGTCTTTGAGAGACATGTCTAAGCTATAAGGAAGTGGCTGTTTTCTTAATAGTTAATAAGAAATTTGACTTGGAAAATTGCTAAATTATAGATGTTTTGATATTATAGGGTTGTTTCGATATTTTTCAGAGTTCGAGAATTAGAACTAAAAGTAAATATGCACACAATTTATACTCGAGCTACAGCAAGTCTTTGAGAGACATGTCTAAGCTATAAGGAAGTGGCTGTTTTCTTAATAGTTAATAAGAAATTTGACTTGGAAAATTGCTAAATTATAGATGTTTTGATATTATAGGGTTGTTTCGATATTTTTCAGAGTTCGAGAATTAGAACTAAAAGTAAATATGCACACAATTTATACTCGAGCTACAGCAAGTCTTTGAGAGACATGTCTAAGCTATAAGGAAGTGGCTGTTTTCTTAATAGTTAATAAGAATTTTGACTTGGAAAATTGCTAAATTGTAGATGTTTTGATATTATAGGGTTGTTTCGATATTTTTCAGAGTTCGAGAATTAGAACTAAAAGTAAATATGCACACAATTTATACTCGAGCTACAGCAAGTCTTTGAGAGACATGTCTAAGCTATAAGGAAGTGGCTGTTTTCTTAATAGTAAATAAGAAATTTGACTTGGAAAATTGCTAAATTGTAGATGTTTTGATATTATAGGGTTGTTTCGATATTTTTCAGAGTTCGAGAATTAGAACTAAAAGTAAATATGCACACAATTTATACTCGAGCTACAGCAAGTCTTTGAGAGACATGTCTAAGCTATAAGGAAGTGGCTGTTTTCTTAATAGTTAATAAGAAATTTGACTTGGAAAATTGCTAAATTATAGATGTTTTGATATTATAGGGTTGTTTCGATATTTTTCAGAGTTCGAGAATTAGAACTAAAAGTAAATATGCACACAATTTATACTCGAGCTACAGCAAGTCTTTGAGAGACATGTCTAAGCTATAAGGAAGTGGCTGTTTTCTTAATAGTTAATAAGAAATTTGACTTGGAAAATTGCTAAATTATAGATGTTTTGATATTATAGGGTTGTTTCGATATTTTTCAGAGTTCGAGAATTAGAACTAAAAGTAAATATGCACACAATTTATACTCGAGCTACAGCAAGTCTTTGAGAGACATGTCTAAGCTATAAGGAAGTGGCTGTTTTCTTAATAGTTAATAAGAAATTTGACTTGGAAAATTGCTAAATTATAGATGTTTTGATATTATAGGGTTGTTTCGATATTTTTCAGAGTTCGAGAATTAGAACTAAAAGTAAATATGCACACAATTTATACTCGAGCTACAGCAAGTCTTTGAGAGACATGTCTAAGCTATAAGGAAGTGGCTGTTTTCTTAATAGTTAATAAGAAATTTGACTTGGAAAATTGCTAAATTATAGATGTTTTGATATTATAGGGTTGTTTCGATATTTTTCAGAGTTCGAGAATTAGAACTAAAAGTAAATATGCACACAATTTATACTCGAGCTACAGCAAGTCTTTGAGAGACATGTCTAAGCTATAAGGAAGTGGCTGTTTTCTTAATAGTTAATAAGAATTTTGACTTGGAAAATTGCTAAATTGTAGATGTTTTGATATTATAGGGTTGTTTCGATATTTTTCAGAGTTCGAGAATTAGAACTAAAAGTAAATATGCACACAATTTATACTCGAGCTACAGCAAGTCTTTGAGAGACATGTCTAAGCTATAAGGAAGTGGCTGTTTTCTTAATAGTTAATAAGAAATTTGACTTGGAAAATTGCTAAATTATAGATGTTTTGATATTATAGGGTTGTTTCGATATTTTTCAGAGTTCGAGAATTAGAACTAAAAGTAAATATGCACACAATTTATACTCGAGCTACAGCAAGTCTTTGAGAGACATGTCTAAGCTATAAGGAAGTGGCTGTTTTCTTAATAGTTAATAAGAAATTTGACTTGGAAAATTGCTAAATTATAGATGTTTTGATATTATAGGGTTGTTTCGATATTTTTCAGAGTTCGAGAATTAGAACTAAAAGTAAATATGCACACAATTTATACTCGAGCTACAGCAAGTCTTTGAGAGACATGTCTAAGCTATAAGGAAGTGGCTGTTTTCTTAATAGTTAATAAGAAATTTGACTTGGAAAATTGCTAAATTATAGATGTTTTGATATTATAGGGTTGTTTCGATATTTTTCAGAGTTCGAGAATTAGAACTAAAAGTAAATATGCACACAATTTATACTCGAGCTACAGCAAGTCTTTGAGAGACATGTCTAAGCTATAAGGAAGTGGCTGTTTTCTTAATAGTTAATAAGAAATTTGACTTGGAAAATTGCTAAATTATAGATGTTTTGATATTATAGGGTTGTTTCGATATTTTTCAGAGTTCGAGAATTAGAACTAAAAGTAAATATGCACACAATTTATACTCGAGCTACAGCAAGTCTTTGAGAGACATGTCTAAGCTATAAGGAAGTGGCTGTTTTCTTAATAGTTAATAAGAAATTTGACTTGGAAAATTGCTAAATTATAGATGTTTTGATATTATAGGGTTGTTTCGATATTTTTCAGAGTTCGAGAATTAGAACTAAAAGTAAATATGCACACAATTTATACTCGAGCTACAGCAAGTCTTTGAGAGACATGTCTAAGCTATAAGGAAGTGGCTGTTTTCTTAATAGTTAATAAGAAATTTGACTTGGAAAATTGCTAAATTATAGATGTTTTGATATTATAGGGTTGTTTCGATATTTTTCAGAGTTCGAGAATTAGAACTAAAAGTAAATATGCACACAATTTATACTCGAGCTACAGCAAGTCTTTGAGAGACATGTCTAAGCTATAAGGAAGTGGCTGTTTTCTTAATAGTTAATAAGAAATTTGACTTGGAAAATTGCTAAATTATAGATGTTTTGATATTATAGGGTTGTTTCGATATTTTTCAGAGTTCGAGAATTAGAACTAAAAGTAAATATGCACACAATTTATACTCGAGCTACAGCAAGTCTTTGAGAGACATGTCTAAGCTATAAGGAAGTGGCTGTTTTCTTAATAGTTAATAAGAAATTTGACTTGGAAAATTGCTAAATTATAGATGTTTTGATATTATAGGGTTGTTTCGATATTTTTCAGAGTTCGAGAATTAGAACTAAAAGTAAATATGCACACAATTTATACTCGAGCTACAGCAAGTCTTTGAGAGACATGTCTAAGCTATAAGGAAGTGGCTGTTTTCTTAATAGTTAATAAGAAATTTGACTTGGAAAATTGCTAAATTATAGATGTTTTGATATTATAGGGTTGTTTCGATATTTTTCAGAGTTCGAGAATTAGAACTAAAAGTAAATATGCACACAATTTATACTCGAGCTACAGCAAGTCTTTGAGAGACATGTCTAAGCTATAAGGAAGTGGCTGTTTTCTTAATAGTTAATAAGAATTTTGACTTGGAAAATTGCTAAATTGTAGATGTTTTGATATTATAGGGTTGTTTCGATATTTTTCAGAGTTCGAGAATTAGAACTAAAAGTAAATATGCACACAATTTATACTCGAGCTACAGCAAGTCTTTGAGAGACATGTCTAAGCTATAAGGAAGTGGCTGTTTTCTTAATAGTTAATAAGAAATTTGACTTGGAAAATTGCTAAATTATAGATGTTTTGATATTATAGGGTTGTTTCGATATTTTTCAGAGTTCGAGAATTAGAACTAAAAGTAAATATGCACACAATTTATACTCGAGCTACAGCAAGTCTTTGAGAGACATGTCTAAGCTATAAGGAAGTGGCTGTTTTCTTAATAGTTAATAAGAATTTTGACTTGGAAAATTGCTAAATTGTAGATGTTTTGATATTATAGGGTTGTTTCGATATTTTTCAGAGTTCGAGAATTAGAACTAAAAGTAAATATGCACACAATTTATACTCGAGCTACAGCAAGTCTTTGAGAGACATGTCTAAGCTATAAGGAAGTGGCTGTTTTCTTAATAGTTAATAAGAAATTTGACTTGGAAAATTGCTAAATTATAGATGTTTTGATATTATAGGGTTGTTTCGATATTTTTCAGAGTTCGAGAATTAGAACTAAAAGTAAATATGCACACAATTTATACTCGAGCTACAGCAAGTCTTTGAGAGACATGTCTAAGCTATAAGGAAGTGGCTGTTTTCTTAATAGTTAATAAGAAATTTGACTTGGAAAATTGCTAAATTATAGATGTTTTGATATTATAGGGTTGTTTCGATATTTTTCAGAGTTCGAGAATTAGAACTAAAAGTAAATATGCACACAATTTATACTCGAGCTACAGCAAGTCTTTGAGAGACATGTCTAAGCTATAAGGAAGTGGCTGTTTTCTTAATAGTTAATAAGAATTTTGACTTGGAAAATTGCTAAATTGTAGATGTTTTGATATTATAGGGTTGTTTCGATATTTTTCAGAGTTCGAGAATTAGAACTAAAAGTAAATATGCACACAATTTATACTCGAGCTACAGCAAGTCTTTGAGAGACATGTCTAAGCTATAAGGAAGTGGCTGTTTTCTTAATAGTTAATAAGAAATTTGACTTGGAAAATTGTTAAATTATAGATGTTTTGATATTATAGGGTTGTTTCGATATTTTTCAGAGTTCGAGAATTAGAACTAAAAGTAAATATGCACACAATTTATACTCGAGCTACAGCAAGTCTTTGAGAGACATGTTTAAGCTCTAAGGAAGTGGCTGTCTTAGGAAATTTGACTTGGAAAATTGCTAAATTATTGATGTTTTGATATTATAGGGTTGTTTCGATATATTGCAGAGTTAAAAAGTCACATATGGAAAGTCACAAAAGTCACATATGTTAAAAAGTCACATATTTCACGCTTGACGAGAAATTTAGTGGGACATTGCCAACTTGGCAACTATAGTGCTAAATTAACGAAAATATCGCCAATTGATAATAATGTTTATTAAATTCTGACTTTCGTTATATGATGGGCATACATTTCAATATATAAGAAATGCTCTTCTCTCTGTTTGTCTATAACATTTGGTGATGTATATGGCAAACTTGGTGAATAATGTAGTAAAGTCAGGGCCCTCGCTAAGGGAGGGGACAGGGGAGGAGTCTCCCTCCCGAATGTCGAGAAATTCCTGTACAGTTGGCAAAATCAAGATCCAAGTTGGCAGACTTGGTACATTTTAGATAAAATGATGGATGATATTATATCATGATATATACTCCAGAGATCCATATGAATGGAATATGGATAAAAAAAAGGTTTTACTGTGTTTAACTTATTACTTTCCTTATATACAATAACGTATAAGGAAAGTATTGTGACGGGGTCGAAAATTTGAATCCGAGTTTTCGACGGGAGAGCACGTTTCAACCATCCCTGATCACGAATCGAACATTTTTGAAGGGATGTCTGTGTGTGTGTGTCAGTGAGTCTGTGGAGACGATAACTGACGAACAAATGGACCGATTCGAACGAAATTTGGTACAAAAATTGCAATCCGTAAACACGGGAAGCCTATAGTTTTTATACTCAATCGAATGTTCAGAACCCCCCTAAATTTACGAGTGAAATTTTGAAAAAATCGTCAAAACATCAAACCTCTAATAAAGTTACGCAAGTAGACATTTCGTATGTCATTTTTCATTAAAAAACGATTGACATAAATTTTAGAACTCTAAGATGAACCGTTCTCGGGATATTGCACATTTTTCAAAAAAATTATCAAAAAATCATGTAAAATAAAAAAAAAATATTTCCTATTGAGAAACATGTTCACTTTTCATATGTAATACCATGCGATAAATTGGGTGATATCATTCTCGTGGATCTAGCTCGTTCCATTCATGAAAAAAGGTACTTTGAGTAATACTTTTGTATTTGAGCGCCAATAGTCATTTATCTGCTGTAAGAATAACTTACTTCTCCGTCCATAACGCTTGGCGAGATTTTTGCGACGAATTTGGCGGAATGTCGCCAACTTGGCGACTTTTTAAATGTTGCTAAATTAACGAAAACTCGCCAAATAGATAAAAATGACGACTCATTGACGAACATTCAATATCTTGGAAAGAATATAAATATCAACTATAAAAATAATCTATTTTTTTATTGTAAAAGTAGTAAATTCATGGCATTATATAAGGAAAGTCATGTGTTGCCCACATCAAAATTTTTTACATAGACCCGTATTCGTCTTTGCTCCAGGCAAGACCACCTTTCCACAGCATCTTCCAACTTGATTTCGTTTCCCAAGTCTGCTTCACACTTCAAAAGTATCAAGCCTCATGCCTGTCATTGTTGTTCTCAAGGAACCTTTCACAGTCGTTAGCTGAGTGAAGGCTCTTTCATCTGTGCTGACTCCACAGCCGGCTGTTATAGTCAATTGGCACATTTCGAAAGCCAGCTTTAATGCATTTTTGAATTGAACCATGACGTTCTTCAATGTTTCCATTGATAGTATATGTCTCTCCTTGCATATGTTAAAGAAGACTTCTAACTCACTTTGTAGAGCATGCATATCAGGCCTAGTAGCTGGAGAGAACATCATGACAGCCTCTTCAATTGCTTCGATTGTCAGATTGTCCTTGTTCAAGGGAAATTTGAAAATTGAATGTAGTGGAGAAATAGTTGTCTTCATAGCAACCACGTTGTCCAACCACGGCCTCTATATACTGTATCAAGGGCAGCCTTGGACTCTTTTCTATATTGTTTTAGGTCTATGTTTACTTCATTTTCAGCATACTCTTCAATCCTTCTCGGCCTCATTCGTCTTCTATGGTGCAGTTGAAAGTCATGTTCAGGATCAACTTTAATGTTTCCAGCAAATGTTTCCGCATTTGTGATCAAGTTGTCCATTTCTGTGGTGTTAATATTAATCTCCTCAAAAATTATTACTGTGTTTTCGACAACTGTAATACAATCAATCAAATTCAGATCAGGGCTTTCCAAAGTTTCTGTCAAATTCTTCATCTTATGTATAATGTTTTTCATGAAAAACAAGATAGCAATGAAATCAAATGATTTCAGCTTTTTGCATAACCCGTGCGCTTTTGCTTTTGTAGCACAGTCTAATTCCTGTTGTGTGGAAATTTCTCCTAATACAGATAGGATAGGTTCAAATGATGTGTTTACAGCTTTTATAGTCTCTGCTCTGGTTGTCCACCTAGTCCTAGACATATTTCTCAAAAGAAGGATATTCTTCATTTCTTTGATCTTATTCCTCAACTGTCTGAAACGTTTAGTACTTGAATTAGAGAATACATACAATGCTTCAAGTGTGTCGAATAAGTCTCTAATAATAATGCTGATACTGCAGCTGTGTTCTACAGCTGTGTTCGTCCTGTGATCTTGGCATGGAATGTATGGTATATGATGCCCTGTGATTTCTGAGAGTTTCTTTTGTACTCCATTAAACTGTCCTGACATTGAACTTGCAAAATCATATGACTGAAAAGCCAATGAGGATGTGTCAATTTCTTTCTTTCTTAAAGTCCCATAAATTTGCTTTTCCATTCCAATACCTGTTTTTTCAACACATTCAGAAACGTCTAGCAAGCGTTCTCTTGGTTTGCAGTTTCCATCGACAGTACGGACAACAATCGAAAGCATATCCTTTTGTGAACTGTCAGGTGTGGTATCGGCCATCACTGAGAAAAAAATCACAGCTCTTAATCTCCTTAACAATTTTTCTTTCTATTTCTTCAGCAACAAGAGATATAAGCTCATTTTGTGACTCAGGACTCATGTAACTCACGTGGTACGGCCGTAATTCTCTTTCATCAAACCACGTTTTCAAGATGTGGTTATATCTTGAGATCAGCGATATTATTTGTACAAAATTACCATCATTTGGTCCTGATCCTTGAAATGATATCCCTTGACGTCCTAAGGTCCTGCATGTGTCGAGCAAGATTCTCACTACTTCTCTGTTCTGAAACTGTACTCTTTCATTTTCTATCAGAGCAAATCTCTTAGTTTGATCAAGAAGCACATCAATTTGCCGCTCCTTTATTAAAAAGTCACAATAGTTGTGGAGTGCTGATCTGTGTGCAATAGATGAAAAGTGAGTTTGTAACTTTCTCAATTTTTGCTTTCCGGCACTCCTCATTTTCTCCCAATTTCTTACTCCAATCTTCGACCATGCATCTTCACTCTTCTCTTGACCTATTCCATAAGGAAACAGAAAGCATACACAGCAGTATGCACAATCTTTAATTGTACTGTATTCTAAGTACTGAAATCATTTATACCAATGGGGATTGAATCTGTCTTTATCATCACTTGGAAAGAATGCCAAAATTGGTTGATGAGGCCCTAATTTGATCAAATAGTTTTTCTGATTATCTGTCAAATCTGAGGGTCAAATTAGGGGTAGGGTAAATTTTTTTCTCTCTTGGCAATTTTATGATATAGTATTATGCAAAAAAATTTAAGATAATTGAGTATTGAGAGACATTATGGATACATTAATCCAGCGGTTCCCAACCTGTGCTCCGCGGAGCCCTTAGCGCTCCGTGTGCATTTCCCAGGGGCTCCGCGGCCGCTCTAGACGAATCGGCTATATGGCTGATGACGTGTAAGAGACACTTATCAGTCGTATCAGGTGTACTAAATTCGCACTGCAAATGGATGAATCGATTGACGTCGCCGTGTTGGCGATTTTACTGGTATTTGTTCATTACGTTTACTTAGAAAGATATCAGGAGGACCTTCTTCTTTGCAGACCACTACCAACCAACACATCAGGGGATGAACTATTTAATCTTTAGGATGAATTCTTCTCATCAAATGAAATACCTTGGGAAAACTGTGCAGATATGCACTGATGATGCAAAAGCAATGATGGGTCACAGTGCTGGAGTGATTGCCAAAATTAAAAATGATAAGGCAAGGCAATGCAGTAGCAGCCATTGTATTCTTCATAGATACGAGCTAGTTTCGAGAAAAACTCCTGCGAGTTTATGAATGTTGAATGATGCCATAAAAATAATAAACTGTATAAAATCGCCAATCCTTAAAAGCAGGCTCTTCAAACTAATGTGTGAAGATAAGGGAAGCCACCCTGTGTCCCTTCTGCTGCACACTGAAGTAAGGTGGTTGTCTGGAGGAAAAGCGTTGACTGGTTTGATGGAACTGCGTGCAGAGGTAGAAGCATTTTTAATGGGCTATATTGGCGGCGATTTTAAACTATAAAGACTGGATGTGCAAACTGGCGTATTTGGCCGACATTTTTAACAAAATGAACGAAATGAATCTATCATTGCGAGGAAAAACTAACACAGTTTTTGATGAAAACGCCAAAGTGTCTTCTTTTAAGAGGAAGCTTATGTATTGGTCGGAGTGCGTGGAAAAGGAAGATATCGATTGCTTTACTCTTACGAAAAGCTTCTTGAATAAAAATAACGTCAAGATTGAAGAAAAAACACAGAAAATTATTCAGGCGCATCTCGCAGCTTGGACAGATTCGTATGAACATTATTTTCCGACAGCTCAAGAGAAGCTGCTCGATGACTTCAAATGGATGCAGAACGTGTTCAGCGTAAAGAAAAAACCACTCACCTTAAACTCGGCGGAATACGAGGTCCTCATACACTTGACATCTCACAGCGAACTAAAAATCGCGATGCAAAACCAAAGTGTACCGGAGTTTTGGCTTGCATTTGCAAGATGAATTCAAAATATTGTCTGAGAAAGCAAAATTAGTATTGCTGCTTTTCTCAACTACATATCTCTGTGAGTCGGGATTCTCCGCCTATACAGAAACCAAAATAAAATACAGAAGCCGAACTAGAGAACTAGACATTCGCCTGCAATTATCATCCATTGAACTTAAAATAAGAAAAATGTGCGAAAAATGCAACCACAGGGGTCTCACTAAACGTTTATACGTTATTTTATGTCATTTCTTAATGTAGGCCTACTGTTGCACTATAGTTTGTAAAATTAAATTGTTTTCTATAATGAATAATAAAAATTGCGAATAACAAGTAATGAACGAATATGTATTTGAATTAAACTGAATGTAATGATTAAATTGAAGGAAATGAGTTTATTGTATAAACATTGTTGCTCTCATCAATAATGTAAAATCTGTTGTAACGCAAATGGTTTGATTTATTGAACTTTGAAAGAACTTTTAAGTATGGACAAGTTTTAGCAATATCATGTGTATTAGTAGTAGTTGAGAATAACTTGAGATGATATGGTAAATTTCAAAGTTTTTAAAATATAATTTTATTGCATGGGCATTGCGCAATTGTTTAGATATATGTTTACTTTACTTTAGATATCTCTTTACGTTACTATCTAGCCCCTCCCCCAACACTACTCCTACACACCTTGTAAGACTACACACCTTGTAAATTGCCGCCATCGACTTTGCAATAAATTGGGCCTCAACGAACAACTCCAAAATTAATATTTTTACTGATAGTCTTTCCTCCCTTTCGGCCTTTAACTCAATTAAAAATAAATCAAACTTTCTTTCGAAAATTAAACTTAATGCCATTGAAAATAAGAACTTAATAAATTTACGTTGGGTCAAGGCCCACGCTGGCCTCTCGGGTAACGAGACTGCAGATAAATTCGCCAAACTTGCCACCACGTCTGGCTCCCCCTTTTCCCTTCCCTTTCCATTTTCCCTACTTAAGAAATTTTGCAAACAAAATATCTCTCTCCAGTGGCAAGCTTACCTTAACTCCTACATTTCTCCCCGGACACATGATCCGGCCCGCATCTCTTCTTTCCTCCCTTTTGTCAATCCCTCCCTTCAAATTACAAACAAATATTTAATTTATTTCATAACTAGGCATGGCCCTTTTCTAGACTATCTATTCTTTTTTAAACACAAATCTACCTCCTGTTGCACCTGTGAATCGTTCGGCGATGCCGACCACTATGTTTTCTCCTGCCCCCATTCGAAAAAATTTCATTTGACTAAACCCTCCCCTGCTAACTCTGCAGTCTGGTTCTCGAGAGTCAGTTCTAACTTTTCATCTATTGAAAAATTAAAAAACTGTGTTCTCATTGCTAGGGACATTTCCAATCAAATTTCCTAATCAGCTTGTGAGCCTTCTCCTCTTTGGTCTAGGTGTCTGCATTTTCCCCCTTGGAGGTGTTGCCTTTCTACTGCTTCGCAGGTTGCTTTGGTGTGTATTTTTTTTTGTTGTTTGTTTGTGTTCGGTTGTGGTAGTCTTCGTGGTTGCGGTTGTATTTTTTGGGTTTTGTGTTTGTTTGTTGTCTGTCATTGCTCAATGTTCAACAGATTACGAATAAGTATCAACTTTATGATTTTGTATACCCTCTGATTTCGTGCTCTCCACCTGAAAATATTTGTGCCTTAAGCGGTGGAAAATTGTAAAAATCTTTGTAAACTTTTTAAGAATTTTAAATAAACTTTGCCCTGTTTCGGCGCCCGCTGTGGGCCGCTCGTGGGGCCCCGTTTCTGGATTGGTGTTGGTTGGACCGTGGGGCGGGGGCCATTGGAGTTAGCTTCCGCTAACTTTTTCCCGGCCGACCAAATGGCTACTCATGTCCTTGTCGACGAGTCGGTCGGTCTGGGTCTTCAACACCTTGTAAGACATAGGGTAGGCCTAAGGGGCTCCGCCATTGAAATGGGTTCTAAAAAGGGCTCCGATAGTCAAAAAGGTTGGGAAACACTGATCATACTGATATATCGATATAAAATATGTTATCGGTGAAAAAAAAAACTCCGTAGACTTTACTTAAGTTGGTAAAAACCATTACTTGGCAATTTTATCGGCTCCCCCCCCCCGCCAATAATAAGTCTTAGCGAGGGCCCTGAGTAAAGTATCACCTACTTGGCGATATTTCGCCCCAGGTTGACGAAAATTTCGTCAAAATTGCAAAATTGACGCTAAATTAGTAAAAATGACGCCTAATTGATGAATTAATTATTAAAATATTTTAATACATGGACTATATCGTTTATTGTGGATGCTATCAATATTGATAATTGTTAATTTAGAGTTGTGTGAAGTATAAGTTAATTAGGTGCTTTGAAATAGTATTGCATGTTGTCATCCGGAAAATCGCCAAATGTACAATTCAACGTTAAAAACACAGTACCATAGATCTTATAGTTCTTCCGAAAGATGCAATCCCTGTGGATACTGCCTCCACTGGGTTCTGATCTAAATTGGATGGTCTAATTTGAATATTAATAGAATTTTGGTTGAAAAAAAGCAGTGGCGGCTCGTGTATAGGCACTGCGGGAACGACAGTGCTCTCTCTCCCTCGCAGCCTCGCTTGCAGCTTCCTATGTGCGCATAGCCTCACGTGTAGCTTCCTATGTGCGCATGCGCACATAGGAAGCTATACGTGAGGCTGCGAGGGAGAGAGCGGTGTTTGACTGTTGAGCGCATGCGCACATAGGAAGCTGCAAGCGAGGTTGCGAGGGAGAGAGAGCACTGTCGTTCCCGCAGTGCCACAGTGCCTATACACGAGCCGCCACTAGAAAAAAGGTACTTATCGGTTATAGGGACCATGGGTTACGGACTACTTTTCCGAGTTATCGCCAACATGAACGTTGACGATATAATCCGATACGAGAAATTCACTACAAACACAATGATTACAATTTTAATATATAATGGGGTTTGATCAACTTTACTTAGCAACAAAATATTGTGTTACATTGAAATTTGTGGCGGTCCAAACTCAGCTAACATGAAGTCAAACAATGCAACACATAGCGATCATGCCAAATTCTGGTTTATACCAGTTAATGATATTATAAATAAGTGGCTGTTTTCATATTTCGTGGCTTACACCGGCTTTCAATATTTGAAAGTAAACCATGGGTATAACGTCGTGGATCTTGAAACCAGGACTCATACGCAGACCATAGAGATCCACGAAATGGCGTAACAAAAAGGCACTGCGAGAGAGCACTTGGACTCATATCTCGCAGAATTTTTGTGACAAAGCGTTACCGGTAGTGATACATTTAATGACATTTTATCAGCAATAGCTGAGTTTGGGCCGCCACAAATTTCAATGTAACACAATATTGTTTACTTAAGTAAAGTTAATCAATCCCCATTATATATTAAATTGGAATCGTGTTTGTAGTGAATTTCTCGTATCGGATTATATCGCCAACATTCGTGTTGGCCACAACTCGGAAAAGGAGTCGGTAACCCATGGTCCCTATAACCGATAAGTACCGAAAAAAGTTATTAAGTGTATATTTCACATTGTTTTTTAATTTTCTTATAGTCTTAATAAAAATAATTCGAAATATGTAAAATATTTTTGCCTTATTTTTTTATCTATAAACTTATATTTCATAACCATATTCACCATAACATGGTACTCTAAAAATACAATTTCATATGACGTAGAATGAATCAGTCTGATTTATATGTTCTGAGTTCCACTTAATGCGGTTTCTGTATAATGCAGTACGAATTGTTCTGAGTTTCTTATAACGCGGTATGCGGTTTCCATATAACACGGCACGAATTAATCTGATGTGCACTAATCTGAGTTTAATAATATAAAGCGGTATAAATTAACACTAGAATGACAGAAGTGGTCCTTTTGGCCGCATAACTACTTCGAGAAACGATTCCTCCAAAACGACTCATCCCAGCCCATTGAAATTTTATGACTTTTCTTATTTTCTTTGCAAAAAATGTGTCGAAGAAACATCCTAAATGCTGTAACTATGACATTTTGGTTTTGAATTAAAGGTATGCTGTACTTTTTCTATGGCGGTCAAATTGACTGCTACTTCGCATTATAGGAGGGTTGACTGTACTGTTGAACCTATTTGTACATAGATTTCAATCTTCTACTTTTTTTGCAAATGCATTAATGACATTTTCGTGGAAATTAATAGTTCTTATTTCTCAAAATTGAAGAAAACTTTTTAAGATACAACAAAAAAGTGTATATTTGCTATTATTAATTAAGATTAATTTGAGTTTGGTCACCCATGACCTATCATCAATCACCGTTTCACAAATTCTGCTGAAATATTATAGTAAATTTATTTTATTTTTTTTTAAACTGATGTTAGGTAAACAATGCTTGCATTGTTTCTATGGACTACATACTACTGGACAAAATCTAACTAAAACTGATAATATTTGGGAAACAGTTGAAGAGTTTCTACAATTATAACTGGTAACCACCGGTCAGGACCAAAGAGTTCAAAAACTTTTTCATAACCATTGCCATTTAAAAACTTGTTTCGATCACAGTACAGTTATAACCGGAATGACCAAGGATTTTCTCAATCAATGTTATGTGGTCACATGATACACAGAACAGGTGTTTTGCTTGAAATACTGTCTAGAATCCTGCAGAATAACCATGCTGTTTTTTCTCTGGTGAGTGATCTGATAACTGATAAACAATTGTTAACGGAGATGACCATTCAGTTAACTTTTTAAACACACCCTTGACATGTGCACACTCTTGAATGAATGTTTGTCCAAAAGTACATACAAAATTAGTTAAAATATATTTCTGCATATGTGTATGTCTGCATTGTGTAACTATTTATTATCAGGCATTGGGTGGTTTGTGTAAAAAGATGCTAGTATGAATTGTTAATAATAATTGATGAGTTACACATGCAATATAATTTTTACATATTGATATCTTTATAAATTCTTGGCTAGAAAAGCACTGGAAAGCTTGCTGATATTTTATAAACAGCAAAAACTTCATTGTGTTTATCTAGCTTTCCCGAAGTTTAACAAAATATGCAGTCTTTTAGTGTGTACTCTTATCGAAGGTATGCAGGTCAAAATGCTTATTAAATCATGAACTAACATATTATACATTCAAAAATACGCTAAAAAACCCTCATGTATCCACGAGCGCGAGCCCACGTACTGCGCTTATACGCGATTATATACTTATACACGATTGATAAGAGTTTGATATTTTTGTAAATAATACTTGAATTTGATATAAAACAATCTTGAAATGATGTTAGATTATTGTTAAAAGGAAATCTGCGTTGTCATACATATTAAAATATAACACGTGATACTTCGTTAAAATATTGTATCCAACACCATAATAACCATAATAGCATTACAGCGTAAAAAAGAAGATGGAATATACGGATACTGGCATAATAGCGTAAAAAAGAAGATGGAATATACGGATACTGGCATAATAGCGTAAAAAAGAAGATGGAATATACGGATACTGGCATAATAGCGTAAAAAAGAAGATGGAATATACGGATACTGGCATAATAGCGTAAAAAAGAAGATGGAATATACGGATACTGGCATAATAGCGTAAAAAAGAAGATGGAATATACGGATACTGGCATAATAGCGTAAAAAAGAAGATGGAATATACGGATACTGGCATAATAGCGTAAAAAAGAAGATGGAATATACGGATACTGGCATAATAGCGTAAAAAAGAAGATGGAATATACGGATACTGGCATAATAGCGTAAAAAAGAAGATGGAATATACGGATACTGGCATAATAGCGTAAAAAAGAAGATGGAATATACGGATACTGGCATAATAGCGTAAAAAAGAAGATGGAATATACGGATACTGGCATAATAGCGTAAAAAAGAAGATGGAATATACGGATACTGGCATAATAGCGTAAAAAAGAGGATGGAATATACGGATACTGGCATAATAGCGTAAAAAAGAAGATGGAATATACGGATACTGGCATAATAGCGTAAAAAAGAAGATGGAATATACGGATACTGGCATAATAGCGTAAAAAAGAAGATGGAATATACGGATACTGGCATAATAGCGTAAAAAAGAAGATGGAATATACGGATACTGGCATAATAGCGTAAAAAAGAAGATGGAATATACGGATACTGGCATAATAGCGTAAAAAAGAAGATGGAATATACTGGAAGCGAAGTGACGTTCGGTTCTACGTCACCCCGATAGAAGAGGCCGAACTACTGCCCCCCTCTGTACCTCGAAACGTATGAGCTGTAGGCCCAAGTCTGGCCTTCGAATTTTCCCGTCTCAACTTTTCTGGAAAGTTCTCCCCTAGTAGAGTAGCCCACACAAAGAAGTATCGTATGTGCAGTGCAGTACGTGGGCTCGCGCTCGTGGATACATAACGGTTTTTTTTATCGTATTTTTGAATGTATAATATGTTAGTTCATGATTTAATAAGCATTTTGACCTGCATACCTTCGACTGCATACCTTATAACATTGGATTTCTAATTAGTAATTACCTTATTACCCTAACTTTAGATACTGAAAATGCTATTTAGAAGTAAGTGCTTACCATTTTTTGCTTATTATCCTGTCATTTAAAATTACTTAGAATTTTAAATATATGGCAATCAAATTATTGCTATTCAATTAAAGCTAACTGGATTCTAAATTGTTTTGTTGCTAATTATAACGTCAACGTATTTGTTTTGTTGCTAATTATAACGTCAACAAACCTTTTAGAGTTTTCTTAGTTTGTTTTAAAATTTTATTGTTGGCATATTAAAACTGCCTAGGCACTTACTTGTAAAATCAAGCTTTGTTAAGTAATTGTGAAGTATTTAAAATCATTCAATGTTTAAAATGTATATTTTATCAAGTTAGCTTGTGTCATTCATTGCATTTACCTAGTGTACTTAATATGTTGTCATAAATGATTCAGTTTCCTGCAAATATTTTAAAATTACTTTAATAATGTTGTTAGTTGTGTGATATTTTATAATAAACTAGCAGTATGGTCGTTCTTCTGATTATATACTTAAAATTCAGAATTTGATGTGAAGTTTTAATATTTGGAGTCTCTATTTTTGAAATTTTATAATTATTCTAATGAAAAGACAATAGGTGAGCTCTACCGTGCTGAGATAATAAACAGACAGATAGATGTACAGCATACAATTTTATGTATACTGTTAATAGCAGATATACCCGACATTGCCCATGATTTAAAATATGTGCAAATTCCTGCAGTATTCTAAACGACATTCTTACTCAAAACATTCTATTAAAATATTTCATTTAATTCTCCCTTCACTTAATTCTTCTAAATTTAATTCTCCTTTCTGTGTTTTCTATACAAAATTATCTTCAAGCAGATCTGAAGAATAAAACATCCTCGTTTGAAAACAAATTATAAAATATATATGAAATTGGATCAATATAAACTAAAATGAAAGCGCTAAAATGTTTAAAAATGGTTATAAAACTTTCTTTTATATCGATTTCTTTATTATTTAAATCTTAAAAAATTTAATAATCGTCTGCCTAATAAACACATTCGATTTAATTGCGTTGCTAAGCATCATGATATAATTTTCTTAGTAAATTTGCGGGAAATATATCATCTGCATAATTCTATTTTTATGGAAGGTTTAATTGTGGGATTTTTATTTATATCTCGACAATCCCTGGTCCTAGAAACTCGAAACATGGACTAAATTTTACGTAGGGCTATTTCAAGGTTACCCACAGAATTTTCATGAAATTCGATGCAGCAGTCCTACCGTGATGATGAGATAGATAAACACACAGACAGATAGATGTATTTTCAATTTTATTTATATAGATAAAAAATGTCATTCTCTTTTTAAGATATTGTCAATAGTAAGAAATTGTAGCAATAAAAATGCTACACTAAAGTTATGGTCCGGCCGTCCAAATAGGTGCTCTTAGTCCCCTGGACGAGTCGGACGGTCTGGGTCTTCTACACTAAAGTTATGAAAATAAAATAATGTAAAATGTAATATTTCACACATCAAATAACATATTTTTAAACGTTTGATAAGTTAGTAATTGCATATAAAAAATTTAGTATCTTAATATATTTCATGTATATTTTTTATTATTTGTTATGGCATGCTGAAATTTTAAAAGAATTGGTTAAGAAGTCATTTGTGTTTAAGTTGTGCACACTTTTTTTTTATGTAGCGAGTTATTATGTTATTGAAAATTGTAACTAACTAAGTAACTAACTTACAATTTCAAGTTACCATTGTATATTTCATTATATTATAGTTAATGTTATTTTAATAATACAAAGCTAATTTAATCTTTCTTACATTTTCACTTCAATGGAATTGTAAATGAGATATTAATACCAAAAAGTTCTATTATACAGCTTTATTAAATTTTCAAAGACCCTGAGGTATTTCAAACTCTATAATTAAGCAAAATTGTTTACAATTTGTTAATGTGGTAGTATAAAAAGGAATATATTAAAGGAATATATAGATGTGCTATATTAGAAAACCTGAACTTCTACAAATTATAGTGCATAGGTTAATGAATGACATTCAACTAGTATTTTATCTTAATTCTAAATAATTTTACAATTTATAACAACAACAAAAAATGAATAAAATAAAATAAAATAAAAATAAATAAACACGTAAGCATATTAAAAGTTAAATTTTGAGTTTCTTTTTAAGGATTGTCTTATGATATTTAAAGATATAGTATTCAGTAATCATTTTAGTTTCTGTATACTTTATCTGTAAGTACGCATACTTTAGCTGAATGTACTGAAGAATTATTCAAATAAAATGCCTGATTAAGCAATAAATACACAGGGTCATTTTTCAAATTTTTATTAAAACACTAACTGAATGGAATCCTTTCATCTTTGCTCCCACAGTGAATTTAAGTCATTATAAATATTTTATTTGAGGAAATGTACAGCAATATTAATATTTTAAATCACCCATTTTAATGAACATTATCGAAAATACTTCCAAATTTCATGAATATTATTTGATTTACTGATAAATTATGATTCCTTTACATCGAACAGAGAATTAAAAGGGAAGCAAATAGCAAAAGCTCCGATCGCGATCTGGAAAACCTACTCGCAGTGGGCCTACAAGCCAAGACGTCAAAAGTTAGTGCTCCGGCCTCTGCTTTCGGAGGTGACGGACGGAGAACGAGTCGTAGAAAGTAGTTATTTCTATACTCCCCTTCAATATATGCAAACGCGCCCGATGCTGCTTGACTTCGGTGATCTAACGAGAACCGGTGTTTTCAGCACGGTAGGGCCGTTGGCCTTGGTTACGTTTATGTGTTACGTTACATTGTCACCTCCTCCGTGTTGATCATTATGGGTGAGACCGGGGGGCTCCGGTCTCGCCCATAATGATCAACGCGGAGGAGGAGACATTTGGTCACCCCGAGTAGTTGGAGAGTATAATGATTTGGTCATCCCGTCTCAATATATGCTTATGGGAAGCGAAGTGATGTTTGAGTTTATGTCACAATAGCCAACCGCCCATACTTAATCCAGACACCTTGTATCAATATATGTGCTCTTACTTACTTTGGACACCCTGTATCAATATATGCAACCTTTACGACATGGAGAACCGACTAAAGATCGAACAAATCATGAGAACCTCTCACCCAATGAGCGCGCGATATTCATCAGAGAGCATAAAATTTCCTGAAGAGGAAAATGAATTATGCTTGGAGTTGAGAATTGATTCATGAATGAATTGCCTCATGAACCAAAGAATTGCTTAAGCGAATCGCGACTTTGGAGGGAAGTCTGAAGTAAAACTTCTTGATTTGTCATTTAAATTACGAAATATTTTTTTACTCGTCTACTTTTGTGTTATTGCTTCTATTTTCTCTCAGGAAATCTTCTATTCAATAATTATTAAGGAAAAATATATACAGATGAGTTGTTCAGATAGATTTGAAACGTCTTTGACAAAGGTCTGAACGATTATTGTGTTATAATTTTTTTTCTGATCATATTTGATTTATTGCTGAAATATATACATTGCATTGCGTAACGTATAATTTTGTAATGTCAAATCTGTGCGGTATTTGAAGTTGAAAAGAATCCAGTCCAAACACTCGTCGTACTTTATTAATGATTCGTTGACCGGTCACAAACTTTCAAACAGTATTCTCGTCGTTTTCTCGAAACGGGGAGATGAAGATTCACCTTTTTACATAATTTCAAGTTAAATATTACTTTAATAGAAGTGGGACTTATGTTCTATGATTTGGGATCGTATGTTAGTGGTTTGAGGTTTAGAATCGAAGTGGCCGATGCAGGGATTGCTAGAAATTTTAAGAAGGTGACATATAGGTATAATCAGAATGTTCTACGTCATTCTATGTGGCAATATAATATGACATGAAATCATGAGGTTACAAACCACTATTATATGGAGAAATTCTAATACCTTTTATGGATATGCTATTTGGTTGTGCAAAGACATGTATTATCAGCTATAATTTAATAATGTAATTAATTAGCTCTAAGTTAAGTGGAAGTGATAGATACATAATATGAAGTGGTGAAAAAATGAATAGCATTCGTAAATTGGTTTGGTATTATAGTGTTGGAAACCCAGACCGCCCGAATCGTTCTAAGACATGTGTAGCTGTTTGGACGGCTGGTGGTATTAGTGTGTGGCTTATTTGAAGCATATGGTTTTAAACAAATATTAATATCTGAATAAGACAATTTAGAAAAAGGGTGAATTTTAAAATTATATTACATCTGTAACTACAGCATACACATAGTGGCTCTCAAAAAGTGTTGGGATACTTTATATTCTGCTGTAAAAGTAGTAAGCAGGTTAAATTGGAATATTTTTTCACTACTTCAAAAAATTCTGTGTCATGACTACTACTTTGAGTTATTGTCAGTAGCATTAATCTGAGATTTTTGACTGGGGAGGCTGAGTGCTTCATGTTTAAATTGGGAAGGGTTTTGTTGTGAGATTTATATTTGGATTTGCTCTTTCAATAAGTATTATTCTGTGGTGAGTAAAATAATATAATGTAACATGAAAATGTAAAAAGTGCATGAAATGCATGAAATTTTTACATACAAGATATAGCATTTAAAATGTTTTCTTATTCCTAAATTAGATCAACAATTACATTAAATATGAAGTACAAATAAATTAGAATATTATTAGTGAGTGGCTGAAAAAATGTATTAGTTTTGTAAATATAAACAGTTATAACTAACAAAATAAGACAATTCAAAAGACTGCACTAAAAATAAGTGAAAAATAAATCTGGAGCATAACAAGCTTAGTTGAATATCATTGTAATCAACAATGTCCTTAAACAATTATGTATGCTTATTATTGACAAATTCTATACCATGAAAATTTAATATCTTATAGTTACAATACACTAAACATCTGCTTGTTGAAATATTATTAATCACTTTTGTAAGACAGATCTCATGTAACAGGTGATTACCAAAGAAAAATTCGATTTATTTCTTCTAAAACTCCTAAATACTCAAGTGGGTGCTTCACTATATCGATGCAGAGATAACTACTTCACTAACTACTAACGGTACTTATCAGTTATAGGGATCATGAAGCCAAACACTGTTTTGGTCACCACAAATTTCAATGTAACACAATACTTTTTTGTTAAGTAAAGTTGATCAAACCACATTATATATTAAATTTTAATCATGTTTGTATAGTGAATTTCTCGTATCGGATTATATCGCCAATGTTCGTGTTAGTGACAACTCTGAAAAGCAGTCGCTAACCCATGGTCCCTGTAACCGATAAGTACCCTACTAAGTTTAAATAGTAGTAGTCATTACTAGTGTGTTTTTTTATCCTGATCTTGTTTAAAATTAGGTGAGTGTCAAGTTATTCGTAAAAAATGGCTGAAATTTTTAAATTGTAAAAAGTTATTTTCTGTGAAAATAGAACCTCATTTGACTGAAAATGCCTGAGCCATTAGCCTTTCCAGAGAAATTTTCTTTATCGCTTCTCACCTCCCCTGTCTGTGCACATCATTGGGAAACATTTCACATCTAATCATTGTCATTTGCAAGGGGCGGGAGGGGAGCAATAACCACACTTTTCAAGCTAGCTTCCAGACACCTGTTACACCTGTTTATCAGCCAGGAAAGAGTCTGAAGGTTTCAACACCATGTTATTCGTAATACACTGTATAGACTACAATATTTTAGCCTACGAAACTTTAAAATATGCATTTTTATGGGAAAAATACTTTAAAAAATGTCACTTTAAACAAATAAAATGTAACTATTTTATAAAATACTATATATATATTTATATATGTTCACAAAGTTATTTAAAAAATTAAAATAAATAAAAATGTTTAAATAATTCCTTAAACTAGATTTTAAATAGGAAAGTCTCAGAATTTTAGCCTCTGAATTTATATAAATTATAATCATCTTTAAATATTACTTGTTAAGTTTACTCTGAAGCTGGGTACCATATTTAAGTTACAAGACCAATGATTTTTGTTTTTTTGAATGTTTTATTTCAGTTTTATTATTTATTTATTTTATATTTTTCATATTTTTTTAGGGTAGTTTTGCACACAAACCTTTTAAACGTAAGAAAAAGTATGGTAAGTTCAAAATGACTTATTTTAATTTTCAATAAAATAAACATTGTGGGTTTTAATTTAGTTTTGTTTCTAATTGTAACTATATGATAACCTTTTCTTAAGCCCCGTTCACATGCAAGCCGGTATTTTCCGACCATGAAACATTGCAGTGAAGAAGGGGTTATTTTTCGGGAACCAATTAAATATATTTTTAAAACTGTACATATATGCTTATTTTAATATATATATATATATATATATATAAAAGTTTTATTCCATGAAACTGTTTAAAGAATTCATTCGTAAAAAGTCAAAAAAGAAAGTTTTTCTCATTTTATCTTTGCTTTTAAATTATGATCGCTAAATTATGATGTATAAACTTGAATTAGTGGAAAAAGTGTAACAACATTTTAAGAAACTTTATTCAAGACAAAGGAATATAGGATGTTGGCATAAAGAAAAAAAAATGCATATTTATCCCGAATACATTTTAACTATTATAAAATCGGTATAACTCATTTTTTATTAAAAACACTATTGCATGGCTCAGATACAAAAATCTCACATATCTTTAATATCGCAATTAAACATAATGATTTTAATATAGCAGTGTAAAAAATACTTATGATTGACATGTTTCATTGATATGAAAAAAAAGGTGGTCCTCTAAGTAATCCAAAAATAAAATTAATAAAATAAAATCAACTTCGTATGCAGTATCTAAAATATATAAAAATAATTTATATTTCTGATACTAGCAATCATGGAGTTTTCTTTCTTTTTGCTTTTTTTTTGGGGGGGAGGGGGATATTAGCATCTTGTAAGCTAATTTACACTGTTTAGTTTATTGC
The DNA here is from genome assembly GCA_951213105.1 of Amaurobius ferox. Classification (NCBI taxonomy): domain Eukaryota; kingdom Metazoa; phylum Arthropoda; class Arachnida; order Araneae; family Amaurobiidae; genus Amaurobius; species Amaurobius ferox. The sequence goes on from OX578151.1 coordinate 1,281,270, forward strand.
AAAATGTATGTAAAGTAATTTTAAATGCCTTAAGCATTTTACTTTCTTATTAATATACATAATCATAAAACACAATACTCTACTAATCATAATATTGGCATTATAGTCACATCATCTCAAGTTATGGAACATTTCGCTTTGATATGTAAAAAGCTTAGAATACAAAACTAAAATCATCAAACTTGAAATAAAATGCATAAAAAATTTATTTGCAATAATTAACAATATATATCCATTTAAATATAAACACATTATACTCCTTTTTAACAATATAAAATAAATGAGTATTAAGATAGTTTTATATAAGGAGAATGTATATTATATAAATCTAAGAAAATATTTTTATCATTTATTAAAAACTACTTAGACTTAAATTTTCTGGATTTATATCCAGAAAATTTCCCAAGAAACAGAACATTATATTTTAAAGTTGCTGCTTCAAAGGAAAATCAGCTGGCTTACATCACTTTTAATTGACACTCAATTGTATACGTTTTGTAATTAAGAAACAAAAATTTCTATAAAAATTATCCTGATATTGAGGAACAAATATTCCTAATTCATGAGATAACAGTTAACTTAAATAAACAAAATGTACATACCCACATCAATCTTTTTCAGTAGGATTCTCCATACATTAAATTCTGAGGTATAATAAGGATCAGCCCATTTAATTCGTAAATAAGTCCGTGTAATAAATGCAAAATAATCTATATAAAATGCTATAAAGTCATCATAATTTCATAATCTTCAGATAGAATTTGTACACAAGGTATCTCAGTATCTGCCATGTTTTTCAAGAAATCGCAGCTGCACGCGTGGAATTGTGGGTAAAATCCCCAATCTACCCCCTTTGTTCCCTCAAATAAGAAAGAACAAAATTCTACCTCCTTTCAACCCTCTTTCAAACCGATATTTTGCCGGCTTGAACATGGGAACGGTGACACAGGCAAAATGCAGCCATAATACCGGCTTTAAAATGTGCATATGAATGGAGCTTTAGATTACGTGATTCATTGGAGTTCTTTAACTGGATTCACTATAATACTTTCTTTAATGAAACTCATTTTGCTCTGGTAAATAACTGTTAGTCAGTAATTTTGCCAGTTGTTTTATAAATGTTATTCTGCAGTGTATATATGGAAATTTTCTAATCCAGCATCAATGAAAATAATTTTACATATATTCCTGCATGGTTAAAATTACTAATTACTTTATATATTGAAGCATAAGTTTGGAGCAAAATATAGAAATATCCAGTAATATCTCAGCTTAATTTCATTTTTAAAAATATTCATGACACCTAACCAATAACATTTACATTACCTAAAAAAATTTACATTACCTAAAAATGGTGTGCACTTTCCATAAGCACCATATCTGGTAGCACACTTGACGAATGTATCAATGTCACTTAAAGCAGTTACGCATCTTAACTAGATGTTTTGGAAGAACTATCCATCCTAAACTGAACTTCATTGGTCACTAAACAGTTCGTGATCTGATATGACACAACATGATTCACATGATCCAAGAACTGGCATGGACTGACAACTGCATCAGGATGAAACCAATATATATATCTGAGGATGGGACCTTTCCGGAATGTAACCGTAACCAGAAACACCCTTGGATATACAAATTACTTGCACATGCATGATTTGCTTGATTGCTTGCCGGACAAACACTGTAATTCACTCCTGAGAATGAAATGAGTCATTCAAAATAAATTTATGAGTTGAATTACTTTCAAGAGAACCGGGAATCGCGATTGTTTATTTACGTTTTCCCAACAGTAACTAAATTGAAATATTTATTTGCTGAATTTCATTTCTAAAATATACCAAAGTTTTTGTTGAACCATGCCAAATTGGAACATTTTATGTAGTTATCTACATAAAATGTTTCAATTTGGCATCTTAAAATGTTTTGTGAGGGAGGAAAGATGATGTGAAATATTCAAATTCATCTTTTTTAATTTAGTGAAACTTGAATAATTCTTATTTTTTCCCAAGTTATTGGTTTATTATTTCTTACAGCTAAAACAGACAGCACTTTCAAGTATGCTCAAAGAGAATTCAAGAAGTTGTGGAGTGAAATGGAAGCTAAAATTCAGGTAATTTCCTGTCTTAGTAGTTCTGCAAGTTTATAATGTTTCTTTTGCTTACTTATATTGGCATTTCATGCATTAACATGTTAAGTGGTGACTGCCGATATATAGTTGTTGTTGTTGAGACCCAGACCGTCCGACCTACCAGAAAGGTGTAAGGTAACTGTTTGGACAGCCGGGAAGTGCCACCCAATTTAGACCGGAACCCAGTGGGGGTGGCATCCACAGGGACCGTACCCTCCTTCCCCTACCACCAACCTCTCGGAAGGACTTACGGACCCACATATTTAACGTGATCGTACTCCGCGTGAACACGGCGGCAGTTTGGGCAGTGGCTGGAATCGAACCCGGGCCTACCGAGTGCAACTCCAGCGCGCTAACCAATGGGCTACCGCGCCCTGCCGATATATAGTGTAAAACATTATATTCTTATATCAAAAATTAAATAGTTTGAAGATTATAAAAAATGTATCTAAATTTGTTATCAGAAAAATTATTTTAATGGGTATTATTAAAACACGAGATATACACATAAATGGTTGTTCTATGCAGATTTCACATATTGTTGTAATTTGTGATGAGGTGTTTTTACAATATTGCTACTTGGAATTTCTTCATCCCCACAATTTGAAAGATAGACAGCTAATTTCTTTCGAAATTCTGTGATACTTGTATTCATTTTGAATATGATTTTTAAATAAAATGTGAGCATTTAGAACTGTAGGATCATTCCATGTGAAAACACCCATTTTAATAAAAACTTGTGGAACCATTGTCATGGATTTCTTTTAAATTTTTACCATGGATACATATGGTAATAAAATCCCCAAATCTGAATTTGTAATATCCTAATAATGACTGAAATACAGGCATTTGAAAAATAGTCATTTTTACCAAATGGTTCCATCTTGGATTTTGCACCCGTGTTTATAAATATAATAGCTTGGAACTAATGGCTCAAATTAAATAATTCTGGTATCAATTTGAAGCTATTTATATTAAGAATATAAGTGCCATATCAAAATAATATGAAAAATATATTTTAATATTGTTATATGAAAATTGCAAAGTTACCTTCAGATTGATAGTCAACTTTAATACTATTTTAAATATGGCCACTCATGGAGTACTTTTGAAAACAAGTATATACAATAGCATTAATGTAAAAAATCTGATGTTGGCAGCACATGACTTTCCCTGCAGACATATCCACGTTCTCTTTATTTTAATTAAATTTAATTCACTTTTAATTCAATTTTCATTCTCATTTGCTAACTGGACTTATTACTTTCCTTATATACATAATGTATAAGGAAAGTATTGTGACAGGGTCGAGATTTCGACGGGAGAGCAAGTTTCAAGCATCCGTGATCACGAATATATATATATATATATAAAAAATAATAGTCCATAATATATTTTTCTGAAATTTGGTACAAACATTAATTAATATGTGGGCTCTAAGTACAAAAAAAAAAAAAAAAAAGAAAGAAAAATTAGGAAGATAATATTTCTTATTACAGAGAAAATTAGCTTTAAAACAGATATATATTTATTGAACATTTGGCATGCAATATTTTAATCATTAAAAACAAATATTTTTTAAACTAAATAATGAGCAAAAACAAAACATAGGAATTTTTTATACACTAACTGGTATATGTTTTTTAAGTACAAAAAAGAATTAGGATAGTAATATGTAATTTAATAACTAAAAGAAAAAAAAAAAAAAGAAGGCTGTTATATGCATATGAAATGAGTGTAAAAATCTCTAGGGTGCTGAAACAGTCTAATAAAAATCTTCTTGAAAACCACACAGTTATCACTCATATATTTTATTTTCTTAGTTCAAGTTATAAAAAGAGTATTTTCTATATTCAGTAGAGCTGAAGATACCCATTTTTCCCACTGGCTCCTAAACCAATTTCAGCTAATAGCCAGTACCTACCGTAATTTTTGGCACACATCCAGAGGTTTTGACCATATATATTATGCAGTTGGCCCATGAGAGTAACACATACTAATTTCTAATTCATTGGGATGCATTAGTTAAGAATCTCTGGAGATGGATAGTTATCACACCTGTTCACCATACTTTTCTAATTCAGTGCAATAAACTTGTTTTTGTTTCTTTTAACAATGATACTAGTCACTGATATGGATGGTATGAGTTTAATATTCTGATGGTATATACAAACACTTACAAAATGAATAACTTGCTTCCAACAGTTACATGCTGTTGTATGTAGTGTGCAAAATTTAGATAGTCTTTTTACTTCATTATGATTTTCTTCATATGCAGCATATGATTCCTTTAAATGATGCAATGCCACAAATCACTTTTGTTTGAATAGTTTCCCATTTTCACTTAGAACAGATATGCAATCTTTTTTGCATGGACACATACTACTGTTATCATAATAAAAATTATTAACTTTTTCTATAGTACCAGAACTTAATTTAACACTTTTCTCTCACTAGGCATTGATGACATCCCTTTTGCTTTTTTTTTAGTAAGTACTCTGTATCTGTAATATTATAATAAGTCTTTGGGACATTAGTCCCATGAATCTGGTCCCATGAATCTAGACATTAGTCCCATGAATCTAGGACTCATGTTAAAATTTGCACTTTTCTTTAAATAATGCGTCTAAAGAAAACTTATTCAATAATTTTTCCAAATTGAATTTTGGTCTTTTGAATTTTGTGGTTTATTAATACTTCCAATACCTAATACTGTAGCTGTTTTAGTAGAAATATGGCTACTTAATTTTTTAACTTTTGAATCCATGTAACTAAGTTTCCTCTGAGATCTAAATCTATTGACCTTTACTGGTGAAAAATCCAAAAGTTCACAGCTTTTATTCAATTGTTCCATTACTGTTGTGGCTTCATTATAATCTGCATCCATTTCCATGTCAGCAGTAGGAACCTCTGACTTACTATTTGATGGAATGCAAAGAAGAATAATATGAAATGCAGAGTTTTTCTTTTTTCTGGAATAAGTAATTCTTGATTTACATGTCTACATACATGCATAGACAATTTGAAAAAAATTGGTTTTATGGGCTCTGATTTTAGTGGGGTGTTTGTTAAATGGATCGCACATTTTCTGTCTTAAACTGCACTATTTCAGATATTTATCCACTCATATGAACTGTTTCATCTATAATTACACTATATAACCTTCTTTTTAATAGCTCTAAATCATTTAAAGACAATGTAAGTACAGGAATAAACTCAGTACTTAGTGACACATTGATTTTCTTGCATACAAAACATTCCATTTTTATAGCATAAGACAAGAACTAATCATGGGATGTAAATAATAGAAACAATTATGAATCATAGGAGCACAATTCACTGATTTATTTGTTGAACACTTCAGCAAAAATGAGCTTAAGTCACCTCGAAATATAATACTTTGAATTCAACCCAAGAGAAAACAGATGATGCAGTATTAGTAATCATTTCAGGAACTCTGACAGCTGGTATATGTTAATTGCTATTACTTATGTAACAGAACTGTGTGAAAATTAGTTGAAAATCCTGAGGCTATAAGGCAGCTCATGTACACAAAGACCAGAAACAGGTGTTTTTAAATGTTCCACGAACAATATTGGTGCAGTAGGATAATTTCCTTCTCCCGCAACTTGTTCGTTTACGTTTAGGTACTTGTTTAAACTGGAAAGGATGTCTCCCAGTGTTTCCTTTGGAGCTGGCAGGGTAGTATTTTTATGTGATCGACCTGCTGTAGTTCTGTGTTTAAAAAGGCTTTTATTTATTTATTTTTATTTTAATGCTGTTCATAAAAATGGGTGTTTTATATTATTATTTCTATTATCTAATTACAAATTCTTTTTTGTGGAAGTGGCTATATATAGTTTTAGCATTGTTCGATAGTTGTCATTTATAACTGATGTGCCAAAGATTACAGTACTGCTTCTTAGATGAAATTGTTTTAGGAGCCAGTGGCCACTAGGGAAAAATAGGTATCTTCAGCTCTACTGAATATAGAATATACTCATTTTATAACTTGAACTAAGAAAATAAAATATATGAGCGATAACTGTGTAGTTTTCAGGAAGATTTTTATTAGAATGTTTCAGCACCCTAGAGATTTTTACACTGATTTCATACATAGGCGTCGACTCCGGGGGGGGGGGGGGGGGCACGAGCCCCCTCTGAACTTTTCCAGAGGGGGCTTTGCCTCCTCTAGGAAATTTCAAGATTTTTTTTCTAACTTCATATTTTACTAAACACCAGAAAATGAAATTTTTGAAACATAAAAATAATTGAAAGAAAATCCTATCAAGATAAATGTCACATTTCAGTTTAGTCTTGTTCACATCTTCCTTATCATAGAGCCGTAAACTATCTCGCTCACAAACCAAGCTCCTCTTTACTCCCAGGAAACATGTTTTCGCTAATGACAAAAACACCTGGTTACCAGAACTTTTTCGATTGACTACCTAATTCGAAGAGAAACAGAATATTTACAGCCATGGGATTGGCATTTCTAAAAAATAGCTGTCGCCCTCCAGTAATAACTATAAATGATAACCACGATGTAGAGATGACATATTTGGTCTACCTAAAGCGATCTTATCTGTAATGACTTCTCGATTCTATATACCAGTGAAGTGCCGTCTTTACAGGTGGCATCCATTCCGTTTGAAGCTGCAAACCCTGCGGGTATCTATACTCCTGGTGATCGCTGGACGTTTAGCAGCCAACAACCCCAAGTCATTTGAGACCAGGAAGCTAGAATTATAAATTATGAGAAAATGGAAAATATCGGATTCGTAGGAACCTTGTGGGAAAATGGTTGCGTTTTGTAGGAGGACTTGGCATATGTTCAACTGGTGTGGTTGGTCTCAGATGAGTGATGTTTGTGGTTGTGGTGTTGAAGGCAGTGCGATGTTTGTGGTGTTGAAGGCAGTGCGGTGTTGATGGCAGTGTGATGTTTTGGTTCTTTTAATAAAGGTTTCATTTCGGTTTGTGATGAAAAAAGAATGCAATACATCTGTGAAATTCGTAAAGGTTATATTTCGATTTGTAATTAAATATAAACATACTTATTTCTCATGGATACATTTAAATTAAAACAGCAAGAATTTCTTTTTGCATGAGAAAGCCCCAAACTGCTGAAAGACCTGCATATTATATTAAAGAGAGGCAGATTTTGATTTAAGCACAACACTGGTAAGTATATATATGTTTTAATGAATCTGCGCATTGTATTCTATGAAATTGTACTGATAGGTGTGTTTTTTAATTAAATAATATAATTATATTAGATCTTTCATTTAAAGGGATTGGTGAAATATGACAATGCTATAATTTTAACAAAAATAGGATTTTTACACAAATTGCTGTATACAGTTAAGTGTTATTGGGTGGGAAAATCCCAGTTTGGTAAAAAGTGTCGTTAGTCATGTTGGTGCTCTAAGCCTTTCATTTATACGTTTATGTTTTCTTAACGAAACTTGTTTTTGCATATCTTGCTCACATGATGGGATGGACATCCAAATTTATATAAGTTTATATGTGACGAAATCTTAAGGTTTCGTTACATATCATAAGAACTGTTTTTGACTTTATTCTTTTGCAACTTTATCATATTTTATCCTCAGTATTTTATCATATTTTATCCTCAGTATCATATTTTATCCGCAGGCCTGGATACTAGCTCCGAGATTGGCCCAGGAAAAACAGGGCATGATCGCCCCTTTAAGCCCATCGTAAACATTAAGGAAAATATTAAATGCAATAGCCTCGACCCATCTGGAAATCTCTAGAGAGATCCCACCGACCATATTTGGGTCTGGTGTGGGTAAGCAACAATATCCTGAAGAGTATAATGTGATGGATTCTTGCTAGGGGGACTACAAGTGTTACCTCTATTGGTGGCAATGTTACAAGGCACTAGTAGCCATCCCCCCCCCCTTTACTTTCAACCCCTGATTGCTCCTCGAAGGGAGAAAATGCAATGCGTAGACGATATCATCTGGTACGTCAAAAAGAGAGTGAGTTCAGGAGTTCAAGAGCTCAAGTTTTACAAGTGGTAAACTAGAGTGGGGCATGCCTAAAAAGTTTAAAAATATTTATCGTACAATAAATAAAACTGCTGATTTCGTTCTTTCGACCCAGCCCGTCCGACCTACCCGAAGGTGTAAGATATATATTTAGACCGACGGTACAGTGCCGAGGAATCGAGAGGTTGAAGGAATTGAGACTACTAACGGTAGCGGTTAGTAGTTGCAGTTGAAGGAATCGAGAGTGCCTCTTGAGACTTGGAGATGTGCGGTAGTGATTTTTGATCGGAGCGAGACGATGCTCCATCAGCCTCCGCGTACCCGAGCCCTTGCAGAATCCTGAATGGAAGGTAGGCCTCTTTGGCATCATGCAGTACTCCGTTTTTTGATTATCTCTCGCCTCTCTTTTAAATTATTGCTACCTGGAGGGTATAACGTTTTGCAATATATTAATGTTTTTACAAGTAGAATTATTGTTTGAGGATTGCTGATATATTAATGAAATATGAGGATTAATGATTTTCGATATAGTAAAGATTTATGATGTATTTAGGATTTACGAGTAGTATTAGAGTTAAGAGGTTTTATGATGTTTTTGATATTTTGCTATGTTCTCATACTTTAAGGGAGTAACTTTCAAGCTCATATGTTTTGAACAAAACTTTTTCATGTTTTTTTTATTTTAAATGTTAATTGTGTAAATAAACTTGTTTTTTCATATTTTTTAAAATCTAATCCGTGTCCTCATTTCAAATCTTATTAATTACTTCTTAATTTTCGGTTTTAAACCACTTGCGATCATGTCAGCCGTTAACTTAATGTTCCATGAACATTTTAAGTATTTTTAGCGTTCAGATCGAACGTGAGGGTAATACCTCGCAGCAATTACATATTACTATCCTGATTCTTTTTTGTACTTAAAAGACACATACCAATTAGTGCTGAAGACCCAGGCCGAGGATTCGAGTAGTTTAGGCAACCTGGAGAATACCAGTTAGTGTGTAAAAAAATTCCTATGTTTTGTTTTTACTCATTATTTGGTTTAAAAAATATTTTTTTTTAATGATTAAAATATTGCATGCTAAATGTTCAATAAATGTATATCTGTTTTAAAGCTAGTTTTCATAACAATATTAAAATTAAAATATTTTGTATTGTTTTGGTATTTTGAGCCATTAGTTTTCAAGCTATTACATTTTTAAACATTACTGCAAAATCCAAGATGGCCACCATTTGATAAAAAATACTATTTTTCAAATACCTGTATCTGAACCATTATTGGGATATATGTATTACACATTCAGATTTGGGGGTCTTACCATGTGTATGAATGGTAAAAATTAAAAAAAAAATCTGATTATGGTGCAAAACTCATCGGGTGTCCCAATATGGAATAACAGGTATTTAGTAGGAGCTCAAAGGCTAGCCGGCATATTGCAGCATGAATGGAAAGGAAAACAAAGCAGACTCGGCGCTTAACTTTTTAATATTGACTAGAAATGCACTGGCAGCTCCATAGTCTGTGCATAGAGGGGGGTGGATTGCAATTTTGATTAATCCAGCTCAGGGACATAAGAAATATTGGTAATCACTTGGAAAAATTCTACATTATAGTGGGTTTCACTTTAAAAATATTCTTTTATTTTAATTTTCTATAAATGTCCACTAAGGAATGACAATTCTCTTGAAATGGTGAAACAAAATCCTTGATGCACATGAAAAATAATTTATGGACAGGGGCAATGGTTTATTTTTGATGAAATTCCATTCAAACACAAAAAATAAGTCACCTAAGGAGAGGGCAATGCTAACAAGTATAATCTGTGGGTGGTCCCGTAGTGGGCTATCTATAGCCTGGGATCAAGCAAGTCCCCATATATTGTCAGCTTTTTTTATTGATTAAATTTAGAGATGGGGCCGGCAGGATTAGTTCTGCTCCTTATCGGGCCTATACCTGCGGCTCTGCTGTAGCTTGTGATGTCATAAAGTACGTCCCACAATTTGCAACTTACAGCATGTGTTTGAAACTATGATCGTGTAAATATTGATGAAGATACAGATGCATCCTAATAAGGTAAGCTATATCGTTAATATATTTATTATCTAGGTAATAATAATAATGCATGGTGTTGTTAATTTCTAATATTTAAGGGAAAATGTAATCAAATTGTCCACTCTTTTCAAAATACTTAGAGTGATGCACAGGCAGCATAGGTCTAACGAACGTATCACCGAAAGGCTTTTTTTTTTAAGTGTATTTTCAAAATCTGGAACATGATTAGAAGTGATCTAGAACTAGATTCATGGATGTCAAGATTTTAGGTAGCGTAATTTTTTCAAATCCAACGTCAAATTCGTCCGTTGAATGAGTATTTTTGCTGTGTAAGAAGCTGATAGAAATCGCTTAGATGTTAAAAGTGTAAAATGTCTGCTTCAAATGAAAATAAATAATCGGTTAATATGTGCCGAAATATATAAAAAAGTTTGGGGCGATGAAAATTTGCTGAGTCAAATATTGTCCAATTGTAAATACTTGTGAATTTAGTGTTTTTTCTTTTTTACTTTTTTTTTTAAAAATCTGGTGTATAGGCATTTTAAATCTGAAAATTAAATATATTGCTCATTTTTTTTCTTTCCTAATTCTTGTCATATTTAATATTTTATAAAATGTTTACTTTTGAGTATGAATAGAGCATTATAAATATACATTTAGTAATACAGATTATGCATTAGCAAAGTAGACTACTTTTAATATTCCTTATATTTTGTACTCCAAGCACAGTTTCATATTTCAAAGGTACATTTAAATCTTAAAATAATGCAGATTTTTTTTCTTTGCTTTATAAAACTTCAAAAATTTAACTTCATTCAGTATAAAATAATGCGGCACAGATTTTTTGTGTAATTATTAATTTTGTTAATGTAGATGGGTTGGAAAGAAAATAGTGGCATATATATCCCAAATATAGCAAACCAATTATTTTAGAGGCATCAAAACTTTATATTCCTTCAATATATTCCTAAAATATAAAAATCATAAGGGGCCTACATTGTAATAGTATTTAAATAAGTATATATATACTAAAATATTACTTATATGTAAGTATATATATAAGTAAAATATTCAGTGTTGTTCCTGAAATCATTATCTGATTAATATAAGTCTAGATAATATAATATAGGCCTACAGTTAGTAGAATCAAATTAACAGAATCTACATAGCATTGTTTAAAGCCAATAAGGGAGAAAAAAAAATATCAATGATTTAAAAAAATTATGAAAAAAATTTTAATATACATTTAATGTTTACTAATTTATAGTGATTATAAATTTACACCAATTGCATCCAAATAAACTCTCTTATAACAAAAATGTACTTTCTACATTTACTTTCTATTTTTCTTCTCAACTTAAAAAATATGTTGTATATATATATGTTGTAATATAATTGTTGTATATGTTGTATGTATATATATATATATATATATATATATATATATATATATATATATATATATATATATATATATATATATATATATATATATATATATATACATATATATATGAGGTGGTGAACAGGACAACAGCCCAACCACCAAAAAACATTTTTTGGAGTTAACTATACTAAATGACTTCTGAAAGAGTGTTTTATCAGATGGTAAAGTTTTTAAAACTTTTTTAAATCATTTAAACGCTGTGGGAGGCATTAAATCTGTTTCTTCACTATTGAGAATGGGTGTTTTTACATAATGAATAACAGCCCATCTCCGACATGTCTCGAGAAAAATCGGTTCTGTATGGGGTTCATGTACGCCTGCTCCTGCCCTTGATTAGTGCTACCTGCTTCATTAATTGATAGTTTGTTTGTATTCTCAGTGCGGTTCTCAGTGAGAGTTATAGATACACATATTTTTATAAAGAAGTGAAAAGTCTACTATTTCTAGTTTTCATACTTTTGAAACAAAGCAAAAGGTATTTATTATTTCTTGGGAACAACAAGAAACTTTTTTTTTAATTATAAAATTATTTGCTTGACGCGAAAGGCAGATTTAGTGTGCCAAGCTCGTCGCTCGATTCCCCCCCCCCCCCCCCCCTGAAATCTGTCTAGTGGGTAATCAAGGCCTGTACATGGTGATAGTGTTGCCACTATTTTCTTTCTAACCCTCATGTTTTGTTTGTTTCAACGTTTTAAGTATTTTATTCATTTCATTTTTAGAATGGGTCGGAAATGCAGTGTTCCCATGTGTAGATCTAACTATAGAGGCACGACTTATATCTCATTATTCCTTTTTCCTAAAAAGGAAGCTAGGTGTACTTTATGGATAAAAAGTATAAATCGCTCTGATTTTGAACCCAGTGCAACAGCTGTTGTTTGTGTTCATCACTTTGATGAGAAGTTTGTAATACGTGACGACAAATTAACCTGAGACGATGGCACAGTGATTGTGTTTCCAAGAAAAAACTTTACGCTAATAAAGGATGCATACCCAACTATATTTCCAGACCAACCATCATACTTAACTGTGCAACTAGCTTCAGAACAAAAATCACCATCTCAACGTCGTCAGGAAATTATCGCAAAAGATGATGAGAAGTTTTCGCAATGGTGTGCCAATGATGTTATTTTATCTTTTGAACAATTTATAAAAAAATGTGGTGCTAGACAACATGCTGATTGGATTAATATTATTCGTGATGATTATGTGTTGTATTATCGGATCGATGACTGTGACTGTCCTAAAATTACAGTGTCCATAAAAGTATTTAAAGATTTAACTGTCAAAGTATGGCATTTAGGAAGCCCAATAGAGATTAGGTCATTGGAGTGGATTTTAGGCACAGATTACAAATGCGATAAATGGACGAAATTTGATTGTTTAATGAACCTCTTAGTATCCTATGAAATAAATGATATATCTTTTGATCAGAAATTGTTAACTGCCGCTTATCTTCTGCAGAAGTGCTATGATGATATTAAAGAAAAGTATGATGAGAAACATTTACGATTAAAACTGAAATTCTTGAAAGAATAGGTAACTTTAATATCTGTAAAACAATTGCGCTATAGTTCAGATGTTCTTATTTGGGCTTCCAAATTGTATTTTTGCTATCCGTCATCTTATTCTGAATTAAGAAATAGTGGTGTCTTAATTTTGCCTAATCCGTGCTATTTTAACAAATTATCAAACTAGTTAGTTGTACCAGTACCAACACTGTAAATGCCCATGTGAGATATTTAAAACAAAAAGCGAGCTTAATAGATGACTCTGAAAAAATTATTAATGTTCTTTTAGATGAGATCTATGTCACTCCATCAGTAAGCTATAAAGCTGGTTATCTTGCTGGCATATCAGCCAATTCCAATTCAGAAGCCACCACAATACAAGCTTTTATGCTTGTATCTGTATTTTCTAAAAGCAAGGACATTGTCTCCTTAATTCCTGTCAAAAATCTCACAGCACAAACCCTCCATAGTTACACTTTAAGAGTTTTACAGATGTTGTGTGTGTCAGAATGTGGCTATTCTGTTTTATGTTTGATATCAGACAACAATAGAGTAAACCGCAACATGTTTACTCTAATGTGTAATGGTGAATAGTATAAACAATCCTCAAGATCGTACACGAAAACTTTTTTTCTTATTTGATACTGTTCATTTAATGAAATCAGTTAGAAATAATTGGTTAAATCAACCCAATCAAACATTTTATTACCCAAATCCTAATGATAACATTGAAGTCTATACCGCAAGTATAACTCCTTTAAAACAAATTTATGAAAGTGACAAAAGTAAAATTGTCAAAGTAGCCCCTAAATTGTCCCAAAGGGTACTCTTTCCTACTTCTACAGAACGACAAAATGTTACTCATGCATTGTGTTTGTTTCATGGAACAAATAGTGTGGCCTTAGAAGTCAGTGGTAATATTGAAACGAAAGGTACAAAAGTGTTCATTGATTATATTTGGAAATGGTGGAAAGTTGTGAACGTGAAATATCCACAAAAAGGTAAATACAGTCGTGATGAATTTTGTGATCCCATTAATGGTGTTTCAGATGAAAAAGTTTTTTTTTACATCAGTTTGTTTCATGGCTAAATGCATGGGATTATATTCACAAATCAAAAGCGAATGAAAAAAATGCATTAGGAATTAAAGAAAAAAAAGGTGGGATGTTAACTAAGGAAACTCATTTTGCTCCCAGTTTTACTGTTGAATCACTACTTCAATTGATTGAATATATTTTTACCACTTTTGGGTGTAAATATATATCACTGGGAAAGTTTCAGACCGGTAGTCTTGAGGCTCGGTTTGGGCAATATCGTCAGATGAGTGGGGGAAATTATAATGTTTCCTACTGACAAGTACTAGAATCGGAAAAAAAAGTGTTTTAAATCTCATTGACTTATACTCCCACAATATGGGAGAGTTCAAGATAAAATACCTTGACCATCTCAATTTGGACGCCGAAATCCAAGACTATGAGGTTCCTAAAACCTTCTATGAGATTTTCAATACTTTTGATGACATGGAAATAACTGATTCTACTATGTCAGTTTTAATTTTTATTGCTGGATATGTAGCACACAGTGTGAGTAAAAAACTTAGTTGTAAAAACACTGGAACATGAAAATCCTGAGAAGGAAGAAGTTTTACAATATTTGAGACTCATGGACAGAGGTCCACTTAAATAGCCCCAAGAATTTACAGTAAATATCGTTATACATACTTATCAAATTTTTCAAAAACTAATAAGCATAAAGTATGAGGAAGAATGTTTAAGTAATGGAAGACAAAAAAAATCTCATAATTCAACTTGTTGTAGAGAAACTTGATTTATTAAATTTGATTCCAAATGTAACATGTAGTTGTGGAACAAATAGATCACAGTATTTTGGGTAAAAGATGTCTCTCTGTAATTGCAAATATTTTTTTAAATAATTATACGAAGGTCCGAAATGATAAAAGAACATCAAAAAACTATAAACGAAAACTTTCAACTTATAACAATTTTTAATGTGAAATCTCCTCTCTGTGTGAAATCTCCTCTACCCAATGGATAGGTATTTCTTAATGATTTTTCATATATTTATATACACCGAACGGCCATTACATTATGACCACTTGCATGTAAATTCAATCGAAGAGGTACATATTTTGTTCTGTAACTTTCAACGTATTTTACTCAGAAAAAATCATTCATGGAAAAATAAAGAGCTTTGAATGCTTAATATAATTACAAATAACTGAATATTTTCGAGCACGACATCACTTAAACATTCAGTATCGAATAATGGCATAAAAGTATAAGGTTGGAGGAAAAATGTCGTGAAATCTGATTTAGAGTATAATGAATTTGCTCCTATAGGTATTAATAGATATTTCTTAATAATTCTCCATTCGTATAAGAGAAAATTTGTTATTCTAAATAAGTTTCTGCGAAACTTTTCTTTCAACCTTCAATTTTTATCCTCTTTTTTTAACAGCAAATCTTTAATTGATAAAATTCTTGATAATTTTTTATTATTAGTTATCATGTCAAGTCTCTGAAGCTCTTTAATTTTGTGGAAAATGTTTTTTATAAGTAAAATATATCGCAAGTTATAAAGTTAAATATGCCAAAATATGTACCTCTTCCATTGAAATAACATATATATATATATATATATATACTATTGTAATCAAAAGAGAGGATAAAGTTCAATGGAGGGGAAACCAAATACAATGCATGCAATGGCAGAGGAGGATGGCGACTCCTCATTCCCGTTTAAAGCTGCTTTTCCAGCCCGGGCAAACGCTCACGGAACCAATGCATTGCAAAGGCTGATCCCCCATACGTGCCCAGTCAGAAGCACCCAAACATGGAGAAACAGACCACTGAGAATGGAAGTCAAGAAACGCACAAATGAAGAAACACAAAATCTCCTATTATATAAATAACTATGCGCATGTGCAAGTCTTCAAGTGATATGCAGAAACTATCCCAATTCAGCAAAATCCCTTTTGAAAGAATTTGCTTCATTTTTATTGTTGAAAAATGAATTATAATATTTCTTCAGGAAATTAACAGGGTAATTCTTTCTTAATGCTTCTAATATTATCCCCTTGTTACTTGATATGCAATCCTTTTTTAAAGTGTTGCAAATTTGGTTTCTCTTGAAATGTCCCAAAATTATATTTCTAAAAATGAATCTTGAAAGGTTCGTTTTCCAAGTGATGATATGGTTAATTTTTATGCCATAACTTGTTCTTTTATCGTGTAGACTCGTATAAATTCCATTCCCTGTATTGTACTTAATGGTGATATCCAAGAAATTCACCGATCCATCCTCTGCACGTTTATTTTCAACCAATTCCAAGCCATTGGGGTAAAAATCGAATTCCAATACTGGTGCATTTTCATAATATCCATACAGCACGTCATCAACATAACGAAAGTACGGTATCTCATATAATAGGTGTGTTCCATGCTCATATTTAGTGAGATATATGTCAGCCAATATTGATGAGCAGCTACCTCCCATTGGAATTCCTTTAATCTGTTTATAATAGCACTTTCCGTCAAAAAGTATATTTTCCCTCAAAACCAGATTGATAGGTCCATATATTTTCGATATGTAATGTACTCTTTCAAATCATGTAACTCATGTAATTCCTTCAATATAAGGTAAAGTTGTGCAATATCAATATTATTGAAAAGATCGCGAAAATCAAAACTCCTGAATCGCAATTCCCTGTCACAGAATTTAAGTCTTTTAATGATATCATGGCTGTTCTTGATAATAACAGTTCCCTGCTTTTGAAGGTGAATCATAACTTGCTTTAGGATATTTAAAAGTTTTAAGTTAGCAATGGTCAAATAAGTTCCGCATCCTACGGTGACAGTGCGGAATTTAACGGGTTCCTTATGCATCTTTGGTATAAGCACTAAGTAAGGGAACTTAACGTTTTTAAGATCAATATCAATTCTTTTGTATAAGGCTTTGATCCGATTGGTCAATGTTTTACTATTATGTGATACCGATGTATACATATCCTGATCAAGGTAACATTTCTGTAAATTTTCCATATAATATTTTTTACAGGTAAATGCGTAATTAGCCACGATTTTATCTGTATAAGTGATTACAAAGCTATCTCTGATGTTTTTGATTGATCTAGGTATGGAGGATACTTTGGTATTTTGGCATCTCTTTTGGTAGTGCAATTTGAAACCATTAATAAAATGATATTTCCATTCATCAAATGTCTGAACAGGAACACTGTATTTCACAGCTAAACGATAAATGAATTGATTCAGATCGTTATGTAAATCATCATATACACACTCAAATTCTTGTTCTCGAAACTTAGTTCCCAATTTGAAAATACTTTTTAGTTGTTGGTCTTCAATAAAATTTAAGTTTCCTGTAATAATATGTTTGTGATATGGGTCACTATATACACTGTTCTTGCAATTACACTCTTCCACGTCATACCTCGAGGTATTCTTACATATATGACTATAGTTGTATATTTTTCTGCCGTTAGTACAAACATAACGGTAATTCAATTTAACTGTAATAAAAGGGATTGGTAAAAATTTATTAATTCCATTCAAAATAGAAGTGAAAGGAATTCTGTCAAAAATCTTGTTTTTAAAAGTAGTCATAAAAAATTCCTTTGTAATTATCTTCTGTTTTTGAGGGTTCAATTCAATACGATGCTTACTGGCCTTTAACTTAATCATATCCAATACCATAGCCATAAATTTACAATTCTCCTCCGTATGTTCATGAGTGTCAGTAGAAGTATATTGCAACACATATTGCCATATTCGTGGCAGATATTTAAGTCTTATTCCATAAATAACGTTTTTAATCCAACTTATATTAGTTGTTGTGTCATTTTTGAATTTTTCGATAAAACTTTGGATCTCTTCTACCGTACGTTTATAACTGATCTTTCTGAGTTTTTTCCCTCTATGCCAGCGATGGGTTTTGCTTTGAGAAAAAGTTCTTGATACTGGCTGTGTTTTATCATTACTGCAATATTCCAAATTGAAGGTCTCATTGTAAATTACCGTGTTGAGCCCATATGGGTAGGCTGTAATGTACTGTTTAATATGTGTACTCTCCCACCATAATCTTTCTTGAAGCCTGGGTACTATATCAAGTATAGTAACTGTGATCTTAGTAAAATCATGATTCTGAAAATGTCTTAATTCCAAGTTAGAAACCGGTACCGCATGTTTCTGTGATTTTCCAATTTGACTTCTGTGTAAGTTAATTCTAATATGCAAAGGATTTTTAGTTTGTCCGATATACTTAGTTTGACAAGATAGACAAGTAATACAGTATATGGTGTTATAGGTTTTACAAAATATTCTATACCCATGGTCTTTGTCGATGATTTGCAAGGGGTCAGCAACAGGACATAGTTTGCATCTCTTAGATGCGCACTTTTTAAATCTGTAATTACTCATTCTTCGATAATGGCTATAGCAAATATTAAAAAATTGAGATCCGTTTTGGATTGAGTCGTTATAAACCACATTACGTACGTTTTTTGTAGGTGTCACTGTCACTTGTGGTGTACACTCAGTAGATCTGAAGAAATGTTTTATAGTTGGTAATATTGGTTTACATCTTTGTGATTGCTTATAGCACTTGTCGTATATTGTGTATATATATATATATATATAAACACAAAAGTGTCACATCATGTAGCTTGACATTTTTTAAAACTAAAATCAAGAGGGACAATTTTCATAAAAATTAAAATTCAGCCTGTTAATTGTAATTTTATCATTAGGGGCTTACAATGTTAAATGACTTTACCAAACACCCTGCATATATTTTAATTGAAATTAAAATGCCCTTTAAGGATAAGATAACCCTTCCTAGTTACATGAACCACAAAAATAAAATTATATATTGTAAAATAAATTTTCGAACTAATTATAAAAGCTTAGTATGGCGACTGAGGTTGTTTTTATTGTGCAAGGTGACATTCAAAAAAGGGTAGTACAAATGAATGTAAATTCAGAGAAACAATTTCAGAATACAAAAGCTGTAAATTTGGAAATACAAAATGAAGCAGAAAATGAAAATTTTATCATTTCCAACTTTTCAAAGGTATAAATAAATATACCTTAATGGAATAAGTAGAATGCAAATACATATTTTTTTATTTATGCATTAGAATAATGAAATTTTTCTTAGTAAGGTTTGTTGTTATCAATATAAACAATTGTTTGATTTATGTATGTAAAGTGTAGAGTTCGACATTTTTTGCAGATTGGTGTTGCACCCCCCCCCCTAAAATTTTTGGACCCCCCCCCCCAAAAAAAAAAAAAAAAAAATTCATGGATTATACACCCCCAAATTTTTTGGTGTAAGTAATTAAAAAAGTAAATGTGCAGAAAATTTCATGTAAATAAAATTTTTACGTTATCTTGGTCTTTTTGTGTACTTGTTTTATTTTTTATTAGTGAGTCAAAAGGAATCATTGATCTGCAATTTGTAAATGGTCTATGGGCAATTGTCATATTGTCGTAGCAAAAGGCAAGATTAAAATTGAGAATGTTATTGCTACAGTACTATCAATTAATGAATAATGTAACTTTATTCTTTCAATCATCTGACCTCCAAGGAGACTGGAAACCAATGGTTTTATTTATTTTATGCACATGTGTATTAAATATAAAAATGTGAAATACACAAATGATTTTTTTTTTTTTTTTTTTTTTTTTTTTTTTTTTTTTTTTTTTACATGCATTTTTGTAATTACAAAAAAAAAAAATCTGAATTTCATAATTTTTTTTTTTTGGAAAAACTGAAATTCATATTGGCGCCGAAAACTTTTCGTGGATTATTTAGCTTATTATCGTTTCATTAAAATGCAGATGACAACACTCAGCAACCTTAAAGTGTTAAAAGTAGAATTTTCAAAACTTCACATCACAGGTGAAAATCGTCTGTCAATAAGTAACGTCTGAAATTATTTTCGTTGAAAAAAAAAAAAACAGGTAAGATTTAAGCTATTAAAATAAGTTTGGTAAAATAGTTTGTCATTTTAATACAGTATTTGATATTTATCCGATTTATTCAAATTTATTAAATTATTTCTATTGTAAAAAAGCGTATCACCCGAAAGCGATTTTTTAGTTTTTTTAAAATTATTACTATTTGAGACTACTGTCTTTTTCTGTCATTCACGCTAATCTCTACATTTCATTTTAATTTCATTTTACTAAAACAGGGATTTCAATTTAATCTGAAAGTGCACAATAACGAAAAATAAATATTTTTATATCACAACCCTGCTGTCAATTACAAATGTAACGTCCGAAATAGTCGTTCATAATGGGTGTGATCATTTATTGATGCTTAAAATAGAAATCTAATGTCTGTATTATTATGTATGTATATTATTATTAAGTATGTATGCATATTATTATTAAGTATATATATATTATTAAGTATGTATGTATATTACTATAAAATATATATGTATATTAATTATTAAATATTATTATTAAATATGTATGTATATTAGGATATATGTTATGTAAATCTGACAGTTAAAACTTTTGAAAGACCTTATTACAAAAATGTTTTAGGAGAACTGTGTAATTAGAAATTGAATTAACTCTGCCCAAAAGCATTATTATATATATATATAAGAGGTCATAATGTGTTACTGTGCATTAGGTTATTTAAGAACAAAAGCCAGATTTCTCAAGTAAATGAATTTTATGAAAAAATAAAATTCAAAAGGTGGCATTGAATCTTTTAAAAGAAAAGGAAAAAAAAAAAAAAAAAAAAACTCATAACTACGGAAATATTTAGTATCTTTATACTTTACAATCTTATTTATATTCCTTCTTTATATATATAATTTGTTTTCGTTATATTTATTCAATTAAATCATTTTTACTTCAACCAACTTCTATGATTCTAAAATATCGACTCCATAATCGACACTGATTAAGAACTGGAGCAAAGTGTAAAAGCCGTGGATGGGATGTAAGTTGTGACGTCACAAAACCTGCACCTAGGCCAGATAAGAGGAAGAAATCCCGCCTGTCCCAATCCGGCTGGTGCTGATTGTTTATAGTATAAATTTTCCTGACAAAATCACTTTTCTTCACTGTGTAGTCAGACGTTAGAAAAATACTAAAGCACGTTTGAGGTCCAGAGAAGTGTCTTTAATTAGGCAAGTGATTTATGACTCTCGGAAAAAAAAGGATGGTCACCACTTTACCTTTTCTGTAGAAAGTGCAATCTGCTTATTCAGCCAAGATTGCTCGACAGAGCAGAGGAGGCCAGCTTCCTTCAGCCATTTGCTCTTGTAATTTGGGTATTTTAGCAAGTTATGATGTAAAGTAGTATTTTTATATTGTAGGCATGCATAAGAAATGCTTATATATGTTTCTCATATTTATTTTTATTGCTTTGTTTAATTCTGTTATAAAATTCATGTACTTTTCTAAAGATACCTTTTAGCAATTCATAACTAACTCACATAATTTTTTAGCAACAAAATAAAATCACAAGTTTGAATAAAACATTGAACTATACACAACAAAAAATCGACAGCGGCTCCAGTCTAAAATGTTTTTACGTGAATAGCATCTTTTTCTGTGGGTAGTTTATGGGTCATTCCATGTGAAAACACCCATTTTAAGAAAAACTTGTTGCTCCATAGTCATGGATTTTTTTTTTATTTTTACCATGGATACATATGGTAATAAAACCCCCAAATCTGAATTTGTAATGTATATATCCCAATAATGGCCCAGATACAGGCATTTGAAAAATGGTCATTTTTGCAAAATGGCGGCCATCTTGGATTTTGTACTAATGTTTAAAAATGTAATAGTTTGAGAACTAATGGCTCAAATTAAATAATTCTGCTACCAATTTAAAGCTATTTATATCAGGAATATAGGTGCCATATCAAAACAGTAAAAAAGATATATTTCAATATTGTTATTACATGAAAATTGCAAAAATCACCTTCGGACTGATAGGCAATTTTAATGGGCTATAAAAAAAATGGCCCCCAATATTTTTTTCTGAAACTTGATACAAATACTAACTAATATGTGTGCTTTAAGTACAAAAAAAATCAGAAAGGTAATATTTCTTATTACAGAGAAAAATAGCTTTTAAAATATATACATTTAGTTAACATTTGACATGCAATGCTTTTAAGCATTTTAAAAAAATATATTTTTAAAAAACAAATAATGAGCAAAAACAAAACACAGGAATTTTTTACACACTAACTAGTATGTGTACTTTAAGTACAAAAAGAAATTAGGATGGTAATATTTAATTTAATAACTAAAAAAATACTGTTATATGTATGGGAAATCGGTGTAAAAATTTCTAGCGTACTGAAACATTCTAATAAAAATCTTCTTAAAAACCATACAGTTATCTCTCTTATATTTTATTTTCTTATTTCAAATTATAAAAAGGTATTTCAGTAGAGCTGAAGATACCCATTTTTTCCTAGTGGCCACTGGTTCCTAAACCAATTTCATCTAATAGCCAGTATCATAATCTTTGGCAAATATCTAGAGGTTTTGGCCATATATATGATGCACTTGGGCCATGAGAATGCATAAACATAACATATACAAACAAAACACATTACTAATTTCTAATTCATTGAGATGCATTGGTACTCCTTTAAGAATTTCTGGAGATGGACAGTTTTCACACCTCTGTACCATACTTTTCTGATTCAGTGCAATAAACTTGTTTCTTTTAATAATGATGTAGTATAGTCACTGATATGGATGGCATGGAGCATGAGTTTAATATTCTGATGATATATACAAACACATACAGAATGAATAACTTTGCTTCCAACAATTAATTACATATTTCGTTGGATGTAGTGTACAAAATTTAGATAGTACTAGCCGCATACCCGTTGAAAATCAACGGCCCCACATTAAGCAACCCCTAAATAATGTAAATTTTTTAATAATTCGCGTTTCTTATTTATTCGACAAATCGAACATTTAGTTTTGAGGCACCCCCAAAAGTTCAAAATATCGGAAAACTGATATTGCACATGTTCCTCCTTTCGAACTATCTACCTGTACACCAAATTTGAAGTCTGTATCTTATTTCGAAGCATGTTTTTTTTTATCAATTCATATTTCGAACGTTTTCCTCTGGAAAACCCCCTTAAACGAACATTTTTGAAAAATTATATTCGTTTTGGGTGTTTTCATCAAATGATTAGTCTATATTTAAAATTTTGAGACTCTATCAAATTTTAAAGGGACCGTTTCTCATTTATTCGAAAAATCGAAAATTTTTGTGTGCGACACCCCCTTAAGTAGGAAATAT
Source organism: Amaurobius ferox (assembly GCA_951213105.1). Classification (NCBI taxonomy): domain Eukaryota; kingdom Metazoa; phylum Arthropoda; class Arachnida; order Araneae; family Amaurobiidae; genus Amaurobius; species Amaurobius ferox. The sequence goes on from OX578151.1 coordinate 1,304,773, forward strand.
TGGAAATCTGAAATTACACACTTTCTTCCTTTCTAATGGTTTACCTATATACCAAATTTGAAGTCCCTATCCTATCGCAAAGCAGGCTTTCCTATCATTTCACTTTTCGAACGTTTTGGTGTGCGGCACCCCCTTGAGTAGAAAATATTGGAAATCTGAAAATGCACACTTTCTGCCTTTCGAACGATTTACCCATACACCAAACTTGAAGTCTCTATCTCATCGCAAATCATGCTCTCCTATCATTTCACTTTTCGAACGTTTTGGTGTGCTGCACCCCCCCCCCTTAAGTAGAAAATATTGGAAATCTGAAATTGCACACTTTCTTCCTTTCGAGTGATTTACCCATATACCAAATTTGAAGTCTCTATCTCATCGCAAAGCATGCTTTCCCGTCATTTCACTTTTCGAACGTTTTGGTGTGCGGCACCCCCTTAAGTAGAAAATATTGAAAATCTGAAATTCCACACTTTCTTTCTTTCTAACGATTTATCCATACACCAAATTTGAAGTCTCTATCTCATCGCAAAGCATGCTCTCCTATCATTTCACTTTTCGAACGTTTTGGTGTGCTGCACCCCCCCCCCCCCTTAAGTAGAAAATATTGGAAATCTGAAATTGCACACTTTCTTCCTTTCGAGTGATTTACCCATATACCAAATTTGAAGTCTCTATCTCATCGCAAAGCATGCTTTCCCGTCATTTCACTTTTCGAACGTTTTGGTGTGGGGCACCCCCTCTATAGAACGTTTTCGAAAAATTCGATTTTTCCAGGGGGTTTTATCGAACGACCGAGCCGTGTACCAAATTGCAAGTCTCTATCTATTCGGGAAGTGCCTAAAAAAGGCGTGACAGACAGACGGACAGACAGACAGACGGACACTTGGCAATTAGTATATATAATTTTTACTTCACTATGATTTTCTTTAAATGCAGCATATAATTCCTTTAAATTATGCAAAAGTAATCTCTTTTGTTTTAATATTTTCCCATTTTTACTTGGTATAGATATGCAATCTTTTTTTCCTGGACACAAACGACTGTTTTAATGAAAACTAGTATTTTTTTTTATATTAATCAGAATTTAATTTAATACATATCTCACTAGCCATTGGTAACATCCCTTCTGTTTCTTCTATTTTTCTTGCTTTTTTTTTTTTTTTACTAAATTTTCTGTAGTAATATAACAAGCCTTTGCTTCTTGGACTATCCATGAATCTTGGACTAATTTTTAAATTTGCAACTTTTCTTTAAATAATGCATCTAAAGAAAACTTATTCAATAATTTTTCCATCATAGACGTGCAATTTGAGAAAATAATGTCTTTTGAATTTTGTGACTTATTATATATAATACTTTCAATACCCAATACTGTAGCAGTTTTAGTAGCAACATGGCTACTTAATTTCTTAACTTGCATATAACTGAGTTTCCTCTTAGAGCTAAATCTATTGACCTTTATTGGTGATAAATCCAAAAGTTTACAGCTTTTATTCAATTGTTCCATTACTATTGTGACTTCACTATAATCTGCATCATTGGTCATCTCCATGTCATCAGTAGGAACCTTTGACTCACTAATTGATGAATGCAAGGAAGAATAACAGGAAGTGCAGAGTTTTTTTTCCCTGGAATGAGTAATTCTTGATTTATCATTGACAGTCTGAGAGAAATTGGTATTAAGTGCAGCTCTGATTTTGGTGAGGTGTTTATTAAATGGATCACAAGTTTTCTGTCTTAAACTGTACCATTTCATATATTCATGCTTGTGAATCTTGCAGATACTACACTACCACTCAGGACACAAGTACATGAATAAACTCAGTACTTAATGACACATTGATTTTCTTGCATATAAAACAATCAATTTTTATAGCATAAGACAAGAACTAATCATGGAACATAAATAAAAGAAATAATCATAGAAGCACAATTCACTGATTTATTTGTTGAACATACTCAGCTTTGAACACTTGAGCAAATATGAGCTCTGAAAGGAATAAGTCACCCAGAAATGTAATATTACATTGTATTTTGAACTCCACCTAAGAGAAAACAGATGATGCAGTACAAGTAATTATTTAAGGAACTCTGACAACTAATATATGTTAATTGCTATTACTTATATAACAGTATGAATATTAGAATTGAAAATTCTGAGGCTATAGGCAGCTGATGTCTCATGTACATAAAGGCCAGAGACAGGTGTTTTTAAATGTTCCAGAAACAATATTGGTGCTATAGGATCATTTCCTTCTCCAATAGCTTGTTTGTTTATGTTTAGGTACTTGTTTCAACTGGATAGGGGATATCACCCAGTGTTTCCGTTGGAGCTGGCAGGGTGATATTTTGAAAGATATTTTTTGGTGATCGACATGTTGTAGTTCTGTGTTTAAATTTTTTTTAAATTTTAGTGCTGTTCATGAAAATGAGTGTATTATATGATCTAATTACAAATCATCTTTTGTGGAATTAACTATATGTATGCTGAAAAACTTCAGCTTTATGCGATAGTTGTCATTTATAACAAAGAGGCCAAAGATTATTGTACTGCCTCTTAGATGAATTTGGTTTCGGAGCCAGTGGCCACTAGGAAAAAATGGATATCTACAGCTTTACTGAATACAGAAAATACCCATTGTATAATTAAAACTAAAAAAAATAAAAATAAGAGTGATAACTGTATGGTTTTTAGGAAAATTTTTATTAGAATTTTTCATCATTCCAGAGACTTTTACACTGATTTCCTATACATATAACAGCATATTTTTAGTTATTAAACTAAATATTACCATCCTATTTTTTTTACTTAAAGCACACATACTAGTTAGTGTGTTGTTGTTGAGACCCAGACCGTCCGACCTACCAGAAAGGTGTAAGGTAACTGTATGAACGGCCGGGAAGTGCCACCCAATTTAGACCGGAACCCAGAGTGGGGGAGGCATCCACAGGGACCGTACCCTCCTTCCCCTACCACCAACCTCTCGGAAGGACTTACGGACCCACATGTTTAACGTGATCGTACTCCGCTTGAACACGGCGGCATTTGTGGTAGCGTGCAAATCTAGCGCGCAAACCACGGGGATACCGCACCCAAGATGGCCAACAGCACGCAGTGTTCCGAGGTGGTCACCCACCAAGTACTAACCGCACCCGATGCTGCTTGACTTCGGTGATCTAACGAGAGCCGGTGTTTTCAGCACGGTACGGCCGTTGGCCCCACTAGTTAGTGTGTAAAAAATTCCTGTGTTTTGTTTTTGCTCATTATTTGTTTAAAAAAAAAAATTTTTTTTTTTTTTTTAAATGATTAAAGTATTGCATGTCAAATGTTAACTAAATGTATATATTTTAAAAGCTATTTTTCTCTGTAATAAGAAATATTACCTTTCTAATTTTTTTTTCACCTAAAGCACACATATTAGTTAGTATTTGTACCAAGTTTCAGAAAAAAATATTAGGGGCCATTTTTTTTTTTTTTACAGCCCATTAAAGTTGCCTATCAATCCGAAGGTGATTTTTGCAATATTCATCTAATAACAATATTAAAATATATATTTTTCACTGCTTTCATATGGCACCTATATTCCTGATATAAATAGCTTTAAATTGGTAGCAGAATTATTTACTTTGAGTCATTAGTTCTCAAGCTATTGCATTTTTTAAACATTAGTGCAAAATCCAAGATGGCCGCCATTTTCAAATGCCTGTATCTGGGCCATTATTGGGATATATACATTACAAATTCAGATTTGGGGGTTTTATTACCATGTGTATCCATGGTAAAAATTTAAAAAAAATCTGTGACTATAGAGCAACACTCATCAGGTGTCCCCATATGGAATGACCCTTATCATTTTTGACATTTTTGAAACAATTCAAAGTATTACATCATCGAAATTAGAATCACTATTTCAAAATTATTCAAAATACTAAAATATAGAAATTAGAACCCCATTTTCAAAATGGTTTAAAATATTCAAATTATTACAAATATATTTCAAAAACTGAATTATTAACTTTAAACCCATTATATATCTTTGTCGGGCTTTCAAAGACTACAGATTACCTATTGTTCATAGTTACAGCATTACAGACTTGAAAAATGGAAAATTTTCAATCTTCTTAAACCTGATACTACGATTCCTCGAAAATTATAATAGCTTTGTAAAATGTTTTTTATTCATGTGCATTGCTAAGAGTACACAATTATCTTTTTCCACCCATCTCTATTCCATTATTAATGCACATTAGATAAGTTAATTTTTTTTTTTTTTTTTTTTATATTTTGTTCAAGTTTTAATGTTAATTTTTTTAATTATCTTCCTATGAATAATGTGATTGTAATTTAGTCGTGCATTACTGAGAGAGCATTCACACTTTTTCATCCATCTTCTTCCAATAATTATTACACATTAAATTGATTCGCCAACGGCCGTACCGTGCTGAAAACACCGGTTCTCGTTAGATCACCGAAGTCAAGCAGCATCGGGCGCGGTTAGTACTTGGTGGGTGACCACCTCGGAACACCGCGTGCTGTTGGCCATCTCGGGTGCGGTATCCCCGTGGTTTGCGCGCTAGATTTGCACGCTACCACAAATGCCGCCGTGTTCATGCGGAGTACGATCACGTTAAACATGTGGGTCCGTAAGTCCTTCCGAGAGGTTGGTGGTAGGGGAAGGAGGGTACGGTCCCTGTGGATGCCTCCCCCACTGGGTTCCGATCTAAATTGGGTGGCACTTCCCGGCCGTCCATACAGTTACCTTACACCTTTCTGGTAGGTCGGACGGTCTGGGTCTCAACACTCAACAACATTAAATTGATTAAACTAGCATATTTTCATATTAATTGGTTAATTATGTAGGTTTATTTTGTTTATTATTTTCACATAAGTGGTGCTATTATGCAATTTAGATTGTATCCTCGTGCATTGTCGAGAGCTCAGGTATTTTTTCCCATCTATCTCCATCCCCTAATTATTGTGCCTTAGGTTGACTAAACATGCTTATTTTCATATTTTGTTTAATTATTTTTGCAAATAGCACACATATGTTAAAGTTTATTCTAAAGTATATGTTTCTGCTTAATAATGCATTAAACAGTAAATTATATGGTATTAATGAACAATTAATATATTTAAAGCATTTTTATTTATTCTTTTACAGAAAGTAAATTGTGTTTTGATAATCACAGTTGGGAAATATATTCTTTATTTATTCGAACGTCAACATTTCCTACCTTAACAAATATTGCCATTAAAATCTGGTTTTTTAATTATTATTCCTTCTAAGGTTTGCAGCTTCATTTTCAGTATGGATTAACTTAACTAGTTTCGTTCAAAACTGTAATAAATAAATAAAGAAAAAACATGCATAAATATCATCATCATCATCATGGTATTATAGCCCTTGTAGGGCCTTGACCTCCTTTAAGAATTTCGACCATTCCTGTTTATTGTCCACTTTCCTCTAATAATTGCTAATACCAAACAATTTCAAATCCTCCTCTACCTGCTCCTTCCATCTGACCCTAGGTCTTCTTTGGGATCTTGACCCTCCTGGGTTTCCCTCCAAAAGCCTTCTAGTAACTTTCCTCTCCTCCATCCTCATCACATGTCCGAGCCATTGAATTATTTTTTTCCTTATAGTTGTAAAAATATCAATCTCTTTATATCTCTCATAAACCTCTCTATTTGTTCTACTCCTCCAATGTCCATCTTCACATATTGCTCCAAAAATTCTCCGTAGAATTTTTCTTTCCCATATTTCCAAAAGATCAGTATATCTTTTAATTAAAGTCCAAGTCTCCGATCCATATAGAACAATTAGTCTTATTATCACTTTATAGATAAGTATTTTGACTTTAATATTTACATAGCTTGACCTCAAAAGTTTCTGTAAAGCAAAATAACATCTGTTTCCAGCAAAAATTCTTGTTTTCATTTCTAGTTTAATCTCATTATCAGTAACAAGTGAACCCAAATATTTAAATTCCTTAACTCTTTCACAGTTTATTCCCGCACAGCCAAAAAGTTTAATACCTTGAAATCTTTTACTATTTCTAGTATTTACCATATACTTAGTTTTTGAGTCATTTACACTTAAGCCAACTTCCTTTGAAAACAAAAGCAGATCAGAACAACATGCACTGAGTGCCCTTTAGTTTCTACTCAGCAAAACAAGATCATCTGCAAATGCAAAAATTCGGCAAGTTCTGTTAAAAATTGTCCCTCTGGGTTGAATATTGGTTTTCCGGATTACATATTCCAAGCACAAGTTGAACAGACCAGTTGACAGTGGATCTCCCTGTCTCAACCCTTTTTTTACATCGAATTCTTCTGACAATGTGTTTGAATTCTTATTTTTGTTGAAGTATTGAAGAGAATCAATCGAATCAATCCTATTAACTTGGGGTGAATACTCAACTCCTTTAAAATCAAAAACAACTTAGCTCTGTCTATACTATCATAAGCTTGCCTAAAATTGACAAAAAGTTGAATATCAATGTTAAATTCAAAACATTTCTCTAGTATAGTTTTAAAGAGAAAATTTGGTCAACCGTAGATCGGTTTTTCCTGAAGTCACACTGGTAATCTCCCACCAGTTTTTCCATGTTTTCCTCCAACCGAATACTAATTAATTTTGCGAAGATTTTATACGTAACGTTTAAAAGAGAAATTCCATGATAATTATTACAATTCATCACGTCCCCCTTTTTATGAATTGGACAAATAACTGCCATTTGCCAACTCTTTGGCATTACTTCATTATCCCGTACTTCTTTAATCATATAATAAATCTCTTCCATGAAAACATTATCTCCGTATTTAAATAGTTCTGCGGTAAGGTTGTCCTCACCCGGAGACTTATAATTCCTTAGCTTCTTAACCCTTTCGCGACGATCGGCACGCCCACGTGCCAGATGCGAACTTGCATTCAAGGACGAACGGCACTCACTCGGGCCAGAGGAAATTTTACCGCAAGCGGATAGTGGCACCTATAAGTGCAACCACGCGGAACGTTTTAATTTGTGTACTAGATGGCGTTACTTGTCCATGGAACTAACTTCAATGTATTTTGCAGAGGCATGACCTTGGCAGAAGAGGATCGAATGAATTATTTATCCATTTGGAGCGGTGAAAATCATTTTGTAACATAAACAAACAGAGCAATTCTCGTAGCATCAACAATTTTATAATTGAGTTTCGGTTTTTATTTTTATTTCAGCGTTATGATTTCATTGGTGAATCATAGGAATATAAGAGAGTATTTTTTTTTGTTTGGGTTTTAGAGGCAGTGAAATTATTCGTTTATTTCGGATAAAAGAATGGGAGCAACTAACGAGTATTTTGTATTCAGATTTGTATGAAAATTATACATCACATAGAACATAAATATTTCTTTTATTCCTGAAAAAAGTAGATTTCTGTGTTGAATAGGTGATTTTTAGTGAATTTTTTTCGAGAGTTAGGCTTAGCGCAAAAAATGCGCCATCCTTTTCGACCAGTTCGGAAGCGAAGCGCTTCGTCTTTTGGGCCGCGACAGCTCCGGAATGCCACCATCCCGAAAGGGTTAATAACACCATAAATCTCTTCTCTTTCCGGACAATCCATTCCCTCAGATCACTCAATTTCCTCCTGTAAACTCCTCTCAGAACCATCCTCTTCAGCATTAAGCAATTCCTCAAAATATTCACGCCATCTTCCCAAAATCGCCGCCCTTCCACCAATGTACTCTCCATACTTTGCTCTACAAATACTTGTTCTACATTGGAATCCTTTTCTTACCTCCTTGATTCCCTTAAAAAAATCTCTGGTCTTTCATATTGTTCCTCTATAACTCTCAGTCTGTTTCCTTCGCATTCTCTTTTCTTTTTCCTGAGGAGTTTTTTTTGTTTCACTTCTTTTCTGTTTATAATAATCCACCGTATGTCTAGTCTTCCTCTGCAGCATCCTCTCTCTTGCTTTATTTCTTTCTCTAACAGTTTTGCAATCCTCATCGAACCACTCCGATCTTATATCCCTTTGCTTTTCTCCCAGCGTCTCTTTCACTGTATCACCAATCAGGTCTTGAATACTTCTCCATCTTTCTTCTACAGTTCCAGCTCTTAACCTGTCCCTACCAACTTCTATTCTCCTATTTAACGCATTTTGATAACTTTCTCTCAACACCTCATTACCACTAAGACACTGTGAATTGTACTGAATCTGTTTCTCGCTCTTTTCTTTTCATTAGTTTGCAAGTCTTTGTCTATATTTTACCCTCACCATAAAATGGTTAGAATCTACATCTGCACCTCTACATGATCTTACATCAAATGCATAAATAGCTTCCTTGAAATATTTAAAAGGACTATTAAAATAATTAATATTTTTTAGATAATTGTTATTTGTGAGGTGCTTAATATGCACCAGTTGTTTGTTAATTTTTATTATGGGAAACGAGCAATAATGATTTATTTTTACTGTGTATAAAATGCATAGTCAACATTGCGATGCTAAATTGCTGATGCGTCCTGATCTAGAAATTGCAACATCGCCGAAGCCTATTGTGCAGTTTAGTTATGTATGCATATTTTAGATGCTGATAAAATAGTTCATTGCAATGGATGATCTGGAAACCTTTAAAATTATACGCATAACAGCATTTATTTCAATGAAGGGTATTTTATTCATTTGAGTGTCTTGAGAGAAACATTTGTAATATTTTTTGTTTTAAAAATTCCTTTAATTTGAAGGTTATATTTTTCCTTTAGGATATTGAAGCAAGCTCTTACCAGAAGACATTTGAAGCTGTCCTGAAATTTGTCCAAGGTTGCATTAAATTTCCCCTAGGCCCAATGGATGAAATTCCCGCTGCTGTGCTACAAATGGGTTTGTTTCAGTTTTATTCTATTCCATTCAATTTTCTAACTTGGGTGGCCACAGAAAATTTAATTTTATCATTAATCAAAATACATTTCAGTAACTTTGAAGATCTTCTGCTTCATTTTAATCCAGCAACTCGCATTTATGATAAGAACAAATTGCCCCGTCCTAAATAAGCATCCACTACTTATAAATAATTAAATAAGCACCAGTTGTTTAAATAATACATTTCAACACAATTTCCTGGATCCTAAATAAGCGTGCACTGCTTTATAAATAAATCAACTTAAAATAGCTTTGATCTGGAAATTGTAGGTTGCAAATTGGACTGTTCTCAGCAAAATGGAAGGTTTAAGAGAGAACTTAAAGCACCTGCAACCGAATGCGGGAGAAAAGTTGATATGGAAGATAAAGAAATGACAACAAAAATGTGTCGACAATTTATACCTAGTAAACTGGCTTTGGGAAATTAGTTTTTGTATTGGAACAGTGAGTGATATTTAAAGGAGCTAGGGTTAAATTATAAACTTTGGTTTGCAGATCCATTTTTTTATAGCGCAATATGAAAATTGGGGGAGGTTTACAATGCACAAAAAGTATATATTTTAATGTATATAAATATTAATAATTCATGAAAATTTGTCTATTAATTGTATGGATTCCGTTGTTCAAAGCTTGTTTAAAAAACAATTTTTAAATTTTTCCACTGGCGTCAAGATGGAAACTCTGATAATATCTTCAGTCGCTAAGGAATAGATTTGCATGAATATTACCCAAAATTGTTGTAAATCGAACTAAAACATAAAATAACTAAAGAAATAATTTCAAAATTTAAAAAAAAATAACACTGACTTGTACTTATCTGGGTCCTGAAGTATCTGTGAACTAAATTTAATTCTTAGATTTACCCACTCCATACTGCACAGGCAGAGAGACCTCTATTATGTAAGTTGGCTTTCCAGAGTGTCCTTCCCTTGATTAAGGTCCACTTACTCATGATGCTTATTATTTTATTTATTTATTAATGCTGACTTTGTGTTTCTTTGCCAGAATTTATGTATTTGTGTATTTTATTAAAAAAGCAGCTAAGTTAGCACCAAATCTGGCGACTGCCTCTTAAAATCAAAATATGGCAACCCTACTTTTACGCAATAGAAATGGCTGCCTGTGAACAGGGCGTGGTAGCCCAATGGTTAGCGTGCAAGAATTGCACTCGGTAGGCCCTGGTTCAATTCCCGCCACTGTCAAAACTGCCGCCGTGTTCATGCGGAGTACGATCACGTTAAACATGTGGATCCGTAAGTTCTTTCCAGAGGTTGGTGGTAGGGGAAGGAGGGTACAGTCCTTGTGGATGCCTCCCCTACTGGGTTCCGGTCTAAATTGGGTGGCACTTCTTGGCCGTCCAAACAGTTACCTCACACCTTTCTGGTAGGTCGGACAGTCTGGGTCTCAACAACAACAACATATTTGTAACAGTATATAAATCTACCCTAATAAAATATTAGAAAGAATGTGTTTTCTAGTTAAACGGGTATGTTTAATATTAATCCTATTGGGTTCATTTTAGTCCACAATATTCTATGCAATTATCTATTACCTGATGAAATGGGGTCAACTGCATTATGACAAACAAAATAGAAAAAATCATATTGACTTTTTTTTTTTTTTTTTTTTTTTTTTTTTTTTTTTTTTTTTTTCATGCTGTGAGAGGAGGTTGACATTACGTTCATGAATACTTTCTCTTTGATCAGAAAGATCTTCATTGTTTTAGATCGTTCTGTTGGCAATGTAGCTCTGAAATATCAATCTCTGGAGAACTGTGTCTCTGTTTTTGTTTTGTTTCTGGGAACCATGTGCAATTGGTTTCATGTCAGAGTTTGGGTGTACATGCCAGGAGGTGTAATTTACATACATTTCTTACAAGAGAATGCAAGAAATAAATTCAATCTGCTAAAATTATGTTATTGAACATTGAATATGACATTTTCTAATCTCTGCAGAAATAATTTGCATACTCCTTTTAAAAATCCCCCCTAAAAAAAAATGGCTTGTATTCTTTGGGGGGGAAATATGGAGATGAAATGCTTTAAAATGGTGGCTGAAAAACTAACCCCTTTACACCCAAGATCCCCCTTTAGACACCGAAGATTTTAGTATATTTATAAGTATTTAATAACATATTTGCATTTTAGTTCTACTTTGTGAAGATTGTTAAGCAACATCAAGGAAATCTACATTTATACACGATCTTCCAAATATTTTGTTTTATTTTGAAAATATTTTCCATTTTTGCAACCTATTTACACTGATCAAGTTTATGATGATTTTTTCACATTTTATAGGAAAACTGTTTCTTCCACATATTATTACTAAAAAAGTGAATGACTATTTCATAAAAAGAATGTAATTAAAGTATTGTGAAGAAATATAGCTATCTTAAGAGGATGCATTAAAATTTGATATATAAGTAATTTAGACTTATAAACAAAAGTATGTTAAACTTGAATATTTTAACAAAAAAGATCAATCATGCATAAAGCATTTATTATGAAACACTTTCCAACAACAATGCAATCTTATTAAACATATCTAAAATGCGATATATTCAGCGGTATTATTTAAAAAATTATCACAATATTACAATAATTTATTATATTTGAAAACTTAAAAAAAAATGAACTTTATTCAAATGACGTCATTGAAATATAAATCGCCTGGTTCTCTATAATAAAGCAGTAAATATTTCATTCATACACTTTTTTCCATTCCTTTCATTCATCACAATGCTACAATAATTTATTTTACTTAAAAACTTAAAACCATGGAGGTAAAAGTAATTTAACTCTATGCTTAAAACTTCATCGAAAAAGTCTGCTATAAAATCGTCTGCTTCTCTATGTAAAATCAATTTCATTCATATCAGCTATATTGCAAACTCCAGATCTAAATAATTTTGCATTAAAGAAATTCAGCAATTCTTATACAACTCATCTTACAGCTTCATGTGTTTACATTTTCCATAAGTGAAAATGAAGCTTCGTTGTAAAAATAATCAAAGTTTGATCATTTAAACTCGAATGTATTTTAATTGCATTGTTTCAGAACATAGATGCACCGAAATTAAGCAAACATAAAGCAGTTTTAGGACGGATTCAACACTAAATATAAATTAAAAAGAACTTTAAAAATCACGATTTTGACACAAGATGGATGCCTTATTTTATTTTGAAGTGGGTCACGTGATCTCTTCATATGATATGGGTGTGATTATTATTTTAATTTTTATTTAAAAAACTACCGAATATATTTTGCTGAAATTTGTTTTATATTTTTTGTGGGACTATTTGAATATTTTCTAAAACTTTCGAAGCCATTTGTGAATTTTAAATTTGCTTAAAAAATGTTTGAAAAATTTGGTCCCATGTGGTTCAGTGCATTTTTCTCAACCCGGGTTCAATCCAAAACTAATTGGGTGATATTATTCATTTACATTCTCCTATGGCCCACAGACAGTCTGAACAACATACTAAAATTTCATTTTAATAAAATCATTTTTATGACAGTTATCGTGCGAACGGACAGACAGACAGAATAAACACAGTCATAAACACTTTTCAATTATGTGTAAAGTGTTAAAGGTATGAGTGGAAGGATTTTGTTACCAGGGTCAAATTTAAAATCTTAATATTGTGCATTAAACAAAAAAAAAAAAATATTTTACACTTTAATTTAATAATATACTTCTTATTTTAATGTTTTAAAGTCAAATAAATTGTGCAAAGAATTGCCTAGAGTAATAAGTTAATTAAAAAAATTAAAATTTTTACCCATTGAAAATCTATTTATATGAAAAATAATTGGCACAATGAAATAGGAATTAATGGAGAAATCTATTTTCACAGCACTGTTATAGGACTCTAATCATACAATCGCTCTGTTTAGCACACTCTAAATAATACAAAACTTCAGTCACTTTTGCATTTTTAATATAGAATGTGTTGTCAAAATTCTGATATGTATGATAATGATCATGACAGATGCAGCATTTCCTGATGTTAGAAGATAAATGCTAAAAACCAGAGATCCCACAAAAGCTACTCATTTAATAATACATTCGCTATTTATGCACGATGTAAAGTCAGACCTGTGTTCCCGATAGTGAGGGGGGAAGTGTACAAAATACACATTAACATTTCAAAAAATTTAGAATGATTCCATTGTTGTGGGAGAAAATTGATTTTAAATTGTCCCAAAAGAATTTAAATGCTACATGGTAAATGAAATTTTTTAGAATATCCTGGAACACTAATATTATGAAAAGTCCCATCTCTCTATATTAAAAAAGAGTGGCTGACTTCGCTGCTGTCATAAATTTCGCATCCCTCTGTCCCATGCCATAAAAACTATAGCATTTAAAAATATAAATTTCGTTACATTTCTCAAAGAATGTTGTTAGGGTAACACGTTATAATCAACTGTTTTTCAATTTAAACTTTAGTTAAAGAGATATTTAATGTCGGAGACACAAGAAGAGTATTTGAGGACCGGACATACTAGCAATGGAAGGACCAAATTTTTGTAAGCATGTACCTACGTACTGGAATTTTTGCAGGATGGAGTCTTTTTTTAAATTTTGATTTAGTTTATGAATTATTCTATTTTTTATGAAAATTTTTCTTCAGTATGGGCAAAGATTTTATTAGTTGAGCCAATTGGGAGTATGAGGGCAGCTATGTGTGTTGAAAGAGCGAGTTTCAGGGAACAAGAGGCAGAGCTTAATGGACGAATTACACCTGCATAACAGGCCGCACAAGAAGAGCTTGCGAAGCAAGCACCAATCACCTCTGATTTGTGAAGCGAGTTATTAGGGATTAACGAATGCAACGAGCAGAGGACAAAGCCCCCTACTAATGAAAAATATATTTTAAATATTTAGATATTTTAAAATCCACCTGAGCAGTTAGACTTCAGGGGAATTTTCACCCTTTTAATTATAATGGACAAACAGAAGATAATAGAAGTAGACAAACAAAAAGTCCGAGTTGAAGGTTTAACTTAACGAATCCACAGCTCTGAATGGAGGTTAACTTTGGTTATAAAAATGTTGCAATGACAGTACTATTTCTATCTGTTGGAGAAAAAGTGAATTAGAAGAAGAAATGTGAACAGAGTTGAATTTTGACAAATGCATAATCAAATTATTTATGTTATTTTGGCTTGTAAGTAATGTTGCAGAATGGTCTTTCAAAGTATTTTGTTCAGAATAGGATGTCTAATATTCGATTTGAGCAGTATTATGAAAGGCAAATGCAAATCAAATTTGCTTAAAAGAGACAAACGTGTGCCAATGGACAGTCATTTCAGTTCGTCTTCTGCACCGATGACTGTCTTCCACCACTAGTTCGTTTTGAGAATTGCCTTTGGAAAGGATTATACTCTAAAAATCTCCAATAAAATGTCCACCTTTACCAACTTCAGATCATTTTCTCCGTACCATGACTTCAAACTGGCCTTGTTGAAAACCTGTTTCAAGAATATTTTACAGTAAACAGTCGCTGATCCCGGGGCCACATTACAATTAAGTACATTTTTAATGATTTTTAAAGGAACATTTTTAATAATGTTCTCTACAAATTTATTTATTTGGTAATATAACATTACATAAGTAATACATTACATGTACTATAATACTTTTCAGATTTTAGAAGCAGTCAATTTACAAATTAATTCTGAAAAATTAATATTCTTGACAAATTTATGTTCAATGCATCTTAATTATTAATATTTATTTGAATTGCAATTACATATCCATTTGGCTAAAAAAAAGTAAAATAGAGGCCCCTAAGCACGTGCCTCGTGTACCGTATGGGTAATCTGCTGCTGACAAGGCATGTCTTGCTAAGAGATTTTGGTAGACATTCCATACTGTGCATTGCCCGGTCAGAATTTTTTTAGCATATAATAAGAATGAAAATATTCTATGGATCTTTTTTTTTGTGTTTTTTCTGGAGTAGTTCTGCTTTTCTAAAAAATTTCTCTAGCGACTTTGCTTTTCTTGAAAACTTTTTAAACGGCATCACTTTTCCCCAAAATTTCCTCATCCGGGACTGCTTCGACATGCCATTTCTTTCTTCACTATAAACTGATTAGTCATGGCTCACTGCTATTTGAACAAGGCGTCTACCAGGTTTGTCAAATATAATTTCCTGACTTTTCTTGACCTTTCTGTATATTAATGACCTCATTATTGTGTATATTATAATTTCTTGACCTCTTCAACAGAATTCCTTGATCTTTCTCAAAAAATTTTACTAACTGAATGCTATTTAAATAATTAATTCGTCAAAATATTGATAAAATGAAAACAGTAATTTCAGTGGTAGTTCGTTGATAGCCAATAAACACCAGTGGCAAAGCAAAGAATATACAATTTTTATTTTTAATAGTATGGTCAGATAAACGAATACTGATGGTACGCTTAGTACTGCCAAACTGCTTAGTGCTGTCGTTAGAAGAGAGTCTTCCATCGGACTAATGTAAATGCGAAATCCGACTTGACTGAGGTATGTCAAGAAAACAGCATTACAGGCCCGACCTATATATATAACACTTTAACTTTTTATCCATTTTGATAAATATAAGAGAGAGTAATTTCATGTGTCAAGCTGAGGTGTATATTGTCCCCCTGTTATCTCCTAAAAATAAATATGAGTTCTATATTTGGCAGTACTAAGCGTACCATCAGTATTTGTTTATCTGACCATACTATTAAAAATAAAAATTGTCTATTGCTATTTCCCAGTTTGTTATTAATGATAATTTTAACCCTGTGTTCAATAAAACTTTTTTCTTTTCGTAATTAGCTGCAATAACCCCCATAATATTTTACTTTATGAATCCCTTTTTATTTATATTTACCACAACTCTATTTGTAATTTCGACCCCACTCAGATCCTCGGTTTTAAAATGTTTTTTAAATGTATTGATTTTAAAAAGATCAATATGCAAATCTTGTCTCATTGTTGTTGGCTGTGTATAAGAGCTCATGTTCATCACTCAACAATGTATTTTGCCACTGCTGAAGGAAGCACTCTGGATTTGTAATTTTAAGTGCATCATAAATCGTGTTATTATTAAAGACATTTTAATTTGCCATATTTGGTTGTCTTTATTTTATTTTAAAAGTTTGTCCATCCTGTGATTGAAAAACAAAGAAAATAAGATTTTTTTGCACTGGCCCCTTTGTAGTCAAAAATGTAACTAGCAGATGAAGCAAAAATCAAGAAAAATTTCAGCTTTTTAAAATTCAAAATTTATGAAACGAATACTCTTAATTTTACTTAAAATTTAGCACAACTGAAAAAATACTAAATTGTATGCTCTGAGGGACCAAAATTTTTAAGCAACATCAAAATTTCAGAAAATAAACATTCATTCCACTCTTTATTTTATCAGACAATCCAAATTAAAAAAAAATGCTATAAACTAATATATTTTGAGACTCATTAAAACCAATAGAAAAATCTGATGTGGGCAGCACATGACTTTCCTTATATAATGCAATGAATTTACTACTTTTACAGTTAAAAAAAATGTTATTCTCATAGTAGATACTTATATTCTTTCCGAGATATTTAATTTTCTTCAATTAGTCTTGACTCAATTTCATTGATTTAGCATCATTTTTATCTATTTGGCGAGATTTTCGTTAATTTAGCAACAATTTAAAAATGTCGCCAAGTTGGCAACATTCCACTAAATTCGTCGCCAAAATCTCGCCATGCGTTATGAACGGAGAAATAAGTTATTCTTGCAACGGATAAATGACTATTGGCTTTCAAATACAAAAGTATTACTCAAAGTATCATTTCTCGTGGATGGAACAAATTAGATCCACGAGAATGATGTCACCCAATGTATCGCATGATATTACATATGAAAAGTGAACATGTTTCTTAAGAGTTATTTTTTTTTAATTTATGGGATTTTTTGATAAATTTATTTGAAAAATGTGCAATATCTCGAGAATGGTTCATGCTAACGTTCTAAAGTTTATGTCAATTGTTTTCTAAGGAAAAATTACATAAGAAATGTCTATTTGCATAACTTTATTAAAGGTTTTGATTTTTTGATGATTTTTTCAAAATTTCACTGGAAAATTTAGTGGGGGTTTTGAACATTCGATTGCGTTTTAAAACAATAGGCTTCCAGTATTCACGGATTGTGATTCTTGTACCAAATTTCATTCTAATCGCTCCATTCGTTTGTGAGATATCGTCTTTACAGACTCACTGACATACACATACACAGACGCACACACAGACATCACTTCAAAAATGTTCGATTCGTGATCAAGGATGCTTGAAACATGCTTTCCCATCGAAAATTCGAATTCGAATTTTCGACCCCGTCACAATACTTTCCTTATACATTATGTATATAAGGAAAGTAATAAAAAAATGTAAGATAGTCATTTCACAGTATAAATAATCTATAAGTATAATTCAGTCAGTCTGCTTTGACACATCCAGCAAATCTTCCGGCCGTCCAAACAGGTGCTCTTAGTCCTCTGGACGAGTCGGACGGTCTGGGTCTTCAACATCCAGCAAATCAATCTGAACAGAAAGCTAATTAAAAATAATTCTATCTCAAACACCTTAATCAACTGGCATAAGTTTAGTAGAATCGAAAGTTCGAAGTCAACAAAATCATGATAACATTCCTAAACCATTTATTTCTGAAGGTGTTTATTGTGATTACATATGGATATGATTACACATGCTATTAAATAAAACAGCAGATAAAGTACCTTTAGGATCACATACCTTTTGTTTGTGAGAAACAGCAAATCGGTCATTTTCAAGCAATCGAAAGAACACAGCCCAGAAATATAATATACAATTAAAACCATGCAAAATAAGTAACTAAAATGTTACATTAAAATAAAGATGGACCCACACACATTTGCAAAAGAAATATTCCTCTCGCTAGTTCACAACTAATTTTACCTCCAAACAGTTACCTTACACCTTTCTGGTAGGTCGGACAGTCTGGGTTTCAACAACAACAACAACTAATTTTACCAATTAATTTTTTTAATGCACATGCACGATGAGAGCTTAAATGAAACTGTGCAGTGCAAATTCGCCTGCTTCATCTTTACAAGCCGAAGAACGTAAATTTGAGTGCATTGATAATGTCTTTATTAGCCTTTCCACATTTAATTATACTTTGCAAGTGGATGGATGAAAATGGGACAAGTGAAAATTCTAATCCCGTGGAATCAAAAACTGGGTTCGCTATGAATGTGATAACATTTCTTGAACCTCTGTACTGATTTTTTGACTTGACTGTTTTCCGATTTCTTGACCGGCCGACACCTTGTTGAGCGATGGAAATGAGAATCCGTTTTTCCTGAGTGGGAGTGGGGAGGGAAAAGAGATGCCAACCGCTCCAATTTTCCTGGATTCATTTTTTTAATTTTTGTCTTGTTTCAGAAATTCAATTTTTAATGTAGTCCAGCTTTTCAGATCTTTCTTTAACAAGTTCCTGCTTGTCAAGACATAGAAGGCTTGAAACTGGTTGACACGATTCATTTTAAATTCGATGTTGCTTTAAATGGAGTTTTATTGCATTAGAAGCAATCTGTACATAAATTCATACTTTTTATGTATGTTTACATAGCCTAATGTAAAACCAATCTGTATTGTATAAATGTTGTGACCTTTTTTAATCATTCTAAATTTTAAATATTTTTTGTTGTTATTGCCTCTTGACCTAGAAAATGGTAGGCCAAGTCCAAAAGATCATGTTGGTGCTCCACTAAAATATTTTATTACACCTTTAAGTGTTCTCTGACTTTTACAAGTTTTCTGAATATCATAAATGTTAAGACTTAACAAGTTCCTGCATGAGTTCCGACATTTCAGGATAGGGGAAAATTTAGGAATTTGGGACTTTAATAGTTTAAGAAATATTACATCTATCAAAATCATTCTGTTCCAAATTGATGTAAAATTGTTTTTTTGGAAAGAAAGTTCAAGGCAAACCCATTTTCTTATGTGGAATGAGGTGATTACAAAATATTAGAAAATAAGAAAACATTTTAATATTTATTTGTTTTAAGTTATTCAAAACTTATAATTTTTTATTTAGACATCAGCATAAATTATAAGCACCAGAATATTTGCTAAATGTTTTTAGCATTTATTTCATTTAGTTTTTTTTTAAACCACAAATCAGGAAAAATGCTTGTAACTTCGACTGCTAATAAGTTATTTATTTATTTTGTGGTGAGTGTGGATTTATCATGCAGGATCAGTGAAGTGAATTCCTCAAATATTTAAACTTTTTTCCGTACTAAATTTTAAGTAAAAATGCAAAATTTTCTGTATGTATGTGGAGATTGAATGTTTTCTTTTATTAAAGACCATTTACCATTTATTCTTGATTTTTAGAAGACATTTTGATGGATTTCTTTTGTGTACTGCATTGCAAATGACGTGCCATGTACCATTTTTACAGGGGTCAACATGCCTGACCACTGCAACATCTTCAAACGTCTGGAGCAGCTCCTGAGATCAAATGATAACTATACCGTCATTCTTGAATCCAGAAAGTGCCACAATTTCTCCAGTACTTTGCAGATAGTCAACCAAGAGCTTCAGAAACCATTGAAAGAAGTATGATACTCTTCTGTTTTACTGCCACTCAAAAAACTGTATGTTATGAAATCAGATTATATTTAAAACTAGCAGTATACCCTCTTCTTCATATGGAATATTTAAAATTTACAATTATGTGCAAATTCTTATAGTGTTCTACATGGTATTATTATTCAAAACAGTCTATTCAAATATTTAATTTAATTATCCTCATAAGCGACCCAAAAAATGAAACATCCCGATCCTGTTTGTAATTAAATTTACAAAGAATATAAAATTGGATCAATATGCCAAACTGAAAGTGCTAAAATGGTATTAGAAGATATGCATGTGTACCATTTTTCACCATTTCTATTGTTTCAACTATTGGATAAACTCAGTATGTACCAAAATTAAGCAGAACTTTGCCAAATTTAAACAAATGATTTGAGAAATTGAAAATATTAATAATCCTCCTAACCTTTCAACTCAAAAGTCATAATTAATATAATCCAGTCAAAAATATAATTTTGATAGAATTTATTTTTATTTACATTTGTTGTGCCTTTCTAGACACACATAGAACTTACTTAATTTAATTTTGAAAAGCAGAGATCGTATAGTTTTTAATGAATCTTATAAACTTGTAATTAAAACTTAAATTAAAGTAGTAGTTACCTGGTTAAGCCTTCTGTGAACCATAAAAAAACCACTGGAAGAAGATAGGGGCCAAAGGGAACTAAAACAAACACAACAGTATTAGAGAGAAAACAAAATTTAATTTTTTGGTTCAATAGGCAGACACATAATTGGCAATCCAAGCCAAATAAAAAGGTTTTACTAACCTAGCCTTATGGCAAAAAAGAAAATTAACATTGGTTGTCTATGTGACCAAAACTACCCAGGGAACTTAAATATTTACTTTAAAATTAAAAAAAAACTAATTAAAAACCTTATCTGAGCTCTACCGCAAAAGAGTGGCCATCTTAAAGGGCACAATAAAAATGATAGGTAAAAAAAAATAATGACTGGGGAATTCCCTAATGGGACAGGTAAATCTCCTATGTTATGACAGCCAGACATGTTGGGAGATGGGAAAAGTCAGATAAAGAGAGTTTACTTTCACGGTGAACTCACCACTCTTCGACCACAACGGCCCTCACATCAGGTCAAAGCCTCTGTATCTTGGAGAGGCGACGTCAGCAGGATCGGCGGCATGGGCGTCTCAGCCAGACAACCTCCTCTCAGGTAAGTATCAATAGTGTTGATACTATATTACCTAAGCTTGATGAACTGGAAATTGTTTCCAGCTCTGAAAGTACTCTGCATGCTAACTCACCATTATCTGATGTTGAGCTGGAAAGACGTATGCAGGATTTCGAGAATGACTCTGTGTCTGACACGCAGAAGGCCAAAAAGTATACTAAGCCAGACAGCCTTCTTTCAAATCAGATGCCAAACGTTGTTTTATCGCCAGCGTGATAGGCGAAGGAGCGCTCTCTCTCTCAAGGTTACTATAGCAGCCATGTCAAGAGAAAGGACTCTCACAATTTGGTTTATTTTTTCCTTATATGACTTACAATTTAGCAATATGGACACATGTTTTAAATGGATTATCTCTTAGATTGGAATTAAATGAATTCAATATTGATTAGATTAAAAAAGCTGATATATAACTTACAATTAAGCAATATAAACACTTTTTAAATGCATTACCTCTTAAATTAGAATTAAATTAATTCAGTATTGACTCAATTAAAGAATCATTTTATTATTTTTTAATGCTATTGTATAGAGGAAGTTCACGGATAATCTTGACATTTAGACGAAAAAATACACTTAAAGACATCATAGGGTCGATCGTGTGGTCTGGGTCTTCAACTTCAAGACATCATGAACACATTTAGAACATTTTGGGAAATATTTCCATCAGTGTGTGTGTGTATCTGTGGGGTGTGAATGCACGTATCACTACGGCAATTTATATGTAGATGCATTCTATAGAAAATTAGAAATAGGTAGAATATTTTGTAATAAATGGAATTAAAACATTATTCGAAATTAGAGGTTTTAAATTAGAGAGAGTACGTACAGCCACGAAATTCTATATGTAGCTGCATTCTGAAAAAATTAGAATTAGGTAGATCATCATGTAATTAACGTGATTAGAATACGGGTGAAAGGGAGGGAGGAAGACACAGAGAGAGAGAAAGAGTGTGTGTGTGTGTGTGTGCCAAAATATAGTACGATCAAAATATAGTGTGGTAACTGGGTGCAAAAAAATCTGAATGAATGATGGAGAGTGTCAAATACTTGAGCGTCAAATACTTCGGATTTGATTAATTTAATGCATTAAAGACTTTGCATTTACTTTCAAGTTATAACTGAATAATGCGTTAAAGTTATAACTCTAATGGAATGGATTGATTTTTACTTTCATATATATAGGCGAAAATTTGAATTCCAGCTTTTGTCGGGAGAGCACGTTTCAAGCAACCTTGACCACGAATCAGACGTTTTTAAAGTCATGCATATATGTGTTTGATGTGTGCGAGTGTGTGTGTGCATATGTGAGTGCGTGAGTGTGCATGTGTGAGCTTGTGTGTATGTGTCAGTGAATCTGTGGAGACGATATCTCATGAACGAATGCAGCGATTCGAATGAAATTTGGTACAAAATTACAATTAGGGAAAACCGGAAACCTGTTGCTTAATGTTAGAACATGTATTAGCAAAATAAGATTTCTTTTAGCAAAATGCTAAAAAAAACTAACATAGTTTAAACCTTTATTTGGAACTTGCATCTCCTTCAAGAAAAAAATAACAATTTATAGTTTGCAATTATGAAGACTTCCTGACTTGTTAATATATATATATATATATACTTTAATATATATTTTCAAAATGAAAAGAGGTATGGATGGAAGCAATGTACCAAAAGATGGCTGGGGGGGGGGGGGGTTGTGACCCCCTCACCCCGGTTAAGCATACTTTGCGTCGCGACAACACTCCCGGAGAGCCGGTACATTGCAAAAAAAGAATACGAATGTATCAAGTTTTAAGATGAAAACCATACACAAAACAAATATAAGAGAAAATTGTTGAGATCCAGCCATATCAAAAATCAATAACAGTAAATGTTTGAAATAAGTTCACGAGTATAAATGAGCAAAATTACATAGCTTCTACTTAAAGAAGACTTTAAATATTGACAATAATAACAAATTCCATCTCCAAAACCATATTACCTCAATGACAGTTATCACTATCATACATGTAGATGTACATCATGTATACCGTATTATACCAGATGAAACAAATCTTCCATATCGTATTACACAATAGACCCTATACAAGAGGTCCTATATCAGCTATCACTACGTTTTACCTGTGACTATTCAGTACGTATATTGCCATCAGTTTTATTTAAATATAAACGATAACAATCGGTTACAGTTATTTTATAAAATTTGTAGATAATGTTACATAAAAAACACTTAGGAAAACCTTGTGAGATGGTGTTTTGTAGGAAACGAAAGTCGCATAAATATCGATCTTCCTTTTTACTGTTTATTCTCTGACTACGCATTAATTGCCCCAGTATTATATTTCTAAAGACATTTTTGTGCATACATGAGTTCCAGTTTATGATATAATTGATTTTGAAGTGGAAGTCGTTGCGTTTATCGTACAAACAGAAACCAGTAGAACCACCTGGTTGTTGGTATATTGTTAGATCCAGAAAATTTAGACTTTTGTTGACATTGTATGGTGTTTCAGTAAGTTTTAAATGCTGTGGATAGAAAGTAAAATCCATCTGATATGTTTCACTTGGATACGCTATTAAAATGTCGTCAACGTAGCGAATGAACAGGATTTCATTTAATATATGCGTTCCATCTTCATATTTATTTAGATATATATCAGCAAGTATGGATGAACAACCACCACCCATGGGTATACCATGTAATTGTTTAAAATAAGATGTGCCATCAAACAGTACAGTTTCGAATAAAACCATTTCTACTAATGTTTTAAATTCATATTTATTAATAATCGATTGCAGATGGTATTTTTCGTAAATTTCCATGACTATATCGCACAAGTCTTTGATGTTTATATTTGAAAACAGATCATTAAAATCGAAACTTTTAAAATACAAATATTCAGTAATTACATTTATTTTTTTAATAGCTTCTATACTATTACCAATAAAATATGCATCTTTATTTTTAATCTTAATCATTACAACTTTTAAAATAGATAAGAGTTTTTTGTTAGCTATTGTCAAATATGATTTAAAACCATTTGTAATGGGACGAAATTTAACAGGATCCTTATGAAGTTTAGGTATTAATGTTATATATGGAAAACGGATTTTATTCATTTTGTATCCCAATTTAATGTATTTCGATTTAATGCGATTCTCAATTTCTGACTTTGATTGCTGTAAAGGAAGGTATACACATGGATCGTGATAACATTTGTATAATAACTTTTTATAAAGCAAAACACAAGTAAATGCATAATTTGTCGTTACTTTGTCGACGTATGTTATTACAAATTTTTTGTGTAAATTTGACAGTGCATCTTTACTATATCTATGTATTATAGTAGGGGTTACAGCACTATGATATTTTGACTTAAAAGCCTTCCGAATAGCACTACTCCATTCTTCGAAATATATATATATATATATATATATATATATATATATATTAAAGCATACATTTCACTGTCCCTGTAACTTTTGTTTAGTGTATCCACATAGAACTTCTTACATGTGAGGGCATAATTTGATACAATTTTATCGGTATATGTTAAAACATATTCCTCTTTAAATTGCTTGATATAGGATGGAATTTTAATTTCTCTTTTGTTTTTGCTATGCTGCGGGTAGTAGTGACAAAAAGCTCTGTAAAAATTATATTTCCACTCATTAAATGCTTGTACTAGTAAACTATGTTTTACCGCCAATCTATAAATGAAGATGTCGAGATCATTATAAAATTCTTCATATACATTTTTAAATTCTTGTATACGGTACTTTGTACCGAGTTGAAAAAGGTTGTTAAGTCTTTTGTCTTTAACAAAATCCAAATTTCCGGAAATTGTAAGTTACAGGGACAGTGAAATGTATGCTTTAATACCCAGTAACGCATTGATACTGACAAATAGAATAAAGGCACTTTACAAAAGAATAGGAATAGATATTAATACAATAAAATATCCATATTTGGTCCTCATCCCCAAATTACACAAAATACCTGTTAAGTTTCGAACTGTGACGGTGGGATGTGGTTCATATTTGGAAAACGCAAACAAAAAACTTCTGGATTTACTCAAAATAGTTATGCATGATATTAAAAGACATAACTCTATTATGATAAAAAAATGGACAGGAACTGATAGGCCGGCTGAAATTTTGCCATAACGATATCAACTTTAAAAGTTACGACTTTCGTGATCTTTTTAACAATATTGATTTAACTAATTTGCAATTAATTCTGAAAGATCTACATGAAGAATACGATTTAAAACAATTTATGACCTATAGAAGATACATGGACTTGGTAGAATTGGTATTAAAGGAAAACATACTTCACGACGGAAGCAATTTTTACAAGCAAATCAAGGGCATATCTATGGGAGGGAGTTGCTCGTCAATACTAACAGATATCTATCTATCTAAATATGAAAGAGGCACTCATATCCTATCGGAAATGCCATACTTCCGTTACGTCGATGATGTGTTAATTGGGGGATATGAAAACACCCCTTGCTTTGACTTTTCATTCTACCCAAGCGAATTGGACCTTATTGAAAATCCAGAGTGTGAAGATGGATCGGTGAAATTCTTGGATTTAGCAATAAAAAAACACCAGAAATATGGAATATATACAGAGTTACACGACAAAAGAGAATCATACAGGATCAAGGTAAATCATATAATCAACTGGAATTCAAACCTTACAAAGTATGTCTTCAGAAATATAATAATTGGTCACTTTAGAAGAAATCAAAATTACAATACTTTTAGGAAAGACTGCATTTACAAATGTAAAAAATTTGCAGAGGAAGCTATAAAAAGAAATTATCCAATCAATTTTATACAACATTATTACAATTCATTTTTTAAAGAAAAGTTGTAATCTAAATATTGATAATTGAGGGTTAATATTCATGACTGCGAAACTGTTATCCTGATATATCTCTGCGCATGAGCAACTTTACTCTTATAAGGAGATGTTCCATTGGGTTAGACTGACGGATGTTTCTCTTTCAAAATTCGTTTGTTTCTTCTTTGGTTCTGAGTCTGTTCTGCTGCTTTTGTTTTCGCACATTTGGGAGACTGACCATGGAATTATGTTGGTGCCGTGAGCGTTACCCGGGTTGTAAAAGCTGCTTTAAGCGGGAAAGGGGTGTCGCAATCCCCCCCTGCCATTTTTATGTAATTCATATGACCACTCCCGTCTTTATCTGCTTACATTCATGTATTCTACTAGGGAATTTGAGCAGCATTTGCGCCTCCTCCTTTGTAGTGAATCGTTCTTTTAATTTCAGGCTTCTATAGGATATATCCGATTTTTGTTTCACTTTATTGTAATAGTATATATATATATATATATATACTATTGTACTATTGGTATATATATATATATATATATATAGTATATATATATATATATATATATATATATATATATATATATATATATATATATATATATATATATATATATATATATAACTTATCTTAAGCCTAAAGCTCTTCCATGTGCAAGCTTTTTTGCTTGATTTTTTAGTTTTTCTATTTTCATTCCTCATTTTTGAAATTTGTTGATTGTCTTTGTCTTTATGACCTGCATTATGCTTTATTATTTCCTCTTTATGTCTTAATTTCTTTTATTTCTTTGTATTTTGTAGAAAATTTTGGAATAGTGTTTTATGAGTTACTACATACATTCTAACATTGGATTTACTAATTTATATTTTTATATATATATATATATATATATATATATACTATACTATACAGGGTGACCAGAAATAAGCGCCCCAATAAGGAACTGTAATATCTCAAAAACCACTGTACATAAATCGTTCAAACTTTGGGATTAAACAATACTGACAACCAAATGCCATTGCAGGTGATGGCAGATATATCGAACTTGTGATTTCATAAATTTAGAATATATATCTTTTCTCTGTAATTGGAATAAAACATATTTATTCACCCATTTTTTTGTCGTTTCATTTTACTTTTGGGGCGCTTTTTTCTGGTCACCCTATATATATATATATATATATATATATTATATATTATATATTATATATATATATATATACAGTCAAACCTGTCTAGAACGATACTCTAGGGACCGAGAAAAAATATCGTTATAGACAATTTATCGTTATAGACAGGGCTGAACTTGCTACACTCTATAATGGAAGTTATTTAACATGGGTGTGACATTATTATAATAATATATTTTGAACTTGCATGACTGAATAATACTACAGTATTATGTTGAACTTACATTTTTAATGAATGTATTGCAGATTAGGAAAAAAATATAAAACATATCTTATGAACCTAAATCATAAGATTCAAATTGTAGTTCGAAAATGTAACACGGCGTATATTTTAACTATATTTCTATTATGCAATTAAAAAATGGATAATTATAATGATAAAAATAAAATTGGAGTTATATTTTTCATTCAAAAATCAAGAATACGTCGAAACGGAAATGAAATACGTACCGTACACAATTCGAATCCTTAAATAGGACGAAGGAAAATTTAACGTGCGAAGTAATCCGATATTTTTGTTTGCTTAGACTTTGCAGAGAATGCAGCCGCCATACACATATTTTCTAAACCTTCTGGCGAATTCAGATATATATCTAGAACATTTGGTAAAGTAGGAATAAAATTCTGTAATGTTTCGATCATTTTAACAGCATCTTCAGCTGTTGTGTTGGGTGGTGATTCCGTTCCACATTCTCATCTTCCACTTCACTAACATCATCATTTTCTTTCAGTTCTATAATTATGTCCTCATCGGTGCTCCCACTGAATACTAATAAACCTTCATCCAAATTTAAATAGTCTTCTGGGTTTATTGAAGAGTACCTATTCGTGGAAACTTTGAATGCATTCAAAGAATTACTTAGGTGCAGCACACAATTTTCTTCTTCAGAAAGATTTTGTTGAGAATTCTCATCGCTGTCAGACTGTTCTTCATCACTGCATGGGCTGAAGTTAAAACTTGCCTTCCGCCAACAATTTTGTATGGTAGATGACTGCACATAACTCCAACTGCCAGAGATCATGTCACATGCTTGTTTAACATTTATGACAAAGAGTTTGGTAATCTTGAACAGTAGAGATAACAGTAGAGAGTAGTTTGGTAATATTGAGCAGATCTTAGTCGTAGATAGAACATTATTCCTCTTTAGTATGACTGCCTTTGTGTTAAGTCTGCCATTGTAAAAGTCTTGATCCGAAGTCCAAAAAGTCTTCGACATAACACAGGGAAAAAAGTTTGAAATATTCAAAATTATCGTTATATACAGATTCACTCAAAAGCAAATTATTGTTATAGACAAGTTCGATATACACTAAAACTATAGGAAATCCGCTGGGACCGTGGAAAATATTGTTATAAACAAGTTTATCGTTATAGACAATATCGTTATACACAGGTTTCACTGTATATATATATATGCATATTATATATATATTATATATATATATACATATTATATATATATTATATATATACATATTATATATATATATATTTATATATATATATACATATTATATATATATATATATATATATATCTTTATATTTCACAAAAAAAAATCCATAAATAGTGAGATTTTACATTCTACGGCATAAATATACCTTTAAATCAGTATACAACAATTAAAGTTTATTTAGTCCTTCAGATCTATAATTGTTATATTAGATCCATTTCTGTGATGGATAAAACTGAGTGTAAATGTATATTGTTCACAACCCACTTAAAACTGTAAGTTACAAACAATTTATCTCATGTGTGTACAAAAAATAATAATATAATTTTACTCTAAATAATTTTGAAATGCAGATTTTGGTGGGAAAATTTTACAATTTCCCATTGTTTTTAACGAATTTTTTTTAAACATCTATTTCGTAGGATGTTTAAAAAGATATAGTGGCTAATATGGATGCAGCATAAAATTACGGAGGAGGTAGGGTTCATGAAGGATTTCCACTTCTTGTTCGGGAGAGAGATGTCACTTCCTATTCAAAAATTTATATTTTCATTTCAACATCTGTTTTTCAGACTTTGCTTTAGGTACAGCTTAGGTGAAGACTGTTACAGATCAAAATGAACTCTCTTGATGGGTCCTTTTTTTGTTTCGAGTTTCAATGTTTGTGATGTGCTTGTTTTGGCAAGTATGCTCCTCAAAACAAAATGGCAAAAGTTGCCTTAAATGAAGTCTGATGTTCGATCTCCCAATGGCTGAAATGCTCTGAATCAGTAGAAAGGTTATGGATTGTGTAAAAATCTGTAAATAGTGAAATAAATTGTCTATAAGTTAATAGTAATATTATAAGTTTTGTTCTCCTTCTTTGCCTTTTAGATATTTCAGCTTTCAGCCAATCAGTGACAACCTGTGCTTTTGCCATAAGATTTAATGAGTTAATTTTTATCGAGTATTATACATTATTATGTTTGAAATATTGAATGCAATGGTTTATCATGACCAGTTAATGTCCTTTCCCATATCGAAGCTTGAACTTATTCATGCTCTGTTGCATTGCACAGTTTTTCCTTCTGCTAAACATTAAAATATCCTCCATGCACCATTATGCAATATATATAAATATGCAATACATAAAAGGCCATTTTGTCAATGCATAATTCAACATTGCGAATGCATATTCAGAATATTATATGAATTTTGGTGGATTCTTTCAGGCCCCCTCTTCACCTAGGAAGTTTGCCCGCGTCAAGAACCAGAAAAGTTTGAAGCGCATTATTTTTCTCATTCAAGATGTTGAAACCTTTAATGTAGAAATGCTTGAAGATATTATCTTGAATTGCAAGTATGCTCCTTTTTTAAATATGAATATGTAATGTGCTTATTGCTTTTGAGCAATTTGTGGTTTTAATGTTTTACATAAAGTGTCTGTCCTGATGGGTTGACTTGTTTACAGTCTCTTTAACAATTAACTTTCCAATGATATTATTATTTTTTAAATAACCTGCTTTAATTATTTATCCATTTTCCCATCTCTTCTATTTATTCAAGTACATTACATCTTGCAAGAGTAGTGTTGGAAGGGTTTGCCCTTCCCTTACAATTAAACTTCTTTGTTTACTAAATTATAATTTACTATTAATACTTATTATATATTTATTCTATGTTTATTATTTCTCTTTAAGTTATTTACATTTCATTTTTCCAAGTTATTATATTTATATTTTATCATTAAATTTACTTAATTATATTTACATTAGCCTGTGATCGTATAGTTTTTATAATAAAGTTTACTTTATTTATTACCTACGGCTTGGTCTGTGCTCAACCATGATACACTTTAAAAACATTTCAACTTCATATAACTCTTAATTCCACTTACCTTTAAGTGATTAAATAGCACAGCCAACAACAACTTAATAAAACACAACTCCTTTCGTTAAATTAAAAATTAACTTTTATTAACAACAATTAAAAATTTAAACATTAAGATTCCTTAAACAGATATTTGTTATAAAGATAGTACATTGCTCTTAACATTAAAATCTATTGACCTTGATAACCTAGATACCCAATTACAATACCCCAGGAAACAGAATCCACTCTGGTCTGAAGACCAGAGCTTGGTCTGCCTGGAGCTGGCTGTCCACCACCAAAATGTTAAAAGAATAAAAAATAACGAAAACAAAGTATTGATGTATACAAATTAGATCTTAAAGACAATGAATGAAAGAAATCATTTGCAAAAACATTTGTATTTATATTTTGTGAGCAAATTTGCAGAGATCGTGTAGGCGATAACTGTAATAGAGTGTGCGAAGACATTTAAAAACTAGCTGAAGGAGCTGAACCCCTTAGGATCACTTGGGGACCAATCAAAAATATGTAGCTGAATAAGGGAAAACCAAATTTTTAACTTTTGATGCTGATGATGAAACTGAGCAAAGGCAACTCCCGCAGAGAAGGAGAATCACTCTTTCTTGCTGGGAGTGCACCACAACTGAGGAGCACTTATACTCGCATCACATATATGGAGTTCAACACACTTTCTTGCTAAGAACGCACCATAACTGAGGAACTCTTATGATTGCATCACATATATGGAGTTCAACACACTTTCTTGCTAAGAACGCACCATAACTGAGGAACTCTTATGATTGCATCAAATATACGGAGTGAAAACCCGTAGCTCGGTTATTGGCACTTTTGATGATGATGACGGGTCCAAGCGAATGCAGAAAAACTTGAAACATATCTCCGGCGACCGCGGGATACGGGCGCCCTTGCATTGGGACCCCGTTTCACGGATCTCAACAGCCCCCCAAAAAACACCACCTCCACCAGTGCCGGTCAGGAATCGAATGCCGCCAGGCAGCACGCCTGCCTCCCAGGAGACGCCAAACTTGGCGAGCGAAAACCTGCGCTGAGCGCTCACGCATACACTGCGGAAATAAAAACGCTGTTATGCCAAGAATCATTAAAAGGATCATTTCCGCCAAGCGGCAAGCCGCCGTACAATGGCAACCCGTCAGCCCCACCGGATGCGATGGCACCCCAAATACAGCTGTGCAACTGATAAGCGGTTGAAAGCCAAGTTTTGCCTAAAAATGCATCCTTTTTTTCTCTCTCTCATGAATGAAGTGAAGTTAACACGAGAGAGCGGGAAGCCAAAAGATTAACAAAGGATATGGTATTTTAACGTTTTTAAGATGCATTGCGTATAATTTTGAATAATAAAACAAAGAAAAAGGATAACAAATTACGTTAAAGGGGAAATAAATCGCCGAAATATTCAAAAACAACAAATAAATTTTGAATTTTGAAGGGAAAGGGGAAAAATAACAAATTTTAAGCTATTACATAATTTTGAACTAATAATTAAATTTTGAACCAAAAATCTCGGCATAACATAATTCCTCTCGACCACCGGGAAAAAAATTTTAGAATAAAATTTTTCAAAACAAAGAGCCGAAAATGACCAAAAGTGAACACCAT
Source organism: Amaurobius ferox (assembly GCA_951213105.1). Classification (NCBI taxonomy): domain Eukaryota; kingdom Metazoa; phylum Arthropoda; class Arachnida; order Araneae; family Amaurobiidae; genus Amaurobius; species Amaurobius ferox. Next base: position 1,336,538 of record OX578151.1, read on the forward strand.
CCTGGTGGCAGAGAAATTGTAAACACACGAGAACACTCGCTTCATGTAGCAACTCCTGGAATTACAATCTGAAAAATGTTTACAATAGATATATTACATACAGGGAAGGCACACTGATCATGACCTTAAAATTTAAAACCTGCACTTCTCTCAGACTTTCATTAAAAAAAAAATTTCGTATCTCCCCTTTAAGAGAAGAGAAAACCTCCAAATAGAAAACATTCATTACAACTCTAAAATTTAAAATTTTCAAAAACTCGAACTGAACCTCAAGAAAAAAAAATTTATCTGAATTCTCACCAAATTTAATAAAAAAAATTTAAAATGAAACAAGGGAAAAATACACTGCCCATAAACAAAAAAAAATCAAATCCCTCCCAATCAAAACAAAAGCCAAACAAACCCCAGTAGTGTGTAGCAGAGCCTGGGCAATGTGACATATAAAAATACACTTCTCATGGCGCCCCCAAGCATTCCTCGCTTTTGGGTCCGCCTCCTTTCCTATTTACACAGCATGTGGCTTCATGCTTGCGCCACCCTCAGCTCTGCCATGCACTACTCACTTAAAGCAAATGGTCACCAAAATTTAGAATTTAAACTGCACTGCGGCCAGGTGAAAGAAATCTCAAAACACTTAAAAACAGTCTGTCAAGCCACAGTTCCACATCCCTCTGTCTCTGCAAGTGATATAGAACTGAACCAAGCCAGATTTCCCTAAAAACAAAATTCCCAATGACAAAATACAAAAAAAAAACCTGTGTTTCCAACAGGAGAGAGACTGACACCCTGAGTCCCTCTAAAAACTTAAATTTAATAAATGGTACCAAAAGTTTCAAAATTTTCACAATGAAAAAGTTGAATACAAATTTTGAAAAGAAATAATTTGAAATAAAAATTTTGCAAACAGAACTGCCAGGACTATGTACTTCCAAGACGGGTGAAAGAAAAAAAATTTAACTTGAACAAGAACTGAACTCAAGCCAGCGAGATCATTTGAAACTATTGTAGGCCCAATGTAGCACACAACCCTGAAAGTCCCATTAAATTTCCTAAAGCAAATCCTGTCGAACGAGAAATTCTCCCCAAAAAAAAAATTCTCTGCAGCAGTGACTTTCATAAACAAGTGTACTTCCACTAAAAATTTCACTAACTCAAAGGTCCACAAAAATTTTTCAAATTCGAAGAACTCCCACAAATGGTAAAATTTTGAAATTTAAATCCCTGCACTAAAATCCAAAGTACAAACTTCAGCAAAAAGGGAATCCCAAAAATATAAATTTCACGTAAACCAAAGTTTTAGCTCCACCTCCCAGAAAATTAAAATTCTGACAAACAACAAAAAAAAATTTTCAAAATATAATTTTAAATAAAAACAAAATTTAATTCTAACCTTCCCGTCTATCAATTCCATCTTAACGCTCCCAATCATCACAAATAAAAAAAAAAATTTTCAATTACCTAGAAAAAGTTTCAATTTAAAAAAAAATTTCAAAACAAAAAAAATCTGCTTTTGTAGAGTGCATCACCCAAGCAGTCGGAAAGAAGAAAAACAAAACTGAATTCCCAATTACTTGTCATTACCCCAAAAAAAAACAATAAATTTTGATGAAGACTTTGGACCAGCCGAAGAATTCAAAGGGTCGAAACATAAAATTTTGAGAAGGCCTTCAAGATTAACAAAACAACCGAAAACCCAATTCCAAAATCTCCTCCCTCACATTCGAAGAAATACACGATCACCCAGAAACAAACTTTTAAGAGTCAAAACACTTTTAAACAAAATAAAAAAAAAATTTCACAAAACTAACTTAAATTTAAAAAAAAATTTCTCAAGGAATATCTCACAAGACAATCTCCATTCCCCCCCAAAACAAACATTCTGAGACTGAACTTGCACAATTTAAAAAAAATTTTTACACTACTCAAAGTCGATCGCTTGGCTGAAGGATCGTTCACACAAGAAAAAACAATTTTTAGTGGGCAAGTAATTAATCCTAAAAAGGAAAGGTGCATTCCCTAGCTGAGCACCTTAAAGGCGGCTTCAAAGCACCAAAGTGACAGTTAACACGAGAGAGCGGGAAGCCAAAAGATTAACAAAGGATATGGTATTTTAACGTTTTTAAGATGCATTGCGTATAATTTTGAATAATAAAACAAAGAAAAAGGATAACAAATTACGTTAAAGGGGAAATAAATCACCGAAATATTCAAAAACAACAAATAAATTTTGAATTTTGAAGGGAAAGGGGAAAAATAACGAATTTTAAGCTATTACATAATTTTGAACTAATAATTAAATTTTGAACTAAAAATCTCGGCATAACAGTAGCAACCAGATGCAGAGCTTGAAGGTGGGGCTCAGGACTTTGTGTTAACAACACATGACGAATTTGGGGCTTCATTCCTTAAATAGATTCGATATTTTTTTAATCTTTCATGTTTTTATTTGAAAAGATTAAATTTTACTTTGAATATTTCATGGGTCATTCTAATATACTTGTTTTTCCTAACCTTGTAAAGGAAAGTGATTTGTTTGTGATTCTCTGTTCTACCAAGAAAATTTGTGTTTATCTAACTTTCATTCCTTAAATAGATTAGATATTTTTTTAATCTTTCATGTTTTTATTTGAAAAGATTAAACTTTGTTATGCCGGTTTTCAATGATGCTACCTCTCCAAATTAATTAAGCATTCAAAATTCATGATTTTCCCCCTTCCCTTCAAAAAACAGAACAGATTTCGTAGGAGCAGATTTCGTAGAGGTAAAGAATCAGTAGAATGATAGATGATCAATGGACGTAGAGATGGTAAGATAGTAAGAATGTACGGTAATGCAAGTACGGTAATGCATTAGTATCGAAATTACGAATGTGTTCGCTATTGATCTGTTATTGATCATGTTAGTCACGATGTTAAAGCTTTTCATTTTACCCGGTGCTCTACAATTTTAATTGTTGATATGTCATTCAGTAATGAGTAATAAGTCATTCTAGTCATCTCCAAAAATGTGCCAAGTTTCAATCATGTTCCAGTATGTGACCTTTGACGTGGTGGATATTGAACGACATACAGTGGATGGTAATGTCTACTAATGTTTTTCCAAACTGAACTTCTTAGCTAGTCTTTTCTAACTTCAAAAACCTGTACATATGTTAACAGCTGTATACTTATTACCGCAGCTAGACTAATAGGCAAGACTCTGACGTTTTGAATGAAATGCTGATTTCGTTTTCTTGAATGGACTCTGTCTTTTTCCACTCACACTTTACTACAAGTAAGAAAGTTTAACATTATCTCTATTTACCTTGAGAGGAAATGATGTTAAGAATTACAGGAGCATTTTTGGCGAAGCTCTATTTTATTTCATGGAGTATGTGTAGGCGCTCTGTGTGAGGTGCAAGTTTTCACTTGCCAAGTTTGGCAGCTTTTGGGAACCGAAGATTCTATTGGCGAGGCATTCGATGCCGAGCTGCAGCTTGAGAAGGTAGTGACAAATTTTCGGGTGTCACGGGCTGGGACCTTGCAAGTGTGCCCGCGACCCGCTGTAATGGATGTGAACGTTTTTATGTCTGGCGCTCCTGAATGGGGCCAGTTCCACAATTGATTTTCCTCAGTGTCTAAAAGTTTTGTGTGCTGATTTTCCTCAGTGTCTGCAGGTTTTATGTCATCCGAAAGAAATGTTCATAGTTTTCAACACATTTCAAAAAGGATAATAGTTCTGCAATACATTTCAAGAAGAGAAATATTTCTCCCCCTTTCAGTTTCACTGGATATCAGGCCTTTTTAATATTAATACGACAGAGTGTGTCAACAATGATTTTTCCAGCAGCAATATTTTTAGAAGTTTTTAATGCTTCAGAGTTTTTCATAAAGCCAACTGACCTTATTTCTGGCCAACTCAAGTGTTCCGCAGCGATGTGTTTTTGTTTTAATCATTGGCCATGTGCTATTCCATGCTGAAATTTTGCTACCCTTTGCCCGGCTACAGGTTCTATGTCGTCATCTATTTTTCCAATAAATTCATCACCCTGTGCCACTGACGAGTGGCTGTTCTGTTGTGTCTCGAGTTTGCAAGTGTTGTGTTACCCAATCGATTTTGTGGGCTACAGTGGCTCAAGAAATGAACCAGTGCTTCGGCTGGTTTTCGCAACCGTACCTTCGCATCATCGGGGTCAATTTTTACTTTCCCTGCAATACATGGTAATGTATAGGGAAAGTATTGGAATCATGCTGAAAATCGCAACTCGAGTTTTCGACGGATCTACACGTTTCGAGACTTCTAGAATACAAAAAAACTATTTTTAGCGTGACGTCTGTGTGTGTATCTGTGTGTCTGTGTGTCTGTCTGTGCAGATTTTGTATCCACTCTAACTAAAAAACTAATGGACCGAATTTCATAAAATTTGGTAGGTAAGCCACTTGTAGGCGAATCTGGTGCTCATTAGTTTTGGGTACGATTCGGGATAAAAGAACCCGCCTGTTTTTGCAAAATGGCCCGCAAAAGCTTGTATCCACTCTAGCTGCAAAACTAAAGGACCGAATTAAACAAAATGTGGTAGGTAAGTCACTTGTGGGACATGAACATGAGTGTTGCTGTAGAGAAATGATGTGTGAAGGTTGGTTTATTTGCAAAAATCAACTGGAAGTACTTTCTGTTTTCATTGTTGTTCGTTTTTAAATCTGTATTGTTTTTGGAAGTGATAAGATGTAGCTCCTTGCTTAATTGGAGGGGGGGGAGGGGATTCCATTTCTGTTGATGTAGTGTTGCAAGAATGCATCATCGGGAAACTTGCTATATTTGATTGTATTGGATTAAAAGGTAAAGTGACAGTCATCACAAAAACAAGCCATCTGTAATGTTGAATAAAAAAAAATAATGTAATAACATCTAGGAACCTGAGCATTATCTGTGTTTGGATTGCAGAAAAAAATCTTTTGTCCCATTTTTCAGGATATACCTGGAGAAACTCCCCATTGTCTTGGTGTTCGGCATGTCCAGTGCTATGGTTACTCTGCATGACATCCTTCCTCAGCGAGCACTCTGCCATCTTGGAATTGAAACGTTCCATTCCTTTGCTGCCACAGAATACTTAACGCGTATCATTGAAGAGGTTGGTTGGTTTTCTTCTCTTACTACAATTTTACTTATCAAGTAGTATTAAGATTATTTTGATATCATACAGTGCCAACGCGCCTTGGGAAACAGAAAAATAGGTTAATGTAGCAATATTTGAAAAGTACTCATCCATCTATTATTTGTTCTTATATTTTACAGAATGTTGATTGTCTTCCAATATGTTTGCATTCTTTACATTTTGGGGGAAAAAATAAATAAAGCACTGTGTGTTCTGTTTTTAAAGTCTATTCTTCACTGCTGAAAAACAGAAAAATAGTTTAATGTAGCAGCATTTGAAATTTTTTTTTAATTTTTATTTTATTTTGTTGAAAAAAAGCATATTGTTTTGATATCTGGGAAATGCCTTGATGTTAGTTTAAGTGGTGAAGAAATAATGCTGGGTCTTTCAGATGTTACAGAAAACTCATCAGAGTGATTTTTTTCAATAATTGTTTCGACAAGTTCCATTCTTTATTGTAGAGGTGTTTCCTGCTTTAGAGTACAAAATGTAGGAATTTCATTGAGCTAATGGAATTCCATTGAGCTAAATCCACTAAATACAAAAAGATACTTTGAAAACCGATTTTTAAAATTTGAATTATTTTTTTTGTTATTTAATGTTTTATGCAATTTCAACCGTTTTTTTTCCCTTTTTTCTCCACCATCCAGACGTCGTAGAAAAAAAAATCACACGATCGGAAAGAGCAGTCAATTACGAGTAAAAATATATCATTTTCTAATCTCAATTTCAATTTCTAATATTTTATAAAGATTTTAAAACAAAAGTCACTTTCGGCTCAAAAAAATGAACTTTCGTTTTTAAATCCTCGCATCTGAAAAAGTACCGACAATTTCCACTAATAATTTACATTTTTAGAAAGCTCAAAGATCGGACTTTCTTACAAGCCCAATCTGGTCAAGAAATAATTATAAATAGCAGCCTGATCCTGATTTTAAGGAAGTAATGATTTTAAATTTCTTGGTGATTTCTCGGGAAGTTCCGACCGACTACCCACTTACCCTGCGTGCGTAACCAGGGACGTCACGCCGTTTCCATAGAGATTGTGAATCGGATCGGGTTATTTTAAATGATGGAATTAAGAGCTTAGCATATGGTCATTATAAAACTTAAATGATTGAATTATGGTGGATTGAATTGTGATGATGTATTGTATACATCCGGTGAAATTGTTATATTTATATTTTAAATGGATATTTTAATTTTATGGATATTTTAAATGATGGAACGCTGGAGTGAGGATGACGGAATCGGAAGTCCTTCCGAGAGGTTGGTGGTAGGGAAATGTACGGTCCCTGTGGATGCCTCCCCTATTGGGTTCTGGTCTAAATTGGGTGGCACTTCCTGGCCATCCAAATAGTTACCTTACACCTTTCTGGTAGGTCGGAAGACCTTCCGAGAGGTTGGTGGTAGGGGAAGGAGGGTACGGTACCTGTGGATACCTTCCCCACTGAGTTCCGGTCTAAATTGGGTGAATAAAAAGAAAGTTATGGAGATGCTACGGAGGGCGCGGTAGCCCAGTGGTTAGCGAGCAAGAAGATTCAAACGAGAGCATTCAAAAAACAAATTTCAGGAAATATTTAATTCTGCTTCACAGCTTGCAGAGGTAGTGTTCCAAACTGAATTGAAGATTCCAAGACTCACATTAAAGCAAACAACACGTGCAAATCCTCCTGTAACAAAATTAAGTTGTAATATATAAAAATCAAAAGGAAAAATGAAATCGAAAAAAAAATCTGATGTGGGCAACAGATGACTCCTTATATAATGCAGTGAATTTACTACTTTTACAGCAAAAAAAAATAGGTTTTTCTTATAGTAGATATTTATATTCTTTCCAAAATACTGAATTTTCGACAATTAGTCGTCATTTTAATTGATTTAGCGTTATTTTTATCCATTTGGCGAGATTTTCGTTAATTTGGCAACATTTTAAAAAATCGCCAAAATCTCGCCAAGCGTTATGGATGGAGAAATAAGTTATTTTTATAGCATATAAATGACTATTGGCATTCAAATGCAAAAGTATTACTTAAAGTATTTTATCTCATGAATGGAATGAGCTAGAATGATGCCACCCAATTTATCGCATGATATTACATATGAAAAGTGAACATGTTTCTCAACAGTTAATATTTTTTGTTAATTTATAGGATTTTTTGATAAATTTATTTGAAAAATGTGCAATATCTCGAGAACGGTTCATGCTAGTGTTCTAAAGTTTATATCAATCGTTTTCTAACGAAAAATTACATAAAAAATGTCTATTTGCGTAATTTTATTAAAGGTTTTGATTTTTCGATGATGTTTTTAAAATTTCACTCGAAAATTTAGGGAGGTTCTGAACATTCGATTACGTTTAAAAACAATAGGCTTCCAGTATTCACGGATTGTGATTTTTGTACCAAATTTCTTTCGAATCACTCTGTTCGTTCGTGAGATATCGTCTCCACAGACTCACTGACACACACACACACACATACTTTCACACACAGACATCGCCTCAAAAATGTTTGATTCATGATCAGGGATGCTTGAGACGTGCTTTCCGTTCGAAAACTCGAATTCGAAATTTTGACCCTGTCACAATACTTTCTTTATACATTATATAAAAAAAAGTAAAAAACAACGGCAAGTGGGGGGGGGGGGGGGGGGTCACAGCTCGGACTAATTAAAAAAGTTAATGCTAGAAAGGTAAAGGTCCATTACGGTTTCAAGCATAAGGTTCAGCCCCCCCCCCCTCCCCCCCGAAATGAAATCCTGGCTATGGGCCTGGATCCAGTGGTGATGAAAAAACGATTACTTCAGAAATTAAATCAGATTTTCTGGTGGCTTGGTCATCTCACATCTTGAAGGCAGCTCAGGACAAGTTCTCTGGCATTATTCTCAACCTTTTGGTGGCTATGAAGGGGAAGGTGGGAGTACTCGGCAAAATGCACCCCTCAATTCTCTGAAAAAATGTGAGTCCCCAAGGACACTGTTGCCTTTCCTCAGGTGTTGTTCAAGCATCTCTCTTTGTCAGACTTTAAAGTCGGTCTCAGCATCACTTGAAAAGACTTGGTCCTGGCTCTTCTACATAAAAATAGCAAGGGACAGGGTCAGCAATATGCCCTGAGAATGGGCAGCCACTTGCACCTTTCATCTTCAACTACTTCTCAATGTGCCTAGCTCAAAACTGTCCACCTCTTGCTCAAGATGATCACGGCAGGGATCACACTCACACTAGTCTGCTTCTTATCACCTTTCGTATCATAAAAAACAGAGATTCGTATCAGTTTCGTAGCAGATAAAGTTAAGTTTGGTATCAGTTTCATAGCAGCTAAAGTCAAGTTTAGTATCAATTTCGTAGGAGACCAATGCTCAAATTGTATCATTTGTAGCAATGAAAAGTATTTCTTTTTGTCCTTAATTTATTTTATGTAAATTAAAAATTATTTTTATATATTGAAATTGAATAAACAATAAAAGTTAATATTACAGAATTAGAGTACTTACCAGGAGAAGGCAATTGATACGAGTGGCAGATTCGTAGTTTGGCGCAGAAAATCGAAATTTTATGCATTTGTATCACAATGTATCAGCTTTTTCCGATTGGCGCAGGAGTGTGATCCCTGTCACGGGCATATTCCCGGGAATTCCAAGATGATTCGCAATTCCTGCCAACGAGCGTAAAATTGCACAACACGCTCATCCACAATGATAGACGAAAAATTAGCAAGACACCAACACAACACTGCTGGAGTCATTCCAGTGCAAGCGGGTTACAGAGTAGAGAAGAACGAAGAGGAAGAAAGAATATTTTAAAAAACATTATTGGTGGCCATCTTGAAAATTTCATGCAGACATACAGGGAAAAATGGTGCAAGGCAGATGCAGCATGTACGCGGTTTGAAATGGATGAATTTACATTTGCCAAAAGGTGGGGGATTCACTTGGAATGACATCATTCTAAAAATGGTTTTGTAAATAAAGTTTAATTGCTAAAAATGGGAACATGAAGTTTATTTGTCAAAAATGGGAAAACATTAAAAGTTAAGAATTTTGAAAAGGAAATGAGAAAATTTAAAAAAACAGCAAAACTAGGAATTTCAAATAAAAAATGGGAAAATTTTGATATCGACATACATTAACAATTTTTAAGGGAAAATCAACATAAATCAATAATTTTGAAGGAAAGATTTAGAAAACTGGTATAACATACCCAACGCCAGATGACCAGGTCAATTTCCTAGGTTGTGTGGTAGTTAGCTAAGAAGGTCGGTCAATGGACTTGGGTGGTGTTATCATCAGATCGAGCCAGACTCTGATGAGGAGTGGTGAATTGGGCAGCTATTGTGTATGCAAGCTTCTTGTCCATGGTGAAGGAAGACAATGTGTAGTGTCTTCCTTCCTCTCTTGCTTCGTTCCCATCTGTGGAGCACTATTTCACACGCTGCAGAGTTCTGAGATGACAGCCCTTCAGCCATGCCAAATTTGATATCCGGACTCTACCAAGGTGTTAGCTTCACATACAGGCACCCATCTTCTAGGCATTTTACTTTTAAAACATCATTTTTGTTAGAATTTATATTTTTATGTTTAAAAACACTAATGGAAATCACATTTTTACCTTTATAAACTGGGACATTGGCATTTTCATTTTTAAAGCTACTTTCATGGTTTATAGTTTTACTTTTAAAACATATTAGATTCTACATTAGATTCTTCATTAGAAACATTAGATTCTACATTTACATTTTTTAAATCTTTTTCATTAGGTTTTGCACTTTTACTTTTTTTTTTGCATTTTTTTTTTAGTTTTACTCAGTAGAAGTTTATGTCTTTTAGTTTTAAAATTTTCAATATTGGGGCAATATTTCCCCTTTAACTTCTACTGAGGCCTAAGGAAATACAGACAGACCCTCTTTTCTCATATTTTCCCCCTTCTGGGATGCAAAACCAGAGTTCACCATTTGTATGGTAGACACTCCTATTCTAGTGCTAGCATCCACAGACTGGTTTCACACTTATTATGCCCTCGTCAGCACTGAATAGCTTGGCTATTTTCATTATATCCTCTATATTTTGGAAACACCCCCTTATAAGCAGGTTTATTCACCATCTGTACCATGAAATGAGAATTTGATTACTTCAGGCACTTCTATTAAAATTCTTTCTATACCTTGTTTACATTGAAAATGTCTGTGCTTTATAAGATTCCATGCTACTATTTTCTTATGTGTAAAAGTCCCAGGTGCAGGTGAAAATGGCATCATAACCTTAAGAGAATAATGATTAAGAATAATGATTGTTGTTATCTTGCATGTTTATTTTTCAAAAGTCTTTGCACGTGGTGCTGAAACTGTTTTCTCTCCTGTATTTTGTTTCAGCTTGTGATGTCTCCTGAGTTCCCTTTCAAGTTGGGTCCCAAGGTCTTCCGACTGATTGTGGACACAGTTCTGTACCATGATTTCTCTGTTACCAATCTGAGCCACCTGCTTCGGGTAAGTTGACTTTCTTGTTGTAGAATGAGTATGGCATGGGCGGCAAACTTGGCGACTTTTTCAAATATTGCCCCAAATTAATGAAAATCTCACCATATTTATAAAAATGATGCTAAATCAGTGAAACTGACGACTAATGGATGAAAATTTAATATCTTGGAAAGAATATTAGAATCTATAAGTACTGTAAAAATAACCTATTTTTCCGTCCATAATGTTTGGATAAAATTTTGGTGACAAATTAACAAAAATCTTGCCAAATTGATAAAAGTGACTAAATCACTGAAACTGATGACTAATGGATGAAAATTTAATATCTTGGAAAGAATATTAGAAGCTATGAGCAGGGCCCCCACAAAGGGGGGGTCAGTTGGTACTACAGTACTGGGGCCCGTGAATATTGCTGCGGATAAAATTTTTATACATTTGTGTATGAATATATAATTTTTTTTTCTAAATTAATTGAAAGTTTTGAAATTTACGTGTTATGTGTCATTATAAAATTACAAATATAAATTATATATAAAGCCTAAACACAATCTGTAAGTTTGAATGAAAGAAAAGTACAAAACGTTTTGTAAACATCTGTTTGGATTCTGTGTCTCATTTTTGAAATAGTCAAAAGAGTCTCAAAGAAGGGCCCTAGTTCAATACAAGCCTTTGAAGAGTAATCAATCATTTGTAGAACCGAAGGGGGACATGCTTTTGATAGCTAAAGAAAGGAAAGGCTACCTCTAGTGATTCTAGCTCTTTGATAAAAAACCGTCTGGGTACAGATAGCTTCAGTGTCATTGTGTTCAGAATCTGAGGCAATAAAAACCGATCCGGGAGAAATTTTCTGGAATTGCACCAAAACAGATACGTTTATGACCCGTTACGTTTATGATATATACGTTATTATATAATGGGTAAGTTTCCTCTTGCTCATTCATTCATGCACGTCCAGCTAACTACTGAGACCACCCGTCTAGAAGTTTCTTTTGTGAAACTATCAGTTTGGGAAGGGGGCGATCCAAAGAGCTAGCCTGGAAGGGGTGATCTTATCTTCCTGCTCTTTGAGGTCGTAAACCAATTAACGCGATGGGGTGTTGCGACCAATTAACGCGACGTTGTGCCGGACTGAATGATGTAGAAAGAAAAATCCTTGTTTCTCCCTCCTGGCATGAACTTGCAGACAATGCAGACATTGACAATGCAGACATTGGACATCAACATGACATTCGTTTCAGTTCTGATGTAAATGAAAAAGAAGCGTTTTTTAACACTTTACAACATAGTTGAAAGTGCTTATGACTTTGTTCATTCTGACTGTCTGTCTGTCTGTCTATCTGTCCGTTAGCACGATAACTGCCGTAAAAATGGCTTTATCAAAATAAAATTTTAGTATGTTGTTCAGACGTTCTGTGGGACCTATGAGAATATAAATAAATAATATCACCCAATTAGTTTCGGATTGAAACCGGGCTGAAAAAATGAAATCCATTAAACCCTATGGGACCTAATTCTTCAAATATTTTTTAAGCGAATTTAAAATTTACAAATTGCTTCGAAAGTTTTAGGAAATATTTAAATTATCCCATAAAATATATAAAAAAAATTTCAGAAAAATATATTCCGTAGTTTTTAAATAAAAATTAAAATAATCATTACACCCTTTATATAAAGAGATCACGTGACCCACTTCAAAATAAAATATTGCATCCATCTTGTGTCAAAATCGTGATTTTTAAAATTCTTTTTAATTTGTACTGAGTGTTGTGTCTGCCCTAAAACCGCTTTATTTTTGCTTAATTTCTGTTCATCAATGTTCAGAAACAATGCAATTACAATATATTTGGGTTTAAATGATCATCATAATTTGATTATTTCTACAACGAAGCCTAATTTTCAATTATGGAGATTGTAAACACATTAAGCTGTAAGATGAGTTGTATAAGAATTGCTGGATTTTTTAACGCAAAATTATTTAGCGCTGGAGTCTGCAATATAGTTGATATGAATGAAACAGTCATTGATTTTACATAGAGAACAGACTATTTTATATCAGACTTTTTCGGTGAAGTTTTAAGCACAGAGTTAAATTACTTTTACCTCCATGGTTTTAAGTTTTTAAGTAAAATAAATTATTGTAGTATTGTGATGAATGAAAGGAATTGCATAAAAGTTTATGAATGAAATTTTTACTGATTTTTTATAGAGAGCCAGGCGATTTATATTTCAATGATGTCATTTGATAAACTTCATTTTCTTTTGACGAAGTTTTCAAATATAATAAATTATTGTAGTATTGTGATAATCACAAAAATATCTACGCTGAATGTATCGCAATTTAGAGATGTTTAAATGAAATTGTATTGCAGTTGGAAAGTGTTTCATAATCAATGCTTTATGCATGATTGATCTTTTTTATTAAAGATGAGCTTAAATGATGACTGATATAGATTCAGCATCATATTCCAGAGGAAGTAGGGAACCTCCTGCCCCCTCTGGAATTTACTTTTCTAAGGATTTCTACTTGCGGTTTTTCATCTTACGGTTATAACATTTCCTTGAAACGTATATTTTGATTGACTATAGAGCTTAGATGATGACTGATAGGAATTTAGTATCGAATTTCAGTAAGGGTAGGGGTTGAGGATTTACTCAGAATTTTCACTTCCAGTTCTTTTCCCAATAATGGATTAAAAAAAAATCATTTTTCTTCAAACATATATTTCTCAAAATCGGCTATAGATAGAGCTAAATGATGGCTGATGTGGATTCAGTATAAAATTGCTTAGGGGTTAGGAGAATTCATTAAGGATTTCCACTTCTGGTTCAACAGATGTCACTTCCAATTAAAATAATTATAATTTTCTTTACAATACCTATTTCTCAAGATTGTCTGTAGCAATAGCTTAGTTAATGACTGATATGTATTCAGCAACGAATTTTGCAGAGAGTTGGGATCACTAATGATTTAGAAATCCGGTTCTGGAGATGTCACTTCCGATTTTTCCCAAAATTCCTTTGACTATGCGAAATAAGTGTGCAACTGAGTATAAAAATATTTCGTTTAAAATGAAATGTACACACCACTTGCCATTATATGAACAATCTTTCATAAACTGTGTTATATTGTTGTTGCCGCATGAGCGCCACCGGCGAGAAAAACGATGGGTTGGTGCATACGCGCAATCAGTTGGACTATTCAGATAAAAAGGAAGAAGAAAGTATTCAGTCAAGTATTCGAAGTGGGTAATATCTGGTCATGTCGACACCCACAATTGATTAAAATCGTTCAGCTGTCATGTAAATACTTGTCGTTGTTTGTTTAAATAAAATTTATAAAAGAGCTGTGGTCCGTCGTTTCGTTATTTACATGTTCGTAAAAAGATCGAACATTTAAGTTATATTTTGTACTTGATATATATTATTAGATTGTATAAACTGTGTTACTTTTCTGTGTTATATTGTGTTAAATCTCGCACTTGATATATTTTATTAAATTCAACTCTACCCCTAAATAATACATAAAAGAAAAAAAAGGTACCCCCCTCCCCCTTGTTTTTATCTAGGGCCTGCAGCTCGACTTAGTACCCGGTACCAAAATTGAATGTGGGGGTCTGTCTATGAGTACTATAACAATAACCTATTTTTCCATCAGTAATATTTAGATAAAATTTTGGTGACAAATTTTTCAGAACATCTCCAACTTGGTGACTTTTTAAATGTTACCAAATTGACGAAAATGTCACCCAATTGATAAAAATTTGCCAAATTGATGAAACTGATGCTGAATAAATGAAATGACTAATCGATGAAAGTTCAATATCTTGAAAAGAACATAAGAATAGACTATTAGAATAACCCATTTCTCAGTCCATCCATCCGCAATGCTTGACGAGAAATTTAGCGGGATGTCGCCAACTTGGCGACTATTTTAAATGTTGTCAAAGTGACAAAAATGTCATGAAATTGATAAAAATGACACCAAATGAAAAGTATTGTTTCGCGAATTCTGATTTCCGTCATATGACCTGCATACATTCTAGTATATAAGAAATACTCTTCTCTCCATTTGTCTGTAACACTTGGTGATTTATTTAGCAAACTTGGTGAATTATTTAGCAAAGTATTACCAATTTGACTGTGTTTTGCCCCAGATTGATGAAAATTTCGTCAAAATTGCAAAAATGACACTAAATTAATGAAAATGACTCCTCATTGATGAATTCATTATTAAAATATTTTAGTATCTGGACTCTATCGCTTATTAAGGATCCTGGCAATATTGTTAATTGTTAATTTAGAGTTGTGTGAAATATATGTTAATTGATTACTGTGAAATAGTATTACATGTTGTTATCCGGAAAATTACCATATGTACAATTCAACGTTCACAGTACTGTGGATCTTATATATTATTTTTTTAGTGTAAAAGGGGTCCATTTATTGCATAAGGAAAGTCATGTGCTGTCCACATCCGATTTTTTCTTTTGAAATGAAGTATGTGGGAAATGACAGGTTAGTCGATAATTAAGAGGAGAAACAAATCAATACATTTTATTTTATACAGATTTCTAAAGCTGGGCAAAATATAGCCAGAGCCACTTAATTACCTTCTGGGACATAACACATGGCAAAATTATTATCGCCACTTTTTTATCATCTGTCAAAGAACAGGAGGATTTATTTTCACACTATGTATAGACACGGAGTAGATCAAATTAAGAGTCTTTAAAAATGTATGGATTTTTAAAATGTGGTTTAAATTTTTAAAGCTTACTATTATTTCAAAATTATAGTTTTTTTTTGCCAAAAACTGTACGAATTGAATGAAAATTGAATTAAGATAAAGCAAAGCACATGAAAATCAGACTCAAATTAAGCACACTGTGATAAAAAGTGCACTTGCATACATTGCAATTTTCCCCAGTCTGGCCTTTCTTTAAAGCCTTTATTCTCGGTTTCAAATATTTGTGTCTGTCCACATGATTCCAAAAAATGATTATACTATTTACTTAAAAATAGATACATATAAGAAATATGCATGCACTGAATCTAAAATTTTTAATTTTTGAAAAATAAATGTATAATAAAAAATAGTTTTGTCTGATTTAAAATAAAAAATAAGACAATTCACATTCATCAAACTACTTTTCTGGAAATATTTTAAAAATGTTTTAGGTTTAGTGTATAAAAGCATTCAATAGCTTCACTAGTGAGAAATATTGTTTCTTTAGTTGAAAAGTGATTTTGAAGATCTGTTATTTATTTTCTGACTTATCTAAAATTATATTTTTAAAAATCAGCCAAGATATATATTAATGAAACAACAATATTTTCATATTAACGACATGCACATTTTGAAGTATAAAAATTTTCATTTAAATATATGAAAAACCTGTTCCTTTAGTCTAAATCAAAGCCATGTCTATATATCTCCCTTTAAGCATAGTAAATATCGAAATCTAATTAATGTTGAAAGGAGAGTATATAAACACAGAAACAAAGACCCCGAGAAAAGAATGGAAATGATAGGTTCCATTTCAAATGCAGAAATAATTCTATCAGCAGCTCAATGGATAGCATCATCAAACAAATCATAGGTATAGATAGTTCTAAACTTCCTCTAAAACACAAGTTGTTTACAAATTCATACTTTAGTTAAAATTAGTATGAGAAACCCAGACAAATTTTTCGAACATTTTTCAGAGTACGGTTTTGCTCATATTCGGGTCATAGACCTGAGGCCGAGAATGTCGAAAACAGTCGTTAAGACTGTCGTCGACACCTGGAAGATGCTGGGAAATGCAGAAAAAAGCCATTTTGCCTGTCATCAAGGCGAGGATATGTTGATCCCTGCAAGTAAGAGAGGGTGGTCTGAGCATCGTTGGATGCTGGGAAAAATTCCGGTGGTCCCATAATCACTGTGGTATGGGGCAATAGAAATATATAGGCAAAAAGACGCACTGAGAGAGACACCCTACAGTCCCGAGAGAGAAAGATTGCACTGAGAGAGCTCGCGCAGCGAACTGATGCTAGGATAAACTCACATGCCTCGTACCAGTCCATAGCTGCCAACTTATTTGGAGTAAAAATCAGAAGATTTTTGAAAAAAAAATCAGAATAGCGCTTAAAATGAGTTTTACAGAACAAATCGACATAAATCTGATTTTCAAAGGACACAATGTAAATAATGCACAAATATGTGAAACACACAACTGTTTTGAGATCTCTTTGGAAACAGTTGTATGCATGTTCATTTGTACATTATTTACATTGTATCCTTCATCTCTCAAAATATTTTGACAGAACGTTACGTTATGTAATGATGATATAATTCGTTATGTAATGATGAAAAATGATATAATTCTATTATATTTAGAAAATGCAAGTTTGACAATTGCGTTTAAGAACAGGGTTGTTTAAATACATGGGCAAATTTAGTTTTAACACATTCCTTTATATTAATTCTAAACTATGATTTTGTTATCTATAATAACTCATGCTTTTATTTTGTCAGTTTTGTTGAATTTAAATCATTACAATAGTCGGGATTTATGAACTTAATTTCACAAAAAAAAATTTTTTTTACAATTGGGAAGACACAAATTTTTTGTTCTTAAACTGCAGTATATTTTTAAACACATTCATAAAATTATCATGTATTATTAAAATGTGCATTGTCTAGTGTCTACACATAAATAAAAATTGGTGGCAGTATATTTTAAAGAAAATGTTTATTTTGTTCAAAAATATCTTTTCATAAAAATGTGTCAGAAAGGGCTTCAGATAGAAAAAGATTGAATTTCATGATCGTACTATTTATATGAAAATAATTAAAAAATTAACTTTTATAATCAACCAAACTATGAAAATAAGCTACTTTAGTCCAGTTAATGTGCAACAATAAGGAGAAGGAGATCGATGGAAAAGGATAATTGCGTAATCTCGGAAACGCCCGCGAAAAAAAACTGAATTTCACGATCGTACTATTTATGTGAAAATAATTAAAAAAATTTGCCTTTATAATCAACCAAAATATGAAAATAAGTTAATTTAATCAAGTCAATGTGCAACAATAAGGAGATGGAGATCGATGGAAAAGGATAATAGCGTTCTCTCGGCAACCGCTGCAGAGATGAAAAAAAAAAAAATTACTATTTATATGAAAATAATTAAAAAGGTGACCTTTATAATCAACTGAAATATAAAAATAAACTAGTTTAGTAAAGTTAATGTGTAATAATCAGGGGATGGAGATGGATGGAAAAAGGCAATTATGTACTCTCAGCAAAGCCTGAAAAGAAAAGACTGAATTGCTCATCTTAAAATTTAAGCGAAATATAATTTGCTTAGTAAAATAATTCTTTATATTTATTCGCACTATAAAAATAAATTAGGTCTATTGTTCTGATATGAAATCATTAGAAGAAGAAAATGGATGCAAACTGGTAATTTTGGACTCAACAAAAAGGGGTAAAAGTAAAACAAATATTTTCAAATGTTGTGCGAAGTTTTTTCTTCTGTTTCCCCTTTGAGTCCAATGACAACATATGTATTAATGATATATATGATAACATACATCACGGTGATTACGGAAACAAAAATCTACAACTTATTTTTGATTCCTTTCTGTGGGGGATTTTATGCCTACACTTCCGGGTTAGAAAGACGAGCATTGTCTGCCGTCCGTTTCTTGAACGCTGCATGCTGGAAGTACCAGAATAAATAGAGCTTGTCACACGAGAACGTCTGCGTTCATTGTCTGCGTTCATTTGGATTGCTTGTCACACGAGAACGCGAACAGTCTCGTGTGACAAGCAATCCAAATGCTTGGCGACATTTTGGTGTAAAAATATAAATTTGGCGATAAATCGGCAAATTGGAGCGATTTTTAGGCGTAATTAGTAAAAAATATTAAAAATCGTAAAGAAATTGATTACGCGCGTAAAATCGTAAAATAAGAGAATTTTCGTAAAAATTACGAAAAATTCGTAAAAGTTGGCAGGTATGCCAGTCGAGTATTGTTGTAAATATCTTATGTGCAGATGATGTGAATAAAGTTTGTCCTTTAATTGCAAACTTGGCTCTACTTTACAATGAAGCATCTGCTCTATTCCTTTTAGCGCAACATCACGATTCGAACACTAATGCAAATCCGAAAGATGATGGATCCTAAGAGCAGCAGAGATCGGTTAATTTCTAATACTGATTTTCTGTGAACGTGACAACGATGATCGACGATCGCGTATATTTTACGACAGAGAACAGTATGTACGAACAACAACTATCGTACATACATTTCATTACAATTAGTTAGTCTTTATTGAGTAAGGAATAAAAATAAAATTAAAAAATGATCAAATGAATAAAATTACTTGTTCCAGCTGAACTTGGATACTTGATTCCATAATCCACTCATACCTCCAGACAAACAATATTGAAAAAATGGTGTTTTGCATTCAGGGATGCTCAAAACACGTAGATCTGCCAAAATTTGAGGGGCAGATTTTTTTATTGTAGCACACAATTCTTCCCTTTACAATGCATGGAAGGGAAAGTAAAAATGATACTAATACTAATGGCAGGGACACGTTAAATCCTCAAATCGATCAACATATATAACAGAATGACAAATCATTATTAGATTACAAACGTCATTTTATTAAAAACTTCCTTCAGACTTACATACATTTCTTTCTTTTTTTTTTCTTTTTTTCTTTTTTTTTTTTAAATTAAGCCAGAGCACTCTCGGGTATTATCATATCTTTCTTCAGGGGCTTTAAAATAAGAAAATCAATTTTCTTATTTTAACGCCACTGAACAAGGGTATGGTGATACCCGAAAGTGCTCTGGCTTTTAAAAAAAATTGTATGTATGTCTGAAGGAAGTTTTTAATAAAATGACGTTTGTGATCTAATGATTTGTCATTCTGTTATATATGTTGATCAAAGTAAAAATGAATTGACGAATGAGTAATATTTTAAAAAATATTTTATCCTTCTGTACAAGTTAGCCCTAACATAAATTGTATGTAATACGTAAAAAAAATACACTTTGTTTCAAAACAATATATGCACCTGTAAAAAATTTGAGCTACAGCCACGAAACTCGGCATGCATGTATCGTTTGAGGAGATATGCAAATTATTAGAATATGGTCGCAAAAAAGAATGCTTAATTTAAAAATGGTGCTACCAAGATGACATTTTAATAAATAGTAAATCACCCCCTGGCAGTTATACTGATTACAAAATTCTGCTACAAATGTTGCACCTGGTTATCTAATTCAGTGGCATTCTGAGAAAGCTGCAGCAACTATCTTAGCATGTCCAAGACGTGTTGTATGGGTGATAGGTCTGGGGACCTGGATGACCATGATAGCGTATTAAATCCTAAGACATTGCTGAGATAGTCGTGCAGTATGTGGTCAAATGCTGTCTTGTTGGTGAATAGAATCTTAGTGAATAGACTTGACAGCATAGGCAGAACAAACAGCTACAGAATTTTGTCGACGTACAAGTGAGCCACCAGATTGGCTTGCAGCACAACTAAAGTAGATCGGCTGTCCAACAAGATGGCTCCTCAGACTGTCGCACCATGTGTAATGACTGTGTGCCACTCGATAATACATACGGGATTGCAACGCTGGTCAGCCCTCCTCCATACACATATGTGGGGGTCATCATCAAGACGGCAGGATTTGTTACAAAAAATAACATGCCTTCAATATGACACTGTCCAGGCTAACCAAGTTTGGCACAAATCCAAACGATCCTGTCTTTGTTGAGGGGTCAATGGGAGATGCCTTAATGGATGTTTACTCCTAATCCCATTTTCTGCCAGTCGTCTCCGGATAGCATCTCTTGATATAGGATGCATAGAGGATTGTAATGGCTGATAGGTGTTGTGCTTAGTTTCAGAGATTTTTGTTTTTCTAAATTATTAATGTTCAAAATTCACAATTTTCCCCCTTTCCTTCAAATTTCTAAATTAATTTATGGTTATTGAGTATTTCGGTGATTTATCTCATATTAACTTTAATTTATTATCCCTTTAATGTATTTCTATATTCTAAATTACGCGTGCAATATATTTACATACGCTAAATATCTTTCAAGTCCTTTGCTAATTTGTCAGTGTCACTGTAACTTATTTTTGTGGCCTTACGTCTTCACTTTCGAGCGACGATTATATTTACCGGATCGTGGAAAAAGTACATTTTCTAAGCTCGAATTTGGCCGTTTCTTGGCTTATCAGTAGACAGTAGAAACCAGATGTAAAACAGATGTAGATGGGTGCCGAGAGGCATTCCATAGGGTTGTCTAATAGAGTAGCAAATTTGGTGGCCACTCGACTGTAGTAGCTAGAGCTTGGCGGCAATTTCGTGCCTCGCGGTTCTTGGCAAAGCATCATTTTTTATTCGCCGGGGTGTGCATAAGCTCTCTGTGTGAGGCTCAAATTTTCACTCGCCAAGATTGGTGGCTCTTGGGAAGCGGAAATGTTGTTGGCGAGGCATTCGATCCCGAGCAACAGATCAGAGAAGTTGGAAGAATTTTGAGTGCCGCGGCCCGCGGTTGCCGGAAAAATGTTCTATTGTATTTATACAATCTGGACATTGCTACAAGTGTTCCTCAGCAATGAGTTTTTATTTTAATTGCCCAGACAATTGGTTTAATAACTAGTCAACTCAAGTGTTCCTCAGCAAGGTTTTTTTTTTTTTTTAATAACCAGTCAGTTTCCATGCCCTGCTTGCTAAGATAAGTTTACTTCTTCATGTGGAGTCCAGAGTCACCTTCCAGCCGAGGACTGGTCTTGCCATCGAACAGGTTGCCTCTCCATTATCAGCGGGACCAAAATCCGTGCCCTGCTTGCTAAAATGTGTTTTCTTTAGTCCAATGTCGCCTTCCTGACATTGCTGGGGTGTGCCTCCACACCGCCAGACGACGTGAACCATTCGTGAGAAACCGTGCTCCCCTTGTGTCCCAAGTGTAACATCTCCACAGAAATTTCACAGCCAGTGCATAAGTCATGCTGTGGTGTTCTTTCTATGCTGAGGCTCTAAGTTAATGAGCCCTCTGTGTCACAAAAATTTTGCAGTGGTGGTGATAAATAATGCCAGTTCATCTGATGTGTGTTCTCTACAGAGTTTTCGGTTTTTAATGGGACTTATTCCTGATAAGTGGTGCTGCCCTCTAGGCAGTAGCGTGGGAGTAATTCTCACACGCCATCAATAATTTACACAAATGTTATACAAATGTTTTCTTTTATTGTCTGTAAGAATTTAATGTTTGTACCTCAATGAATTGGAAATTTTTAATATTTTTATTCTTTGAGTTTGTTTATTTTTTAGTGGACAGCGCCAGACAGACCAAACTCTGGTCTTCAAACCAGAGTGGAATCTGAACCTGGGACTTAAATTGATAACTGGTTTTGTTTTGATTTGAGTTTAAATTGTTTTTCTGGGTTTTAATCGTTGTTTTCTTTTTTTGTAATGGAATGTACTACCAAATTTAATGTTTGTTTAAGAATTTGAAATTAACCTTTTTGGTGTTTGGAAGTTTAAAATGTGTAAAAGGTTTCTTTTAACATAATTTGGCTGTTTCTTGAGTTTTTGGCTGTGCTAGTTTAATTTTGGTTTAAAGGTAAGTGATTTTTTTTTTTTTTTAATATGAGTGGATTGTGGAAGTGTATTTTTAAGAGATAAACAAAGTAATGTGCACAAGCCAAGCAATTAGTAAAAGAAACAAAGAGATAATATTTATAATTATAAAGATAACTATTGAAATCTATATGATCAATTTAAAAGGAATAATAACTTTAGAGTCATTTAATTTAAAATAAGCATTATTAATAGGTATTGGAAAGTTATTGAAAAGAGGAAATAAAAAGAAACAATATATAAATCAATGGAAATCAACTTTATTGAAAAGTAAAAATAAAATAAACTTTATTAAATATTAGTTAAGAAAGTAAATAAATTAAAATTAATAAAAGTATAATCATTTAAATGGAATTTCAGTAAAAATAAAGTAAAATTAGAATAAATAAAAATAAAAAAATACGTTTGAATAGAATAGCAATAAGCTTTCAATTTCGATATAGCATAGGGATGCCTTTGTGTGGACATTCTGTGGACTCCTGACTGCATGATCCTCTCAAGCAATTGTCTGTCTAAAGCATCTTGAGCCTCTGTAATGTGCCTTCTCTGATTCATTGTTGCCAACACTGAACAACTACCCTGTCACTCCGACCAAGATGGTGACTGATTAATCTGTTGCTACCCTTTGTGCCTATAATGCACCCTCCCTCTTAATCCTACAATGGTTCGTAGCGCCATTGAGTACATCTCAAAAGCATCTTTGTACACAATTTGCAGTATCATAGCAGAAAATCCAGTTCTAATTGACTGTGAATGAGAATACCGGTCGTTTTAAATGCTACACGATGTGTCATTCTCATACATGTTGCATGCGCTCTATAACATTATTGATGCTGACAGTTTGATCATTTGGATAGCTCTTAAAACAATATTTGCATGCCAAATTTCATGGTTGTAGCTCATTTTTTTATGGGTGCATATATATTTTGCAATAGAGTATAATTAATAGAAAAATTAAATACAACTAGCAAATTTTGACAAAAAATGTTGAACCCTTGAAATCCGTATATAGGTCCATGCTCTGTTAACTAACCTGCCTTTATTAGTCATCACTTCTCATCAGACGATTTCTGACATAAAAAGTATAAGAAAGCAATTTTTTTTACATTTTAATGATCATGCTTTGCGAACAATTTATTTTACATAACATGTGCAGAAACTCTAATTCATATACCCATCTATAGTGCTTAAAAATTGCATTTTTTACGATATTAGCTCCAATTCAGAGAGTTTTTACCTAACATTATTTGCTTACTCTTACCAATGTCAAAAGTCTCCTGTTTTAGATATTTTATGCTCAAAAATTCATTTACACTTTTTTAATGTACTATAGAATGAAAGGTTTAACAGTATGATTATTTTCTTTTGGGATGCCGCTTCCACTCCATTAATCAAAATAAAAGTTTTAATCTGTGTAAAATTCTGAAATTTTTCAAACTAAGACAGTTTATTCTATATTATACAAATATTTATATATATGTCATATATATGTCAATTATACATATGTCAAGTTCTTATAACCCTGATACAAACATTTTTTAAATTGGGATGTTTTGTTTTGGCCATTTTTATATTATGAAATGAAACATGCATTTTTTACTTTTTAGTTTTCTCTGCTGGAGCATTTTTACAAGAGAAAAGGTGCTATTCTTTGTTGTTCTGAATCTGAGATTGAAAATAATGTTCTTGATTTGAAGAATGAAGAATTGACATTGTTGAAACAATTACCATCTCTTGAGGTGTGAGTATTTAAGATGCTTATTTTTGTTGAATGATCTCACCTTCAGCCAGTGTTACTTTTTTTGTTATGCAAAGCATTCGCTCAGATTTCAATGAGCATTCTCCTCTAGATTTTGATCTGTGGAGATGTAGATACAATAAAATTTCTATGTACATATCATCATGAAAATGTAGATTTATATAGACTTCAGAATTCATGCATTTTAGACAAGGTTGTAGCTCGAAATTTTTTTTATTTTCAGTTGACTCGTAAAATTCAAGATTTGAATTTTTCTATATTTAATTACTTAGAGATAATGGGTCTTAATGAGACAAAAAAAATAAAGTTTTAAAATGTGATGTATAACATTAAAAAACTTATAAAACAAAATAATTGACAATTGAAGCAAAACTTATGAAACTTTCAAGGGGTGACCATCCGCTCCCCTGCTTTTTAGTTGAATAAGTAGGTGAAACCATTCACTTTTTAAATAGTTAGGGTTCTCCAGTGCTGCATGGTATGTTTTCATTTACTGCAAAGTGATGGTATTTGTTGAAAATACCAAATATGTCCCTCACGCCCTATCTTAGGAAAGAGGCTCAAGTCGTTTTCATAAGATTTCTCAGGGATCTAATCTTCTACAGGCTTGCAGTTATTTTCGTATAATAGTCACAATTGACTGTGGATACATTGTTTATATATCCGCTACAATCCATAATTAGATAATAAAATCATTTCAGACTAAGAATAATTACTTGAAAAGGGCATTCCACTTTAATGCAGTGTAAATGAGCCTACAAGCTCTTTATATATTTTCTCGATTGTAAGAGCTTGAAATCGATCTTCATGGAGTTGACTTGAGAGTAACCGTGGGATGTTTGTACTCCAGTTGCAGGAAGCTGTATTTGCATGGGCTGTTGCTACAGTGACATGGCGTGACGTCAATACAGCCTATCCGTTATACATATCTTAACAACTTCTAAGCAGTTTCTGTTCATGTCCTTGGAGTTAGGTGCTAATAGGCACTCTGCAAGGTGTCTAGGAAAGCCTTTGAGGTTCTTATGACTATATCGCTCCCTTTTATAGATAGAGAAAAAATATCAGTTGCAGTAGAGCATTGCTATATTAGTATAAAAATGTGTTTGTCCGACAGAAAAAGCTACAAATAATTGTCCCACACAATATTTTTAAAAGCATGTGTTTCTTTAAACTGCAAATTCTCCTGGCAACAGTTGTGCAGCAATCAATTTAATGAATTTAATTTGAATGATAACTGTTTTATTGAACAGCCAATGTGTCCGTAAACATCATTGTCATCAAAGCCCCAAAATACGTAAACTAATCTTAGATTGAAGGAACATGCCATGTGCAGTATTGTATCCTTTTCCCATTTCATCCTATTATTGTTTTGATTTTATAAGCCATATTTATTATGCTTATTAATGAATAAATATTAATATAATAATGCTTATAATGCTTATAAATATTACGAAGTAATACTTATTTTCGAAAAACGTAACCGGAATACCATTGCTGTCAAACAATTCTACGTTTCCCAATGCAAGGCAACCCAATCGTCTGAGTATGGTGCTTTACATAGGGATGCAGAGTCCATTCCCTAGTTTCCAGAATTCCTTTCACTTTTTTCCTCTCGGACAAATATATTTTTGAACTAATTTGGCAACACTCTACAACTTTGTAATTGTTTTTTCTCTATCACTAAAAGTGAGCTAGGTACCCCCCCCCCCCCCCAAAAAAAAAAAAGTTTTCTCATCATGTAGCACCACTAGAGTTCTCGAGAAATTTCCCCTGATACGCACTTTATAGGCACCCTGTATACAGAATGATCTGCAATCATAGTATATTACAAAAATAAATTGAACCTCTGAATTTCAAAATGTCATTAAAGAAGTGGCTTTTTTTTTAAAATATCCCTCAAATTTTTCTTTGATTTTTATTAAATAGTGTATATTTATGTAAACATAATGTAGTTGTTGCCATTTAATTATTGTTAATTGTTCAATGCAGGTACAAGGAAAACAATCCTGATTGCACATCCCATTTCTCCAGCCCTTCGGCCTTCAGGTCCTTGTTGATTCAACTGGCTAGGAACCTTTTCGCATTCCAAAACACTGTGATGCTTTGCCTGAGAGTTCTTTACCATCTTACTAAAGACTTGCCTGGGAGTCCACTGGGGAAGCAGGTATACATACACTAAATGAAGAAATGTTAAATCATAATTTTGAAGCACTTGTTCTCGAGTTATGTGCCCTGAATACCATTTTCTCGTCTGAGTTCAGAAGTCTCATTCTTTAACAAAAATGTGTCAAGGGTACCTCATTGTTTTTCTTCAACAGTTTGTTTATGTGCATAAAATTATTTTCTTTTTTATTTATTTCATTTTTATCGCTCATGAAAATAATTATAACTTCAGCAAAGGAACTGAAAACAAGACATATGTATATATGTATGTATATTGCAAAATAAATTTAATCAGTCATTCTTTTAAAAGATTCATTGATATGATAATGTATTTTTTTTTTTTTAATTTTGTAAAATGTTTGCTATTAGCAGAGTGACTCTTTGAATCAATGAGGGCCAAAGCCCTTGAAGCAACTACTAGGGGGGGGGGCACAAAAAACTTCTTCATTTGCTTTTTTGCACATAATTATTTATTAAAACTACATTCATATGCTTATAAAAAAGTTTTTATTTTATTATAAATAACATATATGTGCCTTATTTGTGTATTTTCTTCCGATATAAGGACTTCCGAGTGTATAAGGGCTTCCGAACTTTGAATATAAATATCTCGGAAACAGTTACAGACAAAAAGATGAAATGAAGTGTATCACACTTCCTTTCATCTTCTGGTATGTATTGGAGAACCAGTGAAATGTACATACGGCGGTTTTCAAAAAATAGTTCAAATAGATGGTGTTTACATTTTCTTTAAATAGTGCTGTGCTTCACTGCTGAAATGGGAATATTAGAATATTTTGTACAGTGAACGAGGTGGAGAGCAGCTTACTAGAGTTGAAGCAAGGGATTTTCATTGGACTCGAATAACATCACTTGAATCGCAGACATACAATATGTCATTTACTGTTCCTAAGAATTATAACTACTTGCTACTATGCTACTTGCATATTTTTTATCCGAATGGGATAATAAAAATGATATTTTGATATGCAAACGAATCAGTTTTTGACTTTCACATCCACATTTAACATTAATTCAATTTAATGGAGGCTCAGTGTGTCATTCAATTTAATGGAGGCTTTTTTTAATTTCCAGTCGTATTTTCTATTTTTAAAACTGTTCAAGATTGAACCAAAATGTAAATGGATTTTCAAGTTTCAGAATATTCCACCTCTAATATGTACCCATCATGACAAAAACCACATCAGCAAAAGATAGAATTTGTCTCTGTAGTATTTTCAGCAGACATAAAAAATAGTTAAGGGACGAAGTAAGTGTGGGAAAAGAACAGTTTCTGTTGGGGCAAACAGTTTCTGTTGGGGCAAACAGTTTCTGTTGGGGCAAACAGTTTCTGTTGGGGCAAACAGTTTCTGTTGGGGCAAACAGTTTCTGTTGGGGCAAACAGTTTCTGTTGGGGCAAACAGTTTCTGTTGGGGCAAACAGTTTCTGTTGGGGCAAACAGTTGGCACCACATGGTATTTACAGTCAACAGAAAATGTGGTGAACATATCTCTCTGCAATCTTAGTTTTCTGCAAACGTGCATCTGCATGCAGTGCTGTGTACTTAATTTAGTTTTTGTGGTGTGTCGCATCCTGTCAAATTGCATTTGTGACCCCCTAGTTTATCCCCTAAATTAATTGTTTGAACCTATCGTTTTGATGCATTTCTGTAGTATGGAATATGTAGTACCTCTCCAGTATTGGAAGGGGTTCAGTTTGCCAATAAGAAAGAACTGAAATCGAGATTTTACTAGAAATTCTTAAAATTCAAAAATCTTCCATATCTTTTCAGTATTATATACTATGAATTATTATTTTTCTTTCTCCCAATGTACACCAAATGAAGCATACTAAAATGATGTGACAGAAATCAACTTAGTGCAATGCAAATTCAAAGCTGAATTGTTGTCTGTAGAGACTTTCAAACGTGAAGGAAGTCATGGAAACAACACTTGACAAAAGTGATGAATCCTTTAAGCATGTACCAAGTTACCAATTGAAAAAGGCAAATTGGATGTTACACATTTTAAATTCTTTTCATAGGTTATTTTGTGGGATAAAACCCTATGTAATCTATATAAATGGAGAAAAATAAGTTAATTTGAATTTGTAGAAAGTCTTGTGATGTTTTGTTAAGGTTTATTTGCTGTCTTTTTTTATTATATATATTTCCCCTTATCATTATTTCCCATTTTTTATATTTCAGTTTCGTGAGATCTATTTTCTTAATTTGGAGAAGCAAATCTATCTGACTACAGGGTTTAAAGAAGCAGAGAAGCTACTTAAGTAACTTTACTACCTTTTTGTTTGCCCCCATTTACTGTTGGTTGGAAGTATGCATCTGATTGATGTTTTTATATTTTTTAGGTTGCAGTCACAAAAGGAATTACTGTTGAAATTTGAAGCATGTTTATCCCTTTTTGAATCGTGTGATGCCTCGAGAGATTTGTTGGAAATACTGCAACACTCCGTAGAACAGCTGACTTACCTGACAGCGGAGGATTTTGAAAAAAAAATTCCAGAAAATCTTTTTAATTCTGGAAATGGAAAGTTTACCAGTCGATTTGAATTGCAGGAAGTAAGTTAAATCCTTTCTTACACAAATCGGCTGAATTTGTTTCCTTGTGCAGTATTCTCTATTTTTAGATTAGACACTGGATCATGTACCCAACATTGCTCGGAGCGCAAATGTGCCCCACTCTCATTTTAGCAATTACTTTGAAGCAAATAAGTGTATGCCCTAATTCAGCACATTTAAAGCATTACTTGGGTGCAGGGTGCTTTAGGAACTATGCGACATTTGTTCATATGTACTTGGTGTACTAAGTTGGTTACTGTTGTTCCTTTTTTGACATCCGCATACAAGGAACAAAAATTTAATGAAAGAACAAAATAAAATTGAATTTTATAATTAAGATTAAATGTGTGGTTCAAAGAATCTGGACGAACATAGGTTTATATGAGCTGAGGTTAGTTAACAAAATTAAAAAGAAAATTTTGGATCAAATAAAGTTTCATAAATAACTGAAACAGTTACAGGCAGGGAAAACAAAAGAAGAAAACTCTGTTTTGACATGAAATATATAAAACATACAAATTAAAAAATCCCTCAAAAGCAAAAAAAGAAAAAAGATTTAAATTAATGTATCTCCCTTTAGTAGGTGAGAAAATACTAGAGACTCCATAAAAAAAAAGAGGGATCATTTTGTTTTCAGAGTACAGTATTTCCAGGGTAATAAAGTTCAAAATTTCCAAATTTTCCCTTTCCCATCAAATTTTCAAATTAATTTATCCTTGTCTGTTCATTTCAGTGATTTATCTCATATTAATGTTAATGTACCCCCACTTTCTAGCATCCCAATATTCTAAATTACCCATAATTTATCGGCAAACATTATCTTCCTTAATCCTTTCGCGATGGCGGCATTCCAAAACTACCGTGGCCCAAAGGACGGCGCACTTCGTTTCCGAAATGTGCCCGAAAGACGGCTATTTTTTTGCGCTAAGCCTAACTCTTGAAAAAAATTCACTAAAAATCACCCATTCAACACAGCATTCTACTATTTTCAGGAATAAAGGAAATTCTTATTTTCTATTTGATGTATATTTTTCATACAAATTTTCTGTTATCAAAATATTAAAAATTTTAGTGTATTTAAAATGATTACTTACCTCGATTAAAATAGTTATCAGTTAATCAGAAAAAATATTGAAATGATGTAATGAAATATTTATATAGCTAATAGAAATTATGTACATATATACACAAGAAAATAGCGTAGCTATTTTAATTAATTAATACACCTTTTGCGTATGGTATATTTCAAAGCAAGTACCCACGCACAGACCAACATTGCAATCTTTGCATTCATAATAAGTCGTTATGCTCTTTCTTTTGCCTTTTGTAGTTTGCGAGCAAACTATACATCTTCTTCGGAGGTCTTTTTTACCTGTATCAGAGCACAATTTTGGAAAATGTCTTCCAGTTAGACGGAGAGGAGAGGGGATGAGATAACTACTTCTACTGGACTGTTCAGGGGTAAAGAACATTTCAATAAGTTGCTCTATGAGATGAAGACGAAACTGCAAGATTGGGGATTTTTTCCCTTTCTTATTGTCAAAAAGACTATGAGCATTCAATATTGCAATATCTAGAAATCCAAAAAATAATTTTCTGTACCATTTGATAGTTTTTCTATAAGCTGGATAATGCGTTAGAGACGCATCCCCAATATCCACACCCCCCATATATTTGTTATATTCCAAAATACAATTTGGTTTTAAAATGTCTTCGGATGTTTTCCGGTCTTTCTTTGCAGAATTTTGCATTTTGTCAGTATGGAGAGTTGTTAACATTAAGACATCCTTCTTTTTGTCTTTGAATAAAATGACATTCACACCATCCTTTTGCACTGCTGCAATTTCTCCTTTGCGTAGAGGTACAGACGGAAAATTCTTTGGCATGTCCTTCCGATTTTTTAAAACTGTACCACATACATGCGTATTGTTAGACAACAAATACTTTGCGAGTACAGGAGAGGTAAAAAATCTATCCAAATACAAAGTATATCCTTTTCCTAAAAGTTCACTTAGAAGTGTTTTCACAACACGTTCTCCATACCCACCATCAGAACTTGATAATTCCGTGTCCTTTCCAGTATACACAAGGAAATTCCATATATATCCTGATTCCGATTCTGACAATTTATATATTTTTATTCCATATCTGGATCTTTTTGAGGGGATATATTGACGAAATCCCAGCCTTCCTTTCCATGAGAACAAAGATTCATCAATGCACACATTTCTTCTAGGAGTGTATACAGATTTAAATTTTGAAGCTAATGCATCTAACACGGGTTTCAATTTATCTAGTTTTTGGGCATTACTATCAAGAGTAAGATGAAGGTAACGTAATATTCCCATAAATCGATCGCGACTCATAACTGAATTGAAAAAAGGAGTACTGATAATTGGATTCTTTGAAAAATACATTTTAAGATTTGGTTTTCTGACAATGCTCGTCAAAACTACTAGTGCGAGAAACACACGAAATTCGTTTCCTGTCACAGGTGTAAATACATTTAGAATAGGTGGAGTCTTCGATGTGGAAGGAGAGATGAGACTTTTCTCCCATTTTTTCTTTGCAAACTCATTAGTTGCTTTTACGATAAATTCTACAAGTTCATCATCAAAAAATATGCTAAAAAAATCAAGTTCCTTATCTAAATTAGGCGGAATGATATTGTGATTTATTCCAGGTATGTTCAAAAACTCCAAAGAATTCAGATCTTTCAAATCACATCTCCAAACATCATTTGAAAAAACAGCAATTGAAGCTGGCGGCGTTGTAATAATAGTACGCTCAGAATCTGAGGAATCAATTGCATTTTCAGATTCATCTTCAGAAATAACACTTTTCCACGAATCTTCTCTACATGCATCGCTTTCATTACTGTCTGGTTCGTTAACCATACGCGTATATTCTTCCACTGACAGAAAACGACGTTTCAAACCAGCCATACTTTTATCCGAAATAACCTAATCATTTCATTGCCACACATTCCTTTACCCCCCTCCCCCCCCCCCCCCCCCCCCGAAAAAAAAACCCCACTACTCTCTTATATTCCTCTAATTCAGCAACGAAATCAATAAAAGCTAAAATCAGAACGAGACCCGGAACTCAATTATAAAAGTGTTTATGCTGAGAGAATTGAGCTGTCTATTTACTTTACAGAACCATGCCCCCTCCCCGCTCCAAATGGAGAAATAATTCATTGGATTCTCTTTCTGCCAAGGTCAAGCACCTACAAAATACATTTAAGTTGCTTCCACGGGCATTTAACGCCATCTGGTAGACAAATAAATTCAAATGAAAACGTTCCACGTAGAAACACCAATACGTGCCACTCGGCGTTTAGGGTAAAGTTCTCTCTGGCACCAGTGAGTGCCGTACGTCCTTGAATGCAAGTTCACAGCTGGCACGCCCGCGTGCCAACCGTCGCGAAAGGGTTAATCATTCTAAATTATGCTAGTGTCCCCTTTACGTTTTCTTTTCCCGCAATACCTCTTCATTTTAGTATAGCACTTTCTTCATGAATATCATCAAAAGGACATCTTTTCAAGAGAAAAAAGGTCGAAATGCAGTGATTAGCAATGTAACACATATTTAGTGTTGCCGATGTGGGGGTAGTTCAATTTGTAACCATTTTCTTTTCAGAGTATACTGAGGCACATAGCGTGATGTGTAAGTTTTCACTCGCCAAGGTTGGCAGCAGGAACATCTTGTTGGCATGACATTCAATTCTGAGCATTGGTGAGCAAAGGACATGGGCAGCTGGGCATCATGGCCACCCACAGTCATCGGAAGAAGTCCATCCTACTGAAATGCATGTTTCTTGCTGCCAAAGCTCAATCTGCATATTGTAATGAGGTTAAGCCAGGCCTCGGCATTGCCATGTCTAATTGCCGTTCTTCTGGTCGGGCTGCCTCTGCACCAGTCCCTGCCGTGTTTTCTAAATTTTGATCTATTGTCTGAGGAGTGATCCGAATCTTGCTGTCGTTAACTTCAGAACTGGAAAGACACAAACTTGGATGCCCACCTGTCAAGCAGTGAATCTGAGAGCCTTGACTGATACGCAATTTTCCTATGTGAAAATTCACATTCTTTCATCCCAAGACTTCAGCATGATTCTCTGATTATGCCAAGGCCCATGTATGTAAATAAAATTTACTGTGGTTGCAGATTGGTGTAATACAAATTAGCTAGTGCTGAAATACAGCCATCAATTTGTGAACAGTGGCACTAACTTTATTAGTCTTTCTGTCTTTCCTTTGTCAGTCTTAGTTATACTTTCTGTCGGTTTAAATGGCTTCAAAACTCACTATCTTTTACTCAACACAGATCAAAATGACCACCAACAAAATTCGTTCATCCCAAGCGTAACAATGCATCCTAGCTCAAACACCAAAGACGAAAACTGACACTTTGCAAAAAGTGTGAGAAATTTCTATCTTCCTGGCATGGCAACCCCAAGCAGGTGTTTGTTGCTTTGAGTATTCTCTCTTTTGATGCTCTTTTATGATTCTGCATTATCGAGGAATGTCACTGCAAAGTAAAATTTACAAGGGTTACTGGCTTGCCTGAACAAGTAATTAAAGTATACATTTAGCTTTTTTGTTGTTAAAAAAGTCTAATTTTAAAATACTACGTTGTTAGAAAGGGCAAGAAATTAAGTTAACATGTGTTAAATTGCTGAAAGGAAGGAATAGCATTAGAGATAATGGAATGATTTGGAGGAGGAGGAGGAATTTAGATAATTTTAAGAATGCATTTAGAAGATGAACACAAGAATGAGAGATGAACACAACAGATTAGTCAAGTATAACATGGTAGTCAAACACAAGACTAAATATACCATGTGCTTATGAATTTGTGGATGTATTTTATATTAAGATTTATTTTGACGTAAAATATTTTTAAGGAGGTCATTTCATTTTTTTCATAAAACAGTCCAACAAGAAATGACTTGCAAACACTGTCATGAAATATGGCAACACAAAGTAGTGTAATTTATTTACATAGCAAACGTTGTGTCCTTTTAGTGTGGAAGAACAATTTTCAATTCAATCTTATAAATGTATATTTCTGTTTCTGAAAAACTAAAGGTCCTCTTGTTGATATCTGAGACATAGGTATTTGATAGAGGATGTTTTGTGAAGATGTTAGAGTATATTTTGTTAATTTATCTATTTATTATATTTCTTAAATGGATTATTTATAAAGTATTTTTAACTACAATCTAACCTTATTCTAATTAATAGATTTTATTATCATTTTAGAATTTATTTACCTTGCACTTCTCTAAATATCATTTTTAATTACATTTCTAAATTCAATTTGTTTTTATTTGATCTTTTTTTTACCATCAATACTTACAGATGTTACTTATTATCTTCAATTGCCCGATTGTATGTCTCATTTTCCTTCCAAAATTAGCAAGCATACCCTTAAGTTTACAAGCCACTTGCTCAGCTAGCATTTTCCTGAAGAAAATGAACACAAATGAACTGAACAAGATAAGTGCCAAACTAAACTCTTTTATTTAAATAAACAGCAAGGGTGGAAAAGCTCATTTTAGAGCTACATATTTAATTAAATAATTCTTTCTCATAATTATCTTAACGATTTAAAACAAGAATGCAAATAGCCTTAATAGCAAAAAATAAAGAATTTTACTAAACTTTAATTAAAAGTCATTTCAGGTTCGCTCTGAAGACCTGAGTTCGGATTCATGCCTAGCTGTGCACAACATACTGAATTTAGGATTTAAATGATAATAAATAGTTGAATTATACATGGTCAAAACAAGCTCTTACATTTTTGGATGAATCATATATCAATAAAAAAAAAAGGATATTGGATAAAATAAAGATTAAACTTCCCACAGCACAATGTTATATATATAAAAAAATGCAGATACAAGATGAATAATTTTGTTTCAAGGAAGAGTCAAAAAAGTCTATTATTACTACTTTTCATGTTTTTAGTTGTACTATCCAAACCTTAGTGTAGATGGCAGCACCAAAAAAGAAACTCTTGGAAGACTTGAATGGGATGTCACTTAGGAGGATATATAAAATCTTGCATTCATTTTTACATGGTGCGGAGATGATTAATTTTAATCTGTGTTGTGATGACCTTGAAACACTTAACACTGTAAATTGGTGTAGCTATAATCTCCAAGATTATAATTTACAGATACGAAACTTAAATCGTGCGCATGGAAACTTGTATGTCATGAGCAGACATTAACCTTTCTATGGCTGGAAATTTGAATGCTGTGCACCGTAGCCAGGCAAAATTTTCACTTAACTGGTCGAGAGAAACAACAGATGGATGATGCTGGGAAGACTGACTCATAACTTTAGAAGTGCAGTAAAAACTTTTAGACTGCAGTGTGAGTAGGGACAGCCTGGTTTGACTGATAATAAGCTTAGTAACACTTTCAAATTGATTGTAGGTACACACACATAGAGCACACACACACAAACAAAAAGAAAATACAAAAGATGCTGGAATCGGTGAGATCTTAGCAAACAAAGGTTGGAAAAAACATTGGCCACAGGGCACTCAGTCCATGGTACAAAAAAAAAAAACCAAATTTATGTATCCTTTAAGCAGGTGCTCAGCATAGAATGTCCCACCAACAAGATTTTCCTTTCCCAAGAGCCACCAACCTTGGCGAGTAAAAATTTGTGCATCACATTATGCACCTCAGCATGTTCCACAAAGAAAATAAAGTGACTCATCAAAAATGCGAGGCCCGAGATTGCATATTTAACTACCCCACCCGGGTGCAATCTAATATCTTAAGTATGTCTGCCAAGGCAACCCCATGCATGGGTTGTTTAGATTGTAGCTGAGCAGGGAGCCTTTTGGCTCTTAAAAAGACACACTTTTTTGACAACTTTGTGAATGAAGTGCTCTACCAAAAGGGAAGATGCAATGTGGCAGAAAAACATATACGGATTGCTGATATAATTTAGAATGATTGAGGGAGGTAATTAATGCTTGCTGATAAATTACTGGTAATTTATAATATTAGAATGGCACTGGGGGAATGAATGGTAAATTAACATTAATATGACCTAGGTCGCTGAAATAAATGATAACAATAAAATAATTTGGAAGGAAAGAGGGAAAATAATGAATTTTGAACTTTAATTATGTAGGAAATACAGAATATCTGAAAATAAGCACAACCAGATGTCATTTCTTGTCTGACTTGAGGCTGGAACAATCAGGTAAGAAGTTTAACAATGTGATCTCAATAGCCATACACAGTTCTAAAATAAGAGGAATAAAAATTGGTGTGGTTAGCCTCATGACCAAAGTGAGATTGGCAATGTATTTACATTCATGAAAAATTGAAATAAAATTACTTTATATATATATATATCTGAATGAGCAAGGATTTATTGTCTATCTTCTCCCATTTAGAAAATGCGATCCAGTATCCAACTCAAAAGGTCAAAATTTGAAGCCGTGCGCAATGAAGTTGTGGACAACATCTTAGCTTTCTTTAAGTGAGTGTCTTATTTTGACTTTTCAATTTCTATGCAATAGATAGGCAGTGGATTCTCCAGAATCTGGGATGGTAGAAAAATTCATAATGGGATTCAAGATAGAAATTTTTTAGTTGATTAATTGATTTATCCCTATTCCTAGATCAGTGATTCTTAGCCAGGGCTCTTCAAGAGTTTGCAAAGAAAAAGTACAACTTGACACCTTTTTCGGAATTATGTAAAATAATTACAGTTATTAAATATTGTAGGAAGTCTAAATACTCTTTAATAAAAGTAATTAAGCTTAATCAAACTTTATTATTTTTAACTCAAACCTCATGTACTTTGTAAATTGAATGCTATGTCTATTACGATTATTATTTAATGTTAAATGAAAAGAAAATTAATAGTTGTGCTGTAACTTTCATCATTAAGTGCTGTAGCTTTCATTGCTAGAACTTTGCTATTTTGTTGTTTTCATCACTGATTAGTTTTTATATTCTGTCGAAAAAAGTTTTTGAATTCTCTCTTATATTTTTAACTGTTCACCCACTTGTATTGTTTGTGGATCAATAAAGATTATCTCACTTGAAATGGCCGTATTATAGATAATCCAGCAGTGAAAATTAGCAGGTTATGAGTGAAATTTAACAGGTTATGGAATATAGCATGTTTTAAGTTGACATAAGTTCTGACTAGGCTTCATTATTTTGTAACAGTTTTCATCTATCTAGGAAAATGAAAGCTACAAAATTGTATAGGAAGCCGCTAAGTGTCAAAAAGGATTGGATGTCAAGGAAATATCGTATCACGTTTGTTTCGGACTTTCATACCAGTGCATTGAAGGCTGTTGAGGGAAAGTTGTGACGCCTTCACTAGCAGATAGGCCAACTGATGCACTTCAGATAAAATCGGATAAGATCTTGAAGTTTATCAAAAAGCTAACAACTGTGCAATGACTCATTCCATGACAGAAGAAACTTTTCGAAAAATGATACACTTTGACATAGCAAGAGAAGTGTGACTTGAGCGTACAATATTTGTTTACAATTCCTTCAAATGAATTGGACATTAGAGGATAGTATATCAGTTCATCTATCTAAACTGAAGAATTTGTGGAATGATCTCAATCTTGGCATTGAGAAAAAAAATAAAACAAAACTCACAGAGATTCTGTTAATTTGTAAATTTCTCGATACACTACCACAGGAATATCGTTGATTCAGGTCAAGTTGGTTACTTTTTGATGAAGACAAGCGAACTGTGGATGAGTTAACTACTTAGCTGTGTACATGTGTGAGAGAGAGATTTACAAGGAGAGAGAAAGAGCAATAAAGCTCTTGACCAAGAAGCTCTTACAGCAAAAGCAGTAACTATAAAGCAGCAAAACAGGTTCAAAAATCAAAGGAACAGTGGAGCATGCAGCTATTGTCATTTAAAAGGACATTGGGTTAGAACCTGCTCTAAATAGATTGCAGATAGTGTTCCATCTAATCCAAAGCAAGGAGAATTAAGAGAAAAATTCTCACATGTAGTAGTTTGGAAGATACCAAAGAAAATGCATTGCACATATTCCCCGATTTACACGGTACTTGTTTTACACGGTTTATAAATTAACAGATTTCAAAAAATTGATAAAAATGTATATTCCGCTCCATATACGCCTCTACAAATATTTGATGACATTTTTGAATTTTATTCCTTTGGTAACACTGATGAAAACAACAGGGGATTCCCGGTGTTGTAAAATATATATATTTAGGGGAATCCCCGTAATGGGAAATCCCCGTAATAGGAGAATCCCCGTATGTATTTCACAACAGTAAAGCTATCTGGTTCATGCAAGTACATAGTGCAGAAACATTTTAGCAGCAAAGCTTATATTATTGTGCGTTTAACTTTTGAACTGGTAAGTTTTCAACATTTATGATTTTCCTTGCATCTTTATAGTTTGTGTAAATTTGTTAAGGTTCTATAATGTCAAAGGATTTTAAGAAAAATCAAATGAAAGGAAAAGTTATTTCTTTAGAAACTAAAATTCAAATATTAGACTGTCTAGGTAATAGAGAAAGAGTAACGGATGTTGCTAAATTTTACTCCATGAATGAAGCCACAATAAGGACAATAAGAAAAAATGAAGACTCCATTAGAAGAAGTGTAGCAGCTGGAACCTTCAGCAGTATGAGTACGACTTCATATGTTAGAGATGTTACAATGGAAAATATGGAAAAAGCCTTAGTGATATTGATAGAAGACCAAACTCAAAAGCAAAACCCGATCAATACCAATGCTGTTACAAATAAAGCTTTGAAGATTTATCAATCACTTAAGAATCAGTCACCGTCAACTTCGTCCGATGAAAACAAGGTATCTTTTTCCGCAAGCCATGGGTGGTTCGAGAGATTCAAACAAAGACATGCTTTACATAATCTGAGAATGAAAGGTGAAAGTGCATCTGCTGATTCGGATGAGGTACAACAATATTCGGCAAAACTTGCTGAAATCATTGCCGCTAACTCCTACACTTCTGATCAGGTTTTCAATGCTGACGAGTCCGGATTATTCTAGAAAAAAATGCCGGAAAGAACCTTTATAGCCAAAGCTCACAAATCAGCTAGTGGTCATAAAGTAGCGAAAAGTTGTATAACAGTTCGTTTCTGTTGCAATGCTTCTGGCGATTAGATGATGAAACTATTGGTGATTAACAAATCAAAATCACCATTATCATTCTGTTGTGCTTAGATTCAGAGACTTTTATTTTCTAAGATTTTTAATGTTCAAAATTCATAATTTTCCCCCTTCCTTTCTAAATTCAAAATTAATTTATGATTATTGAATATTTCGGCGATTTATCTCGTATTAACGTTTATTTATCATTCCTTTCATACATTTTTATATTCCAAATTATGCACGCGAAGTATCTACAAACGCTAAATGTATTCATAGAATCCTTTACTTATTCGCCTGTGCCCCTGTAATTTTCCTTTTCGGCCTTACACCTTTACTTTCGAACAGCAATTATATTTCTCTGAAAGCGAAAAATAACGCTCCTTTTTGACCATTTCATTGCTTATCGGCTGAGTTGATGCTTTTGCCAGATGTTTTGGGGTGCCTAGAAATTCTGTAGGGTTGGCGCAACGGAGCAATGAACTTTGGCGGGAAAACGTGGTAGCTAGCTTGGCGGCATTTTCGTGCCGCGCTGTTTGTTGCGAAGTGTCCCTTTTTTA
This sequence comes from Amaurobius ferox, assembly GCA_951213105.1. NCBI lineage: Eukaryota > Metazoa > Arthropoda > Arachnida > Araneae > Amaurobiidae > Amaurobius > Amaurobius ferox. The sequence goes on from OX578151.1 coordinate 1,376,021, forward strand.
ATTCCCCGGGGTATGTGAGGCGCGCTGTGTGCGGCGCATGTTTTTTTTTCACTCGCCAAGATTGGCGTCTCCTGGGAAGTAAAAATTTGGTTGGCATGTTGTTGTTGGAGTCTGAGCAGCAGACGGTGAGGTTGATAAAATTTCTAAGAGCCGAGCCTGGGGCTCACGCCCCGGGTCGCCGGTAGCTTATGAATTTGGATACTGAGCATCTTGGCATTCCTGAAACTGGCTACAGTGTATTAGTAAAGATGCCTGCTTCTGAGTCCAGCGCATTTGCAGGGAATTACGTCAAATTGGCGATTCTGTTTCTGCACAAGTTCAGCTGTCTTTGTCACCGGATGTTCCATTAGTTACTGAATACAAAGTTGAGAAAAATCGGCCAGTGATTCATCATCAATCGTCACGGTGGGCCAACAAAGATTGCCCAACAACAATGTTTTTGGGAAGCCTTTCATACTTCAGAACTCTCATCTCGTCATCTATTCATCCAATATTTACGTCATTCCAGTGATAAGTGCATCGGTGATCCCTCTCCACATGTTTCAGTGCTCCTCAAGTGTTTTGCCTTATGAGCTCCGCAGTGATGAGCTGTATTTTATTTTACCGGCCCACTCAAAGTGTTTTGATTTCAATCGTGTCATTAAATTTTACAAGCTACGTGTGAGAAAGTATCATCATGTTCCAGAAAGAAAAATGTAAATTTCAGTGTAGATCAAAAAAAAAGGTTTCAATAGTAAGGATAGAAAGAGTTGCATGTTTTTGCAAGACAACAAGTAATAAGTATATTATTAAAAATTGTGTGTAGCTTTGTGGGTTTTATCACTTTTAACAACAGTCATTTTAGCTCCTCGCTTCTGGTGCTGACATCTAGTGAGAGTGTTTTTAAATATTTCTCTATGATAGAAATTTCAAGTAATATATGATAGAAATTGCAGTAAATGGAGAAACAGTGTTTTCTGTTTTCTCTTGGTAATGATTCAGCTTGTGAAGTGTATAGCCTTGGGCTTAATGTAACGTTGGAATTTCTACCCTTTTTAAGATGTTTTGTTTCCTTTTGAAGATGTGAACATATATGTTGAAAGTTTTGTCATTTACAATTTGTGTTTGTTTTTATTAATTTGAGTAATTCATTTAACATTTTTAGTGGTGGACAGCTCAGGCAGACCAAACTCTGGTCTTCAGACTAGAGTGGAATCTGAACCTGGGAATTAATCTGATAACTGGGAATTAATCTGATAACTGGGAATTATATCAATAACTGGGATTTAATTTGATAACTGGGTCCTGAATTTCAATTTAATTGATCATAAAATAAAATGCAATGTACAAATCTAGCGACTATACGATATTTTAAGTTTAGCAGTTTGGACGGTGTTTAATTTTTGTAACTTCTTTTGTTTGTTTTTGAAAGTGTTGTTAATAAAGCAAGTTTTAGTTTAACATAAAATTGGTTGTGTTCTTGAGTAATTGGCTGTGCTCCATTTGATTCTGGGTTAAAGGTAAGTGAAGTTTTAGAGAATTGGTTGATTGTTGATGATAATTGTAAAAGATAAACAACCAAGAAATATGCACTGGCCAAACTGTAGGAAAAGCAATTAGAAAAAGAAACATTAGAATAAGTTAGAAACAAGGAATATTAATACAACAAAAAGAAACCTTTATTAACTTATATTAAGAGTAAAATTAAATTTACTTATATTGACTTTAGAAGTGAAAAAGAAATCTTAAAAATAAAAATACGAAAAATAAATAAAGCTTTTTTTTCATTCACAACAATTCAAAGGAATAAATATCAAAAACCTCCCTGTCTATTGGATGACTAATAGAAAAGCATGGGTCACTGCCATAGCTTTCAATGAATGGTTCCATAACTTTTCTGTTCCAGATGTCAAAAATTATTTAACTAAAAAGGGATTGCCTTTTAGGCTCTTCTATTAATTGATAATGCACCAGGTCATCCTCCAGATTTACAACACGAAAATGTAAAAGTTGTTTTTTTACCAAAGAATACAACTTCCTTATTACAGCCATTAGATCAAGGGATAATTTCGACTTTTAAAGCACTGTACATCAAGCAAACTTTCAAGTATATCTTAGAACAAATGGAGAATGATGAATCTCTTAGTCTGATGGATGTTTGGAAGAAATTTACAATTTTAGATTGTGTTAAGCATGTTGGACTGTCATACACTCAGATCAAACAATCAACGATCAACGCCTGCTGGAAAGCAATATGGCCGGATGTTGTTGAAAGTGGAAATGATAAATCTCCAATAGAGCATGAATATTCTCAGATCACTGAGTTGGCCCATACTATAGGAGGAGAAGGTTTTGAAGATTTAGCTCAGGCAGATATTGAAGAAATAATGGCTGATGAAGAATTGAATGAAGATGATTTAATTAACAAGATTCGTGAAACAAACAAACATGATGAAGACAATGATTCTGATGAAGAGCAATCTGAACCAGTTGCATTCACAGCAAGAATCATAAGCGTAGGACTTGATTTGGGAAGAAAATTGGGCAACCATTTCTTACAATATGACACAAATGTTGATCGAGCTCTCCAATTCCAGCGAGATCTTCTTAAATGCTTAAATCAATATGAAGAGGTCTATAAAGATTTAGCAAAAAAACCTACGCAATTGTTAATTACCGATTTCATGACAAAGTCTTGGCAACCTGAGATCTTGCCTAATTCGTCAATCATTAAGCCAGAATCGCATCAAGAAAGCTCAAGTGATGAAAGTGACATCATACCTATCAGAAAGAAAAGACTGATAGTAAATGAAAGTGATGACAGTGATTAAACTTATAATTAATTTTTAAGGGTCTTTTTGTTTTTTTTGTTCTTTGTTCTTTATGTAAAATAAATTAAATATGTTATATTACTACATTCATATGTTTGTTGTTTTATAAACTAAGTATAATTTTAAGTTTTCTAAGATGTCTTACTTTTGTTTTACTTAAATAAATGACTGAATCATGCACATTTTGGGGTTATTTTCGTTTTACACGATTTTACTTAGCAAAATCCAAGATTTCAATTTACACGGTTTTGTGCGGAACCTATCTTCCGTGTAAATCAGGGGACAGGTGTACATTGAACCCTATGGGACCTAATGTTTCAAACATTTTTTAAGCGAGTTTAAAATTCACAAATTGCTTCGAAAATTTTAGGAAATATTCAAATTATCCCATAAAATATATAAAAAAAATTTCATTAAAATATGTTAAGTAGTTTTTTAAAAAAAATTTATTTAATATATGGAGAAAAACAAATTCAATTAAATTCTGACTCTTATGAGAAAAGTTTCACATTTTAAAATAAATATGGTAGATAACAATTTTTCAAATTTTAAATAAAATAAATTATAGTATTGTGATGAATGAAACGATTGGAAAAATGTTTATGAATGAAATGCTGCTTTTATATAGAGGCGATTTATATTTCGATGACGTCATTTAAATAAAGTTCATTTGTTTTCAATGAAGTTTTCAAATATAATAAATTATTGTAGTGTTATGATAATTTTTAAAATATTACCGAGGAATGTATCACATTTTAGAGATGTTTAAACCAGGCAATTTATATTTCAAAGCCGTCATTTGAATGAAGTTCATTTTCTTCGATGAAGTTTTAAAATATAATAAATTAATGTAGTATTGTGATAATTTTAAAAATATTACCTCAGGTGTACTTATAACTGTGGATGATGGTACATTGTGTGTGTGATTAGTGAAATATGTTCAAATGAATGGTATAAACAGGATGATTCAAATTTTACATAGAAACTTTTAGGGGAGGTAGAGAAAACAAAAATACCATATTCACATAGGAATATATGACCAGAAACGGTAATCTGATGTGTTAAAAGATATACTAAGATTCAAAAATGACAATAAGTAAAAAATCTTTATTAGGTGTAATGTAGCAGTTTAATAGTAGTTGTAGATGTACAGTTCCACAACAGGTGTGCAAAGTTCTAACCATTAATGGTAGTGCACGCTTGACAGTGGTGATGAATCGATAGGTGTACATTTTCGAAAATACCCGGCATTTCACGTACATTAGCAGCAGCAATGGTGATTCTTGTGATTAGGTCGGTTTCAGAGTCCACTGGCATCTTGTACACCATAGCTTTAAGGATCCCTCACAGAAAGAAATTGATGCTAGATAAATTGAGTGATCGTGGTGACTATGTGATGGGTCCACCATGCCCAATCCATCGAGTTGCAAAAGTCCTGTTCAAATACTCACTCGTAAGAATACCAAAATGTGCTGGAGCCGTATCAAGCTGGATCCACATTTGACGGCTAACAGATACAGGAACACTGTTCAGTAAATCTGACACCACTACCTCAAAAAAATCTAGTACTTTCGGCAGTCCAGTCGGGGTGGTAACAGGCAGGGGCATCAGAAGTCGTTTTTCACTGTGGGTGCAAGATTCCTAATAGAATTTTATATATATATATATATATATAAACAATGTTATAAACAAATGTTATCGCATTGAAGTAAAGATATATATCTCCATCTCAAGGAATTTAAGATTTCTCCCAAATAGTTATTTTGATATTGAACTTCTCTATGTTGTCTTCTAATGTTGACTCTGATGAACTTCTCTATGTTTTTGCAATATGAACGAAGAAACACAGCTAAATTTGTGTGTAGAAACGTATTATGAGGAAACATGGTCGAAAAGTTATATATCATCATATTTTAAAATCATATAATGTACTGAGAAATTGAAATACCAGAATTTATTGTGACACTAATAAACCCTCAAAAATATATCGAAAATATCATCTGCTTAATACGCCAAATTATAATTGCATGTAATTTTAGTATCAATCAAAGAACCCAGACAATTTTATTTAGAGCATTATTTCTTTAACCATTCTTATGCGAGTGTCACTGAATAGCTTCAGAAAAAATGTCCATGCTCTAAAATCCTTAATAATTCAACAATTATATAGTAAGTAAAGAGTTCTGGATCTGTTGCAGACCTTCCAATTTAACTCAGAATAAAATGTTTTAAATAAAGACTGTGTTATTGAAGTTTTTCAATGAACTATTTCAATGACACTCTTATAAAAACTGAAAAATATTGCTCTTAAATAAAAATTCCTTCACGCTGTTGTAAAACACCATGTTCTTCGATTGATGAGAAGCTGTACTGATCGTCTGAGGTTTTAAAAACATCAGACAATGTGTTTGAAACATTATATTAGACTCTCCCACAGAATGAATATTTAAATTTTAAAATTCAGAAATAGTTTTATTCTTAAATTAATTTGGAAATATTGTTTTGAGGATGTCTAAAAATCTTAAACTTCATGCTAGTGCTTAAAGTTATTGTAATTGCAAATATTATGGCAATATGCAATTTATATATCCCCATGACAAAATATTAAATTTTGAAACTTGCTTTTCAATCACTGAAATAAAAAAAATCTCCACCGAGTATGCACTATGTGTTTATTGATAACTAAATACAATCACTGTGAATTTCAAACAACATTGTTCTCGGACGTGGTAGTCCAATGGTTTGCACACAGGAATTGCTCTCGGCAGGCCCGGGTTCGAATCCCGCCACTGCCAAAACTGCCGTAATGTTCACGCGGAGTACGATCATGTTAAACATGTGGGTCCGTAAGTCCTTCTGAGAGGTTGGTGGTAGGGGACGGTGGGTACGCTCCTTGTGGATGCCTCCCCCACTGGGTTCCAGTCTAAATTGGGTAGCACTTCCCGGCTGTCCAAACAGTTACCTTACACCTTTCTGGTAGGTTGGGCGGTCTGGGTCTCAACAACAACAACAAACATTGTTCCTTATAGCAGAGAAAAGCGGTTGGGAAAAAAGAATCGATTTATATTTTTCAAAGGATATAAGCTGTTTGAACAACACTGAACCAGAATCAAACATTTTGAAAATAGTATTTGTGCATATTTATTTCATGTTATCTGCTAAAATCAAAATTAAAAGGGGTGTAAAAAGTGATCGAAGCAACAATTTGTTATGAAGCATTTACAAAACAAGCTGCCGCTATGAACTGAGGTTCGATCCCAGTAACTCAGATCTGGCAAGAGTTATTTATTTTCCCATACTCTGCGACCTAAGTACTCATAGGAAAATTTTCATTATCATGTTGAAGAAACCTTTACTTTGACAAATTGTATACTATTTTAAAATACAAAAATGTGTGCGACGACTGGTTCTGTTCATTAGATGGTTTAAAAAGAAACAGAGCTTATATATTTTTAAAGAGTATAGTTAGTTTTTACCGTTATTTAATTTTTTATGTCACCACATAATGCATGTGCTTTCTAAAAAAAATAGGTCATACAACACACCACTGTGTCTGCGACTTCACCACCACTATTAAAACCCATCCATATATATGCTTGTCCCACTTATTACAAAGCTCATACTTGGCTTAGGAATGCTCTTTTGTCTATTAGAAAATTTGAACATTTAATAGACTTTTAGTCATTTGCAAATAATCCCCCCCAAAAGCAGAAAAAGCCATCAAAATTTGTATCCCTCTTATAATAAAGCTGATAGTTGATGTAGGACCTTGTGAAGTTTTTTATAGGTGAGCCATATTCCAAACATTAAAAATTCTCAAAATTTTGATATATTTTTTAATTTACAAAAGCTCCTGAAAAAGATATCAACCCTGTGTCCGTCTATTACAAAGCTTAAAACCTCACGTTTTTTTTCTTCTTTTAAGTGTGCTAATGATCTGATCACTTTTTCAAAACTTTCGAAAATTTCAATAGATTTTTTTTTTAGTTAGAATATATTCTGCGTCCCGTTTATTACAAATCTAATACATGGTTTAGAACTTATAAAGAAACTTGTCACGGATTTCCACGGATTTTGGTACTGGCCAGCTGATGCTCTACTGTTGAGCTACTTCGTCGGAATTGTAAATTCTTATCGTTGAAGTGGACTCTGGATTCTTCTCCCGTTAATGTCAGATTGACGAGCAACTTAACAATCTGACTGACCCTTTCCTGTCATTTTGAAATCACGTTAGCATCCTGCTGTTATTTTTATCCTTGTTAGCTTCCTGCTTGGTCATTGATTTGAAATCAGCGCCCACTGCATCCGTGCCAGCCATACTAGGGGTGCTTTCAGACCACTGAACTTGATTGCACTCATCTTCAGGATTGATTGATTCGAGCGCTGTTGTAAAGAACCTTGCTGCTCCAATCGGGAACCAAACCATTGATCTTCCTACTGATCAGACGATGTTCTACTTTTGAACTACTAGGACTCAATTGCTTTTATCGTTGATGTGGACTCTGTTCTACACATCTACGGAAAACTTTCTAAAATTTGAAGAAAATATATTTTTTTTTATTTACAAAGAATCTCAAAACAACCTTCTAAAACAGCAATTTCTCAAACATTATCCCTTCCGTTAGGTTTTGCACTGAATCCCCCCCCCCCCCCCCCCCCCCCCCACACACACACATTCTCTCCCTTTCTTTTAATGGAAGCTATATATGTAGAAATTTACAGATCATAGTGGAAAATTAAAAAATAATGATAAATTTTTATTCAGATTTTTAAAAATAGATAAAGTATTGAAATTTATGTCTCGTTTATTACTAAGCTAATTTGGAATATTTTTGTAAGTGAGCTAATGATTTGAATTTTTACAGAACACTTTCAAAAATTCGAAAAGATAAAATAGATGTTTAATTATTTGCAAAAATTTTCTGAAAAATCCTCCAAATGATAGACGACTTCTCAAACGATTGCTCCTCATTAATTTTTGCACCGGACTCTCGCATTTTCTCTTTTAAAAGGAAAGTTAATATGTGGACATTTACTGGAAAAATATATTTTATTTTATACAGATTTCTTAAGATGAACAAAATATGGCCAGAACCCATACCTGCCAACTTTTACGAATTTTTCGTAATTTTTACGAAAATTCTCTTATTTTACGATTTTACGCGCGTAATCGATTTCTTTACGATTTTTAATATTTTTTACTAATTACGCCTAAAAATCGCGCCAATTTGCCGATTTATCGCCAAATTTATATTTTTACACCAAAATGTCGCCAAGCATTTGGATTGCTTGTCACACGAGAACAAGCAATCTCGTGTGACAAGCAATCCAAATGAACGCGGCAATGAACGCAGACGTTCTCGTGTGACAAGCTCTATTTATTCTGGTACTTCCAGCACGCAGCGTTCAAGAAACGGACGGCAGACAATGCTCGTCTTTCTAACCCGGAAGTGTAGGCATAAAATCCCCCACAGAAAGGAATTAAAAATAAGTTGTAGATTTTTGTCTCCGTAATCACCGTGATGTATGTTATCATATATATCATTAATACATATGTTGTCATTGGACTCAAAGGGGAAACAGAAGAAAAAACTTCGCACAGCATTTGAAAATATTTGTTTTACTTTTACCCCTGTTTGTTGAGAGTCCAAAATTACCAGTTTGCATCCATTTTCTTCTTCTAATGATTTCATATCAGAACAATAGACCTAATTTATTTTTATAGTGCGAATAAAAATAAAGAATTATTTTACTAAACAAATTATATTTCGCTTAAATTTTAAGATGAGCAATTCAGTCTTTTCTTTTCAGGCTTTGCTGAGAGTACATAATTGCCTTTTTCCATCCATCTCCATCCCCTGATTATTACACATTAACTTTACTAAACTAGCTTATTTTTATATTTCAGTTGATTATAAAGGTCACCTTTTTAATTATTTTCATTTAAATAGTAATTTTTTTTTTTTTCATCTCTGCAGCGGTTGCCGAGAGAACGCTATTATCCTTTTCCATCGATCTCCATCTCCCTATTGTTGCACATTAACTTGATTAAATTAACTTATTTTCATATTTTGGTTGATTATAAAGGCAAATTTTTTTTATTATTTTCACATAAATAGTACTATCGTGAAATTCAGTTTTTTTTCGCGGGCGTTTCCGAGATTACGCAATTATCCTTTTCCATCGATCTCCTTCTCCTTATTGTTGCACATTAACTGGACTAAAGTAGCTTATTTTCATAGTTTGGTTGATTATAAAAGTTAATTTTTTAATTATTTTCATATAAATAGTACGATCATGAAATTCAATCTTTTTCTATCTGAAGCCCTTTCTGCCACATTTTTATGAAAAGATATTTTTGAACAAAATAAACATTTTCTTTAAAATATACTGCACCAATTTTTATTTATGTGTAGACACTAGACAATGCACATTTTAATAATACATGATAATTTTATGAATGTGTTTAAAAATATACTGCAGTTTAAGAACAAAAAATTTGTGTCTTCCCAATTGTAAAAAAAAATTTTTTTGTGAAATTAAGTTCATAAATCCTGACTATTGTAATGATTTAATTTCAACAAAACTAACAAAATCATAGTTTAGAATTAATATAAAGGAATGTGTTAAAATTAAATTTGCCCATGTATTTAAACAACCCTGTTCTTAAACGCAATTGTCAAACTTGCATTTTCTAAATATAATAGAATTATATCATTTTTCATCATTACATAACGAATTATATCATCATTACATAACGTAACTTTCTGTCAAAATATCTTGAGAGATGAAGGATACAATGTAAATAATGTACAAATGAACATGCATACAACTGTTTCCAAAGAGATCTCAAAACAGTTGTGTGTTTCAAATATTTGTGCGTTATTTACATTGTGTCCTTTGAAAATCAGATTTATGTCGATTTGTTCTGTAAAACTCATTTTACGCGCTATTCTGATTTTTTTTCAAAAATCTTCTGATTTTTACTCCAAATAAGTTGGCAGCTATGCCAGAACCACATTATTATCGTCTGGGACAAAACAATTGACAAAATATTTTATTATTGCCACTTGTTATCGTCTGTCAGAGAACAAAGGATGATTTTTTCCCTACTATGTTTAGGTACAGGGTAGCTTAAATTTAGAGATTTTATAAATTCGTGGATTTTAAAGATAAGGCTTAAATTTTTAAAACTTCTATTATTTCAAAATTTAAAAATGTTCTGAAATCTAAAAATGTCGTCCTCTGAAGTCTTCTCAAGTTTGTGTCGTCATCGGAAATTGGTGTTTCTCCAAATTTAGTGTGCCACTTAATGATCTTCATAAACTGTGGAAGTACCAGTACAAGCCGGTGGGAATCTTTTTCAAGTTTTTTAATGTTCCACTCATCAATATCTTCTAAAGTGTGTTTGTTCTCAGCAAGTCTCTAGTGTTTCACTCATTAGTATTTTCAAAGTGAGATCACAGCAAGTTTTTTTTGTTTTGGTGTTTCACATGTTGATTTCCATAATCACTTTTGCTCAGTGGTGCTGCCATCTGTATGCACCCTCTAGAAACATCCCAGCCAAAATGGGAACTTTTTCCAAAAATGATAAAAGCCTTGGCTGTGAATAAATAGTTTGGCATTTTGAATGCTAATAATTAAATAGGTATTTTAATTAACACTCTTGCTTACATAATGTTGTTGTTGTTGAGACCCAGACCGTCCCAACAACAACAACATTATGTAAGCAAGAGTGTTAATTAAAATACCTATTTAATTATTAGCATTCAAAATGCCAAACTATTTATTCACAGCCAAGGCTTTTATCATTTTTGGAAAAAGTTCCCATTTTGGCTGGGATGTTTCTAGAGGGTGCATACAGATGGCAGCACCACTGAGCAAAAGTGATTATGGAAATCAACATGTGAAACACCAAAACAAAAAAAAAAAAAAAAAAAAAAAAAAAAAAAAAAAAAAACTTGCTGTGATCTCACTTTGAAAATACTAATGAGTGAAACACTAGAGACTTGCTGAGAACAAACACACTTTAGAAGATATTGATGAGTGGAACATTAAAAAACTTGAAAAAGATTCCCACCGGCTTGTACTGGTACTTCCACAGTTTATGAAGATCATTAAGTGGCACACTAAATTTGGAGAAACACCAATTTCCGATGACGACACAAACTTGAGAAGACTTCAGAGGACGACATTTTTAGATTTCAGAACATTTTTAAATTTTGAAATAATAGAAGTTTTAAAAATTTAAGCCTTATCTTTAAAATCCACGAATTTATAAAATCTCTAAATTTAAGCTACCCTGTACCTAAACATAGTAGGGAAAAAATCATCCTTTGTTCTCTGACAGACGATAACAAGTGGCAACAAGTGGTGCTTACATAATGTGTACATTCTTATTTTTATATACACAAAGTCACTATTTGAAATTCTACATTGTATTTACTATTTAAGTTTTAACATTTTTGGTGGTGGACAGCTCTCCAGGCAGACCAAACTCTGGTCTTCAGACCCGAGTGGATTCTGATCCTGAGTTTTTCTTAAAAATTGAATTTTAATTTAATTGATTTAATTATAACGCAATGTGCTTTAATTTTAACCACTATACATTTAATTGAAGTTTAATGAATTGGATGATAATTTTTAATTGTTGCAAATAAAAGTTAATTTTTAATTAACAATAATTGAGTTGAGTTTTCTTTTGAGTATGGCTGTGTTTTTTATGAGAATGTTTAAAGGTAAGTGGACATTTTAGAATTTATTAAAGGTGTTGAAATGCATATCTGAGATGTAAACAAGGTTGAGCACAGGCCAAGTAGTAGGAATTAGTAAAAGAAATAAAGAAGCAATTTTAATAATAAAAAGGCAACTTTATTCTATATGATCAGGCCAAATGTAAATATAATAATAACTTTGAAATGTAAATATAATAACTTTAATCTGAAAATGGAAATATAAAGAATAAATCAATAATAATCAGTAAATTTGAAAGGAAGTAATATTTTCCCTTCCAACAATAGTAGTCATTAGATGGACTAAAGCTAACTTATTTTCACATTTTAGTTAATTGTTAAGGCTAATATTTTAAACATAAATAGTGCTTAAATCAGGTAGTATCGCTTACATTGAGCGTTGACTAGTATCTTGTTCCATCCATCTCCATCCTGTAATGATTGTACATTAACAAAACTTGCTTATCTTTATATTTTGGTTTATTATTCATGTTAAATTTTTAATTATTTTGACACATTCAGTACGATTGCTCAATTTAGGGAATTCTTGTGCAGTCCTGCGAGTCCACAAGAATCCTTCTTTATCCATCTCCATCCTCTAAATATTAATCATTAGATTGATAAAACTAGCTTATTTTAATATTTTGGTTAATTATTAAGGTTAATTTTTTAATTATTTTTACATAAATAGTGTGATTGCACAATTCAATTTGCCCAAAGGAATTTAACAGTTTGTCTAGAAGAATATAATATTATCTGGTTATGAAAGCAATATTATCTGTTCCCCATAATAATGCTGTGCTAAAATGTATATTCTGTGTTTTTAGAAAATATGGGGCTGATTTTATGCTACATTTGAGAAAAGACACATTGCAGACACATTACATTTTTTATTACTTAAAAAATAAAGAGCATGTTAAATGTTTTTTATTTTACATGTTTTAGGAAGAAATTATCTAGGAAGTCTGAGCTAGAGCAGACTAAAAAAAAAAACTAAACAATTAAATTTAGTTTAAGCTAAACATATTCTGTTTTCTTAAGGATTTTGAAATTTCTTTTGTGTTCGGTAATGAAATCTATTGTATTTATATAATTATGTTTGTTTAGTTATAATGTTAATTAAATTTGAACATTTTATATAAAAAATTAGAAATGTTTGATCAAATATATTCTGATTATCATTGCGAAAAATTTTTTACTGTAAATTGGACCACTCGCTTCACTACTGAAAGATTACTGAAAATTTCCTGTCTAGATTACTGAAACCATAACTGAGAGGTTGATATCTCTGCTGTGAATTTTACTTGAAAAATGAACTGGTTTCGTACTGAAGTATATATTTAGCTGAGTGACTCAGCAACTGATCATCTCTTCATAACTGATGAACACCTTCAAGTAACCAACCGTCACACTGGATTAACTCCTGATGAACTCCTTATCAACTCTTGGCCAATTATCGATCTCATCGTATCGACTGCACTTCAGATCAACTTCCGTTTACATTGTATTGACTGCTCTCCGTCTACCACTGCATCAAGTCAAGTTCTTATATATCCGAGAATGGGACCTTCCCGGAATATAAAAGTTACTGGAAATATCCTCGGATATGTAAACCTGCATATGCATTGAGTACTCAATTTGCTTGATGCATGGTGGAAGAATGCTGCAATTTACTCCTGGGAACAAAGTTCAAATGAATTTATGATTTGTACTTCGTATAGGGAAATCGTAAATTAAGATTGTTTTTGTTTACGTTTTTCAAACACTATTTCCTTTGTCTTTAACCATCTCTACTAGACAGAGATGGTAATGTTACTAGCCACCCTCGACGACCAGTCCGCCCACTCGCTTTTTGAAAAGGTCTTAACTTACAATAACTTTCTTATAGTAGCTGTTGCCTTGCATCAAGTCAAGTACCATTTTGTGGGTCAGGTTTCTTTTATTTTCAAGTTGCGAGTCAAGTTTCTTTTATTTTTTTAAGCTGTGAGTCTTTCCGTAAATTTTTTTTTAAAGACTATCACATTTTTTAAATGAAAGTAACTGGATGAATGCATAAACTGTTTTCACGGAAAATTTCATGGGGAATGTCATGGAAAATTTATAGGGGAATTTAAATTTGATTTTTTTTTTTAAGAATATTGAATTTAGAAGGGTTGATTATCTTTTAAAAGATTTGATTTTTTCATTGATTATCTTTTTACAATTTGTTCCTTTTTGACCCCATAGAAGTGTCCATTCTCCTTTGCTGTTACCACTGCATGAAATTTTTTTTTTCGATGACGTGAGTGCATTGAAGAAGCATTTGATGCCATCTCCACGTGTCACTTTTTGTTGTGCTCTCTCCAATCCTAATCCATATTTTCAGGTTTGTTTCTGTACCTATATGTATATCTCTTTATTGATTAAAATGTTTTGTTTTATATATTTATTTATCAGATGCATTTTTTGAAAACTTAAATACACCTTTTCTTTGAGTCCATGTATGATGAGGCCGATTATTTCATGAGTCCCTTGCTACATGTCTGTGGAATCTTTTTCTCTACTATCTAACTCTTTTGAATGTCAAATGTATTAATTAATAGTTTTCATGGGACCTTAAAAATGTTGCAATTCATTTTTGAAAAGCATAAGAGCAAAATGCTGCACCTATTTCAATCAAAATTATGAAGAAATTTTCTACATTGTCAATGTAAAAATTGTTGTTTTGGTGGAATTTTACAATGTTGACCATCAGGAGCAGATTCAGGGAAGGGTCAAAAGGTCAGCGATCCCCTGTCACCTGCAGCAGCTTGAATTCCACAAAGCAAGTTGTTACCATAGAAAATTTGAAAAATGAAGCTTTTTGTTGGAAATAATCAATACATCGCGATTCACGTTCCCGTGAACGGGCGTTTATGCAAATTTAATATGAACGACTCTTCCCGTTCACCGGCGTGAACCGTGACGTTTTTCAACATGAGGTTTCATGCAAATCAGTTCTCAATGCGTACGCATCTGATTTGCATATCCGGGGGCGTTTCCGGAACTGTCCATTCTCGGATATATAGGGCAGAGGTTTCTTGAAGCATGTGAGAAGGTCGAAACAGATCGATCAGATCAGACGTCTGAAGAAGTCAGACGAGATAGACACTGATGGTCTGATGCAGGCAGACAGAAATGTTTTTGACTGAAGTACTGCGGAATATCGTTTGACGACGGTGAATAGTCGAAACGGATGCAGAGGTGGTCAGTTTGGACCAGCATGTATTGAACGTTAAATTTACTTACAAACGTTCGGAAGCCGCTTTAAATATTTTCCTGATGTTCTATCCTTTGGTTTCCCTTTGCCAAGTGATGGTGGCTGAAATACACGCAAGTGATAGAGGTAGTATAGTAACTTACTACCAAATGCTTCAAGGAGTCTCTGTCTAGTCATTTACAACTAAAAATCTTTTGTACATAGTATATTTTTGATGTTTTACGGCATGGAAAATTACCAGGTACGTGTAATATGCCGAGTTGTGTTTTTCACCAAATAAAGTGAACGAAGTTTTTCTTTAAAACTGGACTTGTGTACTTTCATGATCCAGCCAACACTTATTGACTCTGACAGTGCGTGCTTTGCTATCTTCAAATTTTAAATTTTCCAAGAGAAACGGTTACAGGGCCCAGTTCACCGCCCAATAGAGTCATAAGTGCAAGTATCTTTAAAGAAATCGTTCCAGTGTTCAGATGGGGGCCGCACATGGCACCATTTTGAAGTTCGTGTGAACAACGAAACGCAACAGTGTAAACGTAAACAGTGTACAAGAACTTTTGCTTCTGCTTCTTCAAAACTACGAGTGGCCATGGAGGCAAGTAGAACGGAGTTGCTGACGCGGGACAACTACGTCACCTGGCGTACCGACATCTCATTCGTCCTCAAGGGAGAAGGATGTTTCGGACACGTAGATGGAAGTGCTAAGCCTATCGAGGAAGATGGAAGTCGCCGCGACTACGATGATTTTTATCGCCGGAAAGACCGAGCGCTCGCCATCATTTATCAAAGTTTATCCTCGGAATACAAGGAGTTGATAAACGTCACCGACGAACCTAGTCAAGTATGGAATACCTTGAAAGAACATTTTCAAGCGCCTTCCAGAGCCAACCTGGTTAGATTACTAGATGAGTTCTTCGACGTTCGGCCGGAGCCAGACGAGCCTGTTGACATTTTTTGCTCAAGACTGCGGAAGGCCGTGACGAGGCTTAAAGACACGAAACACCCCATTGAAGACCTATATGTAGCATTCCAGTCGATTCGGTACCTTCCGGAAGAATTCCGAGGTATCGTTCAAATTATATATCGATGGAATGACTCGGACTTCAAGCTCAGCAAAATACAAGCAGAGCTAGCAGCGGAGGAGAGCCGGCTGAGGCAGCAAGCAAGTGACTTTTCCAAAACTGTGAGTTCAAATTCTGAATATTTTACTTCTAAGAAATTTGTAAATAGAGTAAAAGTGTCTAAACTTCCAAATGTATCTCATAATGTGTCTAATGTAAATACTTCTAGTCATAATGTAAATATTTCTAAAAGTAAAATTAAGTGTTTTAAGTGTAACAAACTAGGTCATACTAAATCTAATTGCAGTAGAAATAATGGATCTAGTATTGTGGAATTTCTTGGGTCTCCACAGATTGAGGCTAATACTGTAATCGATCCTAGCGATAGACTCAGCTGGGTAGTAGACACTGCTGCTACGCGACATTTCTGTAATAACATTAAGTTATTTTCAAAATTTAATGAGTGCAAAGGCACTTCAATGTCGCTAGCAGTAGGGGATGTCGAAAGTCCAGTTGAGGCTATCGGGACGGTGGAAATGTATGTCCAATTTAAGGATAAGCAAAGTATTATCAAATTGGAAAATGTTATGTATTCTCCTAAACTTAGGAGAAATTTATTAGCTGCATCTGTTCTTGAGGAACAAAATTTTAGTTTTAATGGAGCTAATGGGGTTCTATGGTTTTTTACACCTAAAGGGGAGAAATTCTTTTATGCAAAAAGAAAGGATGGGTTGTATTTTTTAAAACCTAAGTATAGTACCCAGGAACAACATAATGTAGAAAACCGTCAATCTAAAGATAGGGATCGAGATGGAGACAAGAAACACAAAAAGGATAAGAAATCCAAGGATAGGGATCCTAGTGCTTCCAGAAAAATAGACAAAGTAAAAATAGCACCTAATCTTAAAGAAACTAAATTTAAATCTGACAAAACAAAAACTAAGCAGAATAGAAATGTGGATAGTTCAATATCTAAGCCTAGCAGTTCAGTAACTGAACTTAATAGTACAAACTGTCTTTGGCATAAACGATATTGCCACATAAACGCTGAATATCTTCTCCAAACCAGCAAAGTTTCTGCCGTAAACGGACTTCCTAGGCTTAAATACAAAAAGTTAAATTGTAAATCGTGTAAATTGGCTAAGTCTAGGAGAGTATCATATAAACCCACCGGTAGGATAAGGTCCACTAAACCATTGCAATTGTTACACATGGATGTGTGTGGTCCCTTACCCACAGCCTCATATGGTGGGAACAAGTATGTCTTAACTATAACAGATGATTATAGTAGAAAAGTTTTTGTTTACCTCATGAAACAGAAGTCAGAAGTATTTTCACATTTTAAAGAGTTTCAGGCCAGAGAAGAAAGGCAGTTAGGTACTAAAATTCTATGTATCCGGACGGATAATGGAATGGAATTCTGCCATGATAAGTTCAAAAATTACCTGAAGGATATCGGTATTAAGGCTGAGAGGACTAACACATATACCCCACAGCAAAATGGAGTATCAGAGCGATTCAACTTAACTGCATTTGACTGTGTTAGAGCCATGTTGAACGACAGCAAATTATATGACAGATTCTGGGCGGAAGCAATATTGTGTTTTGCATACACTAAAAATCGAATATGTCACAAATTTAAGACAAAAACTCCACATGAACTCTACAGTGGTAGAAAACCTTCTGTCAAACATCTTAGAACCTTTGGTTGTAGAGCATATGTAGGCAAACCCAGTCAGCTCAGAAAGAAGTTAGACATGAAAGCTACAGAAGGGGTGATGGTAGGCTATGCTACTAAAACTAAGGGCTATAGGATATTTTTGTCAGGGGAGAAACGAACAATTGAGACCTGCAATGTGAGGTTTGATGAGGGTGATGTAGTGGAAGGCATCCTGGACCCAATTTGTCCCAGAAATATCTCCTCAGGGATATCAAGAGATAACCTTTCAGAATACTCCGACGGGGAATATCCGAGAGAGCAGTCTGATGGGGGGGCAGGAGAGAGTGAAGACACTGGTGACGACCCGTCTGAATCCAGTGAGGAAACGGACTCTCCTGCTGACTCCAGTATGACTCCTTGCTCGGATATTGCTTGGCAGCGAAAGACGGTTCCAAGACCCGATGGGAGTAGAACCGATGTGTATTATTACGCTCAAGGAGATAATAAAAGGCTGAGGTCACACAATGATGTTAAGAAATATTGTGATAAAAGGAATATACAATTTGATCAGCAACTGTTTAATTTTCGGGAAAATAAAGGTCTTAAAAGGGTCAGAGGCAGACCAGAAGCAAGCAATATTGAAATAAATATACCAAAAGGGTACAACGCTGCTATTAAATCTTCCCAGTCCGAAAAATGGTGTAATGCTATGGATGAAGAAATGGCCGTAATGCAAGAGAGGGGTGTCTGGGAACTAGTTCCTGCATCCACCTCACAAAAGCATATAGGCAGTAGATGGGTCTACACCATTAAGAAAGACGAGAATGGGAAAATCAAGAGGTTTAAAGCTCGTTTGGTAGCCCAGGGGTATGGTCAGAAAAAGGGAGAATCATACGATGAAGTTTTTAGCCCTGTTGTTAACTTCAACTTAATTAGAGCATTCTTCTCAATTTTCGTATGCATGCTTGGCTGGATGCATTTCCAATTAGATATCAAATCTGCCTATCTCTATGCTAAATTGAGTCAAAAGGTATATATGAAACAGCCTCAAGGTTATGTCAATCAGGAACAGCCTGATTATGTTTGTTTGTTGAAGAAAGCTATTTACGGTCTTCATCAAAGTGGAAGAGAATGGTTTAATGAACTTGACACCAAATTAAAAGAATTAAATTTTTTAAAACTTCAATGGTGTAATTGTGCATATATTTACAATAGCAAAGTTCTTATGCTAGTCTATGTGGATGACATAATTCTCTTCTCAAAGTATCAAAGGGACATAGACCACATTGTTTCATTACTTAGCATAGAATTTGATATCAAGGTATTAGGAAAAATTAGAAAACTTTTAGGCGTGGAATTTAAAGAGTGTGACAATAAATTTTTTATACATCAAAGTCAGTATATAGATAAAGTATGTCAAATGTTTCAACAGTATAAATATCCAGTTACTTCACTTCCCATTTCTAAAGGGAATATTCTAAGTAAAATAGATTGTCCAAAGACAAGTGAAGAAATAAAGCAAATGCAAAGTTTTCCTTACAGGAGCTTAATTGGGTGTTTGGCTTTTATATCTAGTAGGACTAGACCTGATATTTGTTACGCCATCAATATATTATCTCAATTTCAAGAAAACCCTGGAATTAAGCATTGGGATGCATTGTTAAGACTTTTAGGATATGTTGAAAAGACTAAAAACTATATGTTGAATTTATCTAACATTCAGGAGTTAAAATTAAATTGTTATTCAGATTCTGACTTTGCTGCAAACCGAGATGACCGTGTTTCACTTGGAGGCATGATACTCTTTATTGACAATGTACCTATTTCTTGGCGTACCTTTAAACACAAGTGTGTCAGCTTATCAACCATGGAAGCTGAATACGTATCACTAACTGAAGCCGCTAAGGAAATGGTATGGGTACAAAACATAATTGAAGAATGTCATTTACTTGGGTTAAATTTTAATAAAAGTAACAGTATTATTTTTAGCGACAACCAAGCAGCCATTAATTTTTCTAACTCTCCAATTGAAAACAATAGAACTAAGCATATTGATGTTAGATATCATTTCCTAAGAAATTTAATAGTCAATGAATCTTTTAATGTTAAATTTGTAAATAGTAAAGATAACTTAGCAGATCACTTTACTAAACCAATGACTAAGGAAATAATACTTAAATTTTGTAATAAAATTTTTAAAAACTAAATCAAAACTTTTTGAGATTAAATGTTTAGTCTAAAGAAATTTTTAAATACTAAATTGAATTTACAACTTGGGAATTTTTTTTTTAAGATGTCATATATATACATTATTGTTTATCTTAAACCTCATTGATATAAGATAGTATATCTTGAGTATAAATTTTTGTGATATTGAATCTTTTTCACTTTACACCTTTGTATATACATCCATTTTCCATGACCCGCATGATGCTAAATAATAGCTTATGTGTATAAAATTTTGTATTTTTCAACTTGGTAAAAAGTATGTGTTGAAAGTTTTGATAAAGGAATTTTATTATCTAATTACTTGCATCATGTATTTTTAAATATTTGGTATATCAATGCAGTCTAATAGTATTAATTATGTATACTTATATTGTGTTAATAGACTAAATTTTTTTAAGCTTTTTGAATTATAGTGTTTATACTCAAATTTAAAGTAAACTTAAATTCTATGCTTATACAAAATCTTAATCTTTTAAAGTTGACTTGTTTAATATGATAATGTGCTTATACTTAAATTTTGGATACTTATAATTAAATTTAAACTAAAATTTCAATTTTTGAATGCTGATACTTAAGCATTGAAGTTGTGTTGTATATAAATTTCTACTTGATGTGAAATGTTGTTGTTACAATATTGTCGACAATACTTAACTATTTTTCAGATGCTATAAGTACTTATGCATTTTATTTTAAATTTAATAATGATATAATACTTTAAATTTTTTCCTTCATTATATGTTTGATAGGATACTGGGGGCCTTGGTGTTTATTGATATACCTTGGTTTCTCAGAGTAAGTTTTCTTTTGCATATGCATTGAGACTTAAGGATTTGCATGAGGGGGCCGATTGGTAGCAGAGCGTGGTTGGAGCGATATTGGGAATTTATTTAAATGGAAAAATGTATTGTTGAACTAAAAGATTGTATCAAAATATACATTGTGGGATTCCACCACCATCATATGCATTGCCTTGTGTTACTCCCTGAGAAGAGAGGAAAAGAAGTTATCAAAATTTAAGAAGTTTTGAAAGAGCTTAGTTGAGTTATATTGTTAAAGATTCGGAATCTTAAGTACTGCCAATCTTATATACTCTTTACAGCAACAGAAGGGTGCCTATAGATGTGTCCAAAACGATATTCCCGGGACTGTTTCAGGGATGTACAAAGGTAAATGGACTTATGGCAGCAGACAAGAAAAAATGCAATTTTAAAGTGCATTATAGCAACTGACTTTTATCTTTCTTTCATATTTTGCACCAAATTGGATTCATATAACTTGAATTTGCCCAAATAAGCACCCAATGCTTAAATGACTCAACTGAACTGCCATTGAATCAGATGCACCGAAAATTCAAAAACCTATATTCTTGTATTCTGTTCACCTAAAAGAAATACCTGGGAAAAAGAGTGTGGAAAAATGAACACACAGACAAAAGTTTGGGTTTTAAGTTATTAACTAACAATATAAGATTTCACCCTTTATAATTTATCCAATATTAAAAAGGAATCCATAAGAATTCAAAGTACAACATAACATATATGTGGGAGGTGTAGAAAAAGAAAGTTAAGGAAAAAAAATAACATCCTGGGGGTTCGTCAACCCAACATGATAATAAACTTGAAATAGAACTCTATTAGAAGGATTCCACCTGGATCCAGGACTATTAAGAAATAATGGTGGTCTACGTGGAGATGCTGTTCTCACATCATAAATCTAAAAACTGTGGGATTCTCAGGATGCAGATGTCTCCAACAGGCGGATAACAGAGATTGTCCGTCTGTTGGAGATTTGGCAGGATGAGAGATCGGCCAAAAAGGTTGGAGTACTAAGCAAAACAGGCCCTGTTGTGAAACACACTACAACTCAACTCTATTAATAGTAATATTCAAAACATTACACAAATACAATACAAAACAGTTATTCTTACCCTGGGTGTCATAAAAATGCGGTACATAATGACATAATATGTGGTGCTTTCTTGTTACAAAGATGTTAAATGAGCTTGTATAGTCTCATAATGATATCCATTAATTGCTTACAAAAAGCTGTTTCCAAGTTTGGGGAAATTTCCAGTCTGACCAATACTCACTCAGTGCATTGGAAGTTATTACAAGGTAAATTGAAGCTTTAGAGTTTTATTTTCACCTTTTCAAACTAGAACAACATTATTAACCTGAGCAATTTACTAGAGAACAATAACTACAAATATTTATTCTTTAATTTGATTGCTCAGCATTAATTGCTTTTAAAGTAAGCATAAAATTAATTCATACTTCTTATTAGATAAACATCATTCATTTAAAAATCATTAGGATATATTTGGATAACAATTTACTTTTTCATTTATTTACATTTTGATTAAAAGCAATTTAAATTATAGGATATTGAGTATATATAGTAAGTTTGAAATTTGAAATATTATCAAGTTCCTAATTTATATAGGTTTAGGTTAATTTAATTTTAACATAGCAGATTACTTCTGCCTCCTCAAAAGTCAACATAACACTATTTGTGATTATTTTAAAAATTAAAAAATGAGTGATTCTACATAAGAGAGCTAAAATTTAAGATTTTATTTAAAAACCGAAAGTGCTAAAATTCATAATTACATAAAGTTGTGATTTTTATAGAAGTGCACCAAAAATGGTGATACAATTGCAAAAATTTGCAATTTCATTTAAAAGCCCTAAAATTAGTAATTTTATGTAAAAAAGATAAAATTTTAAATTTTATTTAAAAGCGATAACATTCGCAATGTTATTTAATAGCACTAAAATTCACCGTTTTGTTTAAATGCACTAAAATTTATATTTTTAACAAAAATCACTGTGTTACATGGTTTTTCTTTTGTAATAGCTTACGTTTGTGATGTTATCTAAAAGTCACAATCTGTAAAACATTAGTGGATCATAAATCCGTAGTGAAACATAACAATTATTTTCCTACAACTTTGTTTTAAACAGACATGACTGCATCAGGGTTGAAAAAGTGCTAGAGGTCAACACGGGCTGAAATTTCAGATTTTAACTGGCCCAGCAATACCAGTGCACAAATCCGGTCCAAGCCCGGAAACATTAACAAGCGAAGTCCATTGAATCTCAGCCCTCTCTCTCGAAATTATTTGTATTTAAATGTGTTTAAAACATGAATTTATGTATGAAGAATTAAGATCATTTTTTTAAAACATGTATCTTTACATAGCTGAAATAAGCACAATATGCTGATGTATGCAATTAAAATTTGTTTTAATCTTTTTTTTAATTAAATATGTTTGACCCAATTGTACACACCATTTTAAAAACTAGGCCTGAGTCCGGTCCATAAAAGTGTTAGACCTGGCTCGGCCCATGAGTCGAACGAGACCTGTGCTGCTAGACCCGTGCAGACCTCTAAAAAGCACTACTATCATGATGTACGTGAAGATGATGGATGCACAAAAGGTGAAATTGTTCCTCTTTCTTCATGGAGCAAGCAAACATGTGCAAGTGACCACAGAATGCTATATTCAGAAGGGGTTCACTTCCATAGGAGCAACACGGGATTTCGCATAGACACTAGCGTTCGGGGAGCTACCATCGGAACTAAGATGAAAGTCTGATAAATACTTACTCAAGGTGCATTTAAAGTTATTTTAGGGTCCAGTTAGGCATGTAAACAATTATTTATATTAAAGTTTTAGGGTTTATTTTCACCTTTCCAAGCTAGGACAACATTATTAATCTGAGCAATTTACTAGAGAACAATAATTATAAATATTTACTTTTTAATTTTATTAAATAAAAGATTGCTCAGCATTAATTATTTTTAAAGTAAGCATAAGATTAAGTAAAAGTTCTTATTAAATAAAAATCATTAAGATATATTAGGATAACTATTTACTTTTTTATTTATTTACATTTTTGATTAAGAGCAATTAAAATTATAGTATAAAGAGTATATATATTATGTTTGAAATATTATGAAATCCTATTTAAGTTCTTAACTTAAATAGGATTGGGTTAATATATCTTTAACAAAGCAGATTATTTTTGCCTCCTCAAAAGTCAACATAACACTCTTAATGATTTTATTTTAATGCGGCTGGGTGAAAAAACGTACGGGACTGTACTTATATAATTTTTGAAACTATAAACATGAGCTGCATTTAAAATACTTTTATCTGTAACAAATATATTGATTAGTCTAAGTAAATTTAAATAAATAAACATAGATATATATTTAATTCATATAATCATAAACGAAATTAAAAAAACAGACGCATTGCATCACTATAAATCATTATGCACAAAAAATTACAAGCTAACATACTCAAAAGACTGAAATATTATATAATATTTTCAGTCTAAAAAGTATACTAGCGTGTTGATTGTTAAATTACTTGGTTCTTAATTTATTCTGGGATGCTAATAATATAATTTTTTTAAATATACTAATAGTGTTATAATAAATAACAACAAATTTACATAAATGCACTATTCAAACTTTAATTACAAGGGGGAAGAGGGAAATTTTCCACAATACGTCACTTAGCAAAAAGTATGCAAAATATATACACATACAATATCACATTCAACTTAACAAGATCTAAGGTAAAGCTATCTAAATATCAATTTTTATACATTTTATAAAAATGCGACAAAGATCTTTTAACTAATAATACCACTTCTTCTTAGAATTTAGTCTAGTCGGCAGTGATAATACCACACTAATTTCTTATGAACACTTACATAGGACCATAAATAACACATAAATAACAAATATTCTTTTTATTTAATTAAATAAAAATAAATTACATACCCCGTAACATAATCACTTTTCTTTTGCTAATCCATTTCTTGAAATAATATATTCACTTAACAAATAATCTTTCTGCACTCTACTGAAATACGCTACAAGAAAGCATGGCTGTAAGTCTATGTATAAGTGTTTCGTTCGGGACCAAAATGTCTTGAAGGAAACCGTCGCTGATCATATCTGACCATTGCCAAGCGTTCCAACTCTGAAATTGGTCAAAGCTGGAGGGCTCTGCAGTAGCTTGACTGAAATGCCTGTATATATTAATCTGTGCAAGTGACGACACAAACGAAAAACAAATTTGGCATCTTGCCAAAATCACTTTCATGTTAGATGGAACAACAGATAATATACGGGACGTGCGTAAAGATTCTTTACACATTCCAGAAGTTGAAAGGAGTGGAGCAGAGTAACTTTTGTTTAGAAATAAAGTCTTGTACTTTCGCAATCCAAGCTACTGGTCAAATGGACCACCTTTTATTTTCATTCTTCTAATCTGATCAAACTTTTGCTGGTCTCAGAGCAGCAGACTACCTATGATTTTAAATGCTGAATATATATATATATATATATATATATATATCTGTATGTAAATAAAAACTCCTAAATAAGACTAGAATGAATCGCATCCAATTGTATAACTGAAATATTTTATCATTAAAAGATATCTAGGGATCACCATAATGAAATGACATATAGATGAGAAATATGTAAACTCTCTATCCAGTTTCTAGCTAGATGTAACACAAAATGCTTTATCTGTTCCAATATATTTTTATTCTGTTTAGTGCAAGTGCTGTAAAATAAGTGAACTGGAGGAAATCCAAACATGTATGCCCGATGTGTGCATCCTCTACAAATTGCATCTCGAGTGTGGAAAATTAATTAATCTTTGTGATTGGTTGGAGGTAAGGATTCCATTTGGATTTAATTTTATCTTCAAATTCTTTGATTTTTTAACAATGTTCCATGCAGTGGCATAGCTAGGCAGTCAGGGTGTACTTTAAATCTGAATAATAGAAAAAAAATAATAATTTCGGGAAACGAGGATGCAGAATGAAACAGAACCACCGTTCCCTTTTTTCTTACACAAAGAACAAATAATACCACTTAGAAACAGAGATGCCATAGTGCGCGATAACCCTCGTCCAGAAATTTCCTATCCAGCCCAGTTAGGACATAGCAATTCCAAGAGACAGCCAACGCACAGATTTGAAAACAAAACTCCCCCCACCCCCCCTTTTTTTGACCATCGTGAAGTGCAACCCGAGAGTTTTTCTACCGCAGAAATAAATCCTGCATCCTTTGAAGACCAGGATAACCACCAGAAGGAAAAGACATCATTACAGGAGTCATGGAACATGAATGACAATGAGTCACGGAATGGACACGGAAAGAGAACTTGGTTAGAGAATCCTACGAAAACGCATTCATATGGCCTCAGAAGCAGGACAAAGCGAGTTTGAGTCACATTTTAAAATGGTATAGATAAGAAGAGGAATTTGTGAGAATGTAAAATTTAAAATGTTTTGGAGAATAATTTTTGTTAATAAACTTGAGAAGGAGATAGAGAGACTGTTTTCTTTTAAAAAGAGGGGGAAAATGTTATTTTGGAAAAGGGATTAGGAGTAAAAATATAATTTGAAATTTGAATTGAATAAGTAGAGAAAGAATGTAAATATAAGTTGAAATTTGAATTGATTAGGTGGAGAGAGTATATATATATATATATATATAAATGTAGAAAATTACTTGAGAATGGGTGTATATAAAAATTTAGGAAATACTTGAGAATTGGGGTATAAAAATTTAGAAAATACTTAAGAATTGGTGTATAAAAATTTAGAAAATACTTGAGAATTGTTGTATGTAATGTTAAGAGAGTACCTGATAATAGATGAGTATACAAATTTGAGAAATGGAGTTAGAGAAGAAATTGAATTTGAATTTAAATTATTTAGGAAGAATATATATATACTTACATTTAAATGTGAGGAAATGGTTTAAAGGGAGAATAGAGAGCCATGCAAATTTGAGAATGGTACTTTTTTTTTTTTTATAGCATATGTGAAAAATTGTTTTTACAGAAGGAATTTGGAATTTAAATTTTCAAGAGTAGTTAAAAAATCTAATTGGTATAGAAGTTACAAAATAGGTAACAGTCAGGTTAGAAATACTCAGAGAAATTTTTTTTTAGGGAGTAAGGGAAGAGAGTGTAAAAAAAATATAAAATAATCTTTAAACAGAATAAATTCAAGGTATATATGGAGAAAATAAATTGAGATAAATTTTTTGGGGGTTGTTGACAAGCCAAAAAAAAGCGATGCTTAAGAAAGCCACTATTCATTTCGTGAAAGGTCACGATGAGAACAGAGTGTAAATGCAGACAATGAAATTTGGATGTAACAGGATTTTTAGTAGACCTTATTTTAGCTTTAACCAGACAACAGTGATGGGTGAAACAACATTAACAAACACTTAGATTTAATACAGGGGAAAATACTGACTAACCACGTAAAATAATATTTAAAATTCAATTTAAATTAGGCATAGGGGACACGCGATTTTAAATTAAAAAAACGAACTTGATCACCTCGTTTTTGCGAGCTTAAATAGTGGACAGCCTAGGATAATAGAATTAAAGACAATGGGATTTTCTTTATGCAATGGGGGAATTTTTAAAACACATACCTTATACTATGTTATAAATATCCTTATATCCAGAGGGAGTGGTTTTAATCCAGTAAT
This sequence comes from Amaurobius ferox, assembly GCA_951213105.1. Lineage (NCBI taxonomy): Eukaryota > Metazoa > Arthropoda > Arachnida > Araneae > Amaurobiidae > Amaurobius > Amaurobius ferox. The sequence goes on from OX578151.1 coordinate 1,403,293, forward strand.
GGGTTAGACACATTACAAAATCATTAACACACATTTAAAAAAAAAAAAGTAAAGGGGAATGCAAGAGGCATACGCACTTTTATTTGTTACGAAGAAATGGCTAGTTTGATGTACGGCCTTTGAGCCGTGGGAGGCATGGGTTTTCCCTTAATGGAAAGGCAAGTCCAATGATGTTTGTAGGGGGCTGGCAGATTCAACACGTGGACACTTACAGCGTGCCCCAGGCAAGGTCGCAGAGTGGACCCTCTTTTCCAACCCAGTTTTAGGAAGGTCAGAGGGGGAAATTTTTTTTTTCTCTTTTTCTCCCCCTCCTCCTTTTTTATTCGTTGGAACAGGAGTAATTTTGGGGGAAATGGCAGAGAATCTCGGCTACACAGACCGGTACAGGGTCATACACGGAATTTGAAATGAAAAGGGGAGGGTTGAGAAAAGTTTAGAGAATAGGAGAAACACGGTTTTACAGACTTTTTTTTCTTTTTACACAGGATTGCAAAAGGGTGACATTAGAAATATTTTGATATCAGAAGAATTGGGTATGCTTGAACAAAAGGGAGAAAGTAGAGAATTATGATATTGCAAATGCGGATTTTTTTTAAAAAGGAGAATACGATAAAAGGAAGTAAGAGAAATTGTGTGGTTTAACTACGAGCAGGTAAAGAAAGAATATTAATGGGTCACACGGAATAATAGTGGAAAAGCATTTCTTTTTCTTGTATAAAAATACAGAGAGAAAACTTCTTTTTTTTTGTCTAACAGTGATATTAAAAAATTTTTGTATATATGGTTATAGTGAGGTACAGGTAATGAATAACTTGTAATACATGGCATGACAATTCGGAGAGAAGGTTAAATCTTAAGGATAGGAAACTTTTATGTATTGGTTGAAAGAAAATAAATATTAAGATAATGTGGTGTGGAGAATGTATATAAAAGTATTTAGAAGGATGAAGGAAGAAAGTAATGCTATGAATAAAATCATGTATAGGTTTAAATAATGGTTAGAAAAGTATATTTGTAATCAGAATTAATGGTGATTTAGTATATCTGAGAGAGAGAGTTAATTCTTTTTTTGAGTATATGTATGTATGTACTTTGGCTTGTATAAAGTGTATTCTAGCTAGCATGTGTCAAACCAGCAGACTTACGAGGAGCGATGCTCCATGCCAGATCCTGAGGAGCGGTAGCAACCCATCGACTCAGTGGCAGGCCAGGCACACCGGCCTTGAGGACACCACACGGTACTTTGAGACATTGTCTGTTACACTCCAACACTACCAGTGAAAGTACTTTCGAAACCGAGGTCATTCAGTGGCGTTAGGCCACACTTGGGGCCAATTACATAAAACATTATGAAGTGCAGCGAACCTCGATTCGAGTCACAGCAACGTGCTCTTTTCAGAATACGAACTTTATCAACTATAGTGTGTCCATAAAGACAATGACATATACACAGACTTTAAACGTAGAAACATGGACTATGAAATGTTGCTCGAAAACACAAGCTGGACTTGGTGTGAACGGAATGGACTTGGCACAAAAAAACTTTTGCGTTATAGGGAACAAATGAAAAACCTTACACGATATTGCAGTTTATATTATGATTATTATGATGATTATTATTATTATCATTATTATTATTTTGGTTTTTATTGTATGGCTAAAGTGTGTATTTTGATATTGTATATTTTTGTGATAAAGTGTGTTTACAATTACAGTTCTTAAACCCCGTGGCTTCTTCCCAAAAAAAAAACATTAGGGAAGTAGGGTAAATATTACATAGTGTTTTACAAAATATGTAACATTGTGAAATTTGGAGAGGAAGGCGACCTGCAAAGGATGGTCCCTAGTCCTTTCACAAATATGTATAAGGTTCCTCTTTGGCCACCTGCATCGAAGACGGACACTGGACACTCCATGCCAGTGGGGGGCCATACTCAAAATGGAGGAAAGCTCCACGGGTGGTAAGCGAACGCCGGGGTGCAAGTGTCACGCCTGATCGTGGGACCTCGACCAGCTGCAGCGATAATTCAGGAGCCTCTAGCCAAGCCCTCTGTCAAGGTCCAGTCACTGGAAAAAGAGTAACATTAAACCTTCCAATAATATTGAGGGGTCTTAAACCTCTGAACAAATGAGGTAAGAGAGGGAGGAGAGTTTGACTTGGTGATTTTTCGAGAGAGAGAATTTTGGAATTGAATTCGAGAGTGCCTCTTGAGAACTCTGTGTGTGAAGTTATACAATATTCGCCGGAGCGAGATGGCCCTCCGGGTCTCCATCTTACATCTCACTCGACCTCGCTGAAACAAGAGCAGAAGGTAGGCCTTTGGCTTCGTGCATTACTCAAACTTGATATTTTCTCTCTCTCCTCTCTTTTAATTCTCTCTACATGAAGAGATTAGTAGCCGTACGTTGTGGCCCAAGCCAAATGTGTTATTTTAAAAGCCACAAGTGGCGCTAGGATAAAGTGAATGGTCAGGCTTTCAGAATATGTATTTTTGTATTTTATAATAATTTAGAAATTTAAAAAACAGATAATCTTTGAAGTGTGTGATTACATTAATGCTTGAGAATTGTGATTATGATTATAATAGAATTAGTGATTAGTGATTTACATTGTGTTAGAGTTTAAGGGAGCAATTTTTAGCCACTGATGAATGGTATAATAATGCTCAAAAGTGCTCTGGATTTTTAAAGCTATGTACGTTTTGTAGGATGATTTTATTGAATGACCTTTTATTTATGATGTTGTGTTGTTGATTTTATAACCGAATTTAGAATAGACGTTGTACCACCATTATTATTATTTAAACAGGAAACTTTAAAACCTATTATTACTGAAATTAAACAAGCAAAATTCTACAGCATTATTGTGGATTCAATGATAGATATATGCATATTAAATCAGTTTTCGATTTTACTTAAGTACTTTGGTCATACAGGTTTGGTAATGGAACATTTCAGAAAATTCTATGGTCTTTCGAGTTTGACAGCTGAAAATTTTTACAATTTGGTGTTGAATGATTTAGGATTATATACAAAAGATTGTAGAGGACAGGAGTATGATGTCATATCGGGTGATGGTATTGGCTACAAAAAGAATGAAAACTATTGTGCCGATTGCTATGTATTTACATTATTATGCTCATAATTTAAATGTAATGATAACTTAAACGATTATCCAAGCTAATGTGGACTGAAAACAGCTTGGACACGGTTAAAAGGAAATAAGCTTTGTATACTTCTATCTATAATATAGCACTGACATTTGTGACGATGTTTCCCATCCTATGTGGAATATCCTCGTTCCTGCTCTTAAGGAAATATTAACTATAAGAAAAAAAATATGTACAATAAATACGTACATAATTATATGTTTATTTACATTCATCTACAGCATTCGGCTTCCAGTGGCTTCCAGCTTGTGAGGGGATAAGCAATGCTTCACTTAAAGTTATCGGCTGAATGGGTTATTATTATTTGGCAAATTTTTCAGACTCACTTGGCTATTTTTGGATAATATTTGACAAGACTTGTGTCAATAGTGTGATGTGTTTTGAAGATGTTCGTTATCAAAGAAGAGGGACAATTCCGCTGCTGAATCTGCTTCACCCATTTCTAAAGTCACAAACTGCCACTGTCAGCTTCAGAAAATAATCTTTCAATGTGTTCTACTTTAAAGAAGTTGTTTGCTGGGATGTTTGTGAGGCATCTCAACAACAGTAGATGATGGTTTAATCTACTGTTGTTCACCGTACTGTCCTCCTGCTATTCGATTGTCTTTAATCTCTATTTTTGCCTCACTAAATTTATCATCATGTAATTGGCCATCTCCTGTTGCTCATCTTAACATAAAAATGTTCAAGTTTTCTGGCAACAGGGGGGGGGGGATAACTCATCAGAAAAAGTGATGAGTTAGTGAAAAAAGTGGTAGCTTGAATAATCGGGATTCTGCTGCACTTAGTTTGTGCTTTTTAAAAAATATTTTAGATTTTTTTCAAAACACAAACCTTCCTCATAGGGCTGTGGAGTCAGAGTAGGAAAAAATATACAGACTCAGACTCCTAAATAACATTATGTAAAAATCATTTTATTTTGGAATAAAATTTTTAATAGATTTTTTAAATAATTCTTAAGCAATAAATTAAATAAACATCAAATGTTTGCGAATTGAAAAATTAGGGATGCAAAAAATTAAAAATTTATTGATATTTCTCTCAGTATCAAAGTCAGATATTAGAAAACAAGATGATGATTTGAAGGTTTGAGGTACTGATTCCACAACATCAATACTCAGCAAAAACATTGGGGAAAAAATCTAAAAACTAAATGAAATTTGACGTTATGGATTTTTTTCCCCATAGATTAACATGAGGAAAATGAAACAAGCGGCTGTTAGAAAAGAAATCCTCCCTTATGTATACTTTTTTTATTTCTGTTTTTCAACTTTTGACATTCCTTTTGAAAAACAGAATTACAGGAGTTACAAAGCAATTGCCATTGTCACATTTTGCGAAAGAAAATTCAATTTGGTAATTGAAGAAAAGATTTGGCAACTTTGAATTCTGCCAATCGTGGTATACTAATCATAATGTGTACTACTATACTATTTGTCCAAAATAATGATCTTTTGAATTTATAAATCAAAACAAATTTTTCAAATGAAACATTGAAATTAAATTGGGTGAATAAAAACTATGTGATGAAAGTAATAAAATATCCAGAACAACCCTTGGAGTTGCATATTTATTTTATTTATCAGATTTGTTTCAAAATCTAATCAGTATCATCACGACTGTCAATTTTCCTCAAAATGAGACAGATAGTTTTTAAGATAAAGTAGATATAGGATAAAATACATTGCATACATACGGACTACTAACAATAATTGCATACTAACAATAATTGATTCAGTTTTAAGCTCAAACCATATAAACCCATCAAAAAATCAAATTAAAAAAATGTTAATCTCCTATTCACAAAAACAATTTATATTATGCATATTAAAATAATTTTGATTTGACTATAAAGTCCTCCTGCTAGGTCGATATAGTATTTTATGCATGCAGCACTTGTTTTGCTCTTAATAACCGAATGTCGCTTGCAAGTACCAAAAAGTTGCTGACCGCTAATTTATTAAAATAAAAATAAAAAAGTCAACAGGATAAAATTTTTCAATTATTTCATATATTAAATTAAAAAACTTACCTTTCATCTGCATTATTTGGATTAACAGAAATCAATTGGCAAGAAACACCAAGTACTGTCGGAGCCATAAATTAACCTTTTTATTATCTTTACTTCTTAAAAGAATACTCCAGGAAACCTGGCTCAATTTCTAGCCAATAAATAGATTAAGTCGAAGCAATTGAATCAGATCATCAAGGATTAAATTTTTGCAGGACAGTTTCATCGCATGTACAGAAATATCCATTACAAGAATGATTACAGTTCAAAATAATTAAGCCATTATTTGGTATAGATTTAAAAAAATATTTAAATTTTATCCATATTTATTTGGATTAACGAGATGCAATTTGCAAGAAATATCAAACATTTACAATATAAATTAATCTGTTTATATATCTTGAAGTATTCCTGACGCAATGCTTAGCCAATTAATAGATTCAGGCTAAGCTATTGAAACAGATGGCCAGAGAATCAATTTTTGCAGGCAGCATAATCTCATTACAGAAATATCCATCAAAAGAATACACATATATATTCTTTCCTATATCTAATATGCATTATATATGTACTATGTAGTTCAAAAATAGTATTCAGAAATCACAAATTTTTTGTCACCTTACCAATGATGGATAAGATATTGGAAGATTTTGAACTGAATTTTAATTTTCAAATTAGTATCAAGGTAATTAAGGCCTGTGAAGTATGTTAGAAGGGGAATGAAATACTTTCATTCAATTACATGACATGGAAATTTTATAATCTTGTTAGTTACCTTCTAAAATAATACAACTATAAAAAGATATTTGTAACAGTAAACATGTATGCAAACCTGAAATTGGTATATTTTCATCGTGCCAATTGTAAAAATTAGTAATAATTTAACTTACTGTACAATAAAGTTTTTTTTTTACTCATAAAGTTTTTTTTAAATTTTTGTTTGTACTTCTTGCTAAGTTCTAATGTGGCCAGCACCTTTTAAGTCGGCTGTAATTTTCTCGTAAACTCTATGATTTCTCATTCTCTTTACTTTCAAGAATGAAGTATAATTCTCACTCCAAAAATATATTAATAAGCTAAATTCCTCATTTTTCTAAATACTACACTTGGAGCCTGTCATCTTTTCAAAATCACGTTTCAAGCTGGTTTGAAAATTTTGATCTTGTTTGTAGAAGTGGATTGAACTCAATCCTCCTTTTCAAGCCAGCTTGAAACTCGATCCTGTTGTGTCCACTGTATTCATCCGCCGATCCTGTTGTCCTGTTTCAAGCCAGCTTGAAAGTTCTAGTGAATGCTAAAATTTGCTGACTGTTCTCTCCATTGCATATACGGTCTTGCACGGGTTAATGAGTGGTGGTTCTCATGTTCTCAATTGAAAGATCAAATTCTTAATTAAATAGATTTCTGTAATTTGTGGAAGAGGAGGAATTATTAAATATTTTCACATTAAGATTTCATTTCTTATAGTATTAGTATTGCTTTTTTCCCAGTCTTACTATTTAAATGTTAATATTTGGTTGAAATTCTATTTATTGATTATTATTTCTGGTGTTAAGCCTTGTTTACTAATTATCACATACAGGTAGTTTTAACAATTAAATTTCTATCATAATTTTCTGGTTCTATTTTTTCTTTTGTCTTTGAGATTCTATTTAATTTGTTTGTTTCCTAGGCCTTCAAAGCTTTCAAAAGCCATGAGATGAAGCCCAAAAAATCCACAACCAAATTGGATGATTCCAAGATCAAGTATCCTTTTTTGTTCTTCCCTACCTATTGAATGGCATATAATGTGTGAGAATTTCGTATGCTAAATATTTTAGAGTTTCATTTTTTCTTACTTTCACATGCCAGTATAGAAAAAGTATTGTATTACAAAAAAAAAATCCAATTTTAAATACTATTCTTCTGTAATTTGCAAGATTTGAACAAAAGTTATTCAACATTTAAGATTTAAATAACATTATTCTGTAAGGAGAAAGCAGAGGCCAGAGAGGGCTCCACAAGACGCACGTTCACCCCCCCCCCCCCTCAAATATTGAATTTGAGATTTTGATGCCAATATATGTTTCAAGACCTTCTGAACACATCTGTATGTCTGTGGTCAATTACTTGTGTACACAATAGCGGCCACAAATATTAATGGATTTTCATGAAACTTTATATGGGATTTGTAATTGAAAAAGCTAGAACCAGATAGAATTTTTTTAAATTCGAGCAAAAACTTTCAAATATATGAAATTTTATATAACATAGCAGCATAGGGGAAAATTTTACATAATCATACATAAAAAGTTTCTTTAAGAGTTACCATATATTATATTATATTTATGGCTCAATGATCACAAGACTTCAGAGTTGCAAAAAATAGCTCTGATACAATAGTTTTGTTTGGGTTGTCATTAGCTCCCTTTGGGGGTGGGTTTGTCAAGTATGGTTTCAATTGAAAATGAAATATATATATATATAAAGTATATATATATATATATATATATATATATATATAATTGAATAATTTTTATTTTACGTGTATTATATATACCTGAGATTGATCATTAATAGAAAATATTCTGTATAGCAAAAGTGAATGGAAGATGGAATGAAATGTATATATATATATTTACATTTCATGAGCATGCATTTTAAATCAGGTGTTTCTTAAAGAAATGCATTCATATCACTGCCTTTTGCCTCTTTGTTGTAGAAAAGTGTTTTACTTTTGTCCACTTTAAGCATACACTTAACTTTGCTCCAGCATCAGGTTTCTGCACGCGGCGTCCGAGCTCCAGCTGCTTGGCTTCATCAAGCCAACCCAACGAAAGACAGATCATGTGGCTCGACTGACATTTGGAACTTTTTAATTGCTTGAATGTGTATACAAAGTATGAATATATGTATATTATATTTTTGTTTCTGTATTCATTTATATGTATACAACTTTTAACAGGTTTTATCTTGTTACATAAACATTGCTTGCCAAACACAAAATGGCTCGTGAAGGAATGAGTGAAAATAGGTCATGTTATGGAAACCTCCACAAACAGTGAAAGGTCATCCCTCCTGCTCGAATGGAAAATAATTTTGACAGGGCAAAGGGCCAAGCTCCTGCTTATCCAAGCTCCTGCTTATCATGTTATGTGCAATGTCTGTATTTCCAAAATAAATGTAGAGTGATTGTAGAAGATGAAGAGATGGGAAACTAATAGTGTTCATTTTTAAGTTTTATGCATCAAATTGAAAATGTAAGAAAAAAAAATTAAGTGATTGCACATGCTGTTCTTGGATATTTCTAATCCAGGAAAAGCAAAAAGTTTGACAAAAGAAGTGGCTTTCTGAAAGGAAGCAGTATTACGGTAATTATTAATAATGGAAAATAATCTGGAAGATTTAAAATATCTGTTAAGGATGGTCATACTTTTGATAAACTCTTTATTTATTACACAATGATGACTCTTTATTTATTACCAAAGAGTACACAGAATGAGAAATGGTATATTCTCAGTGTACTGTTCTCCAAAACATTTCTCAGATGCATTAACGGTAGCATTGGCTCATTTGAATGGCTACTGAATTTTATTTAGGTTATAAGAGATTAAAAGCAGATACTTCAAATGTATAGAAATTTAAAAAGAGGGTTAAATATTAATTTCCGCATTTCATAACTAAATCATTATTAGTGAATCAAAATGAGTGATTCATTATGTTTTATTTCAAAGTGTGAAATAATAAAAAAAAAAATAGAATTTATTTTTGATTGGGTTGTCTAAAACTTCTTAGTGAAACATTTATTAAAAGTGAAAAATTTAGTATTTTTATTTTATTAGTATTGATACACCTGATTAGTATTGATACCTGATGTTGCATCTTTATATAGTAAAATTATAAATAAGCATGTTTTTTTAAAGCAATGTCTGCTGATTTATTTTTATTAAAGATTTGATTTTATTTATTTTTATTTCATAATGAAACATGGATATTTTAATGAATTACTCATTTTGATTTGATAATAAAAGTTCCCATTAATAAGACATTTTAATGAATCATTTGTTTTGATTTAATATTAATATTTTTTTATAAGTTCCTACCATGGGTGTATGCAGGATTTTTTCCAGAGGGTGTTAAAGTCCATTGCATCGACGTTGATCTTTGAGATTAATGTGAACCTCTAATTTTTAGTATTCCATTGTTAAACGGGAACCCTATTTACCTGTAACCATCTGTAACACCCCCTCATCCTCCAATATTTTAAATTTGACTTAAAATGGGGCATTCAGACACATTGTTTTAAAGCTTCTACAGCACAGGGTGCGTACGCGGCCTGGAAAACCTTGAAAGTCCTTGAATTTCATTATTTGTTTTCAAGGCCTTGAATAGCCTGGAAAATTGGGATTATTTCCAAAATGGTCTGGAAAATCCTTGAATTTCTCATTTCCAATTCAAAAACCGCAAAATTCTGGTTGTACTAGAATTCCTACGTCACGTATTGCGTCACAATTTCAAACCAGTTTCAAACCTGTCAAACCAATTTCAAACCTGTCAATCACAGTTGAATTGGTTCCTCCCATTACTTGTTTTCCGCTAATGGTGGCCGTTCGTTTCATCATTAACACGTGGTTTGCATTTTGAACGGCACCGGGGATTAATGTCTGCTCCTTGTGTCGCGTTTCCGATATCCTGTTTTGTTTTATGTTTGCTCTCTGTCTCTCCCCATTCTCAGAGATGCCAACTTTTTTGGATTTTCCTTAGTTTGTATGGATTTTTACTTCATCTTATGGTTTTACGGACATGACTCCCAAAACGACGAAAAATCCCGTGAAATCCATGCATCCCACCATTCAATTCATATTCCCTGCTTTGCTGAGTCCAAAATTATCAGTTTGCATCCATTTTCTTCTAATGATTTCATGTCAGAACAACAGACCTAATTTATTTTTATAGTGCTAGTAAAAATAAAGAAATATTTTACTAAACAAATTATATTTCACTTAAATTATAAGATTGCACAATTCAGTTTTTTTTTTTGTTTTTTTTTTTTTACTTTGCTGAAAGTACACAGTTGCCTTTTTCTGTCACATACTTTTTCCATCTATCTCTGTCCTCTTAATTATTGCACATTAACTTGGCTAAACTAGCTTATTTTCATATTTTGGTTGATTATAAAGGTTAACTTTTTAATTATTTTCATATAAATAGTATGATCGTGAAATTGAGTTTTTTGTTTTCTTTGTGGCCGTTGCCGCGATTACGCAATCATCCTTTTCCATCGATCTCCATCTCCCTATTGTTGCATATTAATTTGACTAAACTAACTTATTTTCATATTTCGGTTGATTATAAAGGCTATTTTAATTAATTTCACATAAATAGTATGATCGTGAAATTTAGTTTTTTTTTTGCGGGCCTTTCCGAGAGTACACAATTATTCTTTTACATTGATCTCCATCTCCCTATTGTTGCACATTAACTTGCTAAACTAGCTTATTTTCATATTTTGGTTGATTATGAAGGTTAATTTTTTAATTTTTACATAAATTGTACGATCATGAAATTCAATTTTTTTTTCGCGAGCGTTGCCGAGAGTACGTAATTATCCTTTTCCATCCATCTCCATCTCCCTATTGTTGCACATTAACTTGACTAAACAAGATTATTTTCATATTTTGGTTGATGATAAAGGTTAATTTTTTAATTATTTTCACATAGATAGTACGATCGTGAAATTAATTTTTTCGTTTCCGAGAGTACACAATTATCCTTTTCCATCGATTTCCATCTCCATATTGTTGCACATTACATGATTTAGAAAAATAATTGAATAAAAAATTAGATGTAGCTAACGATACTAAGTAATATAATAACATTTGTTATGGTTTATTACTGATTCATTTTTCTATCTAATTCAGAGGTGAGGTATGGGATAAGTGTGACATAAATATTTTAATTTAATGTTTTTTATTTTTATAAATTTTTGAAAAAGTTATCAAATTTTGTTGCAGCTATTCAATAATAAAATTTGATAATTATAGCTTTGATTTGAATTTCAACTTTTACAATAATTTCTAACTATTGGTTAAAAATATATTACACTAGAATCTATTTTGCTTGTGTTTTGAAATTTTTTCAAATATTTTCTGTTAAAATAAAAGAATTCCAAAATTAAAGTTTTTAAATTGTACTATAAATACAAACTTAAGATAATTTTTTATATTTATTACCCTATTAATATAATATATAAACATATTTTTAAACTGTAAGAGGTATTATAAGGATGGTTTTTTTGGATCGTAAATACATTCAGATTTTTTCAAGAATTTCGGTGATCATGCATTATGTCATACATTATTCAGATCATGCATTATTCAGATCATGCATGTCAATTACATATGGTTACATCTTTTCTGTTTAGCAATATATTTTTATATTTAAAACTTATATATTTTAATAGAATGAATAGCAATGTCATTTAGATTACTTTAGGAATTTGCACGTGATTGTGAATTTTAAGTTTCTTTATAATGTATATTCCATATGAAGAACAAGTATTCTGCAAGTACACAATAAAATTGGAAGTGCAATTCATTAAATGAAGAGTTTAATTCCAAATGGGCCTAAATCACTTTCGCTTGAGTATCATGTTGTGGCAGCTGCATTACAGCTCTTAGTGGAAGACGTGAAAGGCAGACAGACCAAGAGTAAGGAAAAAAATCTTTTCGAAAGGCACAGGAAAGACGAGCAAAAAGAGACTCTCAGCGGGGCAGATGCCATGGAGATCGATGAGGAGGAAAAGAAAAGACTTGGATGGAGCGGCACATGCTGAGAAGCTGGTGCGACAGACACACAAGACTGCTGAGTACTTCACATCCTTCGCTGCCAGATGCGAAGCAAGCGTGGGATATACCCCTGAGACACCTGAAAATGAAGCCTTCGATATCCACAGGCACTGTGAGATCTATGACTGGGTCAAGAGACACCTGGATGCCGAAATCGCCATCGAGGAAGTTGAGGACATCGACAAGGCGGCACTCATCAAAGAGATATTGGTAAGCATAACTTCTGATGCTATCTTGCTAGCAGATACCCCTACCCCTGAGAACCTCTTGGTTAGGAAATCCTATCAGGCTACGGCTTATGTCATCAAAACATGGAATAGCTTATCTGAGGATTTTTTGTATAGTCAATACAAAACCTAAATCGCGAAATCTTTCAAACTAAATTTTGAGCTCCCGCACAGGAAGCCTAATGACGAGATTACGGCTGCTGAGTTAGCTGAGGCCATGGCACGAGAGGCTGCATCTAGTAAGGACTTCCCTCTACTTAAAAATAAATTCATGCCGCTTGATAATCAGGAAGAAGAGAATGGAAATAGTGACCCAAAACCTAATCTCAAAATTTCTTCCTTCTATGTTGACTCCTCAAGTAATTGGGGAGCCCTCATAGAAGAATTAGACAAAACTTTAGGCACTAAAATTGAAGGACTGCTGATGGGGAGGGTGATTAAGTTCACTCCTGGATCCGTTGAGGATTACAGGAGCGTACAGACTCACCTGACTCAGAATAAAATCCCTTTTAGCTCCATATGCTTAAAAAACGAAAGACCAAAAAAAGTAGTGATAAAAGGACTGTCAACCAACACTAGCATAGGCTATTAAGAGGCTATATCCTGTGAAGGATTCAGGATTATTAGGATTTCACAGCTTAGAAATCGTCGTGATAGGTCACCTCTCCCCCATCTTCTTGGTCTGCCTAAAGCCGGCTGAGGGGTGGGAGAAAATTTACAACCTCACCTCCATTCTCTACATGAGAATCGTAGTGCAAGTCTTCAAATCAAAAGGAGTAAAAATTTGTTGCAATTGTCAAAATTATAACCATTCTTCGGATAATTGCTCGCTTCCCGCCAGGTGTTTAAAAAACGGAGAAAACCATCAAACTCGCGAATGCCTTAAACCTAGGGACCTTCCGGCAAAGTGTGCTATTTGTAGTGGGGCTCACCCCACCAACTTTAGGCTCTGCCCCAAAAACCCCTGGAACCGTAACAAGTTCCAGGAACCTAAAACCAAACCCCAAAACCTTCGTACCAATAGATCAGATAATTCAAACCTGAGCATGGAAATCTTTCCACAGCTCCCTAAATCACAAAACCTTGAAATTGTTATAGACAACGTGGCAATGGCGCGTGCCGAGACAAGAACACAAAGTTCTGAAGAGCACGTGGCTCACACGCACTCAGATGCCCAAAAATCTTCAAATCAAACCCCTAACCTCTTTCTAGAATTCATTAAATTCTTTAAAGAAATACAAGATTATTTCAATATCAATGATGTCAGGAACTTCTTAAATCAAATCACCAAAATAATTAAGGCAAACGTAGACCCGATGCAAAAGACCTTTGATATAATCACACTAATTGCAGATCAAAAAACTTCAAACTTTCCCCATAACTTAAACTAACTCTGCCTTGCAAGATAGTTTTTCGGAATTGTGCTCCAGTTCTCTTGACCAACAGGAAAAATAGATCCCGTTGCTCCGCTCACTGTGGGTGGTCCCTATGGACTCTATCTGCACACCTGCAATCCAGCCAACTGATGTCAAAGCTTTTTTTTCAAATGGCCAGGCACTTTGACCTTCGTCATTATTACAGCGCCAGAGCCTTTATTACAGCGGCCAGAGTGTGAACCATTTAGCTGTCCATTGACGTTGCCCCAGGTGCACCAGAGGGCACGGATCACATTGCGCCCACAACACAAACATCCATGCCTTACGTGGGGCTTGAACCCACAACGTGGCGGTCGAGCCATTGCTACGGAAACGCTTGCCTTGACCACTCGACAACCACGTCGATTGATGTCAAAGCTTCAAGATACTCAACGCACACATCGAAGATACGGCACAACATGCCAGGCGCTTCATAAATGACGAAACAATGATGAGTTTAGGTCTAAATTGGGTGAAACTTTCCCGTCGTATTATACCTTATACCTTCCTGGTAGGTCGAACGGTCTGGGTCGAAGAAGAAGAATCCCCATGCACTAACAACTGGACTGTTTCTCCACCCAGGCCGTTGCGTAAACTATATGTGAAAATAGATGAATAATTTGTAAAACAGAGAGGGGTGCACATTTGTTGCATAGGGCCCAAAATTTCTGACGGTGGCTATGTTCAGGTCCATTCAGCTGTACTAAGGTATATTTATTGTAATAGACTAAATGATTTTGTATTCAGATTTCTGTTTATCGAAGTTTACCTTATAATATATAAATTAATTTAAATATTTTTCACTTACTGTGTAGTGTAATCCATTCTATCTAATGCTTTTGGAAAAAATATATTTATTGCTCAATATTTTGTTTTAAATTAAGTTTTTTCATTTCTTACCCCATTTTAGTTTGACATCTGATAATCTGGTACCACTTTAAATCTTAAATGTAACCTAGCTAAAATATATATTATGAAACTTTATATTTACAAATTTTGGATCCCGGTTTCTGCCTCCCCAAATTATTTTATCATGACTGATCCGTCCTCCTTAAAATTAAAAAACTAAATAATTTTAAAGACTTGTAAAGTTACTTGCTTTTTAAAAAGCAGTGTAAAAAGTTAATTATCAAATCTATTAAAATGAACTGAAAATGGAAAATTTACCAACACACATGTCAACTATGTCTTAAAAGATTTGGTATGAAATTGATATGATGTTTTAAATAACAATCTCAGGATGCACATAATTTTTTTTAAATCATCATGCATGTAAAATTTTAGTGTAGTTTAAAAAAAAAAACCGTTTGACTTTCTTACTTTCATGGATTTGCACGTTTTAGTTATCCATATACACGAATCACAGTTTTTAAATAATTTTTGAACAAATATTTGTGTACAATATAGTTAACATTTTAAGTACTCATTCGTATAATGTAAGAAATATTTTTATTTTATTTAAAAAAAATTATGTTATCAACATGGAATAAGTGATACCTGCAATGGCAGCAAGAAAACTTGCTATATGCCATAATATTGTGAATTTCTATGGGGACTGATATATTAAGTGCTACCATGCAGCCGGTTTCTAATTTATTAAAAATTAAACTCTTGAGAGAACATCGCTTATAGAAGATATTCCCAGAATTTGAATCAGGTTTTCATTGCAGATACGGTAACTGTATCCATGAACATATAAAGCTGTCATAAAAGTTTAAATCAAATCTCAGATTCACAACAGCATTCCTATGAAGTAATTTAGATTATCAATGCTTTAAGTGGTATATTTATCAATGCTTTAATGGTATATTATATTAAATATTTTGGAGTGTACTACAAACAACAGATTAAGGGGTCATTGTTTATAAAATGCAGTGGGTGATATATTAGGTAGTTGTGAAATATTGTAACTACATACATGAATCATGCAATACTATTTACTAATTGTCATTTGTAATTGTAGCAAGAAAACATTAAAAACAGAATAAAAATATTTGATATGCATGTTTGCAAGCTTTAAATGTGTTGTAGAAAACTTGAAAGTAAGAGGAACTCGAATTTAACACAAAAGAATCTGATGTGGGCAGCACATGACTTTCCTTATATAAGGCAATGAATTTACTACTTTTACTGTAAAAAAAATAGGCTATTCTTCTAATAGATACTTATATTCTTTCCAAGATATTGAATTTTTCTCGAGTTGCCATTTTCATTGATTTAGCGTCACTTTTATCCACTTGGCGATATTTTCGTTAATTTGGCAACACACACATTTAAAAAGTCGACATTCCGCCCAATTCGTCACCAAAATCTGGCCAAGCGTTATGGACGGAGAAATAAGTTATTCGTATCATGACTGTTGGCATTCGTAATCATGACTGTTGCGTTCAACTACAAAAGTATTACTCAAAGGATCTTTTCTCATGAATGGAACGAGCTAGATACATGAAAATGATGTCACCCAATTTATCGCATGATATTACATATGAAAAGTGAACATGTTTCTCAACAGTTAATATTTTCTTTTTAATTTATGGGATTTTTTGATAAATTTATTTGAAAAATGTGCAATATCTTGAGAACGGTTCGTGCTAGCGTTCTAAAGTTTATGTCAATCATTTTCTAAGGAAAACTTATATAATAAATGTCTATTTGCGTAACTTTATTAAAGGTTTTGATTTTTTGATGATTTTTTCAAAATTTCACTCGAAAATTTAGGGGGATTCTGAACATTCGATTGTGTTTAAAAACAATAGGCTTCCAGTATTCACGGATTGTAATTTTTGTATCAAATTTTATTCGAATCGCTCTATTCAATAGTAAGATATCGTCTCCACAGACTCACTGACACACACACACAGAGATCACCTCAAAAATGTTCGATTGGTGATGAAGGATGCTTGAAACGTGCTCTCCCTTCGAATTCGAATTTTCGACCCCGTCACAATACTTTCCTTATGCATTATACTATGTATATAAGGAAAGTAATAATACTGATGATCTTAAAAATACAAGCAAGATAAATTTACAATAAATCAGATGTTTTAAAATCCATGTAATCCAAAGAAAAATATCCCCACTCGCTGAAATATTTCAAAAATTACATTATGTGCTCAGATATGAATTGTAATTTGAATAAGTTTCGATAATTATACATAAAAACATGTTTTACTTACATAGAAATGTTTCCAACCTATAAAGACAAAAAATTTGAATCTCCGTGTTTTAGAACACATTTTTAGAACAAACATGAAGATTAGATCCCTTTATCCTTCATGATGGTAGCAAACTGATGAAAATGCTCTTTCAACATCAAATCAGCTAAATAAATGAGTTTCATGTGACGTCACGTTCGCGATTCCACTACACAGCGGCCATGTTCTTTGTAACATCGGTCTATCCGTATATTACAGATGATTTTTAGAAATTTACAATCATTTAATGCATAATTTCAGTAGGATATATCAAGATTTATCTTCTCCTAGGATTATTTAGCACAAATATTCATAAAAAGATGATTCATATTTGATGACATAAATTTCATATTGCCGCTACAAGCATATATGCACAATATTTGATTTTGGAAGTTTACTAAAGGAATTGGGTAAGTTACATTTAAAATTACTTTGTTGACATCTATCCTTGCATTATGTAATCATATCTGTGCCATCAAAGTTTGTTTATTTAATTGAGCTAATTTTATTTCATGCACTAAAAAAACACCCATATTGCAAGTCTTATTAGTAATATATATTGAGTTGTAAACTTGTACAGTAATATAGCAGCTGGCTCATTTATATATAAAAAAGGTCGGGTGTTCTGTTGCTGTATTAGTTATTATTGAAGATATGCAAGAGAAAACAGGCATAATTATGTATAACATAAGTTAACTCTGTAGAAGTGATCTGTTTGTTTTTTTCTTGGGTACATATTTCCATTGAATATATCTATTAATATTCTTATAGTTATTGATATACCACATAAAGCTAGCAATCATAAGCTGAAAATTGCTTAAATTTGTTCCTATAATGCTTCTCCAAACTGTAATAAACCAAATCACACAATAACTTGTAAAAAGTCTGCATATTCAGCATTATTTAATGCAATTTTGTCTTCGATTAGAAATGACAAACAGATTATGCAATGTTATTTATATTAAACTGGTGAGTGAAAAGCTCTTTTGGCAAGTAAACTCTGAAGTGAAATTTCTTGCCCTGCATATAGATTATGAAATTAGGGAAAGTGAAAAAACTTGCTTGTAATGAGCATTTTGTATCGCAAGTGCAGTCTGTCAAGTTCATTTATAATCCTCGGACTTTTTTCTATATTTATAAATCGATATATTAAAATAGAAAAGCATATGTATTTTCTGATGAATACACATTTAGTATTTTAAAAAAAAAATAGGTAATATGGAAATTTTTTAAATTGTTGTGCAAAATTGTTTATACAAGAATCTTTTCATATCTGAATATATGTGATATCGTACAAAGGATGTAAAAGTTTGAGCTTTGAGTTTAACACATAAGGAAAGTATTGTGACTGGAATCAAATATTTGAATACTTTTCTTCTGATTTACACACTTTTAGCATCAGGGTGCGGTAGCCCTGTGGTTAGCACGCTGGAATTGTACTCAGTAGGCCCAGGTTCGATTCCAGCCACTGCCAAAACTGCCGCCGTGTTCACACGGAGTACGATCACGTTAAACATGTGGGTCCGTAAGTCCTTCCGAGAGGTTGGTGGTAGGAGAAGGAGGGTACGGTCCCTGTGGATGCCTGCCCCACTGGGTTCCGGTCTAAATTGGGTGGCACTTCCCGACCGTCCAATTAGTTACCTTACACCTTTCTGATAGGTCAGACGGTCTGGGTCTCAACAACAACACTTTTAGCATCACTGAACTATACATAACATCTGGTAGACACTCCCATTACAGATATCAGCATCCATGAATCAGTTTTGCCCTTATTGTATTGTCAGTTCTCATGGAAGTTAACAAAAATTGTGACTTATAACAAGTTTTTTGCTGCCATTGCAGATATTGGCTATTCCATGTTGACAAGCACATGATAAGTGAAAAACTGGTCCATGAATTCTGGTATCTGCAATACGAGTGTTTTCCAAATTTTGGGGATGATCCATATTAATGGGTTATGTGATTATATACATAACATTTCCAAATTATGTCACTGTGTGTAACAGAGCTGCCCCCCATAAGGATATCTACGTTATTGTGTTTCTTATATAATTTTTCATGCTGAATCATATTTCCATCATTGGAACATCACAACTTTTGCCCCCGCCTCCAAAAAAGTCTTAAAACGGTGCACCTCATGTGCAAATAATGTATGTTTGTATGTGGACACAATATCTCAAGAACAAATTGAACAATTCGAATAAATTTTAATAAAGAACATTATAATGGAATTGAAAGTACTTAAACTATAAAGTATTTTCATAACACTTTAACAAAATTTATATATTGTTTATGTCTTTCTCATAAGATTTCTATAAAATATTTTATCTCTATAATATCAAGTACCTAACACAAAATACCATCATCTGTTTCTTTACCGACAAAAAGAAAAACAAGTGGACATTATTTACTGGTGGTTTTCTTTGCATGTAAACATGTTTATCGTCTATAATTTGGATTTTAAATATATAATTTGAGCCTAGCACATTCACATGAAACTGAATCTGACTTTCTTTTTTAATTATCCATGTGTACTTAATTTGGAGTTAATTGGATAAATTCAAAACTGCTGCAATGCATTGAATTATGGAATGCACTTAGACATTACAACATAGTACAACATGTGCTTACATGAACAACATGGGTAAATTTTCCAAAAACATTACAAAGCTGTTTTTACGTTCATGTAACATGCTACTTTTGTACCAAATTTGCATTGTGTAGAAACACCAATAGGAAAGAAACAACAATGTGTTTTCTTGTATTGTAATTGATACCCATCAAATTGTATATATTTTCATTTAAACTAAAAAGTATTGAAAGTAAAAAATTCATATATTTTTTTTATTGTATATCCTCTATATCTTTACACAAGAAAATTCTATCATTATGTATAATTTGAAATTCATACTTTTATAACACATAACCATCCAATTACAAAATATGTCATATCATATTTCATTAAAATATGCTTTGAGATTTCTATGCCAAAGTTAAGGAGTTTTAAACATTCTAATTAAAAGTTGTACACAAATTTTTAAATTTTAAAATCCCAATATCCTTAAATCACAATTACACTTGGTAATGAAAGATAAAAAATATATATATACAGTGGACTGTTATTAAGAAGGCACCTGTTTAAGATGGATTTCTTGTTATTACATAAAAATATGGATTCCCCGGTTAAGGTCTATGGACGTTGCATGTTATAAACATTGCTGAATACATTCATTTATTCGTTAAGATAGACAAAATTTATTTAATTTTTCAATCAGTAGAAGATGTTCCGAACATACATTTCGAGCAATTGACTAAAATTGAGAATAACTTAAAAAAATAGTGTTTACCCAGGAGAAATACATAAAGATTATTTCATTTTAAAAATACTAACATTAACATACAACTACATTTTGTTTATGCTTTGAAAGTTAATATTTGTTCATACTTACCTCATTATACATATTAAATATTTTTTTCGAATAAATTTTTCTGTCTTTTTTTTTAAGGTTGTATTTTTCAATGTACCTATAACATTGAGGGAAAAAAATTCATTACTGTTTCACAATTTTTTGCTATTTTACTTCAGATTTATGGACTCTCGTTAATGCGTACAATAAATGTTGGTCCTGGACTGTCCGCCTTAATAAGAGATCACTGTATATTCATTTTGTGCTAATTTCATGAATGTTACAGAATTAGTAATTGTGCGAATTCTAAGAAAATAAATTAGGTATATTAATAAAGAAGTTTCAAATTTTAATAAGTGTTATTTCTGTAAAAATAGCTAAAAAGTAACATCGTTAAAATCACAGAATAAAACAATAAATGATACCATTACTAATTTGTTTTAAAATATATTTATGTCATTTTTTATACTTTTGCTTTGTTGTTGGACCACTCTATCTGCATGCCAAATTTGAATGGCTATTGGATGGATGATTCAGATTTATAAAAAAAAAAAGAGGGGTCTTTATAACATATTGAACTTCTTTATAATTAGTTTATGTGGCCCAGGCACCTATGTACAATTTTTCATTTCTTTTTTTTAAATTTTAATCTTCATATTGTTTACATTAAGAAAGTGTCTTTACAATGTATTGTTTGAATATCTGAAATAATAGTACCTCAAAATCATGCTAAAATTTATTATTCAAAGCTATGAAAGTGTGAACTCTTAGTCTTATATGTTATAATAATGTTAATGTTTACTAATTATAATTTAAATACAAAAAAATTCTCTGAAAAGAAGTAAATTTTAAAATGTTTCTTTTGAGCTTTCCTCGTTTCTACATTTAATACACAACAATATAAGTTTTTCTAAACTCTTGTGTAGCGTAAGCATTCGGGTTTTATTTTATAATTTCCTTATATTTCTTGAGGAGGCATTGTGAATATAACTTAGTTTTTCATTAAATATAGCAATGTGGAGGTAAAAAAATAAATAAATGGGATTGTTACTTTATATACACATGCCTAGAAAGAATCTATTCAATAACGCTTCTTTAAAAAAACTCATGACCGCATTAGTGTTGTGGCGTCGTCGGTTTCCAGTCACAGCCAAATAAATTCTCTATTGAATTCAATTCTTTATTGACTTAGAGAAATTCGGGAATATACAAGTTTGGTCACAAATGTACCCAATTCTGAAGTAGGGCGAATAGTCAGCTATGGTCACTCTGACGTGATTGAAGAAAATGTTCGACCTAATTTCCAGAGGAAGGTCTATGAGAGGCGGTTCTCTGGCGAGGTTTCAGGATCAACTATCTCGCGAAGCCTCGGGATGAAGCTGACTTAAGTCCACGATACGGTGACGTCCTGTCACGGCAGATTCTGTCACGGCACGTCCTGTCACGCACTCTTCCGTCCATACTACCTCCTCTTTCCAGTTCTTTCCTTTCATTGCCCGAGTCAGGGGTTCAGCAGTAATTGCGTAACTACGCATATAGCGGGCGTAATAACCACTGAGGCCTAAAAACTGTCTGATTTGGGTTTTATTTCGGGGCGTCCGAAAATCTAACACCGCTTTAATTTTCGCCTTGGTCGGCGTTCTTTGACCGTTCCCTACCATGTGTCCTAAGTATTTAACACAACTCTGCCCAAATTTGCATTTGGCAGGTTTTGTCGTTAGTTTGGCAGAAGCGATTTTCCTCAAAACTACATCTAGGTGTTTTAAATGTTCACCCCAGATCTCTGAGAATATGGCAACGTCGTCCAGGTATGGGACACAAAACTCCTCACAACCCTGTAACAATTGTGCCATGAACTTGGAGAAACAGTAGGGGACGTTAACTAAACCGAACGGAAGCACTAACGGTCGGTACGTTCCGAAGGTCGTGACAAACGCGGCTAACCTTTAAGCCCTAGGGCTCAAGGGGATCTGCCAGCACCCTTTCGTCAGATCAATTACCGTAATGAACTTCGCTGACGACACCTTTTCTATCCTATCATCCATGTTAGGTAGCGGATAATATTCTGTGCGAATAATATAATTTAACCGCCTGTAATCTACACATAATCTCGGGTCCTTCCCTTGACTTTCCACCAGGATGATGGGTGAAGTGTAATCCGACTCCCCAATCCCAATGATTTTTAATTCTAGCATTCTCTTAATCTCCCGTTTTACAATATCATTTTGTCTCGGCGACGTCCTATACGGTTTAGAGCGCACGGGTTTATTGCTTATAATTTCGATATCGTACTGTATTAAATGCGTTCTGCCTGGATCATTAGAAAATAGTTTCCTATGCGATTTCAGTAACTTCCTCAACTCTTCAATCTGTTCTGAAATGCACTTTTCTCGTAACGCACTGTCTCTGACGCTTTCCTTGAAATCAAAAATGTTGGGGTTAGCTACTTGATGCGAAATATCCAATTCCGAATCTTTCGCAACATTTTCGCTTATTAAAACATTCACGCACTCCACGCGCTGGTGGTACGGTTTTAACAAATTTACGTGGTACACTTGTACCTTTTCAGATTTCCCTGGCATCCTTACAGTATAATTGGTCTCGGATAATTGTCTCTCAATAGTCCCGGGACCACTAAACGGCTAATTTATTCGGCCGGTGCGTCACCAAAACCTGATTCCCCGCCTTAAATTCTCTTTTAACTGAACCCCTATCATAATACTCCGTTTTATTTTTTTATCTGTCTCCGTTTCCGAAGCCAGCTGTTGACAACGCATTAATCGGTTTAAAAGGTCAAATACATAATCCGTGACCACATCGTCTGTTATCGGCTCGCACACCCACTGCTCGAACAATAGCGTCTCTGGCGTCTGAAGATTCCTGCCGTGAACTAACTCGGACGGACTAAATCCAGTAGATTCGTGGGTGACATTGCGTAATGCCAGCAAGACTGAGGGCAAATGTCGCTTCCATTCAGCACCGGTTTCGGCGCACATTGCGCGCAACAGTCTTTTAATAGTTCTGTGAAATCTCTCGACGGGATTTGTGTTAGAAACTTGGTTTTGTTTACATCGCGATTCTCGTTTCGCGGGAGCGTGACGTCATTATTAAAATGATTATTCCGTTCTCGTGAACGAATCGCGATGTGGACAAAACTTGGCTGATCATGCAAATCACCTTTCTCGCCGCTCACGCATCCTGTTTTGCATATCCAGAGGGCGTTGCCGGCAACGGTTATGTTCCGGAACGCACCCATCTTCGGATATAAAGGCTAGACACTTTTCTGGTTTTCAGTCAGAGATCTGGTTTTAGGTAGATCGCTTGGAAAGCTCGGTTGGATAGCTTGCTTATACTGATCGATGGAAGGATCTAGATCGGGCAGACGGATCTTCGTAAAGTCATGTTTCGATATTGTCGAAAATTACGATAAAGTGTTTATCGGTGAACGCGGATATTTAAACTAAACTTAGTAGTTTTGATGGTTCTCAGTTAAGGAGACCATGTTTCCCGTGTTGTGGACTTTATAGTGCTGATCCGGAAAGTTTAAATTTTTGCCATAGCGTGTGCCCAGCTATTGGTGGCATCGGAAAGTGCACGTGGTCACGTAAGTGTGAAATGCTTTTATTCCACTTACTTGTGTAAATAATACGTTAACCAGAAACGTGTCTAGGCATGGAACTTACACTGAAAAACCTTCATATGAGCTGTAGTGCTCATGTTTTGTAAATAGTATGCTTTGGTTATTTGGCTTACCTGTTTTCATGATATATACTGTAAGCAAATACAATGGATTCACTCTTCAATAAAAGTGATTTTGATTTAAACTGGAACTGTTCTCATTTAACACTTCTACAGCTACTTGTATTCCTACAACTACTATCTAACGTTTGTTATAGCTGCAACACTCTGTTTTAAATTTTCAACGAAGTTGTGGAACCAGAATTTCGTGGCTCATAGTTATTCTATCACCAGCTTCATCAGAAAATTTAATTATACATTAATTTTCAACATATAACTTACGGATATGATACCTATTTCCGTCAATTTGACTGGGGGTAATAAATCGAACTATGTGTGGTTTTCACTCCAAACTTTTCGAAAAACGCCGTAGTCAAGTTGCTAGTGAAATAGCTTCCATTGTCCAATTGGACTTCCCTCGGGTACCCAATGCGGCTGAATAACAACAGAGCATCCGTTACGTTCTGCGAGCTTACCGTAGATAAGGGTATAGCTTCAGGATATTTAGAGCCGATGTCAATACAAGTTAGGAGGTACCTATTATTTTTCGAAGATACCGGCAGCGGCCCCACGGTATCTATGTTTATTTTTGCAAATATTTCTGAAATCACAGGCACAAGTTTAAGTGGAGCTTCTTTCTTCTCTAATGATTTCCCGACCCACTGACAGGCATCGCAAGTTTTTATCATTTCTTCGACGTTTTTAAAGCACTAAGGCCAAAAATAGTATCTCAAAAGCTTATCCTTGGTCTTAGTAGTTCCCATGTGCAAACCAAAACCTTCATGACAAAGACTTAATATTTTTTATCAATAGCTGTTTCCTAACTAACCCTCGGTGATCTGTCGATTTTCTGAACAGTAATTCGCGTTCAATTACAAATTCCGACGTTTTATTTTGCTCTACCTTTTCCCAGAGAGACTTTAAATTTGGGCATTTTTTCTGTTCCTCTAAGAATTCAGTAGCGTCTACGTTTACTAATTCTTGCGTAGGGTATGGTTCAACCGGAGGTAAATCAATCGGTTCTTCTTCCACCTCTATTAATTCTTCAGTTTCTGCCACATTAGCAGGTTCTGACTCAATCAACTCTAATTTTTCCCCGGAATTCCCTTTATTTCCAGTTTCCTCGCTCCCTTTTGGTTCTTCGGTCGCTTTTTTAGATTGGCTTTGACTCCTCGTAATCATAGCATTAATTCTTTGGGGGTTATCTTTACATGAGTCGATTAATTCCTGACTTGAGTTCCCCAACAGGTAGTGACTCATTTCTACTGATTTGCCCACGATAGCTGCTTTGGTCCGAATGGTTCCAAATTCAGGGCTTTCCAAAATCACACGGGCTAGCGCTAAACACTTAAAATCATTTCCTAAGTTGCTTCACCCACACGGTTTCCCCTGTAAAGTCTTCTGGTTTTACTAAATTGATAGACGCAAGATCTATGCTACTTCCTCTGTCACGGAGTACAAGCGTATCCATCAAATTCACTTTCGCCCGGCTTAAATAGGGTTTAAACGACGTATTAAAATGGTCATCGTCGCTAGATTATTTATGATCTCCGCGTCTCTTTTTGATTCGGTACAGTTTGTGCTGATGTGTCCGATTTTCCGGCAGAGATAGCACTTTATACTTTTCTTTCGCTCGAATTCCTTCATTCTCCAATCGTTATTTGTCTGGTTAGCACTCGACCCATTTTTAGACCCATTTCTATTTACCTCCACCCTTTCCCCAGCTTGGGTTTTTTCGATTGTTTTTGAGCAGTCTACAAATTTCCTCTCGGGAGGTTTAAAAATTTGGGGTTTCTTTAGAAAACGTCTAGATACCTCGTAATCACCTAATTTCTTCGCTAGTTCGCTCGGCCTGTTAACATTTCCCCAATTATTGATGGAGTGTTCCCTCACTTCGGTCAACACGCGTCTTTTTAATTGGTCCGCCACCATCAGTTCTTTTAAAGAATCAAAATCCTGAACCTCTATTTCTCTTAACCATCCTTCGAGATATGCCCGTAACTCAAAAACGAGGTCTTTCCAGAGCGCTCCTTCCCTTTTTTTATGCGTTTGGAATTTGGTCCTAAGGGTCTCTGAGTTAAGTTTAAACCTTTCCATCAATACCGACTTAATATGCTCATAGTCATCGACTTTATCTTTGGACTCTCTAATTATAATTTCGGCGATCTCAATCGGTATCAAACTAAGTAATTGAGTTACCCACTCCTCCTTCTCGATCCCATTCTTACGTGCTTGACGCTCAGATAATGTCAGAAATAGAGTCATATCCGACTTTTCGGGTTCATATTTCTGCATCACAGATTTTTAGAGGGTCTCGCGCCCTCGTGACTCGACGAGGCCAAGCTAATCGTTTCCTCCACTTTGAGCCCAACGTAACCTTTCAAGTTCGTATGCTCGTTCCTCTCTTAATTTTTCTGATTCCGATTCCCTGGCTTCATCTAATTGTCGTTCCTCCATAATAGTCTCTAACATGGCCTTAACACATGCTTCGTCAAAATCTGGACTCCCTTGAATTTTTTTTACAAGATCGATTATTTTTTCGTCATCTCCCAACTCTAGACCTAATTCCACAACGAGGCTTTGAAAATCAGTTTTTCTATGCCTTTTTAGAAACGCCATCTCACTTAATTCGTGAATTCACGGGGAGTCACTAACACGATGCTTTAACTATAACAACAATCTATTTCTAAAACGTACCCTTCCAAAAGTCAATACACACAGTACACTATAGTTTCTCCCACAATACAGTAATCCCTCTTCCCTACTCCCTAGCTTAACCATAAGACTCTCAGCCGAAGAAAGGGAGAATTCCCTTCAATCGCAACTGCCTGGGTTGGGTCTAGCACGGCTTAACTACCCCCGACAGCCTGAAGCCTTTAAGGATTATAACACACAATGCCTATATCACCTTACTGACTGGCAATGGTTATACAATTTACATTGAAGAAAACTCTTAGTTGCAATAACACTTTCCCAAAAGGTTTTATCTTGGTCATTCAATCATAATTATTCGGACTCTTGTGCCACAATTTATATAAGTTTAAATGCCAATTCCAACCCTATGCAATATGATTGTAGGGCATTAAATTAATATTTACTCAACATCCTTCACAGAACCCAGACTTGCATACCGTTTGAACAGTTATCAATGCCTTTAGGTTTGGAATCTTCACTAAGTTATAATGCATGTAAACCCAATTCTATTAATTTTTCTGTCAGATACTTCAGTTAATTCCTTTCCTACACAGTTATCTTCATTTTATAATACCGTTCAACAATTACGCACATACGACAATTTATTCCGGTTCTTAATTAATTTAGCTATTTTTCACAAATTACTCTTACTTCTAACAAAAATTTTTTGTTTGCCTCTAAGGAATGAGTCAGGCTTACCTTGTCTGACGACCCTCGCTCTGCGTCGATGTCACTCAGCTCGATGATGCAGTCTCCTCTGACGTAACCTTTCGGCACAGGACAACTCACAACGGTTTCGGAGAAGATATGGCACTCGCTCCTGGACGGAATCTCCTCTTGGACGGGATGTCCAATCCGCCTTGGTCCTGTCTGTTGACTTGCTTCAACTTCTTGATGAAGTGTGGGCCTGTCGTCTTTAATTTGACGACTAATTAATCCAACTTAGCTGCCACCAAAATGGCTGTGGCGTTGTGGGTAGCGTGAGTTTCCAGTCACAGCCAAATAAATTCTCTATTGAATTCAATTCTTTATTGACTTAGAGAAATTCGGGAATATACAAGTTTGGTCACAAATGTACCCAATTCTAAAGTAGGGCGAA
Source organism: Amaurobius ferox (assembly GCA_951213105.1). Taxonomy (NCBI): domain Eukaryota; kingdom Metazoa; phylum Arthropoda; class Arachnida; order Araneae; family Amaurobiidae; genus Amaurobius; species Amaurobius ferox. Next base: position 1,431,075 of record OX578151.1, read on the forward strand.
TAGTCCGCTATGGTCACTCTGACGTGATGAGTCTACATTGTAAAAAAAATATCAGATTTTTCTGCATATTCTATGTGTACAAAACCTAACCAATCATTTTAATTCAAAGTAATATTTTGAAACTTTAAAGAATGCATGATATTTAAAAATAACAGCACATTTTCACAATATAAGATAAAAACTTAAACTTAATATACCGGTTTATAATTTTATAATTAAATACATCTTCTGTATTTTTAACGTTAATGATTATCTGTTGAATTTTACTTTGTAAAAATCAGCTTGAAGTATTGGTTAATTCCTTTTATTTTCATTTCAGTAAGATATTAAGTAAGAAATTACACTAAGCAAAGTATAAAAGACCACTACAAAATAGTACGCACTTTAAACACCATTATAAAATAGTGAAATAGGATAAATTTGAAAAAATTATCCATTGTAACCATATTTTAAGCTCAAAAATTAAATATGGGGAAAAAAATCTCATTAAAATATCCCATGTGTGTCATATAATGTTTCAAATTAAGACCAGGTATGATCCACAAATAATTGTTTTGAATGAGCAAATATTAATTTATTTATAATAAAATTATGGACATATGACCTGTTTGAAGTTGAGTAGTTTCATAACTAAGCTACTCATCTCTGGATGTTGTTTTAAACTCAATCCCCCCAATAAGTTGATTTCATTTAAGATACCAAATAAACTGAATAATAAAAAGTAAATAAACATTTTTAGAAATTATATTACATCTTTGTAGTGATATATAATCATGTTTTTCATTATTTTTATATATTACATTGAAATTTCATATATTTTGAATTGTTTGGTCGAATGAAAAAAAAATGTATAAAGTTATTTTTTGCATATGGTCACACTTTCACAAATGATTGTTTTTTCTTAAATCTCCAAATGATTCCAATTAGGGATAAAATGCTGCAACATGTTACAAAAACTTTATGCATAAGCAAGTCATGGTCGAATGGAAAAAATGCATCCATCATATCTGTGACTTACCACGTATTATTTGATTTGTATTTTTACGTTGAATATTACACGAAATTTTATAGATATCAAAATAGGGTTTTAACACAAATGATATAATTCATCATTTCAAATTGGAAAACAGCATCAAACATAGACAGTATATGTAACATATGTATATATAGTAAACTACATATTGCAAAGAAAGCAAACAAAAAGCTGTCAGAAAAAATAATTTATTTATTCTTGGAAATAGACATTCTATTATCAAAACATGGCAGCATATACCATCTAAATCTGGTAAATGAAATGAAATTTAAATTGCAAGCAAATTGTGGAATCTGCATATAATATAATCACATATACATAATAATGACAAAAGAAGAATTAATTGTTTTAGGTAACTTCCAAGGATGGTATTTTTTACCATGCTTTCAACTGTGCTACTGCTATGAGAGATAAGTTTTATTTTTCTGTACAGATTAATACAAAGTACTTTCCACATGTTAAATGTTTTATCTTTGAGGGTGCTTCAATGGTATTGTTGTGGTTGGATCTGTTAAGCATTGTACAATGTTTTGCTAACTCACAATTATTTTTTGTATATGGCAAAACTTTTAAAAATTATTGTTCCGTTTTAAATCTCGACAAATGATTCTAACTAAAGGCGAAATATTACAAAAACTTTATACATAAACAGTTCACGATTACATGAAATAAAAATGCATCCAGCACATCTATCGTCTGTGGCATACCACATGTTATATAGTTTGTATTTTTACAGATTGTTGTTTGTATTTTTACAGAATATTAGACGAGATCTTGTAGAGATCAAAAATAAGTTTTAACGTATTGCTGACTGACTATTTTAAGCCAAAGCTATTCCGTGTAGTGGGCAATGTTTGGGCAGTTGAAAATAAAACCAAAACATCTAAATAAGCTTCAATAAACTTTATTTACACAGCATGCGTTGAAATGAAACTTACTACATATACTTAATAATTTTTTCGGGTATGGTATACTGTAAGGCATTTACCTATATTATGTAATGGTACACAAGTTTTACAAACATATCGAGTTTCACTGCATTTTCCTTTGAAAGAGCATACTCTGGGATCCCCCCAAGTAACATCAAAACATCTAAATAAGCTTCAATAAACTTTATTTACACATACTCTGGTATTCTCCCCCCCCCCCCAAGTAAAATCAAAACATCTAAATAAGCTTCAATAAACTTTATTTACATAGCATTACTTGAAATGAAACTTTCTACATATATTTAATAATTTTTGTCAGGTACAGTATACTGTAAGTATTTACCTATGTGCAATTATACACAAAAAGTTTTACAAACATATCGAGTTTCGCTGCACTTATTTTTTACCGGCCTCTCAAATGGTTGCTGTAAACCCTCTGGGTCAGTCGAGAGGTCTGGGTCTTAAGCACTTACCTTTGGAAGAGCATACTCCACATACTCTGGGATTCCCCCTCCCCCCAAGTAACATCACAACATCTAAATAAGCTTCAATAAACTTTATTTACGCATACTCTGGGATCCCCCACTCCCCGCAAGTAAAATCAAAACATCTTAATAAGCTTCAATAAACTTTATTTACACAGCATGCATTGAAATGAAACTTCTTACTACATATATTTAATAATTTTTTGGGGTATGGTATACCGTAAAGCATTTATCTACTTGCAATGATGATAACAAGTTTTACAAACATATCGAGTTTTACTGCACTTTTCTTTGGAAGAGTATACTCCACATACTTTGGGATTCTCCCCCCCCCCCCTCCCCAAGTAACAATATATTTTAAATATAGTGACATGAAAACACTGTAACTGGTCAGCAACATGTGGCCATGCAAACATGAGTATACTCACATGGCCACAACCTGCCTGCCAGCAAAAATGTTAATCACAAATGATTTATTTCGGAATTTCAAAGGAAGATTAATGGAAAACAGCATCAAACATACACAGAGTATTCTATATTTTGCAAAGAAAACAAACAAAAGCTTAAAAAATAGTCTATTTTTTGTTCGTGCAGCTCTAAATAATGTCGAAACATAGGCAGCATATTAAAAATCATGTTTGTCTAAGTAAGATATCATCTAGATCTGGCAAATGAAATTAAATTTAAAGCAATTTAATAGCTCGAGCGAAATCACATGTCTCTTGTTCAGAGATATTTATATTTCCCAAAAATTTTTTAAAACAAATTATTGCATTAAAATAAAATAAATAAATAGACATGAAAAGTACCTTGACTTCTTGTATTGTATCTGGACTTGGAGTAGAAGCAATACATGCCGATAGTATCCGTTGGTTTTGTTGTATCAGTACACGCGATTCAGAAGTGACGGATATTATACGGTTCATCAGACAAATCCGTATGAAGTAATTTTTTTCGGTACTTTTATTGGCTTCTTAGAAGCAACATTGTGGTGTGAGGTATAATTTCACACTGAAATCTTGACAGTGTTAAGATAAAAAAAATCGCTACATTGACAGGGGCGGATGGCGTCTTCAAAGAGTATGACGATAGCAACCGTTGCTAGGGGGAATGTGACGTCGGTGCAACTCATCTATTACAGATTGAAGCTTCTCTTCTCGTTTGACACACCAACTACCTACACCGATACTTACAACATCACATCAACACTCTCGAACCCTGGTTACAGAAATACCGCATCAAAATAAACCCTAATAAATGCCAAACTATATTTTTCTCACATCAACGTTTTCCGCTCAAAATAAACCGTAATAAATGTCAAACTGTATTTTTCTCACATCAACGTTTTTCGCCCCAACCAATCATAATTAACAATCGGCCAGTTTGCTTTGAGAGGACATGTAAATATCTCGGTGTCACTCTTGACAGCAGACTAACATGGAAACCCCACATTGCAAAACTCTAAGATAAAATAAACTTTGTAAAAGCAGAACTGAGCTCCCTCCTGTACTCGAATGATGTCAGCATTGAAAACAAAATCCTACTTTACAAATCGGTTATCCGCCCCATCATTCTCTATGCCTTCCAAATTTGGGGCTACGCTGCGAAATCTAATGTCGAAGGCGTGTCGAAAGCCCTGACCACCCGACTCGTCCAAGGACTTAGAGCAGCAATGAGGATGGCCGGGAAAATTTTAGTTAGCGGAGACCGTCCCCCACAGACACCGAGCGGCTGCGGAGCGTTTATTAAAAATCAAAAAGAGAGGTTACATTTGATGGGGTCAGATAGTTAACAGATAACCTTTATGGGAACAATTGTAGGCTGGAATATTGACATCAGTTTTAACATTTTTGGTGATGGTCTTAAAGACAAATTTTTTGGTTGACCTTTTTACAATTATCTCTGTTTATAATATTTTGAATTTTTATCTGTTTTTATATACAATCCAATGTGATATAGAATTTTTAAATATAACTTGTAAATAAAGTAAACATAAACTGTGCAAGGACCATACAAGGACAAAACGAAACAAAGGTCCAAAACAATAGACAAGACAAAATGGAACCCATCAAAACAGGACAAGATGGGAAAACAACACATAGAGAGCTTGCCCTGGAACAGTGTAAGGTTCATTGATCACCTGAAATTGAAAGCAGATTCATCTACAGACAGGTCATTTTACTTTATTTGAGATCTCTCTTGCCACAAGGATACAGTTTTTCAATTTATTAAGAAGAATTTTATTAGTGCAAATACTTTGGAAAACCAAGCTGCCGTAAATTTAGGCAAGGGTTTTAAGAATATCATGAAATTGTCAGCCGCATTTTCATGATATGCAAATGTTACTTAACAGTATTGAATTGTATTTAAGCACGTTGGCATCTATTTCTAATTGTATTGTCACTGAGGATGAACATGGAAGATGTTCGAAAGCGCTTTGGCTGTATTTACGTCTGTAGGATGATTGTATAATAAAATGACTTTTAGATCTGTTTGAGATTTGTCATTTGTTAATTTAGTGTTTTGAAATTGTGACGTGTCGCCACTCTTGGTATGTTCTCAAGATTTTACCTTAATGGCAACATTTTTGTAATTTTAATGATATTTTCATCAATCTCAAGAATGATTCATGCTAGCATTCTTAAATTTGTGTCACTAGTTTTTTAATGGAAAATTACATACGAAATGATTATTTGTGTAACATTATTGAAAGTTCTGATTTTTTAAAAATTTCATTCGAAAATTTGGGTGTCTTTCAAACATTTGATTGCATTTAAAATCAATAGGTTTCTAGTGTTCACCCATTGTAATTTTTATACAATAATGTAATTTTTGGTATAAAAAATGTAAACTTTATACACAATTTTGTCCAACATGCTCTATTTGTTTGTGAGATATTTCCATTCACACATGCACACAAATCACTTTAAAAGCAATTGATTTGATTTCACAAATGCTTAAAACATACTCTTCCATCGAAAACTCTAATTTTTGACTCCGTCACAATACTTTCCCTATATATTATACTATGCCCATAGGGAAAGTAAATAAACAACAAATGGACAATTCAAACAATATAAAAATATACAGAGCATATAAAAAAGTTTACTGTAATATTACATTAACAGAGCACAGCAAAATGTTATAAACATAATCACAAAAAATTATAATATCAAATATGCACTTTTCTTGTGAGTATTTTTTATAAGGTGATTTTCATGCATTTTTGATGAACCAGCGGCTATCTTAGACATATGATTGTATGTAATGCATTGTAAGTTGTATTAAAATTTGACTCTGTGCGAAGCACAATAGGCTCATGTAGGTATTAGATTCGTTCTTGTGAACAGTAAAGAAAGATCGAGCTGTGAAAAAGAAGTTGCTTTATTGCACAAGGCCAAATGACTGCTTAGCGTGGCAAGCAGTCCAAGTTTACAAATCATATAACATAACTACAATGGAATTTCAATATATTTCATAAACTGGAGCACCATTTTAGTTTGTTCTGGTACATTTCAGTCCCTGATTTGAAAGCATGCCGTACCTCTCCTGTATATTATTCACGCCTTCTGTGAAGCGACAAATTTGCAAACTCATGCTATAAAATGTCATTTCATTCCGAAAATATGAATTTTAATTATAATTGGATACAATTAAAGCATTATTTTAACGTTGCATGCTGTACTTAATATCAAAGTTGTACATATTATCAAACTTACTAAACTTATCCTTGAAACTAGTTTTTTAATGCAAATAATTTAATTTCTTATTACAATGGAGGGATAATGGATAAAAAGTGAAAAGCACCAGAAATGCAGCAAATTTCTCTAATAATTAATTTTAAATTTCAACAGATTCATAGTTACTAGTAAAAGCGTGAAGTTTGAACCTGAGAGACTGCTACTAGTCCTTGACTAAATAGTAAGACAATTTTATGAATATTGAAGGTCATTAAAAATTTATATAACAAAAAATAAAATTTTCGAAAAATTTTGATTTTAGTGTTCCTTAGTGACATTATACACTTAGTGCTCCTTTTAATGACATTTTACACTTCTCTAACGAGCACTAAATACAGGTCCATAAGCATTGTGGTGCTCGTGAGCAACATGTTCAGGACCTCTGTTCTATGGGAACTGACAAATGCAGTCCGACCACGTTACCAACTTCAAATTTCAATAACATTTAATTTGAGTTACATAAAAATATTTATTGAAACACGAACAAAATGTGAAATCTTCTGGATCTTCAATAGTAAGAAGTTATTAGAAATGCAATTTATTAAATCAACTTTAACTTTCTTGAAATTCAGAAACATATAAATTCAATCAAGCCTTGTAATTTAATCAACTTTAGCCATCATAGGAGTTCAAAAATTATTTTTAATTCTTTGAAAAGTAACTCGTTTTCCACATTTGGCATTATTTCGCTCTATAAAAGAAGTATATCAAAAGGGCTTTAGACACCAAATTTAGTGTAGCTTCTGTAAATATGCAATTTTGCATGCATATATGAAGATACTCAGTTTTTATGTACAACTACTTAATTACCACACTTTATATAAATATAAAGAGCATTTATTCTACAGGATGAGCATGTCCTTAAAGGTTGTAACTAAAAGAACACTGAAAAGCTTATCAACATTTTATAAAAAGCATAACTCTTTAGCGATCATATAATGTTCTATTACTCTCAGTAGTAGATTGGGGAGGGGAGGGGAGGCTGCAGCCATGAACACCAAATTGTGTAAATTAAAAAATATATCATAATTTTACATTACATTCTAATTTATACATTTGTACGACTGCACTTACTGCTATCGAGCTTAACATATAGTTGCTCATATAGTCAGTGCTTTTGATATGTATATCAAATACGCCTTTTAAAAATATAATATTTCTTTTAGTTCTCCAATTAACACTCTGTATAGTGATAATTTGTGGTTTTAAAATAGCTTGAAAAGGAAAGTTTTTGATTTAGTTGTGTTTGTGTTACTGGTAAAAATTGGGCTGTAATTAGACTAGTTTACTTAATTTTTAGTAATTGCAATTTAAGAAATACAATAATTACGAAAGTACAATTATGTATAAAAATTGTTTCTGAATAAATAACTAGTATACTTTAAACCCCTTTAGATCTTAATTATTTTCTATAGAAATATAAATGTTTTTTTACACATTTTAGGTTAAATAATAGTTTATGAAGAAAAATCATGCATTTCTCTCTCCTTAATTTTTAGCATGTTCATTGTAATCATCTTGAATGTAAATATATCTAAATACAATAGTATTTGAAGGATATCATAGTAAAACATATGTATATAAAGCGCCCACACCAGTAATAAATAATTGTGGAAAAAATCAAAATTCAACACCGTCTGTTTCTCATACTTTTCATTTCGAATATTAAGTAGTATGATTTTTAGAAATTGAACTTCTGTAAAATGACTAAATGAGTCATTTACTATTTTTAATGAGTCATTAAAAATTTATGTCATTTAAAATGACAAATTTCAAATTTTATTTATATTTTCAGTTAAATGTTTTAGGTCTATATCATCAAGTTGCATTTGATTGACTATATTCATATATCAATAACGACCCCTTTTTACTAATAAACATAAATCAATTTGTTGCAAGGGCCCTATCCATATTTTAAGCCGGTCCCTGTGGATACCTCCTCCAGTTTAAATTAGGTGGCATTTCCCGGCCATCCAAACATATACCTTACACTTTTCTGGTAGATCGGACGGTCTGGACCTCAACAACAACACTTGCCATGGGCGCCCATAGACGTAAGGGAGCACTTGTCATTCCGTAAACATTCAAGGTCACACATGTAGGTGTCAAACTAGTAGATATTGTACGTCTCATTTTTGAGTACGCTCTTCTTAGAAAAAGCGCTATGGACACCCTCGCCATGGGAGACCATAAAAATTTTGAAAGCCACAAATGTCGGTATCAAGCTAATCGATATTGTACGTCTTGTCCTTGAGTTTGCCCCAGCTTTAATAAGTTCTATGCTATAAGTGCTGTAAGTTCCCCATTTGCCATGGGGGCCCTCTCTTGGACGTTCAAGGTCCCAAAGTAAGTATCAAGCTAGTCGATATTATAAGTCTCTTCCTTGAGTTTGAGTTTTCCTCTTTGACAAAATTCTATGTGTGCCTTGCCATGTCCGCCCATAGAGTAGCGGGAGGGACACTTGCTCTCCCGTGGACAGTCAAGGTCGCAAATGTAGATACCAAGCTAGTACATCATTATGTCTCATCCTTCAGTTTGGCCATCCCAGGAAAAAGTGTTATGTTCGCCCTTGAATCCTACTCTTTCGAAACAAGGTTGACCCCGTTCTGCAGTTACATATTTGGATCGCGCTCTCTCTTATTCGTGCTCTAATCACGTTATTTATAACATGTTATACCTAATTCTGATTTTTTTTTTCGGGATGCGTCTACGTATAGAATTCCGCGGCTATACGTACTCTCTCTCTCTCTTTTGTAAAATCTCTAATTTTGAATAATCTGTGTTTTAATCACATTGATTTCAAAATATTCTACTATTCTGTAGAAAATTAGAAACAGTTCATTAAAACACGAATCATTCGAAATTAGTTATTTTAAGAGAGAGAGTACGTACAGCCATGAAATTCTATATGCATATACATTCTGTAAAAAAATGGAATTAGGTAGAACATTTTGTAATGAACGTGATTAGAACTCGGATGAGAGAAATAATGTCAAAATATAGTGTTGTAATTGCAGGACGGGGGTCCACCTTATTCAAAAGGAGTGGGATTCAGGGGCGTTCATAAAACTTTTCCTGGAATGTCCAAATTCAAGGATGAGAGGTAAATATATCTAGTATCTTGATACCTACATATGAGACCTTGAACGTCCACGGGATGACAAGTGCCCCTCGCGCTCCCCTATGGGCGCCCATGGCAAGAGCGCCTATAAAACTTTCTCAGGGGGTAAACTGAAGGGTGAGACGTACAATATCGACTAGCTTCATACCTACCTTTGAACATCCACAGGATGGTAAGTTCCCCCTTATGTTCCCCTATGGGCGCCCATAGGGGACAATAACATTTATCAATATTTATACAATAATATTAATAATACTCGAATATAGATATCATTACTGTATGTCCATATTATCAATACTGTACTTCACATCCTTGTGTTTATCCCGCTGGTAAAAGTTCTATTGGCGCCCTCACCATGGGCGCCCGTAGGGAAGCACAAGCGGCCACTTGCCCTACTGTGAACGTTCAAGGCCACAAATGTAGGTACCAAATTAGTAGACATTGTACTACTTATCTTTCAGTATACCCTCCTTGAAAATTTTTTATTGACGCCTTTGCCATGGGCGCCCATACGAGATGCTGATAATAAGATGTTGCCCACAAGGTGTCAAGCTAGTCGATAGTGTCGCCCTTGAATGTGCCCCCGCTGGAATAAGTTCTATAAACGCTCTTGCCATGGGCGCCCATAGGAGGTCTTGAGGGGAAACTTGCTATCTCGTCGACGTTCAAATTCACAGATGTAGATATCAAGCTAGTCGATGTATGTCTCACCCTTCAGTTTTTCGCCTGTAACAGTTATATGGGTACTCTTGCTATGGGCGCCCATAGCAAAGAAGGCCATAGAACTTATTAAAACAAGGCGAATTCGAGGACGAAACGTACAATATCGATTATCTTGATGCCTACGTTTGTGGCTTTCAAAATTTGTATGGGCTCCAATGGCAAGGACGTCCATAGAGTTTCTTCCAAGAGTATAACAATGATGAGACGCACGATATATATTAGCTTGACACCTACATTTGGGACCTTGATGTTCACGGGAAGGCAAGTGCTCCCTTATGTTCCCACATGGGCGCCCATGGTAAGGACGTCAATAGAACTTTTTCCAGCGGGGACAATCTCACGGACGAGACATACAATAAGTATTCATTAGTTTGATATTCGTGACGTTCAACATCCCTATGGACGCCCATGGCAAGTGTTGTTGAGACCCAGACTGTCCGATCTACCAGAAAGATGTAAGGTATCCTTTTGGACGACCGGGCAGTGCCACCCAATTTAAACCGGAACCCAGTGGAGGAGGCATCCACAGGGACCGTACCCTCCTTCCCCTATCACCAACCTCTCGGAAGGATTTACAGACTCATATGTTTAACGTTAGCGTACTCCACTTGAACACGACGGCAGTTTTGGCAGTGGCAGGAATCGAACTCGGGCCTACTGAATACAATCAATTCCCGCGCGTTAACCACTGGGCTGTCGTGCCCCACTCCATGTCAAGTGTGGAAGACCTAGACCACACGACCAACCCGAAGGTTTATGGTAGCATATTGTGTGGCCGGGAGAAGGAGTCAGCCGAAGCCGACTCCCACGGTTCGCAAGCGTTTATTTAGGCTATTCAAAAGATATACAGAAGTTTACAAGCTCGTAACCGGCATGTTGTCATGGATAATGGGCACACAGTACACAAAGAAGAAAGGAAAAAAATATAAAAAGCACAAAAAATACAAAATGCTGTATAATTATCCAAGATATGCTGGATAAGTTGGTTCAAAAGGAGTAATGACTGGGAACAGTGAGAGGATTCACGGATCAGGGGGGGGGGGGGGGGGGGGGGATCCCAGGAATCAAGCAATTTAGTCTATTAGAAATTTCTCTTGCAGCGAGGACACAGTCTGATTTTTTGAATAGAAGAATTATTTTGACACAGCCTGGAGAACCACGCCGCAGCGTTCAGAGGAGAGGGTTTTGAGAGATGGAATGATTTTGTAAGTGGGCAAGAGAATACATAATGGTCAGCATCGCCGAATGAATTACAGGGGCATTTAGAGGTGGATTTATGTTTGAAAAAGTGTAAATAGTCCAGAAAAGGTCCATGTCCCGTTACAAAGTAGGTAAGGAAAGGGTTGGTAATTTGGAAGTTAGTATTTACAATGGGGAGGTAGAATGAGACTCTGGAGAGATCATGTGTACGGGGGGAAATATAATCGTTTAGATAAGATTGCCAAGATTTAATAATTAATTTTGAACAGTATTTTTTAAGGAGAGAAAAAGGAAAGGGGATATTTAAGGGAAAACCGGAAGAAGAGGCTAATTTTACATGAAAGTCTGCGACCTCGTTTCCCAAGATGTTAGCGTGTGCTTTTACCCAAATTAAATGAATCAGATTTTGGGAGGCATTTGCTTTCATTTTGATGTTATTGATAAAATTTGATTTATTTCTAATTGACTTGTATAGAGGATTGACTAGCCGAATAGATGTTTTTCTTTTGCCCAGGATATGGCGAAGTCGATTGCTGCTAGTTCGGCTTCAAAGACTGTGTTCTCACTGTCAAGTTTAAAGGTATAAACCTGGTCCAGGACATCTAGATATGCAGACTGCGAAGCCGGTATTTCCATTTATGGAGGAGCCATCCGTATAAATATTAATAGGGGAAAACGAGAGTGGATCATGAGAGGCAAGTGTCCATGGCAAGTGTGCAGTGTTTCAGCTTTTTATGTCACAGAGACTTTTGGAGGGTCTGGAAAGACTGTTTGCTACCCCGAGGAAATCGAAACTTTGGCTCCGTTAGGTTCTGTCCTGAGGGCAATAATATATAAGCTGGGATCTCATGCGCTGGGAGTCCATAGAGTACTGCAAGGGATCACTTAAGCTGAACTGGATATTCAAGGTTACAAATGTAGTTTACAAGCTAGCGATATTGAACGCTTCATCCTTGAGTTCCCTTCTGGAAAATGTTACATGGGCGCCCATACTGGAGAGAAAGGATGACACTTGCCTTCCCATAGACGTTCAAGGTTAGACATGTAGGTCTCAATCTAGTCGATATTGAACGCCTCATCCTTGAGTTTATCGCCGATGAAATTAGTTCTACGGGTGTGCTTGCTATGGGCGCCCATAAGAGAACGCTTGATGGAACTTATCATATCGTGTACATTTAAAGATATAAATATAGATTACAAGCAAGTCAATATGGAACGCCTCATCCTTGAGTTTGTCACCCCTGGAATTAGTTCTATGCGCGTTCTTGCCATGAGCTCCCATAGCAATTCTCGCGCGCTAACCACTGGTCTGTCGCGCCCAATCCCATGGCAAGTGTGCAATGCTTCAGCATCTTATATCACAGAGACTTTTGGAGGGTCTGGAAAGACTGTTTACTTACCCCCGAGGAAATCGAAACTTCGGCTCCGTTAGGTTCCGTCCTGAGGGCAGTAGCATTAAGCAGGGAGCTCATGCAATGGGAGCCCGTAAGCATGTCAATTTTTTCCGTCTCACACTTTAGTTTGACCACAAGATCGACTCCCACCTACAATTACCACATTATGTTCTTGATAGTGCAATATTTTTGACACTCTCTCATCTAATAAAAGCAGAAGTAACTCGTAATACTAGTAGTTTGATGGCCTTGAAATTACTTTAAATAGAAAATAAATAAATAATATAATATAAAAAATTAATAAAATAAATTTAAATTATATATATATATATATCTGTGTGTTTTCAATATCAAAATCGCGCAGAGACTAATTGAACTGTAAATTTCCGCATGCAGAAAACAAAGACCTCTCATCATTCAACTGCCGCCACAAGGTCCTGCCACTGCCAAAACTGCCGCCGTGTTCATGTGGAGTACGATCAGGTGCGTCTGTAAGTCCTTTCGAGAGGTTGTTGGTAGGGGTAGGAGGGTACGGTCCTTGTGGATACCTCCTCCACTAGGTTCCGGTTTAAGTTAGGTGACATTTCCCGGCCATCCAAACAGATACCTTACACCTTTCTGGTAGATCGGACGGTCTGGATCTCAACAACAACACTTGTCATGGGCGCCCATAGACGTAAGAGAGCATTCATACGTAAAGGGGCGTCCATAGATGTAAGGTAGCAATTGTCTTCCCGTAAACATTCAAGGTCACAAATGTAGGTGTCAAACTAGTAGATATTGTACGTCTCATCTTTGAGTACGGTCTTCTTAGAAAAAGGGCTATGGACACCCTTGCCATGGAAGCCTATAAAAATTTTGAAAGCCAACAACGTCGGTATCAAGCTAATCGATATTGTACGTCTTGTCCTTGAGTTTGCCCCAGCTTTAATAAGCTCTATGGTCACATTTGCTATGGGCGCCCATAGGGGAGAGCAAGGGGGCGCTTGCCCTCCCTTGGACGTTCAAGGTCCCAAAGTAAGTATCAAGCTAGTCGATATTATAGGTCTCAGATGTAGATTACAAGCGTTCAAGGTTAGACATGTAAGTCTCAATTTAGTCGATATTGAACGCCTCATCCTTGAGTTTATCGCCGATGAAATTAGTTCTACGGGTGTCCTTGCTATGGGTGCCCATAAGAGAACGCTTGATGGAACTTATCATATCGTGTCCATTTAAAGATATAAATGTAGATTACAAGCAAGTCAATATGGAACGCCTCATCCTTGAGTTTGTCACCCCTGGAATTAGTTCTATGCGCGTTCTAACATCAAAACATCTAAATAAGCTTCAATAAACTTTATTTACACAGCATGTGTTGAAATGAAACTTACTGCATATCTTAAATAATAAAAGGCAATGTCTGTGTGTCTGTCTGTCTTATACACTATACGTTTCGCGACCGCGCGTCGGAGAGCTATGAAATTTGGCAATCGGAGACCCTGGGGGGACACGTGAAAACCGATTTTTAAAATTTTAATTATTTTTTTTTGTTATTTAATGTTTTATGCGATTTCGACCGTTTTTTGACCTTTTTGCTCTTTTTTCTCCACGATCCAGACATTGTAGAAAAAACAAATCACACCATCGAAAAGAGCAGAGAATTTCGAGTAAAAATATATCAATTTCAAATCTCAGGGACAAATTCTAATATTTTTTTATGGTTTTAAAACAAAAGTCACTTTGACTCAAAAAAAACGATTTTTGGTTTTTAAATTCTCGCATAGTAAAAAGTACTCAGAATTTCGACTAATAATTTACATTTTTAGAAAGGTCAAATATCTGGCATTCTTACAAGTCCAATCTGGTCAAGAAATATTCCGTATTGGTCACAGGATCGGGATTTTAAGATTTTCCGAATTTCAATTTCTCGGCGATCCGCTAAAGCATTTCTTAACCGACGTTTCTCCCCCACAGAAGCAGGGAAGGTGGTGGGTGGGGACGTCAAGGTGGAGGTGACGTCACGGTTCTGTATAGAGCTCCTATACTACCTATATAGAGAGCTCCTATATAGAGAAGCCTTAGTTCTGTATATGCATAGCGATGGGTGGGACAATAAGAAACCGAATTGGTTTTTACTTTCCGTTTCCCGCGCTTCCGATTTTAAATGAAATAAGAGCTTAACATATGCATTGTAGAAATTATTATATTTATATTTTAAATGATGGAACGATATGGATTTTTTAAATGGATATTTCAATTTTATGGATATTTTAAATGATGGAACGATGGATATTTTAATTTTATGGATATTTTAAATGATGGAACGATGGATATTTTAATTTTATGGATATTTTAAATGATGGAACAATGGAATGAGGAGGATGGAATTAAGAGCATATGGTCATTTTAAATTGTAAATTAGCGCGCGGGAAGTTAGCGGTAGGCCCGGGTACGATTCCCGCCACTGCCAAAACTGCTGAAGTGTTCACGCGGAATACGATCACGTTAAACATGTGGGCCCGTAAGTCCTTCCGAGAGGTTGGTGGTAGGGGAAGGAGGGTACGGTCCCTGTGGATGCCTCCCTCACAGGGTTCCCGTCTAAATTGGGTGAATATAAAGAAAGTTGCGGAGGGCGAGGCAGCCCAGTGGTTAGCGCTCAGGAATTGCACTCGGTAGGCCCGGGTTCGATTCCCGCCACTTCCAAAACTGCCGCCGTGTTCACGCGGAGTACGATCACGATAAACATGTGGGTCCGGAAGTCCTTCCGAGAGGTTGGTGGTAGGGGAAGGAGGGTACGGTCCCTGTGGATGCCTCCCTCACAGAGTTCCCGTCTAAATTGGGTGAATATAAAGAAAGTTGCGGAGGGCGAGGCAGCCCAGTGGTTAGCGCTCAGGAATTGCCCTCGGTAGGCCCGGGTTCGATTCCCGCCACTTCCAAAACTGCCGCCGTGTTCACGCGGAGTACGATCACGATAAACATGTGGGTCCGGAAGTCCTTCCGAGAGGTTGGTGGTAGGGGAAGGAGGGTACGGTCCCTGTGGATGCCTCCCTCACAGAGTTCCCGTCTAAATTGGGTGAATATAAAGAAAGTTGCGGAGGGCGAGGCAGCCCAGTGGTTAGCGCTCAGGAATTGCACTCGGTAGGCCCGGGTTCGATTCCCGCCACTTCCAAAACTGCCGCCGTGTTCACGCGGAGTACGATCACGATAAACATGTGGGTCCGGAAGTCCTTCCGAGAGGTTGGTGGTAGGGCAAGGAGGGTACGGTCCCTGTGGATGAATAAAAAGAAAGTTATGGAGATTGTCGCGTAGGGCAAAGTAGCCCAATGGTTAGCGCGCGGAAATTGCACTCGGTAGGTCCGGGTTCGATACCCAAAATTGCCGCCGTGTTTACGCGGAGTACGATCACGTTAAACATGTGGGTCTGTAAGCCTTCCGAGAGGTTGGTGGTAGGGGAAGAAGGGTACGGTCCCTGTGGATTCTTCTTCCACTTGGTTCCGGTCTAAATTGGGTGAATAAAAAGAAAGTTATGAAGAATATCGCGGAGGGTGAAGTACCCCAGTGGTTAGTGCGCGAGATTTGCACTTGGTAGGCCCGGGTTCGATTCCCAAAATTGCCGCCATGTTCACGCGGAGTACGATGACGTTAAACATGTGGGTCGGTAAGTCCTTCCCAGAGGTTGGTGGTAGGAGAAGGGGGGTTCGGTCCATGTGGATGCCTCCCCCACTGGGTTTCAGTCTAAATTGGCCGAATAAAAATAAAGTTATGGAGATTGTCGCGGATGGCACGGTAGCCCAGTGGTTAGCGCGCGGGAACTTCACTCGGTAGGCCCGGATTCGATTCCCGCCATTGCCAAAACTGCAGCCGTGTTCACGCGGAGTACGATCACGTTAAACATGTGGGACTGCAAGTCCTTCCGAGAGGTTTGTGGTAGGGGAAGGAGGGTACGGTCTCTTTGGATGCCTCCCCCATTGGGTTCCGGTCTAAATTGGGTGGCACTTCCTGGCCTTCCAAGCAGTTACCTTACACCTTTCTGGTAGGTCGCGCCAACGAGTTTGCCACGGTCAGAATTTTCAAGGGTAGCGAACAGGCTGGTCGCCAAAGGCGGCTAGTATTTAATAATTTTTTCGGGAACGGTGTACTGTAAAGCATTTACCTATGTGCAACGGTACTCAAGTTTTACAAACATATCGAGTTTCACTGCATTTTCCTTTGGACGAGCATATCTGGGATTCCGCCCCCCCCCCAGGTAACATCAAAACATTTAAAAAAGCTTCAATGAACTTCATTTACACATACTCTGGGATCCCCCCCCCCCCACAAGTAAAATCAAAACATCTAAATAAGCTTCAATAAACTTTATTTACACATACTCTGAGATTCCCCCCCCCCCCAAGTAAAATCAAAACATCTAAGTAAGCTTGAAAAAACTTTATTTACACAGCATGTGTTGAAATGAAACTTACTGCATATATTTAATAATTTTTTCGGGAATGGTATACTATGTGCAACGGTACGAAACAATTATACAAAGGCATATTGCGCATATTTCATTTGTAATACAGTTTCTATGTTCTGTGATTTATCAAGGTTATTGCGATAATTCTATGATTTATTATGGCTATTTCGATAATTCTATGATTTAGCAAGGCTGCAATTTGATTCATTGATACTTTAGACTAACTTAAAATAATATATCATGGTGTAAGGAGTAATTTGTAACAGATTTTGTTTTCTAACGTCTGAAAAATGTACGATTCACGATCTCAACAAAAAAGGCAAATATTTATTTCACAAAATTCTGCAATAAAATTATGCTTAAAATGCAAGGTTCAGTGATGAATAACAAGTCATTCAGGCAATATTAAACATGAATTAAGAGTACTTTTCTCAAGATATAAGACTATTCGTACAGATATAGCAACATTCGGCGCTACACGTGCTATGTGTTACAAAAATGTTAAAATTGCATGCATAAAATAAGACAAAATAAAAAATAACTCACCATTTATGAAGTCCTGTTTTCAGTAGACACTATAATCCTAGTGGGCACGTATTTAAACTATTTTTTTTATTTAAAAATATGAATTTTTGGAAGTCACTCCTGAAACTTCAATACACTTTCGTACACGCGGAGTGATTGCAGATCCCCCCGCTGCTGACGTCACGTATCCCATGATTCCTAGATGTCCGAGCCTTGTTTTAGATAGCTTTGGTTCTTGCTATGAGCTCCCATAGCAATTCCCACGCGCTAACCAATGGTCTGTCGCGCCCAATCCCATGGCAAGTGTGCAATGTTTCAGCCTCTTATATCACAGAGACTTTTGGAGGGTCTGGAAAGATTGTTTACTACCCCCGAGGAAATCGAAACTTCGGCTCCGTTAGGTTCTGTCCTGAGGGCAATAGGGGCTCATGCAATGGGAACCCGTAGAGGACTGCCATGGGCGGCCATAGGGGAGTGTAAGTGGGTCGTTTACCCTCCCCTGGACGTTTAAGGTCACAAATGTGAACATCAAGCATGTCAATTTTTTCCGTCTCATACTTTAGTTTGACCACAAGGTCGACTCCCTCCTACAATTACCACACTATGCTCTTGATAGTTCAATATTTTTGACACTCTCTCATCTAAAGAGCAGAAGTAACTCGTAATACTAGTAGTTTGAAAGCCTTGAAAAGACTTAAATAGAAAATAAATAAATAATATAACAGAAAAAATAATAAAATTATTAATAATAAAATAAAATTTAAATTATATATATATATATCTGTGTGTGTGTGTTTTCAATATCAAAATCGCGCATAGACTAATTGAACTGTAAATTTCCTCATGAAGAAAACAAAGACCTCTCATCATTCAACTGCTTCCACAAGGTCAGATGAAATTCGCGCCTGACGTAGATATCACGTGGCGTATTTTCCCGAGAGTGCGTTGCAGTGAATAAGCGCTGGTCTGGCTGGTCTTGTTTGACAAATCTCGCAACGTTTGCCCGTTACGTCACATTGGCTCCGCCTCCTGTCCCCCTAAGCTTACAATGGGAATCCTGTATCAATATATGCTCCTTAGTTGACCAATGGACTCTAAATCTATATACTACTTAGGGTAATGGTTTGAATGAAATATTCTTGAATGATTTTATGTATTTATGTGGAGCATACGCTAAACGTCAAAACTTGTCTGTCCTTTGTCTAGACGTGTTTAGATTTTATTTTCAGGCGTGTCTAGTGAGTACAATATTTTTGTATAGTGAAAAGATACATATGTTTGTTAATTATTTACGAAAAATCAAAATATAATTGAATAAAGGAAGCTTTATTTTATATGGTTAAGTATGTATTATTTTGAAATTTTTTAATTTGCAATTTATAGTCTAACATTTAAAATATATGTACCCTTTTGTTTTTATTGGAATTGAATTTCTGCAATGTTCTTTGAACAGCAACTTATCTTAAGCAGGATTCCCTCCCCCCGCTGTAATTGAGTTCCAGTAAAAAAGTTTCTCTTCCTTTCAAGGTCTACACCTCATTGGTAAAGCATTTTTAATATAAACGATATAATTTGGAAACTTTTTGATAAGAATAAATGCTCCAAAATAAAAGTGTGGCGCTATTTACTAAGCCAGTACAATATTTTATTAAAATACGTTTAAAAGAGTTACAGTGATATATGAGACAACATAAGTATGCATTATATATGTTGTTAAGTATGTACTCTTATCAGAGCTGTGGCGTCTGTGCGATCCATAAACTTCTATTGCTGCCATCCTATTTTCATACTGTCCGACACAGACTAGCGTTTTTTTAAACCCATCGTTAAAATGCAGCAAGCAATAATTTTGTGTTAATTTGAATTTTCTAAAAATGAAAATTTATGTGGCATTTAACAGGGCTGACTTGTCAGTCGTGTTCTATTGAAAATTCAATGAGTGCGACTCCTGATGCATAGATATTGTTAAGCAGCATTTGAATAAGGGGACATAAGATTTATTTCTTATATCAATATTTTTATTTATTGATTTTACTTAATTAGCTATATCTTGCTTTATAATTAGTAGCTCTTTATATAATACCAGAAACTGTACCCGGCATTGCCCATTCATTAAGTTTTTCGAAAGGCACCCGTTGCGCGATTACACACTTAAATTTCAAAATATACATGAGCACATGCTCATCCTAAATGGGAACCTAATCACACCTTAGACCCATACTCGGGTACATATACGACTTGGTTCCAATAGTGGGCACATCGAATGCTATGCCCTAACATGACTGTGTACGCTCTAAATATGCATTTTGCCCCTGTGTGCGGATGTATAAGCTCCTTTAATAAGCTTTTGATACACCCTAAATATGCTCGTTTGATTCCATTTTAATGCACCCTAAATAAGTTCTTTTGATATAGGGCTTTAAATATGCTCTTTTGATTCATACTAGGCTTTAAATATGCTCTGGCTTTGGGCTTTAAATATGCTCTTTTGATACATACTATATAGTATATACGCTTTTTCGATAATTAAATAAATCCCTAGGTGAATGACTTCTGTTCCACTATGACATCACACCGAAATACCAATACTTGACCCCAGGGTTCCCACTAAGTCAGGAAAAGAGGGGGAGAATTTCTCTCCTTCCAGAAAATTTTGGGAGAGATTTTCTGTCATAAGGAGAGAAACTTAAAATTTTATTATTTTTTTTACCAAGCTAATTTAGAAAGTAATAAAAATGAAAGCATTAACTATAACTCATATTCTTCGACATTTAAATTTTTTAATTCTTAAAACTAACATTCTTACTAACATTCTTTTTAAAAATTAATTAGGAATGATACAAAACTTTTCAAAACGTATAACCATTATCCTTCGTAGTCTGACAATAGGAATGTGAAAGCACTTTGAAGGACGTCAATTAATATTAGATTTAAAAATTTAAACACAGTTAATATTCTTTTTTATTAAATCACTTTATTTAGCAGACTTGTCACTTGCGCAGATCAGAGACGAATAAAAAAAAGCAACTCTTTGCTCCCTTCAAGTAAACTTCTTCTACCTACTCGTTAAAACAAACAGAACAAAGCATGTCACTAGTCGCCAACTATCTCGTTAGCAAAAAACCAACTCAGGGACCTAACGAGACACGCAGTCTGTTTCAGGAAAACCCGAACTAACACGATGCAGATGTCCTTCAATGTTTATTTGCAATCAATGCATTTTTGCTTTGCTATGCAAGAATTCCAACGCAATATGCTATTGCACATTTCATTTATTTACATGGAAATTTGTGTGCGTTCAACAATTAAATTATGCGATTATAGAATTCAATACATATGTAATGTAATTGGCTGATGCAATACTTATGTAATGTGATGAAATACATATCAAAAATCGAAAAAACTAAATGACCGATCAAACCTATTAATTTTTTTTTTATTGATAACTTCGTCCATTATGTTCCAATTTGATTGAAATTTTCATATACCGCACAAAAAAAATCGCACAAATAAAAAATCGCACAAATAAAGACCGCACAAAAACAGGTTTGAGTGTATACAATATTCAAAGTTTAATATCAAGTCGTCTAGGCTTCTTAGCCATTTCATTTAAAACCTCTTCAGGGTTTACTTCAATGTCCTTGTGGATATATAACATAGACAATTCATTTAATCTGTGCTCACCTGTTTAATTTCTTAAATATTTTTTTAAATATCGTAAGGTGGAGAAAGATCTCTCTGCACTATACGTTGTGACCGGAAGTGTAATCATTCCTTGCAAAAGTTTTTGTATACTTGGAAACATAATTTCATCACATTCATGAAAAGCTTCTGAAGCATTATCTGGATATTTCTGAAGTCGTTTGAGTTTGCCGTGCCATATTTTTAACTCACCATACAAATTTTCACATGTAATATGACCAATATCTTCTGAATACCGGGAACATAACGTCTTCACTGCTTCACCGTTTTCTTTTGTAAGGTCTTGGTTTTGAGCTGTTTTGCTCGGCAATAGGATTTAAAAAGAAGCTAATATATATTTTTATGTTTCACAAATTTTTCATCGAGCTGTATTAGAAAATGATCTATAAAAGGTATAAAAGCAGCTCTCCTATAATATACCTCAGGAATATCCTAGTCAACGTTAATTCGTATAGCTTGATATTTTACAGTTCTTGGTACTGATATGGGGATTTCATAATTTTCACAAAATGTTTCAACATCTTTAAAAATCACGGAGAACTCTTTTTCAGAATTGTCCCTTAAACTTTGTATAATTGCTCATGTATCTTCAGCATAACCAATGGCTTTGGAAAGATCAATTTTTTCAGATTGTAAATATTTCGACAAAGGTAAACTATACGAAAATAGTTTTTTAACAATATGTTGGGAAATAACGAATTCACACTTGTTAATTGCATTGTACAAAATGCTTGCACTGCTGGAAAAATCCCTATCTGTCCATGTAGATGATATTTCTGTAAGGGCCTTCACAATTGAATCGTATTTTTTAGCGAAAATGTTTATTGCGTCATGTCGTTGTATCCATCGAGTCGGAGATGGCTGCTTGAGTTTCTTTGAGTTATTTTCACGGAATTTATTTAATACAGCTTGACGTTTAGACTAGGGTTGCACCGAATATTCGGTTGGTATTCGGTATACTGCCTATTCGGCAGTCAAACCGAATATTCGGTTCGGCCGAATACTTTAATATTCGGCCGAACCGAATAGTAAGAAAAATTTTAAATATTCGATGATTGGTAAAGCACATTTTTTTATGCAATGAAAGTTATAGTATCATAGTGCAAAATTAATTCAAATTGTTACTTACCAATATTATCGTATTTAAAATAATTTTAATGTAAAAGTAAACAATCTGATATTAAATTTTGTTGTTTTTTCAATTTTTCTTAAATCTTATCACACCTTAACGTTAACCTTACTAACTCATTTAAATATGAAGCAGTAACCAGAAAATAAAACTCATAATATTACTTGTTTAAAAATATAACTGTTAATTTTTTATAAAATATGCAGCTAAAAAAATCAATTATCATTTCACCAATATTAAAAAAGGGTGAAGGTCATTAATATATAAAAAAAGCACTTTCGTGAATATTCAATTTTGCAGTATTTTAATTTCGATAGAGATAGAGAAGATACTGAGGGTGCCATAGGTGTGCCTTTGTATCCATTAAAATGTGTCAAGCAAGATAACCAAAGAATTTCTCTCTGTGTGTGTAGTCAACCCTTCTAATTTCTTTCATGATTTCTGAAGAGAAGATTACTTTGTTGAGTCTTTTGTCACAGGGTGTAACTGTTTAGTTATCTATCAGTTTTTACTCTGTTGTAGTTTGTTGTGACAACAACTTAAAAAAGAATGGCTAGACATTCTGGCGAAGTATCCTTTGCACTTTAAAAAGAAAAATGATTTGACAATGTTTGAATTTGACTGCTCAGTTTCAATTTTGATAAAATTATTTATTAGTTACATTATAGAAGAGACTAAGATAGCAAAAATTCAATTGAATAAATTGTAATTCTAATTTGTAATGATATTTTAAGCAACTTGGGTTTGTATTTGTATGTAAGGTAAATGCAAGATTCTTTATAACATAACATGAAGCCATGATTATCACATATCAGAAATTAACTATCAATTATCAATTTATGCAGATAAACATAAAACAAATTAAGTACTATATTTATTTGCTTTTGAAATGATTTATTTCATTTGTTATTTATTTTAAATTAATAATTGTACTTAATGTAAATGCAAACAAATTTAGGATGTTAAATGTAAATGCATTTAAAAGAGGCACAAAATAGAAACATTTTCTATTTTAAATTGGCATAAAATAGAAATATTACCTTTAAAAAAATTTAACCGAATATTCGGTATTCGGCCGAATATTCGGTAAGAATTTTAACCGAATATTCGGTATTCGGCAAAAGATGGTATTCGGTGCAACCCTAGTTTAGACGTATGGAAAAAGTCATACACCTTACTTATGGTCCCGATACAGTTTCTGATAAACGTTAAAGAACATGAATCAGATATAGCCAGGTTTAAGGAATGGCTGCTACAATGAACATACAAAGCATTTGGAAAATGGTTCTTAATATGTAATTGCACTCCACGGAAATCACCACTCATGGCTGATGCATCATCATATCCTTGACCACTCAAGAATTCTGTTGCGACACCAGTTGACCTTAGTTTGTTCAAAATAGTTTCACTTATACCCTTTTCAGACATGTCTGTAATCGAAACAAACTGTAGAAAGTCCTCGTGTACTGCCATGTTTTCCATATCAACATATCGAAAGCATAATGACAATTGTTCGGTACATGAAACATCAGTTGTTTCATCGACTAGAATGCTGAAACATTTCGCGTTATTGATTCTTTTGATAAGTTTTTTCAAAATTACTTCATTACATGCTGTAATGATGCCATTTTGAGAAGACCAACTTAAGTAAGTCGCATTTTTACCTGCACTCACTAAATGTTTTTTTAGAATATCCTCCCCAGTCTCAAGTCGCATTCTTAAAAGAGCACAAAAGTTCCCTTCATTTTGCATGATTTCTTCAGAAGAATCAACGTCAATTGAGCCACCATCTGTATGACCCCCTGAGAGCTATCCCTTGCCTACCACAAAATACCACAGTTTTTATCGGAGGAGTTAACATAAGTCGATTTTCAATAATTTTCCTACTTATACTTTTATCTATATCATTTATTATATCTCTTTTCTTACCTGACTTGATTGTAAGAAAGTTTTCAGGATCAAGCTTACATTTGGCATGATAATTAGTAAGCTGGTGTTTGTTGAAATCTTCTATTGCATGCCTCCAATTACTGTACTGTACTCTCACTAGTTTTCCCAAAGGTAGGCCTTGTTTTCCAGCTCCTGATGGTGAGAAAAGAACGCAATATTTGCAAAATGCACCATCACATTTCTTTGAATAGACAAGCCATTCACGATTGTTGAACCAACTGTACTGAAACTTCAGTTGCCGCTTTCCAAAATTGGTCGATGGGAAAAACAAAATTTTCAGCCGGTTTCCATACATTCAAAAGGAGGTTTTCATGTTCGAGAGGAGTAATCTGGAAAAGGCGATATATTATTAGAAAAATGTATTTTCTGTATTTCAATCAATTAGATTATTTCGATGTTTCTTTTTTTAAAAGGCCAAAGGCATTTAAATAAAAATGAAAAAAATATATATATAGTTTCCATTCTAAATGATATAATGGACCTTATTTTCTCAATATATGTAATACT
Organism: Amaurobius ferox; assembly: GCA_951213105.1. Lineage (NCBI taxonomy): Eukaryota > Metazoa > Arthropoda > Arachnida > Araneae > Amaurobiidae > Amaurobius > Amaurobius ferox. The sequence goes on from OX578151.1 coordinate 1,455,951, forward strand.
TTCCAAGTCAAGACCAAATATTCCCCCCCCCCCCCTTATATTTCACCCTGCCGGCGTCCTTAGCCCAAGCCAATGCTTATGAAATGATGACATGTTTTCAAACATATCTCCCTACGTATTTCATACATTTGTGTATTACTATTTTCTATTAATTTTGTGCATAATCATATTCAAGGACGTAAAGTGATATATGTTATGTATTTCAACACATATTATGCAATAATTTCAAGAACATTTGCACTGTTTCAATAAATTGTCATTTTAATACATTTCGAAACATCGTTTACAAGTAGGGTCCGGATTTCTATGCACTTGCATATTTCTGCATATTTTCGTGCATATTGTGTAATAATTTTGAGCATATTTGCATATTATTTGAGCTAAATTTTATGCATGAAAATCCGAGCCTTGCTAATTATATTTACGATCTATTATGACAACTATATAAAAACAGCCCTTACCTTTTTTCCTACAAATAACCCAATATCATTGGGATTAATGTTGATTTCAGATGGTGTAAATAATGATGTCTGAACGTCTATTGGAGCTTTTCTCTCTGAACTGTCATCTTCAGAGCATTCAACATTTTTCAACTTATTTTCATTACATTCACTATCTTCTTTTTTTCTCTTTTAAAGAAATTGTATATGCTACTCTCAAATAACTTACGTTTGTTGCTATTCATTATACAATTTCTAGTATAAAAGAACAGATTAAAGATCCCATGATCGAAAAACGTATAGGTTTTATTTTTTAAAGCTTCAACATGTGCTTCCAAAATAAGACCAGACATATGACAGCAGGAAATTCTTTTCAAAAGGAAATTTCCCTATCCGAAGGATTTTTCCCTTTCTGAAGGACTTTTCCGTTCCAAAGGGAATTTACCTTAAACTAAAAATAAAGTGTCGAGTAAAAACAAAATTTTAGGGGAATTAAATTTGTTTGAACGAAGTACGAGAAAAAGTAAAAATATAAATACCAAAAATGAGAAAAAAAAAGTAGTTATTTTTATTTTAATCAATACTTTTATGTTTTTAATTTAAGGCTCTGGAGAGGGGTCCCCCCCCCCCCTGTTGCTGCGCCACTGGAGAGGACCATTGACTATAAATATTTGAACATAATGCTGAATGACCTTTGATTTGAGAGTTTTCCTTCCCTGCAGATGCACAGGATCCGACAGACTTTTCCTGGCCTCTGTTTTCTACCTTTCTGTTTCAGAAAGAAAACTCATTTCCTTATTGAAATATAAAAAAGAAGAAGAATATCGGTTATCAGTTTTCAAATTTCAGTTTATTTATGGAATCGAGAAAATACCGATATATCAGCGAAACCATCGGATATCGGAACACCCCTAATTGCATGTTTATTAACAATCAGTTAGCTTAATAAAAATAATTATAATTTTGATATTACTATCCTTTTTATTTACATATTTTTTGTTCACTTAAATAATAAAAAATATATTAAGGTAGAAGATTAAGTAATTTGTGAACTAGTGTATTGAAATTTGTATTTCGTTCCAGCTCTTGGACACATATGGAATCAAATCCTTCAGCTGGAAAATCATCTGAACATTGTAGATTATCCTCAGTAGTAAGCTAAAATCTTTAATTTACTTTAATTAGTTTGCATTCATTATTTTTGAAGATGTAAATTAGTGTTGCACCGAATATTCGGTTGGTATTCGGTATACTGCCTATTCGGCAGTCAAACCGAATATTCGGTTCGGCCGAATACTTTAATATTCGGCCTAACCGAATAGTAAAACAAAATTAAAATATTCGACAATTGGTAAAGCACATTTTTTATACAATGAATGAAAGTTATAGTATCATAGTACAAAATTAATTCAAATTTTTACTTACCAATATTATCACATTTAAAATAATTTTAATGTAAAAGAAAACTGATATTAAATTTTTTTTTTCAATTTTTCTTAAATCTTATCACACCTTAACCTTACTAACTCATTTAAATATGAAACAGTAACCAGAAAATAAAACTCTTAATATTACGTGTTCAAAAATATAATGGTTAATTTTTTATAAAATATGCAGCTAAAAAAAAAATCAATTATCATTTCACCAATATTAAAAAAAGGTGAAGGTGATTAATATATAAAACAAACACTTGGATGAATATTCAATTTTGCAGTATTTTAATTTCGATAGAGATAGATAAGATACTGAGGGTGCCATAGGTGTTCCTTTGTATCCATTAAAATGTGTCAAATAAGATAACCAAAGAATTTCTCTGTGTGTGGCCCCATTGTAGTCAAACCTTCTAATTTCTTTCATGATTTCCGAAGAGAAAATTACTTTGTTGAGTCTTTTGTCACAGGGTGGGTACACCTGTCTGTAACTGTTTAGTTATCTATCAGTATCTACTCTGTTGTAGTTCGCAATGGCTGGACATTCTGGCAAAGTATCCTTTGCACTTTAAAAAGAAAAATGATTTGGCAATGTTTAAATTTGGCTGCTCAGTTTCAATTTTGATAAAATTATCAGTTACAGTACAGAAGAGACTAAGATAGCAAAAATTCACTTGAATAAATTGTAATTCTAATTTGTAATGATATTTTAAGCAACTTGGGTTTGTATGTAAGGTAAATGCAAGATTCTCTATAACATAATATGAAGCCATATGATTATCACATATTAGAAATTAACTATCAATTATCAATTTATGCAGATAAACATCAAATTAGGTAGCCATTTACTATTTTACTATATTAATTTGCTTTTGGAATGATTTATTTTATTTTTTATTTATTTTAAATTAATAATTATACCTTATGTAAATGCAAATAAATTTAAGATGTTAAATGTAAATGCATTTATAAAAGGCACAAAATAGAAACATTTTCTATTTTAAATTGGCATAAAATAGAAATATTACCTTTAAAAAATTTAACCGAATATTCGGTATTCGGCCGAATATTCGGTTAGAATTTTAACCGAATATTCGGTATTCGTTATTCGGCAAAAAATGGTATTCGGTGCAACCCTAATGTAAATTAAGTTTTCATGCTCCTTGAGTACAATAACAATAAAGGAAGATAGAAAATTGGATCCATATCCAGGAAATGTGTTATAGACAATGTTCTTCCTAGGCCATTTTGGCTACCGGGAAAATTTCTCTTAACTGCCCAACAGTGAAATGGTCGGTTATATCCCCCTTTTTAACTGTTTAAAAACAGGGACATATTACTCAAACATGATTTACACACGTATGGTACAGGATACAAAAAATGCAACATTCTTGTGTTCTGTTGTCTAGTTATCCTTTGCCTTGCCTATTATAAAATTATTTATCAAATGTTTTGTTTCTGATATGCTCTTTTTTTTTTTTTCAAACCATAGATTGTGTTTTCTCATTTGATTTTGGGTTTTATACCTATCATGCCATATCTTACTTTAAGCAACATAAATATTTCATCAATGCATACAGCTCACACAGAATACCAGCAAAAAACTCAAGTGGATACTTGCTGATCAATCCTCAAGCATGCTTTACTTGATAGAGAGATTTTCCTATTTGGCGACTATCTTTCATATTTTCTAATTTAAAGAAAAGGAAGTGTACATCAGTGACTACTAGTGTCCATCAGTGACTAAAAGATTGCATGATAGTTCAAACAATATAGCATGATAGTTTGAGTGATATTAGTAATCTCGAAATGTGTTGGAAAAAGTTTAAAACTTGTATCATCAAATAATTTGCATTGTGCAATTTTACTTAGTGGTGGGTTAATGTGTAAGGAAAACCATGAAACTAAAATTAACTTCTTTCTAAATTGTGTTAAAACGTTCTTTTTATCATTTAGTGAATAATTTTGTACTATTTAAAAGCTATCTTCTAAAGTTAGGATCATTTAAGCAAGCAAAGGGTGGCAACGGTCATTAAATACAAGCCACATCAGCATAAAATGCTACGGTCATTAAATACAAGTCACATCAGCATAAAATGCAACAGTCTCGACATATATGTGCACATTATATTATGCCAACATTTAAACCTTAATTGTCTATTTTAGAATATATGTTTTAAATGTGTACGACACATAATTTGTCAAAATGTACTTTATTGTTTTCGTCTCCTCATTTTTCAATTATTACATTATTGTTTCTATTGTAATAAATTTTATAGTATAAGGACTTGAAAATTTAGGTTTTAGATGTGGTACTGGGTATGAAATTCTTTAAGTAGACTATTTCACCAACTTTGGTTTAATGTATCTTTTTTTGTGCTGAATTAGCATCCACCCATTTTTTGTAAATCTTTTGCAGACTTTCTCAGCTTCCTTAACACATTGTTTGAAGTTTAAATTAGAGAATTGAGTGTCCATGTGCGTGTCAAAAGGCTTTCTTGCTTCTCTATTAATAAACAATTGGGTTGATGTGTAGCCTGCGACTATGTGTTTCGAATTGTTGTATTCGTCCTTCAATACTGGTATAGTTTGTCCCAGTCAAATGATTTATTGGCTAGGCACGCAATTGCATTCTTAAGGATATAGCAAGTTGTCTCTAAAAATCCATTGCTAGCTGAGCTGGGTGCTGCAGCAGTTGTGGGCAATATTTAGGTGCTTTAGGAAAGATCTTGAATTACGAGCCATTATCTGAAATTAAAGCTTTTAGAACACTGCATGAACTACAGTTCTGAGCACACATATTCACTGTGTCTGTGCTGTTATTGATCTCACAGTAGTCTGTTTAAGTGTTCCAGAATAGAATAGAAATAGTGTCACGAACCCCTCTCTGTCCATACTTAGAGGACTGGGGAAGCATTATTGTCGACTGCACCAGTGTGCCGAACTGGGCTCTATTTCCAATGCTCATCGCCTTGGAGCCCGTTTGATGGTTCGTTTCTCTAAGCTTATGCAAAATACTCTTATAATCACAAGACATGTTTATTACATATAACTATTTACACATATATACACATTTTCACAGATTATTCGATTCATACATCATATTCCGGACTCTGAGAGTCCAATCGTCCGTTTAGATCAGAGTCCAGAAAGCAAGTCCCTCGTTCTTCAACCACCATACCCCTTCCCTCCAATTTCTGCCCCTTGACCCCTGCAGTGCAGTATCAAATTGCGTGGCCAGCGGTACAACTTTCAAAGAAGCAAGATGGCGGGCCGAGAATAACTCTTCCCCAGTCTTCTAGGCATGGACAGAGACAAATAGAATCGAATATGCTGTTCTGTCCAGATGATTGCACAAGCTTTCCTACCAGGTTTATAGCTATTTCCTCCCTAACCCAGTGGCGGATTTCAGGAGGGGCGATCGCCCCCCCCAAACGCCTGACTAATGTCGACGTTTTATCAAATAAATTATAAAATTAAAAAATATATATATATCATTAGGGAGATACTTTGGTCTTGCTCTCCCTCCCTTAGTTTATCACGAAATCTCGCTCCCATAATAAAAGTAAAAATAAAGCTCGAGATGCTGTTTCTGATGCAATTACGATAATAAGTGAATTTAAGAAAAATGTGGAATCCGATTTCGGGAATATATGCAGAGGTTGAGGGAATGTTTAATGATCTTGGAATTGAAATAAAAATACCACGTACTGCTGGACGCCAAGTTCATAGATCAACTGCTCCTAACATAACTCCTGAAGATTATTACAGAATAAATGTTTACTTGCCTTTGTTAAACTCCGTCCAAGAAGACTTAAAAGACCGATTCGCACAGGAAAATCTGGATGTCTTATATTTACAAGATTTAGTACCATCGACTCTTTTAGTGAAAATCAACACGGACGAAGAGTCACTCCTCCCATCTTGGACAGAGCTAAGCAAGAAGTATCACAGAATAGCCGAACTGGGAGTGGAAGAAATGAACAGTACACTTCAAGTTGAGGTGACCAAATGGATGCGAGAAAATACCGATACCGGCAGAGTACACAAGTCTGCTTTTGAAGCACTACGAAACTGTGATCCTGCAGTGTACCATGTGATCTACGTGTTACTGAAAGTTCTTGTAACATTACCAATTACTGTAGCCACCGCCGAGGGTAGCTTCTCAGCACTAAAACGATTGAAGACATGGCTTCGAAACACAATTAGAGAAGATCTGCTAGTGGGTTTGACTTTGTTGCATGTGCATTAAGATATCGCAATTTCACCAGTAACAATTTTAGATCGATTTGCTAAAGAAAAAGCAAGAAGACTTGAGTTGATATTATAATGATGATCCTTCCTGGGAGGTTAACGGCGCCAGGGTTTTTGCGGTGGACTCCGTAAGACTGTTAGGGATAATGATCGACAATAAGCTGAATTGGCAATTACATTTGAATAGCGTTATAGGTACTACCCCTGGCAAAAATTATGGAATCACTTCCATGTTATTTCAATGGGATACGAAGTTCAATATCCTACAACTTTTGATGCACAGATACCCATGAAAAACCCTTTTTGAGCGAAATTGAAGAACTTTAAACGCTTAATAAAACAAAAAATATTTGAAAAACTTTGCACTTTTCATTATTTAATAATTCACGATCAAAAAATGGGAAAAAAGCTAGAGGTTGAAAGAAAAAACTCGTAAAAACTAATTTGGAATAATAAATTTGATCATGGAAAATCATTAAGATATAGCTCCTCATGTTTATATGATCAAATTTATTATTCTAAATTAGTTTTTACGAGTTTTTTCTTTCAGCCTACAGCTCTTTTCCCATTTTTTGGTTGTGAATTATTAAATAATGAAAAGTGCAAAATTTTCAAACATTTTTTTATTTTGTTAAGTTTTTAAAGTTCTTCAATTTCGCTCAAAAATGGTTTTTTAGGGTCTCCTTGCATCAAAAGTTGTAGAGCATTGAACTTCGTTGTTTCCTTATATAGTCACTTAATTTTTTTTCTTCCAATCTTCATTGTTTTGCTTTGGTCTTAAAAAAAATGATATTCCGTATTTTTTTTAAGACCAAAGCATTTTTTTTAAGCTGCAAAGAACTTACTATAAACTTCCGAATTTGTTCTAGTTTTTTCAAAAATGTCAAATATCCGTATATAGGAACCGTTAAGAAAATCCTAAGTGAACAAACCTCCGAGAACATTTCGATCTACAGATCGCCCCACCCCAAACAAGAGGCCAAAATCCGCCACTGCCCTAACCACAAAATTTTTGTTCTGCATCTGTATCTCTTGTTTCTTTACAAGTTTAGATTTGAATGTGTGTCACAATTCAGGCAGAAATGTTTAGTATCAGAAAACATTCCATTCCAAAAGTAAAGTCTCTTAATCTTGTAAGTTTTGCTTATGCCAAATTGAGCAACATAATCTGCTTGAATTGTTACCCTTTATAAACTTCTGGGTTAAATTTTACGATCTTTGTCATATGCTGTGATTTACTATTAGTTTTAACTTTGAATTTTAATAACTTAAAATATAGAAATATTAGAAATTACAAAATTGCCCCTAATGATAAGGGGCAATTTTGTAATTTCTATATTTTAAATTATTTGTATTCTCTTCCAATTGTTTTATAATTCTGCTTAATTTCTTATTCTCTAATTGCTCTTTTAATACATTCTCATGGTTTAGTTTATTTTCAATTTCAAAAATGTTATTAATTAGTTCATTAATTGTCTCCTATGGAAATATTTCTCTTGACACATAATTGCTGAAATTGTTTATTTTCAGTTTCAAAAATGTTATTAATTAGTTCATTAACTGTCTCCTATGGAAATATTTCTCTTGACACATAATTGCTGAAATTGTCCTTACCCTGGATAAACTTTATAGTGTGAGCCTGGCATGCTAAAAAATTGTATTCCTGCTCAGACAGCGTGTTAAAGGTGATCAGTTTGTTTTACAAGATAAAGTATCGTTCAGAGAGGGAGAAACAACTTGACCATTGTGACCAACATTGTGACCATTTTTTAAATTGTGTGGTATTTACAAAATTCAAGATGGTGTCAGGCAACAATTTTATTCTCTCCTGGTATGTGAACAAATCTGTGCTGTATAAGAAGAAATCTTTACAATAAAACTTGCATTGTGGACTTAATTGTTTGGTTGCTTTGAGCCCACTTGATTATAAAGTCTAAAAAAATAAGATATTTCTCATAATGCAACATTTCATTTACATCAAAAATTAAATATATAAAAATTGATTTAAAAACTTATCACTTTTGCATTGATTGATCTTGTGTAAATATATTTTTCAATAATGCAGAGACGCCAACCATTACGGATTTTCTGTAATTTTTACAGATTTTTGAACAAAATTAGACTATGGAAAAGACCTGTAAAATTGCGTAAAATGCCTATTTTATTTCCATCTTTATTTCATTTTCGATCCATTTCCATCCTGTAATTATTGCACATTAAATTGATAAAACTTGCTTATTTCTAAATGTTGTTTATTATTCATGTAATTCTTTTAATTATTTTGACACATTTTGTACAATTGCGCAATTCAGGGAATTCTCGTGTAATCCTAGTAGTTCACAAGTACCCTTTTCCATCCATCCCTATCTTCTAAATATTAGTCATTAGATGGACTAATGCTAGTTTTTTTTTTCACATTTTGGTTAATTATTAAGGCTAATTTCTTAATTATTTTCTTATAAATAGTGTTGTTGTTGAAACCTAGACCGTCCAACCTACCAGAAAGGTGTAAGGTAACTGTTTGGACTGCCCGGAAGAGCCACCCAATTTAGACGGGAACCCAGTGGGTGAGGCATCCACAGGGACAGTACCCTCCTTCCCTTACCACCAATCTCTCGGAAGGACTACGGACCCACATGTTTAATGTGATCGTACTCCGCTTGAACAATGCGGCAGTTTTGGCAGCGGATAGAATCGAACCCTGACCTACCAAGTGCAATTCCCGCGTTCTTACCACTGGGCTACCCCACTCCTTATAAATAGTGTGTAATTCAGGTAGTATCGCGTACATTGCCGAGTGTTGACTAATATCTTTTTCCATCCTTCTCCATCCCATAATTATTGCACATTAAATTAACAAAACTAGCTTATCTTAATTAACAAAACTAGCTTATTTTGGTTTATTATTTATTTTAAATGACATAGACATTCAGTACGATTACTCAATTTAGGGAATTCTAGTGTAGTCCTGTGAGTCCACAAGAATCTTTTGCTATTCATCTCCATTCTCTAAATATTAATCATCAGATTGACAAAACTAACTTATTTTCTCACCTTGGTTAATTATTAAGGTTAAATTTTTAATTATTTTTACATAAATAGTGAAATTGCACAATTCAATTTGCCCAGAGGAATTTAACAGTTTAGAAAATGTGCTAAAATGTATATTATGTGTTGTAAGAAAATATATGGTTGATTTTATGCTACATGTGAGTGCATACACATTACATTTTTTATTACTTCAAAAATAAAGAACATGCTAGATGTTTTTTATTTTTCAGGTTTTAGGAAAATATTATCTAAGTCTGAGCAGGCTAGAAGGAAAAACTAAACAATTAAATTTAATTTAAGCTAAACATATTCAGTTTACTTAAGGATTTTGAAATCTTTTTTTTGTTCAGTAATGAAATCTAATGTATTCATATAATTATGTTTGTTTAGTTATAATGTTAATTAAATTTGAACATTTTATATAAAAATATGTATAAGAAATTGGAAATGTTTGATAAAATATTATTCTGATTATCATTGCAAATAATTTTTTGTTGCAAATCTGACCACTCATATCATTGCTGAAAGATTACTGAAAATTTCCTGTCTAGATTACTGAAACTATAACTGAGAGGTTGGCATCTCTGACAATGGTCTATTTCTTATGTAATGTAGCATTCTTTTGTCTGATATTACACGTCCTAGAACAAAACGTCATGCTTGTATCATTATTGTTTTACAGGCTGTAATAGACACCATTTTGGATTTAACGTATAAGTGAGCATGTTTAAAAATGGTGATAGGTTATTTCTTAATCCTCTAATACTGAATTATTACAATAATTTCAAATTTATTAATCACCTGAGCAGATTATGTGCATGAGTCCCGACTGTTATATTGCAATTCTCTATGTCACTTCCTTTTCTAAAGTCATAAAATAATGTCTTTTGCACCACTTTGTATCTCAAATTCAGTGCTGATTCATTAAGTATTCATATATAGTTAAAAGCTCCCTTTTGATATCTTGATTTGGCCTTTCTTAGTTGTCCCGAAAATAATCTTATGGGATGCAGCTGTTCATTATTTTATATTCTTGAGATAAAATCATTGATAATGAGGTGCAAAGTATCACAAATTAGAAAAAATGGTTTATTAAAATCAGCATATTTTACTATAGGTTCATATTGATATGTTTTCATGTTTTTCAAGTGCTGCCTAATAGTCTTGGGATCAAATATTTTTTTCACTTTTTTGTTAATTTTACCAGACAGTAGTAGAATTTAGAAAAAATGTCACTGGTCCGCTGGTCCACACTAAATAGTACTGGTCCCTAAAATTTTTTGTATCATGCTATGCTAGTTCTTAAGTTGTCACCTCATAACAAAATTTCCCGATTTTCTAAGGTAAGTTTTGAAATTTTTTAAACCTAAAAAAACAAAAGAAACTACAATGAAACCTGTATAAGGCAGCCACTTACAGGGCATTACAAAAATGGTATATTATTCATCTCTGCTGAATACTGATATAAAGTTGTTGTTGTTGAGACCCAGACCGTTCGACCTACCAGAAAGGTGTATGGCAACTGTTTGGACGGCCGGGAAGTGCCACCCAATTCAGACCGGAACCCAGTGGGGGAGGCATCCACAGGGACCGTACCCTCCTTCCCCTACCACCAACCTCTCGGAAGGACTTTCGGACCCACATGTTTAACGTGATCGTACTCCGCATGAACACGGCGGCAGTTTTGGCAGTGGCTGGAATCGAACCCGGGCCTGATATAAAGTTGTGAAATAACTCTGTGAAACAATCTGTTTAATATTGCTGCATTTAATTAAACATTAGTAACTCATTTCAATTAAAAGAGATTTGACTTTATTTAATAATTTTTCAGCGCATCATCACTTGTTAAAACCTGATATTTTTTTTCCCCTTTTGAGTCTCCGTTATCAAGATGAATCAACAGAAAGACATTCGTCAATAATCAAGTAATAATAAATTATTTGATCTGAAAGTTTCTAGTGACTTTTGGATAGAATTGACTCGTATGCAATGACGACTACTTTTATCTTTGCTACGAGTTCATATCAACAAAGATAGTATGTGTGGTTTTCACTTAAAGATCTTCTGCAATCATCAAAATGTTTTTGTTTACACATGCACCACAGTTTTAATTTAGCACAACTCTGATATCGGAAAGCCTGATGGATTATATTGCACTTCTCCAGAGAAAAGAAATACTCAAAAATATTTTCATCCATGAAATTGCAGTCTTACTAGTTTGATTTCAAATTCAGTGGTTTCGGATCAGCAGACCACCACTCAATTCAAAACACTGTACAATATCTGCATAGTTATCAATAGGTGTCCTAAAATAGTTACTCGTGCCAAGGAGGGTTTTAACATCTGGTACTTTAGTAGATTCTGGTATTGGAAAAGTTTGAATTTTTATCTAAAATGTCATAAGTTCTATGACACATTAATGATATAATGTTTTGGGTTTTTATTGTTTTCATGAAATAATTGCCTTGGATTTGCTGCAGTTTCAGGTCACATGTATTTTATTCTTACATTTTCATCAGTTATGCATTGGGCCCCATTAGAAACTTATATACAACATTAGACTGTATTTGCATTGGGTGGGGTAGCAGATGCTGTACCTACTCTTCATATCCAAATCCGACAGTTATGCTTGAATGAGAAATGTGCTGCTATTCTATTTAGTGCCAGTTTGACAAGTTATCGCCTTTGATGAAATTGAGTGTTCTTTTATTCTTTTCATAGATTATAGCCAAAGAACTGCATTCTGTGATTGGAGCTGGGAAAGATTTGCCTTTAGTGACCACTTACGATAAGGTGAGATTTTTTTAGAATTGGATCTATTTATTTTTCTAAACTGTGCTCTGGAATTTTATAGATCTTATTGCAGATCCATTTAAAAATTTTTTATTAACAAACTTTTATTGTGTGCATATTAATTGATTATTCTGTACATATTAGATCTCACAATGCCATATACTTTACAGGGTGCGTACACGACCTTAAAAACCTGGAAAGTCTGAAAATTTTCAATTTCTTCCCTCTTACGATCTTTAGGCCTGGAATATTTTGGAAATAAAGGGTATTTCTGAAAAATGAGCCTGGAAAATCCTTGAATTTAATTTTCTAGGAAATGGAGTTTTCAAGTTTAGAGTGAAAAAAGGAGTTTTTCACATTCTTCTCCCTGGGCGCGGTAGCCCAGTGGTTAGCGTGTGGGAATTGCACTCTAACCCGGGTCGGCCCAGGTTCGATTCCCTTTGCTGCTAAAACTGCCACTGTGTTCATGCGGAGTACAATCACATTCAACATGTGGGTCCGTAAGTCCTTCCGAGAGGTTGGTGGTTGGGGAAGGAGGATACGATCCCTGGGGAGGCCTGCCCCACTGGATTCTGGTCTAAATTGGGTGGCTCTTTCAGGCCATCCAAACAGTTACCTTACACCTTTCTGGTAGTTCGGATGGTCTGGGTCTCAACAACAACATTCCTCTCCCTGCCTTTCAGGGCTATGACACATGAGCACTGTCTCCTGTCCATTTTGGAGACACTGTGTACTGGGGGTAAAAGAATGCCTTGAGCTTATCACACAAGAGCGTCCCCTGCTGTGTTTCCTGTAGAGGAAATGTCCGGCACTCTTCAGTCTTCACACTCATGTGTCACTGGCTTCAAACAGCTCCATATTATGAGAATCGGTTTCAGCGTTCTTTTCTTAATTCCCTCCATGGTTATCCTCCTTTGACCTTGGGAAGGCATTCCGTGTGACGTCAAAAGGAGGTGTGTGTGGGTGTATCCAAAGCAGTGACGAGATTCGCTCAAGACCCAAGGTATTTTAATTTTGATGTGGTGCCTTACCTGGGAGCAAATCCAGACTTTAATCCTAATGGTGTTATTACACGGGCAATTTTTATTGCCGAACTTCGGCAATTCCGCCAGTCAATCATACTTTAGGCTCCTCCTCATTAACAGGTCCCTTCTCTCTAATCTCGCCGATTTCATTTCAGAAAGCATTCTTTGGTGTGTTTTTCGTATAATTTGAATCTTTTATATCTTAAAGGAGTCTGTAATTTGTTAAAAGTTCTATTATTATTTTTCCATCTACAGACTTTAGAAATTGATCCCGGCAATGATACTTTAAGCCCCGCCTTTCTAAAACGCCCCTCTTTTCTAATACCGCCGAATTCATTCCAAGAAGCATTATTTAGTGGGTTTTTTTTTCGTATAATTTGGATCTTTTATATGCCACAAGTGTCTGTAATTTGGTAAAAGTTCTATTATTATTTTTACATCTCCAGACTTAGCAATTCCGCCGTGAAATGATACTGTAAGCCCCTCCTTTCTAACAGGCGCTCCCTGTTTAGTGCCGCTGATTTCAGGAAACATTCTTTAGTGTGTTTTTTCGTATAATTTGGATATTTTATATCCCACAAGTGTCGGTAATTTGGTAGAAGTTCTATTATTTTTTCCATCTCCAGATTCTAACGTAATTGATCTGCTTCAACGTGTTTGCATTACAGTCGCCATCGCCATCTTGAATGCAAATGAGAAGAGGAAAGGCGGAGCGTAGTGACTTCCAATTTTATCGTCCTCTGATTGGGTCGCCGCTCAGAAATTGAGCAATTTTTATTGCCGAGTACGAACAAATTGCGGCAATTCGGCGGCAGGATTTCTTCCCATTGAAATGTATGGTGTTGCTGAAAAATTGCTGGAAGGAATTGCTCCGTGTAATAACACCATAAGGCTCCTATATACTATACAGGAGACTTATCCGAAACTAGTGAAGAATGGAATGACGCGTCTCGCCGTCAATGTGACGGTCTCGCCCGTGCCGGATCGTCACCTTTGAGAGCTACTATTGGGAGTAACGGCCGGATGCAGCCGCTTAATGAAATTTTTGGGGAAAACGGTGCTACTTCGGATGTTTTCCGGAAAAGAGGAATTGTGGAACTTCTCGGAGAAAACATGATTCACGGAATATCTTCATTTGCTATCACGAGAATTCCTCGCATTCGTTTTCGAAATTTAAGAAGAATCACCGGCGGCAAGTGCGCGTGGCATTTTTTTCTGCACGGGAATATTGAATTTCGTACGTAGTTTGCACGTCCTATTTCAAACCCTCTAAAATAGTAGGTTTCAATGTATTTTTTTTATTGCTATTGCTAATTAAAGCAAAAAAGCATTTGGCGGGATTTTAAACAAAAAAAATCGCTATTTGGCACAATATTTAGCAAATAATCGCTTGTTGGTGCAGAATTTGGCATTATTTTGCCATATTCCGGTTTTGGTAGAGTTCGGATATTGGAACGCCGGATAAGAGGTCGTGTACTGTATTAATAAGAAGATTAAACACACATACCTTAATTCCGTGTAATTTATACACAATGATGGAAAGAAATATTCAAAACGCACAAAGAAAAAACATGATTAAGTAGCGAACTAAAAATACTCTTTCCAGAGATTTCTGACACCAAACAAAGGCCAATAGCTCGGACAAAAAAACGTGGTCGCTAATCGCATCAACAACAGAGCTAAAAAGTGCGTTATAAAAACTATGCAGCCAGTATTTCCAGTCATGTTCGTAGTTCAAAACTACGAACATGACTGGAAATACTCCGTAGTTTAATTTTACTTTTAGTTGAATATTGATGTATTTAAGGCGAACAAATATAGTTATAATTTTATGGGTGTAAAAAAATTATGCATTTCATGTATGTTTCAAAATTCTTATCTCATGAGGTCTTAAATTTTTTTTATTAAGATTAATTATATAGAGTATATATATATGTATGGGTTTCACCAACTTTCTATCCAGGGGGGGGGGGGGATAATACATTGGCTAAGAAATACGGACATGCTAATTTCAATTGTACGTGTTTGTTTGTGTGTGTGTGTGTGAAGGGGGGTTTGCAAAATCACTGTCAATACATAATACATTTGCTAAGAAATACTGACATGCTAATTTCAATTGTGTGTGTGTGTGTGGGGGGGGGAGGCAAGTACTCCCATGCTGGAGCCACCCATGTATATATATTTTGTGTGCAACTATTGTGTGGAAGACCCAGACCGTCCGACTCGTCCAGAGGACTTAGAGTAACTAGTTGGACGGCCGGGAAGTGCAACTATTGTGTGTCATTTTTCTCGTGTACAGTGTTACTAATTCTGTATTCTCTGGGTTGGCAGCTATGCACTAAATACAAATAGTATTCTTAAAATCTGATGAGTCATTATTGAACAACAGCTCTAGGAGGGAGTGGGACATTGAACTCAAAGAAAAGAAAGGCATGCACTCAGCTCCTGAAAGCAGCTGAACTGAACCCTGTGAGAGGTGTCATGCCGTTTTCCGACACGACAAATCAATATAAATTTTCTTTATGTTTGAAACATCATTAAACTGTTTTACTAATTTACCTTTACTCTTAGTATATTATCTATTACACCTTAAATTGAAATAAAACCTAAGTTATTTAGTATCATATCAACAGCTAAATTTAAATTATATACAACTTTAAGATTAACCTTCAAAATTAAAGAATAAAAGTGATCTAGAAACTGCTGTGAATGAAAAGGCGAAAAGTGCGAAAAGTTAGTACTGAATTTGCGTTGTGATTTCTGCCTACAAGAAAACAATGAATTAAAACCAGGAAAGATAAAGTGGTCATTGGAGATCATGGATGAAATAAACACAGAGGCAAGTTAAACTTTTAAAGAAAAAAAAAACATTTATTTATGAACAAAAATTGCCTCATCTTCAAAATCCCACAGCTGCAGGGAGATCCAAATTGGATTCCCTGAAATTCCATGACATTCACAATGCAGACAAAAAGGGAAGGTAGTGTCCTAATATTAAAAAAAGTCCTAGAGATCCATCGACCCAACAAAACTTTGAGCTGTATATAAAAAAAAAAAAGTCACCTGGCCAGGGATGGTGAGTAAGGAGAAAGAAAATGGAGACATCGCTGGTAGGCAAACTTTGGCAGGTGGTCAACTATGGGGTGGAACTGGAATTACATGTTGGCCAACTCTGCCGAAACTTGGTCTGAGAAACTTGGTGGAGTTTTTCATATAGTTGACTAATCATGCCCCACTCTCACTGGGAATTCAAATTGCAAACCGGAAATTCCCGGGCAAGAAAGGGCTCAAATGCCTATATCTCTTTATACCTGTAGCAGAGATCTTGCAGGCTCCTCCAAGCAGCTCTCAGATTTGCAAAGTTCATGGACAACTTTGTTGAAGGGATGACCTATGTGCTCAACGGGCCTCGCTTTTGCCAGAGATTCAGTGTAAAGAAACTAGAAATCTCTAAGCAAGAGAGGACGCCCATCTCTACACTGTAAGGCCAGTGTCTTTCAATGGCATTTCACGTGGTTCATGAGCCTGCCCCCCAGAGATGGAGAACCACTAGCGACTATCACTTTTCAATCTTCCTCGGAACTGCTGTGACCCTCCAAAAAATTGGCGAGCAGCAACCCTTTCCCAGAAGTCGACAAGATCATGAGCGTTTCCACTCACTGGTGTAGAAAAATCACCATGCGCATGACCTTAACGAGGGCGAAAATTTAACTAATGCTCAAAGCGCATTGATACAGGAAACATTCCGGTATGCACGGGAATATCAACCACCGACGTAGAATGAGGGAGAAAGAAAGACATTAAAAAGGTAAAATAGTCCATGGATCTTTTAGGATCCAGTAATCACATATATGCAATAAACTTACCAGTAGTCAATATAGACCTCAATGATGAAATATATAAACAAACTACATGCCACCAGAACAGACTCCCAACACATTTCTTGTAGCCATGTTTTTATTTTGAAAATTGTGCTGTGATTGAATGCATGCACATTATAAAGAGCATTATTTGGAGAAAATAAGATTTATAAATTAATCTTTACCTGATCCACTCATGGTATGTTATCTTTTGTGGTTCCTACATGTTAGTTCTTTGGATTTTGAGCCTTATTGGGCTAGCCAACCTGTCCTTGGTCCACCATAGAAATGTACCTATTTTGGGGGAATAACTCAAGAACAGAGACAATTAAAAAGTCCAAATTTGGTATATTGTTAGTTGTCCTTTGTGATATATTTTAATTGTTTGGATTTTAAACCTTATTGTGCAAGCCTGTCCTGAGCTCATCATAGGAATGTACTCATTTCTGAGGAATAACTAGAAAATAATAGTAACTAGAAAGTCCAAATGTGGTATGGCACTGTCTTTTGTGGTATATTTTAATACTCTAAAAAAAAAAAACTAATGTAACAGCACTGCACTACAGAAGGATTATGAGACAGCCAAGTAATGGGAGGCGAGATGTCTCCTTGGGAATTTCTGGTGTTCGCTCATCTTCCCATTACTTTGGTGCCACTGGAAAGAATAATAATAATAAAAAACATATTACTGCAAATTTCCATGTTACTATTGAAACATCACTGAAATTCCCAGAGCTGCAATTGCACCACATCCAAAATCGGAATTGTTGGGTTAATCAAAAGTCACTGCCTTGGAAAAGTGTCAATGAGAAGGAAGATTGATCATCTATTTTTACAAGTCTTTTCCACACAAAGGCAGCATATTATTAATTAATAGCTAGTATAATTTATTTTAGTTGCTGCATTTCTGTTTAAGATTTTATTTCTTTTAATCCTTTTCATGACATATTTTGTTATGAGAATAACTGTAATGTATCACAAAATATATCTATAGAGCAATTGAAATTCTGACAATAGTTTTTTTTTAGGTGCTGGATTGTTTGAAAAAATACATTTGGGAAAAAAAATTGTATGACCCCCATAACCCTTATAAAGTTACCTGCAAAGATGATGCGTTAGGTACTGTGCTAGGTGTTGCGGAATTTACAGTGTATAATGTGAAGTAAGAAGTTATTTACTAAAAATTATTTCCTAGATTGTATGTATTTGTACTTGCTGTGTGGCCATCTTGAGATGAATTCTATATAAAAAGAATTTTTTTTTTTTTGGAGTGCGAGGGGGGTGGGGGGGGGGTGTGTAAAATATAATCAGAGAATCTCATTTCACGATGGCCCCATTTTGTACAACTTAAATTACTGTTCTATAGTGCAAGGCTGAACAAATTTCTCCTTAATCCAGGAGCCAGACCAAAATGTTACGAGCTAGCTTTTTACTTAAATTATTTTGCAGTTTGATGACATTTGTTAGAAAGATTGTATGATAAATAATTAATTACAATAGCTTAACACATAGTGATTATCACAAACACACCAAAAATTATAAATTTTTTTATTATTATTTAAAATTAATACTTTATTTGAAAGCATTGATTGTCTTAAATTTAACTTTATGTGAGAACAACAACAAAAAAGAAAAATGCATATATTCATTTATGTAACATAATATAAAAAATATTTAAATTTATAGTACTACTATACTAATGGCGGCTACATGTCAAATCCTCAAATCGATCAACTTATATAGCAGAATGACAAATCAATAGATCACAAAAGTCATTTTATTAAAAACATCCTTCAGACGTACATACAATCTTTAAAAGCCAGAGTGGTTTCGGGTATCATCATACCCTTCCTCAGTGGCATTAAAATAAGAAAAAGTGCCAACATGCTTAAATACAATGTACTACCGGCAAGCTGAATTTGCATATCCCAAAATTGACATTACCACAAAAACATATTTTGCATCCATACACCAGATTTAATAATTACAAAAATTATGAAATCAAGAAAACTTATTGTCATAAGCCAGTTTAAACATCAATATACAAAATTAAATTTTATAAATTAAAGGTAACTTTGTAAAGGTTTGATTCGCATGGAATCGAGAACGAGTCACTAAGCATAATTTAAAACATGGATGGGGTAAAAAATTACAAATAGTAGTGCAATATAGATAAATAAAAAGGAATTCGTAGAGTAAAATAGACCAGGAATTATTACAGCTGATAAAAAAAAAAAGATTTTTCAAAAAGGGGTTGAAAATTATCATTAATCACTAATTGGGCAAGGGCAGTCGATTGCTCATCTATCTCGTCTAAAAAGCCTCCTTTAATGCATATTTTAATCACACATTTAATGTTTGTTCTACTATCATCTTTAAACAGTGAAATTGATTTCATTTTTAAACTTGGTCAGGATGCGGGTTGCTCTTTTGAGTTTGTTTATAAAATCTTTTTGAATATTCGCTGTGATTTTATTCAACCTAATTCTAAACTTATTCCCATTAATGATCATTTGCCTTTTAAAGCCAGTTTTCCATACCATCCAAATATATTTCGTCCTCTTATCAAATTTTGTACAGAGTTTAATTTTAGACTCGCGCACTCGACTGTTACAGCTTTATTTAATCTTATTCGTACTGATAAATTCAGGGATAAAGATAACTTTAAAAGTCATGCACGAGTATATGTTGTACCCCTTCTTTCCCAGATAACATTTATAAGTTTTATATAGGTAGCACTAAACGTACTGTTGGTATTTGTTTGATAGAAGATGCTAGAGACGTTAAAAATGGTAGGCAATCGACTGCTCTTGCCCAATTAGTGATTAATGATACTTTTCAACCCCTTTTTGAAAAATCTTTTCTTTTGATCAGCTGTAATAATCCCTGGTCTATTTTACTCTACGAATCCCTTTTTATTTATCTATATTGCACTTCTATTTGTAATTTTGACCCCGTCCATGTTTTAAGTTATGCCTGGTGACTCGTTCTCGATTCCATGCGAATCAAACCTTTACGAAGTTACCTTTAATTTATAAAATTTAATTTTGTATATTGATGTTTAAACTGGCTTATGACAATATGTTTTCTTGATTTTGTAATTCTTAAATCTGGTGTATGGATGCAAATATATGTATTTGTGGTAATGTCAGTTTTAAGATATGCAAATTCAGCTTGTTGGTAGTAGGTTGTATTTAAGTATGTTGGCAATTTTTCTTATTTTAACGCCACTGAGGAAGGGTATGATGATACCTGAAAGTGTATGTACGGCTTTTAAAGATTGTATGTACGTCTGAAGGATGTTTTTAATAAAATGACTTTTGTGATCTATTGATTTGTCATTCTGTTATATAAGTTGATAAATTTAAAGTATTTTTTTTCTACATTTGGTGTTTTACTGTGCACTGGGGTGCACAGTTAGGGTGCAGCAAAAAAAAGCTAAAAAAAAAATTTTTTTTTTTCATAAGTATATTTATTAAAAATACTTTAAATATATCTTGAGGTTCCACAAACCTCATAAAGTTTGGATATTTAAAAAAAATAGCATACTCTGTAGGCAGTTTTTACCACAAACACAGAG
Organism: Amaurobius ferox; assembly: GCA_951213105.1. NCBI lineage: Eukaryota > Metazoa > Arthropoda > Arachnida > Araneae > Amaurobiidae > Amaurobius > Amaurobius ferox. The sequence continues at coordinate 1,476,384 of OX578151.1, forward strand.
ATGCCAACCATTACGGATTTTCCGTAATTCTTACGGATTTCTGAACAAAATTACAGACTATTAAAAGGCCCATAAAATTATGGGAAATGGTCTATTTTCAGGGTCCGTGCGTCTGCACCAAACTGCGTCAATTACACTTACTTGCTACATGCTCGACAATATCAAAATACATCTATATCTGGATAGAACGATTTAATATAGCAGAGATAACGCTGCGAAAAACACTTTGATGAATGTTCTTGAAACAAGTACGAAGCAGGTTAGAAGAAAAACTCAGTTCACTTTATTTTGTGAATAAATAAATCACATCAGGCAAATTACACATCTTGGTAAATACTATGCCAATCATAAACAATACTTTGTACAATAGAGTTCATAAGCTCGTATAGACTTTAGTAATTAGCAGAACTTTCCTGAAGCATTTGTAGTAATAAAATACTTATACTACCTCAATTACTTGTGTGCATTTGAAGCCACCATTGTCGGTATCACACTTGGCCAAATGTTCCATTGGTCAAAGCACTGATAAACTTCCCTGCGACTCCACACAATTCACCGTAAGTAAAATTTAATGACTTAACATTATGAATCTGCATGTAACTTCTCGTTACAAATAGCTGTCATATTGCAGAAGACAAGTCTGTGTTCTTTATTCAAACACATCTGACTTTAACACGCGTAACTTACATACCGACTAAGAACTTCACCGTCTTATCATCGTCGTATGTCAGCGCCCAGTGGTCATCTGCCAATTGATCAGGTCTGATCTGATTCGATCTCATTCGATGTGGATCAGGGTTCGATCTGATTTGCTTCAAGAAGGTTCTGCCTTATACATCCGAAAATGGGATCGTTCCGGAAATGCCCCCAGATATGCAAATGAGATGCGTACGCATTGAGAATTAGATTTGTATGAAACAGCATAAGGGAAAAAACGTCACGGTTCACGCCTGAGAATGAAAAGAGTCGTTCACTAGAAATTTGCATAAACGCCCATTCACATGAAACGTGAATCGCGATATTTACATTCGTTTTTCCAACACTACAAACTGCTACAAAAACTGCATTTTCAGCTTGATTTGCATCACATTGTGCCAATTTTACGATTGGCCAAGAAAAATCTCAAAAATTCTTAAAAAAAAAGAAAAAAGAAAGCGTGTTCCAGTTGTGTTCAGTCAGATGTTTATGAAACACAGAGTGTTCAGCAGCTTTTTCTTCTCGATTTTACAATTTCTAGGTCTACTATAGTTGCTGATGGAAATAATTTGCTAAATCAAACAGATTATACAATGTGTTTATGTGTGAGACTGAAGTTTCAATTTGAAAGAGTTTCTTTTGCGCTTATGGTTTCCTGCTTGAAATAGAGTGATGCGTTATACAAACTTCGCTGTTATAAAGCGCAGGGAGTGCAGAAAATTGCATTTTAAGACTATTATCAAGATGTTTGTAACGATGTGTACTGTAAGCTAACGCTTGTTTAAAATTTTTACGTTGTGTTCAAAGTTATACACAACGGAGTGACTGATGATATACAGGAAAACGAACAAAATTTTTTTTGTCTTTTCAGCTCCTTAAAGGCCTAATGGGTCGCGCCGTATATTTCTTTTAGAAATTTTCAGTATGAATTCTAATAAGTTTGCAAAATTTGGAGTGACATTAAAAATGTTTCATTTTTTACACGAAGAACCATTAAATTAAATACTTCAAATGCGTTGCATCGGGAGATTTGGTTTAGAATGGGGAAAAGACATACAGAGTTTACAGTACATTGCTGTTCTTATGACACCCCTTGCATTTTCAGATCTATATGGATGAAAATTATACAGTGGAACCCCTATTTTATGTTTCCCGCTTTGTGTGTATTCCCGCTTCGTATGTTATTTTTCTTTGGTCCCGATAAATCTCCTATATTGATAATGTGTTTCTTTCCCGTGTTATACGTTTTTTCAATCCTGTGTTTTCCTGCATGAAACGCTTTTATTTTGAGGTGCCAAAATAAGATTTTCCCAAATTTTTCAGTTATTTTATGCATTTGGTGCACGTTTTTTTGTTTCATTCAGGCACAAGAGGTTTGAACCGGTTCCCACCCCTTCCCTTTTCTTTAGCACAGGATTTCTTGGAAAATTGCCTGTTTACTGCTTCTAATGGATGGATAGACAGATTTAAAAAACACCATGATCTATCATATAAATCAATCTGCGGTGAATCTGCCAGTGTCGATGCTATCTTGAGAACTGTTCATGCTAGTGTTTTAAAATTTGTGTTAATCGTTTTCTAATGAAAAATTATGCAACTTTATTGAAAGTTTTGATTTTTTGGTGATCGTTTCAATATTTCATTCGAAAATTTGGGGTTTTTCCGAGCATTCGATTGAACAATCAATAGGCTTCCAGTATACACCGACTGTAATTTTTGTACCAAATTTTGTTTGAATCGCTCCATTCATTTGTGAGATATCATCTCCACAGACTCACTGAGACAAACACACGCACATCACCTCAAAAACTTTCGATTCGTGTTCAGGGATGCTTGAAATGTGCTCTCCCGTTGAAAATGCTAATTCGAGTTTTCGATCCCGTCTCAATACTTTCCTTATACTTTATACTATGCATATAAGGAAAGTAAAAATTGTGATTGCAGCAATTTTAACAGAGATTTTAATAAGTTAGGATTGCAAACTTGAAAAAAACGCAAGACAGACGATAAAACCCAAAGTCGTAGAGAATTATCTAAAGAGTAGGAATCTGAAAGTAATATGTTACAAAAGGCATCCATTTGACACAGTAAGACTCTTGGTGAATTGCTATCCTATTCAGACATGCTAAAATGAGCACTTACGTGTACAGGAATCTAGTGTACAGCCTGTTCAAAATGTCTTCCATTTGATGTTCAGAAAGAATATGACCTCGCACTTTGACAAGCATAGCTTGCGTCACCTTATCACAGCCACGTCTCACACTATCACAGTCCTTTTTGATACGACTTTTTAACATGCATTTATTGTTTTTCACTACTTTCCTTATATACATAATACATTTCCTTATATTTCTTATATATTATTTCCTTATATACATAATATACTGCATAAGGAAAGTATTGTGATGTTGTCAAAAATTCGAATTCGAGTTTTCGACAGTAGAGCACAATTCAAGCATCCCTGAACATGAATCAAACATTTTGAGATAATGTCTGTGTGTGTGTCAGTGAGTCTGTGGAGACGATATCTCACGAACGAATGGAGCAATTCAAACGAAATTTGGTACAAAAGTAACAATCCGTGAATACTGGCCATAAATACTGGTTAGCTATTATTTTTGAAAGCAATTGAATGTTCAGAACCCCCTCAATTTTTGAGTGAAATTTTAAAACAATCATCAAAAAATCAAAACATTTAATATAAAGTTACGTAAATAATAATTTCTTATGTAATTTTTCATTAGAAAACGATTGACACAAACTGTAGAACGCTAGCATGAACCGTTCTCGAGATATTGCACACTTTTCAAACACATTTACCAAAAAATCATATAAAATAAAAAAAATATTCACTATTGTGAAATATGTTCACTTTCATATGCAATATCATGCGATAAATTTGGTGACATCATACTCGTGAATCTAGCTCGTTTCATTTATGAGAAAAGATACTTTGGATAATATTTTTGTATTTGGACACCAATAGTCATTTATCTGCTTTAAGAATAACTTATTTCTCCATCCATAATGTTTGGCAAAAGTTTGGCGGCGAATTTGGCAGACTGTCGCCAACTTAGCGATTTTTTTAAATATTGCCAAATGAGTGAAAATGTCGCTAAATTGATAAAAAATGATTCTAAATCAATGAAAATGACGACTAATTAATGAAAGTTCAATATCTTGGAAGGAACATAAGAGTAGACTATAAGAATAACTAATTCAATTCACTGTCTGTCTGTCTGCAACATTTGGCGAGAAATTTAGCGGGACATCGCTAACTTGGAGACTATTTTAAATGTTGCCAAAGTGACAAAAATGTCGCCAAATTTAAATGACACCAAATCAGAAGTAATGCTTCGCAAATTCTGATTTTACATATTGTTATCCGGAAAATCGCCAAATATACAATTCAATGATAAAACACAGTACCGTGGATCTTATACTTATTTTTTGACTGTAAAAGTAGTACATTCATTGAATTATATAAAAGGAAAGTCATGTGTTGCCTACAAAAGATTTTTTTCAGCTTGATTCTACAAAATTGTATACAGATAGGTGCCTCTTTGTGTATACATTCAGTAGTTAATAGATAGTCGATACAGTTACAGATGATTAGCTCATATTCTTTATTGAACACAATATTTGAAATATAGTGCTTAAATGAGTTATAAAATGCACACGGTAAATGATTAATTTTTACTTATTACCAGACACCTTTGATGACTAAGCTAGTTGATATTCTGGAAATAGCTTTTAACTTTCTATAATTCACAGATCCAATCAATCGCATATGTACACGCAAATGTACTATGGAAGGTAGTTACTTCAATAGTACATTTTTCATTCATCTGCTACACCCTGCTATTAAAGCAGAATTAATCTCAAGCTTGACAGAAAACAAAATTTTAGGAAAACTGATATCTTAGGTCACGTACAGAGGAACTAATGAAAAATGTGCAACTTCTATATATTTAACTGTGTATTCAATACTTGTGAAAATCCGGTTGAGCCTCACTGAAGATTTAAATATATCATATGTTGCAAAATATCATTAGTGTCTTATGAGTAAAATAAAACGGAAATTAAAAATGAATCATTACTAGTTTTTTTTTTCCTAAACTCAATTGACACTTATAAAATGAAGCAGTGATTAATAGCTTTTGGGTACCTGAATCGTGCACATTCAAGGTTGACTGGATTCAAGTTGGTTAAAAAAATAATTTAAGTTGGTTAGATTCTTTGCTGCCAGTGGATTTCAATTCAGTTCATTTGAAATGAAATTTACTTGAGATGACTGATCAGCAGAAATTTATTGTAATGGGAGAAATGAGCTAGTTGCAGTTCTTTAAGTTGAAATCAACTGGAGATGGCCGTTCTGTGGCAAGTGATTGCATTGAAGCAATACGTTAATTGAAGTCGCTTAAGTTGACAATATCTGAAGATGACTGATCGGTGACAATTAAGTAATTGGAAGCAAAAAATTAATTGAAGGCCTTTATGATGAAACCAACTGGAGAAGACCTATCGGTGTTAATTGATTAAATTGGAAACAATGAGTTAGTTTGAGTCGCCTAAGTTGAAGCCAACATGAGATGACTGATCGGTGGCAATTTGTTGATTGATTTCAATGCAGTAAATTGAAGTCGTTTGAACTGAGTTGTGGAAGGCAATGGTTTGAGAGGAATCAAAAGATTCGATGGTGAAAATTTGAAATTAATCGTCGTCATTGATTTAAATCGATTATGAATAATTCAATTGAGTATCTTTGACTGAATTGGATCCAGAAAGTCGAAGATTAGTAACACTGGAAGAAGGAACCCAGGGCCCAATGCCGAATCGAATGCATTCTGAATTGGAGGATAGAACACCTCGATATTTATCGTGTCATCTGTAAGGTGAGTAAATGGAGGAAGAGATAAGGTATTGAAAATGAAAGAGACGGCACAAATACGTGTGGAAACCCCAGGCCGTCCGACTCGTCCAGAGGACTTGAGTAACTATTTGGACGACCGGGGCACAAATACGTGTGTCAAATGTCAGAGAACTCATGGTTGGACATGGGAAGCAGATCTGGAGGAAAGCTTTAAGGCTCTTAATATTTTTTTCTAATTTAACCTGTATTGATTATGAAATTTTGACGCGAATAACATCTGTGGTTGGTGTTATCCCGATGAAATTGAAACGGTACGGAAAATGGAAGCAATGGCACTTTGGTTGCTTATATTTCCAAACAAATAGTTAATTAACTGGAGTGTGATTCTACTTGACTTTTTCACACCAGAATCCATTTTTAAGTAGCTTGTATGTTTTTTCTTTTGCAAATTTTGTAAGAAAAAATTGAAAAAATCTGTATTATTGGTCCAACTGATCACAATTGATATGTTGCTCTTCATTTTAAAAGGCCTGAAAAAAAATCTTTCGATTGTTGCCAAGTCTGATACTGTACACCCCAGGGTGGAATCCCAACTTGGCGACTTTTTTAAATATTGCCAAATGAGCGAAAATTTCTCTAAATCAATGAAAATGACGACTAAGTAATGAAAGTTCAATATTCTGGAAAGAACACAAGAGTAGACTATAAGAATAACTCATTTCACTGTCCGTAATGCTTGGCAAGAAATTTAGCGGAACATCGCTAACTTGGAGACTATTTTAAATGTTGCCAAAGTGACAAAAATGTTGCCAAATTGATAAAAATGATGCCAAATGAGAAGTAATGCTTCGCAAATTCTGATCTTACATGTTGTTATCCGGAAAATCGCTAAATGTACAATTCAACGATAAAACACAGTACCGTGGATCTTATACTTATTTTTTGACAATTTTATTTCTCAACATGTAAATGTTGCTATCCAAAAAATCGCCAAATATACAATTCAACGATAAAACACAGTACCGTAGATCTTATACTTATTTTTTGACTGTAAAAGTAGTACATCCATTGCATTATATAAGGAAAGTCATGTGCTACCTACAACATATTTCTTCAGTTTGATACTACAAAATTGTTTACGGATGTACATCCCAGGGTGAAAATTCCCCCCCCCCCCCCTCTATTAATGAAAGTTCAATATCTTCAATATCTTGGAAAAAACATAAGAGTAGGCTATAAGAATAACTCATGTCACTGTCCGTAATGCTTGGCGAGAAATTTAGCAGGACAGCGCTAATTTGGAGACTAATTTAAATGTTGCCAAAGTGACAAAAATGTCGCAAATTGATAAAAATGATGCCAAATGAGAAGTAATGCTTCGCAAATTCTGATCTTCCATGTTGTTATCCGGAAGATTGCCAAATGTACAATTCAACGATAAAACACAGTACCGTGGATCTTATACTTATTTTTTGACTGTAAAAGTAGTACATTCATTGCATTGTATAAGGAAAGTCATGGGCTGCCCACATTAGATTTTTTAACTTTTTTTGACACATTTTGTACGATTGCGCAATTCAGGGAATTCTCCTGGTAGTGCACAAGTATCCTTTTCCACCCATCCTCATCTTTTAAATATTAATTATTAGATGGACTAAAGCTAATTTTTTTTCACATTTTGGTTACATATTAAGACTAATTTTTTAATTATTTTCTTATAAATGGGGCGTAATTCAGGTAGTATCGCATACATTGCTGAATGTTGACTAATATCTTTTTCCATCCTTCTCCATGATGTAATTATTGCACATTAAATTAACAAAACTAGCTTATATTTTGGGTTATTTTTCATTTTAAATAACATGGACATTCAGTACAATTGCACAATATAGGGAATTCTTGTGTAGTCCTGTGAGTCCACAAGAATCCTTCTCTATCCATCTCCATCCTCTAAATATCATCAGATTGACAAAACTAGCTTATTTTCTCACTTTGGTTAATTATTGTTAATTATTAAGGTTAATGGTTTAATTATTTTTGCATAAATAGTGCGATTGCACAATTTAATTTGCCCAAAGGAATTTAACAGTTTATAAAATGTGCTAAAATGTATATTCTGTGTTGTTTGAAAATATATGGCTGATTTTATGTTACATTTGAGTGCAGACACATTAACTGGCAATAGCTTTCTTGCAGTAGCTATCGACTGTGAAATTAAATGTTCAAAGTCACTAGTTGATTTAACGAATCTTGGTAATCCAAGGTTTTATAGCTGTCTCATCTTTTTTTTTGTTTACAAACAGCTAATCATGACACAGATTAAATAGTTCTTTCCACTGACTGCGTGTGACAGGGAAACTGGTAATGTCATTATTTGCCCCAAATCTGGTAGTTAAATGATGCATTATGCTTTTTCTCATGGCTCTTTCGTTTTGTTGATATAACCTTTTAGAAATCGGGGATTTTGCTTTATAAACTGTATTGGTGATGTTATATTGAGTATTTGCTTTCAAAGTATTTATCATGTAGAAACAGATAGATGATTGTCGAATACAGTATATGATTTAGATAAAAAAAAAAAAAATCTTTCAAATATAGAATTTGAAAAATTGCATTGGTTTCATATTTTAAAAACTATAAATACCCTTCTTACGTTACTATTATATTACAAAAAATAGAAAGTGTAGCATAATTTAAAAGTTTCCAAATCTCACTACAAAGTGATTTATTTAAACCTGATTCTGAACTCGTGTATATTTCTTACATTAAAAGAATGAATTAGTTTCCATTTCTGATAGGTTTTGTGTGCTTTTTGACCGGTTATAATATCTCGGTTATATATCTGCAAAATTTGTAAAGTAAATAAAAATTATCATAAATTGCTCATTGTTATTAATAAAAACTTTCTTTAATGCTTATGGAATCTAAAACTATTTCTTACTTTCAAAAATGTTTATATTTCTGAATTTTATTTTTACAAAATGCACTTTTTTCATCCTAGTGCTAAAGCGATTTCGAAAAAAATATATCATTCCATCCTACTGTGCACACATGAAATTAAATTATACACCATTTTGTCTTCATTGATCATTGTACATAGGGGTCATATACCTTCTGAAAATCTTTAAAGACTCATGGATTTAGGTTTTCTTATGTGAATAACATCTATGTTTGTGGCGATCTATCTATGTGGCGAAAATCAGGGCGATACCAAAGATGGACACTTTGGACGCTTATACCTCCAAACCTAATAGATGAAAAAGTAATAATCTTTCTTTTTTTGTTGAAAATATCGTCCAGATTATGAATATATAAAAATAATTATAATATTTTGTACATTTAGTTAGAGCGAGTGTTCTTTCATTTTTCTTACTTTTACTCGCAATATCTTCAAAACTAAAAATAGATATTCCTAGTAAATTACAAGAATATGCATTAGGAAATTTAGTTTCAAAATCTATATTTATTTTTTAAAAATCTCTTATGATTTATGAGTAATCATTTTGCCAAGTTGAAGAAGATTGAAAATTTTTCATCCCCCCCCCCCCCCTCCAAGTTTGAACAAGGAACAAAAAATGAGCAATGATTTGTAGCTTTCCCTATGAGTCTATATAATTGGATTTTGGATTGAGCTTTTAGTTTTTGAAGTATAGTGGCTATAATTTCAATACAGTTGAACTGCATTGAAATTTAATATATTCCTGTTCGAAACAAAACACTGTTAAAAGCTAAAAATATTTTTAGTCCCGTTCAAAAATATAGAAAATTCTTGTTATTTCCCCCTGTATGAAACAGAACCTGCACAATGTGGAAACGGATTTAAAGTAATTTGTTAATGAAACCCCTTTTCTAACTAACTAATCATCCAACTATTTCAGATGATTTTTGACCGAAAGTAACATCATCAGTAAGACATGTTGGTTTATTTTAAAAGCTCATCTCAATAAGAATACAGTGTTTTGTTTCGGTTAGTTATTTGTTTCATGGTAAACGGTCATATTTTCCCGGTAAATAAATGTATCTGTTTTTTAAGGTATAGTAATAAGCTGGGAGTCAAGGACCTGGGGTGTAGTGCTATTTTTATTGCTCCTGTGATCGCAGTATGTAAAAATTTATGTATATACATATTTAAAACAATTAAATTAGCTAATATGGTATAATATAGTATTAATTAGATGCATTTAAATAAACTTCCTTATGATTAAGACTCATTAAGAATTTTTAAAGTCAAGTATAGTACATGTAAGTACTTCCATGTACTATGTAATGTGTTACATGTAATGTGTTAAAAGAAAAAAAGTTAACAAATTGTAAAAACTTTATAGAGTTAAAAATCATCCTTCTTTCTACAACACAACTTTTTTTTTTTGTACCTGGTATGTATGGTAGAGTTAAATACATCTTCAGCTCTATATTGTATGATTTGCCATTGAGATTTTTTATAAAATGTGTGTGCATGCTGATAAAATTTTCATTTTTTGAAGATGCCAGTATCTGAGATATTTCTTGCACGTCTGATTCTTAATATTATTTATATCAATATTTATATATTCAATCTTTTCCCCAGCTCTTACGAATGCCAACCAAGCCAATATGGCTCTGTGGACAAATGCTGAGCGCTGCTTTATTATTGTATCATTTCTTAAAAAGGGGAACACATATACATTGCAATTATATGTTTTTGGGTTAAAAAAAAATGAAGGGGCACTAATATTAGCAATTGCAAGTCTTTTGAGCTGCAATTTTTATTCTGATTTGTGATATCTACAAATTTTAAGTGTAACATTTAATTATAACTTGCAATACAAGTCAGTTAAGTGACTGCAATTGTTTTGCCAGCCCCCTTTCTTGGTCTAAAAGAATAGTATTTACTCTTAACAACTGCTAACTGTGACAAGGCAGGTAAAAAGAAATTCAAATAGATTTAGAACACCCAAAGCGAAAATTGACTAGTGGGTGATATCAGTCATTGAAAAAACAAGAAAAATCAATCATGCCTAAAGAATTGATTATGAAACACTTTCCAACTCAAATGTAATTGTATTTAAACATATAAAATGTTATACATTCAGCAGTGATATTTTTTAAATTATCATAGAACTACAATAATTTATTTTGCTTGAAAACTTAAAACTTCATTGAAAAAAATGAACTTTATTCAAATGACGTCATTGAAATGTAAATCGTCCAGCTCTCTATTTAAAAGCAGTGAATATTTCATTCATACACTTTTATTCCAGGCTCTAGAGTTCATTGATTTGGTGTGAAAAGAATTCAGCCATTCTTATACAACTCATCTTGTTATCGTTTGTTTACATTCTGCATTCATTAAAATTAGGCTTCGTTGTGGAAGTAATCAAAGTTGAATGAGCATTTAAACTGAAAAATATTGTAATTGTCCTGGCACAGAATATATATTTTTTTTTTCCCCAATGGCCATGCACTAGACCTACGTCTTTTTGCTCTATGTACGGCCGAAAACGTGAACCATTTAGCCATCCAGGGACGTTGCCCCAGGCGCACCAGAGGGGGGTGTGGAACACACTGCACCCACAACACACAATATCCATGTCTTACGCGGGACTCGAACCCACAACGTGGCGGCTGATCAATTGCTGGAAATGCTCGCCTTGCCCGTTCAGCCACCACGTCGACTGAAATGAGCCAACAGTATGCGGTGTTTCCAGGTGGTCACCCACCCAAATACTAACCGCACCCGATGTTGCTTAACTTCGGTGATCTAACGGGAGCCGGTGTTTTCAGCACGGTAGAGCCATTGGCTCTGGCACAGAATATAGATGCATAGAAAATATGCAAAAATAAAGCAGTTTTAGGATGGATGCAACATTAATGTAAATTTAAAAGAACTTTCACATTGAAGAACATCACAATTTTGACACTTGGAAAAAAGATGGATGCTCTATTTTGTTTCGAAGTGGGTCACATGATTTCTTTATATTATATGGAACTACCGAACATATTTTGCTGAAATTTTTTTATATATTTTATGGGATAATTTGAATATTTCCTAAAATTTTCAAAGCAATTTGTGAATTTGAAAAATGAGGTTCCATAGCGTTCAATGTGTTTCACTTTTTCAACCCGGGTTCAATCCAAAACTAATTGGGTGATATTATTCATTTCCATTCCCATGTGTCCCACAGATCGTCTCAACAACATGCTAAAATTTCATTTTGATGAAGTCATTTTTACATCAGTTATTCTGCGAACGGACAGACAGACAGAATGAACAAAGACTTTTCAACTATGTTGTAAAGTGTTAAAAAACAACCATAAACATATCAACACAGGCCAATAAAGGGTCTCTCTCTTTAAGTATTAATATGAGATTTAAAATAAAACAGAAAGAAAAAAATATAAATCATTAAATAATTGGTAAAAATAAGAATGAATGTTATAGGGAGGAAATCATAGACAAACCCTTGTGAAGGAAGAAAGGTAAAATAATACAAGGGAATGAGGCAGTCATTAAGAAGAATATGATAAAAGGAAGTAATCAGTTTTGAAAGTTAATTAAATTTCTATAAAATCAACAGAGGTTGAGATTAAGTCAATAAAGAATATAAGAGAAAGAAGGAAAAACTAATTTCAGAAGCCAGATGAGCTAACTTCATCAACTAAATGAAAGTATCAATCAGTCTACTACAAAATATCAGTGAATGAGACTGAAAGTAAGAAGGATAACTATTATTAATAATTTTTAAAACCTACTTTAAATTTATTTTTACAAGCATGTATCTTGAATTAAAAGTGGGATATTACACAAAATGACTGAAGAAGATACACTATGTTACGATCAGTCTATAATATTGTGTTTGTTAATATGTTATATGTATATGTAAAAAACAGGATATGACTTAAAAAAGTCAATGCCTTAAAAAATATAACTGGTAAAAGTTGATTGAAAATAAAGAAAAAAAAACTCTTAAAATGCCCATTTTTATTGTTGACTTTCTGGGGAATTCCTTTATATATTGATAATACACCTGTCCCCCGATTTACACGGAAGATAGGTTCTGCACAAAACTGTGTAAATTGAAATTTTGGATTTTGCTAAGTAAAATCGTGTAAAACGAAAATAATCCCAAAATGTGCATGATTCAGTCATTTATGTAAGTAAAACAAAAGTAAGACATCTGAGAAAACTTAAAATTATACTTAGTTTATAAAACAACAAACATATGAATGTAGTAATATAACATATTTAATTTATTTTACATTAGGAACAAAGAACAAAAAAAAACAAAAAGACCCTTAAAAATTATTTATAAGTTTAATCACTGTCATCACTTTCATCACTTGAGCTTTCTTGATGCGATTCTGGCTCAATGGTTGACGAATTAGGCAAGATCTCGGGTTGACAAGAATTTGTCATGAAATCGGTAATTAACAATTGCGTAGGTTTTTTTGCTAAATCTTTATAAACCTCTTCATATTGATTTAAGCATTTACGAAGGTCTCGCTGGAATCGGAGAGCTCGATCAGCATTTGTGTCATATTGTAAGAAATGGTTGCTCAATTTTCTTCCCAAATCAAGTCCTACGCTTATGATTCTTGCTGTGAACGCAACTGGTTCAGATTGCTCTACATCAGAATCATTGTCTTCTTCATGTTTGTTTCACGAATCATGTTAATTAAATCATCTTCATTCAATTCTTCATCAGCCATTATTTCTTCAATATCTGCCTGAGCTAAATCTTCAAAAACCTTTCCTCCTCCTATAGTATGGGCCAACTCAGTGATCTGAGAAAATTCATGCTCTATTGGTGATTTATCATTTCCCAGGGTTCGTACGCCTCCTGGAAATCCTTGAAAACTCCTGGATTTAAGATTTTTCTTATAAGGGCCCTTGAAAACTCCTTATTTTATTCATTTTAGTGCTAAACTCCTTGAAAATCGGAAAATACTCCTGGAAAATCGACATCGCGATCTTTTATCTCATACTATGATCGATAGATGGCGCCACCAAACTAATGATAATGTACAAATACTGATATTGGAAGTACATAGATGCTAATCGTTACGGATTTTTAATAATTCTTATGGATTTCGGAACAAAATTGCGGACTACGGAAAAGACCCGTAAAATTACGGAAAATATCGATTTTTTTCTTTCCATTCAACCTGTAATTATTGCACATTAAATTGACAAAACTTGCATATTTCTCTATGTTGGTTCATGTAAATATTTTAATTATTTTGACACATTTAGTATGAATGCGCAATTCGGGGAATTCTCCCGTAGTCCTGGGCGTCCACAAGTATCCTTTTCCATCCATCCCCATCCTCTAAATATTAGTCATTAGATGAACTGAGTTAGCTTATTTTCACATTTTTGTTAATTATAAAGACTAATTTTTTAATTATTTTCTTATAAATAGAGGGATTGCATAATTCAGATAGTATCGCGTACATTGCCGAGCATTGACTAGTATCTTTTTCCATCCATCTCCATCCTGTAATTATTACACATTAAATTAACAAAACTTGTTTATCTTTATATTTTGATTTATTATTCATGTTAATTTTATAATTATTTTGACATATTCAATACGATTACTCAATTCTGTGAGTCTTCAAGTATCTTTTTTTATCCATCTCCATCCTCTATATATTAATCATTAGATTGACAAAACTAGCTTATTTTCACATTTTGGTTATTTATTAAGGTTAATTTTTTAATTATTTTTATATAAATAGTGCGATTGCACAATTCAATTTACCCAGAGAAATGTAACACTTTATCTAGAAGAATTTAATATTATCTGGTGATGAAAGCAATATTATTTGTTCCCCATAATAATGTTGTGTCAAAATGTATATTCTGTATTGTTAGAAAATATGGTGCTGATTTTAGGTTAAATTTAAGTGCAATTTTAGGTTAAATTTAAGTGCAGACACATTACATTTTTTTTATTATTTAAAAAAGTAAGGACCATGTCAAATGCTCTTTATTTTTTATGTTTTAGGAAGAAATTATTGAAATCTGAGCTAGAGCAGGCTAAAAATAAATAAATAAACAACTACATTTAGTTTGAACTAAGCATATTCTGTTTTCTATTTATTTTTTAGTTTAAGCTAAGCATTAAACTACAATTAAGGATTTTGAAATTTCTTTTTTGTTTAGTAATGAAGACTAATATATATTCATATTTTGTTTGTTTATTTGAACATTTCATATAAAAATATATATAAAAAATTTGAAATGTTTGATCAAATATTTTTCTGATTATAACAAATTTTTTATCGCAAATTTAACCACTCTAGTCATTATTGAAAATTTCCTACCTGGATTAGAAACTATAAGCATATTAAACTATTATTCATATAAATATTGCGAAAATACAAAGCAACAATATACAGCAATATAAAGCAAATGTGAGCAGTGACATTGCTGAGGGAGGAGGATTTGGGGACATATCCCCCTCCCCAAGAACTCATTGAGTTTCAAAGAAATTATATATGCAAAAGGGGAAAACAAAATATTTGGTTACCAACCATGCCGGCCAAGTTGATGTTGGATTCATTTAAAAAATTATAAAAGACTTGGTTAAGAAAAAATTTGCTAATGAACCCTGTTTCACTACTGATATTTAATAAATTATGGAGTGTAAATTGGCAAACTTTTCCTTTATTGGTGCATTATAATGTAATTCAAGACAAATTTTGGTATAGCCGGAATGGTGTAGTTGGTATAAAACAAAGTGACGTGGCTGAAAGAGAAACATCTATAGAATCTTGGTTTTGCTTCTACATTTAATATTTAGAAAAACTCCTGGAAAAATGCTCGAACTCTCCTGGAAAACTCCTTAAAAACTCCTGGAAATGGGTTCTTGCAAAAGAGTATGAACCCTGATTTCCACTTTCAACAACATCCGGCCATATTGCTTTCCAGCAGGCGTTGATCGTTGATTGTTTGATCTGAGTGTATGACAGTCCAACATGCTTAACACAATCTAAAATTGTAAATTTCTTCCAAGCATCCATCAGACTAAGAGATTCATCATTCTCCATTTGTTCTAAGATATACCTGAAAGTTTGCTTGATGTACAGTGCTTTAAAAGTCGAAATTATCCCTTGATCTAACAGCTGTAATAAGGAAGTTGTATTCTTTGGTAAAAAAACAACTTTTACATTTTCGTGTTGTAAATCTGGAGGATGACCTGGTGCATTATCAATTAATAGAAGAGCCTAAAAGGCAATCCCTTTTTAGTTAAATAATTTTTGACATCTGGAACAAAGAAGTTATGGAACCATTCATTGAAAGCTATGGCAGTGACCCATGCTTTTCTATTAGCCATCTAATAGACGGGAAGGTTTTTGATATTTATTCCTTTGAATGATCGTAGTGATTTTGATTTGTTAATCACCAATGGTTTCATCATATAATCACCAGAAGCATTGCAACAGAAAAGAACTGTTATACGACTTTTCGCTACTTTATGACACTAGCTGATTTGTGAGCTTTGGCTATAAAGGTTCTTTCCGGCATTATAATCCGGACGACTGCGACTGATTCTTAAGTGATTGATAAATCTTCAAAGCTTTATTTGTAACAGCATTGGTATCTACCGGGATTCGCTTTTGAGTTTGGTCTTCTATCCATTTCACTAAGGCGTTTTCCATATTTTCCATTGTAACATCTCTAACATATGAAGTCGTACTCATACTGCTGCAGGTTCCAGCGGCTACACTTTTTCTAATGCAGTTTTCATTTTTTCTTATTGTCCTTATTGTGGCTTCATTCATGGAGTAAAATTTAGCAACATCCGTTACTCTTTCTCTATTACGTAGACGGTCTAATATTTGAATTTTAGTTTCTAAAGAAATAACTTTTCTTTTCATTTGATTTTTCTTCAAATCCTTTGACATTATAGAACCTTAACAAATTTACGCAAACTATAAAAATGCAAGAAAAACTATAAATGTTTAAAACTTACCAGTTCAAAAGATAAACGCACAATAATATAAGCTTTGCTGCTAAAATGTTTCTGCACTATGTACTTGCATGAACCAGATAGCTTTACTGTTGTGAAATACATACGGGGATTTCCCTATACGGGGATTCCCCATTACGGGGATTTCCCTAAATGTATATATTTTGCAACACCGGGAATCCCCTATTGTTTTCATCAGTGTTACCAAAAGAATAAAATTAAAAAATGTCATCAAATCTTTGTATAGGCGTATATGGAGCGGAATATACATTTTTATCAATTTTTTGAAATCTGTTTGTTAATTTATAAACCGTGTAAAAGCGAAATCGTGTAAAATAAGTGCCATGTAAATCGGGGGATAAGTGTACTAGAATATGTGCCCAGCATTGGCTGTGAGTTAAAGCAGGGATAAATTGATTATATTAATCTAAAAAAATAACAGAAAAAAAAATTTAATTTTATTCATATAAATAACAGTGAAAATTGCCAGAGATAAATGAAATTATTAACCTGAAGAAATAACAAAAAAAAAAAAAAAAAAAAAAAAAAAATGATTCATATAAATAACAGTGGAAATGGCACATAAAGGAAAACTTGTAGAATCTGCCAGTTGATAAGACTGTCTGATTCCCTCGTGTGTCGAGTGGTCTCAATAGGCAGAACCTCTCCTGTGCAGTTCGAAGCTCTTTAATGTTTCCAGTAGCTGTAGGATGGGTTTAGTTTATGAAATTTATTTCTATTTAAGTAGTCTATGATATATCTAGGAGCTTCTGTTAAAATATCAGCATTGGAATGGCATGCCAGTTTTTGTATATCGTAATGTAAACATCGGCAAGGTGTAAAATGCATGAAAAGTATATATATATTTTAAAACTTGATGAAAAATCATCTATTAATGGTAGGCACTCCATTCAAAGTTTGTTTGAAAGATAATTTTTTCGATCTTTCCGATGGTGTCAAGGTAAAAACTGTGATAATAGTTTAGGTCGCTAAGGAATCCATTTGTGTGAATATTTCCATAAGTCGGACTAAAAAAATAATTTCAAAGTTTAAAAAATAACACCTGTTCAGGTTCTGAAGTACCTGTGTACCCAATTTGTGGATCGTACAGCATTTAAATTTCCCACTACATGCACAGACGTCTTCATTTATTATGTAAGATATAACTCGAGTTTTTGATGTTTTTGCAATTCAAAAAACCCTGTTTTCTTTTTCAGAAACTGTTTACAAAGCCTGATACTTCCTGTCAGTAAATTAAGTAAAGACTGTAAGTATAAATAACTATGTGTAAGGGAAAGAGAAGTGTTTTTATTCCCTAAACCTGAGCTATGTTTAGCTGACCACTCAACATGACTCAGAAAACATTACCTGGCCGCACTATGTCAAGTGTTTGTTTTGCTTGCATGGAACGACCCACAGGTTATGATTCCGATTACTGAACATGGAGAGCCTGGACAAAGGCTCAGATCACATTAACTGACTTCAGTATGTTTTCTGTTTTGCTTGCATGGAATGTAAATAGGGAACAGACTCCCATCAAGACATAGACCTTTTATCTATTCAAACATTTCCTCATGATTGTTATCCATACATATCTGTCCGCTGAAACAATGACATATCCTCAATTACAATGAATCATCGACTTAAAAGTTACAAAACCATTGCGAAGATGCCGACTTCACATAGATTTTTCATAATGTATCTATGATATATCACTCATGTCTTATGCTATAATATGTAATTTATGCAAGTTTGTACAAGAAGATACAAAAGGGGGGAAACATTATATTCCTACACGTCCATGGGACGCAAATTCATTCTGCTAATATTTTGTTATTGAGTATTGAAATTTTATGAGTTGGCATTTTGTGAAAAGCTAAATAGCAATATTGCAGAAGTCTGCATTTGTGCGGAATCCTCAGTATGTTCTGCTGTACTGGAAAAATATTTTTCACATTTTTGCAATCTGTTTGCATTGACTAAGTTTTTAATAAGTATATTTAATTTTATGGAAAACGTATTTTTTAAATATATTAATGAAATGCAGGGTTGCCAATTGCTCCAGAACTTCCAGAGTTTTTTCATTAAAACATTGAAAATCCGTGACCCAGTTTATAATCCAAAGAAATATATATATATATATATATATATATAGAAATTTCCAAATAGATCAAAGAGAAATGAACAAATCGAGTACCACAAAGTGGGGGGGGGGGGGGTTAAAGCATGCTTAGAGCTGCAGCAAACACTCCCATAGGCCGGTACCAATTTAAGAAAGATATATACTTGAATATATATACTACAAAACAGTACAATACAAAACAATACGAAAGTGGAAAAAGGCATAAACCCCGATTCAAACAATCAGACACCAATACCAACTCCATTACCACAAAAACCTTCATTCCCACTTATTACTTACTCTCTTCGATGATATCCATAAGGATACCTACCCTAAAAACACAAATTCCTTGACCTCATATGTGTCGCCATAGCACTCCACAAATAGTCTGCATTTAGCTCTCAACCTTTCTTCCGCCACTCACTTTATATCCTCTACTATGATTTGTATCCAAAACGCATGCAACACTCGGTTACAGTTATTCTGAAAAAAACAGTAATAACAGTGGTTAAGAACTTCTGTGGATACCCCTGTTCTATTGCGTCTTTCACATATTTCCCAATGCATTTTTCCCGATCCTCAATTCTACTATTCAATTTATAGCTTCTTGTGAGAAGATTCACAATAATATTACAAAATGCGTTTTTGTGCAAATTTGAGCTCCATGGTATTACACTATTAATCTTGAAATTGAATCCATCTCTCTTGTTGTATATTTTATAAATCGTTTTGGCCTCCAGACTTTTTATATTTAGATCCAAAAAATCAATACTTTCATCTGAGTTTTGAAGTGTCTCTGTCAAACTCAATGTAGCAAGATAGAAACCGAAATCCATAACATAATTCTCTTCCTCCGTAGCCAATAATATGTCATTGACGTAACGTATATACACTAATTTGTTCAGCAGACCTGTTCCCATTTCGAATTTGTTTAGATAAATATCTGCTAATATGGACGAATAACTTCCACCCATAGGTATACCACGTATTTGTTTATAAAAATATATTCAGATTTTAAAAAGTATACCAAATAGGCTTTATTATAAAAGTTTCGATTTTAGCAACTTGTTTAAGGGGGCATAGGACCTTTAAACCTTCAAAAAATCAATTTTTCAATTTTATTTTATTCTGAATGTTTGAACATTTCTGAACACTGTGCAAAAAACCGCATTCTAAAATTCGCATTATTTCTAAAGTTATGAGCTTTTATGCAACATACACTTTTGAAAATTTTCTCATGTCAGCCATCGCCGCCATTTTTAAAGGGACGTCACTATTTGTTTACGTTTGCAGTTTGCTGTTTTGTCATGTCAATCTAATACTTTTTCCACCACCATGTCTTAATTATTTATTTAATTATTTCTGCAGCAGCAGGAAGGCAACTACTCACCTCTACTAAACTGCTCAGCCCAGTTTGTTTATATTCTAGAGCCGTTAACTTGTTTATAACGTGGAGAATTTCTTCTGAGTTTTGCAATTTCTTTTCATTATATTTTCTTACTTTTTACGATTGATTTGCGGCATTTATGTTGTTTAAGCATAAAAACTTTGAACTAAAATACAGTTAATCTATTTTATAATTATGCATTACAAACTTCTTCACGTTTGCATATTTATTTGTGTAAACTTCAACGTACAAGACTGTTTGGTGCAATTTTTTAATATAAACTTTTTGCTTTTTGCTTTCTAATAATGGATACACCGGCAACTAAATCTCGTTCTGGGAAAAGAAGACGTTTTCAATGAAATATGTATGTAATTAAAAACAAAAACAATCCGAAAGTGTTCGAATGAAAAATGTTGATTCTACGCCTAAGCTAAGTGCTTCAAGTAAAAAAACTGTTCAGCTCAAAAGATGAACTTTCACTTGATAAGTCACATATTTCATCTGAAGAACATTAATATAGAATAGTTCATATATCAGTACTTTTCAAGGAGCTTGCAGATGTTTTGTGCTGCAAAATATGTCATGGAACAATAAATATACATGAAAAATCTTCAATGGGTTTAGCATCAACATTTCTTGTATATTGTGATAGCTGTGATGAACTAAAGTCTGTGAAAAATTCAAAACTGCTTGGTGTTAAGAAAAATATTCCAGAAATAAACAGAAGAGCTATATTTTCTATGCGATGTATAAGGCAGGACTTATCGGCTTTATCTCCTTTTTGTTGTACGATGGGTCTTCCAGCGCCTGTTTCTCAGAAATCATATAATAAAATTAATCGCAGGACTTTAAATGCCACATCTGTTGTAGCTAAATCTTTAATGAAAACTGCTGTCCAGGACGAAAGAGAATTATCAAATGGATCGAAAGATATTACTGTAAGTGGAGATGGTAGTTGGAAAAATAGGGGGTATTCGCCACGTGTAGGTGTGTGTACACTAATCTGAGCAGAAAGCGGGAAGGTTATTGAAACCGAAGTAATGTCTTCTTCTTGTAAAGGCTGCAACAGCTACAGAAGTAAGAAAAGTGGCCCTCGGTATGAAAAGTGGAAAAATAATCATAAAATAGTGTGTTCGAAAAACCATTCGGATAGTGCGTGAAAAATGGAATGTGATGGAATTTCGAGTCTCTAGCACTACATATGAAGTTTGAAAAGCTCGTAAAAGGCAGAAAACATTTGATTTTCAAAGACAAGAGGAAGAGGAAGGAATTACTTATGCTTCAGGTGCATTTTGATGCTAAATTAGATATAAAATAACACAGGATGTATAATAAACTACAGCCAAACATTAATTAGCCGAACTGCGATAACTCAAAATTTTCCATGTGCGAAAGTCATATTTGTTATATATTTTTGTAATTTTAAGCAATTTCAATACGTCAAATTTTCTGTAACTCATTCTTTTCTTGTCACTAGAGTTTCAGTTTATCAAAGTACCACTGCAGCTGTTTTTCTCAGGTATGTGATTTTACAACTTGCGCACAGCATATTTTAAAATATATTGTACCAATCACTTTCAAGTTTTTGCTCTTACTTGTTTCATCTATATATACAATTTATACAAAAGAGATTCCTCCTAAATAAGTAAAAATTTAGTAAATGTTTTTCATCTGACTGACAAGAAACTTCTTCACGAAGCTGATGTTCGAGCTTCCGAAGCAACATATAGAGCTCAAATACTTCTTAAAAGGCAGAAAAATTTTGATTTTTCAAACATAACAGAATTAGGAAGGTGCTATTTATGCACTGGAAGCATTCTAAGGTCAAAATACTATAATAAGTAACACTGAATATATTTTTAAACTTAAAAGCGGGTATCTCAGATATGTGATTTTAGCCCTTGTGCGCAATATATTTTAAAATATATGTAGCCAATCACTTTCAAATTTTTTGCTCTTACTTGTTTCATCTATATACATAATTTATAGATAAAAATTCCTCATAAATAAGTAAAAATTTAGTAAACGTTCTTCATCTGACTAACAAGAAACGACTGCGCGAAACGTCTGTTCGAGTTTCCGAAGCAACATATAGAGCTCAAATACCCCTTAAACGCAGAAAAATTTTGATTTTTCAAACATAACAGAATTAGGAAGGTGCTATTTATGCACTGGAAGCATTCTAAGGTCAAAATACTATAATAAGTAACACTGAATATATTTTTAAACTTAAAAGCGGGTATCTCAGATATGTGATTTTAGCCCTTGTGCGCAATATATTTTAAAATATATGTAGCCAATCACTTTCAAATTTTTTGCTCTTACTTGTTTCATCTATATACATAATTTATAGATAAAAATTCCTCATAAATATGTAAAAATTTAGTAAACGTGCTTCATCTGACTAACAAGAAACGACTGCGCAAAACGTCTGTTCGAGTTTCCGAAGCAACATATAGAGCTCAAGTAGCCCCTAAAAGGCAGAAAATTTTTTATTTTTCTTACATAACAGACATAGGAAGGAGCTAATTATGAACTAAAGGTATTTTAAGGTACAAAATAAGATTATAAGTAACATTGAAGCATTTTTAAATTTTAAAGCTGTTTTTCTCAGATATGTGATTTTAACACTTGCGCGCAATATATTTTAAAGTATATGTAACCAATCACTTTCAAATTTTTTGCTCTTACTTGTTTCATCTATATACATAATTTATAGATAAAAATTCCTCATAAATAAGTAAAAATTTAGTAAACGTGCTTCATCTGACTAACAAGAAACTACTGCGCGAAACGTCTGTTCGAGTTTCCGAAGCAACATATAGAGCTCAAGTAGCCCCTAAAAGGCAGAAAATTTTTGATTCTTCTTACATAACAGACATAGGAAGGTGCTATTTATGAACTAAAGGCATTTTAAGGTGTAAAATAAGATAATAAGTAACACTGAATGTATTTTTAAACTTTAAAGCTGTTTTTCTCAGATATGTGATTTTAGCCCTTGCGCGCAACATATCTTAAAATATATTTAACCAATCACTTTCAAATTTTTTGGGCTTACTTGTTTCATCCATATATATAATTTGTACTTCAAAAATTCACCATAAATAGTAAAAAAAGAATTGTGAAGAGGTTTATTTCATGTTTTTTAACACTGAAAATGAAAATTTCATTTTGTTTAGATTTTAAAAATATTAAATTTATTTCAAAATTTTAAAAAGTGTGTACAAATTAAAGATGTAATAGTTATAAATATATTATTATCAAATTGAAGTCCATAAGTATAATATTATTTGAAATATCCTGCGCGCGGCTGCTACATACACCATTATGTCTGTCAAAATTGTATAAATTTTAAAAAACAATATAAAATGTACATATAATTATATGACTTCAGTAAAATTTGTGTAGTAAGAAAGGTTTTCTATATGTTTAGAGAAAAAAATTTGAACATCTGGGATACACCTGGTTAAAATTAAAAAATTGTAAAGATAGCTCTATTTTCAATGAATTTCGACTGTTTAAAGGTCCTATGCCCCCTTAACAACATTGTCATTGATAACTTATACAATATCGTAATGGATTTGTATGAAAGATACGATTTGCAGTCTTTTATAGCATTGAGTAAATACAGAGTATTAGTGACCTTAGTTTCATATGAAACGATACTATTTGATGGAATGTGTTTTTATAAACAAATACGTGGTATACTTATGGGTGGAAGTTGTTCGTCCATATTAACAGATATTTATCTAAACAAATTCGAAATGGGAACAGGTCTGCTGAACGAATTAGTGTATATATGTTACGTTGACGACATATTATTGGCTACGGAGGAAGAGAATTATGTTATGAATTTTGGTTTCTATCCTGCTACATTAAGTTTGACAGAGACACTTCAAAACTCAGATGAAAGTATTGATTTTTTGGATCTAAATATAAAAAGTCTGTAGGACAAAACTATTTATAAAATATACAACAAGAGAAATGGATTCAATTTCAAGATTAATAGTGTAATACCATGGAGCTCAAATTTACACAAAAATGTATTTTGTAATATTATTGTGAATCTTCTCACAAGAAGCTATAAATTGAATAGTAGTATTGAGGATCGGGATAAATGCATTGGGAAATATGTGAAAGACGCAATAGAACAGGGGTATCCACAGAAGTTCTTAACCGATGTTATTACTGTTTTTTTTTCAGAATAACTAACCGAGTGTTGCATGCGTTTTTGATACAGATCATAGTAGAGGATATAAAGTGAGTGGCGGAAGGAAGGTTGAGAGCTAAATGCAGACTATTTGTGAAGTGCTATGGTGACACATATGAGGTCAAGGAATTTGTGTTTTTAGGGTAGGTATCCTTATGGATATCATCGAAGAGAGTAAGTAATACGTGGGAATGAAGGTTTTTGTGGTAATGGAGTTGGTATTGGTATTGGTGTCTGATTGTTTGAATCGGGGTTTATGCTTTTTTCCACTTTCGTATTGTTTTGTATTGTACTGTTTTGTAGTGTATATATATATTCAAGTATATATTTTTCTTAAATTGGTACCGGCCTCTGGGAGTGGGGGTCACAACCCCCCCCCCCCCCCCCCCCCCCCCCCCACGGCCACTTTGTGGTACTCAATTTGTTCATTTCTCTTTGATCTATTTGGAAATTTCTATGTCGTTTACGAGGGGTAATGGCAGCAATGCGCCGCGCCTTATGATTCGTTAACATTTGGTATGGTATAGGGTTTTTAATTTTATAGCTTTTGTGTGTATATATATATATATATCAGCATTGTGGCTGTGGTTTAACTGCTTTGGTGATCTTAATATTTTACAATTACTATGAATTGATTATTATTCTAATATCTTTCTAATATATATATATATAAAACTTGGCAATTTCTATTAGTTTACAATCGGGTACGTTTCGTACTTTCGTAATTACAATTATATATATATATATATATATATATATATATATATATATATATATATATACTAGAAACTACTTTAATTACAAAACTCACACAAGCACATGCGCACCCCAAGCACTTAATCACATCTAAAGGCCTTATTACACGACAGCAATTTGGTACAACATACATACCGTTCGTACCATACATACCGTTCGTAAAACAGCTTTGGAACGTTTGTGACGTCACTCCACGCAGCACAGAATGAACGTGACATCACTTCACTCAACAAGTGGCGGAAGCTCTTTCCCCCTTGCATTCACTTCGTAATTTCCTCATCGGAATACCGTTTTAGAGTTCTCATACTGTAAAGATCTCTTTTAACATCCCAAAGGTTCCGTTTGGATTGAATAATTGTGTTATTACACAGGACAATTTTTGGCCGTCCGTCCAAATAGCTGCTCTTAGTCCTCTGGACGAGTCGGACGGTCTGGGTCTTCAACAGGACAATTTTTATTACTGAACTTCGGCAATTCCGCCCGTCAATCATACTTTAGGCTCCTCCTCTTTAACAGGTCCATTCTCTCTAATACCAGTGATTTAATTCCAGAAATCATTCTTCAGTGTGTTTTTCGTATAATATAAATCTTTTATATCTCAAAAGTGTCTGTAATTTGGTAAAAATTATTTTCTTTTTTTCCATCTGCATTTCCAGTCTTCAGCAATTCCGCCCGGCAATGATACTTTAGGTCCCCGCCTTTCTAAGGCCCCCCGCCTCTTTAATGCTGACGATTTCATTCCAAGAAACATTCTTTAGTGTTTTTTGCGTATAATTTGAATCCTTTATATTTCACAGATATCTGCAATTTGGTAAAAGTTCTATTACTATTTTTCCATCTCCAGACTTGAGCAATTCCGCCCGAAATGATACCCTAGGCTCCCCCTGCCTTTCTAGCTTGCCCCTCCTCTTTAATGCCACTGATTTCATTCCAAGAAACATTCTTTAGTGTGTTTTGCTATAATTTGGATCTTTTATATTTCACAGATGTCTGTAATTTGGTAAAAGTTCTATTATTATTTTTCCACCGCCAAACTTCAGCAATTCCACTCGGCAATGATACTTTAAGCAGGGTTCGTACGTCTCCTGGAAATCCTTGAAAACTCCTGGATTTTCCGATTTTTATATAAGGGCCCTTGAAAACTCCTTATTTTTTTTTCATTTTAGCTCTAAACTCCTTGAAATCGTAAAATACTCCTGGAAAATTGACGTTTTCACTTTTATTTCTCAATATAATCAATAGGTGGCGCCACCAAAATAACGATATTTCCAATTAGCGTTGGAAATCTGTCATCTTTACAACACGGTCTTATAATTCTTCATTCTTGTCATAGGTGGCGCCACCGAAGTAACGGAAAACGTTAGAATCGTTTCGTTGTAGTTGTATAGGTATACTACCTTGGTTTAGAAATTTTGTTGAAGCTGACACAAAGCCTTTGCTTTTTATACTTATATTTTCCCTCAAAAATGCCTGGAGGAAAGTGTGTATTCAATGATAATTGGTTGGAAATGGATGACTACAGAGAATGGTTACTGAAAACTTCATCGCGGGATAAAGCCGAATGCTGTTTGTGCAAGAAAAAAATCGATGTTTCTAACATGGGTGAAGCAGCATTGAAGTGCCATATAAAAGGAAAGAAACATCAGAGTTTCAAAGTTTTGGCTGAAAAATCGAAAAACATTTCTTTGAAAGACTATTTTTCATCACCCTATTCTAGTACCTCTAGAATTGCAAGTGATCCAGATGAGCAAATCCAAAGTATTGCTCCACGTGTTCTGAAGATTTCAGAAACTTTAGATAATTCTCTCACCACCAGTGATCACTTAAAAGCTGAAATATTATGGACACTTAAGGTTCAAAGCAGCCGTTATTCATATAAATCTTGTGAAAATACAAATGTCGTATTTCGACGCATGTTTCCAGATAATGAGATCGCCCAGAAGTTCACTTGTGGAGAAAAGAAATGCGCATATTTGTCTATATTTGGGATTGCACCATATTTTGCTACATGTCTGAAACAAAAAGTGAAAAATGAAAGTGGATTTGTTCTTTTATTTGATGAAAGTATGAATAATTATATGCAAACTAAGCAATTAGATTGCCATGTTCGATTTTGGGATCATAATCACGTGGTATCACGATATTATTCTTCAGATTTTTTGGGTCATGCAACAGCAGACATACTTTTTGAAAATATTAATGAAAAGTGTGCAGAGCTGGGGTCATGCAATTTACTGCAATTATCAATGGACAGACCAAATGTTAATTGGAAAGTGTTTGATTTAATGTATGAGCATTTAAAACAAGAAGGTAGTTCTAACTTATTAAATATAGGTAGTTGTGGTATACATATTATGCACAATTCTTTTAGTTTAGGATGCACTGTATTTCCTGAAATTGAACAAATGGCAAGTGCACTATATCGCCTTTTTAAAGATTCTCCAGCTCGGCGAGAGGATTTTGCTTCAATTAGTGAAAATCCAAAATTCCCCATAAAATTTTGCAAGAATCGATGGGTAGAAAATTCAAGTGTATTTAACAGATTATTAGAAATTCTTCCTCAAGTTAAAATTTGTGTCCAAAGTAATTAATAAGAATTTCACTAATCCCGGAAACAAAAGTTTTGAAACAATTCAAACTAGTGTTAACGATAAGTTATTTATTATAAAATGTAATTTTTTTATTTTTATTGTGAAGGAAATAGAACCTTTTATGACTTCATATCAAACTGATAAACCAATGTTGCCTTTTATGGCATATGACCTATATAATTTGATCAAAAATTTAATGCTAAAATTTATGAAAGAAGAACAAGTTCCAGCTTCTATGATAAAGCTTCTAAGTATTGATGTGGAGGATTCATCTTTGCATAAAGATGCAAGCAAAATTGATGTTGGATTCATTGCTAAAAAAATTATAAAAGACGTTGTTAAAAAGAAATCTGCTAATGTTGAGAAACAGTTAATGGAATTTTATATTAACTGTAGGGCATTTTTGATCAAAATGGTTAAAAAGTTATTAGAGAGGTGTCCTTTAAAGTACAATCTTGTAAGGAACATGTCATGTTTAGATCCTCGTACTTTAATTGACGATAAAAAAATAAATATGACAAAAATCAATAATATCCTTATAGCCCTTACAGATTGTGGTAAGATAAAAGATACTAATTGTGATACTATAATTAAAGAATATAAGAGTTTTGTTGAGGATTTCAGTATTATGGATATAGGAAAGCGATTTAAACACTGTTGTCAAGACTCTTTTAATCCATTAACTGATAATGTTGATACATCTTTTTTTTTAGCACCTTTCACATAACTCTTAAGTATTCTAATTTGTGGGTAGTGATAAAAAAGTTATTACTTCTTTCTCACGGACAAGCTACTGTAGAGAGAGGTTTTTCCATAAACAAAAATGTAATGGTTGAAAATTTAAAAAAAGAGTCTCTTGTTGCTAAGCGGATCATTGAAGACCACATTTGAAATATAGGTGGGCTCGAAAATATTGTGATTACAAAAGAACTTCTATTGTCTGGAGCAGGAGCTCGTCAGAAGTATTTGTTATATTTAGATGAGCAAAAACAAAAACAAGTACAGCCTGTCTCGATTGATAAAAAGAGAAAATTACTTGAACAGATTGAAGAGCTAAAAAGAAAGAAAATTTGTACAGAAAATGACATGGCTGAACTTACCAAATCATCTATAGATTATGCAGATAGGGCAGAAAAATCCTGTCAAATAACATTCATTGCCAAATCAAATGCCTGTCGACGCAGTGCACAGGATAAACAAATATTGCTACAGGATATTAAATGTGAATTAGATGCAAAATGCTTAGAGCTAAAAAATTGTTGATTTTTTCAGTACAAAATAATTTAATTTTGTTTACATAAATATTTATACATTAGTGATATTTAATAAATTATGAAGTATATTCTTACTATATTTTTTATTTTTTTGTACATGTGTGTTGCAATGTAATTTTTGTGATTTCTTCAAATAATGATTAAATCTATCTATTCTTTAGATAGTGATATAGCTGGTAGTATGTTTGTAAGCACAAATGCAAAAGATCCGATGATAGAACGAATCATATTCAGAATCGTAGTTTTGTTTTTGCTTTGTTGTAAAAAGAAAATAAAAAAACTCCTGGAAAAATGCGCAAACTCTCCTGGAAAACTCCTTAAAACTCCTGGAAATAGGTTCCTGCAAAAGAGTATGAACCCTGTTTAAGCCCCTCCTTTCTTACAGGTCCTTCCTGTCTAATGCCGCGGATTCCAGAAAGCATTCTTTAGTGTGTGTTTTTCATATAATTTGGCTCTTTTATATCCCACAGGTGTCTGTAATTTAGTAGAAGTTCTATTATATTTTCCATCTGGAGATTCTAACTCATTCCAAAGCAGTCTATCGGCCATCTTGGTCGCCATTAAAGGCACGTCACCTGTGACGTTCGGATTTATTCACTTCTGATTGGTCAATTTTCGCACAACCTTTTCCTCAACAACAACATTTTTGGTTGGAACCTAAAATGTTGAGGCTAGATTTGTTGAATGAACTGTCTTGCGAATGGTTTTGTTGTGCAAAATACTGTCGTGTAATAAGGCCTTTAGATCTCTGCCCGGGTATGTAGAAAGCCCAGACCGCACGACCAACCCGAAGGCTTATGGTTGCTGCTTGTGTGGCCGGCTGCCTGGGTATGTACTACACCTTGGTCCTGGCACTGGGCACATTGAATGCTACGTCCTATAATGTCTGCATATTATTATGCCCTAATTATGCCTTTTGCTCTCTGTGCAGGTGTATAAGCTCTTTTAATAAGCCTTAAATAAACTCTTTTAATGTGCACTAAATAAGCTCTTTTGATACGCCCTAAATAAGCTCTTATGATTTGTCCCAAATACACCCTTCACCCTCTGTGTGGGTGTAATATGCTTTAAATATGCTCGTTTGATACACTTTCTATAAGCTCCTTCGATTAAAATCAACAGAATGTTTTCTTAATGAAAATTCTTTCAAACTGATAATATTTTCGATTCTAGTACCAACTCTCAATCCCTATAAAGATGATATCACAAATAACAATTCTTGGATCTTAAAACCCCTATCTTAACCCCATTCCAGAAAGGTGTGTTCAAGGATGGGAGGAAAAACCTGTCTGTACAGTTGAGATTTTTTTTGAAATTTTGAGAGGTTGTATATAAACATTCATAATTAATGAACGGGATACAGCAGAAACAGAATTTTTGATTGGAGCAGTGTGTGATATTCAGAGAAACACCCGATAAATTATGAAAATGGGATTGTCAGTCAATTATTATTATTTATTTTTTTTTGCAATATAAAAATCAGATAACTGCAATATAAAAATCAGAAGTTTTAAACATGCGAAAAGTATATATTTTTTAAAAATTCCTGAAAATTCGTCTACTAGTGGTATGGATTCCGTTCAAAGTTTGTTCGAAGGGGAATTTCTTGATCTTACAGATGGTTTTAAGATGGGGCACCAATTTGTCTGAAAACCTCTTAAAATCATGCTGAAACATAAAATAACTCAAAAACTAATTCGAATTAAAAAGAAAAACCTTGCCGAGGTGTATCGTTCCATGTTCTGTGTACCAAATTTTATGGCTGTACGACATTTCGATTTTTTGCTATAGATGACTCAGATAGACAAACATCTTCCTTTATTATTATAGATATAATCTCATTGTTATAAGATAATTAAAAAAGAGTCCAAAATGCAGCTTCACTTCTATGTGACAATTTCTAGAACTATCTTACAATAATGGGATTTTTCTGGGCCATTCAGAGAAAGAGAGGGCACGATTCCAGGGAGGGTATCAACTTAAATTTGATGAAATGTTATATTGTCATTACCATTCCCCAATGCGTATGTGTGTAGAATTTTCAGAAAATCATCTTGGTGGAAGTGGCTCAAGAATTGATTTGACTCAAACAAGCCGAGAAAGCAACCTAAATAAAAGTGGCGTAGGTTGTCAAGGAACAATGCAACAGCAGAATTTGAGTGGCATTTTATTTGCTATTTTTTAATTCATGAATTTAAAAGATAAATTTTCAAAACTTTGGAATATATAGTTATTTCAATTTTATAAATGTTCTCTGAAAATTTAACTGTAATTCAATGAAAACTCTAAAATAGCAATTTTTTTATTTTTTATTATTTTACTTTTTTTCAACCTTAAGTGTTTTCATTTATTTGTGGCATTGTTATTTAGGGCACATTAAAGGAGCTTATTTAGTGTGTATTAAAGAATTATATTAT
Source organism: Amaurobius ferox (assembly GCA_951213105.1). Classification (NCBI taxonomy): domain Eukaryota; kingdom Metazoa; phylum Arthropoda; class Arachnida; order Araneae; family Amaurobiidae; genus Amaurobius; species Amaurobius ferox. The sequence goes on from OX578151.1 coordinate 1,507,668, forward strand.
GTCTACATTGTATAATTGTCATGGTTACGTATGGAAAAAAAATTGTGGGATTGATTTTGGTTTAAAATAGGCGATTTTGAAATTGAGTAGTGTTATCTGTATCTGTATTATGTAAGTAGCAGGAACTTATTCAAGACCTGAACAATAGTGAATAATTCATTCTTGCGATTAAAGCAATATTTCACTTCACAAAATGAATGCATCACTTGTTGTGGTATTCAGTTCATACTTATATCGAATGGCTATTTATGCCCAGTGATTGTAAATCATTTCATTGTCAGACATGTTGCTACAGCTTACAAAAAAATATTTCACTATGTCATTTCTGAGCCCGGTAGCCCAGTGGTTAGCGAACTGGAGTTGCACTCGGTAGGCCCGGGCTCAATTCCCGCCACTGCCAAAACTGCCATCTTGTTCATGCAGAGTACGATCACGTTAAACATATGGATCCGTAAGTCCTTCCGAGAGGTTGGTGGTTGGGGAAGGAGGGTATGGTCCCTGTGGATGCCTCCCCCACTGGGTTCCGGTCTAAATTGGGTGGCACTTCCCGACCGTCCAAACTGTTACCTTACACCTTTCTGGTATGTTGGACGGACGGTCTGGGTCTCAACAAGAACAACGCCATTTCTGAGCTTTTTCTTGCTACTATTTCCATGGCCTTTGCAAAAATTTTGAATTTGTTCTTATATCCTCCTCTATACATTGGGCATAGCAGGTCCCATGAATCAGATGATGCAACACCCACACAATACCCTTTTTGGGGACTCTTTCTGACTCACATGTGGGTTGGAATATCAACACTTTCTCTTTCCCTTGAATTGAATTTTGATGACATTTATAGTATTTTATGTAGAGCATCTATTCAACAGGCTATAGTCTATAATTAAATGAATTAATTATGCTTTGAAATGCTTTTAACATTCTTATTTGTTAAGTTTTGCATTATTTTATTTAAAAGTGCTTAAAAATATCTGTATTTTGTATGTAATAAGTGATGTAGCAGTTTAGTTGTCTATCACTATTTTATTTTAAGTCTGTGATTGTTAAATCCAATGATATTTTGTATTCTTGAATTTGAACGCCATTCATACAAGACAAAGTGAAATCATGTTCAGATCGTGTGCCCCTCATTGTAGTATTTGAAGTTTTCTATCGAGTTATCATCCATGACAAATATTAAAATTCTTGATATAGTGCTGAACTGTGCAGAATTCATCTAATTTTCCAAGAATTCTTCTCACATTCTATTTCAATCAAAACATTATCAACTCAATGGATGTATCTGTCACTGAATCTGTTTCTGAAAGTAGTGCAGAATGGGACATAATCTATCCCAATCCATTAATGAAGAGAGTTTTAAAATTTTAAAGAAAAATTATTGTGCTTTTGTATTCATACGTACATTAGCTAAAATATCATCTCCATTTTATATATCTAAAATATATAAAAGTGAGATATTTGAGTTTAATGCTGAGCTACATCAATATATGTTATACTGAATCCAACCCAATGTGGTAAGAAAAGCCCTTTTTTTGTAATTTCTGAGTATGACATCAAATTGGGCTGTAGGTTTTAGGATTAGGGCTCTATACATACTTGATTCAGAACCTTTTACAGTAGATTAATATATTGAGTGCTTAATAAGTCATGTAAATATTTATTGTTGATATTTGTTATTATAACTGCACGTCTCGAATAAGTTTATTTCTATGCATTGTGATGTTTCATTGAAAAAGTCTGATGCTTCAGCCATCTTTTTAGATTCTGAAAATGGCCCTTCATTCTTGCATTCCAATTGACGCTGTTGGAAAAAAATCAAAACATGAACATCTGTGAAACTATTTTTGGTGCTTGGCTATACTTGAGCAGAAAATGGCTGTTCCAAGACTCAAATGGTTGACATTTTGGAGTGAATGGATTGGTAACAAGTTGAAGATGTGTTGGTCAATGTTAACACAGTGTTTCATTAGTTTAGTGCCAAAGTCATATTTCTCTGAAACACCTAGGATAAACTTTTCAGTCAATTCAATCTGTTTTCCAATTTTCTGTTATGAATTATTCTGTGAAGAACTTTAGTCTCATCTGACATTAACCTAGCTGTCATAATGAACTGTTTTCAATAGGTCAGTCTAGTAGGTTCATGAAATATTGGCCTAAATTAGCAACTTAAGTAAAACGTGTGTTTGAGAATGATAGTGCCAACTTTACTGATAGCATAAGCCATTTGGATATTAATTACTGTATACAGGTGTGCATTTATATAGATATACATGTGAAACAGACCTCTCAAGTATGTGTGACTTTTATTTTAACCTCACTCTTTTAAAGGACTTTTGATCTGTGAATAAACAGCAGCAATATGTAATGAACAAGTGGGGTTTGTTAGAAGTCTCATCAGCCATAGGTTATAGCTAACTTGTTAAGTTAGTTTTAGTGTCAAAGTTATTTTACTGTTATGTATTGTGTCATTTCTTTGAGACTAATGAACTGTATTCTGTGATAAAAGCTGCTGAAGATGCCTTGCAATCTGTTTCGGACAACCCCCTCAAGAGGAAGTTACAAGGTGAGTGCACATTTGTTACTTTTATTTTGCTGTTTTACTCTTAATTCTAGTATAGCTTAAATTAGGGGTAGTCAATTGGCTAGTAAAACTTTAGTTTGCCGTTGACCACTGTAGCTAATAACTTGCATGACTTGACTAGATTTATCTCTGGACATTGAATCGGGTCATGAAGATTTCATTAAGGTGACAAAGCTAAACTCTAGCTGTTAATAGCTCTCTCAATTAAAAAAAAAATTCACGTGTTGCAGCCATTAATGTTACAAATGCAGAAAAGTTCTTTCTAAGTGTGATTTTTTTTTTCTGTATTATCTCAAATAAGGCTAATCATTCTGCCAGTACAGTCTCATCAAATTAATAGTTTAACTTTGCCAATATTCATGTCTTTTATAAGCCATGTTTCCATTAAGATTGGCAAAATTTTTCTAGTCGATAATAATTTGTGTAGATAGTCTACAGGTATGCATTGGGATGCCAAACTGCTATAAAGCGGATTGCTGTAAAACAGGTATTAATCAGCTATTCTTTGCTGCCAAATTAATGGATCTGTAGAATTGGCATTTTTGTCTATTTTATTTAAATATCCATTAGGAACTCTATCGAAAATAAAGCTCAAAACATGATTGCGAGAACTATAATCAAAATGTCAGAAATTGCGAATGTCTATTTTTTTTCAACCGGTTTCATTTCTTTCAGATCTGCATTTCATTAGCGGAATCAGGAATTAAGTAGAAAATAAATCCAAAACACCCCCTTTTACCTCTTGTCCTAAAAGAACAAAGTTGAAAGAAATTGTTAAGAGGGAAGATTGTTGAATTTTTGCTATTCTTTGTTTGATGCCAATTTAGGGTGAAATATTCTAAAATTTGGACTCTTTATATATATATATATATAAATATATATATATATATATATATATATATATATATATATATATATATATAGAAATATATATATATATATATATATATATATATATATATATATATATATATATATATATATATATATATATATATATATATATATATATATATATATATATATATATATATATAAGAGTTTTTGTTTTAAAACTAATACAGCAACGGACCAATTATCCGGAATCCAGAAAACAGGAAAAAATTTAAAGGATTTCTTTTTATTTTATATTTTTAATGGAAGTTGCTAATTTCCTTTAATATAATAAAAACAAAATTCTTCTTCTAAATGTATATGGTAGTTTTGTGATATAAGGCTGAATTTCTGATAATTGTCAGTTTTGGGTCCCTTGAGCATTAAAAACAAATTATACATAAAATATATATTTTCTGCTGTATTTGTTTAGCATACAGTCTGTTCTACATATTTTTTAAGAAAAAAATATTTTTCAATAATATTAAATATAGTTTTGACATCATAAAACAGCAAATTTATCATGTGTGTCACTGTCCCCCAGTGATGAGAATGAGATAAGTTCTCATCTCTTAATTACATAAATAAAAAAACGTAAATAATGGAAATAAATGATTGAAGTTTAAGAAAAAGTTTTAAAGATAATTTTTTGCGAAATTGCTTATACACACTTGTCTTCACGATTCTGCGACAATGTTCGAAAAATTATCTTTTTTTCCCACTAGATGGCGACAGCAGTGGCATTAAATTCTAGAATAATATAACACAATTTCATTATTCATTTTTGATGCATATATTTATTATCCATCAACTGTGTCACACATTTAATTATTGTTAATATGAATGAAAATTTAAAAGTAATATGTCTTCTGTTAGCATATAAAAGTGTGTTTTACATTTTAACAGTGTAAATTTTATTTTTTCATTTGAACAGTGTAAATTTTATTTTCAAATGTTAGTTTCGATTTCTGTGGGGAATAAAAATATACACAAACATCAACTGTGTCATGATCATTTGTGTCACGTGAATGGAATGATTTGCGCTGCAGTGAATGACTCATGGCCGATTCGGCTTTGAAATGATGGTAGGATTTTTTTAATTTTAAGGATTTTTCACTAATATGATCATCTCAAATCTGAATTTCTGAGAAATTTAAGAAATTTTTTTAATACAGAATAAAATATTTTAATTAAAACATTAACAACGTGAATCAGAATTTCTGCAAAATTTAAGGAAATCTGTTAATACAAAATGAAATATTTTAATTAAAACATATTTTTAATACAGAATTTACATTGCGAATTTTTAAGAAAACATTTACATCACACAGTGTGCATTTCGCTTTTCATAAAGCGGAGTTATCGTTATTGTATATAACTTACGTGGATTGCATGTGCCAGTTGGGTACATAGTTAATAACTATATGCATGAATTGTTGCCTACATATGCATGTAGCATAGGTACATGGTCGACAGTTACTGTAAGAAAGCTATTGCAGTGAGAAAGTGCAGTAAGAAAGCTATTACATGAGCTTTTTCAAAACACAACCATGCTGGTTGGTCACCAAAAGCAGTTAGTAAATAATATCAGGAAAACGTTTTCTTATATATTTCATTACAGCCGGCGAAAGTCTGAAGTTACTGCAACACTCGTCTAGAGTTCATCATTCTAAATAACTTATTATTTCCTTCCTGTCTTCTTGTGTTTTGATTTTGACTGACTCAACATAAACAAACAGGAGCTCCTGCAAAAGAACCCTAGTCGGGAAAGCTATATTTTATTTATGAATTTTTCCATTTTTGATCATTAACATGAAATATCTCAAAAACAGTGCATGTTAGCATTTTATAAATGATGGCATTGTCTATAATCCACCATTGACTACAAAAAGTTTCACAAATTTTATTTATTTTTATTTTGCTTACTAATTTTATTCATTTACTTATAACAAATGTTTTATTTTTATTGCCTCACAATTACACTATCCATTTTCAAAATCTCAATAATAAGAGCTTAGGCATTTTGTTGTTGAACTTAGAACAAATGATAGTATAATTTCTGTCAAAGGTGTGTCACTTGAAAAATCCTTAAAAAGTGATGTTAAAAAGTCTACTACTGTGCAGGTACTCGATAATCCCACATAAGAGGAAAAACGGAGACGGCAAAGTTCCTGTTTGTTCCTATTTTTTTTTTTAAATCTTACTTTTTCCAAAGGGGAAGGCATGGTGGACACTTGATCCCCCTAGACCCCCTATTAGGTCATAAAGGGTGGCATCAAGCTATACGATGTTGTATGTCTTGTTCTTGAGTCTCCCCCTGGAAAAGTTAAATGGGTATCCATGTACAAACACGCGCATATATATATATATATATATATATATATATATATATATATCAGGCTTCCGGAAATCGCCCGTCTTACCGTCCTCGCCGGGTTAAAATTCGCCGAGGACGACCAATTTTCGGAAGTTGACGGCCTTGAGGTTAGAGATTCCGTTAAAAAAAAAAAAAGGTAACAAATTGTTGTCATCGTAAAAATGTGGCGAAAGCCGTCCTTTCCCGTGTCATGAATGAAAATTGAAATGTCGGCACCTGCAAATCCCCCACCCCCACCCCATAAACTTAGCTAGTGTGCATTATCAATGCCTTCTTTCTAGGCGAGCCGTCAGATCTGCATTGTAACCACGGACGCTAGTTATTTTCTCTCCCGTCATCCTCCACCCAGTGACCGATCACCAAACAAAAATGTGATAGAGCGCCCACGATCGACGTGACATGTTCTGTTCTCCTTTTCGAGGTCTACATGTGCCGAAATTTTGGATTTTCACAAGACCGACAATACCAATGCTTAAACCCAGACCAAGCCCGAAGAAATTTATAAATGTAGAATGAACTCGGCCTGAAGATAACTGTATCTCAGCAGGCCCGAAATGATTTGTATTCAAATATGTTAAAAATAAATTTGTCAAAATTTTGTATGGAGAATTTAGTTTGTTCTCTTAAACATTTATCTTTACATAGCTGAAATAAAAGCAGTAAGTTCATGCATTCAATTTAAATCCATTTAAAAAAATTTCAAAAGAAATATGTTTGGCCCAATCGTAACGGACGTTTAAAAAAAAAAAAAAAACTCAACCCTGCCCGAAACAATAGAAAACTCAAATCCAGCCCGGGCCTAAACCCAAATCCCCATTTAACTCTTTAAAACCCAAACTATAAAATTTTCATTTGCTGTAATAGACGGGAGTAAGTAATAAGTTTTAATTTTTGTAATGGATTTTTTAACACTTTACAACAAAGTTGAAAAGTGTTTGACTTTGTTCATTCTGTCTGTCTGTCCGTTAGCACGATAACTGCCGTAAAAATGACTTAATCAAAATGAAATTTTAGTATGTTGTTCAGACGGTCTGTGGAACCTATGGGAATATAAATGAATAATATCACCCAATTAGTTTTGGATGGAACCCGGGTCGAAAAAATGAAATACATTGAGCCCTATGGGACCTAATTTTTCAAACATTTTTTAAGCGGATTTAAAATTCACAAATTGCTTTGAAAATTTTAGGTAATATTCAAATTGTTCCATAAAATATATAAAAAAAAATTCAGCGAAATATATTCAGTAGTTTTTTAAATAAAAATTAAAATAATAATTACACCTCTTATATGAAACGATCACGTGACCATGATATGAAACGATCACATGACCCACTTCAAAATGATATATGGCATCCATCTTGTTTCAAAATCGTGATTTTTTTAAGTTCTTTTTAATTCGTATTGAGTGTTGTATTCGTCCTAAAACTACTTTATTTTTGCTTAAATTCTGTGCATCTACATACTGAAACAACGCAATTACACTATATTTGAGTTTAAATGCTCATCTAAATTTGATTATTTCTACAACTAATCCTATTTTTCACCTATGTAAAATGTAAACAGCAAAATATATAGAATGAGTTGTATTAGAATTCCTGTATTTCTTTAACACAAAATTATTTAGCCCATGGAGTCTGCATAGCTGATATGAATGAAATATTCATTGATTTTATAAAGAGAAGGACGATTTTTTTCGATGAAGTTTTAAGCATAGAGTTCAATTACTTGTAGCTCCATGGTCTTAATTTTTAAATAAAATAAATTATTATAGTATTGTGATGAATGAAATGAATGGGAGAAAGTTATGAATGAAATCCTGTTTTTATAGAGAGATCCAGGCGTGTTATTTTTTCTATCACGTCATTTGAATTAATTTCAGTTGTTTTCGATGAAGTTTTCAAATATAATAAATTATCGTAGTATTATGATAATTCTAAAACTATTACCGAGGGGAATGTATAACATTTTAGAGATGTTTAAACCAGGTAATTTATATTTCAATGCCGTCATTTGAATGAAGTTCATTTTTTTCGATGAAGGTTTAAGTTTTCAAATATAAAAAATTAATGCAGTATTGTGATAAGTTTCAAAATATTACCAAGGAATGTATTGCATTTTAGACTTGTTTAAATAAAATTGCATTGGAGTTGGAAAGTGTTTCATAATTGTTGTGCTTAGATTCAGAGATTTTCATTATCTAAGTTTTTTAAGGTTCAAAATTCATAATTTTCCCCCATCCCTTCAAAATTCAAAATTAATTTATTGTTATTGAATATTTCGGCGATTTATCTCGTATTAACGTTTATCATCCCTTTGATACATTTTTATATTCCAAATTATGCACGCGAAGTATCTACAAACGCTAAATGTATTCATAGAATCCTTTACTTATTCGCCTGTGCCCCTGTAATTTTCCTTTTCGGCCTTACGCCTTCACTTTCGAACAGCAATTATATTCTTCTGAAAGCGAAAAATAACTCTCCTTTTTGACCATTTCATTGCTTATCGGCTGAGTTGATGCTTTTACCAGATGTTTTGGGGTGCCTAGAAATTCCATAGGGTTGGCGCAACGGAGCAATGAACTTTGGCGGGAAAACGTGGTAGCTAGCTTGACGGCATTTTCGTGCCGCGCGGTTCGTTGCGAAGTGTCCCTTTTTTTTAATTCCCCGGGGTATGTGAGGTGCTCTGTGTGCGGCGCAAGTTTTTACTCGCCAAGATTGGCGCCTCCTGGGAAGGGAAAATTTGGGTGGCAAGGGAGTTGGATTCTGAGCAGCAGACGAGTGAGGTTGATAAAATTTCTAAGAGCCGAGCCTGGGGCTCGCGCCCCGGGTCGCCGGTAGCTTATGAATTTGGATACTGAGCATCTTGGCATTCCTGAAACTGGCTACAGTGTATTAGTAAAAATGCCTGCTTCTGAGCCCAGCGCATTTACAGGGAACTACGTCAAATTGGCGATCCTGTTTCTGCACAAGTTCAGCTGTCTTTGTCACCGGATGTTCCATTAGTTACTGAATACAAAGTTGAGAAAAATCGGCCAGTGATTCATCATCAATAGTCATGGTGGACCAACAAAGATTGCCCAACAACAATGTTTTTGGGAAGCCTTTCATACTTCAGAACTCTCATCTCGTCATCTATTCATTCAATATTTACGTCATTCCAGTGATAAGTGCATCGGTGATCCCTCTCCACATTTTTCAGTGCTCCTCAAGTGTTTTGCTTTATGAGCTCTGCAGTGATGAGCTGTATTTTATTTTACCGGCCCACTCGAAGCGTTTTGATTTCAATCGTGTCATTAAATTTTACAAGCTACGTGTGAGAAAGTATCATCATGTTCCAGAAAGAAAAACGCAAATTTCAGTGTAGATCTGAAAAAAAAATGTTTCAGTAGTAAAGATAGAAAGAGTTACATGTTTTTGCAAGACAACAAGTAATAAGTATATTATTAAAAATGGTGTGTAGCTTTGTGGGTTTTATCACGTTTAACAACAGTCATTTTAGCTCCTCGCCTCTGGTGCTGACATCTAGTGAGAGTGTTTTTAAATATTTCTCTATGATAGAAATTTCAAGTAATATATGATAGAAATTGCAGTAAATGGAGAAACAGTGTTTTCTGTTTATTCTTGGTAATGATTCAGCTTGTGAAGTGTATAGCCTTGGGCTTAATGTAACGTTGGAATTTCTACCCTTTTCAAGATGTTTTGTTTCCTTTTGAAAATGTGAACATATATGTTGAAAGTTTTGTCATTTACAATTTGTGTTTGTTTCTATTATTTTGGGAGTTATTCATTTAACATTTTTAGTGGTGGACAGCTCAGGCAGACCAAACTCTGGTCTTCAGATCAGAGTGGAATTTGAACCTGGGATTTAAAATTGATAACTGGGTTATTTGATTTGGGTTTTATTTGTTCTTTTCTAATCATCGCAATGTACTTTAACTATCCACTATACGAATTATCAGCATTAACAATTTGAAGGATGTTTTTTTGTTCGTAAATTTAAAGTGTTAATAAAGAAAGTTTTAGTTTAACATATAATTGAGTTGAGTTTTTCTTTTGTGTTTCTTTGTTGGCTGTGCTCTATTTAATTCTGGGTTAAAGGTAAGTGAAGTTTTAGAGAATTTGCTGATTGTTGATGATAATTATAAAAGATAAACAACCAAGAAATATGCACAGGCCAAACCGTAGGAAAAGCAATTAGAAAAAGAAACATTAGAATAAGTTAGAAACAAGGAATATTAATACAACAAAAAGAAACCTTTATTAACTTATATTAAGAGTAAAATTAAATTAACTTATTTACATTAAAAGAAAAATAAATCTTGGAAGTAAAAGATATGAAAGATAAGTAGTAACTATATTTATTTATTTACAAATATACGAAAAATAAAAAATAAGCTCTTTTTTTCTTCACAACATTTGGTGCCGTTCACTTTTTTGGTTCTGTCTGGGTTGTCCACTGTAGTTTTATATGGGCTGTCCACCCATAATTTTAACAAAAAATTTTTATTTACATTTTATTACTTTTATATATAAGTTTTTGTGTATTTTATATTGGTAGTGTGGAGGTTGGCACCTGATCTGAGGAAAATCTACTTGGTTAAGAAAATTTTTTTTTCTGTTTGGGGAGTGTTAAAATTGTTTGAAATTTTAAGGTTTTTATTTCACCTAGTATTTTTCTTTTGTGCGTAAGTAACAGTGTGTAGAGGTAATTTGCTTTTTATGAGTAAATTTTAAGTTTTCAGTTTCATCTAGTATTTTTCAAGTGAAATTAACAGTGTCTTAATTTTTTTACTTGATGCATAGGTAATTTATTTTAATAAGAGTAAATTTTAAGGTTTCTGTTTCATCTAGTATTTTTTTTTTGTGGTGAAAGTAACAATCTGTTGTTTAGAGGTAATTTTTTTTATTAAGAGTGATTTTTGTTAAAATTATTTGAAATTTTAAAGTTTCCGTTACATCTAGTATTTTTTTTTTTGTGAAATTAATGTATTGTGTAAAGGTAGGGCTATCAGGGGTATTCAGTGGGAAAATCATTTAGGCATTAGGTATGCCTTGACCTGAAATAGTCTAAATTTACCCTCAGCTTCATTGAGCTGTAAAGGAATTTTCACATTGGATGCAACTGTGCCTTACCCTTTGCTAGGTACTTTGAAGGTTTAAATTTTTTTTATGATAAGTTGCAATCATGATTTACGGGGATTGTTTTCAGAATTCGGGTTCAGGTAAAATTTTTACACTCATTTGGAGTAGTAACAAAATTATTAAACTGAATCACATACTTTTGAGAAGGTTCTCGTTTAGTTATGGAATAACTTGGTTTGTTAGGAGCTAAAACTTTTTTTTTGTGGAATGTTTTTATTGATTTTTGGTGTTTTGCCCCAGTTTAGTTTGGGAAAAATTTTAATGGGAATTTACGTACTAAATTTTGGGTTCTCCTCTGAGACTTTGTTTACAAATTTTTGATCTATTGGCTCTTAGTGATTTCAAATGGGTGGCTGATAAGTTAGTTGTTTGTTATGGGGAGACTGGCAATTTCAGGTACATTAGGGAAGCCTTGCTGAAAGCTAAAAATTTCCTTCTCACCTTTTTAGTGTGGTAAAAAAAAATTTTTTTTTCATCTGCCCATGGCTGCTACTTCACTTAGGTGCTTTGATGCTTCACATTTTAAGGTGTTCAGTGGGGAATGCACCTTTTCCTTTATGGAAAAATTACTTGCCCACCACTGTCAGATTAAAGGATTCACTACCCTTTAACCACTGTCAGATTTTTTTTGTATTGATGATAAGGAATAAAGGTTGCAAGGAGAGATATGAATAATAAAGGTTGCAAAGAGATATATGAATAATAAAGGTTGCAAAGAGATATAGAGAGTAATGAATAGAAAAGGTTGCAACGAGAGATAAGAGTGCTGAGTATAGCAAAGACGCGATTATTATTATTTTTTTTTAAACGATGCATAATGTCGTTTTGAGTGTACTTTATTGTGTGTAAATGATCTAAAAGCCAAAGAGATCTGCGTGTAGTCCTACTTGTTAGGAAATTTAGATTTTTATGGCGGGGAGTAAATATTCCACAGGAAGATTTCTTACTTTATGCATATTTGTATTGAACTTCTGTTCCACTGTTATTTATCTTTTCCAGCGGTAAAATTTTTGTTTTCGAGACCTTTAACCCTTTCGCGACGAACGGCACGCATAGGTGCCAGATGCGAACATGCATTCAAGGACGAGCGGCACTCACTTGGGCCAGAGGAAATTTTACCGCAAGCGGATAGTGGCACGCATAAGTGCCAGTACGCAGAACGTTTTAATTTGTGAACTAGATGGCGTTACTTGTCCATGGAACTAACTTCAATGCATTTTGCAGAGGCATGACCTTGGTAGAAGAGGATCGAATGAATTATTTCTCCATTTGGAGCGGTGAAAATCATTTTGTAACATAAACAAACAGAGCAATTCTCGTAGCATCAACAATTTTATAATTGAGTTTCGGTTTTTATTTTTATTTCAGCGTTATGATTTCGTTGGTGAATCATAGGAATATAAGAGAGTATTTTTTTTTTGTTTGGGTTTTAGAGGCAGTGAAATTATTCGTTTATTTTGGATAAAAAAATGGGAGCAACTAACGAGTATTTTGTATTCAGATTTGTATGAAAATTATACATCAAATAGAACATAAATATTTCTTTTATTCCTGTAAAAAATAGATTTCTGTGTTGAATAGGTGATTTTTAGTGAATTTTTTTCGAGAGTTAGGCTTAGCGCAAAAACTGCGCCGTCTTTTTCGACCAGTTCGGAAGCGAAGAGCGTCGTCCTTTGGGCCGCGACAGCTCCGGAATGCCGCCGTCCCGAAAGGGTTAATAGTTTCATGTAGGGAGGTGTACTGCAACAGCACTACAATAGTTCTATTAGGATTTCGCTTGCTCAAATCCTTCAGCTTTTAAAAGTTAATTTTCCTCATTTATTTGCTTGTTGGGTACTTCACCTTATTTGTTCTATTTGCTAAAGTTTGAACTCTTTTACGTTTATTTCGGAACTGCGCATTCCAGCCTGTTTGGATTTTGAGCGTGATGGTGGGACATGTGTTCTTTAACGTAAATTTTATAGAATGGTTAGTGATATGAAACTCAGTTTTTTTTTCTTCTGTGCTGCTTACTAATTGCACATGTCACAGGCATATCTCGTCGAAATTATTTAAATAAGAAATAGATGTTATATTTATAATTTACAGTTGAATGAATTTTATAATTTGTAGTAAATGAATAAGAAAAGTTATGTTTGGATGAAACGGATACTAAATTTTGGGTTTCTTTTATGAAGTGATTGAGGTTAGCTTTATTTAGATTTCAGTAATTCATATTCAGAATTTTTAACTACTCGAAGTTTTTCAATTAATTTAAATTTTAAGTTGAGTTATATAATTTTTTTTTTCGGAAGTAGTTTAGTAAATAATCGTTGGGTTTATTCTTTTGTTTGGGAAAAGGGAGTGCACCTGTTCTTAGAAAAGATGATTAGAAATGTTTTATTATTTTGGGGAAGTATTTGTTTAATTAATAGGCTCCAAGAAAATTAGGGGAGTCTGCGCTGGTATATAGGAGTTCCGGTTCACTACAGTTTAGTTCAGTTTGAGTATTCCACAAGCAGTTATGGTAGTTTTCCTTGTGGCTGAGATGAGTTATATTGGAAAATTTAAAATTTGAAGATAGCAAAGCACGCACTGTCAGAGTCAATAAGTGTTGGCTGGGTTATGAAAGTACACAAGTCCAGTTTTAAAGAAAAACTTCGTTCACTTTATTTGGTGAAAAACACAACTCAGCATATTACACGTACCTGGTAATTTTCCATGCCGTAAAACATCAAAAATATACTATGTACAAAAGATTTTTAGTTGTAAATGACTAGACAGAGACTCCTTGAAGCATTTGGTAGTAAGTTACTATACTACCTCTATCACTTGCGTGTATTTCAGCCACCATCACTTGGCAAAGGGAAACCAAAGGATAAAACATCAGGAAAATATTTAAAGCGGCTTCCGAACGTTTGTAAGTAAATTTAACGTTCAATACATGCTGGTCCAAACTGACCACCTCTGCATCCGTTTCGACTATTCACCGTCGTCAAACGATATTCCGCAGTACTTCAGTCAAAAACATTTCTGTCTGCCTGCATCTGACCATCAGTGTCTATCTCGTCTGACTTCTTCAGACATCTGATCTCGATCGACTCCGACCTTCTATCTAATTTGCTTCAAGAAACCTCTGCCCTATATATCCGAGAATGGACAGTTCCGGAAACGCCCCCGGATATGCAAATCAGATGCGTACGCATTGAGAACTGATTTGCATGAAACCTCATGTTGAAAAACGTCACGGTTCACGCCGGTGAACGGGAAGAGTCGTTCATATTAAATTTGCATAAACGCCCGTTCACGGGAACGTGAATCGCGATGTATTGATTATTTCCAACAAGTTATTGTATTTATATGTAATTAGGGGATTGGAACATTCATTATACCAGGCAGTAGCTATATTGAGGATTCTTTCACAAGGAAAGACAGGGAAGTTTGATTGATATTAATATATAGTAGGTAGCAGACCCCAGGTAGTGTTGGTAGTGCAGCCTGGAAGTTGGCGCACGGGGTATAAGATATGGTATTCCCACAGATGGACAGTTATCCTCAGAAAGGGTTTATTTAGTGTATTTTTTTTATGTGTAACATTGCTCTGGTACTACTTTACATTAAAAGAGTTTGAAATGTTTAAGGGTTTTCTTCTTTGGGGGAATGAGTTTAAAAATTTTCTTTGGTGAGTGGTGTACTTCCCGGTTTTAAGGTATGATGATTTACATTTTAGTGTACTTAAGACTGCAGTTTTTGTGAATTTTTTTTTTGTTGGGAAAGTTCAGTTTTATTGGTTCAACAATTTTAAGGTTATGATTTGAAAATTTTTTTAAGATACTTAAGATAGCAGTTTTCTTATGAGGAATTTTTTTTTTCCTTTCGAAAGTTTAGTTTGATATGTTCAATAATTTTATTTAAAGTTGAGGTTTAAATGAATTTTTTTTTCTTACAGGGTGTTTTCCCTGTTGATAAATTTGACTTGCATCTTATTGAGTCTCAAATTTGGATAGAAATTTTTTGGGGGGGGAAAAGTCCTTGACATTTACTGTGAGGTTTAATATTACATGGAATTTGTTTTTATAAGGTTTACATTATTATTTTTTTTTTTACTTTTCATGGTACTTAAGTTTAGAATGGTTTTATTCCAGATCAGTGTGCCTTCCTTGAGTAACAATATGGTTTGCCAACATTTTCAACATGTGATCCCAGGAGTCGTCAGGCAAGCGAGCATTTACCGTCTGGTTTCAGATTCACCCCGCTCGAGGAGAGTTTTTCTTTTTGGCTGTTTTGGGGCTTTTATTTAAAAAATTTTATTCTAAAATTTTTTTTCCGAGGCGTAATGGTATTTGTTGTGCTTAGATTCAGAGATTTTCATTATCTAAGTTTTTTAAGGTTCAAAATTCATAATTTTCCCCCATCCCTTCAAAATTCAAAATTAATTTATGGTTATTGAATATTTCGGCGATTTATCTCGTATTAACGTTTATTTATCATCCCTTTCATACATTTTTATATTCCAAATTATGCACGCGAAGTATCTACAAACGCTAAATGTATTCATAGAATCCTTTACTTATTCGCCTGTGCCCCTGTAATTTTCCTTTTCGGCCTTACGCCTTCACTTTCGAACAGCAATTATATTCCTCTGAAAGCGAAAAATAACGCTCCTTTTTGACCATTTCATTGCTTATCGGCTGAGTTGATGCTTTTACCAGATGTTTTGGCGTGCCTAGAAATTCCGTAGGGTTGGCGCAACGGAGCAATGAACTTTGGCGGGAAAACGTGGTAGCTAGCTTGGCGGCATTTTCGTGCCGCACGGTTCGTTGCGAAGTGTCCCTTTTTTTTAATTCCCCGGGGTATGTGAGGTGCTCTGTGTGCGGCGCAAGTTTTTACTCGCCAAGATTGGCGCCTCCTGGGAAGCGAAAATTTGGGTGGCAAGGGAGTTGGATTCTGAGCAGCAGACGAGTGAGGTTGATAAAATTTCTAAGAGCCGAGCCTGGGGCTCGCGCCCTGGGTCGCCGGTAGCTTATGAATTTGGATACTGAGCATCTTGGCATTCCTGAAACTGCCTACAGTGTATTAGTAAAAATGCCTGCTTCTGAGCCCAGCGCATTTACAGGGAACTACGTCAAATTGGCGATCCTGTTTCTGCACAAGTTCAGCTGTCTTTGTCACCGGATGTTCCATTAGTTACTGAATACAAAGTTGAGAAAAATCGGCCAGTGATTCATCATCAATAGTCATGGTGGACCAACAAAGATTGCCCAACAACAATGTTTTTGGGAAACCTTTCATACTTCAGAACTCTCATCTCGTCATCTATTCATTCAATATTTACGTCATTCCAGTGATAAGTGCATCGGTGATCCCTCTCCACATTTTTCAGTGCTCCTCAAGTGTTTTGCTTTATGAGCTCTGCAGTGATGAGCTGTATTTTATTTTACCGACCCACTCGAAGCGTTTTGATTTCAATCGTGTCATTAAATTTTACAAGCTACGTGTGAGAAAGTATCATCATGTTCCAGAAAGAAAAATGCAAATTTCAGTGTAGATCTGAAAAAAAATGTTTCAATAGTAAAGATAGAAAGAGTTACATGTTTTTGCAAGACAACAAGTAATAAGTATATTATTAAAAATGGTGTGTAGCTTTGTGGGTTTTATCACGTTTAACAACAGTCATTTTAGCTCCTCGCCTCTGGTGCTGACATCTAGTGAGAGTGTTTTTAAATATTTCTCTATGATAGAAATTTCAAGTAATATATGATAGAAATTGCAGTAAATGGAGAAACAGTGTTTTCTGTTTACTCTTGGTAATGATTCAGCTTGTGAAGTGTATAGCCTTGGGCTTAATGTAGTGTTGGAATTTCTACCCTTTTCAAGATGTTTTGTTTCCTTTTGAAAATGTGAACATATATGTTGAAAGTTTTGTCATTTACAATTTGTGTTTGTTTCTATTATTTTGGGAGTTATTCATTTAACATTTTTAGTGGTGGACAGCTCAGGCAGACCAAACTCTGGTCTTCAGATCAGAGTGGAATTTGAACCTGGGATTTAAAATTGATAACTGGGTTATTTGATTTGGGTTTTATTTGTTCTTTTCTAATCATCGCAATGTACTTTAACTATCCACTATACGAATTATCAGTATTAACAATTTGAAGGATGTTTTTTTGTTCGTAAATTTAAAGTGTTAATAAAGAAAGTTTTAGTTTAACATATAATTGAGTTGAGTTTTTCTTTTGTGTTTCTTTGTTGGCTGTGCTCTATTTAATTCTGGGTTAAAGGTAAGTGAAGTTTTAGAGAATTTGCTGATTGTTGATGATAATTATAAAAGATAAACAACCAAGAAATATGCACAGGCCAAACTGTAGGAAAAGCAATTAGAAAAAGAAACATTAGAATAAGTTAGAAACAAGGAATATTAATACAACAAAAAGAAACCTTTATTAACTTATATTAAGAGTAAAATTAAATTAACTTATAATGACTATTAAAAGTAAAAGGAAATCTTAAAAATAACCTATGAAAAATAATTAAAGCTTTTTTTTTTTCTTCATAACATAATCAATGCTTTAAGCATGATTGATGTTTCTTGTCTAGTTTCAGCCAGAAGTGTTTTATTTTCTTCCTCACTTTGGTTTCAACTTTAAAACTGAAACGTTAAAAATGCATTCATGGCATTTGTTCCAGTTGTTTGACAAATGAAGTTAAAGTATGAAACATCTATTCAGTCCAAGAAGATTTTAATCTTGATTGTCTATGTTCCCTTAAGAGTACCGATGAGGTTTAAACTGTGTAGAGACAAGAGGATTTATATGATTATTCATTTACCACTCCTTCAAGTTACCAAACATTGAAAAAAGGAGCGATTCCTTATATATCTTTCCCCTTTGCCCCCACCCATAGATCGGAATTCCGCGCATTCCGCCGGTCCGATCCTTTATCGGAGACTCCGCGTTGTCGACTTTCATTGCGGCGATTAAGCGTTCTGGGGGTGGTGTATGAATATGTAGTTATCGCACTTCATCGTGAGGCAGTTGGTTCTAATTTATTATTATTGTGCGATGTATTTAAGCACATATATTAATGAAAATAAAGTGAAAAAAATTTCTTAGGACAAGTAGGACATTTCTTAGGACAAGTTTTCGAGGACAGGTAAAAAATTTCAATAGCCGTCCTTGCGGACGGGCTACATTTTGCCGATTTCCCGAAGCCTTATATATATATATATGTGTGTGTGTGTGTGTAAGGAAGCTATTAGATTATATATGAAATAAGTGGCATACCCTAGTTCAAAATCATTTAAGAGATTATGTTATATCCGACAAAGAGGAATTGAGAATATAATGTCTAACAAAAGGAAAACATTAATACCAGAGAATTAAACATGATCTTTATTTTATACTGAAAAGATGAAATGAGTAATAAAACATGGGTATTAAATTATTGGATTCTACATGTATGATACAAACAATCTAAGCATGTGCATCAAAAGAAAAAGAAAATGCTAGAGACCCAAAATATTAAAATTACAAAATTTAATGAAAAAAGAAGTAAATTTCAATATATGGAATTGGATAGCACTTCTATTTATGCTACTTTTCAAGGATCTTTGCATCCACAGAAGTGCTAAATATGTCTCTTATTATAATGCAACACACGTGGTTGAAACATTATAAAAATAAAATGAATAAAAGAAAAATGGAAAGGGTAGGAGGATAGTCAGTTCACATAAACCAAATATAACAAATTTTAACATTTAATTAATAATGAAGCAATTAGAAATCAAAAATTCAATCATACGAACCACTTCTACAAGAAGAGAGCAATGAAATATCACCACACACAAAAAAAAAATAAAATAAAAAAAAAGCACTAAAATAGCAGCCTTTGATGAGTATCATTGGAAATACACTTGAAGAGGAATGGTAATTATGGAATTATTGATATACAAGTAAGTTACAATACCAGGAATTAAAGAAATTAATAAAAATAATAAATAATTTAATAAATTATTATATTGTGAAATAATGTGTATTTATATCTTATTACAATAATTAATCACAAACTGCAATATACATTCATAACATGGTCAGATAAAAGATTAAGCGATAAATAAAAATGTATGAATAAGTTAATAAAAATTTTGTGAACACTTATTTATTCTTATACAGAAAAGGGTAAATTATGTTTTGATAATCAGTTAAGGATAAAATTCTCCATTTTTGTAACTTTTTGCATTTTGCTTTTCCTCTTAAAAGCAAAATGTTAATCCTCTTAAAAGCAATTAAAATTTGCTGTTTTGATGTGAATAATATCTCTGGACAAAAAAAACTAAAGTTTATCTGAGTGAATTTTTACTTACTTTCATTTGAAATATTTTCAACACTATAAAATCTAGATATAAACAATAAGGGACAAAAAGATTCACTAGGAAATCAAGTTCTTAGATCTATAATTTGTTTTTACAGAGTTTTTATATTTTGTGTGTCTTAACTTATAGAATCTTTTTTTCAAGTTTTAGAATATTGAAAATTTTCGGGTTTTTGTATCACCCCCTCTTCCCAAGTTTATAATACTTATATATCTCAAATACCAAAAATGCTAGGTATAAACTATAAGAAGTAATTTGTAGCCAATTAAAAGCCCTACAAGCATCCCTGATCACGAATCAAACATTTTTGATGTGATGTCTGTGTGTGTGTGTGTGTGTCAGTGAGTCTGTGGAGATGATAACTGACGAATGAATGGACCGATTCGAACGAAATTTGGTACAAGAATCACAATCCTATTGTTTTTATACGCAATCGAATATCCAGAACCCCCCTAAATTTTCGAGTGAAATTTTGAAAAAATCGTCAAAAACTCGAAACCGCTACAAGTTACGCAAATAGACATTTCTTATGTAATTTTTCATTAGAAAACGATTGACATAAATTTTAGAGCGCTAACATGAACCGTTCTCGAGATATTGCACATTTTTCAAAAAAATTATCAAAAAGTCATATAAAATAAAAATAAAAATATTTCCTATTTAGAAACACGTTCACTTTTCATATGTAATACCATGCGATAAATTGAGTGACATCATTCTCGTGGATCTAGCTCGTTCCATTCATGAAAAAAGATACTTTGAATAATACCTTTGCATTTGAACGCCAATAGTCATTTATCTGCTGTAAGAATAACTTATTTTTTAGTGCATAGCGCTTGGCGATATTTTGGCGACGAATTTGGCGGAATGTCGCCAACTTGGCGACTTCTTTGAAATGTTGCCAAATTAACGAAAATCTCGCCAAATGGATAAATATGACACTAAATCAATGAAAATGACGACTCCTTGTCGAAAATTCAATATCTTGGAGAGAATATTAGTATGTACTATAAGAAAAACCTATTTTTTTCCTGTAAAAGTAGTAAATTCATTACATTATATAAGGAAAGTCATGTGTTGCCCACATCAGATTTTGTTGTTTTGTTTTAAAGAAATTTGACAGTAGAGTGAACTTAGGGGTTTTAAATACCAGACAAGTTTATAGATCTTAAATATTGTCAGAGGTAATGTGCCACTTAGTTTATATGCCACTAAGTCAAATAAATGGATATTTTGACAGGAAATCTATGGTCAGGTATTATCAATAACTAGATTGCAAGTAATTTGGATTTCTTTGAAAGCTCTATAAGGATATATAATTGGATCCATTTCTTAGTCATTGAAGTAGAGAGGTATTAAATATGATAGTTTAGTATTTTCAGCTATTTTGAACAGGTAATTTTAATATTTTGGACTCTTTGGAATATACAGGGTGTCCAGTGCTATCGGTGCCTATTTCCTCAACCATTAATCACAGAGATACACTTACAATTGCAAAAATGTATATTATCTTAGAAACAGTTTAAATCAATAAATGCATTTCTGAAAGAAATACGAAATATAAATTTTTATACAATTCCCCGGTCCTACCAATTATATTTAGGAAAATCATCCTCATACAATTTTATGCAAAATAAAAAAAGAATCATCCTTTTACGACCAAAATGGACCGACTTATAGCTGTTTAGTTTAAAGTTGGAGCACTTTTTGGGCTGAAAAATGGTCTCTGATGGGTTGGTTGCCTGAAACGGGTCATTTTTATGTGTGGAAAAGTGACTTGTCAAAGTTTAATGCTTCATAACGCAGTGAATTTGGGTCATAAAAGGAAATTTTTATTTTTATTTTGCATGAAATTGTATGAGGATGATTTTCCTAAATATAACTGGTAGAACCGGGGGACCGTATAAAAATTTATATTTCATATTTCTTTCAGAAATGTATTTATTGATTTAAACTGTTTCTAAGATAATAGATTTTAAAATTTAAAACATTTTTGCAATTGTAAGTACATCTCTGTGACTAACGGTTGAGGAAATAGCCATTGGGCACCGATAGCACTGGACACCCTGTTATAAGGATGATGCACACACACTAAGAAAGATGCTCTTTCAGACTGGAGCCATTAACGATTTTTTTCTTCTAAGGTTAGTAAGTACAGGAACCCAGTTATAAAGTTCTCATGGTTCCTGGAATTTCTGAATTTTCTATATTCTAATTTTCTTTATTTTGTACATTTCGTTGTTCTTCCCTATTTTAGGGGTTTATCACTTATTTTATTCTTCCTTTTTACTTTCTCATACATAGTATTGTTTTTACAAAAATTTTTGATTTCGAGATTTTGATGCTAATATGTTATAAGATCTCCTAAACACATTTTGACTATTTTTGGACTGATGTCTGTATGTCTGTGGTCGGTTTTTTGTGTACACGATAGCTGCCACAAATATTAATGGACATTCATGAAACTTTGTATCTGGCTTTATCCAGAAATTTAGAACTATATAGAATTTTTAAAGTTGAGCAAAAACTTCTGTCAATCAACTGATCTATCTACTATGAGCTGAACCTCCTTTAAACTCCTGTGCAGTCAGCCGTCTCCCCATAGTAAACTGTGATTTGCGTAGGGACAACGTTCTGCGGTAGATGGCGCTACTTCACTCGAATACAGTGGTACAGCTTAATACTGAAAAGGGATGTAAAAGTGCTTGAAATAGGATTTGATATTTAATTTACAAACTTGATATATGCGAAAGCAAAGGTATAAAAACACGAGGGCATAGTGAAACTAGGATAGGCCACGTTTTTTATTGGTTACACACACAAAAAAAAAGATTTTTATGATCTAATTTTTTTTAAAAATTTAGTTTTATGATTTTTCTTTCCTTACAATTCTTCTGATAATAATTTCTTTATGAGAAAAAAATTCCAAACACCACAAGCCAGGAGACTTGAAGAAAGAATTATAATCCATATAATATCTCATAAACCCACTTTGTAATTAAAGAAAAGATACTTACTTGAAATTAAAGGGCTTCAAACATTTAACAAAACCACAACAAATTAAAATTTTACATGCATTTAATATGTGAAATCTTCATCAAAAATTTATATATATGTTAAATTATAAAATTCATAGAAAAATGACTTCAGATAATAAATTTGTGATAAAGTGAAAAGTTGTTCTTTAATGAATTTTCATGTTTTTATATGAAGAAATTTATTATTCCAAATCATTTTTCAATGAATTTTCTATTTCAATTTTTAATCATGGATATACACTTCATGAAATACATATGCAATATTTCAATTTGTTGGGTATCTGCTAAGTGTTAAGTTCCTTTATTTCCTGCAGAAAGTTTTTTTCTATGTAAAGTACATTAAGAGTGGCAGAGCAAAATGTGTATTTCTCCTATTGAAATGTATATAATTATTCTTAGCTTTAGGACATGAGTGTAGATTATGTATGACCCCCCCCCCCCCCCCACTCCCAGGGATGAATCAGTTGGCTGCATATTTTATTTTTTGCTGAATTTGAAAATATAGTCTGAAAAATATTCTGTTACTGTGATATAAATTACAATTTTTTAAATTAAAACAATGCAAATTTTTAATTAATTTTCATTTTTAATATTATTTTAGTTGAAATGTTTAAAGTTTGCCTAATTTTGCTTTAAAATTAATTAATTAACTTAGCATAAACTATAAAATAAATGTTGAAATGTCAGTCTGTTACTTGTGGAGTGAGCCCGTCACAATATTCAATAGATATAGGTTTAATTTAGTACAAAGATGAATTTAAAACACCATCAGAATTAAGACAGTAAGATCTGATAAAGTGACTATTTTAGAAATGTCACTATATTTAGGCTATTAAATATAGTTACATATTTCAATATAGTCACTTTATTTCAATAGTAGCACAACCTCTCGTGGAAATCTGAGAAAGTGATTTTCGATGAAGTGAATCTGAGAAGTTTGAAATTTTGTTTCTTGTCCTATATACTTATTCTTAGGAAGTTGCTTCAATACAAGCTATATATATCAGAATACAATTTTGGGACATAAAAGCAGCTCACCTATAGAGTTTCCAATCATACACTTTTTCAGATATGGTAAAACAGTAGATATACTCTAACTTTTTATTTACGAAAGTTAAAAGTAAGCTATTTTTTTAAAATAAAAAAAATCATTTCAATTATAATTTTATATTGATTATAATGTAAATTTTGTTAAAGCTTTAATAATTGATCTCTTTTACGCATGTCTATTATAAAAGTACTTTCAATATAACTGATTGCCTTATTTAAGTGATAATAGGCTGGTCATTTATGTTAGTTAGAATTTTATATTTAGGCTACATTAATAAGAATTGTGCTCTAAAATGTTTTTATTTTATTCAATATCTATATTTTAGCACATAAAAAGTTACACCCCCTTCTCTTCAGACCCATAATCATCTTTTAAAGTATGTACTTGTGTATTTTTTATTAGTAACATAACCATGATAAGTATTTTATGACTCTACATTATTAAAAACTTTAGATCACAGCCCTTTGTATATTGATCACCTGCCTAGGATGTAGCCCAGAAATGAGAGTGATGAAAACAAGTTTTACTATATTTTTTTATAAAATAAAAAGTGTCATTCAAATAGCAAAATTGAATTGCATTAAAGATTTGTGTGTATAAAAGCATCCAGAATTTGTATTTGACTACACTATTGTTACATAAAAAAATATATAATAAATCCTTTATATGGAAATTCTATAATTTTTGACAATTTTTTTCAATAAAATGAAGCAAATTCATAATAAAATAAAATACACATACCTTAATTTTCCCTTGATTTCAATATTAAAATATATACAAGAACATCCAATGATGAAATCAAATCAACAATAAAATTAACTTTAAAATCAAATTAACAATAAACTTAAGGATAAAATCCAATGATAAAAGTAGAAACAACAACTAAAAATTTAAATTTCGACGTTATTCTACCGTAAACCAATCTAAACATATGGATAAACCGCCAAAAAGATTCGACGCAAGGGGCACCCTCACACGGTACAATGTTGAAGACCCAGACCGTCCGGCTCGCCCTGAGGGCTCAAAATCAGCTCCAGAAGCTGACTGCACAGGCAGAGTATAAAGGAGGCAGTGGCTGAACATGTGTTTTCTCAATCTTGTAATACAATATCCTTGTTTATTTTCCCAGGGGCATTCAGATCGCATTGCTTGGGTAGCCATCTTGAATAAAACTTGAATATTGGGAAAAATGCTTTTATTAATACGTGAAAAGCTTCATGGTGGAGCATAAAAATATGAATTAAAGCACAAAACATGAACATAGTTTGTATTAAAAACATATATTATTATTTAAAACATTGTTTGGATATAGGAGCTGTTTAAATCATAGTTATATTTACCCTAGGTGCAAACATAATGGTTACACTATTCATGATTCTCATGTTGGTTACATAGTGTTTTTACACCTTGGGTCGCTTTATGATTGCTTGCAAAGCAATTTCATGTTTTCACGGAGCGGGATTTCCAGCTGGTGTAATATCTACTGGGAAAAGGTATATTTAAAGATGATCATAAAGTCCTGTTAGGCAGGTAAACAATTGTTTAAAGTTTTTAAATTTAGTTTCACCATTTATTTTCAAATTTATTTCCACCTTTAAAAGTTTGCATAACCATTATTTGATCTGAGCAATTTACTAGAGAAAAATAATAAGTGAGTTTAATTAATTTAGTTAAGTTAAAGATTGCTCAGTTTTAATTACATTAAAAGTAAACATAAGATTTATAATGAGTTAGTACTCCAAAAGATTTAATATTCATTATGAGAGTGAGTTATTTTAGATTTAGTTAAGAGTTACCTTTTAATTAAGAGTTACTTTTAAGATAGAACTAAGATTATAATATATATTAACTTATAAACAGTGTACATTTGCTAGTTTAAGCAGGATTCATTTTATTTACTTTTGCTTTAAGAGTGTATAAAGTTAACTTTTCTCCAAAAATCACCATAGCATATTATGTCCCTGACCACCTTAAAATATTTGTTCCGCAGAAAAAAAAAATTAAATAAACAAATTAGAATCAAAAAGTAAAAAAAAATAAAATCTCACAACCCTATATGCAGGAGACGATGAGGCAATCCAGACTTAAAACATGTATAAAAACATAAAAAATATATAAATTTGTTCAAACTGAAATGGGTGTATTTCCAAATTACAAAAGGTAAGAGTATTTGCATAAAGTAAATTAAGTAAAAAACACAAACAAATGAAATGGCTTTTTGACATAATAGAACACCACCCAGAAAACAAAGGGAGGAGAAAAAAAAAAAAAACCAGTGAGTATTCAATAGAATTCTTTTATCTAAAACCTTATGTATAGCAAGGAAAAAGAGAAGAAAAAAATCCACCCTCCCAATTAAATGTTAAAGAACCAATGGCAATCAGATGAGTATTTCCGACAGGAAGTGAATATGCTTAAGTTCTCTTCAACCAAACAGGGATAAAATTTTGCAAGCAGATAGAGCCATATTCTCTGCAGGCAAAGAAGGGAAATTTTCTTGAACATGAGACTCGAACCAGCAAGGTCATTCACAAAAACTATTGTAGGCCTGCAGCAGTACATAACTATAAATGTTCCATAAAACTGACTGAACACAAATGTTGCCTGTTGAAAACATCCTCCAATAATCCAGAAGTTCAATACATAATGAAACTAGTCTATCCTTGTAGACTCCAATCCCACTAAACGTTTTAATTTATGCAATTAATTAAACATACTGTAGCGGACCTTGGAGTATGCTATACTATTTGATAAATCAGTTATTATGCACTGACGTATTTAAGTATGTAAGGAAATTTTTTAAAGAAAAGAACCACTGTTCTGGCGTGGATCCGAACTACGAACCACCTATCTGCAAACTTGACACTTTGCCAGATGACATTCGATCACTAGAGTTATTACACTCTTACTACAGTACGCGACCTCTTATCCGGCGTTCCAATATCCGGACTCTCCCAAAACCGGAATACGGCAAAATAATGCCAAATTCTGCGTCAACAAGCGATTGTTTGATAAATATTGAGCCAAGTAGCGATTTTTTGTTTAAAATTCCGCCAAATGCTTTTTTTCTTTAATTAGCAATATCAATAAAAAAAAAAATGCATTGAAACCTACTATTTTAGAGGGTTTGAAATAGGACGCGCAAACCGCGCACGAAATTCAAAATTCCCGCGCAGAAAAAAATGCCCCGCGCACTTGCCGCCGCTGATTCTTCTTAAATTTCGAAAACGAACGCGAAGAATTCTCGCGTTAGCGAATGAAAATATTCCGTGGATCATGTTTTTTCTGATAAGTTCCACAATTCCTCCTTTCCGGAAAACATCGGAAGTAGCACCGTTTTTCCCAAAAATTTCCTAAGCGGCTGCATCCGGTCGTCACCCCCGATAGTAGCTCTCGGAGGTGACGATCCGGCACGGGCGAGACCGTCACATTGACGGCGAGACGCGTCATTCTATTCTTCACTAGTTTCGATAGGAGCCGCGACTTATCCGTAACTAACTCCTGTATAGTATAATAAAGGAGTTAGGACAAGTCGCGACAAGGTGCTTTTTTAATGGCGTTTCATTTTTTTCTGGGTGTATAGGGCAGAGCACACTAGGCACAAAGGTTTCGATTTTTCCGAATTCGTTACATTTTCTTTTCTGCGTTTTGTTCCGGGACTTTAATTTTTGGTAAAAGTATTCCAACTTTTTCGCTAGAAATATCCCGATATCGCTAAAGAAATCCTACACTCTTCAAACGCGATGTGCGGCGCAGAATTCACACTATTTTGCACAATTTAATAAACATTTGTTGGAAAAGATGGAAAAAAAAAGAGTCATCAGCGCATTTACGAGATGATAGAAAGTACGTTTAAGTAAGGAATTCCCGAAATTAATGAGAGTTAACTTTTTCCGAAATGCAGAGAAAAGTATAGCAGCTATAAAATGTCATTCAGGGCTTTCTGGTTGATCTCTTTAAATACTTAACCTAAGCAATAAACTTGTCATTTTCTCGGGAAAATCCATTTTTTTTTTTTTTTTTTTTTCATCTCCGTGGAAATAAACGCATCTTCAATATTTTAAAAAACGTTGATGGAATTCCAAGATCAAAATCATTTTCAATTAAATCCTATTATTTGGATGAAAATGGCTATTTTGGACCGAAAATTAACCCAAGCAAAAAGTTCCATTACAGTATATTTATGGGGTTTTAACGTGTTACATTTATTAATTAGTAATTTATAGAAGACAGTTTAGCAATATCGCGAAATTTTTTTATTTAAACACGATCGCCGGTATATTTCGTTTTATTTTTAAATATTTTCCATTTTTTCAATCTGCTTCCATCCACTAATATTTTTATATTTTTTGTGCTTTTTATACTTGGATATTATCTTTTAAACATATTGTTGGTGAAAATGAAATATATGTTTATGAAAAAGAAATTAAATTTTTTTTATTTATTCAGGCATTTAGAATTATAAAGGTTTATTAGAAACACATTTGAAGAGCAAAAATTAGAATTTGATATATTTGCACCCATAGTTGAATATCTCATTTCAATTAAAAATGAACATCCTTCTCATCTTAATTTTATTAAAAGTACTTTAAAATATTTTGAAACATATGAACAAACGTGCTTCTGCCAAAATATTAGATGAATATGGTGAGGGCCCACTTTAGTTGAAATGTTAAAAAAAAAAAAAGTCTTCTAATAACTACCCTGAATAATCAACTTTTTTCAGACATTTTTTTCTTTCAAAATTTTTCTTAATCACTAAATTTGATACTATAATTACATGTAATTTGCATTTTAGTTAACCCATATAGATTGTAAAAAAGCTTTTTTTAATACATTTATGTTTTTAAAATGAATTATAATTTTCTATAACGACATTTGAGACCATTCCAGTAAGTTTTAGAAAATGTGTTCCGAATTACGGGAAAACCCCTTATCCAAAATGCCTGGAGTCCCAAGCATTCCGGATAATAGATCCTGTACTGTAGTATCTCAGGGGATAATTCCTTCCTACACGAGTGTGGCTAATGACATCACAAACCCAAAAATTGCACCATGGCTCTTTTTCACAACAATGATTCAAACAAAAAGTGTCGTGATCATTGATCCATAAATAACACCTTTTGTAAAATAGTGGGCCAAAGAACAATTATTATCTTAAATAGAAACTTAAATTTTATTGACTTCTAGCACATCATGTCACAGATCCTGAGTTCTAGTACTCGAGTAGTGCAAGTTTGAAAATTGGCTCGTGAATAGTATAAGTGGGTATATTTTACATTGCCCATTAATCATCTATAGTGAACACAATTACTCAAATAAGTTACTATACTAACCCAACAGGCTCTTCATCCCTGTCTCAGGGGAAAATTCCCCAAGATGGCTGGAACAACACAAACTAGAATTAGCGGGAAAATTAAGCATGCAAGTTAATTAGTAATTTACTTCTTAGACTAAGTGGAAGAATTACACCAATTTTTGTTCAAAAAGAATTATTTATTAATGTAGTTATTTGTTATGAAAATATCGTCATAAAAACTTAACCAAAAATGTGTAAATTGTAAAATGATGTTAAAGTAACTAAATTTTTGTTTTCCTTTCAACATTATAGAAATACGACAAATTCAATTTAATTACTAATAAAAGGGGTGGAAGCTTGAGTTTCAAAAGGCACTTTCCAATGATAGATAAATGCATCTGTTTTTCGTTGTTGACTTAATCATGAATAATTAGTACAAAATAATGTACTTACAAGCTACAATAAAGTGCTTATATACTTATCAGAACAAAATAAAAATATCACTCTGCATACTCATTTTGATCTTTCTTGCCTTGAGCATGTCTGCACCCAGGGCAACATACTCGTGGATTGGTGTCACAGAATTGCATAGGATCACTTTCAGCATTCTCATGGGCAAGTGGCTACTGAAAGTTCATTTTCGAAGAGCGTGCTTTCACATCACTATCACTTTCATTTTTGTCCATTCTTATCTACTTTTCCTGTGAGTAAAGGCTTCCAAGGGTTTGTGTCGGAACTGAATGGGTTGGGACTAGCCATTTTGTAAAGGAGCAGAGGACCACCATTTGAACTACTTGCTTTTGTATCCTTTGTTCCCTCTCTTCTTATCTCTCTTCAGAAAAATCTCAAGCGAAGCATCCAGTGACTCTACATGGGCTTACCACATACATTGTTTTCCAAATCTGGACAAAATAAAATAGCTAAATAAAAAAATAATATTTATTGAATACAGGAAAATAAAATTGAAACCTGATACATATTAAAGACATTAATAATTTGATTTCGACCATCCGAATGTTTGTTGCCAGCATGAATTTTTAAACAGATTGCTTGTCATTTTTAACATTTTCATTTTCGAACATTCCAGATCAATGTTTATTTCACAGAACATTAAATTTAACATTACACCTACATTAGACATTCAGCAGTTCTGCCTCCATCTTTAGACCGAACATTGTTCATAATGGAGAACCCTCTTAAGGCCTTATCACATTCAACAACTTTTCCGGCAATTTTTCGGACAACCAACTTTTCGAACAATTTTTACGCAGAGTTGGGGGAAAACTCGTGTGAAATAAGCTCAAAAAATTGGGACAACTTTATCTGACCGGTATAGAAAAAGTGGGACATTTGGGACAATTTTTTACCAACCAGCCAATCACAGATGAGTGGCGAAGGAATCACGTGTGCAGAAAGGTTGGCGCAGATTCTACTACATTCTGGTTTGGCGTGAAATCCTCGCGCAAGTTTGAATCTGTGGAGCGCGAACAGATAGAATATAATAACAGATAGATTATATTGATATAATAACCAGGCAGCGCGAAGTATTATTTTAGTTTAGATTTAGAATTTTGTTAACTATTTATAATATTTCTGTGTCATAAAGGTGGATGTCAATGGAAGTCGTCTCGAAGTCGAAAAAAAGTAGTCATGCGAGATAGAAATGGAGTTAATTGAATCAATACGTGAAAAATCATTTTTGTGGAATCTAAGAGATGCACTGTATTTAAAGAGGAATTTGAAGAAACATGCGCACGAGAAAATATCATCTTTACGAACCATCTCTTCCAAAGCGATTTTATATACATGAAATATTATATAATAAAAATTAAGATATTATTACTAATATAATCTCTTTGGTCTCTTCTGATTCAAATTTATATTTACCAGCGGCTTGCTAGTTTACAGTATAGATGCGTTTCAAAAAATCCGCCTTTCTGTGAATTTAAACAAGAGCATACGCGAGTTTGCTTTGGCGATATATACATATTTCATCAGTTTTCTAAAATAAGCTAACTAAAGTGATTCCATCTCAAAACACAAAGGAACCTAATTTAAATTGTTTTAGAATATTTATTACACTATGCCAATTTCCTCGTTTTAACGAATACAATTATGTTCTCTTTCTCGAATCATTAAAAAAAACATCAGACAGAATTTAGAAAATGAATTTTCATGTATGTTCTCCATAGACTTTTTTTTAATCCTTCTATTGCAATACTAAAACAACTTGAAAACTTATTCTGTTTACTCTTCAAAATAGTACTCTAAAATAACACTAAATGCATTGCATGATATAATTTGTTAGTATATTTCAAATGTGAAGTTTTGGCTTGGGTGGTAGAGAATCAGCTCAGCAAACGACTGGGTTCTGGTTCGAATCCATGCGAATTTTAAATTTTACAAGTGCTGCCATCTGTTGCTAAAATATTCAAATATAGTTTTTCTTTAATAATCTGCAGAATTTTTTTGTTTTAAATTATTTTACGTTCTATATACAAAATAACCTTATATTAAATTATTTTTAAATTTGAATGCTTATAAAAATTTATTTCGAAGTTACTTTGAAAAATATCTTGAAGTATACTTTATACCAGGTATAGATGGAATATATTCTTAAGTAAAAAAGTGCTTGTAAAATTAGCAAATATAAAATGTGCATGTAAAATTAGACAGAAATCATCGAACATCCTTATACGAGTAGTAGTTATCTTTCGACATGTAATTTTGAACATTTTAGATTAGAATAAAAACAAAAATCAAGCTACTTTGAAATTTTAATAATTTAATGCTAACATTTGAAGAATTTTTTTATTATTTTAAACGCACATGGACAATTAGAAATTTACAATACGTTTGAAAATCATTTACTTTTAATAAAAAAAATAAGTTTGTATGTAAATATGAAAAGTTTACTCTTTTAAATTTGAATGCTTATAAAAATTTATTTCGAAGTTACTTTGAAAAGCATCTTGAAGTATACTTTATACCAGCTATAGATGGAATGTACATTTAAATCTATTTTAAAACATAATTACTCAATAAATATAAATGTAGATAAAATAATTTTTAAAAGTTTGCTTTAATGAGAAATATTTTAAACGTTACAAATGAGCAAAGAACATCTTCGGATATTTAATATAGATACGTATTTGAAAACCTTTAAAATCAAGTATAAAATGGTAATGAACTTAAATTTAAGACATGATATTTTAATAATGGCATCCTTGAATTTAAATACTTTTTACGTTTTCTTTTTCTTTGTTTCATTTCAGTCAATATCGGCAATATCGCTTTTTAAACTAATTTTGTATCTTAAAATAGAGTGAATATTTTTCAACAAATATTTATTTGCTTTTTTATACGGATGTGTGACAAATCCCAATATTTTTTAATGTTCATTCATCTGTTTAAGCTTCTGATATCTGAAGTAATCCATATGAAAAAGAGCAAATCAAAAATTTATAATAGATTTTGTCCACATCCTTCTCGGTTTACTTTGTTTCTTCTTCTTAAGCAGGAATAATCCTAGCGTAATTATGCCAAGGCATATTTGATTTTTCCCTGCAGCTGATAGCAATTTAGTCATAATTACAAAGTAATAAAGGTTACAAAAGGAAGTACTAAGTAAAAATCTTGTTTTACTGCCGAAGTCGAAGCGAGAACGCTCTGCCTGCCGAAAAGTACATGTACAAATGTATAGTTGTCACCAAAAGGCGATAAACATACCGCCGTAGTTTTGTCATTTAGCACAACTTCTTCAAACTGTCAATAACCCTATCGTCAACTTTTTCGCCGAAAAATTGGGGGAAAAGTTGTCCGAAATAGTTGGTTGTTCCAAAAGTTCTTGAGTGTGATAGGGCCTTTAACAGGAGCGAAAGTGTCTGGTTGTCAGAAAATACACTCATCTGAAATTTGGTATTAACATTTTTTGATTTCTGAAATTCTTCAAGATTTGAATCTTTACAGTATTTTTTTCTTCTTTTTTTAACAGTTTTTCATTATTTTCCCCGTGTCACAGTTTAACGACTACAATTTCTTAGCAATCACCACTTCAAACAATATATTTACATACTTATAACTGCATTTTCAAGTGCTTTATTAAGTTTTTCTACAGCTTTTTTTATTAATCCATGTAGTATTACAATCCTTTGGTTACAAGAATTCTTCCTTCCCACCAAAACTTTATTCCAAAAGATAAATTTCAAATGGGGGCAAAAGAACAAACAGGCCGGGACTTCAGGACATACCTTTAAACTGGGGCAATCCTGGTTAAAAAAGACGTATGGTAATCCTATATAATATAATTTGAATAATATACAAGTAGTGGCATCCTAGATATTCTGTGACTTAATTTGTTATTTCTAGAATGTGCAGCTATGTTTAAATATTGTATAATTTATTCTGATTTTCAAATTGAATTATGTTTTCTTAAAAGGAAAATTTGGGTAAGAGTTCCCACCAAAACTTTATTGCAGAAGATAATTTCAAATGGGGGCAAAATAACAAACAGACCAGGACTTCGGGACATACCTTTAAACTGGTACAATCCTGGTTAAAACAGACGTATGGTAAGCCTATATAATATAATTTGAATGATATACAAGTAGTTACATCCTAGATATTCTGTGACTTAATTTGTTATTTCTAGAATGTGCAGGCAGCATGTTTAAATATTGTATAATTTATGCTGATTTTCAAATTGAATTATTTTTCCTTAAAAGGAAAATTTGGGTAAGAGTTGATTGCAAGGCAGTCTAATACTCTCTTTCATTTATTTTGTCAAATAATGACTTTTGTATGCTTTTCTAAGGTATATTTTTATTCAAGAATAATAAAGTTGACTTCTTCTCTCTAGAAAATGATGAGTCAGGCATAAAGAAAGATTGCACAGTTCTGTCACCCATGATCCTGCATATACCTCCATCTCCAAAAAGATACGAGTCTGATTCACCAGATAGTTTGCAGGTATGTTATGAGAACATAAAGTATTATTTAAAATCAGGCCGCCTGATTGGTTGATATAGTTAAATTATTATAAGCTATTTGCAATAATATTGATTAAAACTAATTTAATTATCTATGCTATTTCTGTAATCGTTATTACTATGTTTTTAATATCTAGAAAAATCAATGAAAAAATATAAACCACATATTGAATTGAAGCACATTGCTTTCTTTCTTTCAATCCAGACTGTCTGACCTATTTGAATGTGTAAGGCAGGGGTGGCCAACCCACGGCACGCGTTCCACTTGTGGCATGCACAGGCAAATTCACTTTTTTTAAAAATTTAAATAATTTATTAAACAAATCGGCTAATCAATTTACTCGAACGCACCCCCACCTAGCCATTTCACCATTTTCTCCAGAAAACACCCATTCCCTCCCCCATTCCCATTTCCTGCTCAAGGTTAAGACGACCAACGTCACGTGATTTCAATGCTCACAGGTTTTTTTGTTTGTCTGCTCAGCTACAGACAAACAAAATGCTTTATTCAACTGGCAAACCACGTGTTTTATTCAGCTTGGTTCTCACCTTCATTGTTCTTAGAAGTTTGAAGTCCAGTTCCTATTTTCGTTGTGAATATGGCTCTGAGCAAGCCTTGTAGATCCAAAAGGAAGTATGAAAATGATATTGCTTTGCAGGAATTTAAATCTGAATGGGAAGAACAGTATTTTTTTAAGATGGGGGAATTTTTCAAAACATGTGTGTCTTATATGTGGAGCGTGTGTTGCAGTTCCAAAAAAATTTAATTTTGAGCAGCATTTTAAACAGATGCATCAAAAGATAAATACACAGTATCCAATTGGTTCAATAATGAGAAATTTTTTAAAAAAGAAGAAAAACTCTTTGACGGGACAACAGACACTTTTTAATAAAATAAGTGATCAATTGACGACAATGGTGAAAGCATCGTATGAAATTGCCCTGATTATTGCGAGGGAAAAAAAGCCATACTCTAATGGAGAAGAAATAATAAAGCCGAGTCTACTAACTTTTGCAAAAGCTACTGGAGATTTGAAGGTCATTAAAATTGTGGATGACGTTGCTCTTTAAAAATACTATCATGAGGCTGGTCAGTGAGATGTCAGAGGACGTTACTAAACAAATATTTTCTTGCATAAGCACGTGAAATATTTTCTCCTTGCTGTAGATGAGTTGTGGTGTAATTTATTCTGCTCAGCTCTGTGTGTACGTGTGTTGTATCAGCGAACAATTTGGTATGTGCGAAGAGCTTCTTGAATTGCGACAGTTGGTTTCTATTGGAGGAGAAGATATTTTTCAAGAAATAAAAACTTCTATTGAAATTGAAAATTTAGACTGGAAAACTAGATGGCTTATGCATAGATGTAGCTCCTGCCATGATTGGCAAAGTAAAAGGTTTCGTGGTTTTATTGGAAAATTTTTTGCTATGCAAGGTTTTTAAATACCACTGCATTATTTGTTGGAATTTTTTCGACATGGCAAAATTCGTAACCAGTTGGTAGCAGAGCGTAGCAGTAGATGAGGCAGAAAGTAGACTTGACGTGAAAAAAACTTAATTTATGTTCACGAACTTCATCAGAAGGAACAAAAATAATATCCATTTCTTTAACTTTGAAATGGTATCAGCAGGAAGTTAGAATCACAAAACTAAGTCTTGAAAATTACATCATAAGACTTAAATAGTTAGGCCTAACAACACTGGCCACGTACATCATTATTTACCGGCATACATGCAGAAAACTGTTTACATAGGCGACTCATAGTAACATCTTACAGATAAACATTGGAAATACTATTAAAGATTACAGTTTAAACAGAGATGACGAACTCAACGATCATCCTGGTAATCCAGACAATCCAGATCAAGACCTGATTCAAGATTCTGAATCTGATAAACAACTGATGCAACCACTAGCTTATATAGTGACGTATTGTTGAAGTAGAAGTTAATGTTTTTTCCGGAGTATGCTAATCTCAAATCATTTGAAGTAGAAATTAGCATAAACTGGAAGTTGACGTCTCAATTTGTAGGAATACCGAACATGGGGGTAAAACTTCTTAACAAGCGATCCGAAAGTGATTAGCCAATCAGAACAAAGTAACTTTTGGATTTTGACGGCACATCGACCGATTTTTATGTTATTGCTTGTTTACATGTTTATGTTATTGCTTGTTTTTATGTTATTGCTTGTTATGTTATTGCAAGTTTATCTAATATTATTCACCAAGAAGCCCTTTGCGCCAAAGACATGAAATTGTCTTCTGTAATGGACCCAGTGGTTCGATGTATCAATAAAATCCGTGCACGAAAACTAAACAGAAGGGAATTCTGTAAACTCCTGGAAGAAGAGGAGCACCAACTGGAAAATCTGCTTTGTGTCCCTTGGCTTTCACGGGGAACTGAATTGGAAATATTTTGGGAATTAAAAGAAAATGTGCTAAAGTTTTTAGAAAAAAAAAAAAACCTTCCTGATGAGTGTGTGCTTCTGAAAGATGAAATTTGGCTATGGAGCTTAGCATTTGTCACCGGCATCGTTGGCTGCCTTAACAACTTGAATCTGTGTTTTCAAGGTAAAAACAATCTTTTTCCAGTGTTATTCAACTCAGTTGAGGCATTTAAGACAGAACTTGTTCTTCTTGGAATGCATATTTCTCGGCATGATCTCTCACATTTTCCTCGTATGAAAGAACTGTCACAAACTGAGTTCTGTGAGCTTATAAACTTTTCTAAATATGAGCAATATATTATTGAATTGAAAATCTCCTTTGAAGCCAGGTTTTTAGACGTCCAAAATGAAAAGCATAATCTTTTCCTTTTCACTATCTGTGGAGAACATCATTCATCATCCTACTGATATGCAGACAGTGTTATTCTGAAGTTTTGGAGTTTCAGAGAATAACACTGCAAGTTCAACGAGGTGCTTGGAAATCCAGCCAGCCAGGAATTTGTCACTTTCTGGAAATACGTTCTCCACTCTCAGTTCCCTGCACTAGGAGATATGGCTCTGCGATATTGTTGCAAGTTCGGGTTGACATATATAGGTGAATATTTTTTTTCCATCATGAACTTAGTAAAAAATAAGTACCGTTCAGCACTCACTAATCATCATCTCAAAAATCTGCTGGTTCTTGCTACTTCATCTGGAATCCCAACATTGAAGAACTAGTGAACAGGAAAGACATCCAAAAGCCTCACTAAGAACTATGCTGGGTTTGTTTCATGTAAATGAAAATCTAACCATAGAATGTTAGAATATATTTCTTTTTTTTTTTTTCAAATAATTTGTGTTTTTGATATACTAGTCTTGGAATGATTATTAGTGTTCTGTTATAATAATATTGTTGGTTTAACAATATTTTTTCTTCTTCAGTATTATTTTATTTGCAGTATACAGAGATGCATACTTTTTCATTCCTTTTCGGCAATCGTGGAGCAGGGAAGGGGGAGGGGGGTTAGGTTAAGGTGGTAAGGTGGAGTGGCACGTTCAAAATTGTCTACGTCAAAAGTGGCAAGCAGCACTCAGTGGGTTGGCCACCCCCTGGTGTAAGGTATCTGTTTGGAGGACCGGAACAGCGTCACCCAATTTAGATCAGAATGCAGCGGCATCCATAGGGACCTACTTGCCTTCCCCTATGGCCAATCTCTCAGAAGAACTTTGAGATCCACTTATTTAGCATATCCATGCTCTGCGTGAACAGTTTGAGTAGAGCCTGGAATCGAACTCGTGGTTCTCAAAGTGCAATCCTTGTACAATCACCGGGCTGTTCCGCCCCTAAAGAACATTGCTTGTAGATTTGTGCCATGCATTTATTATATTTGTTTTACTGAATTCACAGTGTTCCCTTGTGTTGGGATTGAGTCACAATTATAGAAGTTGTATGAAACGATAGAAGGATGATGCCTTTGGAAAAGTTATAAAATCTATCTATTAAAATCTGTTAAACCATATTTGTATGTCCCACTTATTCTAAAACTAAGACTTTGTCTAGAACCTCATGTTCTTTATTTAGCTAATTGTGCTGCTTTCATTTTCTGTGGCTTTAGAATGAATCTGGTCGATAATCAGTGCATGCCACAATCCACATCACAATTTTTATTCTAATGTGCCTCCTTTTAGCTGGATAATTGTCTTCTGTGAGTTATGAAAATAGTTATTATTTTTTCTTATTTTTCATAGGGTTATGAAACAGCTTTTGCAAAAGATACTAGTGATGATGGGGATTCTGTGGAAAGCAACGGGCATTATGATCTTCTTGCCATTGAAGAAACATATAATTTAGAGTACGAAGTGGAAACAGATTCAAGTGACTTTTCTTCCGCTTCAGGTTCATCAGATTCTGACTCTGAAATCTTCACAGAGGTAATGCATTCATTTCTTACTAACCCAATTCTCAAAGCTTTTAATTTTTCTCAAAATTGGATGACTCAAATGGTGGATGAACTTTGAATCCAGAAATTGTTTGATCATTATAAAATACCAAACTGATACAATACATCCAATAAGAAATTTATTTCTGATTGGATGTTTTGAAATAAACTTCTAGAGCACATACGGGTGCTTGAAAATCTGAAAAGTACTTAAATTTTACATAACCCATTCCAAAGCCTTGAAAGTATTTGAAAATTCATTTTTTTGATGAAGTCTGAAAAAGGCAGGAATGAAAATGTTTTGTGGATCTACTGTGATAAGGGCAATTCACGAGCTTAACTTCTTTACTAAATAAGGACAAGTCACGAGCACCTAGAATGCTCAATGTGATAAGCTTTTGTGGGGGTGAGGGACCAGTTTGTTTAAAAATTGAAGTGGATGACTTAATTAGGGTGATGTTTTTTTATATTGTATGATCCTTCTGGAAAGTTTTTTTTTTATATTTTGAGAGAGGATATAAAAAAAAGTCTGTCAAAAAAGTTGCATTGTCCTTGAAAAGTGCTTGAAATTTTTTTAAGGGAAAATGTACTCACTCTGAACCTCTCTATTGAGAAGCTTTAAAACTTTTAGTTGCTATTTAAACCAAAATTTCCTCAGTCACCATGTCCCTTTGTGTAACAAATGTTTATCCTATAAAAAAGTGGCATATTTGGCTAAGTTGTAGAACATATTGCATAAAATCTTACTTTAATTATGTGTTGAATCAATCCATCATTTAATGACATATGTCTGGAAAAGCACAGGACAAAATTAACAAACAATTTGGACAAAATTAAAATTAAATGTTTTGTTCGTCGACACTAACACCCTTTGAATGCATTTAGCACACTTTATTGGTATATGTTGTTGTCTACATAAACTGGGCATCCTCAATACCTGTGGTTTCCCACTCAGTAGCAATAGTTTCGGTATCTGTAACCCATTTTGGAGTAAAATATCACTTTCGGAACATTTGCAGGGTACAAACCACAGTAAGTTATTTTCTGAATATCAACTTATTTGCTTCAATCTTTCTATCCCCATGCATATTCTTTCTCAAAGTAGGTGGTGTTACAATGGGATTTGTATATTCAATTGCA
The DNA here is from genome assembly GCA_951213105.1 of Amaurobius ferox. NCBI lineage: Eukaryota > Metazoa > Arthropoda > Arachnida > Araneae > Amaurobiidae > Amaurobius > Amaurobius ferox. The sequence goes on from OX578151.1 coordinate 1,546,881, forward strand.
TTGCCGTTACCAGGAGTATTTAAAAACGTATAGGTTAGCTCCATTAACTTGAAATAAAATGACTTTGTGACTTGCATTGGGTGCATCCAACAGGGTTTGTGCGCACTCTGGAAAACCCAGAATTTAAAAGTGAATTAAAATATGAGGGAAAATCTGTTTTTCAGATTCGGAATATCACTTGATATTTTATCCACATGACTCATAGTGGAGATAGATAAAGCATTTTCTGTCTTTGATTTGGTTTCCCATTTTCTATAACAGGGCACGTACGCGACCTGGAAAACCTGAAAAGTCCTTGAATTTCATTATTTTTTTTCCAAGGCCTTGAATAGCTTGGAAGATTGGGATTATTTCCAAAAAGGTCTGGAAAATCCTTGAATTTCTCATTTCCAATTCAAAAACTGTAAAATTCCGGTCTTACTAGAATTCTACATCACGCATTACATCACATTCTCAAACCAGTTCTCTTTTCCCCGGCGCTGTCAATCACAGTTGAATTGGTTCCTCCCATTACTTGTTTTCAAGGAATGGTTGCCTTTGCGTTTCTGATATCCTGATTTGTTTTACGTTTGCTCTACGGCTCTCACCATTCTCAGAGATGGCAACTATTTTGGATTTTCCGTAGTTTGTACAGATTTTTACTTCATCATATGGTTTTACGAACATTACTCCCAAAATTACGGAAAATCCGTGAAATCCATGCATCCCACCATTCAATTCATATTCCCTGCTTTGCTGAGAGTCCAAAATTATTGGTTTGCATCCATTTTCTTCTTCTAATGATTTCATATCAGAACAATAGACCTAATTTTTATAGTGCTAGTAAAAATAAAAAAATATTTTACTAAACAAATTATATTTCACTTAAATTATAAGAATGCACAATTCAATCTTTTTTCTTTTCGGACTTTGCTGAAAGTACACAATTGCCTTTTTATGTCACATACTTTTCACATCTATCTCTGTCCCCTTATTATTGCACATTAACTTGACTAAACTAGCTTATTTTCATATTTTGGTTGATTTTATAAAGGTTAACTTTTTAATTATTTTCATACAAATAGTACGATCGTGAAATTCAATTTTTTGTTTTCTTTGTGGCCGTTGCTGAGATTACGTAATCATCCTTTTCTATCGATCTCTATCTCCCTATTGTTGCATATTAACTTGACTAAACTTATTTTCATATTTTGGTTGATTATAAAGGCTAATTTTTAAATTATTTTCACATAAATAGTACGAAGGGCGCGGTAGCCCATTGGTTAGCGTGCTGGAGTTGCACTCGGTAGGCCCGGGTTCGATTCCAGCCACTGCCAAAACTGCCGCCGTGTTCATGCGGAGTACGATCACGTTAAACATGTGGGTCCGAAAGTCCTTCCGAGAGGTTGGTGGTAGGGGAAGGAGGGTACGGTCCCTGTGGATGCCTCCCCCACTGGGTTCTGGTCTAAATTGGGTGGCACTTCCCGACCGTCCAAACAATTACCTTACACCTTTCTGGTAGGTCGGACGGTCTGGGTTTCAACAACAACAACATAAATAGTACGATCATGTAATTCAGTTTTTTTTTCGTGGGCGTTTCCAAGAGCACGCATTTATCCTTTTCCATTGATCTCCATCTCCCTATTGTTGCACATGAATTTGACTAAACTGGCTTATTTTCATATTTTGGTTGATTATAAAGGTTAACTTTTTAATTTTCACATAAATAGTACGATCATGAACAGTTTTGTTTTTTTGCGGCTGTTGCCAAGAGTATGCAATTATCCTTTTCCATCCATCTCCTTATTGTTGCACATTAATTTGACTAAACAAGGTTATTTTCATATTTTGGTTGATGATAAAGGTTAATTTTTTAATTATTTTCGCATAAATAGTATAATCATGAAATTCAGTTTTTTTTTTCGCGGGCGTTTCCGATAGTACACAATTATCCTTTTCCATTGATCTCCATCTCCATATTGTTGCACATTAATTCCATATTACATGATTTAGAAAAATAATTGAATAAAAAATTAGATGTAGCTAACAATACTAAGTAATATAATAACATTTGTTATGGTTTATTATTGATTCATTTTTCTATCTAATTCAGAGGTGAGGTATGAGATAAGTGTGACATAAATATTTAATTTAATGTTTTTTGTTTTCATAAATTTTTGAAAATGCTGATATCAAATTTTGTTGCAGCTGTTTAATATATGTTTTGTGTTCAGTAATAAAATTTGATAATTATATCTTTGATTTGAATTTCAACTTTTACAATAATTTCTAACTATAGGTTAAAAATATATTAGCCTAGAATCTATTTTGCTTGTGTTTTGAAATTTTTTCAAATATTTTGTGTTAAAATAATAGTTTCAAAGAATTCCAAAATTAAGGTTTTTAAATTGTACTATAAATACAAACTTAAGATAATTTTTTATATTTATTACCCCATTAATATGATATATATACATATTTTTAAACTGTAATAGGTATTATAAGGATGGTTTTTTTGGATCTTTAATACATTCAGATTTTTTCAAGAATTTCGGTGATAACAGATAATTCATGCATTATGTCAATAATTACATGTGGTTACATCTTTTCTGTTTAGCAATATATTTTTATATTTAAAACTTCTTGCAAATTCATTAATTTATAAAAACAACATAAAAATGCAATTTTTGTACTGACTCACTTTCGTGCAACGGTAAAATAGGTCCTTGACTTTTTTGTAATGCTCTTCAAAAAGGCTTTGAAAGTCCTTGAATTTCACTTTCAAAAAAGTGTACTCACCCTGCCATAAGCACCTTAGTTGTGGGATTTAAGCATGTTAGTGTGATAAACACGCATTTGGCATATTTGTAAAGAAATCATTAGAATTTGCACACATTAGTGAAAGTAACAATTTTCAGCTTGAAATTGGCTGCTTATTTTGCTCTTTTGTTTGGAAAGCCATATTTGCTATAAATAACTGTTGGATGTCAGAAATTTTTATCTACGTTGATATATGAAATTTTTGACATCGTCATGGATCAGCGGATCGGCAGAGAATTTTTGCAGAGGGTAATGCATGAAGCAATTCATTCAAGCAACACAGTGAGTAAAGTAAAAATGATATTTATTACTCATAAAAACATAAGATAATCAAAGAATAAGAGCATGCATCTTTAACTATGTTGCATCTCACAAAAAGTAATATCAGATACAAACATCGCTCTATAAACCGAGCATAGCCATAACAACTCAGCTATTTGCAGGATAGCATAACAAACTAGTTGCAAGCTACAAACTTTAAGCTTCAACAACAACAACCTGCAAGATCACCTCATCCTGTAGTCATCCAGACATGCACCTCATCCTGTAGTCATCCAGACATATATCTTTCCATTCCCGGCACCGGGCATTTATACACATCATCTTTATGATGCTTCTGGAGCAGGGTGCAAAATAAGCGGTATCACATTGCAAATCTCGATAGAAAATTTGCTATGTAAAAATAAATTTGAATTGCATTTTGTGACTTAATTTTAAAAATCACAACAAATGATTCATAACAGTAAAAAAAAAAAAATTGTTCAGCAAATATGCATAGCTCCTGTAATATTCATGTTTTTTTTTTTTTATTATTATTATATTTCAAACCCGGCATCTCTATGTTTATAAGTACATTTTTTAAGAACTCGTGAAATAATAGTTGTGAACTGCTAGTCAAAATATCGAAACTGCTACAGAAATGAAATTTTGATTTGCAGTTTACTACTGAAAAATATTCCCTTATTTTGCACCCTGTTCCAGAGTATGCTAATTTCCAGTGATATGGAAAATTACCATATTCCGGTCAGCTGCGATACAATCTGCAGGAACTCAAGTGACAATTAACTCAGACACAAAGCAAATGATCCTGCCAACGGCCCTACCATGCTAAAAACACCGGTTCTCGTTAGATCACCGAAGTCAAGCAGCATCGGGTGTGGTTGGGTGGGTTGGGGCACCTGGGAACACCACGTGCTGTTGGCACATTTCGGGCGCTGTAGCTTAGTGGTTTGCACGCTGGATTTGCACGCTGCCACAACTGCTGCCATGTTCATGCGGAGTACGATCACGTTAAACATGTGGGTCCGTAAGTCCTTCCGAGAGGTTGGTGGTAGGGAAAGGAGGGTACGGTCCCTGTGGATGCCTCTCCCACTGGGTTCTGGTCTAAATTGGGTGGCACTTCTCGGCCGTCCAAACGGTTACCTTACACCTTTCTGGTAGGTTCGACGGTCTGGGTCTCAACAACAACAACAGCAAAGCAAATGATCCGTAATCCAATGACGTACACTATACGATCAGGCAATTTAAAAATAATAATATCTTTAGTTTAATCTAAATAAATATAACATCTTAAATGAATAAATAAAAATAAGTAATCAGTCATAAATAAATAAGGATGTCAAGAATGACATTACAGTCTCTAATAAAAGACGGGATCCGATGGAATTCTGATCTATGGGTGGGTGCAGAGGGGTAGGAGATGAAAGGAATCTCTCGTCTTTCCAATGTTTGGTAACTTGAAGGAGTGGTAAATAAATAATTCTCTTGTCTCTGAGCAGTTTAAACCTCATTGAAACTCTTAATTTCTAGGGAATGTGACTGAATTTAAATCTCCTTGGACTGAATAGACATTTCATAGTTTAACTTCAGTTATCAGACAACTGGAACAAGCGCCATGAATGAATTGTAAAAGTATTGAAACCAAAGTGGGGAAGAAAAGAAAATATTTGGCTGAAACTAGAAGAATCCATTTAAAAAAAATTAAAACTTGTTACGTACTCCCATTTATTACAGCAAATGAAAATTTTATAGCTTGGGTTTTAAAGAGTTAAAAGGGGATAGCACTCTGCATGGGTTTGGACTTAGGCCCGGGCTGGGCTTGAGTCTTTTTTTAAACAGCCAGTTACGACCAGACCGAACATATTTATTTTGAAATTTTTTTCAATGGATTTAAAGTGAATACATGAACTTATTGTGTTTATTTCAGTTATGTTAAGATAAATGTTTAAGAAAACAAATTCAATTCTCCATATAAAATTTTGATAAATTTTGTTTTTGTCACAAAAATATTTTAACGCATTTGAATACAAATCATTTCAGGCCAGTCGAGGTGCAGTTGTATTCAGGCCCAGTTCATTTTACATTTATAAATTTCTTTGGGCTTGGGCCGGGTTTAAGCATTGGTATTGTCGGTCAGGTGAAAATCTGAAATTTCGCCACTTGTAGACTTCTAAAAGGAGAACAGAACATGTCACTTCGATCTTGAGCGCGCTATCGCATTTTCGGTCGGTCATCGGATTCACTGGGAGGAGAATGAGGGGAGAGAAAATAATTAGCACCTGTGGTTACAATGCAGACCTGAAGTCTCTCCTAGAAAGAAGGCATTGATAATGCACACCAGCTAAGTTTATGGGGGAGGGGGGTGATTTGCAGGCGATGGCATTTTAATTTTCATTCATGGTGTTATGCCGTGTTTTGATTTGCAGTTAATCCATTTATTCTTCCAAATTTTACTGTTTTTCTTCAAAATTTCTAAGTTTTCATTAAATTTTCCCTTTTACTTTCTAAATTATTAATTGTTTTCTTTTATTTGTTAATTTAATTTCATTTTCCCATCATTTGGCATTTAAATCATGTTTTTAACCCATTTTTAGGCTGGTGGCCATCAAAATTCATCCCTTTTTGGCAAACTTCTTTTTCAAATCTTGCCTGAATGACCACCATTGCTACTGGCATCACTCGGCATCTTTCCTTTGTCCGGTGGCCACCATCTTAATTTTTAAAGTAAATCTTTTGAGTCTCGCTTGGAGCAGTTATTTTACTCATGAGGGAGTAGTTGCGCTTGCAGAGCATTTCCTAGCTTTCCGGTTTATCACTGCATTGGCATTTTGGTATTTTTCACACTCGTTGCGGTAGTGCCCATGGCGTGTTTGTTTTATGCGTCTCAGCGAGAAATGCTCACACTTGGCGATTCCTGGGGAAAGGGTTGCTCGCCAGCTTTTGGAGCAGTTTTCAGTGAGGTTGGTCATAAGCGGCTTCCCCGTGCTTGGGGGCCGGCTCGCGGACCTTGATGCAGCCCAGTTTTAAAGCTGAACCTCCGGCAAGAGTGGGACTCGTGGAGCACAAAACCATCCCTTCATCTTGATTTTTGCTTTGAAAGATCGGAGAGCCATGGAGCACAAAACCATCCCTTCATCTTGATTGTCACTGTGAAAGACCAGAGAGCTGTGGAGCACAAAACCATCCCTTCATCTTGGGTTTCTCTATTGGAAAGATCGGAAGGCAGTCCGAAGGAACCAGCAGGCCTCTGCCACCAAGAAAGAGAGATAGTCATCAGAGCCCGCTGGGGTTTGCCGGCCAGTGATGTCGCCATTTTCCTGTCAGGTCACTTATCACCCCCTGGATCCAGGTGACCCCTTTTTAATTTTGAGCTGTTTAATTAATTTTCTTGGGTCGACAGGTCCTGAAGAACTTTCTCTTTTGAATAACTTTCATTTTTTTTTCTTACTATTCATGTAGAATGATGTTTTATCAGGGAATCTAATTTGAATTTCCCTGCAACTGTTGAGCAAAATGTAAATGGGTGGGTAATTTTGATTCTTAAATAGTTTTTCTTTTAATTTTAACTTGCCTCTTTGCCTCTGTGTTGATTTCCATGACCAGTTCTTCAATGTCCACATTTTTCTTTGCCTGAGTTTGAAGTAAATTTATGTTTCTTGTATTCACAATGAAAAATTTCTAACCTTGTAAAGTAAAATTAAAGCTAGGTCAAAAACTAACCACTACACAAATGTTATTTCTAATGTTAAGTTTAAAAATAATAATGTAAAGATGTAAATTATTTTAAAAAAGATGTAAATGTAAAGTTTAAGATTAAAAGTAAAAATAAATTCCTTTGTTGGTCAATAACCTGCTAACATAATTGGTGCCCTGTGACCAGGCGGGGCTTGGGAGACTGGATGACCACAGAGGTTTAAACAGTTAATGAACAAATGTGTGAAGAATTTAATGAAAAAAAAAAAATTTTGTTTTTGACAAATTTGAGAGAGAGGGAAAAAAAAAATAATTTACAGTTTTTAATGTTTTTATAACCATACATTTTGGGGAGAACACCTTGATTTTTTAAGTTTATTGAATTTTTATGTTATGTGTTTTCTTTTCCACTGAAGTCATGCTAAGCTAATTTTCTTGATTTGTAATAGTTGTATAAAGTAGGGTTAGAATAGTTTTGGGATCATCTTTTAGGCACTAGGTATGCCTTGACCTCAGTCTAAATTACCTTCAGCTCCTTTGAATGTAAATGGGATTTTTTCGAGAGAATGTTTGCTAATTGCCCTATGCTGTGAAATGTGGTTTTTTTATTTAGATTTAAGAGAATTTTTAAGCTCACAACCAGGAAATTTTTCTTTAAATTAAATCGTAGTTTGTTTTTAATAGTTAAATTTATAGTTAAATTTTTACTTAGTTTGTGGAATTTTTAAATTAAAACTTTATTGTGACTAAAACTAAATTGTTATGGGAATTTAAGAAATTTTTTTTTTAGTTCTTTTTGAGATTTTATTTTTACTTTTAGGGATCTTATGGCTATTAGTTATTTTGCAAGTGTGTGGTTGATAAATGGTTTTCTGTTGTGGGGATTCTGGGAATTTCTAGGTTTTAGGAAAGCCTTGCTCAAAACTAAATTTATCCTTCTCACCTTTTTAGCGTGGTAAAATTTTTTTTTTCAATATGCTCATAATGGCTACTTCACTTTGGTGCTTTGATGTCTCATATTTTTATGGTGCTCTAGTGGGGAATGCACCTTTTTCCTGCAACGAATTTCTTACCCACTTTGTTTTGTGTTGTGTCTTTTTGGGAAAGGAGTCATGACCCTTTACCCACTGTCAGATTTTTATGAATATTGATAAAGAGATAGAAAGGTTGCAACGAGAGATAAGAGTATTATTTTAAATAAGAATGCTAAGTATAGCAAAGTTGTTTATTAGTAGTTTGTAGTGTCATTTTTTTTTTTTTTTTTTTTTTTTTGTTAGCTGGTATGCCAAAAAAATCTGCATAGTTCCAAATGCTAGGAAATTTTTTTTATTTTATGAGATGTAATTTTTTTCTCTTTTGGAATATTGTGATTCGGGTGTGTTTTCAGTTCAAATTTTGTTTTCAAAAATTTTGAAGGGAGGACAGTGATCAAAAGTTTTCTTTTGATGTCTTGTTTTGAGTAATTAGTCACAACTCTTGGCTTTGAGTGAAATTAAAGGTGTGACTAATGAGTTGGTTTTCATGGTCACTCTGGGAAATTTTGAGGTCTAGGAAGCTTTGATAAAAAAATACACCTTCACACGAGAATGTGTTGTCAAGAAATTTTCATTGAACATGTTAACTCTGTCACTTTGGTGCTTTGATGCCCCACCTTTAATGTGCTGTAGTGAGGAAAGCACCTTTCCTCTTGAGGATAAAATTCTTGCCCGCTTCAAAATTGTTTTTGTCTTGTGTCAGTAATCCTTCAGCCAAGCGATCGACATTGAGTAGTGTAAATTTTTTTGGTTAATTGCACAAGTTGTCGTGCCCTTCTAGACACACATAGATTTTAAACTTAATTTACTTGATTTAATTTCAAAGACGCGATCGTATAGTATTTATATTAAAATTATAACCTTGTTTTTAATGGAGAACTTACAAACCTTAAATTAAAAGTAATAGTTGGAACAAAAAAAACTTAAAGTACTAGTTACATGGTTAAATCTGTACCCAGACTCGAAGAAAAACTACTGGAAAAAATATTGGGACTAAGGGGACTAAAATAAACACAACTGTATGAGGGGGGAAAACAAAACTAAAAATTTTGTTGATTACTTTAGACAGATACATAATTTGTTATTCAAGCAAAATAAAAATATTTTTCTAACCTTGCCTCATGGCAAAAATAGGGAATAACATTGGTTGTCTATGTCAGTGGTTCTTAACCTTTTTAAGCCGCGACCCAAATTTGAGAAATATGTTCATGTCGCGACCCAAAAAAAAGTCAAAATTTTTTCATTGCTTTAATTTAGATCGTATTTTTAAAAAATCTTCAATCCTACGATGATGATTTTTTTTAACTTACAAATTTTTTATTTATTTTTTTTAATAATAAAGATAAACAAAAGTACTTTTCGATCCAAGGAAAATTTAATTAATAATCAAGTGTTTTTAATAATTTTTATTGACCAAATTAAAATATATTTATAACTTTTTGAAAATAATTGACATTTTAACTTATTCCTAAAAAAAAAAGAAATATCAATACATATGTTAAGTCTTTTAAATTTTAAATGCAAGTCATACAGTTTCAATGAGAACCTTGTGCTTGAATACATTTTGAAAGATCTTCAAACCTCGGTTCAATGCTTGTCAAGGAGCACCTTATATCTATTTCAGGATTTAACTTGTTCCGGTAATTGTTTTTGATTACACACAGAGCCGAAAAACCAGCCTCACACATATATGTTGTTGAAAAGGGCAATAATACTTTTAGGGCTTCTTTAACAATTATTGGCTTTTCGGTTTTTAATTTTAACCAGAAAGCACATAAAGATTCAGTGTTTTTGTAGAAATTGTATCGAAGTGCTTGGTCACTTTGTATTTCTATTAATTGTTCTTGAAATTGATTAATATTAACAAATTCCTCATGCAAATCACTTACATCAAAATTAAATGGCATTCGAACCCAATTATATTTGAAAACATCGTCTGCAGGGAAATATCGATCAAAGTCTGCTATTAGTTTTTCTAAATGATTAATAATAATTTTCTGTATTTCAAAATCTGTGATATCAATATTATTGTCTTCAACAAGTAAATTAAGAGTCGGGAATGAAGCAAGTTTCTTTACTTCAACCTTATTTCTCCATAATTTGAGTTTATTTTTAAAACATGTAATTTTTTCAGTTAATTCAATAATAGTATGATTACGTCCTTGCATAGACGTATTTAGATTATTTATTTCAAATAAAATATCTGACAAATAAGCAACTTGAGTAATCCACTTCAACTCTGAGAATTTAGATGCTAATGGGTGTTTCTTTTCTCTCAAAAATAATTCGACTTCTGTCCGTAATGATAATACTCTTTGAACAACTTTGCCCCGGGACAGCCATCTAACTTCAGAATAATATAATAAATGTTCGTATTCTGCACCAAATTCGAAACACAGTTCGCGGAAAATTCTACAGTTAAGAGCTCTTGATTTGATAAAATTGACTACCGCAACAATTTCATTCAAAACGATACATAATTCGGGTGATAATTTTTTTGAAGCAAGATTTTGTCTATGTAACAAACAATGAATCGATATAATTTGTGGATTCATTTGTTTTGCTCTTGTCGAAAATCCCTTTTGAGATGCTGTCATGGCAGCTGCACCGTCGGTGCAAATACTGAAACACTGATTCCAATTTAATCCTTCTTCTTTAAAAAACGAATCGACCATAAGAAAAATATCTTCACCTCTAGTTGTTGTTGACATTGGTTTGCAAAATAAAATGTCCTCCTGTATATCGTTAAACCTGGATACCGCACGTAAACCATGAGTTGAGCATCTTTACTTACATCTGTCGTTTCATCTAGTTGAATACTAAATAAACCAGCAATTTTTATAGCAGAAATAAGTTGATTCTTAATATCAAATGACACATCATTAATTCGTAAACGAATTGTATCATTTGATAATGGTATCTTTTGTAATTTCTTTGAACTTTCATCTCCGCACATGATATGTGCCATGTCAATGGCAGCAGGTTTTATAAGTTTTTCAGCAATATTATGGGGTTTCTTTTGTCTTGCAATATGCCAAGCCACATGAAAAGAAGCAAGTTTGGCAGAATTTATAAAACCACTACTACTTGGTGCATCCAAACGCTGTCTTTTTAAATGGGCTTCTTTTCTTTCGAAAAAAGTACGATCTTTTCCCTCAAAGGAAAAATTTTTATGTTTTGCATCAAAATGTCTTTTAAGTTTGTTCGGTTTCATCGATTCATTACTTAATATTTCACTGCACAACACGCATTGCGGCTTGTTCACTCCTCGATCATAAATGCAAGTAAAACCTAATTCTAAAAATGCTTCCTTGTATTCACGTTTTGCCATTATTAGGGTGATTACAATTTTACAATACGCACTGCAGCTTGATCACTCCACTATTAATAACAAGACAAAATTTGTTTCTAAAATGCTTGTATTCACGTTTCACTGTTATTACACGTTTCACTGTTATTCACAACACAATACGCAGAAACGAGTTTTTGACAGAGAGCTTACTGAGTCTGCGCGCACGCAAAGCAATGGCGTGCGTATTACCAACACCTCCTAGAAGAGAAAGCCTCAGGACAGGAATTGGACGTCACTTCCGGAAGGCCATTCGCGAAGAGCGGTAAAACCGAAACATTGTATTAGGGAATAACTTGTATTAGGGAATAACTCTTCTAGGGGGTGTTGGTATTACTTATTATTTGGTGTATTACTAACTTTTTTGGTTCGACTCAGCGCGACCCAAGAAATATGCTTCGCGACCCAATTTTGGGTCGCGACCCATAGATTAAGAACCGCTGGTCTATGTGACTAAAGCTACCCAGGGAGCGTAAATATTTGCATTAAAATAAAAGAATAAAAAACTAATTTTAAAAAAAACCTTATCTGAGCTCTACCTCTAACTTAATTTTCTCAAAGGGTATGATAAAACAAATGAAGATTCGAAGAATAGTTTGAGGAACACCTCCAATGGCCGAAGAGTCTCCTACGTCTGAGAGACATGGGGGATGGAAAAAGGTCCTGTTAAAGAGAGTCCTTTAGTGCAAACTCACCAATCTTCGGCTGCATAAGGGGCCCTCACATCATCCGCTTCATGTGCCGGAGAGTTGGGGGATCCGCATCTCAGAGAGGTGATGTCGGGCCAGTCATGGGCATAGGCAATGGCATGGGCATCATCTGGATTGGCGGTTGCTTCCGGGAGTCCTGGGAGATGGTGAAGACTGTTCTCTAATTTGATTTTGGAGGAATAGATGATTCGAAAAAAATGCTACATCAGCAATCTGAATTATAGTGACTAGCACTGTATTTTAGTAGCAGAGAGAGATGGCAGCTCAATGTTAATGTGCATTGGTGCGAAATGAAAATACGATGCAGGTTAGAAAATCCATTTCACTTTTATTTTGCAAATAAATTAGGCACTTTAGGCAAGTTACGCACTTCATAAACTTATGCAGAATAAAAACAATACTTTATATAGAATTTCAGCTAATGAGCTCCATATCTGCTTTTCTTTAAATAAGCAGAGCATTCTTGAAGTGCTTATCAGTACAGTAATAAAATGCTTATATTACCTAAGTTTCTTATGTGCACTTGAAGCCACCATTGCCTATTTGTTTATTTGAGACCCAAACCGTCTGACCTACCAGAAAGGTGTAAGGTAACCATTTGGACGGCCGGGAAGTGCCACCCAATTTAGACCTGAACCCAGTGGGGGAGGCATCCACACGGACCGTACCCTCCTTCCCCTACCACCAACCTCTCGGAAGGACTTACGGACCCACATATTTAACATGATTGTACTCCGCATGAACACAGTGGCAGTTGTGGTAGCGTGCAAATCCAGCGCGCAAACCACCGGGCTACCGCACCTGAAATGTGCCAACAGCATGTGGTGTTCCCAGGTGGTCACCCACCCAAGTACTAACCACGCCCGATGCTGCTTGACTTCGGTGATCTAACGAGAACCGGTGTTTTCAGCACAGTAGGGCCATTGGCTCCACCATTGCCTGTGTCACACTTGGCAGAAAAAGTTCCATTGAAATAGATACACCGGTAAACATTCTCACAACTTAGCATAATTTAAGGAAAACTTAATGACTATTAACTTAGTCATACTAGATACAGTCAATTTACACGAAACTTAGAACTAATTACTAACAGCCATCATACTGCATAACCAAGTTGGTGTTATTCATCCAACCCCTCCGACTTAACGTTTGTACCATACATACTACCGATTCTACTTCTCCTTGGTCAGTACTTTGACAGATTGAGAAATTGTCGGATTGACCAATTGCCTTATTGATCAATTGACCAAATGCTTCAAGAAAGTTCTGCTATATATATCTGAAGATGGGATCGTTCTGGAACACCATCGTAACTGGAAATGCCCCCGGATATGCAAATGAGCTGTGTACACGTTGAGAACTGGATTCACATGAAAATGCATGTGGGAAAAATGTCACGGTTCACGCCTGAGAACGTAGTGAATCGTTCATCAAAAATTTTATGAACGCACGTTTGTTGGAAACTTGGTTCTGTTTTCATCGCGATTCTCGTTATCGCGGGAATGTGTCTTCATTTTAAGAATGGTTTTACCGTTCCCGTGAAAGATTCGTGACGAGAACAGAACATACCATTCATGCAAATCGCCTTCTCGCCGCTCGCGCATCCTGATTTGCATGTAGTGAGAGTGCTGCCGTCAACGGTTGAGTTCCGGAGCGTACCCATCATGGTGTATATATGATAGGACGCATTCTCAGTTTCTTATCTTCTATCTGTTGTCTTTAATAGACTGGTTGTCTGATCGATAGGTTGATCGTATGATCTGATGCTTAGCAAATACTCGGTATGAGTATGTTACGGTACGTTAGCATTGTCAGCTAAGTTGCTTAAACAAAGTAGGAGTCAAGGTTCCGATAGTTATTTTGGAAAGTGCGATAAAATATTTTCTAGTGTTTGGCTCTTTCAATTTTAAAGTTACCAAGTTAATTTTTCGCGGTCTTGGACTCAGAGTAATGCCATGACGTGTGACCTGACAATGGTGGCTTCGTTAACGTGCACAGCATTTGTGGTAATGTAGTTTTTCTCTACTTACTAATGTTATAGCAACTGTACGAGTAACTGAGAGTGTGTGCCTAGGCATAAACTGTTTATAAACCCTTTTCATGAGCTTGCTAGCTCGTTTTGTATATACTGTTTGCTTTGCAACGAATGTTACAGTGCTTTTGTAACTATAACTTATGCAATGGATCTCACAAGAATAAAAGTTGTGTTTGTGTTTGACGAACTTGCTTTTTATGTAAGTACATTTCACAACTATGTATCATCCTCTGCTGAACTTCTACTCTGCTAATAGTAATACCAGCACATCAAAATTATAAGGAACGGCCAAAACAGCAACAAAATTTCTAAAATACTTCCCAGTCGCCAGCAACATTCACAAGAAATGTAAATCGCGATATTTCACTTGTGTTTTTCCTACAATCTGCCCCCTTATGCCAATCCCTAAGTCTCAAGGCATATGCTACAAAAACTTATCTGAGAAACCAAGGTCTGTTAATAAATACCAAAGCCCCCAGCATCCTGCCAAAATATATTGAAGGAAGAAAAATTTGAAAATTCACGTCATTACAACTACTTATAACATTGAAAAACAATTGTGTATAGTAAACTTCATTGTAAGATCAACAGCTACTTTAAGTAGAAATACACATGCAACATCATTTCAATATTAAGTATAGGCATTCAAAAGTTTAAATTTAAATTTCCATAAGAATTGGATAATTATTTCATGGAAAATATTAAAGACAGTAATGTTTAAATTTTTAAGACTAAGTATAACTATCAAGTTATCATATGATTTTTAAATTTTGGTATAATCATGAAATTCAAATTTAAATTCTCAAGTATAAACATATTTTATATTCAACACATTAACCTTAAAAGATTAAAATTTTAGTATAAGCACAAAAGCACAATATTTAAGTTTACATGAAATTTGAGTATAAACATTTAATTCACAATTTAAAGGTTTAATCATTTTATCATTTAGTATATTAGTACAAGGGAAATATATATAATCAATACTAGCTAATTGTACAGAATTACTAAAAATTTAAGATACATGGCATAAGCAATCAGATAATAAATGTCCTTCGTGAAAATTTCAACATTCATTTACTACTAAAGGGATTTATTATCAATACAAAACTTTATACACATAAGCTATTAACTGACATTATGCGGGTAATTAAAAATGGATGTATATACAATAGTGTAATGTTTAAAAGATTCAATGTCACAAAAATTTAAACTCAAGTTATATTAGCTTATATCAATGAGGGAGAGATAAACAACAGTATATATAACATCATTTGAAATTCTAAAGTTGTGTATTCAAATTAGCTTTTAAAAGTTAATGGTTTTGATTTACATTTTAAATATTTCATTACAAAGTTTAAATATTCTTTCCTTAGTTATTGGTTTAGTAAAATAACCTGCTAAGTTATCTTTACTATTCACAAATTTAACATTAAATGACTCATTGACTATTAAATTCCTTAGGAAATGATATTTTACATCTACATGATTTGTCCTATTGTTTTCAATTGGAGAGTTGGAAAAATTTATTGCTGCTTGGGTATCACAAAAACTAACGCTATTATTTTTGTTAAAGTTTAACCCCAGCCTTTGACATTCCTCAATTATATTCTGTACCCACACCATTTCCTTAGCTGCTTCTGTTAGTGATACATACTCAACTTCCATTGTTGACAAGCTGACACACTTATGTTTAAAGGTTTGCCAAGAAATGGGTACACTATCAATGAAAAATATCATACCTCTCAGTGAAACACTCTGTTTGATGCAAAGTCATAGTCTGAGTAGCAGTTAAATTTAAACTCTTTGATATTAGATAACCTTAACATATAATCCTTAGTTTTCTCAACATATTCTAATAATCTTAATAATGCATCCCAATGCTTAATTCCTGGATTCTCTTGAAACTGAGATAATATGTTAATTGCATAACATAGATCTGGTCTAGTCCTACTAGATATAAAAGCTAAACACCCTATTAAGCTCCTATAGGGAAATCTTTGCATTGGATTCACTTCTTCACTTGTCATTGAACAATCAGTTTTACTAAGAATATTGCCTTTAGGAATAGGAAGTGAAGTTATAGTATATTTAAACTGTTGAAACATTTGACATACTTTATCTATTATGTACTGACTCTGATGTATAAAAATACTTGTCATTAAATTCTTTAAATTCCACACCTAATAGTTTCTTAATTTTCCCTAATATTTTGATATCAAATTTATTGCTAAGTAGTGAAACAATAGGGTCAACATCTTCCTGATACTTGGAAAAAATAATTATGTCATCTACATAAAGCAGCATAAGAACTTTGTTATTGTATGTGTAAGCACAATTACACCATTTAAACTTTAAAAACTTTAATTCTCTTAATTGGGTGTCAAGTTCAATATACCATTCCTTTCCACTTTGATGAAGACCGTATATGGTTCTTTTCAATAAACAAATATAATTAGCTTGTCCCTGACTGACACAGCCTTGAGGTTGTTTCATATAAATTGTCTGACTTAACTTTGCATATAGATAGGCTGATTTTATATCAAGTTTGAAATGCATCCAGCCAAGTATACAACCAGAAATAGAGAAAAATACTGTGATTATACTGAAGTTGACCACAGGACTAAATACTTCATCGTATGAATCTCCTTTTTCTTGATTATACCCTTGAGCTACCAAACATGCTTTAAATCTCTTAATTTCCCATTTCTTGTCTCTTTTAACAGTGTATACCCATATATTGCCTATATACTTGTGTGAGGTGGATGCAGGAACTAGTTCCCAGGCACCCCTCTTTTGCATTATGGCTATTTCTTTGTCCATGGCTTTACACCATTTTTTAGACTGGGGAGATTTAATAGCAGCATTATAACTCTTTGGTATTTGTATCTCAACATTGCTTGCTTCTGGTCTATTTCTGGCCACTGTTAAATTTTCCTTTCCCTAAAATTAAATAGTTTTTATTGTACGTTTCGTATTGTACGTACTGTGTGTTTTTATTGTTTGTTTCGTATTGTGTGTTTTTATTGTACGTACGTACTGATTTTATTGTACGTTTCTTTTTGCGCAATATTTCTTTATGTCATTATGTGACCTCAGCCTTTTCTTTTCTCCCTTGACTTAATAGTATACATATGTTCTACTCTCATCGGGTACGACCTTTCATTTCCAAGTAATAATCCGAGCAAGGAGTCATATTGGAATCAATAGGCGAGTCTGTTTCCTCACTGGATTCAGACGGATCCTTACCAGTGTCTTCACTCTCTCCTACTTTACTATCTGACTTCCCCCTTGGATATTCCCCCCTCGGATATTCCCCCTTGGATATTCCCCCTCGGATGTTCCCTCCTCAGAATATTCTGAACAGTTATCTCTTGATACTTTCAAGGAGATAGTTCTGGGATAAATAGGATCCAGGATGCTCTCCATTATATCACCTTTGTCAAATCTTACATTGCAGGTTTCAACTACTTGTTTTTCCCTTGACAAAAAAATTCTATAACTTTTGGTGCCTGTGGCATAGCCTACCATGATTCCTTCTTGAGCCCTCATGTCTAATTTTTTTCTGAGCTGACTAGGTTTGCCCACATAGGCTTTACAACCAAAAGTCCTAAGGTGATTTACTGATGGTTTTCTACCATTGTAGAGTTCTTGTGGAGTTTTGTTTTTGAACTTATGACATATTCTGTTCTTAGTGTAAGTAAAACATAAGATGGCTTCAGCCCACATTCTGGCATCAACTTTACTCTCATTCAACATAGCCTTAACACATTCAAGGGCAGTTAGATTAAAGCATTCTGACACTTCATTCTATTGTGGCGTATAAGTGTTAGTTCGTTCTGCTTTAATGCTAAGATTTTTTAAGTAGGCTTTGAACTGGTTGTGACAAAACTCCATTCCATTATCTGTTCGGATACTTAGAATCGTCATTCTGCCCTGGCTTGAAACTCCTTAAACAATTTGAAAATGTTTGATTTCTGTTTCATTAAACAAATAAAAACTTTTGGGCTATAGTCATCAGTTAAGGATAAAAAGTATTTATTCCCACCAAATGAGGCTGTAGGTAAGGGACCACAAACATCCATGTGTAGCAATTGCAATGGTCTAGTGGACCTTATCCTACCAATACCCCTCCTAGACTTAGCTAACTTACAGTGTTTACAATTTATCTTTCTGTATTTAAGCCTAGGAAGCCCATTCACCACAGAAATGTTGCTGATTTGATATAGGTAGTCAGCCAGGGGCGGCATTTCAGCATTCCATTTGGGGGTGCGAGATTTGTATGTATGAAAATTCACAATATGAAATAAATAAAATGTTTGTTAACAGGGGGAGGGGGGGGGATCACAAAATTGAATTGATGTTGAGAAAAATAATTGTTGTTAACATAATTTTTGTACATAATTGTGTTAACATAATTGTTGTTAATATAATTTTTCTAAATACAAATATCTATATTTATTTACCTTATATTGACGTTTTAAATGCCGGTTCTTAGAGTCTGGAAGAAGACAAAATTTTGTTACAATATCATCATAATCCAGTGGTATACCTTGTTCTATAGCTAAAACAGCTAAAAATGAAAGTCTTTCTTGTCCCATTGTACTGCGAAAACAATTTTTCAGTCTCCTAAGACACTAAAAAGACCTTTCACAACTAACTGAGCTGATTGGCACTGTCAAAAACGTTTTAACTAATAATGTTATGACAGGAAACATGACACTTTTTAAATTCCGCTTTTTAAAATAATCCAGGCGACTTTTAAAATTGAGATGGTCTATGTTTTCATTTTTCACCTTTGAATAAAACAGTCGCAATTCACACAGTAATTCCTCTTTCTGGAAGTCATATACTTTGCATATGTTTGAAACATTTTCTTTTCCTTTTAATTTCCTTATATACATAATGTATAAGGAAAGTATTGTGACGGGGTGGAAAATTCGAATTCGAGTTTTCGACGGGAGAGCACGTTTCAAGCATCCCTGATCACGAATCAGACATTTTTGAAGTGATGTCTGTGTGTGTGTGTGTGTGTGTGTCAGTGAGTCTGTGGAGACGATAACTGACGAACGAATGGACCGATTCGAACCAAATTTGGTACAAAAATCACAATCCGTAAACACTGGAAGCCTATTGTTTTTATACGTAATCGAATGTTCAGAACTCCACCCCCCCCTAAATTTTTGAATGAAATTTTGAAAAAATCGTCAAAAAATCAAATCCACTAATAAAGTTACGCAAACAGACATTTCTTATGTAATTTTTCATCAGAAAACGATTGGCATAAATTTTAGAACGCTAACATGAACCGTTCTCGAGATATTGCACATTTTTCAAAAAAATTATGAAAAAGTCACATAAAAAAAAAAAATTCCTATTGAGAAACATATTCACTTTTCATATGTAATACCATGCGATAAATTGAGTGACATCATTCTCGTGGATCTAGCTCGTTCCATTCATTAAAAAATATACTTTGAATAATACTTTTGTATTTGAACGCCAATAGTCATTTATCTGCTGTAAGAAAAACTTTTTTCTTAGTGCATAACGCTTGGCGAGATTTTGGCGACGAATTTGGCGGAATGTCGCCAACTTGGCGACTTTTTTGAAATGTTGCCAAATTAATGAAAATCTCGCCAAATGGATAAAAATGATGCTAAATCAATGAAAATGACTACTAATTGTCGAAAATTCAATATCTTGAAAAGAATATTAATATCTACTATATTAAAAACCTATTTTTTTACTGTAAAAGTAGTAAATTCATTACATTATATAAGGAAAGTCATGTGTTGCCCACATCAGATTTTTTCGACATCTGATCCGGATAATACTGAACTAAGGGCAGACAAAACAGATATATTGTTCTCATTAAATCTTGTCTCAATTTCATTAGATACTGAATCTATAATTTCATATTGAATATTTATTCTGTTATATGATTTATCATCATCATGGGGATTTTTTTACCGCCTACGAATTCGCTTGAAATTTTTTTACGCCTTTTCAGTTTTGGTCCAGAATAAGAATTGTTTTCGCAAAGTTCTGTCACAAAACTCCACACTTGATTGAAATATGCATCAGTGGGAAAGGAACTAACACTTTCAATAGTAACTTTATCCAAAGCTTGCACAGTCTGAAAATTAAGATCAGATGACTGAAGATTCTTTGAAAGAGTATTGTATTGATCAAAAACACTGTTCAATACAAACAAAGTGAACAAAAATTCGAACGATGTTATGCATGTTAAAAGGACTTCGGCTCTTCCACCATTGAGAGAATCGTTTTCAGATAATTCTTCCAGTGTTAAAGTCACCACTCCAGAATTATCAAGTAGTGCTTTTATGGCTTTAACTCTGGAAGACCACATCGTATAACTTAGTGATTGTAGAGTTGAAGAGCCTCCAGAAAAAGTATTTGTTGATGAGTGACTATTTTCGAAAATAGCATGTCTTTTATATAATGTTTCTATAAAAAAAATATAACGCATTGAGCTGCTTAAATGCATTTCTAGCAGAAGGAATGGATGAGCATGCACTAACTACATATACATTTAATCGGACACTTGAAATTTTCAAATAAAAAGGATAATATAACCCCTATTTTTCAAGTTGAAAAGGATTCGTTCCAGCCGGAAGTGGGAACTTCAATGTGAAGGTTGACTCTTTTGAAGCGCCATAGCGTGAGAAAACTGACTAGTGGATAGTTGATAAAAAAGAGAAGCCGATAGATAACAAGGAAATATTTGGGGGCGCGACCGCGCCCCCTCGATATTTGCCGCCCCTGTAGTCAGCGTATATGTGACAATACCTTTTATGCCATAGACAATTCTCATCATTTAGTTCAGTTGCTGAACTGCTAGGTTTAGTTTTCTTATTGATCACATCTCTTTTCTGCTTAGTTTTTGACTTTACCGAAAATCAGAGTTAAATTTATTTTCATTTGATTTAGGTACCCTCTTTATATCATTTACATTTTTTGAATAACTCGTATTTCTATCCCTTCTGGGTTTCTTATTCCCTTTTCGATCTTCATTTTTATGCTCACAGTTTGCAATGTTATTTTGTTCACTAGTACTATATTGTAGTTTTAAGAAATATAACCCGTTTTTTCTTGTAGTGTAAAAAACCACAGTACCTCATTAGCTCCTGTAAAACTATAATTTTGTTCCTCAAGAACTGAGGCAGCTAATAGGTTTCGCCTAAGTTCAGGTGAATACATGACATTTTCTAATACAATAGCATTTTTCATGTTCTTGAACTGGACATGCATTTCCACCGTCCCGATAGCCTCAAGCCTCAACTGGACTTTCGATATTTCCTACTGCTAGCGACATTAAAGTGCCTTTGCATTTATTAAATTTTGAAAATAACTTAACGTTATTGCAGAAATGTCGCATAGCAGCAGTATCTACTACCCAGTTGAGCCTATCGTTAGGATCGATCATAGTATTAGCTTCTATACTAGAGGATGTATGCACTTCTATAATATTTGTCCCACTAGACTTTAATTTGGGACAATTTGCTTTTATATGACCTGACTGTTTACAGTAAAAACACTTGGAGAGAGTCGGCTGAAGATGGTACGCTGCAGCAGAGTCTATCTAGAATTTGCCATCTACAGCTCCATCGGTCGTGAGAACGCCTAGAGTCTCGGGAGGGTGTGCCGCAAACGGCTGGAGGCCTCAGGTCAGTGACCCCAACGAGGTGGTCTCGGCGAAGTGCATGATGCCGTCCCAGAGAGGTGCCGGCAAGATGTTCCAAAAGTGTGTGTCTCCAAAAAAGTGTTGAACTTCGATGCGCTGGTTGAGTATATCCGAATTTTGGCGAGCATTATGCTGGCCATCATGTAACACTTTAGTGCTTAGGACCCTAGCTGGAGGTTTGCAGAAAAGAAGATTTCTTCGAGATTCCAGTACCCCTTGACGCCAACATCACAAATTACATCCCCCATTTCGAAGAAAACATAACTGTCTTGGGGGGATTACAGGGGATTAGCGGTCCTGGCGTCATGATGCTATGATAACATCTCGAAAATTGCAAAATCGACGCCATCTTGGCCTGGTGTGATATTTTGCATTCAAAGTAGGTCTTGATCCAAAAATAAAGATTCCAAATTAAATTATTTTTCAGAGACGTGGGAAAACATCATACCATTAAAAAGATTTAAATTTAACCAATTAATATTCCCAGGGCAGCAGTAGTCACTTACAATGACTGGTTTCAATACTTTAACACATCAGTTGACAAATTACAAAATTGTGATTTACAAAAATAAATTCTTGTCAATTAAATAATTGCTTGTTTACACAGCAGTACGACAATTATGCATGTATTCAGGTAGTTTGCACCATACAGTGTTCCTTAATTACACTGGTACTTATCCCAGTATTACAGAATTAAATATATTTGCTATATCCTTATTAAATCCTTCTCATTTAATATTCTTAACTCCTTATTTAAATAGTAAAGTTTAGCTTTAACATAAGTGTGTTATTTTCCTATAATTAAGCATAATTAGTCTTTATGAAGGCATCTTTATTCTAATTAAGTTACTACTGCTTTCTAGTTATTCCTTAACTTAAAACAATTGAAGCTTCTGAAAATATAGAAACCAATTAAAGCTTTTGAAATATAGAAACCAATTAAAGCTTCTGAAATTATGTTTTAACTTAAGTGTTTATGATGTCTCTTTGCATCACCATTTTACTTTGAAATAGTTATAACTCTTTAATTCTAACCAAATAAAGTTATTTTTAAAACTTTAAACATTGAAATTATATCCCTACAAACAAAATAAAAGTATTAAAAAAGAAAATTCTAAACTATCAGAGTTTCGGCACCCACCCCAAAGTTCAGTCTCAGAAGTTTTTTTTTTTTGGGGGGGGGGGGGGGGGGGGGGATGGAGATTGTTCTTTGAAAAATATTCCTTGAGAGAAATTTTTTTTAAATTTGAGTTAGTTTTGGTGAATTATTTTTGTTTTAAAAGTGTTTTGGCTCTTAAAAGTTTTGTTGCTGGGTGAATGCGTATTTTTTCGCACGTAGGAGAGGAGATTATAAAAATTGGGTTTCAGTTGTTTAGTTGTTAATCTTGAAGTGCTTCTCAAAATTTTATGTTTTGATTATTTGAATTCTTCGGCTGGTCCAAAGTCTTCATCAAAATTTAATTTTTGTAATGGCTAATAATTGGGAACTCTGTTTGTTTTTCTTCTTTGCTACTGCTTGTATGATGCACTTTACAAAAGCAGATTTTTTTTATTAAGAATTTTTTTTTTTAAATTTTTTTTTTGTAACTTGTGATAGTTGGGAGTGTTAAAATTTAATTGATAGACTGAGAGTATGATTTAATTGATAGAATGGGAGGTTGAGCTAAATTTTGTTTTTTGTTTAATTTTATATTTTGGATTTTTTTGAGTTGAAATTTATATTTCGAATTTTTATCAATTTGGGGAGTTTTTCGAATTTGTCAAATTTTTGTGGACCTTTGAGTTAGTGAAATTTGTAGTAGAAGTACACTTGTTCTTGAAAGTCACTGCTGCATAGTGTTGGAAAAACTCTGCAGCAGTGGAGTGTTGGATGTAAGCATCGCAATTCACATTTCCGATGAACGTGTTGTTCATATTCTAATTTTTCTTGTGAACAACTTACTTCGTTCTCGGAAGTGAATTGTAATGTTTTCCTGGCATACGAATCATGTAAATCGAGTGCTTGAAGTGTATGCAAGTAATTTGCTTATTCAGAGGCGTTTCCAGCTACAATCTCATTCCAGAACGATCCCATCTTCATATATATATATGGAAGCATCCAAAGGCACTTCAGACCGATCTACTACGTAGTCGAGCGCTGTTAGATGGACAGATGATCAAGATGAGCAGGATGCTGATCGATGTGGATTTAAATCGAATTTAGTGAACGACTTATGTCTGAATAACCATGCTATTAAAGTAGTTTTTGATGCCACGTAAAGTGCTTTTGAAATGTTTATCCAAAGGAACTGTTTACGCCAAATGTGATACCAGTTCAGGTGACTTTGCAAGTGCATGCACAAAGATTAGGTAATGTAGTTAATTTTATTACCTTAATAATCTGAACTGCCTTTGAGATGATCCGGAAAGCAATGAACTGAAATCTTTTGAGCAGTTGGCTAATATTGTACATATACCTGCTTTACCACAAAATGTTACCAAGTGATGTAATGCTGTTTTTGGTAATGGATTCTTCATTCACTAATAAAAGTGATTAGATTTTCTACTTCGACTCTCGACAGTCTACTTCGACAGTTCTACTTCGACAGTCTTTCTTTTCTATAATGGGCATTTATTTATAAAAGTTGCTCTGCTACGCAGTTGAGAATTCAATATTCCAATCTGCACAACGATGAAATTATATTTCTCTTTTTATGAAATCAAGGAAGGTGTTTTTATGAATGTGCTTTTAGGAGAATTTCTCATGCAACAGGAATTAGGTTTAGGAAGTTTAATAGGACCTTCAGTTTGTGTGCTACAATGGGCCTACAATAGTTTTTTTTTTTTAATTCAATTAACGTGGCAACAACAGATTGAAATCCAGTTAGTAGCCACACAAGCCTCCATGCCTTATTCGGGATTCGAACCCGAGCCCTCTAGACAGCAGCCGAACACGCTATCCACTACACCACCTGGGCGGTTTTGCGAGAGATCTCGTTTATTTGACTACTTCATGTTCAAGTTAATTTTCTTCTTTTGCTCGTCTTTGGAGTACATAACTCTGGCAGTTCTGTTTACGAAATTTTTATTTCAATTTATTAAATTTACTGCTTTAGGGAGTTGACGTCGACTCTACCCTCTCCTGTTGGAAACACTTGTTTTATTGCCATTGGGTTCTTGGAGACTTTTTGAGAAATCTTTTTTTGCTCCCTCTTTGCATTCTGTCCACATTTGAGAATTAGAGGAAGGTGTCAAGAAGGATTTGGGTTTTATTGAGGAAGTCTGGCATAGTTGGGTTCTATACCACTTAGTTACATTTGTTTTAAGTTGTCTTCAGGTAAACGAATCCCCTGGAGACTAATTGTGCTGTGTTGTGTAATGGAGGGGTGTCGAACTGTGGTATGCCAGACGATTTAAGTGTTTTGAGATTTCTGTCACTTTGATGCAGTGCAAGTTTAAATTCAAAATTTGGTGACAGTTTGTTTTTAAGTGTGTAGTGCATGGCTGAGCTGAGGGTGGTGTACACCTGAAGCTAAAAGGGCTCTTGTAAATAATGAGAGGAGGTGAACCGAAAAAGCGAGAAATGCTTGGGGCGCCAGGATAAATTGCCTCTTGTACGCTACCCTGGCCAGGAAAAATTGTTTTTATATGCCACACTGCTCAGGCTCTGCTATACACTACTGGGGGTTGTTTCGCAGGGGGGATTTTGTTTTTTGTTTAATTATGAGCTGTGTGTTTTCCCTTGTTTGAGTTTGAACTTTTTGTTGAAGTTAATGGTTATTCAGATAATTTAAATTTTTTTACTTTTACAAGGTTCATTTTGAGATTTTAATGTTAGGATTAAAGTAAATAATTTTTTTTTGGTGCTGTCTTCTCATTTAAAGATCAGATACAGTATTTTAATTTTATATAATTATGTTCTACAATCAATTTTTGGCTATTTGTAATTCTAGGGGATTGTCGAGCGTGAGTATTTTTCTGACCAGTTTGTGTATTCCACTGAATTTTTTTTGTTTTGATTTTTTTTTTTTTTTTTTACTTTTTTTTTTGGGGGGGGGGGGGGGCTTTGTTTTTAAAAATTTTTACCCCCGACTTTGGTGGAATATGTTATGCCATGTTTTGATTTGCAGTTAATCTATTTATTCTTCCAAATTTTACCATTTTTTTTCAAAATTTCTAAGTTGTTTTCATTAATTTTTTCCTTTTACTTTTTAAATTTTTAATTGTTTTCCTTTATTTGTTAATTAAGTTTCATTTTCCCATCATTTGGCTTTTAAATCATGTTTTTAACCCATTTTTAGGCCTGTGGCCATCAAAATTCATCCCTTTTTGGCAAACTTCATTTTCAAATCTTGCCTGAATGACCGCCATTGCTGCTGGCATCACTTAGCATCTTTCCTTTGTCTGGTGCCCGCCATCTTAATATTTTAAAGTAAATCTTTTGAGTCTCATGCAGAGCGGTTATTTTATACATGAGGGAGTAGTTGTGTGCGCATCTATCTTTCCGGTTTATCACTGCATTGGCATTTTGGTATTTTTCATCCTCATTGCAGTAGTGCATGTGGCGTGTTTGTTTTACGCGTCTTGGCGACTCTTGGGGAAAGGGTTGCTTGCATCTTTTGGAGCGGGAAAAGACAGTTCCGGAAAAGTTTTCAGTGAGGTCGGTTATGAGCAGCTTCCTCGTGCTCGGGGGCCGGTTTGCGGACCTCAATGCAGCCCAGTTTTAGTACTGAATCTCCGGCAAGAGCGGGACTCATGGAGCACAAAACCATCCTTTCATCTTAATTTTTGCATTGAAAGACCGGAGAGCCGTGGAGCACAAAACGGTCTCTTCATCTTGATTTTTGCATTGAAAGTCCAGAGAGCCGTGGAACACAAAACCGGCCCTTTATCTTGATTGTCGTTTTGAAAGACCGGAGAGCTGTGGAGCATAAATGTCGGCTGCTATTGCTGTGTTAGCTGAGCGACTTGACTAGAAAAATTTGAAAGTCATTTGCAGATTTAGCAGTGTTGGTCATAGCCCTATCCGAAGTGCTGGTAGAAAAAAATTTTGTAGCAGCTGATATGCAGTAGTGATGTGTTTTCTCAAGAAAGCAAGCTCGTTAAACACAAACACAATTTATTTGTTGTGAGATCCATTGCATCAGATGAAGTTACAAAATAAAACACTGTAACATTCGTTGCAAAGCAAAACTATATACAATGAGCTAGCAAGCTCATGAAAAAGGTTTTAAACAGTCTATGACTAGGCACACACTCTCAGTTACTATAACATCGGTAAGTAGAAAAAACAGCTACTGTACCACACATGCCGTGTACGTTAATGAAGCCACCATCATCAGGTCACACGTCATGGCTTTAGAAGTTAGACTACTCTCTACCGATCAAGGTCTGCCTTCCATACAAGGTCTTTCACCGTCGATCACCGTCTGATCGATCTGACTATACGTCGAGTCTTAAGTCTGCATAACTACAAGATCTTAAACTCTGAAAAGTCTCCCACGTCTACTACATGGTCAGTCAAGGTCTGTAAAGTCTCTGAATAACTGAGAATGTGTCCTATCATATATACACTGTGATGGGTACGCTCCGGAACACAACCGTTGACGGCAGCGCCCTCACTATATGCAAATCAGAATGCGCGCGCGGCGAGATGGCGATTTGCATGAATGGCATGTTCTGTTCCCGTCACGAGTCGTTCACGAGAACGGTAGAACCATTCTAAAAATGTAAACACGTTCTCGCGATAACGAGAATCGCGACGAAAACAGAACCAAGTTTCCAACAATCGGCCCCCTCATGCAAAACCCCAAATCTCGGCGCACGTGCTATCAATCAATGAAATTATTCTAAAAAACATAACAGCAAAAATGTCAAGTTCTTTAGTATCCAGCAAAAACATAAAGTATATATATTACTTTTCATGTTAAGCAAAAAAAAATTTATCATTGAAAGAAAAATTTAGATATCATTGAAACACTAAGTTCCAAAAAAATTTAATTTAAGTCAAAATTTAAGTTTCAAGAAATTTAAGTATGATAATTTAAATTTAACATTTAAGATTAAAAATTTTACTATAAATATCAAATTCAATTATGTAGAAAATTTTATGTATAATTATTAAATTTAACATTTAAGATTAAAAAATTTCACTATAAATATTAAATTCAAGTATGTAGAAAATTTTATGTATAATTATTAAATTTAACATTTAAGATTAAAAATTTCACTATAAATATCAAATTCAATTTGTGTAGAAAATTTCATGTATAATTATTAAATTTAACATTTAAGATTAAAAATTTCACTATAAATATCAAATTCAATTTGTGTAGAAAATTTCATGTATAATTATTAAATTTAACATTTAAGATTAAAAAAAAATTTACTATAAATATTAAATTCAATTATGGCTGTTCATCATCTCTGTCCAAGACCAGTATACATAATTAATACTAATAGCAATGACACAGATAATGAAAGATTTTTTTTCTTTTCTGTGTTGTATTCAAATTTAAATAAGTGGTTTGTCATCAATGAATCATAGCCAAGTGTATGATAACAAGGAGTAAACACACAAAATAATACACATAAGCATAACTGTCTTATGCGGGAATTGAAAACATGGATATATATATACATTCAGTGTAATGTGAAAAATTTTAGAAAGTTCATTGTAAACAATACACATATATATACTCTAGATACAATTATCTGCATCACAGAGGGAGGAGTAAATTATACGATATCCTAACCATATTTTGTAAAAGAAAGAAAAAAAAATTTAGAAGTTACAAATTTAATCATTTTTGTTTTTGGTTACAAAAATTTGATTACAAAAATTTAATGCTAAAAATTCCTCAAACATTTGGCAAATCTTATTAATGTACTGCCTATGATGTATAAAAATTTTGTTATTAATTTCAGCAAATTCCACACCTAACAGTTTTTGGACCTTCCCTAGAGATTTGATATCAAATTCTCCCTTTAGCAAAGAAACTACATGATCAATATCACCTATTATTTCTATGTTGCTTGCCTCTGGCCTGGATTTGATATCCCTCTTTTCTCTGAAGTTAAACAAATTTTGGTCATAATGTATGTTAGCCTTAGCACAGAATTTTTTAACATCATTATGACTTCTCAGCCTATGTTTATCACCCCTCACTGAGTAGTAAACATCAGTTCGAGTTCCATCAGGCCTGGGTACAGCTTTCCTTTCCCAATCTATGTTTGAACAGGGGGTCAGATCGGAATCAGCAGGAGAGTCCTCTTCCTCACTAGTATGACTAGTGTCATGGCTCTCACCTGCTTCTTCCTCTGACTCACTATCCAAACATCCCGATCCTGAATCTGATGTTCGAGTAAAACCCGATTTCTTTTGGGTGAAGTTTCTAGGTCGAATGGGGTCCAGGACGCCTTCCGCTGCTTCCATCTCCTCAAAACGGACATTGCTTATTTCTAATATTTTTCCTTCTTTCACAAGAAGAATTCTATAGCCCCTGGTATTTTCTGCATATCCTACCATAACTCCCAGTTGAGCTCTTAGGTCTAGCTTCTTCCTAAGCTGTTTTGCAATACCAGCATAAGCCTTACATCCAAAAACTCTGAGATGGGATACAGCAGGCTTCCTCCCATAGTACAATTCGTGTGGAGTTTTAACTTTAAATTTATGGCAAATCCTGTTCTTTGTATAAGTAAAACATAGGATTGCCTCTGCCCACATTTTGTCACCAACTTTGCTTTGATTAAGCATTGCCTTGACACAATCTAACGCTGTCAGGTTGAATCTTTCAGATACCCCGTTTTGTTCGGGTGTATAAGTGTTAGATCGTTCATGCTTAATCCCTAACTTTTTCAAAAAAGCTTTAAATTGACCGTGACAAAATTCCATGCCTTTATCAGTACGGATGCACAAAATCCTTTTGCCTAATTGTCTCTCCTGACAAGCTTGAAAATCCTGAAAAACTTTGAACACATCTGATTTTTGTTTTAAAATAAAAACAAACACCTTGCGGCTAAAATCGTCTGTAATAGTCAAGAAGTATTTGTTTCCCCCCAATGAAGCTACAGGCATTGGACCACAAACGTCCATGTGCAGTAATTGCAAAGGTTCTGTAGATCTAATCCTGCCTATTGGTTTGTACGAAACTCTTTTAGATTTTGCAAGTTTGCAATGAATGCAATTTACTTTTGCATTTTTTAATTTTGGGAGTCCGTTTGCCGCGGAAACTTTACTTGTTTGGTGCAAGTAGTCTGAGTTAATATGGCCATATCTTCTATGCCATAATTCAGTTTTGTTCAGAATTTCAACTGTTGAACCACTAATTTTATTTGACTTTGATTTTAAATCAGATTTGTTTTTCCTTTTATTCAAGTTAGGCTTAATTTTGTTTTGACTTTGACTATTTGTTGCAGGGGTTTTTCTAACCTGTTTAGAATTTTTGTCCCTATCCTGATCTCCTTTACGGCCCTCAACACTACTATTTAAACTTTTAGTTGAGTACTGTGGTTTTAAGAAATACAATCCTTCTTTACGTTTAGCGTAAAAGAAATTTTCTCCCTCAGGAGTCTTAAACCATAGAATACCTTTGGCTGCACTAAAAGAATAGCCCTGCTCTTCTAATACAGATGCGGCCAACAAGTTACGCCGTAATTTTGGTGAATACATAACATTTTGTAACACAATATTATTTGTATGATCTTTAAATTTAACATACATGTTCACCGTTCCAATAGCCTCAACTGGGCTTTCCATATCACCCACTGCTAGCGACATAGATGTATCCTTACATTTATCAAATTTTGAAAACATTTTAACATCATTACAAAAGTGTCGCGTAGCAGCGGTGTCAATCACCCAGCTGAGCCTATTGTCAGGATTATCAACAATATTAGCTTCTACATTTATATTTGAAAATACTTCAATAATACTAGAGCTAGTCATCTTTTTCAATTTTGGGCATTGTGCCTTTACATGACCATTTTTATTACACATAAAACATGGTCCTATGACCTTAATAGACTTTTTAACTTTGGTAACATTTTTGCATTTAGCGTTAACATTTGAAAAATATACAGATGAATTGGAACTTACATTATTATTGTCATGATCCTTCCTCAACTGTCTAATCCTGCCCTCCTCCAAGGAGAGTTCTTTCTGAATTTTATCCAATTTAAAATCAGTATCGCTCCAGCGATAAATGATTTGGATGATACTCTGGTACTGGGCTGGGAGATACCGGATGGCTTGGAATGCCACGTACACATCCTCCACGGGGTGATTCACGTTCTTGAGCTTGGTGACAGCTTTCCTTATCCTCGTACAGAATATGTCGATGGGCTCCTCGATTTCCGGGCGTAGACTGAAAAACTCGTCCAACAGATGAACTAAATTAGCGCGCGTTGGGGCCTCAAAATGCGCCTCCAACTTCTCCCACGCATCCGCCGGGCTGTCGCCGATGTCGAGCAGTTCTCTGTACTCCGCCGAGATATTTCGAAACAGGATGGAAAGTGCGCGGTCGCTGCTGCGCATGTACTCCTCTCGCTCGCGGCGTGACGTAGATTCGTCGACTGGTAATGCAGTACGGTTGATGTGGCCGTAACATCCTTCTCCTTTCAGGATAAATGAAATTTCATTACGCCAGGTGACGTAATTGTCCCTGTTTAACGCTTCTATGCCGTTGCTCACCTCCATAGTCTTTAACTGTGACTAGAGTGCGTTGTTTACCTTTCTGCTTGATGCAAATGGCGCCGGTCGCGGCCCCCGTCGATGGAATTCACAACTCTTCACTGCTGCTTTATCACGGATAAAAGTTATGGCCTTGACATACTACGGCCCATAACCAAATGTCGGCTGCTATTGCTGTGTTAGCTGAGCGACTTGACTAGAAAAATTTGAAAGTCATTTGCAGATTTAGCAGTGTTGGTCATAGCCCTATCCGAAGTGCTGGTAGAAAAAAATTTTGTAGCAGCTGATATGCAGTAGTGATGTGTTTTCTCAAGAAAGCAAGCTCGTTAAACACAAACACAATTTATTTGTTGTGAGATCCATTGCATCAGATGAAGTTACAAAATAAAACACTGTAACATTCGTTGCAAAGCAAAACTATATACAATGAGCTAGCAAGCTCATGAAAAAGGTTTTAAACAGTCTATGACTAGGCACACACTCTCAGTTACTATAACATCGGTAAGTAAAAAAAACAGCTACTGTACCACACATGCCGTGTACGTTAATGAAGCCACCATCATCAGGTCACACGTCATGGCTTTAGAAGTTAGACTACTCTCTACCGATCAAGGTCTGCCTTCCATACAAGGTCTTTCACCGTCGATCACCGTCTGATCGATCTGACTATACGTCGAGTCTTAAGTCTGCATAACTACAAGATCTTAAACTCTGAAAAGTCTCCCACGTCTACTACATGGTCAGTCAAGGTCTGTAAAGTCTCTGAATAACTGAGAATGTGTCCTATCATATATACACTGTGATGGGTACGCTCCGGAACACAACCGTTGACGGCAGCGCCCTCACTATATGCAAATCAGAATGCGCGCGCGGCGAGATGGCGATTTGCATGAATGGCATGTTCTGTTCCCGTCACGAGTCGTTCACGAGAACGGTAGAACCATTCTAAAAATGTAAACACGTTCTCGCGATAACGAGAATCGCGACGAAAACAGAACCAAGTTTCCAACAATAAAATCATCCCTACATTTTGATTGTCACTGTAAAAGACCGGAGAGCCGTGGAGCACATAGGCCATCCCTTCATCTTGGGTTTCTTTATTGGAAAGACTGGAGGGCAATTCGGAGAAACCAGCACAGCAGGTCTCTGCCACCAAGAAAGAGAAATAGTCATCAGACCCCTCTGGGGTTTGCCGGCCAGAGATGTTACCATTTTCCTGTCAGTGCACTTACCACCCCCTGGATTCAGGTGACCTCTTTTTAATTTTGAGCTGCTCAATTAATTTCCTTGGGTCGACAGGCCCTGAAGAACTTTATCTTTTTAAGAACTTTCATTTTTTTTTCCTACTCTTCATGTAGAATGATGTTTTATCGGGGAATCCAATTTGGATTTCCCTGCAACTGTTGAGCAAAATGTAAATGGGTGGGCAATTTTGAATCTTAAATAAATTGTTTTCTTTAAATTTTAACTTGCCTCTGTTTATTTCCATGTCCAGTTCTTCAACGTCCACATTTTTCTTTGCCTGAGTTTGAAGTAAATTTATGTTTCTTATATTCACAATGAAAAATTTCTAACCTTGTAAAGTAAAATAGAAGCTAAGTCAAAAACTAACCACTATACAAATGCTAATTCTAATGTTAAGTTTAAAAATAGTAATGTAAAGATGTAAATTGTGTTAAGAAATTTGTAAATGTAATAAAGTTGAAGATTAAAAGTAAAAATAAATTCCTTTGTTGGTCAATAACGCGCCAACAACGGCAAGAGAAAGGGTGGCTTTCGCCATAATTTTACGATGACAACAACTTGTTATGTATTTTATGTTTTTGGTCAATCTCTAATCTCAAGGCTGTCTGAGAGGACGGCAACTTCTGAAAATTGGCTATCATCGCCAAATTTTAACCCACCCAGGACGTGAGAATTGGCAATTTCCAGAAGCTTGGGTTGAATATTATCTAAAATTCAATGTGAGCTTGTATTATTCTGTTTTTGTCACCAGAACAATACTGAAGAATCCTCCTAACATCTTCGTATGATTCTGCATTAATGCTAATTCCATTGATCTCTCATTTCGGTTCACCTTCTAAATATCTTCTAAGAAATACTTGCTTGTCAATATTTGAAAGTGAATATTTTTATCTATGGAATTAGTGAACTGTTCTCAAAATTTTTCCCATTGTTTCTACATTTTCAATGTAGGTAACTTCACTGAATTATTTTTGATAGTTGGTATTGACATAGCTAATGACAAAATAGAATTGTCATTATTAAAAATATTTGACAGACCAGTAGTTAATATGTTAATTAAATTAAACGTTTTTTTGAATTCTATATATTGCTAGTTCAGTATATTCCTTGCATTTAAATATATTATCATCATATGCAGCATCTGTAAGTGTATCATGAATAGAACTATTCAATGTTTTCAATTCTTTCAATGCCTTTTCCAGACGAAGTTTATAATATTCGATGTCAAGAACACTAGAAGTAGCGGTATCTAAGTCATTTAAAGCTGTAGTAAATTTAGTTACATTTGATAGAAGGATCTTTCTTTTCCGTTTTGTCGATGTTATGTCAATCTGAGTATTTGTCACAGACATTTTATAGTTTTGATGTAAATAAAAACACAGAGAAATACAAACATTTACACTATTTGAAAACAAGAAGTTGATATAAACATTACGTACACAATATTGTAAGTTCAGCATCCCTCAGTCAACCGGGAAACATTTCAGCACCGTATCATACAAAATGATAAACATTGTAAAAGAATTCGTCACTCATTTTATTCCACTACTTCATGTATTATATTTTTTTTTTCGAGCAAAGCAGATTCTGTCTTGCATTTTCAAACTGAAAATAGAAACCATGGGGTTCTTGCATTGCAATTACATCACTGTCCATGGCAGGCCTCTCTTCGGTTTGATACCTATGTTTTAAAAAAATCTCATGCTTCTAGGCCGAGTAGTGGCTTTGGAATTTTATTTACATGCATACATACGCTATCAGCTTTTAATGATATAGATTATGAAATAAATATAATTTAAAAGGTAAGTTAGGTTTATGTAGTTTTTATTTGGTGGGTCGACTATTTATAGTGTATTGCTCTGCAGAGGGCCTTTTATTTCTCTCTCTCTCTCTCTGTCTGTCTGCCTGTGTGTGCGCACATGCGATCCTCCATTTATCACAGACAGGCATGAGATTCTTCCATGAATTTTTAATTTCCACTTTTGTGTTTAAGTTTTTTTGCCTCCCAAGTATTTCTGTTTTTTTTTTTGTTTTCAAAAGTCCTGAAAAAGTTATGAATTAAGAATCTTTTCTGAAATAGATATCCATAGCTATCACTTTTAGTTTTTGAGATACAATCATTACAAACTTAAAAAATTAAAAAAAATTTCTCATCTTGAACTTGTCAAAACGATTCTCTGAAAACTATAAGAGTTTTATAAGAACAAATTCTAGAAATTCAGAATCTAGAAACTGGAATTCCTACTGAACATTTTTGTCACTATATATATCTATAACTTTCCTTATATATATAGTATAATGTATAAGGAAAGTATTGTGACACAGCCAAGATTCGAATTGCAGTTTTTGACGGGAGAGCACATTTCAAGCATCTTTGAACACGAATAAAATATTTTTGATGTGATGTCTCTGTGTGTGTGTGTCAGCGAGTCTGTGAAAATTATATCTGACGAATGAATCAATTCGAACGAAATTTGGTACAAAAATTACAATTCGGGAATACTGGAAGCATATTGTTTTTAAACACAGCCGAATATTCAGAACTCCACTAAATTTTCAAGTGAAATTTTGAAAAAAAAATCATCAAAATATCAAAACCTTTCACAAAGTTACGCAAATAATCATTTCTTATGTAATTTTTCATTGGTAAACGATTTACATAAACTTTACAATGCTAGCATGAACCGTTCTCGAGATATTGCACATTTTTCAAATAAATTTATCAAGAAACCACATAAAATAAAAAAAAATATATTAACTATTAGTAAATATGTTCACTTTTCATATGTAATATCATGCGATAAATTTGGTGACATCATTCTCGTGGATCTAGCTTAATCCATTCATGAGAAAAGATACTTTGGGTAATACTTTTGTATTTGGACGCCAATAGTCATTTATCTGCTATAAGAATAACTCTGTCCATAATGCTTGGCGAGATTTTGGTGACAAATTTGGAATGTCACCAACTTGACGACTTTTTAATTATTGCCAAATTAACGAAAATGTTGCCAAATTGATAAAAATGATGTTATATCAATTAAAATGAAGACTAATTGACAAAAATTCGATATCTTGGAAAGAATATAAGAATCGGTGAGTACTATATGAATAACCTATTTTTCTGTCCGTAACGTTTGGATAAAATTTTGGTGACGAATTCTTAATATCTTCAACTTGGTGACTTTAAATGTTGCCAAATTGATGAAAATGTTTCCCAATTGATAGAAATCTGCCAAATTGATGAAACTGATGCTGAATCAATAAAATGATCACTAATTGATGAAAGTTCAAAATTTTGGAAAGAACTTAAGAATAAACTATAAGTTATTTGGGTACTTTGAAATAGTATTGTATGTTGTCATCCTAAAAATCGCCAAATGTACAATTCAACATTAAAAACACAGAATTGTGGTTCTTATACATTATTTTTTTTATTGTAAAAGGAATCAATTCATTGCATTATGTAAGGAAAGTCATGTGTTGCCCACATCAGATTTATTTTTATATTTTAGAAGATATTTTAAATGAAAGTAAACAAAGTGATAACATGGAAATATCATTGCTAAAAAACTATTAAAAAATTAAATATCTCAAAATAAAATAGTTTTATTTAGGAGTCAGAGTCACTATACTTTTACTCTACAGTTTACTGCTTTTACAACACTTTACTCTTGTAAAGTTATTATTTCAAAGTTCAATTTCAATTGATTTTGTGCAATATTAAAAGTACAAAAATCTTTTATTAGGTGGCATTGAATGCAGCTATATTGAAGTTAATTTGCAAGCAAGAAAGTGATATTGAGTTTTTTGCCGATGATAGCTCAGAAGAAGAGGATGTTGAAATACCTATTTCTGTAAGTCCACTTTGAGATATATATATATATATATATATATATATATATATATATATATATACTATATTCCTAAAAGCATATGTATGTATGTTCCTAATCTATATGTATGTATGTATGCATTTCCAGTTATACGAATCCACACCGGGGTCATTCCATATAGAATCACCCAGTGGTGGTTGCATGACCTTTTTTGAAAATTTTTATATTTTGCACAAATGTTCTTACATATTTCAGCAGATAAAAAACGAATTTTTTTTTCATCTAACTCGTTTATTTGGTACAGCCATTTTTTTAACATGGCAAACTCCAAATTGGGTGAATTTTAATTTTAATGTCCAAACAAATTTAAATATCTTGGAACTTAAAAGAGTTAGATACTTGGAATAAAAACTATTTTACTGGCCTT
Source organism: Amaurobius ferox (assembly GCA_951213105.1). NCBI lineage: Eukaryota > Metazoa > Arthropoda > Arachnida > Araneae > Amaurobiidae > Amaurobius > Amaurobius ferox. The sequence continues at coordinate 1,583,666 of OX578151.1, forward strand.
GAAGTGGTCTACATTTCATGCTATTGTAAAGTATCTACTTGCATGTCTTCTGTAAATTAATGTTCTAATTTCTTACACAGCACCATTGAAACATTTGTTTTGCATATTAAAACTTTTGATTTGTTTTCTGAACTTAATCTTTTAATTTTTGATATTTTGGTGAAATATCCAGTACAGAACAAACTGCATCAACTTTACTTAAACTAAACTCTTCTGGAACAAACACTGCTTCAGCTTTTTCATAAATATCCAAAAATGTATTTTTATAACACGTAGGGCATAAAGATTTTCCTGGAACAAGGTGTACCTGATGCTGTCTGTTTTTCTTTAAATGTTCGTAATTTTACGACAACCTTTCTAGCCCTTTTTCTTTGATCCAGCATGATAATTAAAAGGATCACAATACATCTGTCAAAAAAGATACTTACTAATGAACTTTTTCTTGTGATATTTACAAGCTGTTTTCAAGTGGTCTGTACCTTCACTGAAATTCACAAAATTAGTAAAATCCCTGCTGACTTTACCGTAAGTATGCTTATGGCAATCTTATTTAATAAATTTACCAATATAACATTCTATTTTTATGAACAATTGTCTTAGTGTGTTATGAACACGATGTCTTATGCTGTTTAATTATATCAATTTTTTATGTAATTAAACAGCATAAGACATCGAATACATCTACTCACCACTAGAAACTGTGTAGTACTGGGAGAAATTATATGAGCTGATTCATGCTTCTCAGTTCAGAATGGTCATAACATTCTGCAACAATCAGAAAATGGTGCTCTTTTTTAAATATGCATGTTATGTTTTTCTTCTTTCAAATACAAACCATGACTACTTTTAGCCAATTTGGCTACTCTTAGATCATGATTGGTTAATTTTTTTTAACTTTGAATTTTAAAGTAAAAATGTTAAATAAATTTTCATTAGTAACAATTATTTATGATTTTCAATTATTTATAATTCATAATTTTCATGATTTGGAGGATTAATAATTAGAATAAATAGAAAATTTGTAACAAAGTTATGCATGTTTGATAAATAAGATTTTAGGACTTGTTCACAGTGGCAGCCATTGGGGGGGCCGCGAGTACGCACGACACCATTGAGTAAACACCCCAAATCATTTTTTAGTTATACAGATTTATTACAATTTCTATTGAAAAAAATCTGAATTTTTGGTTCAATTAAATCGAGAATTATTAAAAATAAGTTATGAAAATGCCACTAGATGGCAGCACTACACCTTTCATCGGAGAAAGTCGACTCACGAAAGCTATATTGCACAGAATTTTCAACACATAGGGGAAAATACAGGGATATTTTTAAATCCGCGTCCCTACCGTCGGCATTTCCTGAGTGAAAGAATGGTATAGGAGCAATATTAGAAATTTGGCGTGAAAAAAAACCAGACATTGCAGATTTACTAGTAGATTGTGTCACGGGACTGAGCGCGCCCCAGCCAAAAAGAAACAGAAGAGTAGAAAAACATGAAGAGGGATTTCTCAAATTGGCTCAGTTTCGCTATTTTGGCTTCAATTTTCTACATTTAAGAATGTGTTTGTTCTCATTCTCGTCTTTGTTATAAATTTGGAAGTTTAAATGAACATTTGAACAAATGAGAGAATTAAGTGTACGTGTGTGGTGATGGGAAGGGGGGGGGTTATGATATTTTAGGGGTTTCTGGCTATCGTGAATAAAGTGTCTTATTTAGGACACTCAGTTTGAGGGATCGTTTGTCCCACCCAGCTGTCTTAATTACTGAAGTTGTTTCGCATTTCGTCATTTCTGATGTAGTTTGTCTGTTGTTCTGTTCTTCCGGAAGGGATTTATTTCTATGCTCTGGTTGATCTGCTGGTGACGAATTTCAATATATTGGACTTCAAAATAATTCTTTAAACGTCACGAGTTTCCAATTTTTGGCACACTGTGACATATAGGCTATTTTTAGTGACACTTTCATAAATGTGTTGTTTCGGACATTTAGTTTGAGTTGACTTACCCAGCTGTCTTACTTTTTCAGCTATTTAACATTAAAAAATGCCTAAAAATTAAAGAAATTCGAAGTATTTGTTAAAAAACTTAAAAATTAAATTTTCAACATGATCCTTTTATCTGACGTCGTTTTTCTGGAAATTTTGGCCCGACCGCTGGCGACTATATTGGTAGCCCCCAAATTGGCTCTAGACTTATAATATTGGCCCTAGGCTTATATTTAAATTGAAGTAGCCCCCAAATTTCTTATCTCGCCTTCTAATTCAGCGAGTTTGATTCTAATCATGGTTATAGTCTCTGCACCATCTGTACGTGTCACCTGAATATATATTTTGTGCCAAGCCCCTGGATGTAACTTTTAGCTTAGCTCCCTCAATTTTACATCTCGTTTCCTAACTGAGAGATTTTGGTTCTGCTAGTGACTATAGCCTCTGCACCATTTGTACATGTCACCTGGATATGCATCTTTGTGAAAAATCCCTGAGATTAACTTTTACTTCAGTTACGCCCCCCCCCCCCCTCCAATTTCCCATCTCACCTCTTAATTGAGCGATTTTGATTTTACTGATGGCTATAGTCTCTGCACCATTAGCACATGTCACCTGGATCTGCATCTATAGTGATAAATCTTTGAGCGTAACTTTTACTTCAAATAGCCCCCCCCCCCCCCCACACACACACACACACACACTTATCCATCACGACTCCTAATAAAGCGATTTTTATTCAGATGGTGGCTATAGTCTCTGACCCACATGTACATATTAACTTGATATACATATTTGATGTATGTAATATACATACGTTTTTTGCGTCAACCCCTGGGCTTAACTTTTAGTTTAACTAGTCCCCATAATTTTACATTTCAATTTCCAATTGAGTGATTTTGATTCTGCTGGTGACTATATAGGCCAAGCAACATTTTTACATTTCAATTGGATACACATATTTTTTTGTGTTAACCCCTGGGTATAATTTTTAGTTTAACTAGTCCCCAGAATTTTACATATCTGCTTCTAATTGAGCGATTTTGATTCGGCTTATCGCTGTAGTGAGTTTCTCTACCATTTGTACATGTCACCTGGATATGCAACTTTAATATGGCAAACCTCTGAGCGTAACTCTTACTTTGGTTACCCCCCCCCCCCCCCAATTTTCTATCTCGCCTCCTAATCCACCGATTTTGATTTTACGGGTGGCTATAGTGCCTGAACCATCAGTACGTATCGCCAGAATATGCATATTTTTTAGTCAACTCCCTGGGCATAACTTTTAGTTTAACTAGCCCCTACAATTTTACTTAAATTAGGACTATGTAATGTTTTTCACTAGGAAAGATACGTTCCATGTGTCCAGGCTTTTTATGAACGAGCGAGCAGGTGGGAGGTACGTTATTTTACTTAATACATCCGTCGTTTATATTTTTAATACTCCCGTTGCTATGCCCAAAATACGTATATGTATATACATATGCTTTATATATACATATATATATAATATATATAATATATATATAAATAATATATATATATATATATATTACTAACATATATATAGGCATAAATACATAGATGAGCGCCCCCCTCTACATGTCGCTCACGAGCCGCCACTGCTTGTTCATCACTCCATATCTATAAAACTAGAAAAGTCTCAAACTCAAAATTTTTACTCCAATTAGTTATTATATAGTACTTAATTCTCTGCAAGTTTCAGATTTTTCTCGGTTTCCCGCACCAGAGATATTAAGGCTTAAATATTTGTAAATTTGGAAAATTTGCCATGCTTGGAACTTAATAAAATAAAAAGTAGAAAGTAGTTATTCTTGAAATTTCTCCAGCAAAGAAGTTGGGATATGATAAAAAAATTTTTAGATTTAAAAGTGTTTCCTACATTATTTTTAAAAAGTCTAAAAACTGAATTTTTAGCTGAACTGATGCTGAATTTCAACATTAAATTTCAGCCATTCAGGTTGCAGTTACAAAACTTTATAATAGCGTGAAATGTAGACCTGTAAAATAGTTTTTATTCCAAGTATCTAACTCTTTTGAGTTCCAAGATATTTAAATTTGCTTGAACATCAAAATTCATTCAATTTGGAGTCTGCCATGTTGAAAAAATGGTTGTACCAAATAAACAAGCCAGATGAAAAATTTTTAAAAATCGTTTTTCATCTGCTGAAATATGTAGGAGCATTTGTGCAAAATATAAAAATTTTCAAAAATGGTCATGCAATCAAATATTCTTTTCTTGGGTGAAAAAGGGAACTTTGATTTAGTAGCCGCGAATGCACCTTCAACTAAAAAGTACTGTATTGATGAATTTTTGAAGGATAGCAGCCATGATGGACTACGAATTCCTCTTTATCATTGTCTTTTAAATGTAATTGAAATGGCTTCTATTAAGAGGTATGTGTGAGGAGGAACATTAATGCTGAACTTAACAACAATGAAAAATAAACTTAACAAACAATGAACAACAATGAAATATCTAACTTCTGATGCCGTTGTCAGAATTACAAAGAAGCAATGGATTAAATATTGTGAGCACGTAATAAAAGTTAAAAATAAATATTGGAAAATTAGCAATTTAGTGGAAGAAACCATAAAAAGAATGAGTTTTGTGATAGGTGCCTACTCCTGTTTAGAAGATGACTCGGGAGTCAATTGAAGCTGCAGAGAATTAAAGCACCGTCGTCATTCATTCATTCATAATCCTCCGTCATTCATTTATTCACTCCGTCGTCAAGAATGGCGACGGAGATACAATTTTAAGCAATGTTCAGATTCATTAATAATCAAATTTCTGATCACATCTAATTTGGGTTCATCAAGACACTTGATTTGGATACTGGCTCAAATTGCTTCTTTAGGATTTTCCATGCTAATGCTGGATCTTCCGCTGTGAAAATTAAATTCCTGAATTGTGGCTCAATTCCGTAGTATAGCAATGATGGATAGCGCAAGTACAATTGGGATAACTTCCCAGAAACAGAAGCAGAAAAAGCAAGAGCAGCAACACTAATGTACCAGTAATACACAGTATAACATACTCTACTGACACATCCACAAGTTTAAATAGTGCTGCGTCATTGAAGTAGAAGTTAATGTTTCTGGAGTATGCCAATCTCTAATTGGATGAAGTGGAAATTAGCATATTCTGGATGCTGACGTCTCAATTTGCAGGAATACGGAACATGGGTTAAAACTTATTGACAAGCTATCTTAAAGTGATTAGCCAGTCAGGAAAAGTAACATTTGGGATTTTGGCCGTACGTCAACCGATGTACGCATTGCTTGTTTACATTAAGTTTACTAACAAGTAAGAGGCAAAGCCTCCCAAAGGGGGTTGCGTGAGCGAAACGAGCAGGGGGCAGAGCCTCCTAGTTATTTAAAAAAAAAATAGTAATCACGTAATTGTGTTTGGGTTGTTTAGTAATAATGTAATACAAAGATTCAGCGTGAGAAGATAATTATTGCGGAATGTATGAATGAGAAACTAATTTATCATAGGTATTCAAAACTTTTTGCATACTCATAACTCAAAAACTTTTCATCCAAATGACTTGAAATTTGGTATCTGAGGTTGAATTTTGTTCTAGATTCAAAATGAGGCCTCAAACTTGGGTGTTGTTATTGAAAATTTCAAAATTTATACATGTTTTGTCATGACGATGGCCCCTTTTACAAATTTTATGCACAAGAGTTTGTGGGAAATGTTTCTCCTAATCGAATAGAATCATTAAATTTGCTCTATGATGAACAATGTTCGAATAACAAGTGATGGGGTATTTTTCCCCACAGCTGAATATGTCACATCTCTTTTGATTTAGCATTGCCACATGCTATTGTTATACAGTACAGGATCTATTATCCGGTTTTTCCGTAATTCGGAACACTTTTTCTAAAACTTACTGGAATGGTCTCAAATGTCGTCATAGAAAATTATAATTCATTTTAAAAACATAAATGTATTAAAAAAAGCTTTTTTACAATATATGGGTTAACTAAAATGCAAATTACATGTAATTATAGTGTCAAATTTAGTGATTAAGCAAAATTTAAGAAAAAAATGTCTGAAAAAAGTTGATTATTCAGGGTAGTTATTAAAAGTCTTTTTTTTTTTTTTTTTTTTAACATTTCAACTAAAGTGGGCCCTCACCATATTCATCTAATATTTTGGCAGAAGCACGTTTGTTCATATGTTTCAAAATATTTTAAAGTACTTTTAATAAAATTAAGATGAGAAGGATGTTCATTTTTAATTGAAATGAGATATTCAACTATGTGTGCAAATATATCAAATTCTAATTTGTGCTCTTCGAATGTATTTCTAATAAGCCTTATAATTCTAAATGCCTGAATAAATAAAAAAAATTTAATTTCGTTATTCTAAACATATATCTCATTTTCACCAACAATATGTTTAAAAGATAATATCCCAGCATAAAAAGCAAAAAAAAATATATAAATATTAGTGGATGGAAGCAGATTGAAAAAATGGAAAATATTTAAAAATAAAACGAAATATACCGGCGATCGTGTCTAAATAAAAAAATTTCGCGATATTGCTGAACTGTCTTCTATAAATTACTAATTAATAAATGTAACATGGAACTTTTTGCTAGGGTCAATTTTCGGTCCAAAATAGCCATTTTCATCCAAATAATAGGATTTAATTGAAAATGATTTTGATCTTGGAATTTCATCAACGTTTTTTAAAATATTGAAGATGTGTATATTTCTACGGAGATGAAGAAAAAAAAAAGGATTTTCCCGAGAAAATGACAAGTTTATTGCTTAAGTTAAGTATTTAAAGAGATCAATCAGAAGGCCCTGAATGACATTTTATAGCTGCTATACTTTTCTCTGCATTTCGGCAAAAGTTAATTATCATTAATTTCGGGAATTCCTTACTTAAATGTACTTTCTATCCTCTCGTAAAAATGCGCTGATGACTCTCTGTTTTTTCATCTTTTCCAATAAATGTTTATTAAATTGTGCAAAATAGTGTGAATTCTGCGCGGCACATCGCGTTTGAAGAGCGTAGGATTTCTTTCGCGATATCGAGATATTTCAAGCGAAAAAGTTGGAATACTTTTACCGAAAATCAAAGTCCCGGAACAAAGAGCAGAAAAGAAAATGTAACGAATTCAGAAAAATCGAAACCTTTGTGCCTAGTGTGCTCTGCCCTATACACCCAGAAAAAAATGAAACGCCATTAAAAAAGCACCTTGCCGCGACTTGTCCGTAACTAACTCCTGTATTATACTATACAGGGGTTAGTTACGGACAAGTCGCGACTCCTATATACTATACAGGAGACTTATCTGAAACTAGTGAAGAATGTAATGACGCGTCTTGCCGCCAATGTGACGGTCTCACCCGTGCCGGATCGTCACCTCCGAGAGCTACTATCGGGGGTGACGGCCGGATGCAGACGCTTAGGAAATTTTTGGGGAAAACGGTGCTACTTCGGATGTTTTCTGGAAAAAAGAAATTGTGGAACTTCTCGGAAAAAACATGATCATTCGCTATCGCGAGAATTCCTCGCGTTCGTTTCCGAAGTTTAAGAAGAATCAGCGGCGGTAAATGCGCGCGGCAATTTTTTCTGTGCGTGAATTTTGAATTTCGTGCGCGGTTTACGCATCCTATTTCAAACCCTCTAAAATAGTTGGTTTCTATGCATTTTTTTTATTAATATTGCTAATTAAAGCAAAAAAGCATTTGGCGGGATTTTAAACAAAAAATCGCTATTTGGCGCAATATTTAGCAAATAATTGTTGGAAATAATCAATACATCGCGATTTGACGGAAATAGGTATCATATCCGTAAGTTATATGTTGAAAATTAATGTATAATTAAATTTCTGATGAAGCTGGTGATAGAATAACTATGAGCCACGAAATTCTGGTTCCACAACTTCGTTGAAAATTTAAAACAGAGTGTTGCAGCTATAACAAACGTTAGATAGTAGTTGTAGGAATACAAGTAGCTGTAGAAGTGTTAAATGAGAACAGTTCCAGTTTAAATCAAAATCACTTTTATTGAAGAGTGAATCCATTGTATTTGCTTACAGTATATATCATGAAAAAAGGTAAGCCAAATAACCAAAGCATACTATTTACAAAACATGAGCACTACAGCTCATATGAAGTTTTTTTCAGTGTAAGTTCCATGCCTAGACACGTTTCTGGTTAACGTATTATTTACACAAGTAAGTGGAATAAAAGCATTTCACACTTACGTGACCACGTGCACTTTCCGATGCCACCACTAGCTGGGCACACGCTATGGCAAAAATTTAAACTTTTCGGATCAGCACTATAAAGTCCACAACACGGGAAACATGGTCTCCTTAACTGAGAACCATCAAAACTACTAAGTTTAGTTTAAATATCCGCGTTCACCGATAAACACTTTATCGTAACTTTCGACAACATCGAAACATGATTTTACGAAGATCCGTCTGCCCGATCTAGATCCTTCTAGATCCTTCCATCGATCAGTATAAGCAAGCTATCCAACCGAGCTTTCCAAGCGATCTACCTAAAACCAGATCTCACTGAAAACCAGAAAAGTGTCTAGCCTTTATATCCGAAGATGGGTGCGTTCCGGAACATAACCGTTGCCGGCAACGCCCTCTGGATATGCAAAACAGGATGCGTGAGCGGCGAGAAAGGTGATTTGCATGATCAGCCAAGTTTTGTCCACATCGCGATTCGTTCACGAGAACGGAATAATCATTTTAATAATGACGTCACGCTCCCGCGAAACGAGAATCGCGATGTAAACAAAACCAAGTTTCTAACAATCGGCCCCCTCATGCAAAAACACCAACTCTCGGCGCCCATGCTTTCATCCAACAAAAGGTTATTCTAAGAATCAAAGTTCTTAGTATCCTAAAAACATAATGTATGCATACACAAAATTTTATACATTAAAGAAATTTATAACACTTATAACATTTAGAAAGTGAATAGCCTTTTCTCAAAATGGCAACAATCAAATGAGTACACTTATCTATTATGAAGATCATAAGCATTCTTTAAATTACATGTTTAAGGATAACATAGTCAAAGAAAACAGTATAACCATACTATTGCCCTTTCTTAAGTACTAGCTCATACTGAAGAAAGCTATTTCTTTACTATTTTGAAAATTAAAACAAACATTAAGTTTAAAATTTAAAAGTCTAAAGATATCAAAAATTTTAAGCTCTAGAAAAATTTTAGGTATAGTTATCAATTTTAACATTTAAGATTAAAATTTTAAATCTAAACATCAAATTCAAATTTGTAGAAAATTTAGTGTATAACTATGAAATTTAACATTTAAGATTAAAAATTTAAGTCTAAACATCAAATTCAAGTTTTGTAGAAAATTTAATGTATAACTATGAAATTTAACATTTAAGATTAAAAATTTAAGTCTAAACATCAAATTCAAGTTTTGTAGAAAATTTAATGTATAACTATGAAATTTAACATTTAAGATTAAAAATTTAAGTCTAAACATCAAATTCAAGTTTGTAGAAAATTTAATGTATAACTATGAAATTTAACATTTAAGATTAAAAAATTTAAGTTTTATTATCTTAGCCCATGACTAATATACACACTAAATACCCAATACAATGGCAATGATAATAAAAGATACAGAAGGTAAATATGCATATGAGATAAACACAGATTAAAAATTTTATGTTTCATGTGAATTATATCAATAATGTACATTCAGATAACATTTTATTCACATAAGCGAAAATGCATTATGCGTGTAGTAAAAATGGATATATATATATTTTTTTTTTCAAGTGTAATGTGAGAAAAGTAACAGTTCATTGTCACATAACAATATATACTCAAGATACATTTCATTTGTATCAATGAGAGAGGAATAAATTATAAAATACCCTAACCATTTATACTTTGAAAATATGAAAAAAAATTTAAAGTAAAAATTTTATTTGAACAGTTAAATTTTATATTTTAAAGATATCATTACTAAATTTTAAAACTCTATCTTTAGTCATTGGCTTCGTGAAGTAATCTGCTACGTTATCTTTAGTATTAACAAAGTTAATTTTAAAAGATTCGTTTACAACTAAGTTCCTTAAATTCCACATCCAAAAGTCTTTTGACTTTTCCCCATTCTTTGATATCAAATTCTTTACTCAAAAGTGAAACTGTATGGTCTATATCATTTTGTTGTTTCAAGAAAATTTTATTATTCAACTTTGCATAAAGATATGCGGACTTAATGTCCAGTTGAAAATGTTTCCATTTAAGCATGCAAACAAATATGGAGAAGAAAGCTCTGATTAAACTAAAATTAATCACAGGGCTAAACACTTCATCATATGAGTCCCCTTTTATCTGGGTATATCCTTGAGCTACTAGGCGAGCTTTGAATCGTTTAACATTTCCCCTTTCATCCTTCTTAATGGTATAAACCCATCTACTTCCTATAATTTTTTGTTGTGAGATGGGTGCAGGCACTAAGTCCCAGACACCCCTCTCTTGCATTGTAGCTATTTCATCATCCATGGCTTCTTGCCATTTATCGGACTGGGGAGATTCTATTGCCGATTTATAGCTCTTGGGTATCAAGATCTCAACATTGCTTGCTTCTGGTTTCCTTTTGATATCACTTACCCCCTTTTTCTCTCTAAAATTAAACATTTGCTGATCATAATGAATGTTAGCTTTTCCACAAAACTTTCTGACATCATTATGAGATCTCAGCCTTTTATTGTCACCTTTTACTGAGTAGTAAATATCCGTCCTACTCCCATCAGGCCTAGGTACTGCTTTCCGTATCCAGTCAATATCTGAGCAGGGTGTCAGACCAGAATCAGCAGGAGAGTCCTCATCCCCACTAGATTTACTAGTGTCACGGCTCTCACCTGCTTCTTCCTCTGACACTCCTCCTAAGCATTCTGATTCCGAGTCAATCGACTGAGTAACGTTCGATTTCCTCAAGGTGATTCGTTTAGGGTAATTAGGGACCAGGACGCCTTCCGCTGCCACTCCTTCCTCAAACCTTACATTAGAAGTTTCCTCAACTTTCTTTTTACCCGCTATATAAATCCTATAGCCTTTGGTGCTTTCGGCATATCCGACCATTATTCCTATTTGGGCTCTCATATCCAACTTATTTCTAATTTGTTTGGCTGTGCCCACATAGGCTTTGCACCCGAAAACTTTGAGGTGAGCAACGGCTGGCTTCCTTCCATAATATAACTCGTGTGGAGTTTTGGTTTTGAACTTATGACATATTCTGTTCTTGGTGTGTGTAAAACACAAAATCGCTTCTGCCCACATTCTGTTATCAACCTTGCTTTGATCAAGCATAGCTTTCACACAATCTAGTGCAGTCAGATTAAATCTTTCAGAAACCCCGTTCTGTTCGGGTGTATATGCATTTGACCTTTCTGATTTAATCCCCAATTTATTTAAGTATGCCTTGAACTGGTTGTGACAGAACTCCATACCATTGTCCGTACGGATACACAAAATCTTTTTGCCTAGCTGCCTCTCTTCCTTAGCTTGGAATTCTTTAAATATCTTAAACACCTCTGATTTTTGTTTCATTATATAAACAAACACTTTACGGCTGAAGTCGTCAGTTATTGTCAAAAAGTATCTGTTTCCGCCCATTGAAGCTGTAGGTAAGGGACCACACACATCCATATGGAGTAATTGTAAAGGTTTAGTGGACCTTATCCTACCAATTGGCTTAAAAGAAATTCTCTTAGACTTTGCTAACTTACAGTGTGTACAGTTAATTTTTGCATATTTTAGTCTAGGGAGTCCATTAGCCGCGGAAACTTTACTTGTCTGATATAAATAATCAGAGTTAATGTGGCAATATCTCCTATGCCAGAGTTCTGTTTTATTCAAAACCTCAGAAACCGCACAACTTGGTTTCTCATTAACCTTTTCCTTTGACCTCGACTTCACCTCAGAGTTACGTTTACTTTTATTTATTCTAGGCAAATTTTTCATTTTGTCAATACTGTTTTTCTTATTTAGGGGTTTTCTATCTTTCTTAGAATTTTTATCCCTACCCTGATCCTTTCCTTTAGTTTTACGGTCTTCAATATTGTTATTTGCAGTCTGAACTTCGTATTGAGGTTTTAAAAAATATAACCCTTCTTTTCGCTTAGCATAGAAGAATTTTTCTCCCTTTGGAGTGTAAAACCACAATACCCCATTAGCCCCTTTAAAAGTATACCCCTGTTCCTCAAGAACAGATGCGGCTAATAAGTTTCGTCTTAACTTAGGCGAAAACATTACATCAGACAAAACAATATTACTTCTTATGTTCTGAAACTGAACATACATTTTGACCGTACCGATAGCCTCAACTGGGCTCTCAATATCACCCACTGCTAGCGACATAGATGCACCTTTGCTTTCCTTAAATTTTGAGAATAAATTAATATCATTGCAAAAGTGCCGCGTAGCAGCGGTGTCAATTACCCAGCTGAGTCTATCGCTAGGATCCTGCACAGTATTAGCTTCAACTCTAGCAGATGAATACAATTCAATTATATTTGAGCTAGACTTAAGAATAGGGCAATTCTTCCTTAAATGACCGGCCTTCTTACAAAAATAACATGGTCCTATGACCCTTTTAACTGGTTTAACACTTTTAAACACTTTGTTATTTTTACACTTTACATTTACATTACTCTGAGACAAGAATACAGATGAATTTTGACTTACATTGTTTCTGTCACTACGGAGTTGCCGGATACGTCCTTCTTCCGCAGACAATTCATGTTGGATTTTCTCCAAAGTGAAATCTTTGTCCTCCCAACGGTAGATTAGTTGAACTATCCCCTGGAAGTCATCAGAGAGGTATCTTATGGCCTGGAATGCCACATAGACGCTTTCCACCGGGTGTTTGACGTCCTTCAATTTGGCGACCGCCTTCTTCAAACGCGTACAGAAGATATCCACCGGTTCATCTGGCTCCGGACGTAGGCTGAAGAACTCATCCAGTAAACGCACCAGGTTGGCGCGAATCGGCGCGTCGAAGTGCGTTTTTAACTTATCCCACGCATCTGCCGGATCGTCGTTAATGTCAATTAACTCTTGGTAATCAGATGAAACATTTTGGAACAGGATTGCTAACGCGCGGTCCTTTCTTCGCATGTGATCTTCATAATCACGGCGTGATGTTTTTTCATCTACCGGTAACGCTGTTCGGTCTACAAATCCGAAACAGCCCTCTCCTTTAAGAGCGAATGAAACTTCATTCCTCCAAGTGACGTAATTGTCTCTAGTTAATGCAGTAATTTTATTTGCCTCCATGGCAAGGTGGCCTTTTGGAACTGAGCTGAACAGACCTTTTGTTTACGCTTTCGTCGACATGCAAATGGCGCCGTCCGCGGCCCCCGTCGACAGGATTCGTTACTGGAACTCTAACACTTCTAAATTTTTAACGTTGTTATGGGGAGCACTGGGGCCCATAACCTTTGACGGAAATAGGTATCATATCCGTAAGTTATATGTTGAAAATTAATGTATAATTAAATTTCTGATGAAGCTGGTGATAGAATAACTATGAGCCACGAAATTCTGGTTCCACAACTTCGTTGAAAATTTAAAACAGAGTGTTGCAGCTATAACAAACGTTAGATAGTAGTTGTAGGAATACAAGTAGCTGTAGAAGTGTTAAATGAGAACAGTTCCAGTTTAAATCAAAATCACTTTTATTGAAGAGTGAATCCATTGTATTTGCTTACAGTATATATCATGAAAAAAGGTAAGCCAAATAACCAAAGCATACTATTTACAAAACATGAGCACTACAGCTCATATGAAGTTTTTTTCAGTGTAAGTTCCATGCCTAGACACGTTTCTGGTTAACGTATTATTTACACAAGTAAGTGGAATAAAAGCATTTCACACTTACGTGACCACGTGCACTTTCCGATGCCACCACTAGCTGGGCACACGCTATGGCAAAAATTTAAACTTTTCGGATCAGCACTATAAAGTCCACAACACGGGAAACATGGTCTCCTTAACTGAGAACCATCAAAACTACTAAGTTTAGTTTAAATATCCGCGTTCACCGATAAACACTTTATCGTAACTTTCGACAACATCGAAACATGATTTTACGAAGATCCGTCTGCCCGATCTAGATCCTTCTAGATCCTTCCATCGATCAGTATAAGCAAGCTATCCAACCGAGCTTTCCAAGCGATCTACCTAAAACCAGATCTCACTGAAAACCAGAAAAGTGTCTAGCCTTTATATCCGAAGATGGGTGCGTTCCGGAACATAACCGTTGCCGGCAACGCCCTCTGGATATGCAAAACAGGATGCGTGAGCGGCGAGAAAGGTGATTTGCATGATCAGCCAAGTTTTGTCCACATCGCGATTCGTTCACGAGAACGGAATAATCATTTTAATAATGACGTCACGCTCCCGCGAAACGAGAATCGCGATGTAAACAAAACCAAGTTTCTAACACGTTCCCGTGAACGGGCGTTTATGCAAATTTAATATGAACGACTCTTCCCGTTCACCGGCGTGAACCGTGACGTTTTTCAACATGAGGTTTCATGCAAATCAGTTCTCAATGCGTACGCATCTGATTTGCATATCCGGGGGCGTTTCCGGAACTGTCCATTCTCGGATATATAGGGCAGAGGTTTCTTGAAGCAATTAGATAGAAGGTCGGAGTCGATCGAGATCAGACGTCTGAAGAAGTCAGACGAGATAGACACTGATGGTCTGATGCAGGCAGACAGAAATGTTTTTGACTGAAGTACTGCGGAATATCGTTTGACGACGGTGAATAGTCGAAACGGATGCAGATGTGGTCAGTTTAGACCAGCATGTATTGAACGTTAAATTTACTTACAAACGTTCGGAAGCCGCTTTAAATATTTTCCTGATGTTCTATCCTTTGGTTTCCCTTTGCCAAGTGATGGTGGCTGAAATACACGCAAGTGATAGAGGTAGTATAGTAACTTACTACCAAATGCTTCAAGGAATCTCTGTCTAGTCATTTACAACTAAAAATCTTTTGTACATAGTATATTTTTGATGTTTTACGGCATGGAAAATTACCAGGTACGTGTAATATGCCGAGTTGTGTTTTTCACCAAATAAAGTGAACGAAGTTTTTCTTTAAAACTGGACTTGTGTACTTTCATAACCCAGCCAACACTTATTGACTCTGACAGTGCGTGCTTTGCTATCTTCAAATTTTAAATTTTCCAACAGAAACGGTTACGGGGCCAGTTCAACGCCCAATAGAGTCATAAGTGCAAGTATCTTTAAAGAAATCGTTCCAGTGTTCAGATGGGGGCCGCACATGGCACCATTTTGAAGTTCGTGTGAACAACGAAACGCAACAGTGTAAACGTAAACAGTGTACAAGAACTTTTGCTTCTGCTTCTTCAAAACTACGAGTGGCCATGGAGGCAAGTAGAACGGAGTTGCTGACGCGGGACAACTACGTCACCTGGCGTACCGACATCTCATTCGTCCTCAAGGGAGAAGGATGTTTCGGACACGTAGATGGAAGTGCTAAGCCTATCGAGGAAGATGCAAGTCGCCGCGACTACGATGATTTTTATCGGAGGAAAGACCGAGCGCTCGCCATCATTTATCAAAGTTTATCCTCGGAATACAAGGAGTTGATAAACGTCACCGACGAACCTAGTCAAGTATGGAATACCTTGAAAGAACATTTTCAAGCGCCTTCCAGAGCCAACCTGGTTAGATTACTAGATGAGTTCTTCGACGTTCGGCCGGAGCCAGATGAGCCTGTTGACATTTTTTGCTCAAGACTGCGGAAGGCCGTGACGAGGCTTAAAGACGCGAAACACCCCATTGAAGACCTATATGTAGCATTCCAGTCGATTCGGTACCTTCCGGAAGAATTCCGAGGTATCGTTCAAATTATATATCGATGGAATGACTCGGACTTCAAGCTCAGCAAAATACAAGCAGAGCTAGCAGCGGAGGAGAGCCGGCTGAGGCAGCAAGCAAGTGACTTTTCCAAAACTGTGAGTTCAAATTCTGCATATTTTACTTCTAAGAAATTTGTAAATAGAGTAAAAGTGTCTAAACTTCCAAATGTATCTCATAATGTGTCTAATGTAAATACTTCTAGTCATAATGTAAATATTTCTAAAAGTAAAATTAAGTGTTATAAGTGTAACAAACTAGGTCATACTAAATCTAATTGCAGTAGAAATAATGGATCTAGTATTGTGGAATTTCTTGGGTCTCCACAGATTGAGGCTAATACTGTAATCGATCCTAGCGATAGACTCAGCTGGGTAGTAGACACTGCTGCTACGCGACATTTCTGTAATAACATTAAGTTATTTTCAAAATTTAATGAGTGCAAAGGCACTTCAATGTCGCTAGCATTAGGGGATGTCGAAAGTCCAGTTGAGGCTATCGGGACGGTGGAAATGTATGTCCAATTTAAGGATAAGCAAAGTATTATCAAATTGGAAAATGTTATGTATTCTCCTAAACTTAGGAGAAATTTATTAGCTGCATCTGTTCTTGAGGAACAAAATTTTAGTTTTAATGGAGCTAATGGGGTTCTATGGTTTTTTACACCTAAAGGGGAGAAATTCTTTTATGCAAAAAGAAAGGATGGGTTATATTTTTTAAAACCTAAGTATAGTACCCAGGAACAACATAACGTAGAAAACCGTCAATCTAAAGATAGGGATCGAGATGGAGACGAGAAACACAAAAAGGATAAGAAATCCAAGGATAGGGATCCTAGTGCTTCCAGAAAAATAGACAAAGTAAAAATAGCACCTAATCTTAAAGAAACTAAATTTAAATCTGACAAAACAAAAACTAAGCAGAATAAAAATGTGAATAGTTCAATATCTAAGCCTAGCAGTTCAGTAACTGAACTAAATAGTACAAACTGTCTTTGGCATAAACGATATTGCCACATAAACGCTGAATATCTTCTCCAAACCAGCAAAGTTTCTGCCGTAAACGGACTTCCTAGGCTTAAATACAAAAAGTTAAATTGTAAATCGTGTAAATTGGCTAAGTCTAGGAGAGTATCATATAAACCCACCGGTAGGATAAGGTCCACTAAACCATTGCAATTGTTACACATGGATGTGTGTGGTCCCTTACCCACAGCCTCATATGGTGGGAACAAGTATGTCTTAACTATAACAGATGATTATAGTAGAAAAGTTTTTGTTTACCTCATGAAACAGAAGTCAGAAGTATTTTCACATTTTAAAGAGTTTCAGGCCAGAGAAGAAAGGCAGTTAGGTACTAAAATTCTATGTATCCGGACGGATAATGGGATGGAATTCTGCCATGATAAGTTCAAAAATTACCTGAAGGATATCGGTATTAAGGCTGAGAGGACTAACACATATACCCCACAGCAAAATGGAGTATCAGAGCGATTCAACTTAACCGCATTTGACTGTGTTAGAGCCATGTTGAACGACAGCAAATTACATGACAGATTCTGGGCGGAAGCAATATTGTGTTTTGCATACACTAAAAATCGAATATGTCACAAATTTAAGACTAAAACACCACATGAACTCTACAGTGGTAGAAAACCTTCAGTCAAACATCTTAGAACCTTTGGTTGTAGAGCATATGTAGGCAAACCCAGTCAGCTCAGAAAGAAGTTAGACATGAAAGCTACAGAAGGGGTGATGGTAGGCTATGCTACTAAAACTAAGGGCTATAGGATATTTTTGTCAGGAGAGAAACGAACAATTGAGACCTGCAATGTGAGGTTTGATGAGGGTGATGTAGTGGAAGGCATCCTGGACCCAATTTGTCCCAGAAATATCTCCTTAGGGATATCAAGAGATAACCTTTCAGAATACTCCGACGGGCAATATCCGAGAGAGCAGTCTGATGGGGGGGCAGGAGAGAGTGAAGACACTGGTGACGATCCGTCTGAATCCAGTGAGGAAACTGACTCTCCTGCTGACTCCAGTATGACTCCTTGCTCGGATATTGCTTGGCAGCGAAAGACGGTTCCAAGACCCGATGGGAGTAGAACCGATGTGTATTATTACGCTCAAGGAGATAATAAAAGGCTGAGGTCGCACAATGATGTTAAGAAATATTGTGATAAAAGGAATATACAATTTGATCAGCAACTGTTTAATTTTCGGGAAAATAAAGGTCTTAAAAGGGTCAGAGGCAGACCAGAAGCAAGCAATATTGAAATAAATATACCAAAAGGGTACAACGCTGCTATTAAATCTTCCCAGTCCGAAAAATGGTGTAAAGCTATGGATGAAGAAATGGCCGTAATGCAAGAGAGGGGTGTCTGGGAACTAGTTCCTGCATCCACCTCACAAAAGCATATAGGCAATAGATGGGTCTACACTATTAAGAAAGACGAGAAAGGGAAAATCAAGAGATTTAAAGCTCGTTTGGTAGCCCAGGGGTATGGTCAGAAAAAGGGAGAATCATACGATGAAGTTTTTAGCCCTGTTGTTAACTTCAACTTAATTAGAGCATTCTTCTCAATTTTCGTATGCATGCTTGGCTGGATGCATTTCCAATTAGATATCAAATCTGCCTATCTCTATGCTAAATTGAGTCAAAAGGTATATATGAAACAGCCTCAAGGTCAAGAAACCCTGGAATTAAGCATTGGGATGCATTGTTAAGACTTTTAGGATATGTTGAAAAGACTAAAAACTATATGTTGAATTTATCTAACATTCAGGAGTTAAAATTGAATGGTTATTCAGATTCTGACTTTGCTGCAAACAGAGATGACCGTGTTTCACTTGGAGGCATGATACTCTTTATTGACAATGTACCTATTTCTTGGCGTACCTTTAAACATAAGTGTGTCAGCTTATCAACCATGGAAGCTGAATACGTATCACTAACTGAAGCCGCTAAGGAAATGGTATGGGTACAAAACATAATTGAAGAATGTCATTTACTTGGGTTAAACTTTAATAAAAGTAACAGTGTTATTTTTAGCGACAACCAAGCAGCCATTAATTTTTCTAACTCTCCAATTGAAAACAATAGAACTAAGCATATTGATGTTAGATATCATTTCCTAAGAAATTTAATAGTCAATGAATCTTTTAATGTTAAATTTGTAAATAGTAAAGATAACTTAGCAGATCACTTTACTAAACCAATGACTAAGGAAATAATACTTAAATTTTGTAATAAAATTTTTAAAAACCAAATCAAAACTTTTTGAGATTAAATGTTTAGTCTAAAGAAATTTTTAAATACTAAATTGAATTTACAACTTGGGAATTTTTTTAAAAAAGATGTCATATATATACATTATTGTTTATCTTAAACCTCATTGATATAAGATAGTATATCTTGAGTATAAATTTTTGTGATATTGAATCTTTTTCACTTTACACCTTTGTATATACATCCATTTTCCATGACCCGCATGATGCTAAATAATAGCTTATGTGTATAAAATTTTGTATTTTTCAACTTGGTAAAAAGTATGTGTTGAAAGTTTTGATAAAGGAATTTTATTATCTAATTACTTGCATCATGTATTTTTAAATATTTGGTATATCAATGCAGTCTAATAGTATTAATTATGTATACTTATATTGTGTTAATAGACTAAATTTTTTTAAGCTTTTTGAATTATAGTGTTTATACTCAAATTTAAAGTAAACTTAAATTCTATGCTTATACAAAATCTTAATCTTTTAAAGTTGACTTGTTTAATATGATAATGTGCTTATACTTAAATTTTGGATACTTATAATTAAATTGAAACTAAAATTTCAATTTTTGAATGCTGATACTTAAGCATTGAAGTTGTGTTGTATATAAATTTCTACTTGATGTGAAATGTTGTTGTTACAATATTGTCGACAATACTTAACTATTTTTCAGATGCTATAAGTACTTATGCATTTTATTTTAAATTTAATAATGATATAATACTTTAAATTTTTTCCTTCATTATATGTTTGATAGGATACTGGGGGCCTTGGTGTTTATTGATATACCTTGGTTTCTCAGAGTAAGTTTTCTTTTGCATATGCATTGAGACTTAAGGATTTGCATGAGGGGGCCGATTGTTGGAAATAATCAATACATCGCGATTCACGTTCCCGTGAACGGGCGTTTATGCAAATTTAATATGAACGACTCTTCCCGTTCACCGGCGTGAACCGTGACGTTTTTCAACATGAGGTTTCATGCAAATCAGTTCTCAATGCGTACGCATCTGATTTGCATATCCGGGGGCGTTTCCGGAACTGTCCATTCTCGGATATATAGGGCAGAGGTTTCTTGAAGCAATTAGATAGAAGGTCGGAGTCGATCGAGATCAGACGTCTGAAGAAGTCAGACGAGATAGACACTGATGGTCTGATACAGGCAGACAGAAATGTTTTTGACTGAAGTACTGCGGAATATCGTTTGACGACGGTGAATAGTCGAAACGGATGCAGATGTGGTCAGTTTAGACCAGCATGTATTGAACGTTAAATTTACTTACAAATGTTCGGAAGCCGCTTTAAATATTTTCCTGATGTTCTATCCTTTGGTTTCCCTTTGCCAAGTGATGGTGGCTGAAATACACGCAAGTGATAGAGGTAGTATAGTAACTTACTACCAAATGCTTCAAGGAATCTCTGTCTAGTCATTTACAACTAAAAATCTTTTGTACATAGTATATTTTTGATGTTTTACGGCATGGAAAATTACCAGGTACGTGTAATATGCCGAGTTGTGTTTTTCACCAAATAAAGTGAACGAAGTTTTTCTTTAAAACTGGACTTGTGTACTTTCATAACCCAGCCAACACTTATTGACTCTGACAGTGCGTGCTTTGCTATCTTCAAATTTTAAATTTTCCAAGAATAATCGCTTGTTGGCGCAAAATTTGACATTATTTTGCCGTATTCCGGTTTTGGGAGAATCCGGATATTGGAACGCCGGATAAGAGGTCACGTACTGTACCAGCATCATGTGACTGTGACGTTATGTGCATGTTGACTACCTAAAAATATAATTTTTTTTTCAATGCTTGGGAAGAACACTGTAAACAGAATCATGTTTGTTCTGTTAAAATACCAGTGACTACAATAGGAAATACTTTCAATAAAACTAATCCAATAACTTGAAAATTGTACTTCAAGGATTGCTAGAAAATGAGTTTTCTAATCGTAGTACTGAACAAAAAGATTACTTTCAATTTTGATCTTAATGCATTTATTTATTTGCTCCATTTTGATGTCTAGGATGACTGGAAGTGTGTCAAGTGCAACGCATTCAATCGACCTTTTATGAGACACTGTAGCGTGTGCTGGAAGCAAAGACTGGCATGGTTGCCTGAAAAAAATACACTAAGTGAACGTGAACCACGCCCCAAAAAGAGGAGGAGGCAGAAAAAATCAAAAGCAGTTACTGCAACCACCTGTGAGACTGCCCAAAGCGAAGAGGTATGACTTTTGTGCTTCTATTGGCTGAACATGTTTACTGTGGACTGGGGAAAGGGTTTCCAAAGCTCCCTTTGTTGACACATTTAAAATTAGACTTCCCTCTTGTCATTCAAATGATATAGATTCAATTGAAAATAAGAGATTTAATTTATTCAAATGGAAATAGTTTTTAATTAAAAAGCAATGTAATGAAGATAGTTTGAAATCATTTATCATTGCTTTCACTTTGTTATAATAGGTCTGCCAGAGGCCCCTTATGTTTCATATTTAGTATGAATTTTAGTTCTTGGTACAAAAGTAAAAATTTTCTTAATATTACGAATTTCTAAAATTGCAGTGACATTTCTTTATTTCTTCCTTTATGTTACAATGTTTCCCTCTTTTTTCCCCCCTCCCCAAAAATGTCTAGTCCTTGCTTTGCAGCGGCGGTAAAAGAAAATGTTGATTGTTAAATGCCATGCGCAAAGTAATTTATAAATAATGATGTCACATATGTGTCAAGACCTGTAGCTAACCAAAGTTGTCTGGAGACGCTAGTTTCCCTACTGGTCTATTGAAGTTAAAATGGAAGTTACTAGTGCTTATTTCAACATCAGTACTAGCACTGAAATTCCCACAGGGATGCACACATTTTAAGAAGGGCACTAAAATTTGAAATTTTTTTAGAAAATCTCAAAACTTCATGATTATTTAGAAAGGGTGTGAAAACTTGTGATTTTTATAAGAAAAACGCTAAAATTCATAATTAAAATAGCTCTTCCCAATTTTACTACTTCTAAATAAATTATCGGGGCTGTTAGCATTTTTAATCATAAAGTTTCGTTTTTGAATAAATTTGAAAATTTTAGTGCATAAAATAGAAAAGTGTATTTTAGCACTTTTAATTACAATGAGTAGCCAAATTATTAGAAACACACTTCAGTCTAACTTGAACGAGTCCGATAGTGACACATGGTGATGAGTAGTGTATGAAAGGGAGAACTGTTTATTAGTACAGTACAACCTCGAAAATCCGGACATCCAAAATTCGGAAACCTCCAAAATCCGGACATTTTCCAAATCTTCGGGTTTCTCTCTCTCCCCCCCGGACTGGCGAAGTCGCGGATTTAAAAAACAACAGGGTAAGATTATCTATTTTATACGTAAGATTATTTATTTTACCGTATTTTCCGGTTGACTTTCTGAACCCGGAAATGAAACGAAAGTTTAGATGGACAGCCGTAGATCGGCGTTGGTTGGAGCGTGGCGTTGGTTGGATCGGCCGTAGATTGGTTGGAGCGTGAATTACTTTGTTAGCGTTAATTCCTCGTCCCCCGTATTCAAGTCACAACTCCCAATGAATTATTTCGCGTAAAATATTCATCGTTATTTAAATACGGAATTTTTATTATCAAAATTTCCTTTCTCATTACTGAAAAAGACATTTTTCTGAAACAATGTAATTTTTACTATTAAACACTTTAGGACCTTATCGTAATATTTTATCACAGATTGTTCAATTAAATCTAAAAATCCCAAGAATTCATATTAACGCTCACGGAAATTTATTTTGTTCACTTCGTAGTACGAATTTCATTCTTCAATGTATTCTGTTTTGTCTTCAGAATCTCCTGCCCCTCCCGATATGAGACGATTTTTTCGTTCTCATCGAACGCGTCAGCTTGAAATGACTGCATATTTTGCCTTTTCTGTTTAGAAAGCCATATTTACATACTATAAATAGCAAATAAATAACTAAATAATATCGTATCGCACAGAACCGAGCAACAAGGCCATTAACACACAAACCCAAGGCACAAACCTCTCAAAGGGGTCGGCTCGTCACCGGTGACAGTCAGCTGCGCTTACGATTACGAACTAAGCAAATTCCTTTCTTCGCTTTCCCTGCCCCACCACGTCCGGGTGTTGCTGTAACCTAGTAATGACTCGTCGTAATTTAGAAAAATCGATGAGAGGAGAGATATTTTTCTTTTTTGGAAAATATATTTATTTTATCTACTGCGATATTTTTTACATATTTGACTATTACTAATAAAGTTTTTACTTTTTTCAGAGTCATCAGCCTTTTTAAACATAACATTATATACATGCTAGAGAATAAATAAAACTTTTAAGTTCTTAGTTTTTTTTTTTTCGTTCGTTAATAGTGAAAATGGTTTAAACACATTTACATATTTTAATATATCGTCAAAAGTGCTAATCCTCGATCTTTATTAAATCTCGGCACTTCATTAAATCTTCCTGCGCTTCATTAAATCTTGACAAAGCCGATATAACGAAAGTTCTGCACTGTGATGATGATGCGCCAATCGTAAATAAATTGAATGATGGCGAAATTTGCAATATGATATTAAATAAAAAAAGATCGAAGTAGCGACGATAAATGTGGAGAAGAAAAAATACTCATTGCTAATCTTATGCAAACAATCGATCATGCAATTAAAGGTCTTGAACTAAGAAGCATTATAACCGAGCAGAAATAATGTCCATCTACAGGATAAAGAAAACTGCTTTCCCATAAACCAAAATTAATGAAATAACATAAAAATGTTAATTCAGATATTTAAATGAAACGATAAAATGGAATTTTATCATTTCGTTTTGTTCACACATTCAAATTTTTAATGTGTATTTTTTTTCTTAGAAATTTCTTTTGCCCTATTTTTTAGATTAAATAATATGTTTTAATTGATTAACTTAACTTTTGCCGTTATTTTTACTAAAAATAGTGCTTTATAGTGTATTTAGTTAATATTAAATCTGAATTTTATTCAAATTCTATAATCCGGAAATATCGAAAATCCGGAATCGTCAAAGTCCGGACGAGTCCGGATTTTCGAGGTTGTACTGTACAGTTAGCGTGAACATGGATTTAAATGAATTCAAACGTAGCATGATTATGGGGGCAAGATGAGGTAGGTCCTGTATTTCGAAACCTGCTAATTCTCATGCAACAGTATCTTGAGTGTTTAGGGAATTATAGTTGGGCCAACAAACTTCAAACAAGCTGTGGATGGAAAAAGCTTGTGAATCAAAGAGGTAACGGGTGACTGGCACAAATCATGAGAAGGGCAACAAGACGACAGATTACAGCTCAATATAATGCAGGTGCACCAAAAGCATATCCTAATGCACAACACAACAGACCTTAGTTTTAGCAACAGGAGACCATCAAGGGTGCCTTTGCTATCACAGAAAAACAGGAATGCATGCCTGCTGTAGGCCCAGGAGCATCACAATTTAATACTTGATGAGTGGAAAAGGGTTGCTTGGTCCAACGAGTGTCAGTTCCTTCTCCAGCATGCTAATGGCAGTATCAAAATGTGGCACAAGCAGCACAAATCCATAGATTTAAATGAATCACTTGTCTTATCAAGTGACAGCCATACAAGTGGGTGGACATGGAATAATGGTTTAGGGCATGATCTTAATGCCATGGGCTACCTCATCATTGTTGTTGATCAGGTGCACCCACTTATGGCTACAGTGTTCTGTGATGCAGATTGTCACTTTTATCAGAACAATGCACCCTATCACCATACTCCATTGGTCTCAGATTGGTTCAGTAAACATGACTGAGATCCACTTTCTTCATTAGCCAGCTCAGTCACCTGATGTCAAACCTGTTGAGCATTTGTGGGCCGAGGTGAAAAGTGTTGGAAACTTGGTTCTGTTTTTGTCACGATTCTCGTTTTCATGGGAACGTGTTTTCATTTTAAGAATGGTTTTTCCGTTCCCGTAAACGACTCGTACCGAGAACAGAACATGCCATTCATGCAAATTGTTAGAAAAACTTCAGTTGTAAACAAGCACGTACGTAAATCGGTCGATGTACAGTCTAAATCCTAAAGTAAACTTCGTTCTGATTGGCTAATCGCTTTCGGATCGCTTGTTTAGAAGTTTTACCCCCATGGTCAGTGATCCTGCAAACTGAGACGTCAACTTCCGGTTTATGCTAATTTCCACTTCAACCGATTAGAGATTAGCATACTCCGGAAGGAAAACATTAACTTTAACTTCAATAATACCGGGCTATTTAAGCTAGTGCTTGTATTAGTGGAGTATCTTCATGATGCATTCTTATGTTCACGTGAGATCATTATCTTTATGATAGATCCTTGTCTGTACGCCGGTTAAATGGCGATTTAAAAGGCCGATACTGTTAGGCCTAACTGCTGTTAAGTCTTGATAAAATTGACAAGACTTAGTTAGTTTGTTATGTTCAACTTTACAATGTTACCATTTCTCGAAATTACGAAAATGGATATGTATCGAACAAATGGAGAATATACCTTACAGAAACTTATTAGGTTGTTTATCATTTCTTGCCAGCAGAACTAGACCCGATATTAGCTATACCGTAAACATCTTATCCCAATTTCAGGAAAACCCAGGCATTAAACACTGGGATGTTTTACTTAAACTTCTAGGGTATGTAGATAAAACAAGGGATTTTAAACTAAACTTATCAAACATTCAATCTGTAAATTTAAATTGTTTTACTGATTCTGACTTTGCAGCTAAACGGGATGATAGAGTATCAATGGGAGGCATGATATTTTTTGTAGATAAGGTACCTATTTCATGGAGGACATTTAAACACAAATGTGTAAGTTTATCTACAATGGAGGCTGAATATATCTCATTAACCGAATCGGCAAAGGAAATGGTATGGGTACAGAACATATTACTTGAATGTACTAAACTTAGCTTTAAATTAGGAAATAGTATAATATTCTGTGATAACCATGCAGCTATAAACTTTTCCAATTCGCTCATTGAGAATCATAGAACCAAACACATTGATGTTAAATATCATTTCTTAAGAAATCTAGTGGAAAAGAAGCTCTTTGAGATTAAATTTGTAAATAGCAAAAATAAGAAAACTGACAGTTTTACGAAACCTATCACCAAAAAAGCAATCTCTAAATTCTGTGAAATCTTTAGAATTTAAACATCTTAAGAAGTTTTAATGTGAAATCTAATGTAAACATGTTAAATTCATTCTAAATTGTATAGTTGCATTTTTCAAAAATTAACTTCAACACTTTTTCAAAATCCACATTGCGTAGTTTAGTTACCAATGTGTTTATACTGTGTGGCGAAGATTTTAAAGTTTTTGATACATACTAAAAATAACTTATACATTTTTTCAGTCTCTCATGGAGTAGCTTAGATACTTATGAGTTTAAACTGTGTGGCGAAGTATTTAAAAGTTTAAGATTTTCGATGTAATATACAAACTTTTTTATTACATTCCCTCAACATGTAGTTTAGATACTGTTGAGTTTATACTGCATGGCGAAATATATAAGATTAAGATTTGAAAATTTGTATCTTCTGTATTTGACACAGAGATATTTTTAAATTTGTTTTCTCATGTAAATTGTATCATGATGTATTTTATACTTTTTTAAACTTTGTCTTGAAAATATAATTATACACTGAAATTTATACATGATATTTTGAAACTCTATAATGTAGTATATGTTCAACTGAAATTTAAATTTGATTACTACTTGTATTTATGTGATTAGATAACTCAATCTGCAGGAGGGGGCCGCTTGTTAGAAAAACTTCGGTTGTAAACTAGCACGTACATGAATCAGTTGATGTATGGTCTAAAATCCAAAAGATACTTCGTTATGATTGGCTAATCGCTTTCGGATCGCTTTTTAAGAAGTTTTAACCCCATGGTCTGTGGTCCTGCAAATTGAGGCGTCAACTTCCGGTTTATGCTAATTTCTACTTCAACTGATTAGAGATTAGCATACTCCGAAAGGAAAACATTAACTACAACTTCAATGATACTGGGCTATTTAAGCTAATGCTTGTATCAGTTGATTATCTTCTCTCTCTATCTTGCTTTATCTTCGTGATATAACATCATGATTACGTTTGATCGGTATCTTCATGTACGCCGGTTATGACAATATTAATGACCGATGTTTGTTAGGCCTGAACTGCTGTTAAGTCTACTGTAATTTTTCAAGACTTGTGTTTAAAGTATTCAACGATTTGCAAATATCTTTTCCAAGTTATGGAAAGTGATATAGTCTTATGTTATTTTAATGTTTTGAGTTCGTGAAAATTAAATTTTTCTCTTTTTACATTGACTATTTTTGGCTTACATCCGCTACGACACTCTGCTAACATCTGTTTTTTTTTTCGAATGGATAAAATCCAACAAATTTCAAGTAACCAGCAAATAGGATAGATAGTGCGCAGTCGCTGCTGTGCACGTACTCCTTTTGCTTGCGTCGTGACGTAGACTCGTCGACTGGCAATGCTGTACGGTTGGCATGGCCGTAGCAGCCTTCTCCTTTTAAGAGGAAAGAGATATCGTTATGCCAGATAACGTAATTGTCCTTGTTCAACGCTTCAATGCCGTTGCTCGCTTCCATAGTCATAAAATCTCTAAACTTTGACTGTGACTAGAGTGCACTGTTTACCTTTCTGTTTGATGCAAATGGTGCCGCTCGCGGCCCCTGTTGATGGAATTCACAACACTTCACTGCTGCTTTGCTGCACTATAAGGATTCTAATTAAATGTTAGGGCTTTAACATGCTGGTGGCTCATAACCTAATATTTGCTGGCGACTGTGGAGTATTTAAAAAATTTTTGCCGCCGTTTCCCCTTTCCTTATAACTTAACTTGCTGATGTCACTGTTAGCATAGCAGAGTGGAAGTTTAGCAGAGGGTAAGATGTAGTTGTAAAGTGTTCTTTAATAAAAGGCAGATTCGTCAAACACAAACATCACTTTTATTATCGTGAGATCCATTGCTTAAGACATTGTTACAAAACACTGTAATGTCATTTCAAAGCCAAACAGTATGTACAAAAAATGAGCTAGCAAGCTCATGAAAAAGGTTGATAAACAGTTTATGACTAGGCATACACACTCTCAGTTATCAAATATTCAAATATTAATATATTTACACACTTATTATAGGCATACACACTCTCAGTTATCAAATATTTCAAATATTAATATATTTACTGATGGCTCTTCTCTTGAAGGCAATACAGGCTTTGCAGTGTGTATCTTCAAACATGATGTCCTGGACAGGGTCTATTCATTCAAACTAGATGGTGAGAATACAGTATTCCAGGCCGAAATTGCAGCCATAGATTTCGCTATATCCTGGGCAACCGATAACAACACTAAAGTTAACATCTTCTCCGATAGTCTCTCCTCGATCATGGCTTTCAAATCAATCAATAACAAATCTAACTTTCTTCAAAAAATTAAAACTAAAGCTAATATTTCCAATAAACTTATAAATCTTTCTTGGGTCAAAGCCCACGCGAATAACCTTGGTAATGAGGTCGCAGATCATCATGCTAAATTAGCAACCACTTCTGGCTCTCCCTTACACATCCCCTTCCCTTACTCCCTTCTAAAAAAGCACTGTAAAATTCTTCTTAAAAATCTTTGGCAGTCATATTTAAACGATTATATCTCCCCCCGAACCCATGACCCTGCGAGAATTTCAAAATTTCTTCCCTGTGTTGACCCTGATCTTTTAATTTCCAATCAATATTTAACTTATTTTTTAACGGGTCACGGCCCCTTTTTGGATTATTTACATTTTTTTAAGCATAAATCTTCATCTAATTGCACTTGTAATGTTTATGGTGATGCCGACCACTTTGTCTTTAACTGTCCTCTTACCCTCCCCTTCCACCTTTCCCGTCCCACTGATGCCAACTCTGCGGCTTGGTTTTCCAGGGTTCTTAAAAACAAATCTTCTATTTCAAAAATTAAAAACTGTATTCTCGCTGCTAGGGAGATTTCTAACAAAATTGCTTGATCAGCCTGGGGGTCCCCCCTGGTCTGTGAATCCTTCACTGCTCCCCACACTTTCTAAATCTGTTTTATAAAACCTGCTCCCTGTGCCTTGGGCACTATAAGATTTTATATTCACCACCTCCTGTAACTCATATGGTTTTGTTTTTATATTTGTACATTAACAGTATATCAATCCTAATCTTTTCGGTATGTATCAAAAACATCCATTGTGTATATATACTTTGATCATGCTTCTTTTTGTATATATACCTAATATGTATCATCCATTATATATCATCCATATCTAATTTGTATCATCCATACCTAATATGTGTCGTCTTCTATGTATCATCCTTAAAGAATATATACCTAATCTTTTCGGTATGTATCAAAAACACCCATTATGTATATATACTTTGCATACATCCTAACCCGGATTTTTATAATTATATTTTCTCACCCTGACTTTATTCCCTTACATCCTCGATTTCTCAACTTATACTTTGGTTTTTCATCCCCCAACTGTCATGTGTTTTTGTATATATAATTTTATATGTAATTTTTGTGCTTTTTTTTGTATTTCTGTGTATTTTATGTATTTCATGTTCTTCGTTTCGTTTTGTTTTGTTTTAGTTGGTTTTACTACTTTTGTGCTTGGGTTTTTTCCCTTCGGGGTTTTCCCCTCTTTTCTTTTTTTTCCTTCTTATGTCTCTCTTGTATTGTATTGTATTGTATTGTTTTTTTGTTTTGTTTTGTCGTTGCCTTTCTTTTTTTGTCTTGTAACTGTGTTGTGATTCAATTTTAACCTGTTTTGTAATGTTTTGGATCTAAAATAAAGTTCCCGGCCACACACTTAGCTGCAGTAAACCTTCGGGTCTGTCGTGTGGTCTGTGTTTTCAACACTTCAACACTCTCAGTTACTTATACTGTTGCTATAACATTGGTAAGTATAGAAAAACTACATTACCACTAATGCCGTGCTTGTTTACGAAGCCACCACCATCAGGTCACACGTCATGGCATTACACATGGTGCGATAAAATGTTTCTAGTGTTGGCTCTTTCAATTTTAAAGAGACCAGGTTAATTTTTCGCGGTATTGGACCTATGCCATGTGTAATGCCATGACGTATGACCTGACGATGGTGGCTTCATAAACAAGCACGGCATTAGTGGTAATGTAGCTTTTCTCTACTTACCAATGTTATAGCAACAGTATAAGTAACTGAGAGTGTGTGGGCCTAGTCATAGACTGTTTATCAACCCTTTTTCATGAGCCTGCTAGCTCATTTTTGTACATATTGTTTGGCTTTGCAACGACGTTACAGTGTTTTGTAACCATGTCTTAGCAATGGATCTCACGATAATAAAAGTGATTTGTGTTTGACGAATTTGCCTTTTATTAAAGAACACTTTACAACTGTATCTTACTACAAATACCCTCTGCTAAACTTCCGCTCTGCCAACAGCATGTTAAGTTATAAGGAAAGGGGAAACGGCGGCAAAACTTTTTTTCTAAATACTTCCCTGTCGCCAGCATTTAGGTTATTGGCCCCCAGCATGTTAAAACCCTAACATTTAATTAGAATCCTTATAATGCAGCAATGATGTGTTGTGAATTCCATCGACGGGGACCGCGAGCGGTGCCTTTTGCATCAAACAGAAAGGTAAACAGTGCACTCTAGTCACAGTCAAAGTTTAGAGACTTTATAACTATGGAAGCCGGCAATGGCATTGAAGCGTTGAACAAGAACAATTGCGTCACCTGGCATAACGAAATTTCTTTCCTCTTAAAAGGAGAAGGCTGCTACGGCCATGTCAACCGAACAGCATTGCCAGTCGACAAGTCTACGTCACGATGCGAGCGAGAGGAGTACGTGCATAGCAGCGACCGCGCACTATCTACGTTTTGGAACATATTGGCGGAATACCGAGAGTTACTCGATATCAACGACAGCCGGGCGGATGTGTGGGAGAAGTTGGAGGTACATTTTGAAGCTCCAACGCATGCCAACCTAGTGCGTCTTCTGGACGAATTTTTCAGTCTTTGCCCGGAAATCGAGGAACCCGTTGATATCTTCTGTACAAGGATAAAGAAGGCGGTCACCAAGCTAAAGAACGTGAACCATCCCATAGAGGAAGTATACGTGGCGTTCCAGGCCATCTAGTACCTGCCAGATGACTATCAGAGTATAATACAGATCATCTATCGCTGGAGCGACAAGGACTACATTTATCAAGCTTAAGCTTGATAAAATTCAGAAGGAGTTGTCTCAGGAAAAAAGCCGGATGAGGCAGTTGAAGAAAGATCGTAACAATGTAAGTCTTAATTCATCTGTATACTTTTCTAATGTTAACGCTAAATGCAAAAATGTCACTAAAGTTAAGAAATCTGTTAAGGTCATAGGACCATGCTTTTTTTTTTGTAATAAAACTGGTCATTTAAAGGCACAGTGCCCAAAGTTAAAAAAGTTGACTAGTTCTAATATTATTGAAGTATTTTCAAATATTAATGTTGAAGCTAATGCAGTTGATGATCCTGACAATAGGCTCAGCTGGGTAATTGACACCACTGCTACGCGTCATTTTTGCAATGACATAAAAATGTTTTCCAAATTTAGTAAATGCAAAGATACATCTATGTTGCTAGCAGTGGGTGATATTGAAAGCCCAGTTGAGGCTATTGGATCGGTGAGCATGTATGTTAAGTTTAAAGACCGTACAAGTAATATTGTTCTAAATAATGTTATGTATTCACCAAAATTACGGCGAAACTTGTTGGCCACATCTGTTTTAGAAGAGCAAGGCTATTCTTTTAGTGCAGCCAAAGGTGTACTATGGTTTAAAACTCCTGAGGGAGAAAATTTCTTTTACGCTAAACGTAAAGGACTGTATTTTTTAAAACCGCGGTACTCAACTAAAAATTTAAGTAGTAATGTTGAGGGCCGTAAAAGAGATCAGGATAGGGACAAAAGTTCTAAACAGGTTAGAAAATCCCCTGCAATAGATAGTCAAAGTCAAAACAAAATTAGGCCTAACTTGAGTAATAGGAAAAACAAAACTGATTTAAAATCAAAGTCAAACAAAATTGGTGGTTCAACAGTTGAAATTCTGAATAAAACTGAATTATGGCATAGAAGATATGGCCATATTAACTCAGACTACTTGCACCAACAACATAGGGAGTCCGTTTCCGCTGCAAACGGACACCCTATGTTGAAGTATGCAAAAGTAAATTGCATTCATTGCAAATTTGCAAAATTTGTGAGAGTTTCGTACAAAGCAATAGGCAGGATTAGATCTACAAAACCTTTGCAATTACTGCACATGGACGTTTGTGGTCAAATGCCTATATCTTCATTGGGAGGAAACAAATATTTTTTGACTATTACAGATGATTTTAGCCGCAAGGTAATTGTTTTTATTTTAAAACAAAAGTCAGATGTGTTCAAAGTTTTTCAGGATTTTCAAGTTTGACAGGAAAGACAATTAGGCAAAAAGATTTTGTGCATCCATACTGATAACAGCATGGAATTTTGTCACGGTTAGTTTAAAGCTTTTTTGAAAAAGTTAGGAAAAAAAGCATGAGCGATCTAACGCATATGCACCTGAACAAAACGGGGTATCTGAAAGATTCAACCTGACAGCTTTAGATTGTGTTAAAGGTGAGCGTCAGTAAATCTTCTGCCCTATCCGCGCTTTGTTAACTTTCGCGGCACACATTTTTTGCCGTAATTCTGCTCAAACAGTTGCAAAATTGTTTCTGAAAGATAAAATGCAATGCTTAGATTATATTAAAACTAAATTTAATACCCAATAAAACATAGAATATATTTTTTATTTTAATTCAAAATATTTTTGGTGCTGCCATCTGTTGTCGTAATTTTATTCATACCGGCTATTTTTATTTTTTAATGAACATTTTTAAATGTCTATTCCTTCTAATACGCTATTAAATACAACAACAGATCATGTATAATAATGCCACAATCACGGAAACGTAATTGAACTTGGACTTGAAGACAAAGGAACTTGAAAACTTGAAGACAAAACTGCAGTCCTCAGTGATGAACATTCAGATCCCCTTATTAAATTTATAGAATGAGAAATTACCTTTCCGTGATTGTGGCATTATTATATATGATCTGTTGTATTTAATACTGTATTAGAAGGAATAGATATTTAAATATGTTCATTAAAAAATAAAAATAATCTGTATGAATTAAATTACGACAACAGATGGCAGCACCAAAAATATTTTGAATTAAAATAAAAAATATATTCTATGTTTTATTGGGTATTAAATTTAGTTTTAATATAATCTAAGCATTGCATTTTATCTTTCAGAAAATATTTTGCAACTGTTTGAGCAGAATTTCGGCAAAAAATGTGTGCTGCGAAAGTTAACAAAGCGCGGATAGGGCAGAAGATTTACTGACGCTCACCCGTAATCAAAGTAAAATTAGTGACAAAATGTGGGCAGAGGCAATCCTATGTTTCACTTATACAAAGAACAGGATTTGCCATAAATTTAAAGTAAAAACTCCACACGTTGTATTATGGGAAGAAGTCTGCTGTATCCCATCTCAGAATTTTTAGATGTAAGGCTTATACTGGTATGGCAAAACAGCTTAGAAAAAAGCTAGACCTAAGAGCTCAACAGGGAGTTATGGTGGGATATGCTGAAAATACCAAGGGCTATAGAATTTTTCTAGTAAAGGATAGAAAAGTGATAGAGACAAGCAATGTCCGTTTTGAGGAAATGGAAGCAGCGGAAGGCGTCCTGGACCCTAGTTACTCTAGAAACTTCACCCCACAGACATCGAGATTTACTCGCTCGATGGATTCAGGATCGGGATGTTTGGATGGTGAGTCAGAGGAAGAAGCAGGTGAGAGCCATGACACTAGTCATACTAGTGAGGAAGAGGACTCTCCTGCTGATTCTGGTCTGACCCCCTGTTCAGACATCGACTGGGAAAGGAAAGCCATACCTAGGCCTGATGGAACTCGAATTGATGTTTACTACTCAGTGAAGGGTGATAGAAGAAGACTGAGAAGTCATATTGACGTTAAAAAATTCTGTGCTAAGTCTAACATACATTATGACCAAAATTTTTTCAACTTCAGAGAAAAGAAAGATATCAAATCCAGGCCAGAGGCAAGCAACATAGAAATAATAATTCCCAAAAACTATAAGTCTGCAATTGAATCTTCGCACTCACAAAGATGGCAAGAAGCCATGAATAATGAAATAGCAATAATGTAAGAGAGGGGTGTCTGGGACTTAGTGTCTGCGCCCATCTCACAAAAAGTAATCGGATCCAGATGGGTATACAACATCAAAAGGGATGAAAATGGAAAAGTGAAGAGTTTCAAAGCCCGTTTAGTGGCTCAGGGATATTCTCAAGAGAAGGGGGATTCGTATGACGAAGTATTTAGCCCCGTTATAAATTTTAGCTTAATAAGAGCTTTTTTTGCAATTTTCGTATGTTTGCTTAACTGGAAGCATTTTCAATTAGACATCAACTCAGCATACCTTTATGCTAAATTGAACGCCAAGGTTTTCATGAAACAACCACCTGGATATGTCGATCCAAACCAACAAATTATGTCTGTTTGCTAAAAAAGGCAATATATTAGCCTACATCAGAGCAGCAGAGAGTGGTATAATGAGCTTGACACCACTTTGAAAAAATTAAATTTCTTCAAACTCAAATGGTGCAGTTGTGCATATTTTTACCAAAACAAAGTACAATACAACCTCAAAAATCCGGACATCCAAAATCCGGACGTTTTCCAAATTTTCCTCCCCTCCCATCCCCCCGGACTGACTAAGTCGCCACGGATTTAAAACAGGGTAAGATTATTTATATAGAATTATATTTTATAAGCAAATACTGTATTTTCTGGTCAACTTTCTGAACCCGGAAATGAAACGAAAGTTTAGATGGACGGCTGTAGCTCTTCTCATTGTTGGAGCGTGAATTACTTTGTTAGTGTTAACCCCTCCTCCCCCTTATTCAAGTCACAACTCCCAATTAACTATTTTGCATAAAATATACATCGTTATTTAAATACAGAATTTTTATTATCAAAATTTCCTTTTCTTATTATTGAAAAGGACATTTTTCTGAAACAATGTAATTTTTAATATTAAACACTTTAAAACATTATTGTAACATTTTATCACAGATTGTTCAATTAAATCTAAAATTCCCAAGAATTCTCATTAACGCTCACGGAAATTTATTTTATTCACTTCGTAGTACGAATTCCATTCTTCAATGTATTCTGTTTTGTCTTCAAAATCTCCTGCCCCTCCCGATATCTGACGATTTTTTCGTTTTCGTTGAACGTGTCAGCTTGACATCGACTGTATATTTTGCCTTTTTTGTTTAGAAAGCCATATTTACATACTATAAATAGCAAATAAATAACTAAATAATATCGTATTGCACAGAACCGAGCAACAAGGTCACACAGACCTCTCAAAGGGGTCGACTGCATTTACGATTGCGAACTAAGCAAATTCCTTTCTTCACTTTCCCTGCCCCACTATGTCCCGGTGCTGCTGCAACCTAGTAATGACTCATCGTAATTTAGAAAAATCATTGAGAGGAAAGAGATTTTTCTTTTTTGGAAAAGATATTTATTTTATCTACTGCTATATTTTTTTACATATTTGACTATTACTAATAAAGTTTTTACTTTTTTCAGAGTCATCAGCTTTTTTAAACATAACATTATATAGATACTAGAAAATAAATAAAACTTTTCAGTTCTTATTTTTTGTTTTTGGTTTGTTAATAGCGAAAACTGTTTAAACACATTTACACGTTTAAATATATATCGTCAAAAGTGCTAATCCTCGATCTTTATTAAATCTCGGCACTTCATTAAATCCCTACAAGCCTATATAACGGAAGTTCTGCACTGAGATGATGATGCGTCAATCGTAAAAAAATTGAGTGATGGCGAAATTCGCGATATGATATTAAATAAAAAAAAGGTCAAAGTAGCGACGATAAATGTGGAGAAGGAAAAAATACCCATTGATAATCTTGTACAAACAATCGATCATGCAATTAAAGGTCTTGAACAAAGAAGCTTTATAACCGAGCAGAAATAATGTCCATCCACAGAATAAAGAAAACTGCTTTCTCATAAACCAAAATTAATGAAATAACAAATGTTAATTCAAATATTTGAACGAAATGATAAAATATAATTTTATCATTTCGTTTCATTCACACATTCTAAATTGTGTATATTTTTTCTTAGAAATTTCTTTTGCCCTATTTTTTAGATTAAATAATATGTTTTAATTGATTAACTTAACTTTTGCCATTATTTTCACTAAAAATAGTGCTTTATAGTGTATTTAGTTAATATTAAATTTGAATTTTATTCAAATTCTATAATCCGGAATCGGCAAAGTCCGGAGGAGTCCGGATTTTCGAGGTTGTACTGTATTAATGTTGGTCTATGTGGATGACATAGTTTTATTCTCAAAACATCAGGGTGATATTGATCATGCTGTTTCTTTACTAAAGGAAGAATTTGATATCAAAACACTAGGAAAGGTCAAAAAACTGTTAGGTGTGGAATTTACTGAAACCAATGACAAATTTTTTATATATCAAAGGCAGTATATTGATAAAGTTTGCCAAATGTTTAAAGAATTCGAATATCCTATTTCTTCACTCCCTATTACAAAATGAATCACATAGAGCAAAAAAGACTGCCCAATGAATGATGAAGAATTAAAGCAAATGCAAAATTTCCCATACAGAAGTTTGATCTATGTTTAGCCTATTTATCAAGCAGAACTAGACCAGACATATGTTACGCTGTAAATATTCTGTCTCAATTCCAAGAGAATCCAGGCATGAAACATTGGGACGCATTACTTAAACTTTTGGGATATCTTGAAAAAACAAAGAATTACATGTTGAACTTATCAGGCATTGGTAACTTAAATTTAAATTGCTACTCGGATTCGGACTTTGCCGCCAATAGGGATGACAGAGTGTCACTCGGGGGTATGTTATTTCTAATAGATAGAGTACCTATTTCTTGGCGTACATTTAAACACAAGTGTCTGACAACGATGGAAGCAGAATATGTTTTATTGGCAGAAGCTGCTAAAGAAATTATTTGGCTGCAAAATATCATTGAGGAATGTATGAAGCTAAGGTTAAAATTTAACAGAAGTAATAGCATAATCTACTGTGACAACCTATAATTAATTTTTCAAATTCCCCAATTGAGAATAACCGAACCAAACATATTGCCATAAAATATCATTTTCTGAGGAATTTAATTGAGAATAAATCTTTTAAAATCATCTTTGTAAATACCAAAGAAAATGTAGCAGATTATTTTACAAAGCCAATGACCAAGGATAGAGCATTAAAATTTTGTAATCAAATTTTTCAAAACATAAATGATTAAAATCGTAACTTCTAAAAATTTCTAACTTCTAAATTTTTCTTTCTTGTACAAATATGGTTAGGATATCGTATAATTTACTCCTCCCTCTTTGATACAGATACTTGTATCTAGAGTATATATATGTGTATTGTTTACAATGAACTTTTCAAAATTTTTTCACATTACACTGATGCCGTCCGTCCAAATAGCTGCTCTTAGTCCTCTGGACGAGTCGGACGGTCTGGGTCTTCAACATTACACTGATGCTTATGCGTAACTATGCTTATGCGCATAACTTGTGTGTTTACTCCTTGTTATCATACACTTGGTTATGATTCATTGATGAAAAACCACTTCTTTAAATTTTTATATGAATGCAATACAGAAAGAAAAATCTTTCATTATCTGTGTCATTACTGTTAGTATTAATAATGTATACTGGTCTTGGACAGAGATAATGAACAACTATAAATTGAATATTTATAGTAAATTTTTTAACCTTAAATATTGAATTTAATAGTTATACATAAAATTTTCTACAACTTGAATTTGATATTTATAGTAAATTTTTAATCTTAAATGTTGAATTTAATAGTTATACCTAAATTTCTTGAAGACTTGAATTTGATATTTACAATAAATTTTTAATCTTAAATGTTAAATTTGATAATTATACTTAAATTTCTTGAAACTTAAATTTTGATAGTTATGCTAAAATTTTAAAATTTTTGGAACTTAGTGTTTCTATGATGATATCTAAAAGCTTCTTTCAATGATAAATTTTTTTTTTGCTTAACATGAAAGTGATATATATACTTTATGATTTAGCTGTATGCTAAAGAACTTGACATTTTTGCTGTTATGTTTTTTTGAGTAAATTCATTCATTGATAGCATGTGTACCGAGATTTGGGGTTTTGCATGAGGGGGTCGATTGTTGGAAATTTGGTTCTGTTTTTGTCGCGATTCTCGTTTTCGCGGGAACGTGTCTTCATTTTAAGAATGGTTTTTCCGTTCCTGTGAATGACTCGTGACGAGAACAGAACATGCCATTCATGCAAATTGCTTTCTCGCCGCGTGCATCCTGATTCGCATATTGTGAGGGCACTGCCGTCAACAGTTGAGTTCCGGAGCGTACCCATCACTGTGTATATATGCTAGGACTCATTCTCAGTTACTTATGATTGATCGATGAATGGTTGAATTGGTCCTAACGGGGATTTGGATGATCGAATGATCTGATGCTTAGCAAATACTCGGTTTGAGTATGTTGCAGTATGTTAACGTTGTCAGCTAAGTTGCTTAAACAAAAGTACGAGTCAAGTTCCGATAGTTTTATTTCAGAAGGTGTGATAAAATTTTTCTAGTGTTGGCTCTTTCAATTTTAAAGAGACCAAGTTAATTTTTCATGGTCTTGGACTCAGTGTAATGCCATGACGTGTGACCTGACAATGGTGGCTTCGTAAGTAAGCGCGGCATTAGTGGTAATGTAGCTTTTCTCTACTTATCAATGTTATACCAACAGTATAAGTAACTGTGAGTATGTGGGCCTAGTCATAGACTATTTATCAACCCTTTTTCATGAGCTTGCTAGCTCATTTTTGTACATACTGTTTGGCTTTGCAATGACGTTACAGTGTTTTGTAAGAATGTCTTAAGTAATGGATCTCACGATAAAAAAAGTGATTTGTGTTAGATGAATTTGCCTTTTATTAAAGAACACTTTAGAACTGCATCTTACTACAAATACCCTCTGCTAAACTTCCAATCTGCCAGTGACATCAGCACGTTAAGTTATAAGGAAAGGGGAAACGGCGGCAAATTTTTTTTTCTAAATACTTCCCTGTCGCCAGCAGATCTATTTGATCCAATGGTTCCAACACCTTATAGAAGCCAACGGCCCTACTGTGCTGATAACACCGGTTCTCATTAGATTACCGAAGTCAAGCAGCATCGGGCGTGGTTAGTACTTGGGTGGGTGACCACCTGGGAACACCGCATGCTGTTGGCACCTTTCGGGCACGGTAGCCCGTTAGTTTGCACATTGGATTTGCACGCTGCCACAACTCTGGCCGTCCATTAAGCTGCTCTTAATCTTTGGATGAGTCGGTAGGCCTGGGCTTGGGCTTTCGATGCTGCCACAACTGCAGCAGTGTTCATGCGGAGTACGATCACGTTAAACATGTGGGTCCGTAAATCCTTCCAAGAAGTTGGTGGTAGGGGAAGGAGGGTACGGTCGCTGTGGATGCCTCCCCTACTGGGTTCCGGTCTAAATTGGGTGGCACTTCCCAGCCGTCCAAACTGTTACCTTACTACTTTCTGGTAGGTCGGACGGTCTGGGTCTCAACAACCACACCTTATAGAATCTGCCTAGAAGAATTACGGCTATGGTCAAAGCTAGAGGAGAGCCAACTCGTTTTCAGTTCGGTTGCTGGAAAAACGTAAATAATGGATTGCGAGTTGCTTATTTCCCGGATGTTGTTCAAAAACTCAACTTACTTTTTGGTTGACTTACTTCGTTCACGGGAACGACTCACAGCGTTCTTCCAGTAAGTATCTTTATACAGATTGGGTGTTCGACGTAAACACTGGATCATTGAGTCGGACCTCGGGACTCCGGTAGGGGACGATCTCGGTATATATAGGAAGCCCACACTGGAAACTTAGCAATATAGATATAGCAACAAGCTACAATAGAGGTTGTAGTGTGGCTGTAGCAGACTTGGTGTCTGACAGACTATAAGATACAAAGCAGTTCTGGATCGGACCGATGCATAGTTAGATGCATAATATAACTGTTTTGGATATATTCAATTAGATAGTTGTTCTTAAACTGACGCATATTTTGATGCTAGTGTTGGTTGAATAATATGTCTTTATTTAATCGAATTGACGAAAGTCGCATGTAGCTGAGCATTCTACAGGGATCGCATTCATCCTAAAATTCCTAAAAGTTTGAAGCTTCCCTTGAATTCCTAAAATTAACCTTAAATTTTTAAATCATCCTAAAATTTTGTAATGTTTTGCTGCGGCATCAAATTTACTCTATTATCGCCCGAATACATTCCATTCATATGGCAATTGATGTTAAAAAGGACTTCAGAAATTAAAACGTTGTTCAAAATAGCACTCATCTTTTACAAAGTCAAAGACGACGAAAGTGTCAATCATGA
Source organism: Amaurobius ferox (assembly GCA_951213105.1). Classification (NCBI taxonomy): domain Eukaryota; kingdom Metazoa; phylum Arthropoda; class Arachnida; order Araneae; family Amaurobiidae; genus Amaurobius; species Amaurobius ferox. The sequence continues at coordinate 1,624,518 of OX578151.1, forward strand.
CAAAATCGCCGATTCTCAATGGTTAAATCCTCTCCGTCCATGGAGGGTTTTAGTAAAATACGATCGCAAGACGAATGGCGACCCACGTGATCATTTACTACCGGAGGTTGGGGGAAATTCTTTTGTTTGTGGGAGTGAGAATCTCCACAGGATATCTTAGGAATCTCCAACACAAGCTAACAAACCTAGAAGCCCCTTTAACCTCTCAAAGAAATAAAATAGATAAAGACAGGTTTGATTGTTGAATAGTGTACTTCCTCATATTTACTAGATAAATCACAAAGTTTCTCTTTCTTTGCAATGTTAAAATTTTGCTCAACTATTCTTTGTTGGGAATCAATTGCGTGCAAAAATTTTGAAGAATTTTAGGTCTAAATCCAATAATACAAATATAGTTAATCGGATTATGATTCTCTTACGCCCCTCATTACGTAATATTTGATCAATATCATGTCAAAACAGGAGACCTTATAATCAATTAGACAAGTTTGAACGTGATTGTATAGTCGGGATGCATGAAGCTGGCTGGCCATACTAAACAATAGACCTCCACCTGCACCGAACGGACACTGCTGTGCAGAGGTGCTGGCAGCAATGGTTGCTGCAAGGCGGAATGAAAGCTCTGGAAGGCCAAGGTGCGTGAATGTGAAGCAAGATCGGATGATTGTGCGACAGACCCGAAATGGCCCTACGGCATTATTGTCCACTATCCAACGTGCTAGAGCCTCTTCCATACTACCCGTGATACCTTCCACCATCTCACTGCACTTGGCTGAGGTGGGTTTACGCTCACGGTGGCCTTTAACCCTTTCGGGACGGCAGCATTCCGGAGCTGTCGCAGCCCAAAAGACGAAGCTCTTCGCTTCCGAACTGGTCGAAAAGGACGGCACATTTTTTGCCCTAAGCCTAACTCTCGAAAAAAATTCACTAAAAATCACTTATTCAACACAGAAACTACTTTTTTCAGGAATAAAAGAAATATTTATGTTCTATTTGATGTATAATTTTCATACAAATCTGAATACAAAATACTCGTTAGTTGCTCCCATTCTTTTATCCGAAATAAACGAATAATTTCACTGCCTCTAAAACCCAAACAAAAAAAAATACTCTCTTATATTCCTATGATTCACCAACGAAATCATAACGCTGAAATAAAAATAAAAACCGAAACTCAATTATAAAATTGTTGATGCTACGAGAATTGCTCTGTTTGTTTATGTTACAAAATGATTTTCACCACTCCAAATGGAGAAATAATTCATTCAATCCTCTTCTGCCAAGGTCATGCCTCTGCAAAATACATTGAAGTTAGTTCCATGGACAAGTAACGCCATCTAGTACACAAATTAAAACGTTCCGCGTGGTGGCACTTATAGGTGCCACTATCCGCTTGCGGTAAAATTTCCTCTGGCCCGAGTGAGTGCCATTCGTCCTTGAAAGCAAGTTCGCATCTGGCACGTGGGCGTGTCGATCGTCGCGAAAGGGTTAAGACATCTGCCCATAACCCCACAACATCGACAGAGTTATTTGGAGTGGTGACGTAGTCAAGCATCATGGCTGCCAGCAGACTGGCATCGCATAGTGTTCAGTGATGAATTACGCTTCAGTCTTTCAGCAGATGACCATCAGGTACGTGTGTGGAGGCCCCAGGGCCAGCGGTTCCAGTCAGCTTTTATTTTACACAGACACACAGGTCCTGTCAGATATTGACGAAATTTAAAAAATTTGAAGATAGCAAAGCACTCACTGTCAGAGTCAATAAGTGTTGGCTGTGTCATGAAAGTATACAAGTCCAGTTTTAAAGGAAAACTTCGTTCACTTTATTTGGTGAAAAACACAACTCGGCATATTACACGTACCTGGTAATTTTCCATGCTTTAAAACATCAAAATATACTATGTACAAAAAGGTTTGCAGTTGTAAATGAATAGACAGAGATTCCTTGAAGCATTTGGTAGTAAGTTACTATACTACCTCTATCACTTGCGTGTATTTCAGCCACCATCACTTGGCAAAGGGAAACCAAAGGATAGAACATCAGGAAAATATTTAAAGCGGCTTCCGAACGTTTGTAAGTAAATTTAACGTTCAATACATGCTGGTCCAAACTGACCACATCTGCATCCGTTTCGACTATTAACCGTCGTCAAACGATATTCCGCAGTGCTTCTGTCAAAAACATTTCTGTCTGCCTGCATCAGACCATCAGTGTCTATCTCGATCGTTTCAAGACGTCTGGATCTGATCTATCGAACACTCGATCGATCTGCTTTCTTCAAGAAACCTCTGCCCTATATATCCGAGAATGGACAGTTCCGGAAACGCCCCCGGATATGCAAATCAGATGCGTACGCATTGAGAACTGATTTGCATGAAACCTCATGTTGAAAAACGTCACGGTTCACGCCGGTAAACGGGAAGAGTCGTTCATATTAAATTTGCATAAACGCCCGTTCACGGGAACGTGAATCGCGATGTATTGATTATTTCCAACAGGTCCAGCCGTCCATCTTGTTGCTCAAGTCCTCGGATGAGTCGGACGGTCTGGGTCTTCAACAGACACACAGGCATTACCCCTGGTGTGGGGTGTTATCTCTTAAAACGGCAGGTCGCCCTAGTAATCCTACCTACAACTTTTAACAGCTCATTGATGTGTTGGTGAAATCCTGCAGCCGTTTGCGTTATCCTTCATGGCACGTCATTCTAGGGCCATTTTCCAACAGGATAATGCCACACCACATATGGCTCATATATCTGTGACTGTCTCCGTGCTGTTGATACTGTTCCTTGGCCAGCAGGGTCACCAGACTTTTCGCTAATTGAGCATGTATGGGACATGCTAGGCATCCAGACTTGGACACTCAGAAATATAGCAGATCTGAAGCAACAATTGAGGAATGTCTGGCAGAATGTATCATCGCAAGATGACATTAGGAAACTTTATCACTCATTACCTAGACTGGGCTGTACCATGTCTGCAAATAAATTTATATTAGTTCAGTGTAAAAATACTAATTTTAATGTTCAACAGATAATAAGATTTTAGTAGAACAAATTTGTTTCCCACGGACACTGGAATTGCAGTAATTTTTCTCAGCATTTTGGCAAAGCATAATTTAAATAAATTTGGGGATCAATTAACAAATGCTATTTCTGATGTTTAGTAATAAGATTTTAGTAAAACAAATTGGCATCCCGTGGGTACGAGAATTGCAATCTCTTTTTGCAAATCTTGATAAAATTTGCATGAATTACATGTTATATGTTCTATAAATTGTAGGGATATCTTTCTAAAATTCCATAAATAAAGAAATTTTCAATAAATTGAATTATATGCACTTTTTTTATCAAGAGAATGGGACAAATTGTGATCTCCCATAAAAAAAATCAAGAGACTAGTAGCTATGCAATTGCGATAAAATTGTAAATGACTCTCATGTTAAAATCATTGAACATTGCCAAAATAACTGGAATATTTCATTATTAGTTGACAGGCCCGCCTCGGATACTGCTGGTTCTGTTGAATTAATTTTTTTCCTTATCAATAATGTGTAAGATGGACCGAAGTTGAAAGGGCCGATCCTGCCCCTTTTTCTTGAGCCAGCTCTAAATTTATAGCTCTAATCTTGGCTCCATCAGAGCAATTTAAAATGCAGATAGGATTGACTGCTGCTTTCAAATGTAATTTCATTCTACTTTATGGTGCCATTGCACTCAAGTATCCACCCCATTCCTCCTGAGAGATAAATGGGGTCACGATCAGTTAATTCCTATGAATGCAATTATCTAACAATGAAGGGTGAGAAAAGAAAACACTGGTCATTGATTACAAACAATCTGGCAGCAATATACAGTAGGATCTATGCAGAGTGATGGGAATTGAAGACAAGTCATACATTTTTGTCACAGTCCATTATCGCTGGATTTAAAGGAGAAATATCTGTATTCATACCGTGAAGAAACATTGCACAGCAATTTCTGCTGCGTGGGGAGGGAGAGAATATGCAAACGAACCAGAAAAGGTTACTTTGCTACCATGCTTTTCTGTTACTAGCATTTCATTTTTTTAGCTAGCAATTTGCTACTTGCTATTGGTTGAAATTGCACCCCTGTGTGTGTGTGTGTGTATAATTGAAGAATTTTCGTTTTACTTTTATTATATGTACCTGAAATTGATCATTAATAAAAAATGTTCTGTACAGCAAACGTGAAAGGAAGATGGACTGAAATGTAAATGTGATATCAAAAAGACTGCACGACAAGCTGTGAAATATTTTAAAAAGAACACGAAAGTAAACATTATAAATAAAGCAGGTATTAGATTGATATAAAATACCCCTTTTTCCCTGTTCCATATATAAGTTAAGGTATGGAATAAGATATACATGTGGTAAAGAAGGGTGAAATTTTTTTTTTTTTAACTATACGTTTAGATGAAAATATTTTTATGAATCATACATGTAATGCAGGTACTTAAGGTACTAATCCCCTTGTTCCCTGCACAAACATACATGGTGTAAATTCAAGAATTGTGTGTAAGATGAAAAGTTGCAAAACAGGAACATTGTTATGCCCGATGAGCTAGGCCTTTTCTAGCTTCCAAAAATAATTTGAAATTGAATAAAGTGAGAAGCATTGCCGAAACCATGCACGTTATTAAGGGCCATACATGTTTTGTTAATGCGGATTCTACATTTCTGTGTGCATTACTCTAAATTGTATTACAGAAGTAATGCAAATGGCTCGACTTAGAAGAAAATATAAATTGGATCAGATGTATAAGAAATCAAATATAATAACCAAATATACCAGCACGTGGCTAAGTATTTATAGGAGAATACAATGTAATGAAAAGGTATAAGAATGTAATAATATAATAATATAAATGTATTTACCCCTTGTGCTGCTTAACTGTGTAGATTACATGATGCTGACTAAGCAATTTAACTCAAAGCAGGTTACAGTTAATTCCATATACTAAGATTTCAACTGTTGGAAGTGAAACATGAAGATGAAAAATTATTTAATATAGTTTGAGAATGATCTGTCAATATGTTGCTGTAATTGTAGCAAGGTGTTGAATTTAAAATTAAAATGTGTTTTAATAAAAGAAAAAATAAGGTTTGGTGAGTGGGTATTTTGGATAGTGGTGTTTATAAATTTAAAAAGATTATATCGGGATTGCCTCCTGGAAATACTTTGAAATTTCTGAGTTAAGAATGAGTTGAATTTAAGAGTTTTTATAAGGACTCCTTATTTTATTATATAATAAAATAATATATTTTATTATATAACAAAACTCCTTATTTTTTTAATTTTTGCCTTTGTCTCCTGAAAACCGCCAGTAATTATGTTGCTATCTTTTATTTTGGAGTATGATCAATAGGTGGCACAACTAAATGAATGAAAGGACACAGAATCTTTTGACTTGCTCACAAAATTGTCATCTTTGTTCTGTTTCATAATCAATGGCTTCAGCCCACTGTGGGCCTTAACCCTCCTCAGAAGATTCTTCCAAGCTGTTGTTCCCCTGGAAGCAGTGTTTCTGCATTGTTTAATATTTAACACCTCAAAGTCATTGTCTGCACAATCGATCCATCTCAACTTAGGCCTAATGTATTTTATTAAAATTAATAGAATGTATAATTTGAGTATGTATAATGTGTAGATGTATAATAGTAGAATTTATAATTTGAGTAGTTTTAAATTGTATCTTCTCAAAATATCATTTTCTCGAATTCCATCAAAAATAATATGCAGTTTATTTTCGCCCAAACATCCAAAGAGCTTTTCCTTCATGTCCTGTGAGAGTCCAAATTTCTGAAGCATAAATTAAGGTCTAATAAGTACTTTATAAAGCTGTAATTTTGTTCTTCCCCCAATCAGGTGTGATCTGAAAAATTTTTTAAATCCATGAAAGCAGCGATCTGTGTTCTGTTTGCACAAAGTGCTATTCAGAGGGTCAGAGAAAAATTTTTTTGATGAACAGATATTAACACTTTATTTTTTTAAATTACATATACAAACACTTTTTTGTGAAAATCTCAAAGTTTAGCCTTCTTTCATATGAATTGGTAATTTTAGCATTCTTTCATAAAAATCATGAATTTTAGCTTTTTTATTTTTTTTTTGTAAAATTGCTAATTATAGTTCGAGTAATGCTTTTTCATAAAATCACAAATTTTAAAAGTTTCTCATAAACAATTGCAAATTTTAATGTGTCCTTATAAAAATTTGCAATTTTTTTTTTAAAATCACAAATTGTAACGATTTCAACACTTTGACTTTTAACACTTTTTGCAAAATTGAGATTTTTTTTTTCAAAAATCAGGAATTTTAATACTTTTTTAATTTACTTTTAATTTATATATATATATATGTATATATATATATATATATATATGTTGCACATTTTAACAGATTGTTAGGTGCTTCATAATTTAATTGTTTCCAGTGTACAAAAATAATTTAAGTTTTAATGCTTTAAACACAGGAATTGTTTATCCATTTAATGCATTGTAGAAGGGAAATTGACACATTAAATATGGCTATGTATAAATATTTTCCACAAACTAAGTTCTAATTTCAGTAAATATGTTAATTTGAATAAACCTTAGAATAGTGTTATCTCTATAAAATATATTAATTTAAATTCTCTATGTTGTCATGCAGGCAAAAAGTGTGCCAGACTCTCAAGGAAGTTGCTCATCCCAGTCATGCTCAGACATTGCGCAAAATTCATCAGTACCTTCTTCGGAATCAAGTTATGAGCCTGCACCAAAATTGTGCATCATGTGTTGCAGTAGACGAGCTGATGCGTCTATTATTCATGGCAAATATGCACACCAAATCAGTTGTTACGAGTGTGGAAGGAAGCTCCAAAAGCAGAAGAAACGGTGTCCTGTGTGCCGCAGAACTATTGAGAGGGTTGTTCATCAGATTATAAATGTTTAAAAGAATTTCTTCTTTTAAAGTAACTGATAAATAACCCAAATTAAAAATCAACTGGATGTTTGCCAGCATCTACCATTAAAACTGTTCCTCCATCATGACTTTCTGCACTCATTTTATTTTGAATCTGAATGGAGAATTTAAAATGTATTTTAATACTATTTCACGTGTTTAAGCATTCACTTTTCTTACAACATAAGTGCTTTTTGATCTGAATCAAGTATTTTGTATCAGATAAAAAAAAAAATGCATATTTTTTGCAACCTTGTTTCCTGTGTGTTGTAGGCAGTGGCATCCCAAGGTTGCTTGAGATCCCAAGCAAGCTTATTGTAGAGATCCCACCCAGGAGCGATGCCAAAAATTTTCCATCATAATTCCTCTTTTTAATCTCAATTTTATCAAAACCCGTAAGGATTCAATAATCCGAAACTCATTAATCTGAATTTTGTGTAATCCGAACTACAATTATATTTGTTTTATTATTTATTTTGTTTAATGGACACAAATGAAAAATCGGCCTCATTTGGATTTTTATGACTTGTTTACTGAGATTTTCATACTTCATAAACAAGAAAAGAAATAAATATAAAAAATTTGCAGAATGAAGATAGACTATTTTTTCAAATCCATCCTTCATGTGTAACATGATCCCATTCTTTTGTACATCCAGCAGTTTAATTCATTTTTAAATTCATTGAGTTCTGTTGCATTCATTAATTATATAACAAGTTGCATACTGTATAGTAGGATGATGTTACAATAAGCATACAAAATTTCATGTAAATCACTTTATTACTTCTAAAGATAAAGACGTGTGAAAAAATACATTTTCTAATATCTCGAGAACAGCTCTAAATAATGGATAAAAATGGTGGTTGTTCATTTCTTGTAAAAAATAAACACAAAGTATTAACACCAGATAATAATGAGAATATTGAATGTTTTGTTTTTCCAATTGAAATAAAATTTATTGGGGTGTGGCTCCATTCGACTAGTAAAATTCAATTTAAATACCTTGTAATTTTTTATCAATTTTACATGGAAAATTTTGAAAAATCAGTATCATTAGTCCAAATGATTACAATTATAGCATGTAACCCTACCCTTTAAAAGGCTTGAAAACATATTTCGATTGATACCAATGAAAATATACTCCTGGAAGTAGGTTCACTCCGAGGGACATGGGCACCCCTGGAACTTTTCTAAGCAAACTGAAGGATAAGACGCACAACATCAACTAGCCTGCCTTTGTGACTATAACATCCAAGCGATGGCACGTCCCCCCCCCCCCCCTCCCTTATGGCGCCCATGCTGAGGAAGCTGATGACGTCATGAACACAAAAATATATCGCAGCCATTTTTCACAATAATGATTGAAACTATTAAGTGTCATGACCATTGAGTTAGAACTAACCTCTTTTGTGTGTGATTATGTCAGATTTTGTCCTGAGCTGCCATGTTAAATAAATGTAAAATTTCGACTTTTTCACTCGAATTTTTAAAAATAGTCTACCAAGTTCTAGGTTTTCCTTTAGCAAAGCCAGATATAAAGTCTCGTGAAAATCCATAAACATTTGTGGCAGCTATCATGTATCCAAAAAATCAACCACAGACATACATACAGATAGATGGACATCCCTCCAAAAACAGTCAAAACGTGTTCAGGTGGTTTTAAAATCAAATCTCGAATCTGAAAAATTTCAGAGTATGAGAAAGTAAAATTTAACTGGAGAGTGACTCAACTCAACAAGAATACATTTTCAAGCAGCTTGTGATTTTTACAAGAAAAACTTTGAAACATCTGTATTGCTGTTCCAAATGGCCGTGATTGTAAAATATTACCCTTTATTTTAAAAAGCTTCAAATAAATCGATTGATACCAAACTTCACAATGGAACCTCTCGGGGAGGGGTGGAGGTAACTTGCCCCCCTGAGGGGCTAACGATGCCACGAAAACAAAAATTGTATCATAGCTATTTTTTCACTACAATTATTGAAACTATAAGTTTTGTGATCAGTAAGCCAAAAATAACCCCTTTTATGCATGATTATTTCAAATTTTGTCCTATGCTGCCATGTTAAGAAAATATAAAATTTCAAATGAATTTAGTAGGTTATTTAGTTTTCGGTCGAATTTCAATAATTCTATCTAGTTCTAGAAAATCAAATACAAAGTTTCGTGAAAATGCATTAATATTTGTGGCATCTATCATGTACACAAGAAATCGATCACAGACATCACTAAAAATAGTCAATGTCCTACTTGAACTCGTCCTAAAACATATATTGGCATCTAAGTTTTGAAATCGAACAATACTATATATGAGAAAGTAATAATATCATGAAAAGAACTCAAGTTAGCATCCTATAGGAATGTTATTCAGGCCTCGTAAATGGTCCCTTTTTCCCTGGAAAAATATGGATTAACAGCCAAAATTCTTCGAAATTTCCGATGAATGGCTATCATGGGAGTGCACGTGTTTACTTTTCTGTGATGCAGATGTTTTCTCAACTTCTAGAATTGCAGACGAGCATTGTCTCTTGTCCGTCTTTGGATGCTGCATACTGGGGGTAATAAAATAAATAGAGCGTGTCACACGAAAAGTCCGCATTCTCGTGTGACAAGCTGTATTCATTCTTTTACTCCCAGCACTCAGCGTCCAAAAAGAAAGGGACTGGAGACAACAGGGATTTTTATTTATCAAGCGCTAGTCCTAATACAAAGTTCTAGATACATGAAGTTTGTTGTTTACATTTACAATTGACTTGGATGCATATTTCGATATTCAGGGATCATAATTGTTTTGAAATTCCCGAAAAAAAAAAATTGTGTTCTGAAATCTCCTTATTTTTTACTTTCCATCCTAAAATTCCTGAAATTTTAAACTCAAAAGTAGAGATGCTGATTACTACGGATTCTCCATAGTTTCTATGGGAAACATCCTCATCTCATACTGCGGGTTATGGAATTTGCATAGTTCTGTACGAAAAATTGCCTTCTGGCTAGGCAAATGTACATTTACGGCCACATGCACGGTAATTAACGGGGATTACGATCGCATGTAATGTAAATTAAGATCACGATCGCATGGTTTATGAAAGTAATGAATATGCTACTTTAAATTCAGCATAAATCGCTAAAATGTTATGTTTTCCATTAAAATATTTGTGTCCTAAAATATCAAAATTCCTGAAATTTTAACCCAAAAACCCTTCTCAAAATTCCTGAAATTTTACTTATCAAAAGTAAAGATGCCAATTACTACAGATTCTCCATAGTTTCTACGGAAAACATCCTCATCTCGTACTGCAGGTTACGGAATTTGTTGCCTTCTGTCTAGGGTCTAGGCCAATGTAAATTTACGGCTGCATGCACAGTATTAATGGGGATTTACAGCCACATGTAATGTAAATTAAGATCACGATCGCGTGTTTTTTGAAAGTAATAAATATGCTTCCCCAAATTCAGCATAAATCGTTAAAATGTTATGTTTTTCCTTAATTTCGCATGAACAGCGCAATTGATTCAGTTTGTTCTTGTGAATTACTGAAAATACTTTGTGTCTTTTTCCATCCATCTCCATCTTCTAAATATTGCATATTAGATTGACTAAACTAGCATTTCTCCGTATTCTGGTTAATTTTTTAATTATTTTTGTATAAATAGTACAATTCCTCAATTTAGTTTTTCTTGTGAATTGCCGAGAATACATTAGTATCTTTTTCCATCCATCTTCATCTTCTTAATATTGCACATTAGATTAACTGAACTAGCATATTTTCATTTTCTGGTTAATTATTATGGTTAATTTCTTAATTACTTTTGCATAAACAGTGTGATTGTGCAAAATGCGATTGTGTGCGATTGTGCAAAATGCGATTGTGTGCGATTGTGTTAGTTTGTTCTTATGAAGTGCTGATAGTGCATTAGTATCTTTTTCCATTCATCTCCATGTTTTAAATATTGCATATTAGATTGACTAAACTAGCTTATTTTCATTTTCCGGTCAAATTTTAAAGTTAATTTTTTTAATTATATTTGCAAAATACAAATTTTTCTATTTTGAATAATGGGTATGAACCCTGTGATAGGATATTTTCCAAAAAGTGGTGGTAAAGCAATGTTTTGGGCAAAAAGGCAACCATTTTGGCAGGGAATTCATTGGTATATTTTTTTAAATTGAGATCAATATTTTTTATTCTCTTTAGTGAAAACTTGTGTTTTACCAAACATAAATGTTTGTTTTCATTATAAAGTCATTTTCATCAGATAAAAACTTTATATATTTTTTGTTTTATAATTTTTTGTCCTGAAATTTTGTAAAATTTGTGTCCTGAATTTTCATATTCTACCAGTACTACCCATGGATGTTTTAAATGTAATGTTTCTGTATATATATTTATAAAACATAGTTTTCTTACAGTTTTCTTTATTTATAAAACATAGTTCATTTTTCTGAAAAATTACCAATTTTTTTTTTCTAATATTGCTATTTAATATCAAAATATCCTTACTTCGATTGCGTATATTTCTAGCAACATTTTACAAAATTATCATAGAATTCCATCCATCCGCCCTCCCTGTGAAAGCAACCTTCTTCCCTTTTTCGTTTCAATTTGAAATACTGAAAAATACAACCCCAAGAGCATCGGAAAAAATTTAAAAAATTCATCATCAAATTTGATGAAAATACAAATTGCTTCTTTTAGCTGAAAATTCCGAATAAGCCTCTACTCTTCTTTTTTTTTTTTATATATATCATATTTGAAGGGGTGGATCGACAGAATTCTACATGTTTCTTTTAGCAAAAAATTTCCCAATAATTGCATCCCCCCCCCCCCTTGCATTTTCCGAGATGCATTTGAGGGGGCGGATCGACGAAATGTTACAGTAATACAGAGATGTTAACCCTTACGGATTTTCCGTAATTACGAATTCCTGAACAAAATTACTGACTACGGAAAATACCTGTAAAATTACAGAAAACACCTATTATGTCTCAATACATACCTACAATTTCTCAAACAATATTACTTATTCCTCATAATAATGCTGTGACAGAATGTATATTCTGTATTGTTATTAGAAAATATGGGGCTGAATTGAAGTTAAATTTGAGTACAGACTTATTCAATTTTTTATTACTTCAAAAAATAAAATACATGTTCAGTGTTTGTATTTTTCATGTTTTGGGAAGAAATTAGCAAAGTCTGAGCTAGAGCAAGCTAAAAAAAAATTAAACAACTAAATTTAGCTTAAGCTTAAGCTATTTTCTTAAGGATTTTGAAATTTATTTTTTGTTCAATAATGAAGAATATGTATTCATATTATGTTTGTTTAGTTATAATGGTAATATATTTTGAACATTTCTTGATTTATCCGCTATACTGGTTCATGACTAACATAAATCTGTTGCACGGGACTGCACAAGCATGGGATCCGCTCGACCACAGGCTTACATCTAACAATATGGACACTGTGTGGGCAGCAGTTTTTTAAAATATTTATAGAGCTTTTCAGAATTTTATTTGTTTGTTTAAATCAAGTTTTTATTTTTCTCTTTTGTTTATTGGCAAGTAAACAGCACTTTGAAATTGAAGCTAGCATTTATTACATATATATATATATATATACACATACATACAAGGTGTCCAGTGCTATCGGTGCCCAATGGCTATTTCCTCTACCGTTAGTCACAGAGATATACTTCCAATTGCAAAAATGTTTTAAATTTTAAAATCTATTAGAAGAAACAGTTTAAATCAATAAATACATTTCTGAAAGAAATACGAAATATAAATTTTTATACGGTCCCCCGGTCCTACCCATTATATTTAGGAAAATCATTGTCATACAATTTCATGCAAAAAAAAAAAAAAAATTTCCTTTTACGACCAAAATTCACAGAGTTATGAAGCATTAAACTTTGACTTAAGTCACTTTTCTATGCATAAAAATGTCCCGTTTCAGGCAATCAACCTATCAGGGACCATTTCTCCAGGCAACTAACCAATCAGGGACCGTATTGACCATTTCTCAACCCAAAAAGTGCTCCAACTTTAAACAGCTATAAGTCAGTCAATTTTGGTCGTAAAAGGATGATTTTTTTTTTCTTTATTTAGCATAAAATTGTATGAGGATAATTTTTCTAAATATAATGGGTAGGACCGGGGGACTGTATAAAAATTTATATTTCGTATTTCTTTCAGAAATGCATTTATTGATTTAAACTGTTTCTAAGGTAATGGATTTTGAAATTTAAAACATTTTTGCAATTGGAAGTATATCTCTGTGACTAACGGTTGAGGAAGTAGCCATTGGGCACCTATAGCACTGGACACCCTGTATGTATATATATATGTATATATATATATATATATGGGGGGGTGTATTTTGAGAAAAATATCTTTATAATTAATATACGACAACAAACAATTGAAAAATATTAACATTTAAATGTATCTTGACACTTTGAGCCCATTCACACCTAACGAATGAGAAAATATTAAATAGCAATTTAATATTATCCTTTGCCAATTATATAAATTTCAAAATTATATTAATTCAATAACTGTAATTGTTAATGAATATAACTGCTCAAGACTATAAAATTATTTTATGTACAAATAGCTTTTTTCAATGATAAATTTTTCACTGCAAAAAAATTCGATTTAACAGTGCTCGGTAACTTCATGCCTTCAATTTATTTTAAGTACCCTTTCTTGGGTAGCAGTACCCTGCCCTTTTTTAATTCTTGAAAACTTTTAGGATGCAATCATCCGTATGAGATATCATCAATTCTTTTTCTTTTCTCTGGATGGTCTCATTTTTGTTCTTTTTCAAATTGAAAATTGTCACATTTTGGTCCTTTTTTAAATTGAAAATGGTCCCTTTTTTTCCCAGGAACATAATAAAAATTTGTTGTAAGCCCTGATTATTCCTTTTTAAATAAAAATTAGCATATAAAATAATTTTTAAGATAGTTAATTTCTTATATTATTTTGCGATTTGGGAATAGCATGTTTGAAAAGTTGAGGACTTCTCTCTGGCACAATGTCCCTGATAATAGACTTTTTCGTTTACATATTGAAATAATCATGCGAAATCTTATTAAATGGATCAATTTGTTCAAAAGATGACCTTCCAAACAGGCAGACACTTTGACATAATTGAAGAAGAAATAATTTATTTGTGTTCTGGAATGCTCAAAATGTGTAAATCCATCTATTCCAAGAGAAGAAGTTATGAACCTGTTACTATACTTTGTTTACATGCACATTGTATTATTGAATAAGTAAATTAAACACTTACTTCCTTTTCTTTTAGTTGTAGTAGACTAAGTAAGTAGTTGAGTCTCGGTCACTGAATAGAGTGCCAAAAATTTTTAATTTGTTAAAAGTATAGTACTAAGTACATTGTTAAAAATACAGTACTAAGACAGTAAATCCGTTACTAATTCTTTTCAAAGAAGTCCTTTAAGTTTGGAGTCATCTCTAGGTTTTCTTTTTGATATAAGTAGAAAATAATTTTTCTAAAAATTTTAATTTGAACATTTTTTAGCATAAAAATATGTAAGAAATGAAATGTCTTCACAGTTTTTGTAAATATGAATCAGAAAAAATTTAATAAAAAATAATATAAAAAAACGTGATTTGACACTACAAATATTGTTTTCGAAAATCATAATAAAAAAACAAACACACATTTCAACAATTGCTGAAGATAAATTAAAGAAAGGTATATATATAACAATTGTTTCAAATTTCATTCATATCCTTGCAGTAGAATTTGACTTATATCAATTTAAATTTATAAAAATGTCTAAAATCACTTCTTTGAGAAAAAAAGCATTAAAGTTTAAAATGGCAAGTGGCAACTTCAATAGTTAAATTTTTAGCATTGCAATATAATCGGTTCTATTTAACGTAGCAAGATGAATTTGGTGTCATTGGAATCAGAAAATTATGAATTTCTTTTTAAACAATAAAAAAAAATTGAGATTTTTTGGGTACCACACCCCCTTAAGAAGCGCAGATTTCAGTTTGTTATGACTGTAACACAGAGAATTATTGCCACTAGCATCAGTGGGAACGGTTGTCTAAACAAATTATTTACGAGTGTGGGGGGACCTCAGATAGATTAGAAGGTTGCGTGTTCAGATCATGTCCGGGTCACCATTGTGGGGGACCGCAGATCCCCGATGGTGGGGGATAGATTCGAGCTCAGAACCTTTTGATGATCGATCCCGTACTATGTCATCTGATCTAAAAGAATTCTCATAGGCCGAGAGAATAGCAGGCGAGTTCTTCTTAGAGATGAATGACTTAATGCTGCTCCTCACGAGTGAAATCGCGCATTTTTCCTCAGTCAAGAAAGAAAATGCCTTTTAAAATAATATGGAAATTCAAAACTTAGTTGTTTAAATTTTATTTTTAGAAAAATATGGAGTGCATATTTATGAAAGAAAAATATATTTATGTAAAGTGCAAATCAAACATTCATAACCTGGGTTTCTGGGGAATTGCCTTTTTAACACTTTACAACAAAGTTGAAAAGTGTTTATGACTTTGTTCATTCTGTCTGTCTGTCTGTCTGTCTGTCTGTCTGTCTGTCCGTTAGCACGATAACTGCCGTAAAAATGACTTAATCAAAATGAAATTTTAGTATGTTGTTCAGACGGTCTGTAGGACCTATGGGAATATAAATGAATAATATCACACAATTAGTTTTGGATTGAACCCGGGTTGAAAAAATGAAATACATTGAGCCCTATGGAACCTAATTTTTTTAACATTTTTTAAGCGGATTTAAAATTCACAAACTGCTTCGAAAATTTTAGGTAATAGTCAAATTGTTCCATAAAATATATAAAAAAAAATTCAGCTAAATATATCCAGTAGTTTTTTAAATAAAAATTAAAATAATAATTACACATCTTATATGAAACGATCACGTGACCATGATATGAAACGATCACATGACCCACTTCAAAATGATATATGGCATCCATCTTGTTTCAAATTCGTGATTTTTTAAAGTTCTTTTTAATTCATATTGAATGTTGTATCCATCCTAAAACTACTTTTTTTCTGCTTAAATTCTGTGCATCTACATACTAAAACAACACAATGACAATATATTTGAGTTTAAATTCTCATTCAAATTTGATTATTTCTACAATTAAGCCTATTTTTCACCTATGTAAAATGTAAACAGCAAAATATGTAGAATGAGTTGTATTAGAATTGCTGTATTTCTTTAACACAAAACAATTCAGTCCATGGAGTCTGCATGGCTGATATGAATGAAATATTAATTGATTTTTTAAACAGAAGGACGATTTTTTTCGATGAAGTTTTAAGCATAAAGTTTATGAATTGTAGCTCCATGGTCTTAATTTTTAAATAAAATAAATTATTATAGTATTGTGACGAATGAAATGGAGAAAGTTATGAATGAAATCCTGCTTTTATAGAGAGATCCAGGCGTGTTATTTTTTCTATGACGTCATTTGAATTAATTTCAGTTGTTTTCAATGAAGTTTTCAAATATAATAAATTATCGTAGTATTATGATAGATTTAAAAATATTACCGTGGAATGTATTGCATTTTAGAGATATTTAAACCACGCAATTTATATTTCAATGCCGTCATTTGAATGAAGTTCATTTTTTTCAATGAAGGTTTAAGTTTTCAAATATAATAAATCAATGTAGTATTGTGATAAGTTTTAAAATATTACCGAGGAATGTATTGCATTTTCGACTTTTTAAAATAAAATTGCCTTGAAGTTGGAAAGTGTTTCATAATCAATGCTTTAAGCATGATTGATCTTTCTTGTTATTTTTGGGCTTGAAGTTCAGTTTTATTAACTTCATAATAAATCCACCTCTGTCCATGAGTCACAACTGTTAAGTGAAAGATTTCATTGATTAAAATTTTTCCTCTCCATAAATCATTTTATCCAAATTACCATACATCTCTAAATAACTCCCTGTTCGAAATTCCGCATCAAACGACTTCATTATAACCTCCGTTATAATAACAGGCCGTAAATGTATAATTTTATGTAACTTTTCCTAGTGCCAAATTTTACTCTTATTTTCGTGAAACGTTCAATATTATAGGGGTTCAATTCATATTCCCTGCATTGCTGAAAGTCTAAAAGTATCAGTTTGTATCCATTTTCATCTTTTAATGATTTTATAACCGAGCAATATTGCTATTTTATTTGTATAGTGCGAGTAAAAAAAACAAACAAATATTTTACTAAAATTATTTTTCGCTTAAATTATGCGATTACATAATTCAGATTTTATTCTTGGGCATTGCCGAGAGTACACAAATATCTTGTACCATCCATCTCCATTCCCATTTATATGCTATTTTTTGCATATATATGCACACACACACACACACACACACACATATATATATATATATATATATATATATATATATATATATATATATATATATATATATATATATTCATTTTTCATGCTATTTTTCATGCTGTTTTTCATTTGTAAGTGTAACTGAAAGTTCTGGTTTCTTCCTAAAGATAGTTAAAGTGAACAATAATCAGATTTTAAAATGATTTTTATATGCTATTTCCTTTCAACAATCGCCTGATACTTGTAAATAACATCATTTATATGTAATATTTTCACCATGATTGATTAAATAATAAGTTGATTTAAAAAATATTAAGTTTTGTGTGGACAAGTATTGTGACAGACATATCGATATCTTAATTATGAAATTTAGTTTAGTTTGATATGTACATTATGGACTCAAGGAATCTCATTTTTTGGAGTGCCTAGCAAACCCCGCAGGGTTGCTTTAAGCTCCGAACTTAGCAAATGGTTAGGGAATCATAGAAAAAGAATTTTAAATAAGTTAGGGATCCAAGGATCATAGCGATGATGCACATTATAGATGTAATCTTGCAATTTTTTTTTTTTTCAATTTATGCCACTATTTTGTGCTACTATTTTCAAGGATTATTGGCTGTGGCAATCCTGTATCTTGTATGATTTCAGTTACAATGTATAACATCAATATAAATGTGAAAATTTGCTGGAGGTGCTATTGAAACATTTGGGGATGCCTAGCTCCACCTATGTTTAACACTATAAAAAAAATCAAAGAATACTCTCTTTTCAACAAGCTTTAAAATGAATTGTTAAAACAATTCCTTACAAGATTTTTTTTTATATATATAATACAGTGAAATACATGTATTTAAGCCATTTGAAAATAATTAAATTGTGTATCAGTAAATATAAGCTTTGTATGATTCTTATGTTTAAAGTCAGATTATGTTTGCATTTTAATACCTTTTGCAGCTAACTCAGTTAGTTTCATCAAGATGAAAGACACAAAATAAAAAGGGGGGAGGTCTTTTTCTCTGTTCTGAATGCTGTCTTAAGTGTGGGGGAGTCCCCTTACTATGGAGATGTCATACTTTAAATGCAGAATGTGTGCTACTTTGAGCATCACATTGCTATGCAGTAGTGCTCCTGTATCTGTGCGTAATGCATTCCAAGACCTACAGTGGTTACTTGAAACTGCATATAATACCGAACACTAAAAATATCATATTTGTTTAACATATGATAAAGTTTAATTGATAAATAATGCACCATACGGCACTACAAACATTAAATAAAGTAATAAAGTGCCCATTCTGTACACTATATTGTACATTTACAGTGTACTTTCTCTTGTGTATATATGAAAAAAAAATTGTGAGGTTTTAGCCAAATCCTCAAGATATAGAGCAATAATAAATATATTACACTTGTACTGTACAGTATCATATGTAGTTTCAAGGGAGGACAAGCCAATTAATATCTAAACCACTGCATGAGCACTGAAAAGAACATATTATTGAAACATATTTTACAATAGATATCCTACTTACTAACCTGTATATAACCACTAATCCATCATTAACATAGAGTGCTAGAAACAGTTTTCTTACATCTTTCGCTTTTACGTACAGAAAAGCTTTAAATCTAAGGTTTTGTAGAAACTCTCCAAAACATCTGTTCCAGCAACATGGTGCTTGTTTTAGATCAGTCCACAAATCCTGTCTGCACCATTATTGTATCCTTTGGGCTATTTTATGAAAATTATTTCTTCCAATATGCCATAAAGAAATGCGGTAGGTACATCCAATTGAATAAGATTCATTTTCTCACTAGCAGTGATACTTAAAATTGAGTGAATAGTCCCAAGTCTTGTTACTGGACTGAAAGTTTGATTCCAGTCAATACCATAGCGTTGACTTATGACTTTGCATTTATCGGCAGTTTCTCTGGATTCGTTTCGATGCGATAAACCCATTTGCCTTTGGACCATTTGGTAATTTTTCAAATGTCTTATTTTCCACCGAGCTTTCTTTCAGAATAATTGCTTTTTATTGCTTCTTTATAGCTTCATTTATGAAAATTCAGCATTCATCGAGTAATCTTCATAACGTAGAGGTTTCTTCAACTCTGCTCCATTATGAAGATTTCTAGCAGTTGATAGATCAACTGTATTCTCATCTTTACTTTCTGAGCTAATGTTCTTTTCATGACCTTCAATTTCTTTCTGTGTGTTTTTTCCCTCGTTTCTTGATTTTGTAGGCTGAGTGTCATTCTGCTTAAATATGGCCCTTTTTCTTCACAGTCTATAAGTGATTTCCCTTGAAATATTTCATGACAGGAACAAATAACTGCTTTGGTTTCCTTGATATAGATGTGAAACCTTTCATCTCCATCCTAGCTAAGTAAATATCCTTTTAGTGTTTCTTTTTTATCCATTTTCTTGTGTTTCTGAATTGGGATATGAGCATAACAATGAGACTCTATTATACGCATGTGCTTGAAGTTGATTCTTGTTTTGTTTCCTAACCAAAGTTCATGCTGACTGACATGCTCTGCTCATGAAAATGAAAGAAAGTGCACATCTTTGTTAGAGTGCTTTAATGATGTAGCCGTTTCTACAGTTGTTCTCTTTCCCTGTCCACTGGAACCGTTCTGTTGCAGTGTGTATGGAGCTGAATGCCGGCATCCTTCTGTAGAATCGCCTTCATTTCCTGATTGTCAAACTCACTTCCATTATAACTAAGAAATTCTTTGACACTGTGTCCCCTATTTCTAACGTCAGCTAAGAATTCTGCAATTGCTTAACTCACTTTTGATTTCTTTCGAAAAAAGTAAACGTAGTTGTTCTTGTTGAGACCCAGACCGTCCGACCTACCAAAAAGGTGTAAGGTAACTGTTTGGAAGTGCCACCCAATTGAGACCGGAACCCAGTGGGGGACCGTACTCTCCTTCCCCTGCCACCAACCTCTCAGAAGGGCTTACGGACCCACATGTTTAACGTGATTGTACTCCACATGAACATGGCGGCAGTTGTGGCAGCGTGCAAATCCAGTGTGCAAACCACCGGGCTACCACGCCCAAAATGTGCCAACAGCACACGGGGTTCCCAAGTGGTCACCCACCTAAGTACTAACGTAGTAAAGTAAACGTAGTGAAAGTTTGTAAAGCAGTTCTTGAAAATTAGATTAGAAAGTAAGGAAATTTCCTATGAGACTCATCAAAATGTCCGCATACATCTGTTAAAACAAGCCTGCTTGCTTTTTCTCTAGTGCCAAACTTGAGACAATGAGTTTTGTCGTAAATGCAAGCTTCACAAACTTTTTTCTCTAAGGTAGTTTTAATACCTAACTCCAGTTAAGGAAGAGACTTTATGTGGCACTTGTCTTAATGACCCTAACATTCATTGTATAGTTGTAGAATAGAGTCCTTTGTTGTTGCCATATTCACCTCTACTGGTTGTCAATATTTTCATAGTTTGCAGCTTTTTAGAGACCTCTGCCAATATTACGTACTCCAAATAGATTTACTTATAAATTTTTAAACAGCATTCTCATGGAGTCAATTCAAATTTACTGTTTTGAATTCTATATTGAGTTGTAAGTACTGAAAACAGGTTTTTGCTTATTCCCTGTACATACCAGACATCTTTAAGGTCTTTGATCTGCCTCTGACTTTTCCCTATAGATGGCATTCCAACTGCCTCTTATCTCTTCCGAAAATTTCTATTTTATCTCTTCCACAGGTATGACTCATTCCAAATGCCTCTTTCTATCCTGTGAAAATTATGTGAAAATTTCTATCTTATCTCTTTTGGACATCTCTCTTCCACAGGTATGACTTATGGCAACTGCCACTTTCCCTCCGAAAATTTCTACCTTATCTTTTCCACAGGTAAGACTCATTTCATCTTCTGAAAATTCCGTCAGAATTTCAATCTTATTTCTTCTGAACATCATCTCTTCCACAGCTATGACTCATCCCAACTGCCTCTTTCCCGACCTTGAAAATGTCTGTTCCCTAGGTATAACTCATCCTAACTGCCACTTTCCATCCTCCAAAAATTCCGTGAAAATTCCTATTTTATCCTTTCTGAATATTTTCTCTTCCACAGGTGTGACTCATTCCAACTGCCACTTTTCTTCCTTTGTATGAGTTTCACCCACCTCTTCTTCGACGGATAGACACCATCACCCCTCCTCTGTGAGGGAGAAGTGCTCCTCCAAGTGGCCGTGAATCCCCATTTCTTAGCTACTTACATGTTAATGTGTGTATGTTAGATTGTGTGTCCATGAGTCTATGGACGCGATACTTCGGGAACAAGTGAAGTGTTTTGAGAATAATTTAATGCAATTATTACAATTAATGATTACTGAAATCATATAGAATGTTTGGAAGACCCTTAAATTTTCAAATATTAAAAAATCAGGACCTTCAAAAATGATGAATCATTTCAGATGTAATTTTTCATTAAAAAACGAATCGTGCAAACCTTAGATCATGAACCGATTTTGCACGATTTTTCAACTCATTTAAAAAAAATGAAGACCTTCAATCTCGTAAAATAAATAATTATTTCATACACTCTTTTTCATTATAAAATGAATGACTCAAACTTTAGAACCCTAGCAAGAATTGTTTTTGAGATATTGCACGTTTTTCAAATAAATGTATCAAAAATAACAAAATTAAATAGTAATAAATAACATTAAACATGTTCACTTCCATATTCGTCATTATACAACAAATTTGTTGACGTCATTCTTGTGTATCTGATTCGCTCCGTTCACTAGAGAATTATTATTATTATTTTTTTAATGCTAAGCACTTCTTCAGTAGTCATTCATTTCATGCGATACTAATTAAATGTCAATTGCATTTTGATGAGGATATTTTGAGTGGTAATAAACCATTCTGTGTGGACTAATAGGCCGCCACAAGTGCCAAATTTCAATTTGTGTGGCATTAATTCAATACCAAAAAACATATGGATCTTGTACACCCTTATAGCACTGCGAAAGAATGAAAGGATTTGCATTGTGTAGGAAAAGACGTGCTGCCCACATCACTTCTTTTTTTTTATTGCCTTGATATATCTAGGGAAATGTTTATTACTTTCCCCCAACTCATAGAAAAAGGTATTTTTACCATTCCCCCTCAGTGTCCATGTAAAACCTTTGATATTGTTACGACATATTTTTTGGAATCGAGGGTACATGCTCAGGCTCATTCATAGGAGTTTTATCTCCTTTCTAACTCCAGGATTGTATCCATAATATAATCAAAAATTGGCAAATGCACTAATGGTCTAATACTCTAATGTAAAAGTTCTTTAAGATGATTTACGTCCAGATGACGCCATTAGCTATCGTGCAATAGAAGATATAGTACAAATCAAATGTGAACGGGTAGCTCCTTTGACTTAAAATAACTAAAAAGCTGATTCTAATTTTTTTAAATGTCGCTGAGGCATATCGTCTCAGCACCTGAGGTACATGTATACCAAATTCTATCACCGTACTAAGTTTAGATTTTTCGTTACAGACGACATCTTACTTCATTATAGATATCTTAACCCGATCTGACGTTTCATTGATACTTCGCTCGCGGGGTCTTACGTTTTAATGTGGCATCATTTGTGGCTAACGCAGCATTCAACTAGGCATGACTAGTCAGTGGTTTTCTGATTCTAACCTTGCATAGTTAATTCTAACCTTGCCTTTCTGATTCTAACCTTGCATTATATTACCACATCCATGATCTGCAATTGCATTACTTCA
This sequence comes from Amaurobius ferox, assembly GCA_951213105.1. NCBI lineage: Eukaryota > Metazoa > Arthropoda > Arachnida > Araneae > Amaurobiidae > Amaurobius > Amaurobius ferox. Next base: position 1,647,630 of record OX578151.1, read on the forward strand.
TCCACACCAGCCAATAGAGAAGCCTTAACATTATCACATATTGGTTAACTGTAAGTTATCCAAAATAGACTTTTACATACAATAACCGATTTTGGATAAACCATAATTGGTTTATCCAAAACGAAATAATACACGTACACCACGATCTGGGAGTCTCTGGCATTGAAGAGCAAATTAGAAAACTCATACTAAAATTCTACATAAGTAACTTTAAGAAACCTTGCATGGCAGATGGAGACTTGAATTATAACCAGCGGCCAAGACCCAGGAAACGAAGACCACGACACATCATTTCAGTTCCTAGGACTTTTGAGTCAAGAAAGCTTGTCTGCCTGCACCGGTTTAACTCATGTCTGGGCTTGAGATGACAGTCAGTATCTCTTGTTATTTTATCCCATGACCACTGATTAGGCTATGAGCTTAGACAATGAGCCCCATGAATTTCACATTTGGAACCCATCTCTTTATAGAGCTCCCAGTAAACTTTCTCCTCCCTTTTGCTTGCCTCATTCTGATTCTGTCACCCATCGTCCAAGGTACTATTTGCCCGCTGTGTAAGTCACTTGTGCCTGATTATCCTGAGCCAGCATCCAAACCAAAGGAATGCTAACCGTCCGATTATCCGACCAAACCAAAGGAATGAAAACTATCCGACTATCAATTAAATTATGCACAAAAACAACTAACCTCGATGTGGAGATACGTTAGTTTTCTCACTGGAGCCTGAAAGAAAAATGCTTTGGACCACAGCAATCTCAACAATCAGCCTTACAGCATAGGGGTATGATTTCGGAACATGCACTCTGCAGTATCTGGTAGAATTTTAAAAACCCAGGAATTTTGGGAAGTGGGAATAAACCCAGGAATTTTGGAAGCAAAGTCGAAAACTTTGCTCCAAATTTTGAAGCAAAGTTTTCGACTCTTATAGGGAGCGTGAAGCGGTTGGGACTCTTATGGTTTTACTTTTTGATTGTTGCTCTAACTTCATGTGATATGATTACATTTATTTAAGTACCTTTGCAGTAAAAAAATATTTTTTTAGCAAACTCTCAATTTTCAACAACACGTTGCAAAAATCTGCACATAACTACATTAATATGCCACATAACTACATCATATAAATTGGTTTTAATTATCACTTAATTTCCCAATATGGATATACACTGGCTTCCAAAAGTTAAGCATGGACGGTAAAATCAGCAAAAATGAAAAAGTAAAGCTATGATTAACTTAAAGTTGCACATGAAGGTTGCAAATGTGTTTATACATTAAAGAAAACAAAAATTATGTACAAATATGAAAAAATATTTACTTTTCGTAAGTTATGATGACGTCACATTTGGGTCATTAACAAAAGGATATTCATAGGCAAACAAAACTTACATTAATATGGTATGTAACCATCCTGGACATTCACACAAACTTTACAATGATTTTCCATTCTTTCAATGAGGTGATCAACCATCGCAGATGCGAGCCATTGCCATTCCTCCAATGGGACAGTTTCCAACTCTCTGAGACTGGCTGGAGAAGGTGAACGTGCAGAGACAGCATGCTTGAGGGCATCCCGAAGGTTTTCAATGGAATTAAGATCGGGGGAATATGCCCGTCACTCCATACGAGAAATGTCCTCACTTTCCAGGCATTTGCCAACAATGTTAGCTCGATGGCAACGGGCATTATCATCCATAAGGAGGAAATCAGGACCAACTGCTGCAGCGTAGAGTCTCGCAATGGGGTTTAGGACTTCATCCCGATACTGCGCAGCCGTCACAGAACCATCTTTAAATATGTACAGCTCTGTGCAATATCCCATTGAAATTCCAGCCCACACCATGACGCTGCCACATCTGAATGCGTGATGTTCGATGATGTTCTCGGCCTGACTGCGTGTCCCCAGTGGTGTACCGTGGGGAGGGGGGAGGCAGTTGTCGCGGGCATCAACCATTTAGGGGGCGCAAAATGAAAGAAAAAACGAACATAGATTAAACAAATGAGTGTGTGAATAAATAGTAAATGCGTGTATGAATAATGTTACTCATTTACTGCAAGTATGGGTATTGTAACCTATTATTATTATTTATTTATTTAGGCTCGTCCATAACAGTAAAGTCAGAAAGTGGTTTGCTGTGAATATTGAATGAGCAGTGGCAGTCGAAAATAATCTGGAGCCGCTGGGCTCAAACAGAGAAAAAGTGCTGCAATAGAAATCGGGAAATCCAGTCAATGGATGGCTGAGTTCCTTAAGAAGCAAAAGGGAATGGCCCAAACAAGGTTGGAACTTTTGGAGCTGATACCGAATCGGGTGAATCTCCTACTGAGAGCACTATGGAGCCTGTCGAAGTCTCTGAGGTAGCTGTCAATGCTCTGCCAATTCTTCCTGCTGAAAGTGCTCAAGCGTGGAAATATCGGAAAGGGTTCCCACTTCGAATCCTACCGTTTCATCGAATAAAGATATGGACCTACTGGACTTTCATTCTGACCTGAGTAGAGCCATTATAACACAGGAACTTAAGAACTGAAAGGATTACAATGGGATCGGCAGTATTTCAAAATGCTCCATTTTCTGCAACGGATGGTTGCTCTATGACTAGGAAATAGTTTCTCCGAGAGCTTTCTGATGGGAAGCAGGTGAACTTTTGACGCCTCAAAAGGGAATTACCTGCTATTCTCATGCGCCCCATGAGAACCACAAATCAAAATTTGAACTTGGTTGGGGATTCCAAAATTGGAAGAAATTGAATGAAAAACTTCCTGAACATGAAAATGGAACATATCGGGGGTCATTTAATAAGGTGTCTCCAGATTAAAAAAGCAATTAATCAAACGCTCCTCAACAAAATCCAATCGGAGTGGTCAAAATGGCATGGAATATTGCAGCGAATCCTTGACTGCATCCAATATTTGGCATCATAAAATCCTGCCTTCCGCGAGCATCGAGAACAACTATCCTCAATTTCAAATCCTAGAAACTGTTTGGCGCGATAGGATCCATTGCTAGATTGGCATATGACTTATGTCAAGGACAATCTTGGATCACCTTTTATTCCTATTGCCACTCTCTTAACAACAGCATGATATGCAAATAAAACACTCTTGATTTTCTGTATCAATCGATTTTTCAAATCAAAATCTCATATATGCAAATATTCTTGTTGTAATAAATAATTTTTTAATAATGTGTAATAGTAGCTTGGATCTTCTAAATCAGTTGGTCTCTAATTTTCTTCAAATCAGCACTCCATCGGGGTACGAAAAAGTTAATTTTGCTTAATATAGCAAGAAGGCATGTGTGTAGCCTGTAGCGAAAAATCTAAGCTGCGGACAGCAACGGAATCTGGTATAGAGGCGCTCCAGGAGGACTCGACGAATACTGCTCGGTGAATTGTTTTAAATTTATATTAGTTTTTTAGTTATTTTATATTGAATCACGATTTTGAGCGATTTTCACAAAAGTCGGTTCCTTAGTGATCGAAAATGTTATCGCAGAGTTTCTATTTTGCCACCATTAGAAAGATCGAAAAACGTTTTTTCTAACAATGTTTGAACCGAATCCGTAGGATATAATTCCTTTAAATTTATTTATTTATTTATTTTTAAACACATCGAAATTTGTATATTTTAGACTATTTGATACTTAAATATGTTTATACATCCTCGTATTCTAACGGAAACATGTTTAATTACTACATTATTTTATTTGCTGTGAATTTTCAAGCAAACGCATAAAATTTAAAATTGTAGATATCGTTAATGAAATGTGTATACTATTTTCCTTCCCGGTGGACATTTGTACGCATGCCCCTCAAAGCCTTGGAACTCATGATGCAGTTTGTCTTCTCGCCTAGAGAAATGATTTCATTTTGTTTCTTTTATTTATTTATTTTTCTGCTTTCCACGGTTGCGGAACAAAAGAAGGAAGCGATTTGCAAATTGAGTGGTTTTTATCTGTATGTATTATTTAACTAGCGGAAGATTATCTAGGACCCGGGCAATTCTGAGTCATTATTTTTGTAGTATATAAATGTGCACCGCCGAAGAAAAGTGACCTATTTGCATCTTACGGCCTTCTGGTATGATTAATTTTCATTCTTCCTGCCCTCTACAGTAGTATCACAGGTTCAACAATACATCAGTTGCAAAAAAATTCTTGAGTTATTTGATAATTTGAAAGAATCTACAAATTTTCTGTAAATTTTAATTGTTTTATTTACTTCTAGCCGCCTTCGGCGAAAAGTCTGTTTGCTACCCTTGAAAATTCTCGCTGGCGCGACCTACCAGAAAGATGTAAGGTAACTATTTTGGACGGCCAGGAAGTGCCACCAAGTTAAGACCGGAACCCAGTGGGGGAGGCATCCACAGGGACCGTACCCTCCTTCCCCTGCCACCAACTTCTCGAAAGGACTTACGGACCCACATGTTTAACGCGATCGTACTCCGCGTGAACACGGTTGCAGTTTTGGCAGTGTCGGAAATCGAACCCGGGCCTACCGAGTGCAATTCCCGCGCGCTAACCACTGGGCTACCGCGCCCACCGCGACAATCTCCATAACTGTTTTTATTCATCCAATTTAGACCGGAACCCAGTGGGGGAGGCATCCACAGGGACCGTACCCTCGTTCCCCTACTAGCAACCTCTCGGATGTACGGACCCACATGTTTAACATGATCGTACTCCGAGTGAACACGGCGGCAGTTTTGGCAGTGGCAATGATTAAGTTTTTTCATTGTGGTCCCAACCACCACCCGATGCAAACAATACATCGCCGCAATTAAGTTTTTACAATACATTACGCCACAATAGTGCATCACAATCAATACATCGCCACAATTCAATCATTTAAATTGTATAATGACCATATGCTAAGCTCTTAATTCCGTCATTTAAAATATATTCGATTTCTTACGTATTCAGAACCGTGACGTGCCCTTCACCTTCCCTCCTCCATAGAAAGACAGTTCGTCTACGCCCGCAAAAAACTTCTGTGGGTAAAAAACGCCGGTGAAGAACTTTTTTAGCGGATCGCCGAGAAATTGAAATTTTTAAAATCCCGATCCTGCGGCAATTTTTTATTGTTTCTTGACCAGATTGGGCTTGTAAGAAAACCAAATCTTTGAACTTTCTAAAGATGTAAATTATTAGTCGAAGTTATGAGTACTTTTTCCGATGCGAGAATTTAAAAACAAAAGTTCATTTTTTTTTAGCCGAAAGTAACTTTTGTTTTAAAATCTTTAAAAAATATTAAAATTTGTCCCTGAGATTTAAAATTGATATATTTTTACTCGCAATTGTCTTCTCTTTCCGGTCGTGTGATTTGTTTTTTTCTACGACGTCTGGATGGTGGAGAAAAAAGGGCAAAAAACGGTCGAAATTGCATAAAACATTAAATAACAAAAAAAAAAAAAATAATTCAAATTTTAAAAATCGATTTTGACGTATCCCCTCCCCATCCCCCCGGGTCTCCGATTGCCAAATTTCGTAGCTCTCCGACGCGCGGTCGCTGAACCTATAGTGTATAAGACACACAGACAGACATTTCCTTTTATTATATAGACTCAGAAAACAAAAAAAATTATGCACAGCCCTAGTAACTAAAACATCTGATGTTTCTAACAAAAAACTTCCCAGCAAATGAAAATATTTTGATATCTGTAAACAATAAAAAAACAAAACTTCCTTATGACTCAAACGCGTTGAAAATAATTAGGTCTTATGCTGATACTGATAAGTATACTTAATCGCATGGAAATTATTTAATTATTTTGAGAGATATCACTCTCGTTGTAGGAAAAGTAATATTTCTAATACGTCAAAAGGATAAAATAAATTGGGATAAATCCTAAATATATTTTCAATTCATTTCTGGTTAAAAATACTTAAATTAACTTAAATACCATATTTAACTTTTTTATAATTTTTTAAACTTAGATAACAAAACATGCAGTATCTGGATGATGGAACATCTTATAGAGGATGTTATTTGCTTTTTTATATAAAAATAAATTCCATATTAAATGGCTGTTTCTGTACATATATTGGTAACACGAATATGTTGTATGTCTTTTCAATTTTAAGAATAAATAATTGAAAAAGCCTTCTCCTGGTCCGACCTCACTGAAAATTAGTAGGATTCTGATGTTTACACGATTGAAATAATCGTACGACATTCTGTTTCATTATTTCAATCTGTGTTGTACTCGTAGATATTAATAAATTACTGGTTTGTACTTTTTCAGGGATGTTATCAATGAGTCAATTCATCCAAAAGTTTTATACAAATTTTAAATGTGTAGATTAATTTTACAGAACTATATAGTATTCTGATAAAATAAATAACGTTAATTCTAAGATCAATATTTTTAAGGCATTTAAGAATAATATTGAAAAAATCTAAGAATTCAAACCTTAATATCAGATCCCTGTGCAAAACAATTTTCTATTAATTACAAATATTGAAGAATTTATACGAGTTACAAAATCTTACTGACAAATAAAAACAGTTTCATCGGATTAGGCCGAGGTATCTTACCCATCAACGATAAATTCGTTTCTAGAGGATCCACTCGGATGAACATTGCTTAGGGACATTCTGCTAGACAAAAGTCTTCAATGCTGACCGCTTGGTTTCCCCAGGATGAAATACAACAATTTTCCTTCAGGCATCTACTACAGAACTTGAGAGCTAGAAATATTTTCAGCCGATCCATTGCCAAATACCCAGAATTTTCTGCTACAAAAGAGCATAGATATTGTCGGTAGACTGGACCCCCTGATGTGCTAATTGCTTTAGGAGAACTGGCCATTCACATAAGACCTTATCTCATGTATATGGGGGAGTGAAAAGCACCCCCCTCCACACAAAGAGATGGCTCTCTGTGGTTACCTTCTTTTCTTGTTGTAAAGGTATTTATTTTATCAGTCCAATGCTTGCAAATTTTCGAAGCTAAATAGCAAAAAAATTACTTTTATTACCCTGGGAAATGTTTTGTAGCCCTCCCTTCAAAGCTGGGCAATTTATGTGGAGTATTATCAGTAGCGGCTCGTGAGCGACATACCAGGTGGTCAGAATTAAAACACCCCTACTCTGAGCTCTCTATAGATCGAACTACTCAGTGTAAAGGCTCCAAAATTGTTGAGCATACTATTCAAGACATGGGGAAAGGGATTACGCGAAAAAAAAATGAGTTCCAGAAACACCGATAGGTGGCGCTGTACAACAGAAAATATGCTGCAAAGACACAAAATGCACATTTTATTCGAACGTACCAAACATTCATATCACAAGGACCTTATCGTGCAGGGAATGCTGGTCAATAGGGTTCCCTTCTTCAAGATGTCAAATCTGCATCCTGTGGACAGATTGTTCAACTGCGGATCGTAATGGGTCGAGTGAGATGCTTCTCGCACCAGGCGCGACAAATTACTGGCTGGCTGGAAGAATATTATCAAATCTCCTTGTTTATCTTCTTCTATATAATAAAAGGCAATGTCTGTGTGTCTGTCTGTCTTATACACTATACGTTTCGCGACCGCGCGTCGGAGAGCTACGAAATTTGGCAATCGGAGACCCGGGGGGGTGGGAAGGGGACACGTGAAAACCGATTTTTAAAATTTTAATTTTTTTTTTATTTATTTAATGTTTTATGCAATTTCGACCGTTTTTTGCCATTTTTGCCCTTTTTTCTCCACGATCCAGACGTCGTAAAAAAAAAACAAATCACACCATCGGAAAGAGCAGACAATTGTGAGTAAAAATATATCAATTTCAAATCTGAATTTCGATTTCTAATATTTTTTAAAGATTTTAAAACAAAAGTCACTTTTGGCTCAAAAAAACGATTTTTGGTTTTTAAATTCTCATATAGTAAAAAGTACTCATAATTTCGACTAATAATTTACATTTTTAGAAAGCTGAAATATCTGGCATTCTTACAAGTCTAATCTGGTCCAGAAATATTAAAAATTGCCTTCAGGATCGCAATTTTAAAGACGTCATGATTTTAAATTCCTCGGCATCGGCTCAGTTCTTCAACGGCATTTCCCCCCCATCCGCAGTAGTTTCTTCACCGTCTCCATGGAGACCGCGCTTTCGGTTTTAAATGAATTGAGAGCCGAGCATAAGTGTTGTATACATCGGGCGAAATGATATTTTTAAAAGGATATTTTAAATAATTTAAATGATTGAATTATGGTGGTTTGAATTGTGGTGATGTATTTGAAATTATTATATTTATAGATTGGTGGAACGATATGGATGTATTTTTGATTTTAAATGCATATTTTAATTTATGGATATTTTAATTTATAGATTTTTAAATGGATATTTTAATTTTATGGATATTTTAAATGATGGAACGAGGATGGTGGAATTAAGAACTTAGCATATGGCCATTATAAAATTTAAATTAGCGCGCGGGAAGTTAGCGCGCGAGAATTGCACTCGGTAGGCCTGGGTTCGATTCCCGCCACTGACGCGGAGTACGATCACGTTAAACATATGAGTCGATAAGCCCTTCAGAGAGGTTGGTGGCAGGGGAAGGAGGGTACGGTCTCTGTGGATGCCTCCCCCACTGGGTTCCAGTCCAAACTGGGTGAATAAAAAGAAAGTTATGGAGATTGTCGCGGAGGGCACAGTAGCCCAGTGGTTAGCGTGCGGGAATTGCACTCGGTAGGCCCAGGTTAGATTCCCTCGACTGCCAAAACTGCTGCCATTTTCACGCGGAGTACGATCACGTTAAACATGTGGGTACGTAAGTCCTTCCGGGAGGTTGGTGGTAGGGGAAGGAGGGTACGGTCCCTGTGGATGACTCTCTCACTGGGTTCCGGTCTAAATTGGATGAATAAAAAGAAGGTTATGGAGATTGTCGCGGAGGGCGCGGTAGCCCAGTGGTTAGCGCGCGGGAATTGCACTCGGTAGGTCCGGGTTCGATTCCCGCCACTGCCAAAACTGCCGCTGTGTTCAGGCGGAGTACGATCACGTTAAACATGTGGGACCGTAAGTCCTTCCGAAAGGTTGGGGGTAGGGGAAGGAGGGTACGGTCCCTGTGGATGCCTCCCCCACTGAGTTCCGGTCTAAATTGGGTGGCACTTCCTGGCCGTCCAAACAGTTACCTTACACCTTACAGGTAGGTCCCGCCAGCGAGTGTGCCACGGTTAGAATTTGCCACGGTCAGAATTTTCAAGGGTAGCGAACAGGCTGGTCGCCAAAGGCGGCTAGTAAATAATAAAAGGCAATGTCTGTGTGTCTGTCTTATACACTATACGTTTCGCGACCGCTCGTCGGAGAGCTACGAAATTTGGCAATCGGAGACCTGGGGGGGAGGGAAGGGGACACGTGAAAACCGATTTTTAAAATTTTAATTTTTTTTTTTTGTTATTTAATGTTTTATGCGATTTCGACCGTTTTTTGCTCTTTTTGCCCTTTTTTCTCCATGATCCGGCCATCGTAGAAAAAAACAAATCACACCACCGGAAAGAACAGACAATTGCGAGTAAAAATATATCAATTGTAACTCTCAATTTTGATTTCTAATATTTTTTAAAGATTTTAAAACAAAAGTCACTTTCGGTTCAAAAAAACCAACTTTTGTTTTTAAATCCATCCATCGTAAAAACTACTCATAATTTCGACTAATAATTTACATTTTTAGAAAGGTCAAAGATCTGGCATTCTTACAAGTCCAATCTGGTCAAGAAATAATGAAAATTGCCTGTAAGATCGCAATTTTAAAGACGTCATGATTTTATATTTCTTGCCCAATACTCGGCGAAGAACCGATTATTCCCCGACATTTCCCCCCCGCAGTAGTTTTTCCTCCGTCTCCATGGAGACGGTTTTTTAGCATATGTTTTGGATACATCCAGTGAGTTTTTTAAATGGATATTTTAATTTATAGTTATTTTAAATGGATATTTTAATTTATGGATATTTTAAATAATTTAAACGATTGTATTATGGTGGATTGAATTCTGGTGATGTATTTGAAATTATTATATTTATGGATTGCTGGAACAATATGGATGATTCATAGAATGATATGGATTTTTTAAATGGATATTTTAATTTATGGTTATTTTAAATGGATATTTGAATTTATGAATATTTCAAATGGATATTTCAATTTTATGGATATTTTAAATGATGGAACGATGGATATTTTAATTTTATGGATATTTTAAATAGCATATGGTCATTATAAAATTAAAATTAGCACGCGGGAAGTTAGCGCACGGGAATCGCACTCGGTAGACCCGGGTTCGATCCCGCCACTGCATAAACTGCCTCCGTGTTTAGGCGGTGTACGATCACATTAAACATGTGGGTCCGTAAGTCCTTCCGAGAGGTTGTTAGTAGGGGAGGGAGGGTCCTGTCCCTGTGGATGCCTCCCCCACTGGGTTTCGGTCTAAATTGGGTGAATAAAAAGAAAGTTATGGAGATTGTCGTGGAGGGCGCGGTAGTCCAGTGGTTAGCGCGCGGGAATTGCACTCGGTAGGCTCGGGTTCAATTACCGCCACTGCCAAAACTGCTGCCGTGTTCACGGGGAGTACGATCACGTTAAACATGTGGGTCCGTAAGTCCTTCCGAGAGGTTGTTAGTAGGGGAGGGAGGGTCCTGTCCCTGTGGATGACTCTCCCACTGGGTTCCGGTCTAAATTGGGTGAATAAAAAGAAGGTTATGGAGATTGTCGTGGAGGGCGCGGTAGTCCAGTGGTTAGCGCGCGGGAATTGCACTCGGTAGGTCCGGGTTCGATTTCCGCCACTACCAAAACTGCCGCTGTGTTCAGGCGGAGTACGATCACGTTAAACATGTGGGACCGTAAGTCTTTCCGAGAGGTTGGTGGTAGGGGAAGGAGGGTACGGTCCCTGTAGATGCCTCTCCCACTGAGTTCAGGTCTAAATTGGGTTGCACTTTCTGGCCGTCCAAACAGTTACCTTACACCTTTCTGGTAGGTCGCGCCAGCGAGTGTGCCACGGTTAGAATTTGCAACGCTCAGAATTTTCAAGGGTAGCGAACAGGCTGGTCGCCAAAGGCGGCTAGTAAATAATAAAAGGCAATGTCTGTGTGTCTTATACACTATACGTTTCGCGACCGCGCGTCGGAGAGCTACGAAATTTGGCAATCGGAGACCCGGGGGGGAGGGAAGGGGACACGTGAAAACCGATTTTTAAAATTTTAATTATTTTTTTTGTTATTTAATGTTTTATGCGATTTCGACCGTTTTTGGCCATTTTTGCCCTTTTTTTCCCACGATCCGGACATCGTAGGAAAAAACAAATCACACCATTGGAAAGAGCTGACAATTGCGAGTAAAAATATATCAATTTCAAATCTGAATTTCGATTTCTAATATTTTTTAAATATTTTAAAACAAAAGTCACTTTTTGCTCAAGAAAAGTATTTTTGGTTTTTAAATTCTCGCATAGTAAAAAGTACTCATAATTTCGACTAATAATTTACATTTTTAGAAAGGTCAAACATCTGGCATTCTTACAAGACCAATCTGGTCAGGAAATATTCCGTATTGCCCACAGGATCGGGATTTTAAAAGTTTCCGAATTTCAATTTCTCGGCGTGCCGCTTCTTAACCGGCGTTTCTCCCCCGCAGAAGGAGGGAAGGTGGTGGGTGGGGACGTCAAGGTGGAGGTGACGTCACGGTTCTGAATAGAGCTCCTTTACTCCATATAAATTATTATATTTTAAATGATGAAACGATATGGATTTTTTAAATGTATATTTTAACTTTTGGATATTTTAAATGGATATTTTAATTTTATGGATATTTTAAATGATGGAACAATGAAACAATGGAATGAGGATGATGGAATTAAGCATATGGTCTTTTTAAATTGCAAATTAGCGCGCGGGAAGTTAGCGGTAGGCCCGGTTTTGATTCCCGCCACTGCCAAAACTGCCGCCGTGTTTACGTGGAATACGATCACGTTAAATATGTGGGTCCGTAAGTCCTTCCGAGAGGTTGGTGGTAGGGGAAGGAGGGTACGGCCCCTGTGGATGCCTCCCCCACTGTGTTCCCGTCTAAATTGGGTGAATATATAGAAAGTTATGGAGATTGTCGCGGAGGACGCGGCAGCCCAGTGGTTAGCGCGCGGGAATTGCACTCAGTAGGCCCGGGTTCGATTCCCGCCACTGCCAAAACTTACGCCACGTTCACGCAGAGTACGATCACGTTACGTTAAACATGTGGGTTCGTGAGTCCTTCCGAGAGGTTGGTGGTAGGGGAAGGAGGGTACGGTCTAAATTGGGTGAATAAAAAGAAAGTTATGGAGATTGTCGCGGAGGGCGAAGTATCCCAGTGGTTAGCGCGCGGGAATTGCACGCGGTAGGCCCGGGTTCGATTTCCGCCACTGACACGGAGTCCGATCACGTTAAACATATGGGTCCGTATGTTTTTCCGAGAGGTTGGTGGTAGGGGAAGGAGGGTACGTTCCCTGTGGATGCCTCCCCCACTGGGTTCCGGTCTAAATTGGGTGGCACATCCTGGCCGTCCAACCAGTTACCTTACACCTTTCTGGTAGGTCGCGCCAACGAGTTTGCCACGATCAGCATTTTCAAGGGTTGCGAACAGGCTGGTCGCCAAAGGCGGCTAGTTATTAAATATGGCCTTGCTTAGAACTGACTCAAAATCGAATAAACCATATGACTAATATCACTTCTGAATGCTTCTATCCATGTTTCGTTCACCTCGCAGCATCCAATCAGAGTGCGTAAAATTTCCTTTAGGCGAAAGAGGAAAAAAAAAGCTCTCGTGATGGTGAGTGATTTTTGTATTATATTGTAATAACATTAAATTTTAAAATGAATTATGTTTCTTATAATATTTTTCGGTTGAGCTTCCGCAAATGCGCCGTAGAGGCACTGAATCGTCATCATAGACGATTGCTTGCCAAGTATGGTAGTCCGGAAATCTGTATGACGTCATGAATCGGGGATTATTTTTTGTGTATTGTCGCCAATGCAGCGATTTCGGGATAAATATGATCACTCTCTGAATACGCAAGGTTACTATATCCTAAACTAGGTTGATTTTAGCGATGCGCTCGCTGTCATTGGCTACTGATCGTGACGTCACCATCGAGTAAGTCAGAGCCAAGCCGCAACGGTGAAGCCCAAGAATCGCGTATTTTAAATATCCCAACTTCTTGTCACACGTCTCTTCCAAAATATTTTGACAAAATTAAAATCTCTATTAGAAATTTCATCACCACCACCAAAATTGGGCTCGTTATTTGAGCCCCTATCGCTTCTTTTATTTAAAATAAATTGCTTGTAGTCCACTATTGCCGCAAAAATTATCAATTGAATATAGAATACGAATCAGTGGCGAAGGGTTATTAATCATCGGTTGAGCCAATGAATTCGCTAAAGGCAAATACGATTGTCTTAAAACTTAGGTTTGCTAACAAACAAGTGGAAAATCCCCCCTTCCCCCCCAAAAAATGATTTTTTGAAAAAACAATCCGTTTTCAATATTTCTCAAAACATAACAAAATTGCTTCCAAACCTCAAAATTAATTGGCCTACTACATTGTTTCAGTGTTGTTCTTTTCCTTCAATTAAAAAAAAAATCTGATGTGGGCAATACATGACTTTCCTTAAATAATGCAATGAGTTTACTACTTTTACAGTAAAAAAATAGGTTTTTCTAATAGTAAATACTTATATTCTTTAAAAGATATTGAATTTTCGACGATAAGTCGTCATTTTCATTGATTTAGAGTCATTTTTATCCTTTTGGCGAGATTTTCGTTAATTTGGCAACATTTAAAAAAAAGTCGCCAGGTTGGCGACATGCCGTCCATTTCGTCGCTAAAATCTCGCCAAGCGTTATGGACGGAAAAATAAGTTACTCTTACAGCAGATAAATGACTATTGGCTTTCAAATACAAAAGTATTACTCAAAGTATCTTTTCTCATGAACGGAACGAGCTAGATCCACGAGAATGATGTCACCCAATGTATCGTGTGATATTGCATATGAAAAGTGAACCTGTTTCTCAACAGTTAATATTTTTTTAATTTTATATGACTTTTTGATAATTTTTTTTGAAAAATGTGCAATATCTCGAGAACGGTTCATGTTAGTGTTCTAAAATTTATGTCAATCGCTTTGTAATGAAAAATGACATAAGAAATGTCTATTTGAGTCACTTTAATAGAGGTTTTGATTTTTTGGCGACTTTTTCAAAATTTCACTCGAAAATTTAGGGGGGTTCTGAACATTCGATTGCGTCTAAAAACAATAGGCTTCCAACGGTGTTTACGGATTGTGATTTTTGTACCCAATTTCGTTCGAATCGGTCCATTCGTTCGTCAGTTATCGTCTCCACAGACTCACTGACACACACACACACAGACATCACTTCAAAAATGTTTGATTCGCGATCAGGGATGCTTGAAACATGCTCTCCCGTCAAAAACTCGAATTCGAATGTTCGACCCCGTCACAATCCTTTCCTTATACATTATTGTATATAAATAAGGAAAGTAAAAATCAAAGATGAGCATTTCAATACTAAATATTTTATTAATTTCAGGCTCTGAAATTCAGCACCCAATTTCTCTATTTACATGTAATTATATATTAGCATTATCTTCTCCCTCCACGTTCGGGCCGTGTTTCTTTGTCGTATTTCTTTTTACTTTCCTTATATACATAATGCATAAGGAAAGGATTGGGACGGGCTCGAGAATTCGAGTTTTCGACGGGAGTCACGTTTCAAGCATCCCTAATCACGAATCAAACATTTTTCAAGTGATGTCTGTGTGTGCGTGTGTGTCAGTGAGTCTGTGGAGACTATAACTGACGAACGAATGGACCCATTCGAACCAAATTGGGTACAAAATTCGCAATCCGTAAACACTTGAAGCCTATTGTTTTTATACGCAATCGAATGTTCAGAACCCCTCTAAATTTTCAAATGAAATTTTGAAAAATCGTCAAAAAATCAAAACCACAAATAAAGTTACGCAAAGAGACATTTCTTACGTAATTTTTCATTAGAAAATGATTGATATAAATTTTAGAACGCTCACATAAACCGTTTTCGAGATATTGCACATTTAAAAAAAAATAATCAAAAAGTCATATAAAATAAAAAAAAATATTTCCTATTGAGAAACATGTTCACTTTTCATATGTAATACCATGCGATACATTGGGTGACATCATTCTCGTGGATCTAGCTCGTTCCATTCATGAAAAAATATACTTTGAGTAATACTTTTGTATTTGAAGCCAATAGTCATTTATCTGTTGTAAGAATAACTTATTTCTTCGTCCATAACGCTTGGCGAGATTTTGGCGACAAATTTGGAAGAATGTCGCCAACTTGGCGACTTTTTGTAATGATGCAAAATGAACGAAAATCTCGCCCAATGGATAAAAATGACGCTGAATCAATGAAAATGACGACTCATTGTCGAAAATTCAATATCTTGGAAAGAATATTATTATCTACTATAAGAAACACTTATTTTTTTACTGTAAAAGTAGTAAATTCATTACATTATATAAGGAAAGTCATGTGTTGCCCACATCAAATTTTTTTTTTTTTGGTGATATGCTAGTAATTGTAGAAAGAGCTCTCGTTTCCTCACTTCTCTGGATACACATCTCGTTCTTCTTTCCGATTTCGTGTTTACAATACAATTTTCTTCGAAATTTTTACTTAAAAAAATCACAGCTATTATTTGCTGGAGTGCTTGGCCTTGGACTAGAAATATTCAATTTCTGAGATGGAGCAGCAGTGATGTTTAATCTTCTTGACGGGGCTAATTGTAAAAGTTCAGCTCTTAAATCTCTAGCATAGTCCTCCTCCACAAAATCCTCGGAACATACACATGCATTTGAAAAATTCACTTTATCCAATCTTCGGCATTTTTTTCGCATTCATCTTTAGGGAAAGTATGAAAAATAATTCCCATGCCTTTTGTGTTGCGATTTGTGTTCTTACATGTAGTAACTGCACAATTCGGCATGATGTTGATGAAATTATTAAGTACTAAATAAAAGTAAAATAGCTACACTTAATGTGTAAAAGAAATCAAACGATACAAAACAATATGTAAATCCAAGGTCAATATAAATAACGAAACGGCGGGAAGAGCAGCAAGCAATCGAGAAATTTTGACTCGATGATGACGTCATGCGCAGATTCCGAAAACAGGTGTCGCGTTGCGCATCGCTTTTACTGTCCCCCCTGTGAATACGTGCAGTGCAATGAAATGCAAAGTAAATGCTACTGATTTTACTAATGATTATATAGCTGGATGTCTCTTTTAGCTTTATGATGATGATATATTTAAAACCACGTACTGATTGATTACTTCATTGAGTTTCATTTAGACATATTTCTAAGATATTAATTATCAATATTGATTGATGTTGAACGATTGATTGACATTGAAATATTGATCGCGCAAAGATAATATTATAGATCATTAAATTATTATTTTATAATTAATATCGGATATAATTAATAACAGTTAATTAATTAATAAATAACAGTTAAACGGAAAGCTTGGTATATTATAAACTAGCCGCCTTTGGCGACCAGCCTGTTCGCTACCCTTGAAAATTCTGACCGTGGCACACTCGCTGGCGCAACCTACCAGTAAGGTGTAAGGTAACTGTTTGGACGGCCAGGAAGTGCCACCCAATTTAGACCGGAACTCAGTGGGAGAGGCATCCACAGGGACCGTACCCTCCTTCCCCTACCACCAACGTTTCGGAAGGACTTACGGTCCCACATGTTTAACGCGATCGTACTCCGAGTGAACACGTCAGCAGTTTTGGCAGTGGCGGTAATTGAACCCGAGCCTACCGAGTGCAATTCTCGCACGCTAACCTCTGGGCTACCGCGCCCTCCGCGACAATCTTCATAACTTTCTTTTATTTACCCAATTTTGACCGGAACCCAGTGGGGGAGGCATCCACAGGGACCGCACCCTCCTTCCTCTACCAACAACCTCTCGGAAGGACTTACGGACCCACATGTTTAACGTGATCGTACTCCGCGTGAACACGGCAGCAGTTTTGGCAGTGGAGGGAATCTAACCTGGGCCTACCGAGTGAAATTCCCGCACGCTAACCACTGGGCTACCGTGCCTTCCGCGACAATCTCCATAACTTTCTTTTTATTCACCCAGTTTGGACTGGAACCCAGTGGGGGAGGCATCCACAGAGACCGTACCCACCTTCCCCTGCCACCAACCTCTCGGAAGGACTTATCGACTCATATGTTTAACGTGATCGTACTCCGCGTCAGTGACGGGAATCGAACCCAGGCCTACCGAGTGCAATTCTCGCGCACTAATTTAAATTTTATAATGGCCATATGCTAAGTTCTTAATTCCACCATCATCGTTCCATCATTTACAATATCCATAAAATTAAAATATCCATTTAAAAAATTAAAATATGCATTTAAAATCAAAAATACATTCATATCGTTCTACCAATCCATAAATATAATAAGTTCAAATACATCACCACAATTCAAACCACCATAATTCAATCATTTAAATTATTTAAAATATCCATTTAAAATATCATTTCGCCCGATGTATATAACACTTATGCTAGGCTCTTAATTCATTTAAAACCGAAAGCGCGGTCTCCATGGAAACGGTGAAGAAACTACTGCGGATGGGGGGGGGGGGGGGGGAATGCCGGTGAAGAACTGAGCTGATGCCGAGAAATTTAAAATCATGAAGTCTTTAAAATTGCGATCCTGAAAGCAATTTTCATTATTTCTGGACCAGATTAGACTTGTAAGAATGCCAGATATTTCAGCTTTCTAAAAATGTAAATTATTAGTCGAAATTATGAGTACTTTTTACGAGAATTTAAAAACCAAAAATCGTTTTTTTGAGCCAAAAGTGACTTTTGTTGTAAAATCTTTAAAAAATATTAGAAATCGAAATTCAGATTTGAAATTGATATATTTTTACTCGCAATTGTCTGCTCTTTCCGATGGTGTGATTTGTTTTTTTCTACGATGTCTGGATCGTAGAGAAAAAAGGGCAAAAAACGGTCGAAATCGCATAAAACATTAAATAAATAAAAAAAAATTAAAATTTTAAAAATCGGTTTTGACGTGTCCCCTTCCCTCCCCCCCAGGTCTCCGATTGCCAAATTTCGTAGCTCTCCGACGCGCGGTCGCGAAACGTATAGTGTATAAGACAGACACACTGACATTGCCTTTTATTATTTAAGATATGGGGTAATGCTACAGGATTTTTAACCATTATCTTAAAATATCAGCAAGGTTCATATACGTAGCCAGAATTTCAGAGTTGGGGGGGGGGGGGGGAGGGTTAGCGATCGAATTGAGGGAACTTTCAAGGAAAACTTGATACAAATATGGATATTGAAATATACTCATATGTTTCAACAATGGGTTGAGTGGAGATGACCCCCAATCTTCATTGCTTACGCTAATGGTATGGCTTGGATGAATTCAGTTATAATTAAGGCGGAGATAAACCGATCCGAAAAGTTACCTTTTTCCGATAGATGGCTCTGAATATCGCAAGTTTGGCGAGATCCGACCTTGCGCCAAACAGCGATTACGTTCAATTTGTGGTAGCCATAGTCTCACTTCCGGATTAATCCCTGATGTAAGGAATGAGGTAAGAAATGAAATATTTTATGCATTTCCATTGATATTCTTAGAAGTACCTGAAAAAGAAGTTCTGATTTCCATTTAAATTTTTATAATGCGTGTCGTATTTCTTGCTAATACCTGAAAAAGAAGTTCTGATTTGCACTTATATAAAGTACCTGAAAAAGAAATTCTTATGCATTTCCATTGAAATTTTTAGAAGTACCTGAAAAATAAATTCTTATGCGTTTCGCATTTCCACTTAAATTTAATTTTTACCAAGTTCTTATTTCCATTTCTTAAAGTACCTGAAACAAAGATGTATATCATGCGTTTCTTGCTAATATCTGAAAGATGTATCTGTAGTTTCCAAGAACAAGACAGGGTTAAAAAAAAAAAAAACATTTATTAAAAAAATAAAAAAATATATATATATACATATTTACAGTGCTAAGGACATTATTCTTCTTCTTTTGTACATAGATTCTGAATAGTTTCGAAAAGTTCAACAATATGTATAACTTTAAAAATGTCATGGATAAGCACCAATTTCCCAAAATGAGGACTGCTTAAATTGTCTCTTGTGAATGGGTGCGCGATATGGAACCAATCCAAGGCATACAGAGCTTGGTGTCCATATTGTAGGTACTTATCTAGTTCTGTAAACGAAACACAATCGTGACTAGATGCGTCGTCGTACCCAGCTGTACAGGCAAAACATTCAAAAAGTTCAGATATTTTCTCCATTTGACAGTTTTTTAAGTGGATGCATAAAGCAGACTGAAGCTCGTAAAATCCTTGAGGGTTATCGGGATCTCCAATAGAAACACTGCCTTCCACTGAATAGCTATTAAGTTCTCGTTTAACAAAATAATCCAAAGTATCGAAATCACGCTGGCTTGTACGTGAGTGTTAATAGTATCGATGTAATCACGCAATTGTAGAGTTTCAGGTAAGGTTAAAACCGGAACAAACTGGAAGGAGGAATCTTTCTTTCGAAACAGGCACTGGAATGTCAGTTTGGACTCTCCTTGTAGTGTGTGTCGGGATATACAGAGATCTCTTTCTATGATGTGTAGCATATTCTCTTTCTGGAGATTGATTCCAACTCGGTAAGAAGAGCGAACCATACAGTGGTCGATAGGGAAACACCCTCTTTTGTGGGTTTCAGACTCCCACCAGAATCTGATACAAATTTACGGATATGTATCCGTGTTTGGCCGATAAAATACGCAACACTTGCGAAAATATCACCGCCCAGATGAAACAGAGTAGGAAGTAAGGAATCCTCATGTGATGCGCTGAGAACATACTCTCTTTGCTGAGGCATCCGTAGCATTCGTTAAAGTACGTTTGCAAGACATGGTTAACAGCGATAATAGTAGACCTTTCTCTATGAGTATCAAGCAGAAAGTAAAGAGTCCTCGTTAAAAAAACTCGCCAGAAGATGTGTTGAAATCTCGCCAATTCAGGGCATATGTTCTTTTAAAATCGCCAAAAAGTGGTATAACTGGTATAAAAGTAGCCAATACAGGACATATGTTCCTTTAAAATCGCCAAAGGTGTGTGACATATTCAGACAATGACGTCATCCATTTCATGTCCATTCTTGAATGTGTGGGGGAAATTCGAGCAATGACGTCATCCGTTCCATGTCCATTCTTGAATGTGTGGGGGGAATTCGGGCAGTGACGTCATCTGTTTCATGTCCATTCTTGAATAGCGGTTGTTTGGCATTATGAAACTTCTTCTAAAACATCTGATATCTTGGGGATAAAAGTCTTTGCAGTTGATCAGGGCTTAATTTAATGCAAATGGGTTTTAAGGCAAAACCATCATTACCATTTCTGCATAGTTGTTGCAAAATACAATCCTCCTCTTCAAACATAACCAAGAGTGCGTTGTTAGCAACAAAACTGATGTTCGAGTAAATACTGCTGGTAAATGCATACCAAGTGTCAGTATTCATGGTAATCCCACGAGGTGTTGGAAAATACTGTCCTTTGTTTTTTTTAAATTCATGAATATGGATCTTTAATTCATTTCTGAATCTATTCAGAGCTGCAAAGTAGCCCCAGTTTAGATCCCATAAGCCAATATCTTCGGAAGCAGGAGGTGAGTCTTTATTAGATATGTATTCTTGTAACCAGTCATGAGATGGGAGCTCATCTTCTTGTATACTGAGCAGGGAACGCTTTTTACTGTAAAGAACCAACTTTCTAAACATTAAGCTAATTCTTGCTTCAGAAATATCAGGCTGAGGTGGAATTCGATGAGAGTAAAATTCGTTCGTGGGTGGATACATGACATACGAGGAACCATGCTTGGAAGGGATAGTGATAGGCTGTTCGCCGTTTCGTTCAAAGATAATGCGATGACACAGGCTATAGCATATGCAGCATCCAAGTCCTTTTCGTTATCCTTGTGACTTCCGATTTTAGCTTGACCGTTGGGAAAATAGTTTAAAATCACATAGTTAAATTCCATATCACATGCTTTTTCCACTTCTTTTTAATATCCAGCATCAGAGGAGTCCATTCGTTGGCTGGAACAGAGGTACTCGAAAAGGCGTGGGATAGATTGGCATCTCCAAAGGCAAGGGTTTTGCGTAGAGGCGTATAAGATCGTCCATGCACAACCGCATTGGTTTCTTTAAAGTCTAGTGTTTTACAACTGTTTAAAGATATCGTCTGCTGTAGCTCGGTCCCAAAACAGCCCAATGTAATGTACATTTAATCCATTATTTTCAAATCGAATAATTCGAGGAGAAGAAGCCATAATAGCGATCGGAGAAATAAAGCAACTTGGCAGGATAGAATGTAACGAGCAAGTAACCCATCTTAAACACAATCCCCCACACTAACGCTTCGTCCCTCCCACATGTTTTTTTACATGTTTTCACACATGTATCATCAGAAGATGTGTTAGATCACCGTTAGACATGTTGGATCACCGAAGTCAGGCAGCATCGGGCGCGGTTAGTACTTGGGTGGGTGACCACCTGGGAACACCGCGCGCTGTTGGCACATTTCGGGCGCGGTAGCCCGGTGGTTTGCGCGCTGCCACAACTGCCGCCGTGTTCATGCGGAGTACGATCACGTTAAACATGTGGGTCCGAAAGTCCTTCCGAGAGATTGGTGGTAGGGGAAGGAGGGTACGATGCCTATGGATGCCTCCCCCACTGGGTTCCGGTCTAAATTGGGTGGCACTTCCCGGGCGTCCAAACAGTTACCTTACACCTTTCTGGTAGGTCGGACGGTCTGGGTCTCAATAACAACAACATGTATCATCAGTAATCATGATAAATCATTATTTTATTCATTATTATTAATAATTATCCCATTTTAAATAAAAGGATGTTACAGGTTCTACTTTATTTGGAATAGGAGTATAAGATTGATTACACAAATTCTTGTTTTTTACAAAGTGGGTAGGTATATTCAATTCATCTAAAGCTGTTAAAAACACTTGCTGTCCTGTTATACTTGTTTTCTTTTGGCCCAATATGAGATTAAATAAATCTCCAATATTAGTCTTTAGAATCCACTGCTGATGATGGGAAATGTGTCCTTTTTCATCCCATGAAAGAATGTCGGGGTGGCCTTTTATAATATCCAATAAATTGTTGGCATAGTTTCTCATGTTTCGGGGAACACTGTTTAAAATAATATCTTCATATTTTGAGACTTTCTATTTTGGCAGCTTTGGTAGGGCATCTTCGGATGTTTCCATCTCTGTATCCATATTCTCGAGAAGGTCCTTGTGCGATACTTGCGTATTGAGAAGGTCTTTGTACGATACTTGCGTATTCAGAAGAGGTTCCTTGTGAGACACTCGTATACGTGTGTTGAAAGAATCCATCTTTATTTTCTTTTGTAAAAGTTCATAATAAAGCTTCACTTTATCATCTTCACTCAGAGAACTGTTCAGAATATGATCCATTTCCTTATCGAAATCGGTTCTATACTTTTCTGTAGCAACATGTTTAGACAAAGAGTCTTCAGGAACCAAGGCATACTTTTTAATGCGTTCCATTGAAAAGGGTTGTAATCACACTGAGGGCTGCTGGGATGAGTAAGTTCAGAAAACCACCTTTCTGAATAATAAGCTTGCGTTTGAGGTACAGTGGCTTACGCTTGTCTGCCAACTCACGTAAAACAGTCTTGTGCTCTCGAAGTTTGCTCTTTTGGTGCTTCGTGAGTGGGATATTACCCTTTAATGTATTCAGGCTACACTCACAGATGGCTTTTATACAGGAACGAGGAATCTTTTTTAACAAGTTCTTTCGTAGTTTGGAGGGACAAGAAGGAAGCAGCCGTAATTGCTTCTGTTGTTTCCTGCTGAGCTTCATCTTCACAACTGAGAGAATACTGAGCATGCGTATGCATTTATTCATTTTAAAAAAGGCTTAATGTCTCAGTTTATACACATATTGTGTCTCGACATATTGTGTCGACATATTGTGTCTGATCTGGTAAAATCGAGGTGCGCAAACGCATCTCTTCTGAAGTCTCACTGCGCAGGTCTATAAACAAATAAGAATAAGGCTCTCGAGTAGCATCTTCGTACACTTCTTGGAAGAAAGGCAGGTGTCTGGGAAACAGTTGTTTTCCCAAATGCATGATTTGGCTCATGTTTCTTCGATTCTTGCAGAGTAGCAGATAATGGGCATTCAGAGTCATTTCACGCATTTCTTTCTCTTTATGAAAAAAATTTTGCGTGATGAGCACCACACTTAGATTTAAATGATGACTTCCTCTCGTAAACAGATGGGTTAATCGTTTATCTTTACCACATTCACTCATTAAATCGTCTATAATAAAGAGAGTATTTAATCCCAGATACTCTTGATAGTTTTTAGGCAATCTTTCCCCAAGCAGAACGTTTGGGATTTCATCGTGTAAAGGTTGGTGGATCCCATAGAACCATACGAGTTTGTCTGGAGGAGGCGAAAACATACCCCGCACAAAGAAACTCTTCCCACACCCTGTGGGACCCGAAATAACCATCGTAAAGGGGTGTTGTAAGTATGGGAACTCCATCGTAAATAACAAGATCAGTATGTTGACATCAGTATTTATTGATAAAAAGGTTCACTTATGTGAAAGCGCTTGGTTACAAAGTTATATACATTAACATCATTACATACATCGTGGGGTACAAAGGGTAATAAAAAGTCTTTCAAAGAAGATCCTCGACATCCTGAATATAAATAATAGATACAATAGTGTCCACAAACAGCTGTTACATTGTTTTGTAGAGGCATAGGGTTGTACTCTTGGTTCTGGAACCAAGTCCGAGAGGGGTCCTTCAAAGGCTGTAGGTGGGTGTCCATAAGAATCAAAGAATTCTATCGAGTCTTTATCTTGTAGATAGAAGGCTACCCAATGGCTTCCTGGATCGGTCGAAGCGTCCACGTTGGCAACCGAACCGGCTGGGAACGTCGCAATGTCTTGGGGTGGTAAATCACTCGGAAAAACGGCCAGAGATGCGTCCTTGGGATTCTGGGAGAGGACTTTATCCAGTTGCTGGCTTTCCATGATTAATTGGAAAAATCACACAAAATATGTCTAGACTTGTTAATTTCAACCACGTTTTCAAATTCAGCATACAGTAGAATGGAGATGGTTTCCTTTAAAGCTTCCGAAAACTTGATTTCCAATCGTAAATTACCTATCCCTGCTACCTATTAGTGCTGTAGATTCATATGAGGGCCATCGCACATGTCAGGCGATAAATCAAATGCGTACAAGGTAAATCCCTTTGCAAATTCGTCTCGGGTCAGATGAATGCCTTTGTCTGGTTAAATCCAGGGAATAAGGTGTGATAGGCACGGATATAGTTGGTTAAAGTTCAATTTCAAGGGTCTGCTGGGTACTGGAAGTCCATCCACGTGTACACATAGAAAATTCACGTTGTAATGGCCTAGCAGGAAAGGGTTCGAATCATAGTGTCCATTCATGCCCGCGTTGTTCAAACAGGCAACGACCACTCTTTTAGGCATCACACCTAAAAAGGCATTATCCTGCATAAAAGACCAACTGCCTTCAGAAACGGAATACGTCTTACATAGAAAGCGGTCGATGGGACACTTGGCCGTGTGCTTCTCCAGGGCTTTTATATGTCCCAGTAACACGCGGGGACCTCTTTTACTTTTCGAATAAACATGGAGGCATGTTCTATCGTCACTTTATAATCAGGTTTGGCAGCACTAGACACTAAACAAAAGTCGGATTTGCTACGAGTCATCTTTATCTTCATGTCCACCAAATTCAATATAAGGCGATTCTGCTAGAAAATATCTGAATGAATCTGTCCAATCATATCCACGGTTTGGCTTTGCTTGCCTAATTCATATCTTTGTTTCAGTCCTTCGTTAGCATCCGTCTCTGCAAGAGGGTTGGTATTGCTTAGATGAGTGTCTTTAAAAAAACATTCACAGGTGAGTAAAATTTTCTTGGCATCGGCTCTATAGTTCAAGAGGGTTTCTATGTAGGCTCTGTAGGGATAGGTGTTGATCGCTGAAGAAATAACTCGGTCATTCAAACTCACATCCACTTGGGAGAACAGGGAATGCAGAAATAAGTTCACGGGGGCCACAGGTTCTTTGTCGGCTATAGGCGATCCATCCGATTTTACAGTCTTTGCTTTCACGTATAGAAAGGAAGAACCCAGATCCATATATTCATCTCCGCTTCCAGATATGTTAAATTCCACAGGGCCTTCGTCTCGTATGTTAAAGAGGGGGTGGTATTCGATAAAGTGTCCTTTTTCTATAGCTGTCTGAGTAGGTGGGGGGTCACGAATAAATCCAATTCGCTCTTGGTACAAGGTGAAGAATCTTTATGGATAGACATCTTTAGGAGAAAATATCTCGTGTTCTCGCTTTCTTTGCCGAAGTGGGAATGAAGTGATTCTCGGATCGCTTCCTCTTTTTATTGCTTTTTTCCAGAACCAATCATAGTCTTCATCTTGGTTGCAGCCTTGTTTAAATCTTCTCCTCTGGATACCTCCCCCATCACATTAAGTCCACTCTGCCATATTTGCTTTGCCACGGCTTTGGCACCCGATTTGAGAATGGGTACAGCCTCTCTAAAAAAGGAGCGAAACAAACTTCCAAATCCATATCCTTTTTGAAATGCAGATCCTTGATAGTAATCCAATCTATTACCGGTTTGATGAAGATAGTAGTCTCCAAAAGATTTCTGGCAACATTCATAAGGCACATACATCATGAGAGATACTTTTGGCGAAAGTGTAGCTTCACGTACGAGCGTCCGCGTTCAAATGGCGTGAGTTCTCCTGTGTGCGTCCTTATAACGATTTCCAAAGTGTCAATCATCTTTCTACTCACAGATAAATAGTGGGGGCGGTCGATTGTTAGAAAAACCAATTCACCATCATTTCCGGCCACTTTCACTATGCATAAAAGGGGTGCTAGCACATCTCCCACAATTTGGGGTTCTACAATGTCGGAATACACAAACAGTACATGATAATGAGCGTTTATATCTGCAACGTAGGGTCCTTCCATACTGGTTTCCAAATGAAAGTCCGATTGAATCACAATGGGGTCAAAACCCAGTACTTGGGTCATTCCTTTGTCTAAAATCACTCTTGCCTTGTTCTTTTCTTTAATGCGTACTCGTTTCGTAACAGGATTATAATGAAAGGAGATCTTGTTTTGGTGGTCTTTGATAAAAATAGCTTTCAAATTGTCTGGGATGCTTTCGTAATATTCTGCTGGTATTCTACGTACAAGCATTTTACCATCTCCTAGATCAAATCCAATAAAATTGTTCTCGGCAGTGATATTCATCCATGTATGGGGATATAAAAACTCCGTAATTCCAATTTCCCAGCTTCCCTTTAGCTCCATAGGGGTGGGTCATCTCGTAATAAAATGTGAAATTTTATTCTCAGGAAAGTAACTCATCGAGCTATCACTAGGAAGTGCCACGTAGAAACTCATCGTATCAACTGATTTCAGAAACTGATACACCTTTCTTTTATCGGGCAGATAAATCAGAGGCAGGTATCCACTGGTTAAACTTTGGTGGTAACCCCGGTATTTTACAAAGTATTCCATATTATTCTTCTTGAAACGCTTCTTTAACACTTTTTCAAAGGGGAATTCCTCTTTCATTCTCACTTTTTATAGTTCTTGCAGGTAGAAGGTGCCTTATATGGGTTCTCCCAGTAAATCTTGGATTCTGTATACAACAGGCTCTCGTTTCACACATTCTGTCACTTTAAATAATTTTTTCGACCAATTTCTTTCATACCCCTTCTCAAAGGTCATTTTAATCTTGGATACTCGCACAGTGTCTCCCGCATTTAAAATACATTTGGATACACCCTTAGGCAGGTTACCATAGAGCGTAAACCACACTTCTTGTTCATTGTCCGAATTCACATTCACAGGGGCAGCTGGAGTGATATGTATGATTATAGCTGTCCATCAACGCGTCCAATACATCCAAATAGCGATAAGTATTCTGATTGGTAAAGTATTTCCACATTTTTGTCTTAAGGATTCTGTTAAACCTCTCAACAACAGATGCTTTCGTGGTGCTAAACGTTGTAAAAAACTTGATATGATGCTTTTTAAGTAATTTTTGAAATTTCTGATTCTTAAATTATGTACCTTGATCCGTCTGTAAAGATTTTGGAATGCGCTCTTTAAATATATTCCAAAAGGCATTCACGATATATACCCCTCTCTTGTGCTTCAGGGGTATAGCCCATGCGTACTTGGATAAAATGTCAATGCATGTTAAGATGTAGCGAAATCCGTCATTCTGTCGACTGAGTGTTGACATATCAGCTAAATCAGCTTGCCATTGTTGATCCATAGAATACACTATAACACGGTTGGCTTTAAATTTTCGCTGAACTGGCTTGTGTAATGTATAGACATCCACACTTTGTAACCAATTCCGAATTTCCTTCTTGGGTACTTTTCCTTGAAGAGCACGGTATATGCTATCCACTCCACCGAAACTTGCGGGGTGCTTGGGGTCTTGGTAGGCTACATCCATCATTCCAACATAGAAATATCCACAGATTCGTTTAAATGCAGAATAAAATCCCTTGGTATATTTAAATCAATCAGAACTTCCGTTGTAATGTATACTATTAAAACAGTAATCAGATAGACACACGTCACGATAACCTCCTCTCTCAAAGACATCACTCCGAATAAACTAATCTCTCTTCTTGCCCCTCTTATATACAGATTTTAAAATAACTCCAAATCTTAAAATGCGCTCTCTGAAATGCTGGCCGTCAATTTCCCAGAATCCCTTGCGATCTTCATCTTTGGGTATCTATAATGCATACCTCCTCACAAAATCTAACTCGCTTCATCCTGACCGACCCCTTTCAATTCAAAGACTGAAATGAATGCAAGATTCATAACACTACCCACTTAAGTGTTTTGGAGATAAGCAGGTATCTGCTATTATTTAAAATATTTATTTTTTTTAAATTTTTAAAATCTAAGGCCGAAATAATTGAGTAAACACACCCTCTCCAATAGAGTCAATCACGCGATTCTACTACTTTTAAAACATGTTTTTCTTAGTTTTTTACAAGTAAAAAGTGTGTGTTGGAAAAAAATCGCAAAAATGTTAATTTTTTCCAAAATCGCATTTTGTTAACACTTTTGCAAAAACGCACATTTTTTTTAAAAAAATGCACAAAAGTGTGAAAACCTATGTTAATTCCCATAAAGAATTCAAACAACCTCAAAACCTCAACTTGTTAAAAAACGCACATCTTTGTTGTTTTTTAACGTTTTTGAAACTTTTTGTGAAAAAATGCTAAAAATGACACATGTTTTAAAACCTATGTTTTAGGAATAACATAAGCATCTCCTGGCGGTGGGATTCTCACTGTTCACTTCGCAACCGCGATATAGCGGAGGGAACCTTGGCATGTCCTTGGCATGCTCCTGCTATACCTTTAGCATGCTCTTGGCATGCTCCTGGCGTGCCCTTGGCTTACTTAATCACTTTATTCTAATTAATTTTAAAAAAATACGAATATTTCGTACTTAACCACTTCATTTAATTAATTTAGAAAAAGTCCTATTAAGGCAGAAAAATCTGAAGTTTCAGCTTTAATTCCGCTTTCTGCCGCAAGGGGGTGCTAATGACACTGCTCTGCCTCTGTCAGGGAGGCGGAGGTGTTGCCACCCCCAAAAAAGTTTCTTCCATACTTAGAAAAAATCTTATGTTTCGTCCCAATAGTTCAGCCGCTAAGGGGCGCTTATGGCACTGCTCCGCCTCCCTAGGTGAACTTCAGCCGTAGCCATTGCCACTAGGGGCGCTGATGGCACTGCACAGACTCCGTAGGTGTTGCCACCCCAAAAAAAGTTTCTCCCATACTTAGAAAAAATCTCATTCCAAAAAATTTATTTCTCCCCAAATCCCGTACAAAACTACGAAATCGTTGCCACTCGAAAAAAGTTTCTAAAAATTTTTTTCCCCCAACCTTTTTCCATTTTCCCTCCTTTTACACCCCCGTCCAGGATCGCGGAATGACGGCCATTGCACAGCTTTGCACAGCCCCTGTTGGTGAACTCTCCTTTCCTATCTACTGGGGGGAATAACTCTAGAACCGGAGTATCCAAAAATTTCAAGTTAAAATGTCGTTATTATTTGCGGTATGTCTTAGCTCATTGGATTTAAAACCTGATCGGGCTAGCCCGTCCCGGTCCTAACAAAAATAATGTGCTCGTTTTTTAAGAATAACTCCAAACTGTAGCAGCTAGAATATCGAAATTTAGTATATCATTGTCTTCTAGGGTATATTTTATTTCTTTGGATTTTGAACCTTATCAGGCTTGCCAGTCTTGGACCTAACATAGTGATGATGTACTCGTTTTTCGAGAATAACTCGTAAATCGGAGCAGCTAAAAAATCTAAATTTAGTATATCATTTTCTTTTGGGGTTTATCCTAATTTATAATTTGAACCTCATCGGGCTAGCCCGTCTTGAGTCCGTCTTAGGAATGCTATCGTGTTTGATAAATAATTCGAGAACTGGAGTAGCTAAAAATTCCAAGTTTAGCATGATATTGTCTTTTGTGATATATTTCATTTTTTTTTACTTTCAACTTCATTCAGCCAGCCCATACTGAGCCTGCCGTAGGAATATACTCATTTTTTAGAATAACCTGAAAACCGAAGCAGATAGAAAATCCAAATTTAGTATATTAATTTCTTTTCGGGTAGAATTTAATATTTTCGAATTTGGACTGTATCGGGTTAACCCGTCTTGGAGCTCCCTTAGAAATCCTTTCGTTTTGGGGGAGTAATTCGAGAATCGGACTAGCGAAAATTTCCAAGTTTAAAGTGTCATTATGTTTTGCAGTATATTTTAACTCTTCGGATTATTATCGGGATAGCCCGTCCTAGGCCCGACATATTAATGTACTATTTTTCTAAATAACTCAAAAAGCACATAGCTAGCATATTTAATATATCATTGTCTTTTGGGGTATATTATAATTATTTATATTTTGAACCTTATCTTGCTAACCCGTCTTAGACCCGCCTTAAAAATTCACCCGTTGTTGAGAAATAATTCGGGAACCGGAGTATCTAAGAATTCCAGATTTAGCGAAAAACCAGTACATTTCTACGTCGGGCTCAAGACGGGCTAGCCTGATAAGGTTCAAAATCCAAAGAAATAAAATATACCCTCAAATACAATGATATATACTAAATTTAGACATTCAAGCTGCTACAGTTTTAGAGTTATTTTTAAAAAACGAGTACATTCTTTTTGTTGGGCTCAGGATGGACTAGCCCGATAAGGTTTTTAATCCAATGAGCTAAGATATACCGCAAATGACAACGACATTCTAAACTTGGAACTTTTAGATACTCCGGGTCTAGAGTTATTCCCCCAAAAAGTTAATTTCTAAGGCGGGCCCAAAACTGGTTCGCTCGATATGGTTCACAATCGAAGGAATTAAAACATTTCCCAAAATATAAGGATGTACTAAATTTATATTTTCCAGTTGACCTGATTTTCCAGTTATTCTAAAAAAAACGGGTCCATTCCTAAGTCGGGCCCAGGACGGGCTACCCCAAAAGTTCAAATCCGAAGAAAACTTAAATATATCACAAAAGCCAACGACATGTTAAACTTGGAATTTTTAGCTACTGCGATTCTCGAGTTATTCTTCAAAAACGAATACATTCTTCAGCGGACCCAAGACGTGCTAGCCCGATGGGGTTCAAAATCTAAATTAAAATCCATCCAAAAGGAAATGATATGCTAAATTTACATATTTTAGCTACTCCGATGGATCGAGTTATTTTTGAAAAGCGAGTCAATTTCTATGGCGGGCCAAGACGAGCTAGCCCGACAAGGTTCGAAATGCGATGAAATGTAATATACCTCAAAGGACAATGATATATTAAATTTAGACATTCTAGATACTCCGAATTTTGAGTTATTCTCAAAAAACGATATATTCCTCTTGTTGCGCTCAGGACGGGCTAGCCCGATAAGATTTTTAATCCAAAGAGTTAAAATATACAGCAAATGACAAGGATATGCTAAACTTCGAATTTTTAGATACACCTGTTCTCGAGTTATACCGCAAAAACGGATGAGTTTCTAAGACGGGCTAACCCGATACTGTTAAAAATTGAAAGAATTAAAATATACTCCCAAACGAAAACGATATATTGACTTTAGATTTCCTACTTTCTCTGATTTTCGAGTTATTCTCTAAAAACAAGTAAAGTCCTGTGGCGGGCCCTGGACGAACTAGCCCGATAAGCTTCAAAATCGAAAAAACTGAAATGTACCATAAGAGAAAACGTCATACAGAATTTCACGTTACTGAGAAGAATGAACTTGATTATATTGGAACTCAAATGTTTGAACGACCACGGATAAAGTTAAATAAAATTTTAAAAATACGAATATATCTCTAGCTCAATCTCTCTGAAAATCAAATGACTTTTTGTGTATACCACTTGCAATAATTACACCCAATTTCACTCAAATTCTTCACTTATTTCGAAAGATATCGGTCATTTCATTTGCAATAAATTCCCATTAGTTTCAATATTAACTCCTCCGCTTTTGATCTCTTATTCGAGACCAACGCCGTCTGACTGAGCGGGGCCGGCGGGATTTCTTCTTGTTATCGGGCCTAGATGCAGAATTCGTGACGTCACAACTTACATCCCATCCACGGCGTTTACACTTTGCTCCAGTGCTTAATCAGCGTCGATTATGGAGTCGATATTTTAGAGTAATAGAAGTTGGTTGAAGTAAAAATGATTTAATTGAATAAAAATAACGAAAACAAATTATATATATAAAGAAGGAATATAAATAAGATTGTAAAGTAAAAAAATACTGAATATTTCCGTAGTTACGAGTTTTTTTTTCTTCTTTTCTTCTAAAAGATTCAATGCCAGATTTTAACCTTTTGAATTTTATTTTTTCATAAAATTCATTTACTTGAGAAATCTGGCTTTTGTTCTTAAATAACCTAATGCACAGAAACACATTATGACCTCTTATATATATATATAATAATGCTTTTGGGCAGAGTTAATTAAATTTCTAATTACATAGTTCTCCTAAAACATTTTTGTAATAAGGTCTTTCAAAAGTTTTAACTGTCAGATTTACATAACATATATCCTAATATACATACATACTTAATAATAATATTTAATAATTAATATACTATTAATAATTGCTTAATACTATTAATTAATATAATATTAATACTTATTTAATAGTAATATACATACATACTTAATAATATATATATATATATATATATATATACTTAATAATAATACATACTTAATAGTAATATACATACATACTTAATAATATATATATATACTTAATAATAATATGCATACTTAATAATAATATGCATACATAATAATAATATGCATACATACTTAATAATAATATACATACATAATAATACAGACATTAGATTTATATTTTAAGCGTCAATAAGTGATCACGCCCATTATGAACGACTATTTCGGAAGTTACATTTATAATTGACAGCAGGGTTGTGATATAAAAATATTTATTTTTTATTATTGTGCACTTTCAGATTAAATTGAAATCCCTGTTTTGGTAAAATGAAATGTAGAGATTAGCGTGAATGACAGGAAAAAACAGTAGTCTCAAATAGTAATAATTAAAAAAAAAACTAAAAAATCGCTTTCGGGTGATACGCTTTTTTACAACAGAAATAATTTAATAAATTTGAATAAATCGTTTAAATATCAAATATAATACTGTATTACAATGACAAACTATTTTACAAAACTTATTTTAATAGCTTAAATCTTACCTGTTTTTTTTTTCAACGAAAATAATTTTAGACGTTACTTATTGACAGACGATTTTCACCTGTGATGTGAAGTTTTGAAAATTCTACTTTTAACACTTTAAGGTTGCTGAGTGTTGTCATCTGCATTTTAATGAAACAATAATAAGCTAAATAATCCACGAAAAGTTTTCGGAGCCAATATGAATGTCAGTTTTTCCAAAAAAAAATTATGAAATTCAGATTTTTTTTTTCTAATTACAAAAAATGCATGTGAAAAAAAAAAAAGAAAACAATGATTTGTGTATTTCACATTTTTATATTTAATACACATGTGCATGAAATAAATAAAACCATTGGTTTCCAGTCTCTTTGGAGGTCAGAGGATTGAAAGAATAAAGTTACATTATTCATTAATTGATAGTACTGTAGCAAAAACGTTCTCAATTTTAATCTTGCCTTTTGCTACGACAATATGACAATTGCCCATAGACCATTTACAAATTGCAGATCAATGATTCCTTTTTGACTCACTAATAAAAAATCAAAACACGTACACAAAAAGAACAAGATAACGTAAAAATTTTATTTACATGAAATTTTCTGCACATTTACTTTTTTAATTACTTACACCAAAAAATTTGAGGGTGTATAATCCATGATTTTTTTTTTTTTTTGGGGGGGGGGGGGGTGCAACGACAATCCGCAAAAATGTCTAACTCTACACTTTACATATATAAATCGAACAATTGTTTATATTGACAACAACAAACCTTACTAAGAAAAATTTCATTATGCTAATGCATAAATAAAAAAACATGCATTTGCATTCTACTTATTCCATTAAGGTATGTTTATTTATACCAGATTTTTATCAGCTTCTTACGTAGCAAAAATACTCGTTCAACGGACGAATTTGACGTTGGATTTGAATAAATTACGCTACCTAAAATCTTGACATCCATGTATCTAGTTCTAGATCACTTCTAATCATGTTCTAGATTTTAAAAATACACTTAAAAGAAAACCTCTTTCGGTGATACGTTCGTTAGACCTGTACTGCATGTGCATCACTTTAAGTATCTTGAAAAATGTGGACAAATTGATTACATTTTCCCTTAAATATTAGAAATTAACAACACCATGCATTATTATTATTACCTAGATAATAAAAATATTAACGATATAGTTTACCTTATTAGGATACACCTGTATCTTCGTCAATATTTACACGATCATACTTTCAAACACATGCTGTAAGTTGCAAGTTGTGGAATGTACTTTATGACGTCACGAGCTACAGCAGTGCCGCAGGCATAGGCCCGATAAGAAGCAGAACTAATCCCGCCGGCCCCGGACTGAGGCGGTTTTTAGGGAACCTGTTTTTCGCCTCGGTCGGCACACTATTACTTCTAGACACTATACTTTGCCGTGTCCGGTGAATGGGTGTTCGTCTCGCTGGATTGTGGATGTTTCGTGGATATTTGCCACACGTCCAGTCGGGACACATAATTCATTTTCTCAAATGGTTACTTAATCTCGACACTGGCCGTATCGTATAATACAATATAGAAAATCAGTTACTCTAAATGAGAGGACAATAAGGACACTAAGTTAAATACAGTGCAACTTGGATAATTCGAAGCTGAAGGGACCACTAAAAAAATTCGAATTATCCAAAACTTAGATTTAAAAAAGTTACATCTTTTATCTTTAGTTTCAGGTCCACTGAATGCTTGAAAAGGTTATTCTGTCAATAAGTAAATATTTATTGAGAAATATCATGGTATGAAGGACTTAAACACTATATGTATGTAAACAAAATAAGATTTACGTAAGCTACATACGTGTACGTATTACATTCAATATAGAAAATTATAGTTTAAAAAAATGTGCAATATTTAATTGTTTTGTTGAGTTCAGTCGTTTAAAGTTAGCAAAATCATCATGTTTAGTGAACGGAAAACAGCTTCACTAACGTTTGTTTGTTCTTCAATGTACCGACGAAATTAGCATAGATGGAAAAGCGCCTCTGACGATGTAGGGATTGGAGTCTCTTCTTCTTCCTCCTGTATATCATCCTCGATATTCGCTGCACTCGCCTTATTTAACACTTCTGATAAAATGCCTTGGTCTGGCAGTTCTCCACAAACTTCCACGTTTTTGTCCAAATTGACGTATTCCTCGAATGTCACGCCTATATTGTTACCCCATGCGTCCGGCGGGGGGACGTTTTCTTCTATGAACTCAGCTGAGTCAGTTTTATTGGTAAATCCTGCCTTTCGAAAACAATTTGCTGTTGTTGTTTCCGTTACTTGAGACCATGTGTTGTTGTTGAAACCCAGACCGTCCGACCTACCAATTTGAGACCATGTGTGACACAATCGTGCGGCATCAGGGACACTTATTACTATTTCTTCGTTTTTGGTCCTTGAAAGAATCTGTCAAGAAGTTTCGAACGAAAAGGCATCTGTAAAAATGCTTGAGATTTTTTATGATGCTCTGGTCCATCGGTTGCACAACTAAAGTATTTGGTGGGAAAAAAATAACCTTTACATTGTCCATACGTGGAACAGAGTTATGCGCAGTGCAATTGTCGATAAACGAGAATTTTTCTGTTCTTTTGTCGATGCGTTTTATCAAGTTTCAGCAGCCAATCTTTAAAAATTTCTGCAGTCATCCAAGCTTTTTTATTTGATCTATACTCTACTGGTTTTGATTTGACATTTTTGAAATATCTTGGATTAGCAGATTTGCCTATCATGAGCAAAGGCAGCTTTTCACTGCCATCCATGTTAGACCCAATCAATAAAGTGACTCGTTACTCAGAATTTTATCCTTATTTTTCAAAAAAGTAGACAAAGTGTTCGGCGCTATCCCGAACTCGTTGGCGATTTAAAATTTCCTCTTCACACCCTTTTCCGCATCGTGAATGACGGCGACATTTTCAGCAAACGTTAAATTCTTGTATTGAACGCGTAGTTTACTCAAAGACATCGTGAATGCTCACTAGCGAAACTCTCGCAACACTACAGACACACTGACAGTAGGAAGCTCAAATGATGTCTGAAGCCGGTTGGACCAATACCCTCTGTAGGTTGAACTGTCGAACACGTAGCGGAAAGAGGGGTTTCAGCTGTCAAGTGTCGAACAGGCGGGGGAATTCCGGAGATTATTTTTTAACGATGAAAGGCCGAAAAGTTGTTATGGTTCGAAAATTTTTATAAAAAACTTTGAATAAAAGAAGTTGAACTTCGAATTATCCACGGATTTTTAACATTGATTTAATACAAAGTTCAAGAGACTAAGAAAAATCTTCGAATTAGAGACGTTCGTTTTATCCAAGTTGCACTGTATAAAAATAATAACAAATTTATTTGCAATGATTAAAATAATAAAAACAAGAAAGATCAATCATGCGTAAAGCATTGATTATGAAACACTTTCCAACTTCAATGCAATTTTATTTAAACATCTCTAAAATGCAATACATTCCTCGGTAATATTTTGAAACTTATCACAATACTGCATTAATTTATTATATTTGAAAACTTAAACCTTCATCGAAAAAAATGAACTTCATTCAAATGACGGCATTGAAATATAAATTGCCTGGTTTAAACATCTTTAAAATGTTATACATTCCTCGGTAATAGTTTTAGAATTATCATAATATTACGATAATTTATTATATTTGAAAACTTCATTGAAAACAACTGAAATTCATTCAAATGACGTCATAAAAAAATAACACGCCTGGCTCTCTCTATAAAAGCAGCATTTCATTCATAAATAATTTCCCATTCGTGTCATTCGTCACAATACTATAATAATTTATTTTATTTAAACATTTTGTTTAAGACCATGGAGCTACAAAAAATTAAACTCTATGCGTAAAACTTCATCGAAAAAAATCGTCCTTCTCTTTATAAAATCAATTAATATTTCATTCATATCAGCCATGCAGACTCCATGGACTAAATTATTTTGTGTTAAAAAAATACAGGAATTCTAATACAACTCATTCTATATATTTTGCTGTTTACATTTTACATAGGTAAAAAATAGGCTTAGTTGTAGAAATAATCAAATTTAGATGAGCATTTAAACTCAAATATATTGTCATTGCGTTGTTTCAATATGTAGATGCACAGAATTTAAGCAAAAATAAAGTAGTTTTAGGACGGATACAACACTCAATATGAATTAAAAAGAATTTAAAAAAAATCACGATTTTGAAACAAGATGGATGCCATATATCATTTTGAAGTGGGTCACGTAATCGTTTCATATAAGAGGTGTCATTATTATTTTAATTTTTATTTAAAAAACTACTGAATACATTTCGCTGAATTTTTTTTTATATATTTTATGGAACAATTTGAATATTATCTAAAATTTTCAAAGCAATTTGTGAATTTTAAATCCGCTTAAAAAATGTTTGAAAAATGAGGTCCCATAGGGCTCAATGTATTTCATTTTTTCGACCCGGGTTCCATCCAAAACTAATTGGGTGATATTATTCATTTATATTCCCACAGGTTCTACAGACCGTCTGAACAACATACTAAAATTTCATTTTGAGTAAGTCATTTTTACGGCAGTTATCGTGCTAACGGACAGACAGACAGAATGAACAAAGTCATAAACACTTTTCAACTTTGTTGTAAAGTGTTAAAAAAGAACCAATTGACATTCTAACTTAAAATAAAATACACAATATCATCTCACACAACTGATTTGCTTAAAACAGTATTAACTTTCATATCTAATTTCATTAAAAACAATATTATCTCCCATTATACAATATTAATTCTCACAGCTATACATCATTAAACACACGACTACATTCCCCACCGAAATGTAATTAAAATTATCAACTTAAATTGAAGTCTTAGCTCATTTGCTCAAAATACTTTGTCTGTCATCCTTATACAATAATTTGCATAATTGCTATTGATTCATCTACTATGAATCCCTGAATATCGAGAGAGAGAGAGAGTATTCGATACCAAAAATGTAAGTAAGTAACATGCATAAGTCTACCTCGGGTCTCTCATGGAGATTCCGGCGACCGGGCGGTTGTTCCGGGTTCTTGACATGACAGCAGTTCTTTGGAACCTTTTCATACTCCAAATTGAAATTTTTTTTTATCAAATGGTCAGGCACTTGACTATCATTATTCGCCTATACATCGGCCAGAACATGAATCATTTTGTCGTCCTAGGACGTTGCCCCAGGCGCATCAGAGGGGGCGGAACACACTGCGCCCAACAACACAACATCCATGCCTTACGTGGGACTCGAACCCACAACGCGGCGGTCGAACTATTGCTTGGAAACGCTCGACCACCGCGTCGGCCCAAATTGAAAATTAAGTCTCGATACTTTTTTCAAAACCCTAACTCTTTCGAACATCCCAAAATTGTCACCTCCTACACTTGGCGCCCCTGCTTCCAATTGGTATCACAATGTAGCCAATTAATCAGTATAGGGTTACACCCATGTCTCATTGGATCGTGTCATCTTAGAAATTGGATAAGAGGCCCTGAAATGTATGTCTTAGCTGACCCAGCTTCCCACGTTCTGAAGGCGTACGTGCATTCAGGGGCGGTCAACCTCATTGTTGGCCCACATTTCGGCGCCCTCTGTAATTTTAGCACATCTGTTCACGGAGCGAAAGGGGCGTTGGTCTATTTCCGCTGCAGATGGCTGGCTACGAAGACTTGAATAAATTGTAGAAAACACACAGGGGTCCTCTCCATAAATAGTGATCTCCTAAACTTTTCAATGTTACATTTGGTTCGACATAACAATGTTACAGTGGATATAACTCTTTACCACCCTACTCGTAGTGGCGTAAACCACAATAGGTCGCCATGGGGGTTGGTCCCTAACCTGTTATCCTGTTTATCCAACGTGTCAGGTTCTCCAATTGCGTTGATAGGGCATCCAATCAGAAAGTACCTGAGAGTTAAAACTTGATAATCATTGGCGTTTGAAGAAAAAGCAAATATTGGGGTCTTCAATTTAAAATTCTCTCGATTTGTGTGGAAGTTATCAGAATTTCCTTCAAAGTAAGTTTAGAATTTTCAACTGCTCTCCTTAAATGATGTTTAAATGATTTTACATCCGCCAAAGTCCACCGAAATTTGGCGCTCTAGGGGACAAAAATTTCCAAACAATTCCTTCAGAAGCTAAGTACTCAGACAAGTTGCCACTGAGTTTTTTTTTTTGCCAAATTTTAATGACGCTTCAGCTCTAATTGGACGCCCACAAAATTTGTTGCATTTGTCGCTAAAAATTGTGGAGCTTTTACTAAGCCGAGTAAAAAATATTTTGAACGTGGCAATGAAAGCTTCAAAACGACTTCTTGTTACGACTTCTAAATGCACGACCTTGGTGGCTAAACAAATAAAAATAGCCACATAGTTTTTTGAAAAATATCCTTTCGTTGGCCTTTATACCACAAAAGTCAATGCGAGAATTACTAAAAGGTGGGCTTGATTTGACTCATTCAGATGGAAGATTTCCCATTAATTGTTCTGCTATAACCGACTTATTCTTTTAACAGGTTATACAATCATGTACAATTTTTCTTGTGAGATTTCTGCCTTTTAGTGACCAAAATACTTGCCTTACAATATACAATAGAGTTTGAGCTCCGACATGCAAATTTAGTTTGTGAAAATAATCAATAATTATATGCGTTAACTTATGTTTAGCTGGTAAAATTATGGAATGTTTGGTATCAAACATTAAGTTGGAGTTGGATAATCTACCCCCAATTCGTAAAATATTATTGCT
This sequence comes from Amaurobius ferox, assembly GCA_951213105.1. Classification (NCBI taxonomy): domain Eukaryota; kingdom Metazoa; phylum Arthropoda; class Arachnida; order Araneae; family Amaurobiidae; genus Amaurobius; species Amaurobius ferox. The sequence goes on from OX578151.1 coordinate 1,687,397, forward strand.
AACTAAAATTGAGTTCGAATTTTTTAGCTTACTACTTGAAGAGACAGTTTCACCTTTCTTGATAACAGCTACCTGCACATGCTGCAAAATCCAATCTCGGGAGTTTTCCAACTTTTTGAAAGAGAGAATGAATTTGTGATCCGCGTTCCTTGTATTTTTCACAAACCTGAAAATATAGTTCAATACTCTTTTCATATAACTATTACTTATGTTAAGGATATCTGTTAACAAATAGTTATTGTTCATGGTCAATGTCAAAGCAATGTCCACAGAATTTTTACGTTTGGACAGATACAAATTATCTGTAGAGCTGGCAATGTCTTTATGAGGCATATCTTGTTCTTGTAAGAACTTTAGCCCATCCTAGAAATTTCTATACCTTAAAGAATAATCGTTCTATCGAAGAGTTTCTGGAACATTCCGGAAGTCGCCAAATCTGGCAACCCTTTATCTGACTGGGAAATCTTAGAAACCCTGGGCCGACGTCATGACTGTATTTTCTTCGCCTGGCCTTCCGGACCATGAAGGCTTCATCATGTTCGAAACAAACGAAAGAGGAGGCACCAAACGGAACATTGTGCATTCGCAGCATAATCTCTGTTCCCGCATCAGAATTTATCTTCACAGCACTGGCGGATCCAGAAATCTCTCAAGTGTGTGTGTGTGTGGGGGGGGGGATTTGATATTCCGATTTTAACTGTATAGTTTAATATGATAATATATCCCTTAATATTCGCGCGCGCGCGCACACACATATATATTATTAACATGCTTTATTAACTCATGAAATGCGAATAAAAATGTAATAATTAAAGTAGTGATACTACGTATTACTAATTACTACTACGTACGTGTAGTATAGTGTGCATTACAAATTGAGAAGATCGTCCTTCATAAGAAGGCTCATTTTTCTCAGGAAGGGGAAGAAAATCGCAAAGGCCAGAAGACGACAAGAAAGAAACCAGGATTCTGACATCTGAGTAAGATGATCTGACCAGTCAAAGAAGACAAGTGCAGAATGTCAAAGATGTTGAAAGGTTGCAAAATTTTCATGGAAGTCAATCCATTAAAAGAAGAATTTTTATAGCAATAATATTATAGTTTCGCATATGCATAAAAAAATTACACTCAATTACGATGTTAAATTAATAGATTAGACAAAAAATATATTTACGGAAACACATCTAACAAGACAAATGAAACATTTCAAGAGTATAAAAAATGTTGAATGAATATTATACAGGGTGTAACAAAAAGATCGGGAGGGTGGAATATCTCGGTAAATACACTTCGGATCGAAAAATATAAAAACACGTGTTCAATATTTTCAAAAGAGCTATCCAATGATACCAAAATGGATCCCCCTCCTGAAGCGTTTGTGTGGGGCAACTTTGAAATCTTAAATAGGAACCCCCATTTTCTATTGCAGATTTGGATTCTCTAGAAAAAATTACATAACTTTGACCTAAGATTTTTAATTTTTGCTCCCACAAACGAACTCCCACAATTATACCAAAAGCTCTGAAAGTAGTTAATGTATTGACTGTTGTTAAGTCAAAAAAGGAGGCAAAAAACAAGTTTCACATAAAAGTTACATATTTTTTTCTGCTGATTCTGAATCTGCAATAAAAAGTGGGGGGGGGGGTTCCTTTTTGGACTTAGCAACAATCAATAAATTAACTACTTCAGCGCTTTTGGTATAATTGCAGGAGTTCGTTTGTGAGAGCAAAAATTGAAAATCGTAGCTCAAAGTTATGTCATTTTTTCTGGAGAATTCAAATCTGCAATAGAAAATGGGGGTTCCTATTTAAGATTTCAAAGTTGTCCCATCCCCCTAGGAAGGGGATCCATTTTGGCATCATTGGATAGATTTTTTGAAAATGTTGGACACGTGTTTTTTTTATTTTTCGACCCCAAGTGTATTTATCGAGATATTCCACCGTCCCGATCTTTCTGTTACACTCTGAAAAGTATATCTGAGCATGAAAATCCAGCATTTTTTGAAGTTACTAAGCATGAAACAAAACCTTATTTTTAAAGTTATGGACTAGTATTCCTAAATGCACTGTGTATGTTATATAATCATACATAGGATAAAGTATATTCGAGTTTGATAATTAAAATTACAAGTTATCATTTACAAGATAAATGTTGATACAGAATACAAATGGAATATAATAACTCTAAAGTAAATTCTTTACGTCTGCCTAATTTACTGTATCTGTTTATTATTTGATCTACATCTATCAAGGTGTCTTTATGGACATGCCCGTCAGACGACACTCAGCCATCCTGTTTCTCAGCCAAGTTTTTAGCGATCACACTGCAATTATCTGTATCTACACCAACACAACACTGCAAAACAAAGTCATTTTTCTTCAGGATATTGAGCACTGAGTGACCAATTTTCTCACCGCTTAATACTGGTTCTATAATTGCAATATTAGTTTCCCCTGAGTAGTTCATTTCGTGTAGGTCAGAAACACCTATAGAATCTTCTTGTACACTTTTTTCCGTTAAATAGCGAATGATAACGCTCATTTGAGATATGTGGGACACATCAGTAGTTTCGTCAAAAATGACCGAATATAACTTCGCATTGCTTACTGAATTTTTTATGTTTTGCAATATTTCTTCACCGCAACATTCTATTCATTCATTTTGCGTGGTTTTTGATATATAAATAGCATTTGAAGATGAAGATTCCAACTGATTTTTCAATAGCTGATCTCCACTTAGAATATGAACATTTCTCTAAAATTCCCCTCGTTTCTTATGCTTTCAGAAGTATGAGGTGTATCAAGAAAAGGCCCACCGTCTCTATGTCCCTTAAGTGGAATAATTTGTCTGCCAAGAAAAATATCGAAAAAAAAAAGCCAATTATCGTTATTTTTATGAATTTTTTACGGCTTCCTAAAACGATTGGGCAGCTAATTTTTTATTGTTATATATTATTAGATGAGTAGAATCAGCCATATTTTTTCAGAAAAATTGAATATTCCGGGGTCGAGTACGCCGAAATTCACTGTCCCCTTTCCCCATACTTTAGAAATGCTTTAGAAATTAGTTTTCCTAGGCAGCTCAAGACGATGATGATTTTATTTTCTGCACTGAGATCATAAATGAACTATTTTAGGCGCGAAAAACAATAATAACAGCTGAAAAAGAGATAGCCAGGGAACAGAGTGGGAATCGAACCCACATCTTTCACTTTTCGGGAGAATGCATCCGGGCGAATGCGTAATATATATATATATATATATATATATATATATATATATATATATATATATATATATATATATATATATATATATATTTCAATGAATGCAGAATTTGCCTGAAATGCATACTCTATATCTTTATACAATAATAACAGCATTTTTATAAAGGAAATTAAATCCCGAAAATACCGGGATTGAGATTTTGAATCCCGGTACATTCCGAATCGAGACCGAAAAAACCTACCTACCCATGGTTGTCGGACGAACTATATTTATTATCAGCTAGTATGCAATTTCTGTTTGTTACTGCTTATTTGTATTTATATTCGTCTAAAATAGATCTGATTTGACATTTGAACGGGGTTTAAAACTTAAAAAATTTTCCTGCCTGATAGAAATCATTTATTGTCGAATTAAGGACATAGAAAAAAATAAACATGAGAGCAAAATACAAGAAAGAAAAAAATCAACAAACCTTTGATATCAGTATAACTTCCTTGTACTTTTGTATTTGGTGTATAAGAATCATTATCTTCAGAAATTTGCGTGTCTTTTAAAAATCCGAACAGAATTTGTTGTTTCCTCTTCGACATAGTTTCGTTTACAATGAAGATGGTGAACGGGAATTGAAAAATGTCACGAATCCCAGATTAATGAAATGATCTTATGTCGAAACACCCAACGGATGTCCTAGAGCGACGACAGAACAGGAAGATAGAGCGATTGTCAGAGCAACTGTGACAGCACAAGATTCGTCTTTATCAACCATCCAACGTGTGGCAAAGACGGAAGTGACCACCCGGACCATTAATAGAAGACTACGGGAGTGGCGCCCATTACGCCGCCTACCACTGACCAGTAGGCACCGTCAACAGTGATTGCACTGACCAGTAGGCACCGTCAACAGTGATTGCACTGACCAGTAGGCACCGTCAACAGTGATTGCACTGACCAGTAGGCACCGTCAACAGCGATTGCAATGGTGCCGGGCCCGATCAACGCGAAATTGTTCGGATTGGGAACGAATTGTCTTCAGTGATGACGACCAGCGCAGACGTGTCCAAAGACAGCCCGGACATCGTCGGGATCCTGCTCTTACTGTCACACAACACACGGCCCGACAACAGGGAGTTATGGTCTGGGGTGCCATTTCGTTTGATAGCCGGACCCCTTTGATAGTCCTCCGTAGCACCATCACGGCACAGCGGTACGTTTCGAGATTCTACGACCCGTTGTATTGCCATTCCTTTCGCAATACCCGTGGCTAACATTTCAGCAAGATAATGCCAGTGCACACACAGCACGTCTCTATAGATTGTCTGCGTGCTTACGACACACTTCCTTGGCCAGCCAGTTCCCCAGATCTCTCACCTATTGAACACATTTGGGCTGAGATGAGGCGTCGCCTGCTACCATTCCAGAATATAGACGAATTACCTCGTCAATTGGAGACTATTTGGAACGACATCTCTCAGAATACCATCCGACAACTTAATGCATCAATGTCACGTCGGGTAATAGCTTGTATCAAGGCCAGAGGTGGACCAACGCCATATTGACGTACTCACTTTGTGTAGATCTTTCAGTGCAATAAATCATCCAATTGTTCTGAAATTCTAATCATTTCTTTTTCTGTACATCCACATTACACGTACCGAATTTTGTCTCATTTGGATAATTCTTTCTTGGTGCGTCGATTTTTTTGTCTTAGAGTGTATATGTTAAAATACTCTTACTACTTAAACTCTGTTTTTCAACAATTTGTTGAGCACAATATATGCATTAATTGGCTGAACACAATAAATGAGTTTGAAAAATCTTTGCCAAAATGAAAAAGATGACGTAAAAATTTGAAAACGCAATATATTAAATTATATTTGTTACATAAATTGGTAAATTTTTTGCCCAGTTTACCGCTTCTACTCTTCATCGAATCCGTGACTTTTTATTTTTATAATTAAATTATGCCGTTATAGTATTTTTTATATTTTTGACCTCCTCAGAAAACAAATAAAAAATTTCCTCTATTTCTGATAAGCACCGGTTTCTAAAATTTTTATTGTGATACTCTGACAATCTTTTCTCTATAAGCTTTTATACATTTTTAATAAAAAGAATAAATCTAAAAATTTGAAAACGATTACACATTAAAAACAAATGAGCAAAATAGAAAATAACTATATTCAATTTAAAAACGGTAATCATCCCGCGATTGGTCAATACAAATGTCAATCATACAGACTCCTCAATGTTTGGCGAAAAAGTTGGACGCTGCTCTGCAAGAAAAATGTTTGACCTCACACTTCGACAAACACGTCAAATAGCTGTTCAGATGATCAAAAATCAGTTATCAAGCTTCATTGACAAACTTTCACTGATCGTTTGTAGACACCTTTATATCGATTGATTTTATGCACTTCGCTGCGTGAGAGATACAAAGGATACTAACTGAAGGTGCTGGAAGAGATAAGGTGATATAAGCTGTGTGTTCGGAACTGCCTCTACTTCAGATCAATCTAGTTCTAGTTAGTTAGAAAATGTGTTCAAAACATAGAGCTTCGTTCGAAAGTTTTGAATTGAACTCTGTCGTTACCATTTGTACCGAGCCCCAAACTAACCGATTGACAGTTTTGAACACAACACTAAAAATATTTTGCGTGGCATCAAAATTTTTTGTTTACTTTTATTATGTTTACATTATGAAAAGAAATGGATGCCTCGGTGTTAATGAAATTAGTTTGAATTGTACGTATGCATAATCATCTCGCTGTTTAAGACTTTGATTTTTAAAGTAGTACACGCGAAATTGTTACTTGTTTCTGTATTAGAATTTTGATCACTTCTATGTAAAAAAGTTTATGATCTCGGATTTGTTTTTATTTGGCTGTATTTTAATAAAAAGAGCTGTTTTTATAGCTGCTTCTTTGCATAACATAAAACCATCTCATCCTGATTTTGTGTGCTGGATGAAATGCGAAAAAGTAAGTGTCAATATCATTTACTCTTTGGAAACAAATGCAATTGTCTTACATCTGAGGTATTCATAGCTACTTCTTTGAAAGTGAAGCATCACGCATTTGCATCGAATTATCTAGTTGCAAAAGTATACCACAAATGAGGTAATTTCTCAAAAAGTTAAGTCATATTTTGCTTCTTACGAAATTATGCCTCTCTACGTTTGATGTAATCAAATGAAATCGCGTTACATTCGAATCTACCTAGACTATAATTTCTATCAGGTATACAAATACGGATCATAATTTGTGCATCAAACATACAGTTACTTTACCGATAGTCTTATTATTCTGATATATGCGAAATTCAAAAGTTATATAGGACTATGTACGGGTAAAATTATATTATTTTAAATACTTTGGAATGGGAATACTTTGGTTCAATACGAACATGATATTTTACAAAATCATTCAGTCTGAAAGGAACTCGGCATTTGATGTGTCTTAACACCTTTATGTCGCTATTTTAATTAATGTTTTGAAACAATATATCGTTTATTTTGTACACAGTATCAACAATATGTGTAGTTTTATGTACTTTATTTGAAAATTTACGTGCTTGTAAAAATAAATAAATAAAGAAAATAGTTTTGATATGTTAAATTAAGATAAATGTGTTTTATTTTTTATGTTCACAGTAGCTTAAATTGCTATCTGTCTATTAGATAATTGCAGAATTTTAATTTAAAAATTAATTTCGACGCTATGTTAGTCATAGCGTCGAAATTTCAGTTGCAATCTCTGCCGCTCTCGTGGCTCTGCGGTAAGACGGGGGAGTCTGACCTGGCCGTGAGAGTGTGGGTTCGATTCCCGCTGGAGGCTTGGCTGTTTCTCTTGTGTCTTGTGTCTTATTTCCTATCTGATTTCACTTTCTTTCTCTCCTTGATCGGTGTGCCCACGGCCGGGTGGTTGGGACTGGCTGACTGACTTGACCACTGCAATGCGGGCAGTCGGCCGTCGGAATGGAGTTTGACTCTACGAAGACGGTACAGACGGGCTACGTGTGCTGGGTTTTTCATGGTTTCCCCAGCACGTAACGTGAATACGGCGTAGTTCCCTTAGAAAGTCCTCCATGAAAGGCATTCCCCCCGATTCTCAATAATCGGTCTTGCGTCAGGGCGATTGGTTCTTGGGTCGTCTATGGGCCGGAGGCCCTTTTCGGGCCTCCGGCCCATAGGTCGTTCCTCGGAAACAACCGCCCTGACGCAATTCCGAGCAGGCATTTTGTAATTTTTTTTTATAATAAAAATTCCCCTTTTAAATTAAAGTATATTAAAGTATAATTTTGAATGTTATTGGGCATTTTTATATAACTGCTGTCGCTATTTCATTGTAAAAATTTCTTTATTTTGGTATATAATATTTACTAACTTTTTAAAATATATTTTAAATATAGCAAATCTTTAGTAACCTATTTTTATTATACCCAATTAGTTCATTCATTTATAACTGCTTCTCTTTTTTATCTTTAAGAAAATACCATTAGTGTTTTTATTGTGGCTATTCTATAATAAGAATTCTTTTATTTTGATTTTAATTTTTTACAATATGTTTTATTTTTAAACATTCTGACTATCACATGTAAACCTTACAACTCTTTACTGAAATCATTTAATAAGTTGATGACGTAAAATTCCCCCATTTTATAAACTGAATTACAGTTTTTATGCACTTCATTTTTTAAATACATCAATTTTTCGTAGATTGAAAACAATCCTTATTTTCTTTCCATTTTTTGACGCCACAATAATTGAAAGCAGCACATCAGAAAATGAAAATGATTTTCTTTCAAATATTAAAATGCCAAGCATCTAGTTTATGTTTCGTTGCCGGTTCTTGGGTCGACCTATGGGCCTACCCAAGAACCGGCCCATATTATGAGCCTTGGGTCGACCCATGGGCCTCCGGCCACCCATGGGTCTTGGGTTGACCCATTCTTGGAATTTTATACATTCAATTAAAATGTATAAATTAGAATTTTTATACATTGAATTAAAATGTATAAATTAGAATTTTTTTATATTCAATTTTTTAAATACAATAATTTGCATTAAACTGAAGAGCAATCCTGTAAGCTGTGGATCCATTTTTTTCTAACGCCACAAAAATTTAAAACAGCGACAACAGAAAATGAAAATAATTATCTTTAAAATACAGAGCTCTAAGGATCGGATCTGGATTATGTTTCACTAAATAGCGCTACTAAAACCGGAAAACGTCGCATTTAAAAAAATTTACGCTAGAGGACGCCATTAAAAATTAAAATGATCGTGTTTTCCCCTAGATGACGCCACTAAAAATGGATCGCACTTAAGGGATTTTTCAGTAGATGGCACCACTTTAAATTGTAAGGATCACATACAGATCATATAAACAAACTTGGTTAAAGAGATTAAGAATTTTTCTTATACTTCCAGCTGTTTGTTGTTAATAAATTAATATAGATTTTAAACATACTAAAGTCTAAACTTTAGAATTATGAAATACTACAGAGTAGTAGTAATTTAGTATAAATGCTAAGGTATTTATACTAAAGTATATAAATTTAAAGCATACTAAGGATGTATATACATTTTAAACATACAAAATCCGATGCAGATTAAACTATTTTCATTTGTATCCATCATGATTCGAATGCTCAACCAAAATTTTTTTTTGAAATACTTACATCTTTAAGTAAATAGAGTTACAAATTGACATACTTTACTGAATGTGCATAATATAAGGTCTAGGTTCCGGACATAAATTTATGAATTGTATCGTTTTCCGTTATAACATCGTTACACTCATATACCCTTGCAATTGTGAGGGGAGGGGGGGGGGCGAAGATTTGGAGGAATTTGGAAGGCTCTTGTTATCTGATAACGGAATAAAGGAGAAAAATATAAAAGGAAGGATTTAAGTTTATCACATTGAGGACGGGGACAGGAAGTATTACTTTTCCCTCAAGCTATGTTTTTCAACCAGGCTTTTATTATTGAAATCCTGCGCACTCCGTCTGCAGCTCCCCACCAGTCTGCTGAGTAGGCAGTTCAAATGCTACATAACACTCTATTGGAAATCGTAAAAACTCCTTCGCCATTAAAACACTAATTTCGTATTTAACGTTTTACATGAAAACAATATCTATGTAATCTCTGCATTTACAAAACATGGAAGTATTTTAACAATAAAGTGGCATGATAGCGTAAGCGCTGAGCGGAAAGGGGGTGGTGGGGGGCGATATTTGAAGCATCAAAAGTATTGGGTCAATCTACAAATCGAGACCTTTCGTTTAAAAATGAAAATAGGCCGAATAAGATTCGAGAATACGCTAAGGACTGCTATAAATTCAACAAAAAGTCATAATTCAAATGCATACGCTGTCAAACTGGCAAATTATTAATTTTTAAACTCATCGTAAGCTTGGCATCTGTTATTGTATAGGTGTGTAAAGATCACATTTGACTTACTGACTTAGGCCTAATATAGAGATACATTATGTGAGAAACTAGAACTGAATAGAATTTTTAGTCCTTATGATTAGAACTCGAATTTCGAGGTTTTCTTGGTATTACTTCTTAAGGAAAACAAGGCTGTTAATATACAGTACTATATGTGGAAGTGATCATTTGAACTACACTATGGATGTCACTACTTTAAAATAGTTTATATTAACACAAAAAGGTAATGATATAAAAATAGTTTGTATTAACATATATCCAATGCATCTAATTATAAGTGCTACTAAGCTGTTGCTAACTTGAAAAAAAGAATCTTTTAAAGAATTTTTTCAAAACATTTTGAAACTATTACTTGGGTTTGAAATTTTATAAAGATTTATATCTATTTATATTTTTTTTGTCTGATGATGATTGTGATGAAATGGAACTAAACTCTGTGAGCGTGAATGCATGATAAAGTCGAGTGGAGATTCCATTCCAAATTTTTCTATCTCTGGCCAATTGCAATTTTACACTCAACATTAAAATCATGCGATTCGAAAAGCTCATTTGTTTTCCCCCCGTGTTTTAAAGCTTGTCTATCTTTTTGAGAACGAATAAACATGCCATCTGAGAAACACATTCTTGCAACTTTTTACAATTTACCATTTCAAAACGGTCGTCCTTCGTCAGCTTAAAACAAATTAGTTTCTCATATTTATTTATTGCAATTTATATTTTTGATTTTGTTGATGCACTTCAAAATAGAACTCGCAAACTTTACCGAATTTACTGTATATTCGGAAGCTTATTAGAACAAGATGAATGCCAAATGAACTGTGTGGATCGGATCATTAGAACGTTAGTTTTTGATTTTAGGCTTTTGCGGTGGAATACGCTCAGACGAGAAAGACTAGGTTTCCACGCAGTTCTACAAGATCTAACTACCCGCCTTGACTAGCGATTCAATTGACTGTCCTTTGGATCCACATTGGCTGTTTGATTTGAGGTATCACGGTCTCCAGTCTTCTGTTGAAACATTCTATATATTTTCATTATTTTGATTTTCGCTAAACCCTTCGGTGTAGGTTATCGAGAGGAAATTCTTACAATTCTTCGATTGCAGAATTATAAGCTGTATTTAGCTTGATTTCAGGGCTAATTAAAATAGATTCGCTGTTAATGCTTTTTGACATTATGTAAAATCTGGGAAAATTCGGTGATTTTTTGTCACTTCACTTCACTTACATGTGGAATGAGGTAGATGAGTCAGAGACGGCAGAGTTCACTAATTTTGCATTAGTTCGATGTTTAACCACCATCTGATTTTACATTCTTATAAACAGTTGTAATGAAGGGTTTTCGGCCATCGTTTCTCATTTTATGCAAATGATCGTTGAGAGATGACTTCTATTATTTTAAGATCAGTAAAAATTAAAATGGACATGTATTTAGCAAAGTTTGTCTTTTTCTTAAAAGCATTTTTATTTCTCTATAACAACATTCACTTATATTTCAGAAAATTTACCAGATGGCCAGTGATTCAGCGTGAAAGCAGAATCTGGAAGCATGTTCGCACAGGATCTACACGAGCTGAAAGGAAGCCGGTACAGTAGAACCTGCCTTAACCAGAATTTCAGGGGGCTGAAAATGCAGATAACCCACATGTAATTGGTCACTTAAAATTCTGAATATCGCCAATTTGGCGAGATTTTTTAAATGTTGTCAAATTGACGAAAATGTAGCCAAATTGATAAAAATGACGACTAATTGATAGAAATTCAATATCTTAGAAAAACAAAATAAGAATCTATTACAAGAATAACCTATTTCTCCGTCTGTAACACTTGGCAAAATTTGGCGACAAATTTTCGCGGCATGTCGTCAATTTGGCGAATCTTTTTAAATGCTTTTAAATTGACGAAAATGTCGCCAAATTGATAAACATTGACGCTAAATCAATGAAAATAACGTCTAATGGATGAAAATTCAATATCTTCGAAATAACATAACAAACGACTATATGAATATTGGCAGGATGTCGCAAATTTAGCCACTTATTTAAATATTGACAAAAATGTCGCCAAATGGGAGGCAATGCTTTGCAAATCTTTAATTCCGTGATATGCCATGCATACCTTCTAGTATTAAATTATACCATAATAGATAATTTAATTATTTTAAATATGTATATACGTATATTTTTGCATACTGCAAGCACAGGAGTATATGTAAATAAAAATATAGTGTACACTATATTCTTAACTGTTAGCTTATTATCATACCCTAAAACCTAGATGAATTTACTTACAGTCAAAATATTACTGCTTGTCATGAAACAAAAAAGAAAATGAAAAAAATGGTTTATTGAGATGAACTTTTATAAATTAATCCAGTATGGTTTCTTAGTTTTCGTGTCTTACTAATGATGCGACTTTAAAACCGTGTGTTGATTAATATTTCTAGCATTTAAAAATCTTCCTGATTAACTGAAAATTCTTGAAAGCTTTCAGAAAATCATGGTATAATTTAATACATAGAAAGTTTTGTGAAAAATGGTTCTCTGAGAGATAAATGGCTAAAATAGTTGAATGATTTTTCCATTCTTTATTCCTTACAACAGGTATTTTTAGTAACAAATTACTTTAAATCGGCCGTCCGTTCCCGCGTTGTGCCGGTTCCGTTTTACACAGGAGAAAATAACATGAATTCCCTATAATTTTAGACGGTACCAAAAATATTTTCCACTTATGACAATATTCCGTTTCCTACAGGTTCCAGTTAAAACAGGTTTGACTGTGAGAAACCCAGAAGGGATCTCAGGAAATATCTTGCAGATATATCTTTTGTGGTGAAGTCATTGACCTCCGAGTAGAGGCAGCTCAGCTGCAATTTCGAAAACAAAGCCATTACGGCTTTAGTCACTAGTAGAATCTGCACAGGCAGACGGGATAAAGGCCTTATGCCTGGCCTGACATCAAAGACGAAGGGGGTCGCTAAGACTCCAAGAAGTGAGTTCGCGCGGAGGTCTGTGCGTCATTGAATTCCCAGACGAAATATGTTAGGCTGGTCTGATTGGCAGAAATATAGATATGAAAATACGAGATGAGAGGACGGGATACTCCACACGAGACAGAGGAGTCGACATAGGAGCTCGCGAGATGATACGGAGAGGAGGAGAACTTACATGCCTCTCACCACTCGAAAGATGTTGTACGTGTCTATATGATAAGTTTTGCGAAGAATAACGTATTCACCGATATGAATATACCACATCATTTATGAAGAGATGAATTGTATCAAGAGTCAAAATGCCCACGACTTCGACACACCCAAACAACTGGGCGCGGTAGCCACTAAACCCTTAGAACTATTACACATGGATGTGTGTAGGGGCGCGGTAGCCCATTGGTTAGCGCGCTGGAGTTGCACTCGGTAGGCCCGGGTTCGATTCCAGCCACTGCCAAAACTGCCGCGGAGTACGATCACGTTAAACATGTGGGTCTGAAAGTCCTTCCGAGAGGTTGGTGGTAGGGGAAGGAGGGTACGGTCCCTGTGGATGCCTCCCCCACTGGGTTCCGGTCGAAATTGGGTGGCACTTCCCGACCGTCCAAACGGTTACCTTACACCTTTCTGGTAGGTCGGACGGTCTGGGTTTCAACAACAACACCCAAACAACTATTCGGAGTCGCTGTAATAAGCGTACCGGCTCACAAACATCCCAATCTCTTACAATTACCATTATTTGACAAGATAATCGACACGAGACTCTAAATTCGAAGGTTACGATGCGTGCATCAAGCGTAAGAGTGAAGGACTTAGTAATAAAAATATTTAAAACGAAAAATGTATGCGCATTGTTTTACTGAAAGACTTTCTCATCTAGCTACTCACATATCATATCAAATTCTTTATAATCAAAGGAATACGTTATAGTCAAGATTCAGACAAAAAAGTAGGCATTTACATTTATTTCGAAGTATCATACTTAATTGTGTATTGTTGGGGCGTGTGAGGAATTTTCATGGGTTTCTTTTAGCATTCGATGCATCCATCCTTTAGAAGTATGATCGCTGTTTTCTTTTCTAAATCACCTTCACCTTTCTTACCTTAATAAATCGGTCGCTGCACTGTGACCCTATCTGTCTGTTGCCATAATAAACTCCCATTACTCTGAAATGCGACTTGGATACAGTAGATAATCTATATTATAATTGTATGACGTGTTTTTGTCCTTCCAGAAGCCTCTTGGTGACCTAGAAAACTGACACTACCAACTCATAATGACCGTTAGGTGGTGCTAGTTATCCTCTTCTAAAACAACGTTGTTGTTTTTCCATTTGAGTACGTGTTTTACCTTGGAAAATTCGTTATATTTATTTAATTTTGATCTTGTTTTCACATTTTTTGACTTTCGTTTTCTCGTATTTTTAAATTGTAATATCTATCTATTACTATGGTTTATTGTGTAGTGCCCTTTTGTACATCAAATAGCATGAAGAAATGCAGAAAAATCTTTTTGAATTTCCCTCTTAAGTCAATCGTCGGGAGAAATAGATTAAAGCAGAGGCTTTTCAGAAAAAGTTTGTATACGTGCATAATTTCGGCATAAATTAAACTGTCAACATACCTAGTTTGAAGTGTTAACATCTTATATCCATCTTTTCTTGATAATAAGGAAGTTGTTTACTTTTTAAATAAAGTTTGTACATTTGTATAATTTTGGCACTTCACAACTATTAAACTCTATTATGAGTAATTGAACAAACAAGAACCACCACTGCTTTGTATATAGCATTATAAATTTAAAATTTTCATATGTTTATATTAAAAATTGCATATTGATATCTATAAAGAATTTTTTTTATGTTTATTTACATCTTACTGTATACAAATTCAAATCAAATTTAATTTTACAATAACCTTGAGCGGAGCTGAAATTTCTATCTAGCAGTGTATAAATGTCAAGATATCAAATTCACATCATCTACTATCTTTCAATTTTTCATCTTGCTTCAGCTGTCTGTCACAGGGACGGCATTTCAACATTTCACTTGGGGGTGCGAGATTTGCATGTATGAAAATCCACAATATGGAATAAATAAAATGTTTGTTAACAGTGGAGGGGGGGGGGGGATCACAAAATTGAATTGATGTTGGGAAAAATAATTGTTGTTAACATAATTTTTGTACATAATTGTGTTAACATAATTATTGTTAACATAAATTTTCTAAATACAAATATCTATATTATTTACCTTTCATTGAAGTTTTAAACGCCGGTTCTTAGAGTCTGGAAGAAGAGAAAATTTTGTTGCAATATCATCATAATCCAGTGGTATATCTTATTCTATAGTTAAAACAGCTAAAGATAAAAGTCTTTCTTGTCCCACTGTACTGCGAAAATAATTTTTCAGCCTCCTGAGATACGAAAAAGAACTTTCACAACTGTCTGAGCTGATTGGCACAGTTAAAAACATTTTAACTGATAATGTTATGACAGGAAACGCATTTTTTAAATTCCATTCTTTAAAATTATCCAGGCGACTTTTAAAATTGAGATGGTCTATTTTTCATTTTTCACCATTGAATAAAACTGTCGCAATTCACATAACATTTCCTCTTTCTGGAAATTATATACTTTGCATATGGTTGAAACATTTTCTTTTTCGACATCTGATCCGAGTAACACTGAACTAAGGGCAAATAAAACATATATATTGTTCTCATTAAACCACGTCTCAATTTCATTAGATACTGAATCTATAATTTCATATTGAATATTGATTCTGTGATATGATTTAACATCATCATGGGGATTTTTTTTCACCTCCTCCGAATTCACTTGGAATTTTTTTACGCCTTTTCAGTTTGAGTCCAGAATAAGAATTTTTTTCGCAAAGTTCTGTCACAAAATTCCACACTTGATTCAAATATGCATCAGTGCGAAAAGAACTAACAGTTTCAATAGTAGCTTTAGCCAAAGCTTGCACAGTCTGAAAATTAAGATCAGATGACTGAAGATACTTTGAGAGAGTATTGCATTGATCAAAAACACTGGGCAATACAAAGTGAACAAAAATTCGAACGATGTCGTGCATGTTAAAAGTGCTTCGACTCGTCCACCATTGAGAGAATCGTTTTCAGATAATTCTTCCAATGTTAAAATGACCACTTCAAAATTATCAAGTAGTGCTTTTATGGCTTTAACTCTGGAAGGCCAACCACCTCGTATCACTTAGTGATTGTAGAGTTGAAGAGCCTCCAGAAAAAGTATTTGTTGATGAGCGAATCTTTTCGAAAATAGGTCTTTTATAGGATGTTTCTATGAAAGAATATAATGCATTGAGCTGCTGAAATGCATTTCTAGCAGAAGGAATGGATGAGCACGCACTAACTACACATAAATTTAATCGGGCACTTGAAATTTTCACGTGAAAAGGATAACATCACCCCAAGTTCTCCAGATCTGTAGTTGGTATCGACGTTTCATTCTTCAGTTTGCTGAAACCTCCAGGCCGCTGAGCAACCTTACAAGGAAACGAACACCCTGAACGAACACCGTGGGGGCAAGACGAACAAACAGCCTTTGAAACTCTGAAACAAAGTTTGGTGTCACCACCTGTGTTGAAGCAGGTCGATGAGGTCAGGCCTTTTATTCTCAGGACTGAAGCTACAAGTTACGCTCTGGGTGCGGTCCTCACTCAAGGGCAGGGCCCCGAGGAGCACCCCATCGAGTACGCTAGTCGATTGTTGACTTCCGCGAAAAGAAACTACTCAACTACCGAGCGGGAAACCCTTGCCGTGGTCTGGACGCTAGGAAAATTCCGCGGATACATCAAAGGAGCTGAAGTAACAGTGGTTTACGATCAGAAGCCCTTAAAATGGCTGATGAGCCTGAAGTTGCCAACAGGATGACTGGCAAGGTGGTCCTTACAGATTCAATCGCATAATTTAAAGTTTGAGTATATTGCCGGTAGAGCGAATGTCATAGCCGACATGTTATCCCGCCCTGCATGTACTACACACGAAGGGCCCACCTGCGACATCTGTACTGTCACCATAGACTTACCATCCAGGAAAGCGAGTGATATCCGGGATGAGCAGTTGAGATAAAAAAAATTATTGATTGTTTTGAAGGTGACCACAGAACTGAAAATTTCGCAAATTGGACGAGCCGTGGTTATCTTATGTCCCAAGGAATCCTGTATCGTTACTCCCCGGATACTGAATCCGAAGAGACCCAGTTAGTGGTACCGATCCAAGAGCGCAAAAGAGTCTTGCAGGAGTACCACGATACTCCGATCAGCGGACATTATGGTGCTGAGGGTACTTACTACAAGATTGCCTCCTGCTATTGCTTTCCTGGATTGAGAAAATACATTGCGGACTACGTGAAGAACTGTGTTGATTGTAATAGATGTAAGCCCAGTAACCAAAAACCTGCTGGACTTTTAAGGACACCCGTGTACTCCCAAAGTTTTGAAACGCTTGCGATGACCTCTTCGGTCCCCTGCCGAAAACGCCGGAGGGGAACAAATGGATTTTCATAGTGGAAGACACCTCTACCAGATGGGTGGAGCTCTTTTCCCTCCAACACGCCACTGCAAAAGAATGTGCGGTAATTCTATTAGAGGTGGTGTTTTTGAGATATGGATTCCCTCGCCGGCTTATCAGCGACAATGGCACCCAATCTGTTAGCGCTGTCCTTCAGCAAGTATGTAATGTGCTCGGAGTCAAACAAGTACTGACTCCTGTCTATTGGTCTCAGGCGAATTCTGTGGAACGGAAAAATAGAGATCTAAAACCAAGACTAGCCATCCTCGTGGGAAACGATCACACCTTGTGGTCCGAAAAACTTCCAGCTATGCGTTTTGCCCTCAACAAGATGGGACACAAGATGGGACACTACTACTTATACCGCAGCCTTCTTACAGTTCGGAAGAGAACTTGGGACTCTGGATGACTTCCAGCATGACATACGAACCGTGATCCATAATGACAACATCGTTGCCGAAATGACGCCATATCTGCGAAGATTTGCAGATATGAGCGCCGAGATAAAGCATTTGGTAGAACAGAAACAGGATCGGAGGAAGAAATTTCCTGATAAAGGTAAAAGAGAAGCTCCGTCATATGCGCCTGGGGACGAAGTGTCCCGGGTAACCTCCCACCCGATAAGCAATAAAGCCAGCCAGAAAACCACGAAGTTTGCACCTCGGCGAGACGTGCCTTTTGTCATACTAACTCAGCGTTCTTCAACGAGTTATGCAGTGGCCGATCCAAGTTCCCAAGATATACCAGTTGGGACTTACCACACCTCTGTCCTCCGACCTTGCTCCTTGCCTCTCGACACCGTAGCCACGCCAATTACCCCCTTGCGTAGGAGGGGCCGACCCCGAAAGACTAAAATATACCAGAACAACCCTAGGTCCCCATCTACCACTTCTGGCTACTCGGCGAGTCGACTTCGTGGCCAGGGGGGAGACTGTAAGGAGTGAGCTGCCAGCGCAGCGACACCTGGGAAAGAAAAAAAAAGAGAGAGAGAGTGGGAAAGACGGAGGACTCGCGACATCGGCTCGAGGCTAAAACCCACCAGTTTTGTGGTGTGAAACTTCTTAACTTTTGTAATGTTTGTGTTGTATTTGTGAATAGTTTAATACTGTCATTAAACTACAAAATGTGTACAAGTGTATCTGTGTCAGTCCTGTACAACTTGCGAATATAGGTGGAAAAATTGTACATATAGCATACACTTTTGAGACGATTAATATGTAATAGTGTACACTTACTACTATCCAGGTGTTTAATGCGGAGCAAATAGCTAATGACTAAATTTTTAAAAACTTGGTTAAAAGTAAGAAGAATAATGAGGGAAAATTTTTATATTAAATTTAAATTGATGTCTCTTATCATAAAAAGTAGTATTGAATGAGTTATTTTGGATAAAAATGGTTATATATAGATAATTTACAGATTTGGAAGGGTGGGATTCATTAGGTATTAACTCAAGATTAGATGGATAAATATTAAGTGCGGGTAAAGAATCATGTGCAGTATAAAAACAAAGAAAAATATCATCAATGTAGCCAAAAATAGAAATGTGATGTGCAAACAGAGTGGATTGTCTTTCGTAAAAGTAAAGATAAATATTGGCAAGCATAGAGCTACTAGTGGATCCTTGCGGTATTCCAATCGTTTGGCGGTATACAGCATTACCATGTACAAGATAGTTGTGAAAAAGAACAAAATGCAATAAATTATAAAAGGTAGACGAGTCATATGTAGTAAGAGTATTTAATTTGAATATATATATTTATATATATATATACGTATATATAAGCTCGTATCCACTTTGTGCACCATAAATCTTATATATAGGCTCATAAAAGCACTGATTCACGCCGAAAACTTATATATAAGCTCGCAGCATTTTGGTGGAGCATAATACTTATATATAAACTCTCAGCATCGTGGTGGACAATAATACTTATATATAGGATCTTGAAACACTGATTCACGTGGAACACATATATATGCTCATATAACACTGTTGCACATGACACACTTATATAGAAGCTCATAGCATCATAGTGCATAATAATACTTATATCGATTCATGAAATAGTGAAGAATAAATGATACTTATCTCATAGCAACCAGGTTAACCATAATACTTATATATAGGCTCATAACACACCGATGCATGCCGAAAACTTATATATAAGCACGTAGGATCTTGGTGGAGCATAATACTTATAGAATCTCGTAGCATCGTGGTGGGCAATAATACTTATATATAGGCTTTTGAAACTCTGATATATAGGCTCATATAACACTGGTGCACATGGAACACTTATATAGAAGCTCGTAGCTTCCGGGTGCATAATAATATTTATATAGGTTCGTGAAATATTGAAGCATTCAGGCTACTTATCTCGTATCAACTTGGTTGACCTTAATACATGCTCATAAGACATTGCTAAAGTGGAACACTTATATAAGTTTATAACACACCGATGCACGTCGAGAAAACTTATATATAAGCACGTAGGATCTTGGTGGAGCATAATACTTATAGAATCTCGTAGCATCGTGGTGGGCAATAATACTTATATATAGGCTTTTGAAACTCTGATATATAGGCTCATATAACACTGGTGCACATGGAACACTTATATAGAAGCTCGTAGCTTCCGGGTGCATAATAATATTTATATAGGTTCGTGAAATATTGAAGCATTCAGGCTACTTATCTCGTATCAACTTGGTTGACCTTAATACATGCTCATAAGACATTGCTAAAGTGGAACACTTATATAAGTTTATAACACACCGATGCACGTCGAGAAAACTTATATATAAGCACGTAGGATCTTGGTGGAGCATAATACTTATATAAACTCGTACCATCGTGGAGGACAATAATACTTATGTATAGGCTCTTGAAACTCCGATATATAGGCTCATGTAACACTGGTGCACATGGAACACTTATATAGAAGTTCGTAGCTTCCTGGTGCATAATAATACTTTTATAGGTTCGTGAAATATTGAAGCATTCATGCTACTTATTTCGTATCAACTTGGTTGACCTTAATACATGCTCATAAGACATTGCTAAAGTGGAACACTTATATAAGTTCATAACACACCGATGCACGTCGAGAAAACTTATATATAAGCACGTAGGATCTTGGTGGAGCATAATACTTATATAAACTCATACTATCGTGGAGGACAATAATACTTATGTATAGGCTCTTGAAACTCCGATATATAGGCTCATGTAACACTGGTGCAGATGGAACACTTATATAGGAGTTCGTAGCTTCCTGGTGCATAATAATACTTTTATAGGTTCGTGAAATATTGAAGCATTCATGCTACTTATTTCGTATCAACTTGGTTGACCTTAATACATGCTCATAAGACATTGCTAAAGTGGAACACTTATATAAATTCATAACACACCGATGCACGTCGAGAAAACTTATATATAAGCACGTAGGATCTTGGTGGAGCATAATACTTATATAAACTCGTACCATCGTGCAGGATAATAATACTTATGTATAGGCTCTTGAAACTCCAAAATATAGGCTCATGTAACACTGGTGCACATGGAACACTTATATAGGAGTTCGTAGCTTCCTGGTGCATAAAAATTCTTTTATAGGTTCGTGAAATATTGAAGCATTCATGCTACTTATTTCGTATCAACTTGGTTGACCTTAATACATGCTCATAAGACATTGCTAAAGTGGAACACTTATATAAGTTCATAACACACCGATGCACGTCGAGAACATATATATAGGCACGTAGGATCTTGGTGGAGCATAATACTTATATAAACTCGTACCATCGTGGAGGATAATAATACTTATGTATAGGCTCTTGAAACTCCGATATATAGGCTTATGTAACACTGGTGCACATGGAACACTTATATAGGAGTTCGTAGCTTCCTGGTGCATAAAAATTCTTTTATAGGTTCGTGAAATATTGAAGCATTCATGCTACTTATTTCGTATCAACTTGGTTGACGTTAATACATGCTCATAAGACATTGCTAAAGTGGAACACTTATATAAGTTCATAACACACCGATGCACGTCGAGAACATATATATAGGCACGTAGGATCTTGGTGGAGCATAATACTTATATAAACTCGTACCATCGTGGAGGATAATAATACTTATGTATAGGCTCTTGAAACTCCGATATATAGGCTCATGTAACACTGGTGCACATGGAACACTTATATAGGAGTTCGTAGCTTCCTGGTGCATAAAAATTCTTTTATAGGTTCGTGAAATATTGAAGCATTCATGCTACTTATTTTGTATCAACTTGGTTGACCTTAATACATGCTTATAAGACATTGCTAAAGTGGAACACTTATATAAATTCATAACACACCGATGCACGTCGAGAAAACTTATATATAAGCACGTAGGATCTTGGTGGAGCATAATATTTATATAAACTCGTACCATCGTGCAGGATAATAATACTTATGTATAGGCTCTTGAAACTCCGATATATAGGCTCATGTAACACTGGTGCACTTGGAACACTTATATAGGAGTTCGTAGCTTCCTGGTCCATAAAAATTCTTTTATAGGTTCGTGAAATATTGAAGCATTCATGCTACTTATTTCGTATCAACTTGGTTGACCTTAATACATGCTCATAAGACATTGCTAAAGTGGAACACTTATATAAGTTCATAACACACCGATGCACGTCGAGAACATATATATATATAGGCACGTAGGATCTTGGTGGAGCATAATACTTATATAAACTCGTACCATCGTGGAGGATAATAATACTTATGTATAGGCTCTTGAAACTCCGATATATAGGCTCATGTAACACTGGTGCACATGGAACACTTATATAAGAGTTCGTAGCTTCCTGGTGCATAAAAATTCTTTTATAGGTTCGTGAAATATTGAAGCATTCATGCTACTTATTTCGTATCAACTTGGTTGACCTTAATACATGCTCATAAGACATTGCTAAAATGGAACACTTATATAAGTTCATAACACACCGATGCACGTCGAGAAAACTTATATATAAGCACGTAGGATCTTGGTGGAGCATAATACTTATATAAACTCGTACCATCGTGGAGGACAATAATACTTATGTATAGGCTCTTGAAACTCCGATATATAGGCTCATGGAACACTTATATAGGAGTTCGTAGCTTCCTGGTGGATAATAATACTTTTATAGATTCGTGAAATATTGAAGCATTCATGCTACTTATTTCGTATCAACTTGGTTGACCTTAATACATGCTCATAAGACATTGCTTAAGTGGAACACTTATATAAATTCATAACACACCGATGCACGTCGAGAAAACTTATATATAAGCACGTAGGATCTTGGTGGAGCATAATACTTATATAAACTCGTACCATCGTGGAGGACAATAATACTTATGTATAGGCTCTTGAAACTCCAATATATAGGCTCATGTAACACTGGTGCACATGGAACACTTATATAGGAGTTCGTAGCTTCCTGGTGCATAATAATACTTTTATAGGTTCGTGAAATATTGAAGCATTCATGCTACTTATTTCGTATCAACTTGGTTGACCTTAATACATGCTCATAAGACATTGCTAAAGTGGAACACTTATATAAATTCATAACACACCGATGCACGTCGAGAAAACTTATATAGAAGCACGTAGGATCTTGGTGGAGCATAATACTTATAACAACTCGTGCCAAGGTGCAGGATAATAATACTTATGTATAGGCTCTTGAAACTCCGATATATAGGCTCAGGTAACACTGGTGCACGTGGAACACTTATATAGGAGTTCGTAGCTTCCTGGTGCATAAAAATTCTTTTATAGGTTCGTGAAATATTGAAGCATTCATGCTACTTATTTCGTATCAACTTGGTTGACCTTAATACATGCTCAGAAATCATTGCTAAAGTGGAACACTTATATAAGTTCATAACACACCGATGCACGTCGAGAACATATATATAGGCACGTAGGATCTTGATGGAGCATAATACTTATATAAACTCGTACCATCGTTGAGGATAATAATACTTATGTATAGGCTCTTGAAACTCCGATATATAGGCTCATGTAACACTGGTGCACATGGAACACTTATATAGGAGTTCGTAGCTTCCTGGTGCATAAAAATTCTTTTATAGGTTCGTGAAATATTGAAGCATTCATGCTACTTATTTCGTATCAACTTGGTTGACCTTAATACATGCTCATAAGACATTGCTAAAGTGGAACACTTATATAAGTTCATAACACACCGATGCACGTCGAGAAAACTTATATATAAGCACGTAGGATCTTGGTGGAGCATAATAGTTATACAAACTCGTACCATCGTGGAGGATAATAATACTTATGTATAGGCTCTTGAAACTCCGATATATAGGCTCATGTAACACTGGTGCACATGGAACACTTATATAGGAGTTCGTAGCTTCCTGGTGCATAAAAATTCTTTTATAGTTTCGTGAAATATTGAAGCATTCATGCTACTTATTTCGTATCAACTTGGTTGACCTTAATACATGCTCATAAGACATTGCTAAAGTGGCACACTTATATAAATTCATAACACACCGATGCACGTCGAGAAAACTTATATATAAGCACGTAGGATCTTGGTGGAGCATAATACTTATATAAACTCGTACCAAGGTGCAGGATAATAATACTTATGTATAGGCTCTTGAAACTCCGATATATAGGCTCAGGTAACACTGGTGCACGTGGAACACCTATATAGGAGTTCGTAGTTTCCTGGTGCATAAAAATTCTTTTATAGGTTCGTGAAATATTGAAGCATTCATGCTACTTATTTCGTATC
This sequence comes from Amaurobius ferox, assembly GCA_951213105.1. NCBI lineage: Eukaryota > Metazoa > Arthropoda > Arachnida > Araneae > Amaurobiidae > Amaurobius > Amaurobius ferox. The sequence continues at coordinate 1,711,447 of OX578151.1, forward strand.
AACTTGGTTGACCTTAATACATGCTCATAAATCATTGCTAAAGTGGAGCACTTATATAAGTTCATAACACACCGATGCACGTCGAGAACATATATATAGGCACGTAGGATCTTGGTGGAGCATAATACTTATATAAACTCGTACCATCGTGGAGGATAATAATACTTATGTATAGGCTCTTGAAACTCCGATATATAGGCTCATGTAACACTGGTGCACATGGAACACTTATATAGGAGTTCATTGCTTCCTGGTGCATAATAATACTTTTATAGGTTCGTGAAATATTGAAGCATTCATGCTACTTATTTCGTATCAACTTGGTTGACGTTAATACATGCTCATAAGACATTGCTAAAGTGGAACACTTATATAAGTTCATAACACACCGATGCACGTCGAGAAAACTTATATATAAGCACGTAGGATCTTGGTGGAGCATAATACTTATATAAACTCGTACCATCGTGGAGGATAATAATACTTATGTATAGGCTCTTGAAACTCCGATATATATATGCTCGTGTAACACTGGTGCACATGGAACACTTATATAGGAGTTCGTAGCTTCCTGGTGCATAAAAATTCTTTTATAGGTTCGTGAAATATTGAAGCATTCATGCTACTTATTTCGTATCAACTTGGTTGACCTTAATACATGCTCATAAGACATTGCTAAAGTGGAAGACTTATATAAGTTCATAACACACCGATGCACGTCGAGGAAACTTATATATAAGCACGTAGGATCTTGGTGGAGCATAATACTTATATAAACTCGTACCATCGTGGAGGACAATAATACTTATGTATGGGCTCTTGAAACTCCGATATATAGGCTCATGTAACACTGGTGCACATGGAACACTTATATAGGAGTTCGTAGCTTCCTGGTGCATAATAATACTTTTATAGGTTCGTGAAATATTGAAGCATTCATGCTACTTATTTCGTATCAACTTGGTTGACCTTAATACATGCTCATAAGACATTGCTAAAGTGGAACACTTATATAAGTTCATAACACACCGATGCACGTCGAGAAAACTTATATATAAGCACGTAGGATCTTGATGGAGCATAATACTTATATAAACTCGTACCATCGTGGAGGACAATAATACTTATGTATAGGCTCTTGAAACTCGGATATATAGGCTCATGGAACACTTATATAGGAGTTCGTAGCTTCCTGGTGGATAATAATACTTTTATAGGTTCGTGAAATATTGAAGCATTCATGCTACTTATTTCGTATCAACTTGGTTGACCTTAATACATGCTCATAAGACATTGCTAAAGTGGAACACTTATATAAATTCATAACACACCGATGCACGTCGATAAAACTTATATATAAGCACGTAGGATCTTGGTGGAGCATAATACTTACATAAACTCGTACCAAGGTGCAGGATAATAATACTTATGTATAGGCTCTTGAAACTCCGATATATAGGCTCAGGTAACACTGGTGTACGTGGAACACTTATATAGGAGTTCGTAGCTTCCTGGTGCATAAAAATTCTTTTATAGGTTCGTGAAATATTGAAGCATTCATGCTACTTATTTCGTATGAACTTGGTTGACCTTAATACATGCTCATAAATCATTGCTAAAGTGGAACACTTATATAAGTTCATAACACACCGATGCACGTCGAGAACATATATATAGGCACGTAGGATCTTGGTGGAGCATAATACTTATATAAACTCGTACCATCGTGGAGGACAATAATACTTATGTATAGGCTCTTGAAACTCCGATATATAGGCTCATGTAACACTGGTGCACATGGAACACTTATATAGGAGTTCGTAGCTTCCTGGTGCATAATAATACTTTTATAGGTTCGTGAAATATTGAAGCATTCATGCTACTTATTTCGTATCAACTTGGTTGACCTTAATACATGCTCATAAGACATTGCTAAATTGGAACACTTATATAAGTTCATAACACACCGATGCACGTCGAGAAAACTTATATATAAGCACGTAGGATCTTGGTGGAGCATAATAGTTATACAAACTCGTACCATCGTGGAGGATAATAATACTTATGTATAGGCTCTTGAAACTCCGATATATAGGCTCATGTAACACTGGTGCACATGGAACACTTATATAGGAGTTCGTAGCTTCCTGGTGCATAAAAATTCTTTTATAGTTTCGTGAAATATTGAAGCATTCATGCTACTTATTTCGTATCAACTTGGTTGACCTTAATACATGCTCATAAGACATTGCTAAAGTGGCACACTTATATAAATTCATAACACACCGATGCACGTCGAGAAAACTTATATATAAGCACGTAGGATCTTGGTGGAGCATAATACTTATATAAACTCGTACCAAGGTGCAGGATAATAATACTTATGTATAGGCTCTTGAAACTCCGATATATAGGCTCAGGTAACACTGGTGCACGTGGAACACCTATATAGGAGTTCGTAGTTTCCTGGTGCATAAAAATTCTTTTATAGGTTCGTGAAATATTGAAGCATTCATGCTACTTATTTCGTATCAACTTGGTTGACCTTAATACATGCTCATAAATCATTGCTAAAGTGGAGCACTTATATAAGTTCATAACACACCGATGCACGTCGAGAACATATATATAGGCACGTAGGATCTTGGTGGAGCATAATACTTATATAAACTCGTACCATCGTGGAGGATAATAATACTTATGTATAGGCTCTTGAAACTCCGATATATAGGCTCATGTAACACTGGTGCACATGGAACACTTATATAGGAGTTCATTGCTTCCTGGTGCATAATAATACTTTTATAGGTTCGTGAAATATTGAAGCATTCATGCTACTTATTTCGTATCAACTTGGTTGACGTTAATACATGCTCATAAGACATTGCTAAAGTGGAACACTTATATAAGTTCATAACACACCGATGCACGTCGAGAAAACTTATATATAAGCACGTAGGATCTTGGTGGAGCATAATACTTATATAAACTCGTACCATCGTGGAGGATAATAATACTTATGTATAGGCTCTTGAAACTCCGATATATATATGCTCGTGTAACACTGGTGCACATGGAACACTTATATAGGAGTTCGTAGCTTCCTGGTGCATAAAAATTCTTTTATAGGTTCGTGAAATATTGAAGCATTCATGCTACTTATTTCGTATCAACTTGGTTGACCTTAATACATGCTCATAAGACATTGCTAAAGTGGAAGACTTATATAAGTTCATAACACACCGATGCACGTCGAGGAAACTTATATATAAGCACGTAGGATCTTGGTGGAGCATAATACTTATATAAACTCGTACCATCGTGGAGGACAATAATACTTATGTATGGGATCTTGAAACTCCGATATATAGGCTCATGTAACACTGGTGCACATGGAACACTTATATAGGAGTTCGTAGCTTCCTGGTGCATAATAATACTTTTATAGGTTCGTGAAATATTGAAGCATTCATGCTACTTATTTCGTATCAACTTGGTTGACCTTAATACATGCTCATAAGACATTGCTAAAGTGGAACACTTATATAAGTTCATAACACACCGATGCACGTCGAGAAAACTTATATATAAGCACGTAGGATCTTGATGGAGCATAATACTTATATAAACTCGTACCATCGTGGAGGACAATAATACTTATGTATAGGCTCTTGAAACTCGGATATATAGGCTCATGGAACACTTATATAGGAGTTCGTAGCTTCCTGGTGGATAATAATACTTTTATAGGTTCGTGAAATATTGAAGCATTCATGCTACTTATTTCGTATCAACTTGGTTGACCTTAATACATGCTCATAAGACATTGCTAAAGTGGAACACTTATATAAATTCATAACACACCGATGCACGTCGATAAAACTTATATATAAGCACGTAGGATCTTGGTGGAGCATAATACTTACATAAACTCGTACCAAGGTGCAGGATAATAATACTTATGTATAGGCTCTTGAAACTCCGATATATAGGCTCAGGTAACACTGGTGTACGTGGAACACTTATATAGGAGTTCGTAGCTTCCTGGTGCATAAAAATTCTTTTATAGGTTCGTGAAATATTGAAGCATTCATGCTACTTATTTCGTATGAACTTGGTTGACCTTAATACATGCTCATAAATCATTGCTAAAGTGGAACACTTATATAAGTTCATAACACACCGATGCACGTCGAGAACATATATATAGGCACGTAGGATCTTGGTGGAGCATAATACTTATATAAACTCGTACCATCGTGGAGGACAATAATACTTATGTATAGGCTCTTGAAACTCCGATATATAGGCTCATGTAACACTGGTGCACATGGAACACTTATATAGGAGTTCGTAGCTTCCTGGTGCATAATAATACTTTTATAGGTTCGTGAAATATTGAAGCATTCATGCTACTTATTTCGTATCAACTTGGTTGACCTTAATACATGCTCATAAGACATTGCTAAATTGGAACACTTATATAAGTTCATAACACACCGATGCACGTCGAGAACATATATATAGGCACGTAGGATCTTGGTGGAGCATAATACTTATATAAACTCGTACCATCGTGGAGGACAATAATACTTATGTATAGGCTCTTGAAACTCCGATATATAGGCTCATGTAACACTGGTGCACATGGAACACTTATATAGGAGTTCGTAGCTTCCTGGTGCATAATAATACTTTTATAGGTTCGTGAAATATTGAAGCATTCATGCTACTTATTTCGTATCAACTTGGTTGACGTTAATACATGCTCATAAGACATTGCTAAAGTGGAACACTTATATAAGTTCATAACACACCGATGCACGTCGAGAAAACTTATATATAAGCACGTAGGATCTTGGTGGAGCATAATACTTATATAAACTCGTACCATCGTGGAGGATAATAATACTTATGTATAGGCTCTTGAAACTCCGATATATAGGCTCATGTAACACTGGTGCACATGGAACACTTATATAGGAGTTCGTAGCTTCCTGGTGCATAAAAATTCTTTTATATTTTCGTGAAATATTGAAGCATTCATGCTACTTATTTCGTATAAACTTGGTTGACCTTAATACATGCTCATAAGACATTGCTAAAGTGGAACACTTATATAAGTTCATAACACACCGATGCACGTCGAGAAAACTTATATATAAGCACGTAGGATCTTGGTGGAGCATAATACTTATATAAACTCGTACCATCGTGGAGGATAATAATACTTATGTATAGGTTCTTGAAACTCCGATATATAGGCTCATGTAACACTGGTGCACATGGAACACTTATATAGGAGTTCGTAGCTTCCTGGTGCATAAAAATTCTTTTATAGGTTCGTGAAATATTGAAGCATTCATGCTACTTATTTCGTATCAACTTGGTTGACTTTAATACATGCTCATAAGACATTGCTAAAGTGGAACACTTATATAAATTCATCACACACCGATGCACGTCGAGAAAACTTATATACAAGCACGTAGGATCTTGGTGGAGCAAAATACTTATATAAACTCGTACCATCGTGCAGGATAATAATACTTATGTATAGGCTCTTGAAACTCCGATATATAGGCTCATGTAACACTGGTGCACATGGAACACTTATATAGGCGTTCGTAGCTTCCTGGTGCATAAAAATTCTTTTATAGGTTCGTGAAATATTGAAGCATTCATGCTACTTATTTCGTATCAACTTGGTTGACCTTAATACATGCTCATAAGACATTGCTAAAGTGGAACACTTATATAAGTTCATAACACACCGATGCACGTCGAGAACATATATATAGGCACGTAGGATCTTGGTGGAGCATAATAGTTATACAAACTCGTACCATCGTGGAGGATAATAATACTTATGTATAGGCTCTTGAAACTCCGATATATAGGCTCATGTAACACTGGTGCACATGGAACACTTATATAGGAGTTCGTAGCTTCCTGGTGCATAAAAATTCTTTTATAGTTTCGTGAAATATTGAAGCATTCATGCTACTTATTTCGTATCAACTTGGTTGACCTTAATACATGCTCATAAGACATTGCTAAAATGGAACACTTATATAAGTTCATAACACACCGATGCACGTCGAGAAAACTTATATATAAGCACGTAGGATCTTGGTGGAGCATAATACTTATATAAACTCGTACCATCGTGGAGGACAATAATAATTATGTATAGGCTCTTGAAACTCCGATATATAGGCTCATGGAACACTTATATAGGAGTTCGTAGCTTCCTGGTGGATAATAATACTTTTATAGGTTCGTGAAATATTGAAGCATTCATGCTACTTATTTCGTATCAACTTGGTTGACCTTAATACATGCTCATAAGACATTGCTAAAGTGGAACACTTATATAAGTTCATAACACACCGATGCACGTCGAGAACATATATATAGGCACGTAGGATCTTGGTGGAGCATAATAGTTATACAAACTCGTACCATCGTGGAGGATAATAATACTTATGTATAGGCTCTTGAAACTCCGATATATAGGCTCATGTAACACTGGTGCACATGGAACACTTATATAGGAGTGCGTAGCTTCCTGGTGCATAAAAATTCTTTTATAGTTTCGTGAAATATTGAAGCATTCATGCTACTTATTTCGTATCAACTTGGTTGACCTTAATACATGCTCATAAGACATTGCTAAAATGGAACACTTATATAAGTTCATAACACACCGATGCACGTCGAGAAAACTTATATATAAGCACGTAGGATCTTGGTGGAGCATAATACTTATATAAACTCGTACCATCGTGGAGGACAATAATAATTATGTATAGGCTCTTGAAACTCCGATATATAGGCTCATGGAACACTTATATAGGAGTTCGTAGCTTCCTGGTGGATAATAATACTTTTATAGGTTCGTGAAATATTGAAGCATTCATGCTACTTATTTCGTATCAACTTGGTTGACCTTAATACATGCTCATAAGACATTGCTAAAGTGGAACACTTATATAAATTCATAACACACCGATGCACGTCGAGAAAACTTATATATAAGCACGTAGGATCTTGGTGGAGCATAATACTTATATAAACTCGTACCATCGTGCAGGATAATAATACTTATGTATAGGCTCTTGAAACTCCGATATCTAGGCTCATGTAACACTGGTGCACATAGAACACTTATATAGGAGTTCGTAGCTTCCTGGTGCATAAAAATTCTTTTATAGTTTCGTGAAATATTGAAGCATTCATGCTACTTATTTCGTATCAACTTGGTTGACCTTAATACATGCTCATAAGACATTGCTAAAGTGGAACACTTATATAAGTTCATAACACACCGATGCACGTCGAGAACATATATATAGGCACGTAGGATCTTGGTGGAGCATAATACTTATATAAACTCGTACCATCGTGGAGGATAATAATACTTATGTATAGGCTCTTGAAACTCCTATATATAGGCTCATGTAACACTGGTGCACATGGAACACTTATATAGGAGTTCGTAGCTTCCTGGTGCATAAAAATTCTTTTATAGGTTCGTGAAATATTGAAGCATTCATGCTACTTATTTTGTATCAACTTGGTTGACCTTAATACATGCTTATAAGACATTGCTAAAGTGGAACACTTATATAAATTCATAACACACCGATGCACGTCGAGAAAACTTATATATAAGCACGTAGGATCTTGGTGGAGCATAATACTTATATAAACTCGTACCATCGTGCAGGATAATAATACTTATGTATAGGCTCTTGAAACTCCGATATATAGGCTCATGTAACACTGGTGCACTTGGAACACTTATATAGGAGTTCGTAGCTTCCTGGTCCATAAAAATTCTTTTATAGGTTCGTGAAATATTGAAGCATTCATGCTACTTATTTCGTATCAACTTGGTTGACCTTAATACATGCTCATAAGACATTGCTAAAGTGGAACACTTATATAAGTTCATAACACACCGATGCACGTCGAGAACATATATATATATAGGCACGTAGGATCTTGGTGGAGCATAATACTTATATAAACTCGTACCATCGTGGAGGATAATAATACTTATGTATAGGCTCTTGAAACTCCGATATATAGGCTCATGTAACACTGCTGCACATGGAACACTTATATAAGAGTTCGTAGCTTCCTGGTGCATAAAAATTCTTTTATAGGTTCGTGAAATATTGAAGCATTCATGCTACTTATTTCGTATCAACTTGGTTGATCTTAATACATGCTCATAAGCCATTGCTAAAGTGGAACACATATATAAATTCATAACACACCGATGCACGTCGAGAAAACTTATATATAAGCACGTAGGATCTTGGTGGAGCATAATACTTATATAAACTCGTACCATCGTGCAGGATAATAATACTTATGTATAGGCTCTTGAAACTCCGATATATAGGCTCATGTAACACTGGTGCACATGGAACACTTATATAGGAGTTCGTAGCTTCCTGGTGCATAAAAATTCTTTTATAGGTTCGTAAAATATTGAAGCATTCATGCTACTTATTTCGTATCAACTTGGTTGACCTTAATACATGCTCATAAGACATTGCTAAAGTGGAACACTTATATAAGTTCATAACACACCGATACACGTCGAGAACATATATATATATAGGCACGTAGGATCTTGGTGGAGCATAATACTTATATAAACTCGTACCATCGTGGAGGATAATAATACTTATGTATAGGCTCTAGAAACTCCGATATATAGGCTCATGTAACACTGGTGCACTTGGAACACTTATATAGGAGTTCGTAGCTTCCTGGTGCATAAAAATTCTTTTATAGGTTCGTGAAATATTGAAGCATTCATGCTACTTATTTCGTATCAACTTGGTTGACCTTAATACATGCTCATAAGCCATTGCTAAAGTGGAACACATATATAAATTCATAACACACCGATGCACGTCGAGAAAACTTATATATAAGCACGTAGGATCTTGGTGGAGCATAATACTTATATAAACTCGTACCATCGTGCAGGATAATAATACTTATGTATAGGCTCTTGAAACTCCGATATATAGGCTCATGTAACACTGGTGCACATGGAACACTTATATAGGAGTTCGTAGCTTCCTGGTGCATAAAAATTCTTTTATAGGTTCGTAAAATATTGAAGCATTCATGCTACTTATTTCGTATCAACTTGGTTGACCTTAATACATGCTCATAAGACATTGCTAAAGTGGAACACTTATATAAGTTCATAACACACCGATGCACGTCGAGAACATATATATATATAGGCACGTAGGATCTTGGTGGAGCATAATACTTATATAAACTCGTACCATCGTGGAGGATAATAATACTTATGTATAGGCTCTAGAAACTCCGATATATAGGCTCATGTAACACTGGTGCACATGGAACACTTATATAGGAGTTCGTAGCTTCCTGGTGCATAAAAATTCTTTTATAGGTTCGTGAAATATTGAAGCATTCATGCTACTTATTTCGTATCAACTTGGTTGAGCTTAATACATGCTCATAAGCCATTGCTAAAGTGGAACACTTATATAAATTCATAACACACCGATGCACGTCGAGAAAACTTATATATAAGCACGTAGGATCTTGGTGGAGCATAATACTTATATAAACTCGTACCATCGTGCAGGATAATAATACTTATGTATAGGCTCTTGAAACTCCGATATATAGGCTCATGTAACACTGGTGCACATGGAACACTTATATAGGAGTTCGTAGCTTCCTGGTGCATAAAAATTCTTTTATAGGTTCGTGAAATATTGAAGCATTCATGCTACTTATTTCGTATCAACTTGGTTGACCTTAATACATGCTCATAAGACATTGCTAAAGTGGAACACTTATATAAGTTCATAACACACCGATGCACGTCGAGAACATATATATAGGCACGTAGGATCTTGGTGGAGCATAATAGTTATACAAACTCGTACCATCGTGGAAGATAATAATACTTATGTATAGGCTCTTGAAACTCCGATATATAGGCTCATGTAACACTGGTGCACATGGAACACTTATATAGGAGTTCGTAGCTTCCTGGTGCATAAAAATTCTTTTATAGTTTCGTGAAATATTGAAGCATTCATGCTACTTATTTCGTATCAACTTGGTTGACCTTAATACATGCTCATAAGACATTGCTAAAATGGAACACTTATATAAGTTCATAACACACCGATGCACGTCGAGAAAACTTATATATAAGCACGTAGGATCTTGGTGGAGCATAATACTTATATAAACTCGTATCATCGTGGAGGACAATCATACTTATGTATAGGCTCTTGAAACTCCGATATATAGGCTCATGGAACACTTATATAGGAGTTCGTAGCTTCCTGGTGGATAATAATACTTTTATAGGTTCGTGAAATATTGAAGCATTCATGCTACTTATTTCGTATCAACTTGGTTGATCTTAATACATGCTCATAAGACATTGCTAAAGTGGAACACTTATATAAATTCATAACACACCGATGCACGTCGAGAACATATATATAGGCACGTAGGATCTTGGTGGAGCATAATACTTATATAAACTCGTACCATCGTGGAGGACAATAATACTTATGTATAGGCTCTTGAAACTCCGATATATAGGCTCATGTAACACTGGTGCACATGGAAAACTTATATAGGAGTTCGTAGCTTCCTGGTGCATAATAATACTTTTATAGGTTCGTGAAATATTGAAGCATTCATGCTACTTATTTCGTATCAACTTGGTTGACGTTAATACATGCTCATAAGACATTGCTAAAGTGGAACACTTATATAAGTTCATAACACACCGATGCACGTCGAGAAAACTTATATATAAGCACGTAGGATCTTGGTGGAGCATAATACTTATATAAACTCGTACCATCGTGGAGGATAATAATACTTATGTATAGGCTCTTGAAACTCCGATATATAGGCTCATGTAACACTGGTGCACATGGAACACTTATATAGGAGTTCGTAGCTTCCTGGTGCATAAAAATTCTTTTATATTTTCGTGAAATATTGAAGCATTCATGCTACTTATTTCGTATAAACTTGGTTGACCTTAATACATGCTCATAAGACATTGCTAAAGTGGAACACTTATATAAGTTCATAACACACCGATGCACGTCGAGAAAACTTATATATAAGCACGTAGGATCTTGGTGGAGCATAATACTTATATAAACTCGTTCCATCGTGGAGGATAATAATACTTATGTATAGGTTCTTGAAACTCCGATATATAGGCTCATGTAACACTGGTGCACATGGAACACTTATATAGGAGTTCGTAGCTTCCTGGTGCATAAAAATTCTTCTATAGGTTCGTGAAATATTGAAGCATTCATGCTACTTATTTCGTATCAACTTGGTTGACTTTAATACATGCTCATAAGACATTGCTAAAGTGGAACACTTATATAAATTCATCACACACCGATGCACGTCGAGAAAACTTATATACAAGCACGTAGGATCTTGGTGGAGCAAAATACTTATATAAACTCGTACCATCGTGCAGGATAATAATACTTATGTATAGGCTCTTGAAACTCCGATATATAGGCTCATGTAACACTGGTGCACATGGAACACTTATATAGGCGTTCGTAGCTTCCTGGTGCATAAAAATTCTTTTATAGGTTCGTGAAATATTGAAGCATTCATGCTACTTATTTCGTATCAACTTGGTTGACCTTAATACATGCTCATAAGACATTGCTAAAGTGGAACACTTATATAAGTTCATAACACACCGATGCACGTCGAGAACATATATATAGGCACGTAGGATCTTGGTGGAGCATAATAGTTATACAAACTCGTACCATCGTGGAGGATAATAATACTTATGTATAGGCTCTTGAAACTCCGATATATAGGCTCATGTAACACTGGTGCACATGGAACACTTATATAGGAGTTCGTAGCTTCCTGGTGCATAAAAATTCTTTTATAGTTTCGTGAAATATTGAAGCATTCATGCTACTTATTTCGTATCAACTTGGTTGACCTTAATACATGCTCATAAGACATTGCTAAAATGGAACACTTATATAAGTTCATAACACACCGATGCACGTCGAGAAAACTTATATATAAGCACGTAGGATCTTGGTGGAGCATAATACTTATACAAACTCGTACCATCGTGGAGGACAATAATAATTATGTATAGGCTCTTGAAACTCCGATATATAGGCTCATGGAACACTTATATAGGAGTTCGTAGCTTCCTGGTGGATAATAATACTTTTATAGGTTCGTGAAATATTGAAGCATTCATGCTACTTATTTCGTATCAACTTGGTTGACCTTAATACATGCTCATAAGTCATTGCTAAAGTGGAACACTTATATAAATTCATAACACACCGATGCACGTCGAGAAAACTTATATATAAGCACGTAGGATCTTGGTGGAGCATAATACTTATATAAACTCGTACCAAGGTGCAGGATAATAATACTTATGTATAGGCTCTTGAAACTCCGATATATAGGCTCAGGTAACACTGGTGCACGTGGAACACTTATATAGGAGTTCGTAGCTTCCTGGTGCATAAAAATTCTTTTATAGGTTCGTGAAATATTGAAGCATTCATGCTACTTATTTCGTATCAACTTGGTTGACCTTAATACATGCTCATAAATCATTGCTAAAGTGGAGCACTTATATAAGTTCATAACACACCGATGCACATCGAGAACATATATATAGGCACGTAGGATCTTGGTGGAGCATAATACTTATATAAACTCGTACCATCGTGGAGGACAATAATACTTATGTATAGGCTCTTGAAGCTCCGATATATAGGCTCATGTAACACTGGTGCACATGGAACACTTATATAGGAGTTCGTAGCTTCCTGGTGCATAATAATACTTTTATAGGTTCGTGAAATATTGAAGCATTCATGCTACTTATTTCGTATCAACTTGGTTGACCTTAATACATGCTCATAAGACATTGCTAAAGTGGAACACTTATATAAATTCATAACACACCGATGCACGTCGAGAAAACTTATATATAAGCACGTAGGATCTTGGTGGAGCATAATACTTATATAAACTCGTACCATCGTGCAGGATAATAATACTTATGTATAGGCTCTTGAAACTCCGATATCTAGGCTCATGTAACACTGGTGCACATAGAACACTTATATAGGAGTTCGTAGCTTCCTGGTGCATAAAAATTCTTTTATAGTTTCGTGAAATATTGAAGCATTCATGCTACTTATTTCGTATCAACTTGGTTGACCTTAATACATGCTCATAAGACATTGCTAAAGTGGAACACTTATATAAGTTCATAACACACCGATGCACGTCGAGAACATATATATAGGCACGTAGGATCTTGGTGGAGCATAATACTTATATAAACTCGTACCATCGTGGAGGATAATAATACTTATGTATAGGCTCTTGAAACTCCTATATATAGGCTCATGTAACACTGGTGCACATGGAACACTTATATAGGAGTTCGTAGCTTCCTGGTGCATAAAAATTCTTTTATAGGTTCGTGAAATATTGAAGCATTCATGCTACTTATTTTGTATCAACTTGGTTGACCTTAATACATGCTTATAAGACATTGCTAAAGTGGAACACTTATATAAATTCATAACACACCGATGCACGTCGAGAAAACTTATATATAAGCACGTAGGATCTTGGTGGAGCATAATACTTATATAAACTCGTACCATCGTGCAGGATAATAATACTTATGTATAGGCTCTTGAAACTCCGATATATAGGCTCATGTAACACTGGTGCACTTGGAACACTTATATAGGAGTTCGTAGCTTCCTGGTCCATAAAAATTCTTTTATAGGTTTGTGAAATATTGAAGCATTCATGCTACTTATTTCGTATCAACTTGGTTGACCTTAATACATGCTCATAAGACATTGCTAAAGTGGAACACTTATATAAGTTCATAACACACCGATGCACGTCGAGAACATATATATATATAGGCACGTAGGATCTTGGTGGAGCATAATACTTATATAAACTCGTACCATCGTGGAGGATAATAATACTTATGTATAGGCTCTTGAAACTCCGATATATAGGCTCATGTAACACTGGTGCACATGGAACACTTATATAAGAGTTCGTAGCTTCCTGGTGCATAAAAATTCTTTTATAGGTTCGTGAAATATTGAAGCATTCATGCTACTTATTTCGTATCAACTTGGTTGACCTTAATACATGCTCATAAGACATTGCTAAAGTGGAACACTTATATAAGTTCATAACACACCGATGCACGTCGAGAAAACTTATATATAAGCACGTAGGATCTTGGTGGAGCATAATACTTATATAAACTCGTACCATCGTGGAGGATAATAATACTTATGTATAGGTTCTTGAAACTCCGATATATAGGCTCATGTAACACTGGTGCACATGGAACACTTATATAGGAGTTCGTAGCTTCCTGGTGCATAAAAATTCTTTTATAGGTTCGTGAAATATTGAAGCATTCATGCTACTTATTTCGTATCAACTTGGTTGACCTTAATACATGCTCATAAGCCATTGCTAAAGTGGAACACATATATAAATTCATAACACACCGATGCACGTCGAGAAAACTTATATATAAGCACGTAGGATCTTGGTGGAGCATAATACTTATATTAACTCGTACCATCGTGCAGGATAATAATACTTATGTATAGGCTCTTGAAACTCCGATATATAGGCTCATGTAACACTGGTGCACATGGAACACTTATATAGGAGTTCGTAGCTTCCTGGTGCATAAAAATTCTTTTATAGGTTCGTAAAATATTGAAGCATTCATGCTACTTATTTCGTATCAACTTGGTTGACCTTAATACATGCTCATAAGACATTGCTAAAGTGGAACACTTATATAAGTTCATAACACACCGATGCACGTCGAGAACATATATATATATAGGCACGTAGGATCTTGGTGGAGCATAATACTTATATAAACTCGTACCATCGTGGAGGATAATAATACTTATGTATAGGCTCTTGAAACTCCGATATATAGGCTCATGTAACACTGCTGCACATGGAACACTTATATAAGAGTTCGTAGCTTCCTGGTGCATAAAAATTCTTTTATAGGTTCGTGAAATATTGAAGCATTCATGCTACTTATTTCGTATCAACTTGGTTGATCTTAATACATGCTCATAAGCCATTGCTAAAGTGGAACACATATATAAATTCATAACACACCGATGCACGTCGAGAAAACTTATATATAAGCACGTAGGATCTTGGTGGAGCATAATACTTATATAAACTCGTACCATCGTGCAGGATAATAATACTTATGTATAGGCTCTTGAAACTCCGATATATAGGCTCATGTAACACTGGTGCACATGGAACACTTATATAGGAGTTCGTAGCTTCCTGGTGCATAAAAATTCTTTTATAGGTTCGTAAAATATTGAAGCATTCATGCTACTTATTTCGTATCAACTTGGTTGACCTTAATACATGCTCATAAGACATTGCTAAAGTGGAACACTTATATAAGTTCATAACACACCGATACACGTCGAGAACATATATATATATAGGCACGTAGGATCTTGGTGGAGCATAATACTTATATAAACTCGTACCATCGTGGAGGATAATAATACTTATGTATAGGCTCTAGAAACTCCGATATATAGGCTCATGTAACACTGGTGCACTTGGAACACTTATATAGGAGTTCGTAGCTTCCTGGTGCATAAAAATTCTTTTATAGGTTCGTGAAATATTGAAGCATTCATGCTACTTATTTCGTATCAACTTGGTTGACCTTAATACATGCTCATAAGCCATTGCTAAAGTGGAACACATATATAAATTCATAACACACCGATGCACGTCGAGAAAACTTATATATAAGCACGTAGGATCTTGGTGGAGCATAATACTTATATAAACTCGTACCATCGTGCAGGATAATAATACTTATGTATAGGCTCTTGAAACTCCGATATATAGGCTCATGTAACACTGGTGCACATGGAACACTTATATAGGAGTTCGTAGCTTCCTGGTGCATAAAAATTCTTTTATAGGTTCGTAAAATATTGAAGCATTCATGCTACTTATTTCGTATCAACTTGGTTGACCTTAATACATGCTCATAAGACATTGCTAAAGTGGAACACTTATATAAGTTCATAACACACCGATGCACGTCGAGAACATATATATATATAGGCACGTAGGATCTTGGTGGAGCATAATACTTATATAAACTCGTACCATCGTGGAGGATAATAATACTTATGTATAGGCTCTAGAAACTCCGATATATAGGCTCATGTAACACTGGTGCACATGGAACACTTATATAGGAGTTCGTAGCTTCCTGGTGCATAAAAATTCTTTTATAGGTTCGTGAAATATTGAAGCATTCATGCTACTTATTTCGTATCAACTTGGTTGAGCTTAATACATGCTCATAAGCCATTGCTAAAGTGGAACACTTATATAAATTCATAACACACCGATGCACGTCGAGAAAACTTATATATAAGCACGTAGGATCTTGGTGGAGCATAATACTTATATAAACTCGTACCATCGTGCAGGATAATAATACTTATGTATAGGCTCTTGAAACTCCGATATATAGGCTCATGTAACACTGGTGCACATGGAACACTTATATAGGAGTTCGTAGCTTCCTGGTGCATAAAAATTCTTTTATAGGTTCGTGAAATATTGAAGCATTCATGCTACTTATTTCGTATCAACTTGGTTGACCTTAATACATGCTCATAAGACATTGCTAAAGTGGAACACTTATATAAGTTCATAACACACCGATGCACGTCGAGAACATATATATAGGCACGTAGGATCTTGGTGGAGCATAATAGTTATACAAACTCGTACCATCGTGGAAGATAATAATACTTATGTATAGGCTCTTGAAACTCCGATATATAGGCTCATGTAACACTGGTGCACATGGAACACTTATATAGGAGTTCGTAGCTTCCTGGTGCATAAAAATTCTTTTATAGTTTCGTGAAATATTGAAGCATTCATGCTACTTATTTCGTATCAACTTGGTTGACCTTAATACATGCTCATAAGACATTGCTAAAATGGAACACTTATATAAGTTCATAACACACCGATGCACGTCGAGAAAACTTATATATAAGCACGTAGGATCTTGGTGGAGCATAATACTTATATAAACTCGTATCATCGTGGAGGACAATCATACTTATGTATAGGCTCTTGAAACTCCGATATATAGGCTCATGGAACACTTATATAGGAGTTCGTAGCTTCCTGGTGGATAATAATACTTTTATAGGTTCGTGAAATATTGAAGCATTCATGCTACTTATTTCGTATCAACTTGGTTGATCTTAATACATGCTCATAAGACATTGCTAAAGTGGAACACTTATATAAATTCATAACACACCGATGCACGTCGAGAACATATATATAGGCACGTAGGATCTTGGTGGAGCATAATACTTATATAAACTCGTACCATCGTGGAGGACAATAATACTTATGTATAGGCTCTTGAAACTCCGATATATAGGCTCATGTAACACTGGTGCACATGGAAAACTTATATAGGAGTTCGTAGCTTCCTGGTGCATAATAATACTTTTATAGGTTCGTGAAATATTGAAGCATTCATGCTACTTATTTCGTATCAACTTGGTTGACGTTAATACATGCTCATAAGACATTGCTAAAGTGGAACACTTATATAAGTTCATAACACACCGATGCACGTCGAGAAAACTTATATATAAGCACGTAGGATCTTGGTGGAGCATAATACTTATATAAACTCGTACCATCGTGGAGGATAATAATACTTATGTATAGGCTCTTGAAACTCCGATATATAGGCTCATGTAACACTGGTGCACATGGAACACTTATATAGGAGTTCGTAGCTTCCTGGTGCATAAAAATTCTTTTATATTTTCGTGAAATATTGAAGCATTCATGCTACTTATTTCGTATAAACTTGGTTGACCTTAATACATGCTCATAAGACATTGCTAAAGTGGAACACTTATATAAGTTCATAACACACCGATGCACGTCGAGAAAACTTATATATAAGCACGTAGGATCTTGGTGGAGCATAATACTTATATAAACTCGTTCCATCGTGGAGGATAATAATACTTATGTATAGGTTCTTGAAACTCCGATATATAGGCTCATGTAACACTGGTGCACATGGAACACTTATATAGGAGTTCGTAGCTTCCTGGTGCATAAAAATTCTTCTATAGGTTCGTGAAATATTGAAGCATTCATGCTACTTATTTCGTATCAACTTGGTTGACTTTAATACATGCTCATAAGACATTGCTAAAGTGGAACACTTATATAAATTCATCACACACCGATGCACGTCGAGAAAACTTATATACAAGCACGTAGGATCTTGGTGGAGCAAAATACTTATATAAACTCGTACATTCGTGCAGGATAATAATACTTATGTATAGGCTCTTGAAACTCCGATATATAGGCTCATGTAACACTGGTGCACATGGAACACTTATATAGGCGTTCGTAGCTTCCTGGTGCATAAAAATTCTTTTATAGGTTCGTGAAATATTGAAGCATTCATGCTACTTATTTCGTATCAACTTGGTTGACCTTAATACATGCTCATAAGACATTGCTAAAGTGGAACACTTATATAAGTTCATAACACACCGATGCACGTCGAGAACATATATATAGGCACGTAGGATCTTGGTGGAGCATAATAGTTATACAAACTCGTACCATCGTGGAGGATAATAATACTTATGTATAGGCTCTTGAAACTCCGATATATAGGCTCATGTAACACTGGTGCACATGGAACACTTATATAGGAGTTCGTAGCTTCCTGGTGCATAAAAATTCTTTTATAGTTTCGTGAAATATTGAAGCATTCATGCTACTTATTTCGTATCAACTTGGTTGACCTTAATACATGCTCATAAGACATTGCTAAAATGGAACACTTATATAAGTTCATAACACACCGATGCACGTCGAGAAAACTTATATATAAGCACGTAGGATCTTGGTGGAGCATAATACTTATACAAACTCGTACCATCGTGGAGGACAATAATAATTATGTATAGGCTCTTGAAACTCCGATATATAGGCTCATGGAACACTTATATAGGAGTTCGTAGCTTCCTGGTGGATAATAATACTTTTATAGGTTCGTGAAATATTGAAGCATTCATGCTACTTATTTCGTATCAACTTGGTTGACCTTAATACATGCTCATAAGTCATTGCTAAAGTGGAACACTTATATAAATTCATAACACACCGATGCACGTCGAGAAAACTTATATATAAGCACGTAGGATCTTGGTGGAGCATAATACTTATATAAACTCGTACCAAGGTGCAGGATAATAATACTTATGTATAGGCTCTTGAAACTCCGATATATAGGCTCAGGTAACACTGGTGCACGTGGAACACTTATATAGGAGTTCGTAGCTTCCTGGTGCATAAAAATTCTTTTATAGGTTCGTGAAATATTGAAGCATTCATGCTACTTATTTCGTATCAACTTGGTTGACCTTAATACATGCTCATAAATCATTGCTAAAGTGGAGCACTTATATAAGTTCATAACACACCGATGCACATCGAGAACATATATATAGGCACGTAGGATCTTGGTGGAGCATAATACTTATATAAACTCGTACCATCGTGGAGGACAATAATACTTATGTATAGGCTCTTGAAGCTCCGATATATAGGCTCATGTAACACTGGTGCACATGGAACACTTATATAGGAGTTCGTAGCTTCCTGGTGCATAATAATACTTTTATAGGTTCGTGAAATATTGAAGCATTCATGCTACTTATTTCGTATCAACTTGGTTGACCTTAATACATGCTCATAAGACATTGCTAAAGTGGAACACTTATATAAATTCATAACACACCGATGCACGTCGAGAAAACTTATATATAAGCACGTAGGATCTTGGTGGAGCATAATACTTATATAAACTCGTACCATCGTGCAGGATAATAATACTTATGTATAGGCTCTTGAAACTCCGATATCTAGGCTCATGTAACACTGGTGCACATAGAACACTTATATAGGAGTTCGTAGCTTCCTGGTGCATAAAAATTCTTTTATAGTTTCGTGAAATATTGAAGCATTCATGCTACTTATTTCGTATCAACTTGGTTGACCTTAATACATGCTCATAAGACATTGCTAAAGTGGAACACTTATATAAGTTCATAACACACCGATGCACGTCGAGAACATATATATAGGCACGTAGGATCTTGGTGGAGCATAATACTTATATAAACTCGTACCATCGTGGAGGATAATAATACTTATGTATAGGCTCTTGAAACTCCTATATATAGGCTCATGTAACACTGGTGCACATGGAACACTTATATAGGAGTTCGTAGCTTCCTGGTGCATAAAAATTCTTTTATAGGTTCGTGAAATATTGAAGCATTCATGCTACTTATTTTGTATCAACTTGGTTGACCTTAATACATGCTTATAAGACATTGCTAAAGTGGAACACTTATATAAATTCATAACACACCGATGCACGTCGAGAAAACTTATATATAAGCACGTAGGATCTTGGTGGAGCATAATACTTATATAAACTCGTACCATCGTGCAGGATAATAATACTTATGTATAGGCTCTTGAAACTCCGATATATAGGCTCATGTAACACTGGTGCACTTGGAACACTTATATAGGAGTTCGTAGCTTCCTGGTCCATAAAAATTCTTTTATAGGTTTGTGAAATATTGAAGCATTCATGCTACTTATTTCGTATCAACTTGCTTGACCTTAATACATGCTCATAAGACATTGCTAAAGTGGAACACTTATATAAGTTCATAACACACCGATGCACGTCGAGAACATATATATATATAGGCACGTAGGATCTTGGTGGAGCATAATACTTATATAAACTCGTACCATCGTGGAGGATAATAATACTTATGTATAGGCTCTTGAAACTCCGATATATAGGCTCATGTAACACTGGTGCACATGGAACACTTATATAAGAGTTCGTAGCTTCCTGGTGCATAAAAATTCTTTTATAGGTTCGTGAAATATTGAAGCATTCATGCTACTTATTTCGTATCAACTTGGTTGACCTTAATACATGCTCATAAGACATTGCTAAAGTGGAACACTTATATAAGTTCATAACACACCGATGCACGTCGAGAAAACTTATATATAAGCACGTAGGATCTTGGTGGAGCATAATACTTATATAAACTCGTACCATCGTGGAGGATAATAATACTTATGTATAGGTTCTTGAAACTCCGATATATAGGCTCATGTAACACTGGTGCACATGGAACACTTATATAGGAGTTCGTAGCTTCCTGGTGCATAAAAATTCTTTTATAGGTTCGTGAAATATTGAAGCATTCATGCTACTTATTTCGTATCAACTTGGTTGACCTTAATACATGCTCATAAGCCATTGCTAAAGTGGAACACATATATAAATTCATAACACACCGATGCACGTCGAGAAAACTTATATATAAGCACGTAGGATCTTGGTGGAGCATAATACTTATATTAACTCGTACCATCGTGCAGGATAATAATACTTATGTATAGGCTCTTGAAACTCCGATATATAGGCTCATGTAACACTGGTGCACATGGAACACTTATATAGGAGTTCGTAGCTTCCTGGTGCATAAAAATTCTTTTATAGGTTCGTAAAATATTGAAGCATTCATGCTACTTATTTCGTATCAACTTGGTTGACCTTAATACATGCTCATAAGACATTGCTAAAGTGGAACACTTATATAAGTTCATAACACACCGATGCACGTCGAGAACATATATATATATAGGCACGTAGGATCTTGGTGGAGCATAATACTTATATAAACTCGTACCATCGTGGAGGATAATAATACTTATGTATAGGCTCTAGAAACTCCGATATATAGGCTCATGTAACACTGGTGCACTTGGAACACTTATATAGGAGTTCGTAGCTTCCTGGTGCATAAAAATTCTTTTATAGGTTCGTGAAATATTGAAGCATTCATGCTACTTATTTCGTATCAACTTGGTTGACCTTAATACATGCTCATAAGCCATTGCTAAAGTGGAACACATATATAAATTCATAACACACCGATGCACGTCGAGAAAACTTATATATAAGCACGTAGGATCTTGGTGGAGCATAATACTTATATAAACTCGTACCATCGTGCAGGATAATAATACTTATGTATAGGCTCTTGAAACTCCGATATATAGGCTCATGTAACACTGGTGCACATGGAACACTTATATAGGAGTTCGTAGCTTCCTGGTGCATAAAAATTCTTTTATAGGTTCGTAAAATATTGAAGCATTCATGCTACTTATTTCGTATCAACTTGGTTGACCTTAATACATGCTCATAAGACATTGCTAAAGTGGAACACTTATATAAGTTCATAACACACCGATGCACGTCGAGAACATATATATATATAGGCACGTAGGATCTTGGTGGAGCATAATACTTATATAAACTCGTACCATCGTGGAGGATAATAATACTTATGTATAGGCTCTAGAAACTCCGATATATAGGCTCATGTAACACTGGTGCACATGGAACACTTATATAGGAGTTCGTAGCTTCCTGGTGCATAAAAATTCTTTTATAGGTTCGTGAAATATTGAAGCATTCATGCTACTTATTTCGTATCAACTTGGTTGAGCTTAATACATGCTCATAAGCCATTGCTAAAGTGGAACACTTATATAAATTCATAACACACCGATGCACGTCGAGAAAACTTATATATAAGCACGTAGGATCTTGGTGGAGCATAATACTTATATAAACTCGTACCATCGTGCAGGATAATAATACTTATGTATAGGCTCTTGAAACTCCGATATATAGGCTCATGTAACACTGGTGCACATGGAACACTTATATAGGAGTTCGTAGCTTCCTGGTGCATAAAAATTCTTTTATAGGTTCGTGAAATATTGAAGCATTCATGCTACTTATTTCGTATCAACTTGGTTGACCTTAATACATGCTCATAAGACATTGCTAAAGTGGAACACTTATATAAGTTCATAACACACCGATGCACGTCGAGAACATATATATAGGCACGTAGGATCTTGGTGGAGCATAATAGTTATACAAACTCGTACCATCGTGGAAGATAATAATACTTATGTATAGGCTCTTGAAACTCCGATATATAGGCTCATGTAACACTGGTGCACATGGAACACTTATATAGGAGTTCATAGCTTCCTGGTGCATAAAAATTCTTTTATAGTTTCGTGAAATATTGAAGCATTCATGCTACTTATTTCGTATCAACTTGGTTGACCTTAATACATGCTCATAAGACATTGCTAAAATGGAACACTTATATAAGTTCATAACACACCGATGCACGTCGAGAAAACTTATATATAAGCACGTAGGATCTTGGTGGAGCATAATACTTATATAAACTCGTATCATCGTGGAGGACAATCATACTTATGTATAGGCTCTTGAAACTCCGATATATAGGCTCATGGAACACTTATATAGGAGTTCGTAGCTTCCTGGTGGATAATAATACTTTTATAGGTTCGTGAAATATTGAAGCATTCATGCTACTTATTTCGTATCAACTTGGTTGACCTTAATACATGCTCATAAGACATTGCTAAAGTGGAACACTTATATAAATTCATAACACACCGATGCACGTCGAGAACATATATATAGGCACGTAGGATCTTGGTGGAGCATAATACTTATATAAACTCGTACCATCGTGGAGGACAATAATACTTATGTATAGGCTCTTGAAACTCCGATATATAGGCTCATGTAACACTGGTGCACATGGAACACTTATATAGGAGTTCGTAGCTTCCTGGTGCATAATAATACTTTTATAGGTTCGTGAAATATTGAAGCATTCATGCTACTTATTTCGTATCAACTTGGTTGACGTTAATACATGCTCATAAGACATTGCTAAAGTGGAACACTTATATAAGTTCATAACACACCGATGCACGTCGAGAAAACTTATATATAAGCACGTAGGATCTTGGTGGAGCATAATACTTATATAAACTCGTACCATCGTGGAGGATAATAATACTTATGTATAGGCTCTTGAAACTCCGATATATAGGCTCATGTAACACTGGTGCACATGGAACACTTATATAGGAGTTCGTAGCTTCCTGGTGCATAAAAATTCTTTTATATTTTCGTGAAATATTGAAGCATTCATGCTACTTATTTCGTATAAACTTGGTTGACCTTAATACATGCTCATAAGACATTGCTAAAGTGGAACACTTATATAAGTTCATAACACACCGATGCACGTCGAGAAAACTTATATATAAGCACGTAGGATCTTGGTGGAGCATAATACTTATATAAACTCGTTCCATCGTGGAGGATAATAATACTTATGTATAGGTTCTTGAAACTCCGATATATAGGCTCATGTAACACTGGTGCACATGGAACACTTATATAGGAGTTCGTAGCTTCCTGGTGCATAAAAATTCTTTTATAGGTTCGTGAAATATTGAAGCATTCATGCTACTTATTTCGTATCAACTTGTTTGACTTTAATACATGCTCATAAGACATTGCTAAAGTGGAACACTTATATAAATTCATAACACACCGATGCACGTCGAGAACATATATATAGGCACGTAGGATCTTGGTGGAGCATAATAGTTATACAAACTCGTACCATCGTGGAGGATAATAATACTTATGTATAGGCTCTTGAAACTCCGATATATAGGCTCATGTAACACTGGTGCACATGGAACACTTATATAGGAGTTCGTAGCTTCCTGGTGCATAAAAATTCTTTTATAGTTTCGTGAAATATTGAAGCATTCATGCTACTTATTTCGTATCAACTTGGTTGACCTTAATACATGCTCATAAGACATTGCTAAAATGGAACACTTATATAAGTTCATAACACACCGATGCACGTCGAGAAAACTTATATATAAGCACGTAGGATCTTGGTGGAGCATAATACTTATACAAACTCGTACCATCGTGGAGGACAATAATAATTATGTATAGGCTCTTGAAACTCCGATATATAGGCTCATGGAACACTTATATAGGAGTTCGTAGCTTCCTGGTGGATAATAATACTTTTATAGGTTCGTGAAATATTGAAGCATTCATGCTACTTATTTCGTATCAACTTGGTTGACCTTAATACATGCTCATAAGTCATTGCTAAAGTGGAACACTTATATAAATTCATAACACACCGATGCACGTCGAGAAAACTTATATATAAGCACGTAGGATCTTGGTGGAGCATAATACTTATATAAACTCGTACCAAGGTGCAGGATAATAATACTTATGTATAGGCTCTTGAAACTCCGATATATAGGCTCAGGTAACACTGGTGCACGTGGAACACTTATATAGGAGTTCGTAGCTTCCTGGTGCATAAAAATTCTTTTATAGGTTCGTGAAATATTGAAGCATTCATGCTACTTATTTCGTATCAACTTGGTTGACCTTAATACATGCTCATAAATCATTGCTAAAGTGGAGCACTTATATAAGTTCATAACACACCGATGCACATCGAGAACATATATATAGGCACGTAGGATTTTGGTGGAGCATAATACTTATATAAACTCGTACCATCGTGGAGGACAATAATACTTATGTATAGGCTCTTGAAGCTCCGATATATAGGCTCATGTAACACTGGTGCACATGGAACACTTATATAGGAGTTCGTAGCTTCCTGGTGCATAATAATACTTTTATAGGTTCGTGAAATATTGAAGCATTCATGCTACTTATTTCGTATCAACTTGGTTGACCTTAATACATGCTCATAAGCCATTGCTAAAGTGGAACACATATATAAATTCATAACACACCGATGCACGTCGAGAAAACTTATATATAAGCACGTAGGATCTTGGTGGAGCATAATACTTATATAAACTCGTACCATCGTGCAGGATAATAATACTTATGTATAGGCTCTTGAAACTCCGATATATAGGCTCATGTAACACTGGTGCACATGGAACACTTATATAGGAGTTCGTAGCTTCCTGGTGCATAAAAATTCTTTTATAGGTTCGTAAAATATTGAAGCATTCATGCTACTTATTTCGTATCAACTTGGTTGACCTTAATACATGCTCATAAGACATTGCTAAAGTGGAACACTTATATAAGTTCATAACACACCGATGCACGTCGAGAACATATATATATATAGGCACGTAGGATCTTGGTGGAGCATAATACTTATATAAACTCGTACCATCGTGGAGGATAATAATACTTATGTATAGGCTCTTGAAACTCCTATATATAGGCTCATGTAACACTGGTGCACATGGAACACTTATATAGGAGTTCGTAGCTTCCTGGTGCATAAAAATTCTTTTATAGGTTCGTGAAATATTGAAGCATTCATGCTACTTATTTTGTATCAACTTGGTTGACCTTAATACATGCTTATAAGACATTGCTAAAGTGGAACACTTATATAAATTCATAACACACCGATGCACGTCGAGAAAACTTATATATAAGCACGTAGGATCTTGGTGGAGCATAATACTTATATAAACTCGTACCATCGTGCAGGATAATAATACTTATGTATAGGCTCTTGAAACTCCGATATATAGGCTCATGTAACACTGGTGCACTTGGAACACTTATATAGGAGTTCGTAGCTTCCTGGTCCATAAAAATTCTTTTATAGGTTTGTGAAATATTGAAGCATTCATGCTACTTATTTCGTATCAACTTGGTTGACCTTAATACATGCTCATAAGACATTGCTAAAGTGGAACACTTATATAAGTTCATAACACACCGATGCACGTCGAGAACATATATATATATAGGCACGTAGGATCTTGGTGGAGCATAATACTTATATAAACTCGTACCATCGTGGAGGATAATAATACTTATGTATAGGCTCTTGAAACTCCGATATATAGGCTCATGTAACACTGGTGCACATGGAACACTTATATAAGAGTTCGTAGCTTCCTGGTGCATAAAAATTCTTTTATAGGTTCGTGAAATATTGAAGCATTCATGCTACTTATTTCGTATCAACTTGGTTGACCTTAATACATGCTCATAAGACATTGCTAAAGTGGAACACTTATATAAGTTCATAACACACCGATGCACGTCGAGAAAACTTATATATAAGCACGTAGGATCTTGGTGGAGCATAATACTTATACAAACTCGTACCATCGTGGAGGACAATAATAATTATGTATAGGCTCTTGAAACTCCGATATATAGGCTCATGGAACACTTATATAGGAGTTCGTAGCTTCCTGGTGGATAATAATACTTTTATAGGTTCGTGAAATATTGAAGCATTCATGCTACTTATTTCGTATCAACTTGGTTGACCTTAATACATGCTCATAAGTCATTGCTAAAGTGGAACACTTATATAAATTCATAACACACCGATGCACGTCGAGAAAACTTATATATAAGCACGTAGGATCTTGGTGGAGCATAATACTTATATAAACTCGTACCAAGGTGCAGGATAATAATACTTATGTATAGGCTCTTGAAACTCCGATATATAGGCTCAGGTAACACTGGTGCACGTGGAACACTTATATAGGAGTTCGTAGCTTCCTGGTGCATAAAAATTCTTTTATAGGTTCGTGAAATATTGAAGCATTCATGCTACTTATTTCGTATCAACTTGGTTGACCTTAATACATGCTCATAAATCATTGCTAAAGTGGAGCACTTATATAAGTTCATAACACACCGATGCACATCGAGAACATATATATAGGCACGTAGGATCTTGGTGGAGCATAATACTTATATAAACTCGTACCATCGTGGAGGACAATAATACTTATGTATAGGCTCTTGAAGCTCCGATATATAGGCTCATGTAACACTGGTGCACATGGAACACTTATATAGGAGTTCGTAGCTTCCTGGTGCATAATAATACTTTTATAGGTTCGTGAAATATTGAAGCATTCATGCTACTTATTTCGTATCAACTTGGTTGACCTTAATACATGCTCATAAGACATTGCTAAAGTGGAACACTTATATAAATTCATAACACACCGATGCACGTCGAGAAAACTTATATATAAGCACGTAGGATCTTGGTGGAGCATAATACTTATATAAACTCGTACCATCGTGCAGGATAATAATACTTATGTATAGGCTCTTGAAACTCCGATATCTAGGCTCATGTAACACTGGTGCACATAGAACACTTATATAGGAGTTCGTAGCTTCCTGGTGCATAAAAATTCTTTTATAGTTTCGTGAAATATTGAAGCATTCATGCTACTTATTTCGTATCAACTTGGTTGACCTTAATACATGCTCATAAGACATTGCTAAAGTGGAACACTTATATAAGTTCATAACACACCGATGCACGTCGAGAACATATATATAGGCACGTAGGATCTTGGTGGAGCATAATACTTATATAAACTCGTACCATCGTGGAGGATAATAATACTTATGTATAGGCTCTTGAAACTCCTATATATAGGCTCATGTAACACTGGTGCACATGGAACACTTATATAGGAGTTCGTAGCTTCCTGGTGCATAAAAATTCTTCTATAGGTTCGTGAAATATTGAAGCATTCATGCTACTTATTTTGTATCAACTTGGTTGACCTTAATACATGCTTATAAGACATTGCTAAAGTGGAACACTTATATAAATTCATAACACACCGATGCACGTCGAGAAAACTTATATATAAGCACGTAGGATCTTGGTGGAGCATAATACTTATATAAACTCGTACCATCGTGCAGGATAATAATACTTATGTATAGGCTCTTGAAACTCCGATATATAGGCTCATGTAACACTGGTGCACTTGGAACACTTATATAGGAGTTCGTAGCTTCCTGGTCCATAAAAATTCTTTTATAGGTTTGTGAAATATTGAAGCATTCATGCTACTTATTTCGTATCAACTTGCTTGACCTTAATACATGCTCATAAGACATTGCTAAAGTGGAACACTTATATAAGTTCATAACACACCGATGCACGTCGAGAACATATATATATATAGGCACGTAGGATCTTGGTGGAGCATAATACTTATATAAACTCGTACCATCGTGGAGGATAATAATACTTATGTATAGGCTCTTGAAACTCCGATATATAGGCTCATGTAACACTGGTGCACATGGAACACTTATATAAGAGTTCGTAGCTTCCTGGTGCATAAAAATTCTTTTATAGGTTCGTGAAATATTGAAGCATTCATGCTACTTATTTCGTATCAACTTGGTTGACCTTAATACATGCTCATAAGACATTGCTAAAGTGGAACACTTATATAAGTTCATAACACACCGATGCACGTCGAGAAAACTTATATATAAGCACGTAGGATCTTGGTGGAGCATAATACTTATATAAACTCGTACCATCGTGGAGGATAATAATACTTATGTATAGGTTCTTGAAACTCCGATATATAGGCTCATGTAACACTGGTGCACATGGAACACTTATATAGGAGTTCGTAGCTTCCTGGTGCATAAAAATTCTTTTATAGGTTCGTGAAATATTGAAGCATTCATGCTACTTATTTCGTATCAACTTGGTTGACCTTAATACATGCTCATAAGCCATTGCTAAAGTGGAACACATATATAAATTCATAACACACCGATGCACGTCGAGAAAACTTATATATAAGCACGTAGGATCTTGGTGGAGCATAATACTTATATTAACTCGTACCATCGTGCAGGATAATAATACTTATGTATAGGCTCTTGAAACTCCGATATATAGGCTCATGTAACACTGGTGCACATGGAACACTTATATAGGAGTTCGTAGCTTCCTGGTGCATAAAAATTCTTTTATAGGTTCGTAAAATATTGAAGCATTCATGCTACTTATTTCGTATCAACTTGGTTGACCTTAATACATGCTCATAAGACATTGCTAAAGTGGAACACTTATATAAGTTCATAACACACCGATGCACGTCGAGAACATATATATATATAGGCACGTAGGATCTTGGTGGAGCATAATACTTATATAAACTCGTACCATCGTGGAGGATAATAATACTTATGTATAGGCTCTAGAAACTCCGATATATAGGCTCATGTAACACTGGTGCACTTGGAACACTTATATAGGAGTTCGTAGCTTCCTGGTGCATAAAAATTCTTTTATAGGTTCGTGAAATATTGAAGCATTCATGCTACTTATTTCGTATCAACTTGGTTGACCTTAATACATGCTCATAAGCCATTGCTAAAGTGGAACACATATATAAATTCATAACACACCGATGCACGTCGAGAAAACTTATATATAAGCACGTAGGATCTTGGTGGAGCATAATACTTATATAAACTCGTACCATCGTGCAGGATAATAATACTTATGTATAGGCTCTTGAAACTCCGATATATAGGCTCATGTAACACTGGTGCACATGGAACACTTATATAGGAGTTCGTAGCTTCCTGGTGCATAAAAATTCTTTTATAGGTTCGTAAAATATTGAAGCATTCATGCTACTTATTTCGTATCAACTTGGTTGACCTTAATACATGCTCATAAGACATTGCTAAAGTGGAACACTTATATAAGTTCATAACACACCGATGCACGTCGAGAACATATATATATATAGGCACGTAGGATCTTGGTGGAGCATAATACTTATATAAACTCGTACCATCGTGGAGGATAATAATACTTATGTATAGGCTCTAGAAACTCCGATATATAGGCTCATGTAACACTGGTGCACATGGAACACTTATATAGGAGTTCGTAGCTTCCTGGTGCATAAAAATTCTTTTATAGGTTCGTGAAATATTGAAGCATTCATGCTACTTATTTCGTATCAACTTGGTTGAGCTTAATACATGCTCATAAGCCATTGCTAAAGTGGAACACTTATATAAATTCATAACACACCGATGCACGTCGAGAAAACTTATATATAAGCACGT
This sequence comes from Amaurobius ferox, assembly GCA_951213105.1. Classification (NCBI taxonomy): domain Eukaryota; kingdom Metazoa; phylum Arthropoda; class Arachnida; order Araneae; family Amaurobiidae; genus Amaurobius; species Amaurobius ferox. The sequence continues at coordinate 1,742,615 of OX578151.1, forward strand.
AGGATCTTGGTGGAGCATAATACTTATATAAACTCGTACCATCGTGCAGGATAATAATACTTATGTATAGGCTCTTGAAACTCCGATATATAGGCTCATGTAACACTGGTGCACATGGAACACTTATATAGGAGTTCGTAGCTTCCTGGTGCATAAAAATTCTTTTATAGGTTCGTGAAATATTGAAGCATTCATGCTACTTATTTCGTATCAACTTGGTTGACCTTAATACATGCTCATAAGACATTGCTAAAGTGGAACACTTATATAAGTTCATAACACACCGATGCACGTCGAGAACATATATATAGGCACGTAGGATCTTGGTGGAGCATAATAGTTATACAAACTCGTACCATCGTGGAAGATAATAATACTTATGTATAGGCTCTTGAAACTCCGATATATAGGCTCATGTAACACTGGTGCACATGGAACACTTATATAGGAGTTCATAGCTTCCTGGTGCATAAAAATTCTTTTATAGTTTCGTGAAATATTGAAGCATTCATGCTACTTATTTCGTATCAACTTGGTTGACCTTAATACATGCTCATAAGACATTGCTAAAGTGGAACACTTATATAAGTTCATAACACACCGATGCACGTCGAGAACATATATATAGGCACGTAGGATCTTGGTGGAGCATAATACTTATATAAACTCGTACCATCGTGGAGGATAATAATACTTATGTATAGGCTCTTGAAACTCCTATATATAGGCTCATGTAACACTGGTGCACATGGAACACTTATATAGGAGTTCGTAGCTTCCTGGTGCATAAAAATTCTTTTATAGGTTCGTGAAATATTGAAGCATTCATGCTACTTATTTTGTATCAACTTGGTTGACCTTAATACATGCTTATAAGACATTGCTAAAGTGGAACACTTATATAAATTCATAACACACCGATGCACGTCGAGAAAACTTATATATAAGCACGTAGGATCTTGGTGGAGCATAATACTTATATAAACTCGTACCATCGTGCAGGATAATAATACTTATGTATAGGCTCTTGAAACTCCGATATATAGGCTCATGTAACACTGGTGCACTTGGAACACTTATATAGGAGTTCGTAGCTTCCTGGTCCATAAAAATTCTTTTATAGGTTTGTGAAATATTGAAGCATTCATGCTACTTATTTCGTATCAACTTGCTTGACCTTAATACATGCTCATAAGACATTGCTAAAGTGGAACACTTATATAAGTTCATAACACACCGATGCACGTCGAGAACATATATATATATAGGCACGTAGGATCTTGGTGGAGCATAATACTTATATAAACTCGTACCATCGTGGAGGATAATAATACTTATGTATAGGCTCTTGAAACTCCGATATATAGGCTCATGTAACACTGGTGCACATGGAACACTTATATAAGAGTTCGTAGCTTCCTGGTGCATAAAAATTCTTTTATAGGTTCGTGAAATATTGAAGCATTCATGCTACTTATTTCGTATCAACTTGGTTGACCTTAATACATGCTCATAAGACATTGCTAAAGTGGAACACTTATATAAGTTCATAACACACCGATGCACGTCGAGAAAACTTATATATAAGCACGTAGGATCTTGGTGGAGCATAATACTTATATAAACTCGTACCATCGTGGAGGATAATAATACTTATGTATAGGTTCTTGAAACTCCGATATATAGGCTCATGTAACACTGGTGCACATGGAACACTTATATAGGAGTTCGTAGCTTCCTGGTGCATAAAAATTCTTTTATAGGTTCGTGAAATATTGAAGCATTCATGCTACTTATTTCGTATCAACTTGGTTGACCTTAATACATGCTCATAAGCCATTGCTAAAGTGGAACACATATATAAATTCATAACACACCGATGCACGTCGAGAAAACTTATATATAAGCACGTAGGATCTTGGTGGAGCATAATACTTATATTAACTCGTACCATCGTGCAGGATAATAATACTTATGTATAGGCTCTTGAAACTCCGATATATAGGCTCATGTAACACTGGTGCACATGGAACACTTATATAGGAGTTCGTAGCTTCCTGGTGCATAAAAATTCTTTTATAGGTTCGTAAAATATTGAAGCATTCATGCTACTTATTTCGTATCAACTTGGTTGACCTTAATACATGCTCATAAGACATTGCTAAAGTGGAACACTTATATAAGTTCATAACACACCGATGCACGTCGAGAACATATATATATATAGGCACGTAGGATCTTGGTGGAGCATAATACTTATATAAACTCGTACCATCGTGGAGGATAATAATACTTATGTATAGGCTCTAGAAACTCCGATATATAGGCTCATGTAACACTGGTGCACTTGGAACACTTATATAGGAGTTCGTAGCTTCCTGGTGCATAAAAATTCTTTTATAGGTTCGTGAAATATTGAAGCATTCATGCTACTTATTTCGTATCAACTTGGTTGACCTTAATACATGCTCATAAGCCATTGCTAAAGTGGAACACATATATAAATTCATAACACACCGATGCACGTCGAGAAAACTTATATATAAGCACGTAGGATCTTGGTGGAGCATAATACTTATATAAACTCGTACCATCGTGCAGGATAATAATACTTATGTATAGGCTCTTGAAACTCCGATATATAGGCTCATGTAACACTGGTGCACATGGAACACTTATATAGGAGTTCGTAGCTTCCTGGTGCATAAAAATTCTTTTATAGGTTCGTAAAATATTGAAGCATTCATGCTACTTATTTCGTATCAACTTGGTTGACCTTAATACATGCTCATAAGACATTGCTAAAGTGGAACACTTATATAAGTTCATAACACACCGATGCACGTCGAGAACATATATATATATAGGCACGTAGGATCTTGGTGGAGCATAATACTTATATAAACTCGTACCATCGTGGAGGATAATAATACTTATGTATAGGCTCTAGAAACTCCGATATATAGGCTCATGTAACACTGGTGCACATGGAACACTTATATAGGAGTTCGTAGCTTCCTGGTGCATAAAAATTCTTTTATAGGTTCGTGAAATATTGAAGCATTCATGCTACTTATTTCGTATCAACTTGGTTGAGCTTAATACATGCTCATAAGCCATTGCTAAAGTGGAACACTTATATAAATTCATAACACACCGATGCACGTCGAGAAAACTTATATATAAGCACGTAGGATCTTGGTGGAGCATAATACTTATATAAACTCGTACCATCGTGCAGGATAATAATACTTATGTATAGGCTCTTGAAACTCCGATATATAGGCTCATGTAACACTGGTGCACATGGAACACTTATATAGGAGTTCGTAGCTTCCTGGTGCATAAAAATTCTTTTATAGGTTCGTGAAATATTGAAGCATTCATGCTACTTATTTCGTATCAACTTGGTTGACCTTAATACATGCTCATAAGACATTGCTAAAGTGGAACACTTATATAAGTTCATAACACACCGATGCACGTCGAGAACATATATATAGGCACGTAGGATCTTGGTGGAGCATAATAGTTATACAAACTCGTACCATCGTGGAAGATAATAATACTTATGTATAGGCTCTTGAAACTCCGATATATAGGCTCATGTAACACTGGTGCACATGGAACACTTATATAGGAGTTCATAGCTTCCTGGTGCATAAAAATTCTTTTATAGTTTCGTGAAATATTGAAGCATTCATGCTACTTATTTCGTATCAACTTGGTTGACCTTAATACATGCTCATAAGACATTGCTAAAATGGAACACTTATATAAGTTCATAACACACCGATGCACGTCGAGAAAACTTATATATAAGCACGTAGGATCTTGGTGGAGCATAATACTTATATAAACTCGTATCATCGTGGAGGACAATCATACTTATGTATAGGCTCTTGAAACTCCGATATATAGGCTCATGGAACACTTATATAGGAGTTCGTAGCTTCCTGGTGGATAATAATACTTTTATAGGTTCGTGAAATATTGAAGCATTCATGCTACTTATTTCGTATCAACTTGGTTGACCTTAATACATGCTCATAAGACATTGCTAAAGTGGAACACTTATATAAATTCATAACACACCGATGCACGTCGAGAACATATATATAGGCACGTAGGATCTTGGTGGAGCATAATACTTATATAAACTCGTACCATCGTGGAGGACAATAATACTTATGTATAGGCTCTTGAAACTCCGATATATAGGCTCATGTAACACTGGTGCACATGGAACACTTATATAGGAGTTCGTAGCTTCCTGGTGCATAATAATACTTTTATAGGTTCGTGAAATATTGAAGCATTCATGCTACTTATTTCGTATCAACTTGGTTGACGTTAATACATGCTCATAAGACATTGCTAAAGTGGAACACTTATATAAGTTCATAACACACCGATGCACGTCGAGAAAACTTATATATAAGCACGTAGGATCTTGGTGGAGCATAATACTTATATAAACTCGTACCATCGTGGAGGATAATAATACTTATGTATAGGCTCTTGAAACTCCGATATATAGGCTCATGTAACACTGGTGCACATGGAACACTTATATAGGAGTTCGTAGCTTCCTGGTGCATAAAAATTCTTTTATATTTTCGTGAAATATTGAAGCATTCATGCTACTTATTTCGTATAAACTTGGTTGACCTTAATACATGCTCATAAGACATTGCTAAAGTGGAACACTTATATAAGTTCATAACACACCGATGCACGTCGAGAAAACTTATATATAAGCACGTAGGATCTTGGTGGAGCATAATACTTATATAAACTCGTTCCATCGTGGAGGATAATAATACTTATGTATAGGTTCTTGAAACTCCGATATATAGGCTCATGTAACACTGGTGCACATGGAACACTTATATAGGAGTTCGTAGCTTCCTGGTGCATAAAAATTCTTTTATAGGTTCGTGAAATATTGAAGCATTCATGCTACTTATTTCGTATCAACTTGTTTGACTTTAATACATGCTCATAAGACATTGCTAAAGTGGAACACTTATATAAATTCATAACACACCGATGCACGTCGAGAACATATATATAGGCACGTAGGATCTTGGTGGAGCATAATAGTTATACAAACTCGTACCATCGTGGAGGATAATAATACTTATGTATAGGCTCTTGAAACTCCGATATATAGGCTCATGTAACACTGGTGCACATGGAACACTTATATAGGAGTTCGTAGCTTCCTGGTGCATAAAAATTCTTTTATAGTTTCGTGAAATATTGAAGCATTCATGCTACTTATTTCGTATCAACTTGGTTGACCTTAATACATGCTCATAAGACATTGCTAAAATGGAACACTTATATAAGTTCATAACACACCGATGCACGTCGAGAAAACTTATATATAAGCACGTAGGATCTTGGTGGAGCATAATACTTATACAAACTCGTACCATCGTGGAGGACAATAATAATTATGTATAGGCTCTTGAAACTCCGATATATAGGCTCATGGAACACTTATATAGGAGTTCGTAGCTTCCTGGTGGATAATAATACTTTTATAGGTTCGTGAAATATTGAAGCATTCATGCTACTTATTTCGTATCAACTTGGTTGACCTTAATACATGCTCATAAGTCATTGCTAAAGTGGAACACTTATATAAATTCATAACACACCGATGCACGTCGAGAAAACTTATATATAAGCACGTAGGATCTTGGTGGAGCATAATACTTATATAAACTCGTACCAAGGTGCAGGATAATAATACTTATGTATAGGCTCTTGAAACTCCGATATATAGGCTCAGGTAACACTGGTGCACGTGGAACACTTATATAGGAGTTCGTAGCTTCCTGGTGCATAAAAATTCTTTTATAGGTTCGTGAAATATTGAAGCATTCATGCTACTTATTTCGTATCAACTTGGTTGACCTTAATACATGCTCATAAATCATTGCTAAAGTGGAGCACTTATATAAGTTCATAACACACCGATGCACATCGAGAACATATATATAGGCACGTAGGATTTTGGTGGAGCATAATACTTATATAAACTCGTACCATCGTGGAGGACAATAATACTTATGTATAGGCTCTTGAAGCTCCGATATATAGGCTCATGTAACACTGGTGCACATGGAACACTTATATAGGAGTTCGTAGCTTCCTGGTGCATAATAATACTTTTATAGGTTCGTGAAATATTGAAGCATTCATGCTACTTATTTCGTATCAACTTGGTTGACCTTAATACATGCTCATAAGCCATTGCTAAAGTGGAACACATATATAAATTCATAACACACCGATGCACGTCGAGAAAACTTATATATAAGCACGTAGGATCTTGGTGGAGCATAATACTTATATAAACTCGTACCATCGTGCAGGATAATAATACTTATGTATAGGCTCTTGAAACTCCGATATATAGGCTCATGTAACACTGGTGCACATGGAACACTTATTTAGGAGTTCGTAGCTTCCTGGTGCATAAAAATTCTTTTATAGGTTCGTAAAATATTGAAGCATTCATGCTACTTATTTCGTATCAACTTGGTTGACCTTAATACATGCTCATAAGACATTGCTAAAGTGGAACACTTATATAAGTTCATAACACACCGATGCACGTCGAGAACATATATATATATAGGCACGTAGGATCTTGGTGGAGCATAATACTTATATAAACTCGTACCATCGTGGAGGATAATAATACTTATGTATAGGCTCTTGAAACTCCTATATATAGGCTCATGTAACACTGGTGCACATGGAACACTTATATAGGAGTTCGTAGCTTCCTGGTGCATAAAAATTCTTTTATAGGTTCGTGAAATATTGAAGCATTCATGCTACTTATTTTGTATCAACTTGGTTGACCTTAATACATGCTTATAAGACATTGCTAAAGTGGAACACTTATATAAATTCATAACACACCGATGCACGTCGAGAAAACTTATATATAAGCACGTAGGATCTTGGTGGAGCATAATACTTATATAAACTCGTACCATCGTGCAGGATAATAATACTTATGTATAGGCTCTTGAAACTCCGATATATAGGCTCATGTAACACTGGTGCACTTGGAACACTTATATAGGAGTTCGTAGCTTCCTGGTCCATAAAAATTCTTTTATAGGTTTGTGAAATATTGAAGCATTCATGCTACTTATTTCGTATCAACTTGGTTGACCTTAATACATGCTCATAAGACATTGCTAAAGTGGAACACTTATATAAGTTCATAACACACCGATGCACGTCGAGAACATATATATATATAGGCACGTAGGATCTTGGTGGAGCATAATACTTATATAAACTCGTACCATCGTGGAGGATAATAATACTTATGTATAGGCTCTTGAAACTCCGATATATAGGCTCATGTAACACTGGTGCACATGGAACACTTATATAAGAGTTCGTAGCTTCCTGGTGCATAAAAATTCTTTTATAGGTTCGTGAAATATTGAAGCATTCATGCTACTTATTTCGTATCAACTTGGTTGACCTTAATACATGCTCATAAGACATTGCTAAAGTGGAACACTTATATAAGTTCATAACACACCGATGCACGTCGAGAAAACTTATATATAAGCACGTAGGATCTTGGTGGAGCATAATACTTATATAAACTCGTACCATCGTGGAGGATAATAATACTTATGTATAGGTTCTTGAAACTCCGATATATAGGCTCATGTAACACTGGTGCACATGGAACACTTATATAGGAGTTCGTAGCTTCCTGGTGCATAAAAATTCTTTTATAGGTTCGTGAAATATTGAAGCATTCATGCTACTTATTTCGTATCAACTTAGTTGACCTTAATACATGCTCATAAGCCATTGCTAAAGTGGAACACATATATAAATTCATAACACACCGATGCACGTCGAGAAAACTTATATATAAGCACGTAGGATCTTGGTGGAGCATAATACTTATATAAACTCGTTCCATCGTGGAGGATAATAATACTTATGTATAGGTTCTTGAAACTCCGATATATAGGCTCATGTAACACTGGTGCACATGGAACACTTATATAGGAGTTCGTAGCTTCCTGGTGCATAAAAATTCTTTTATAGGTTCGTGAAATATTGAAGCATTCATGCTACTTATTTCGTATCAACTTGTTTGACTTTAATACATGCTCATAAGACATTGCTAAAGTGGAACACTTATATAAATTCATCACACACCGATGCACGTCGAGAAAACTTATATACAAGCACGTAGGATCTTGGTGGAGCAAAATACTTATATAAACTCGTACCATCGTGCAGGATAATAATACTTATGTATAGGCTCTTGAAACTCCGATATATAGGCTCATGTAACACTGGTGCACATGGAACACTTATATAGGCGTTCGTAGCTTCCTGGTGCATAAAAATTCTTTTATAGGTTCGTGAAATATTGAAGCATTCATGCTACTTATTTCGTATCAACTTGGTTGACCTTAATACATGCTCATAAGACATTGCTAAAGTGGAACACTTATATAAGTTCATAACACACCGATGCACGTCGAGAACATATATATAGGCACGTAGGATCTTGGTGGAGCATAATAGTTATACAAACTCGTACCATCGTGGAGGATAATAATACTTATGTATAGGCTCTTGAAACTCCGATATATAGGCTCATGTAACACTGGTGCACATGGAACACTTATATAGGAGTTCGTAGCTTCCTGGTGCATAAAAATTCTTTTATAGTTTCGTGAAATATTGAAGCATTCATGCTACTTATTTCGTATCAACTTGGTTGACCTTAATACATGCTCATAAGACATTGCTAAAATGGAACACTTATATAAGTTCATAACACACCGATGCACGTCGAGAAAACTTATATATAAGCACGTAGGATCTTGGTGGAGCATAATACTTATACAAACTCGTACCATCGTGGAGGACAATAATAATTATGTATAGGCTCTTGAAACTCCGATATATAGGCTCATGGAACACTTATATAGGAGTTCGTAGCTTCCTGGTGGATAATAATACTTTTATAGGTTCGTGAAATATTGAAGCATTCATGCTACTTATTTCGTATCAACTTGGTTGACCTTAATACATGCTCATAAGTCATTGCTAAAGTGGAACACTTATATAAATTCATAACACACCGATGCACGTCGAGAAAACTTATATATAAGCACGTAGGATCTTGGTGGAGCATAATACTTATATAAACTCGTACCAAGGTGCAGGATAATAATACTTATGTATAGGCTCTTGAAACTCCGATATATAGGCTCAAGTAACACTGGTGCACGTGGAACACTTATATAGGAGTTCGTAGCTTCCTGGTGCATAAAAATTCTTTTATAGGTTCGTGAAATATTGAAGCATTCATGCTACTTATTTCGTATCAACTTGGTTGACCTTAATACATGCTCATAAATCATTGCTAAAGTGGAGCACTTATATAAGTTCATAACACACCGATGCACATCGAGAACATATATATAGGCACGTAGGATCTTGGTGGAGCATAATACTTATATAAACTCGTACCATCGTGGAGGACAATAATACTTATGTATAGGCTCTTGAAGCTCCGATATATAGGCTCATGTAACACTGGTGCACATGGAACACTTATATAGGAGTTCGTAGCTTCCTGGTGCATAATAATACTTTTATAGGTTCGTGAAATATTGAAGCATTCATGCTACTTATTTCGTATCAACTTGGTTGACCTTAATACATGCTCATAAGCCATTGCTAAAGTGGAACACATATATAAATTCATAACACACCGATGCACGTCGAGAAAACTTATATATAAGCACGTAGGATCTTGGTGGAGCATAATACTTATATAAACTCGTACCATCGTGCAGGATAATAATACTTATGTATAGGCTCTTGAAACTCTGATATATAGGCTCATGTAACACTGGTGCACATGGAACACTTATATAGGAGTTCGTAGCTTCCTGGTGCATAAAAATTCTTTTATAGGTTCGTAAAATATTGAAGCATTCATGCTACTTATTTCGTATCAACTTGGTTGACCTTAATACATGCTCATAAGACATTGCTAAAGTGGAACACTTATATAAGTTCATAACACACCGATGCACGTCGAGAACATATATATATATAGGCACGTAGGATCTTGGTGGAGCATAATACTTATATAAACTCGTACCATCGTGGAGGATAATAATACTTATGTATAGGCTCTTGAAACTCCTATATATAGGCTCATGTAACACTGGTGCACATGGAACACTTATATAGGAGTTCGTAGCTTCCTGGTGCATAAAAATTCTTTTATAGGTTCGTGAAATATTGAAGCATTCATGCTACTTATTTTGTATCAACTTGGTTGACCTTAATACATGCTTATAAGACATTGCTAAAGTGGAACACTTATATAAATTCATAACACACCGATGCACGTCGAGAAAACTTATATATAAGCACGTAGGATCTTGGTGGAGCATAATACTTATATAAACTCGTACCATCGTGCAGGATAATAATACTTATGTATAGGCTCTTGAAACTCCGATATATAGGCTCATGTAACACTGGTGCACTTGGAACACTTATATAGGAGTTCGTAGCTTCCTGGTCCATAAAAATTCTTTTATAGGTTTGTGAAATATTGAAGCATTCATGCTACTTATTTCGTATCAACTTGGTTGACCTTAATACATGCTCATAAGACATTGCTAAAGTGGAACACTTATATAAGTTCATAACACACCGATGCACGTCGAGAACATATATATATATAGGCACGTAGGATCTTGGTGGAGCATAATACTTATATAAACTCGTACCATCGTGGAGGATAATAATACTTATGTATAGGCTCTTGAAACTCCGATATATAGGCTCATGTAACACTGGTGCACATGGAACACTTATATAAGAGTTCGTAGCTTCCTGGTGCATAAAAATTCTTTTATAGGTTCGTGAAATATTGAAGCATTCATGCTACTTATTTCGTATCAACTTGGTTGACCTTAATACATGCTCATAAGACATTGCTAAAGTGGAACACTTATATAAGTTCATAACACACCGATGCACGTCGAGAAAACTTATATATAAGCACGTAGGATCTTGGTGGAGCATAATACTTATATAAACTCGTACCATCGTGGAGGATAATAATACTTATGTATAGGTTCTTGAAACTCCGATATATAGGCTCATGTAACACTGGTGCACATGGAACACTTATATAGGAGTTCGTAGCTTCCTGGTGCATAAAAATTCTTTTATAGGTTCGTGAAATATTGAAGCATTCATGCTACTTATTTCGTATCAACTTGGTTGACCTTAATACATGCTCATAAGCCATTGCTAAAGTGGAACACATATATAAATTCATAACACACCGATGCACGTCGAGAAAACTTATATATAAGCACGTAGGATCTTGGTGGAGCATAATACTTATATAAACTCGTACCATCGTGCAGGATAATAATACTTATGTATAGGCTCTTGAAACTCCGATATATAGGCTCATGTAACACTGGTGCACATGGAACACTTATATAGGAGTTCGTAGCTTCCTGGTGCATAAAAATTCTTTTATAGGTTCGTAAAATATTGAAGCATTCATGCTACTTATTTCGTATCAACTTGGTTGACCTTAATACATGCTCATAAGACATTGCTAAAGTGGAACACTTATATAAGTTCATAACACACCGATGCACGTCGAGAACATATATATATATAGGCACGTAGGATCTTGGTGGGGCATAATACTTATATAAACTCGTACCATCGTGGAGGATAATAATACTTATGTATAGGCTCTAGAAACTCCGATATATAGGCTCATGTAACACTGGTGCACTTGGAACACTTATATAGGAGTTCGTAGCTTCCTGGTGCATAAAAATTCTTTTATAGGTTCGTGAAATATTGAAGCATTCATGCTACTTATTTCGTATCAACTTGGTTGACCTTAATACATGCTCATAAGCCATTGCTAAAGTGGAACACATATATAAATTCATAACACACCGATGCACGTCGAGAAAACTTATATATAAGCACGTAGGATCTTGGTGGAGCATAATACTTATATAAACTCGTACCATCGTGCAGGATAATAATACTTATGTATAGGCTCTTGAAACTCCGATATATAGGCTCATGTAACACTGGTGCACATGGAACACTTATATAGGAGTTCGTAGCTTCCTGGTGCATAAAAATTCTTTTATAGGTTCGTAAAATATTGCAGCATTCATGCTACTTATTTCGTATCAACTTGGTTGACCTTAATACATGCTCATAAGACATTGCTAAAGTGGAACACTTATATAAGTTCATAACACACCGATGCACGTCGAGAACATATATATATATAGGCACGTAGGATCTTGGTGGAGCATAATACTTATATAAACTCGTACCATCGTGGAGGATAATAATACTTATGTATAGGCTCTAGAAACTCCGATATATAGGCTCATGTAACACTGGTGCACATGGAACACTTATATAGGAGTTCGTAGCTTCCTGGTGCATAAAAATTCTTTTATAGGTTCGTGAAATATTGAAGCATTCATGCTACTTATTTCGTATCAACTTGGTTGAGCTTAATACATGCTCATAAGCCATTGCTAAAGTGGAACACTTATATAAATTCATAACACACCGATGCACGTCGAGAAAACTTATATATAAGCACGTAGGATCTTGGTGGAGCATAATACTTATATAAACTCGTACCATCGTGCAGGATAATAATACTTATGTATAGGCTCTTGAAACTCCGATATATAGGCTCATGTAACACTGGTGCACATGGAACACTTATATAGGAGTTCGTAGCTTCCTGGTGCATAAAAATTCTTTTATAGGTTCGTGAAATATTGAAGCATTCATGCTACTTATTTCGTATCAACTTGGTTGACCTTAATACATGCTCATAAGACATTGCTAAAGTGGAACACTTATATAAGTTCATAACACACCGATGCACGTCGAGAACATATATATAGGCACGTAGGATCTTGGTGGAGCATAATAGTTATACAAACTCGTACCATCGTGGAAGATAATAATACTTATGTATAGGCTCTTGAAACTCCGATATATAGGCTCATGTAACACTGGTGCACATGGAACACTTATATAGGAGTTCATAGCTTCCTGGTGCATAAAAATTCTTTTATAGTTTCGTGAAATATTGAAGCATTCATGCTACTTATTTCGTATCAACTTGGTTGACCTTAATACATGCTCATAAGACATTGCTAAAATGGAACACTTATATAAGTTCATAACACACCGATGCACGTCGAGAAAACTTATATATAAGCACGTAGGATCTTGGTGGAGCATAATACTTATATAAACTCGTATCATCGTGGAGGACAATCATACTTATGTATAGGCTCTTGAAACTCCGATATATAGGCTCATGGAACACTTATATAGGAGTTCGTAGCTTCCTGGTGGATAATAATACTTTTATAGGTTCGTGAAATATTGAAGCATTCATGCTACTTATTTCGTATCAACTTGGTTGACCTTAATACATGCTCATAAGACATTGCTAAAGTGGAACACTTATATAAATTCATAACACACCGATGCACGTCGAGAACATATATATAGGCACGTAGGATCTTGGTGGAGCATAATACTTATATAAACTCGTACCATCGTGGAGGACAATAATACTTATGTATAGGCTCTTGAAACTCCGATATATAGGCTCATGTAACACTGGTGCACATGGAACACTTATATAGGAGTTCGTAGCTTCCTGGTGCATAATAATACTTTTATAGGTTCGTGAAATATTGAAGCATTCATGCTACTTATTTCGTATCAACTTGGTTGACGTTAATACATGCTCATAAGACATTGCTAAAGTGGAACACTTATATAAGTTCATAACACACCGATGCACGTCGAGAAAACTTATATATAAGCACGTAGGATCTTGGTGGAGCATAATACTTATATAAACTCGTTCCATCGTGGAGGATAATAATACTTATGTATAGGTTCTTGAAACTCCGATATATAGGCTCATGTAACACTGGTGCACATGGAACACTTATATAGGAGTTCGTAGCTTCCTGGTGCATAAAAATTCTTTTATAGGTTCGTGAAATATTGAAGCATTCATGCTACTTATTTCGTATCAACTTGTTTGACTTTAATACATGCTCATAAGACATTGCTAAAGTGGAACACTTATATAAATTCATCACACACCGATGCACGTCGAGAAAACTTATATACAAGCACGTAGGATCTTGGTGGAGCAAAATACTTATATAAACTCGTACCATCGTGCAGGATAATAATACTTATGTATAGGCTCTTGAAACTCCGATATATAGGCTCATGTAACACTGGTACACATGGAACACTTATATAGGCGTTCGTAGCTTCCTGGTGCATAAAAATTCTTTTATAGGTTCGTGAAATATTGAAGCATTCATGCTACTTATTTCGTATCAACTTGGTTGACCTTAATACATGCTCATAAGACATTGCTAAAGTGGAACACTTATATAAGTTCATAACACACCGATGCACGTCGAGAACATATATATAGGCACGTAGGATCTTGGTGGAGCATAATAGTTATACAAACTCGTACCATCGTGGAGGATAATAATACTTATGTATAGGCTCTTGAAACTCCGATATATAGGCTCATGTAACACTGGTGCACATGGAACACTTATATAGGAGTTCGTAGCTTCCTGGTGCATAAAAATTCTTTTATAGTTTCGTGAAATATTGAAGCATTCATGCTACTTATTTCGTATCAACTTGGTTGACCTTAATACATGCTCATAAGACATTGCTAAAATGGAACACTTATATAAGTTCATAACACACCGATGCACGTCGAGAAAACTTATATATAAGCACGTAGGATCTTGGTGGAGCATAATACTTATACAAACTCGTACCATCGTGGAGGACAATAATAATTATGTATAGGCTCTTGAAACTCCGATATATAGGCTCATGGAACACTTATATAGGAGTTCGTAGCTTCCTGGTGGATAATAATACTTTTATAGGTTCGTGAAATATTGAAGCATTCATGCTACTTATTTCGTATCAACTTGGTTGACCTTAATACATGCTCATAAGTCATTGCTAAAGTGGAACACTTATATAAATTCATAACACACCGATGCACGTCGAGAAAACTTATATATAAGCACGTAGGATCTTGGTGGAGCATAATACTTATATAAACTCGTACCAAGGTGCAGGATAATAATACTTATGTATAGGCTCTTGAAACTCCGATATATAGGCTCAGGTAACACTGGTGCACGTGGAACACTTATATAGGAGTTCGTAGCTTCCTGGTGCATAAAAATTCTTTTATAGGTTCGTGAAATATTGAAGCATTCATGCTACTTATTTCGTATCAACTTGGTTGACCTTAATACATGCTCATAAATCATTGCTAAAGTGGAGCACTTATATAAGTTCATAACACACCGATGCACATCGAGAACATATATATAGGCACGTAGGATCTTGGTGGAGCATAATACTTATATAAACTCGTACCATCGTGGAGGACAATAATACTTATGTATAGGCTCTTGAAGCTCCGATATATAGGCTCATGTAACACTGGTGCACATGGAACACTTATATAGGAGTTCGTAGCTTCCTGGTGCATAATAATACTTTTATAGGTTCGTGAAATATTGAAGCATTCATGCTACTTATTTCGTATCAACTTGGTTGACCTTAATACATGCTCATAAGCCATTGCTAAAGTGGAACACATATATAAATTCATAACACACCGATGCACGTCGAGAAAACTTATATATAAGCACGTAGGATCTTGGTGGAGCATAATACTTATATAAACTCGTACCATCGTGCAGGATAATAATACTTATGTATAGGCTCTTGAAACTCCGATATATAGGCTCATGTAACACTGGTGCACATGGAACACTTATATAGGAGTTCGTAGCTTCCTGGTGCATAAAAATTCTTTTATAGGTTCGTAAAATATTGCAGCATTCATGCTACTTATTTCGTATCAACTTGGTTGACCTTAATACATGCTCATAAGACATTGCTAAAGTGGAACACTTATATAAGTTCATAACACACCGATGCACGTCGAGAACATATATATATATAGGCACGTAGGATCTTGGTGGAGCATAATACTTATATAAACTCGTACCATCGTGGAGGATAATAATACTTATGTATAGGCTCTAGAAACTCCGATATATAGGCTCATGTAACACTGGTGCACATGGAACACTTATATAGGAGTTCGTAGCTTCCTGGTGCATAAAAATTCTTTTATAGGTTCGTGAAATATTGAAGCATTCATGCTACTTATTTCGTATCAACTTGGTTGAGCTTAATACATGCTCATAAGCCATTGCTAAAGTGGAACACTTATATAAATTCATAACACACCGATGCACGTCGAGAAAACTTATATATAAGCACGTAGGATCTTGGTGGAGCATAATACTTATATAAACTCGTACCATCGTGCAGGATAATAATACTTATGTATAGGCTCTTGAAACTCCGATATATAGGCTCATGTAACACTGGTGCACATGGAACACTTATATAGGAGTTCGTAGCTTCCTGGTGCATAAAAATTCTTTTATAGGTTCGTGAAATATTGAAGCATTCATGCTACTTATTTCGTATCAACTTGGTTGACCTTAATACATGCTCATAAGACATTGCTAAAGTGGAACACTTATATAAGTTCATAACACACCGATGCACGTCGAGAACATATATATAGGCACGTAGGATCTTGGTGGAGCATAATAGTTATACAAACTCGTACCATCGTGGAAGATAATAATACTTATGTATAGGCTCTTGAAACTCCGATATATAGGCTCATGTAACACTGGTGCACATGGAACACTTATATAGGAGTTCATAGCTTCCTGGTGCATAAAAATTCTTTTATAGTTTCGTGAAATATTGAAGCATTCATGCTACTTATTTCGTATCAACTTGGTTGACCTTAATACATGCTCATAAGACATTGCTAAAATGGAACACTTATATAAGTTCATAACACACCGATGCACGTCGAGAAAACTTATATATAAGCACGTAGGATCTTGGTGGAGCATAATACTTATATAAACTCGTATCATCGTGGAGGACAATCATACTTATGTATAGGCTCTTGAAACTCCGATATATAGGCTCATGGAACACTTATATAGGAGTTCGTAGCTTCCTGGTGGATAATAATACTTTTATAGGTTCGTGAAATATTGAAGCATTCATGCTACTTATTTCGTATCAACTTGGTTGACCTTAATACATGCTCATAAGACATTGCTAAAGTGGAACACTTATATAAATTCATAACACACCGATGCACGTCGAGAACATATATATAGGCACGTAGGATCTTGGTGGAGCATAATACTTATATAAACTCGTACCATCGTGGAGGACAATAATACTTATGTATAGGCTCTTGAAACTCCGATATATAGGCTCATGTAACACTGGTGCACATGGAACACTTATATAGGAGTTCGTAGCTTCCTGGTGCATAATAATACTTTTATAGGTTCGTGAAATATTGAAGCATTCATGCTACTTATTTCGTATCAACTTGGTTGACGTTAATACATGCTCATAAGACATTGCTAAAGTGGAACACTTATATAAGTTCATAACACACCGATGCACGTCGAGAAAACTTATATATAAGCACGTAGGATCTTGGTGGAGCATAATACTTATATAAACTCGTTCCATCGTGGAGGATAATAATACTTATGTATAGGTTCTTGAAACTCCGATATATAGGCTCATGTAACACTGGTGCACATGGAACACTTATATAGGAGTTCGTAGCTTCCTGGTGCATAAAAATTCTTTTATAGGTTCGTGAAATATTGAAGCATTCATGCTACTTATTTCGTATCAACTTGTTTGACTTTAATACATGCTCATAAGACATTGCTAAAGTGGAACACTTATATAAATTCATCACACACCGATGCACGTCGAGAAAACTTATATACAAGCACGTAGGATCTTGGTGGAGCAAAATACTTATATAAACTCGTACCATCGTGCAGGATAATAATACTTATGTATAGGCTCTTGAAACTCCGATATATAGGCTCATGTAACACTGGTACACATGGAACACTTATATAGGCGTTCGTAGCTTCCTGGTGCATAAAAATTCTTTTATAGGTTCGTGAAATATTGAAGCATTCATGCTACTTATTTCGTATCAACTTGGTTGACCTTAATACATGCTCATAAGACATTGCTAAAGTGGAACACTTATATAAATTCATAACACACCGATGCACGTCGAGAACATATATATAGGCACGTAGGATCTTGGTGGAGCATAATACTTATATAAACTCGTACCATCGTGGAGGACAATAATACTTATGTATAGGCTCTTGAAACTCCGATATATAGGCTCATGTAACACTGGTGCACATGGAACACTTATATAGGAGTTCGTAGCTTCCTGGTGCATAATAATACTTTTATAGGTTCGTGAAATATTGAAGCATTCATGCTACTTATTTCGTATCAACTTGGTTGACGTTAATACATGCTCATAAGACATTGCTAAAGTGGAACACTTATATAAGTTCATAACACACCGATGCACGTCGAGAAAACTTATATATAAGCACGTAGGATCTTGGTGGAGCATAATACTTATATAAA
The DNA here is from genome assembly GCA_951213105.1 of Amaurobius ferox. Classification (NCBI taxonomy): domain Eukaryota; kingdom Metazoa; phylum Arthropoda; class Arachnida; order Araneae; family Amaurobiidae; genus Amaurobius; species Amaurobius ferox. The sequence continues at coordinate 1,761,356 of OX578151.1, forward strand.
CTCGTTCCATCGTGGAGGATAATAATACTTATGTATAGGTTCTTGAAACTCCGATATATAGGCTCATGTAACACTGGTGCACATGGAACACTTATATAGGAGTTCGTAGCTTCCTGGTGCATAAAAATTCTTTTATAGGTTCGTGAAATATTGAAGCATTCATGCTACTTATTTCGTATCAACTTGTTTGACTTTAATACATGCTCATAAGACATTGCTAAAGTGGAACACTTATATAAATTCATCACACACCGATGCACGTCGAGAAAACTTATATACAAGCACGTAGGATCTTGGTGGAGCAAAATACTTATATAAACTCGTACCATCGTGCAGGATAATAATACTTATGTATAGGCTCTTGAAACTCCGATATATAGGCTCATGTAACACTGGTACACATGGAACACTTATATAGGCGTTCGTAGCTTCCTGGTGCATAAAAATTCTTTTATAGGTTCGTGAAATATTGAAGCATTCATGCTACTTATTTCGTATCAACTTGGTTGACCTTAATACATGCTCATAAGACATTGCTAAAGTGGAACACTTATATAAGTTCATAACACACCGATGCACGTCGAGAACATATATATAGGCACGTAGGATCTTGGTGGAGCATAATAGTTATACAAACTCGTACCATCGTGGAGGATAATAATACTTATGTATAGGCTCTTGAAACTCCGATATATAGGCTCATGTAACACTGGTGCACATGGAACACTTATATAGGAGTTCGTAGCTTCCTGGTGCATAAAAATTCTTTTATAGTTTCGTGAAATATTGAAGCATTCATGCTACTTATTTCGTATCAACTTGGTTGACCTTAATACATGCTCATAAGACATTGCTAAAATGGAACACTTATATAAGTTCATAACACACCGATGCACGTCGAGAAAACTTATATATAAGCACGTAGGATCTTGGTGGAGCATAATACTTATACAAACTCGTACCATCGTGGAGGACAATAATAATTATGTATAGGCTCTTGAAACTCCGATATATAGGCTCATGGAACACTTATATAGGAGTTCGTAGCTTCCTGGTGGATAATAATACTTTTATAGGTTCGTGAAATATTGAAGCATTCATGCTACTTATTTCGTATCAACTTGGTTGACCTTAATACATGCTCATAAGTCATTGCTAAAGTGGAACACTTATATAAATTCATAACACACCGATGCACGTCGAGAAAACTTATATATAAGCACGTAGGATCTTGGTGGAGCATAATACTTATATAAACTCGTACCAAGGTGCAGGATAATAATACTTATGTATAGGCTCTTGAAACTCCGATATATAGGCTCAGGTAACACTGGTGCACGTGGAACACTTATATAGGAGTTCGTAGCTTCCTGGTGCATAAAAATTCTTTTATAGGTTCGTGAAATATTGAAGCATTCATGCTACTTATTTCGTATCAACTTGGTTGACCTTAATACATGCTCATAAATCATTGCTAAAGTGGAGCACTTATATAAGTTCATAACACACCGATGCACATCGAGAACATATATATAGGCACGTAGGATCTTGGTGGAGCATAATACTTATATAAACTCGTACCATCGTGGAGGACAATAATACTTATGTATAGGCTCTTGAAGCTCCGATATATAGGCTCATGTAACACTGGTGCACATGGAACACTTATATAGGAGTTCGTAGCTTCCTGGTGCATAATAATACTTTTATAGGTTCGTGAAATATTGAAGCATTCATGCTACTTATTTCGTATCAACTTGGTTGACCTTAATACATGCTCATAAGCCATTGCTAAAGTGGAACACATATATAAATTCATAACACACCGATGCACGTCGAGAAAACTTATATATAAGCACGTAGGATCTTGGTGGAGCATAATACTTATATAAACTCGTACCATCGTGCAGGATAATAATACTTATGTATAGGCTCTTGAAACTCCGATATATAGGCTCATGTAACACTGGTGCACATGGAACACTTATATAGGAGTTCGTAGCTTCCTGGTGCATAAAAATTCTTTTATAGGTTCGTAAAATATTGAAGCATTCATGCTACTTATTTCGTATCAACTTGGTTGACCTTAATACATGCTCATAAGACATTGCTAAAGTGGAACACTTATATAAGTTCATAACACACCGATGCACGTCGAGAACATATATATATATAGGCACGTAGGATCTTGGTGGAGCATAATACTTATATAAACTCGTACCATCGTGGAGGATAATAATACTTATGTATAGGCTCTTGAAACTCCGATATATAGGCTCATGTAACACTGGTGCACATGGAACACTTATATAGGAGTTCGTAGCTTCCTGGTGCATAAAAATTCTTTTATAGTTTCGTGAAATATTGAAGCATTCATGCTACTTATTTCGTATCAACTTGGTTGACCTTAATACATGCTCATAAGACATTGCTAAAATGGAACACTTATATAAGTTCATAACACACCGATGCACGTCGAGAAAACTTATATATAAGCACGTAGGATCTTGGTGGAGCATAATACTTATATAAACTCGTATCATCGTGGAGGACAATAATACTTATGTATAGGCTCTTGAAACTCCGATATATAGGCTCATGGAACACTTATATAGGAGTTCGTAGCTTCCTGGTGGATAATAATACTTTTATAGGTTCGTGAAATATTGAAGCATTCATGCTACTTATTTCGTATCAACTTGGTTGACCTTAATACATGCTCATAAGACATTGCTAAAGTGGAACACTTATATAAATTCATAACACACCGATGCACGTCGAGAAAACTTATATATAAGCACGTAGGATCTTGGTGGAGCATAATACTTATATAAACTCGTACCATCGTGGAGGATAATAATACTTATGTATAGGTTCTTGAAACTCCGATATATAGGCTCATGTAACACTGGTGCACATGGAACACTTATATAGGAGTTCGTAGCTTCCTGGTGCATAAAAATTCTTTTATAGGTTCGTGAAATATTGAAGCATTCATGCTACTTATTTCGTATCAACTTGGTTGACCTTAATACATGCTCATAAGACATTGCTAAAGTGGAACACTTATATAAGTTCATAACACACCGATGCACGTCGAGAAAACTTATATATAAGCACGTAGGATCTTGGTGGAGCATAATACTTATATAAACTCGTACCATCGTGGAGGATAATAATACTTATGTATAGGCTCTTGAAACTCCGATATATAGGCTCATGTAACACTGGTGCACATGGAACACTTATATAGGAGTTCGTAGCTTCCTGGTGCATAAAAATTCTTTTATATTTTCGTGAAATATTGAAGCATTCATGCTACTTATTTCGTATAAACTTGGTTGACCTTAATACATGCTCATAAGACATTGCTAAAGTGGAACACTTATATAAGTTCATAACACACCGATGCACGTCGAGAAAACTTATATATAAGCACGTAGGATCTTGGTGGAGCATAATACTTATATAAACTCGTTCCATCGTGGAGGATAATAATACTTATGTATAGGTTCTTGAAACTCCGATATATAGGCTCATGTAACACTGGTGCACATGGAACACTTATATAGGAGTTCGTAGCTTCCTGGTGCATAAAAATTCTTTTATAGGTTCGTGAAATATTGAAGCATTCATGCTACTTATTTCGTATCAACTTGGTTGACTTTAATACATGCTCATAAGACATTGCTAAAGTGGAACACTTATATAAATTCATCACACACCGATGCACGTCGAGAAAACTTATATACAAGCACGTAGGATCTTGGTGGAACAAAATACTTATATAAACTCGTACCATCGTGCAGGATAATAATACTTATGTATAGGCTCTTGAAACTCCGATATATAGGCTCATGTAACACTGGTGCACATGGAACACTTATATAGGCGTTCGTAGCTTCCTGGTGCATAAAAATTCTTTTATAGGTTCGTGAAATATTGAAGCATTCATGCTACTTATTTCGTATCAATTTGGTTGACCTTAATACATGCTCATAAGACATTGCTAAAGTGGAACACTTATATAAGTTCATAACACACCGATGCACGTCGAGAACATATATATAGGCACGTAGGATCTTGGTGGAGCATAATAGTTATACAAACTCGTACCATCGTGGAGGATAATAATACTTATGTATAGGCTCTTGAAACTCCGATATATAGGCTCATGTAACACTGGTGCACATGGAACACTTATATAGGAGTTCGTAGCTTCCTGGTGCATAAAAATTCTTTTATAGTTTCGTGAAATATTGAAGCATTCATGCTACTTATTTCGTATCAACTTGGTTGACCTTAATACATGCTCATAAGACATTGCTAAAATGGAACACTTATATAAGTTCATAACACACCGATGCACGTCGAGAAAACTTATATATAAGCACGTAGGATCTTGGTGGAGCATAATACTTATACAAACTCGTACCATCGTGGAGGACAATAATAATTATGTATAGGCTCTTGAAACTCCGATATATAGGCTCATGGAACACTTATATAGGAGTTCGTAGCTTCCTGGTGGATAATAATACTTTTATAGGTTCGTGAAATATTGAAGCATTCATGCTACTTATTTCGTATCAACTTGGTTGACCTTAATACATGCTCATAAGACATTGCTAAAGTGGAACACTTATATAAATTCATAACACACCGATGCACGTCGAGAAAACTTATATATAAGCACGTAGGATCTTGGTGGAGCATAATACTTATATAAACTCGTACCATCGTGGAGGATAATAATACTTATGTATAGGTTCTTGAAACTCCGATATATAGGGTCATGTAACACTGGTGCACATGGAACACTTATATAGGAGTTCGTAGCTTCCTGGTGCATAAAAATTCTTTTATAGGTTCGTGAAATATTGAAGCATTCATGCTACTTATTTCGTATCAACTTGGTTGACCTTAATACATGCTCATAAGCCATTGCTAAAGTGGAACACATATATAAATTCATAACACACCGATGCACGTCGAGAAAACTTATATATAAGCACGTAGGATCTTGGTGGAGCATAATACTTATATAAACTCGTACCATCGTGCAGGATAATAATACTTATGTATAGGCTCTTGAAACTCCGATATATAGGCTCATGTAACACTGGTGCACATGGAACACTTATATAGGAGTTCGTAGCTTCCTGGTGCATAAAAATTCTTTTATAGGTTCGTAAAATATTGAAGCATTCATGCTACTTATTTCGTATCAACTTGGTTGACCTTAATACATGCTCATAAGACATTGCTAAAGTGGAACACTTATATAAGTTCATAACACACCGATGCACGTCGAGAACATATATATATATAGGCACGTAGGATCTTGGTGGAGCATAATACTTATATAAACTCGTACCATCGTGGAGGATAATAATACTTATGTATAGGCTCTTGAAACTCCGATATATAGGCTCATGTAACACTGGTGCACATGGAACACTTATATAGGAGTTCGTAGCTTCCTGGTGCATAAAAATTCTTTTATAGGTTCGTGAAATATTGAAGCATTCATGCTACTTATTTCGTATCAACTTGGTTGACCTTAATACATGCTCATAAATCATTGCTAAAGTGGAGCACTTATATAAGTTCATAACACACCGATGCACGTCGAGAACATATATATAGGCACGTAGGATCTTGGTGGAGCATAATACTTATATAAACTCGTACCATCGTGGAGGACAATAATGCTTATGTATAGGCTCTTGAAGCTCCGATATATAGGCTCATGTAACACTGGTGCACATGGAACACTTATATAGGAGTTCGTAGCTTCCTGGTGCATAATAATACTTTTATAGGTTCGTGAAATATTGAAGCATTCATGCTACTTATTTCGTATCAACTTGGTTGACCTTAATACATTCTCATAAGACATTGCTAAAGTGGAACACTTATATAAATTCATAACACACCGATGCACGTCGAGAAAACTTATATATAAGCACGTAGGATCTTGGTGGAGCATAATACTTATATAAACTCGTACCATCGTGCAGGATAATAATACTTATGTATAGGCTCTTGAAACTCCGATATCTAGGCTCATGTAACACTGGTGCACATAGAACACTTATATAGGAGTTCGTAGCTTCCTGGTGCATAAAAATTCTTTTATAGTTTCGTGAAATATTGAAGCATTCATGCTACTTATTTCGTATCAACTTGGTTGACCTTAATACATGCTCATAAGACATTGCTAAAGTGGAACACTTATATAAGTTCATAACACACCGATGCACGTCGAGAACATATATATAGGCACGTAGGATCTTGGTGGAGCATAATACTTATATAAACTCGTACCATCGTGGAGGATAATAATACTTATGTATAGGCTCTTGAAACTCCTATATATAGGCTCATGTAACACTGGTGCACATGGAACACTTATATAGGAGTTCGTAGCTTCCTGGTGCATAAAAATTCTTTTATAGGTTCGTGAAATATTGAAGCATTCATGCTACTTATTTTGTATCAACTTGGTTGACCTTAATACATGCTTATAAGACATTGCTAAAGTGGAACACTTATATAAATTCATAACACACCGATGCACGTCGAGAAAACTTATATATAAGCACGTAGGATCTTGGTGGAGCATAATACTTATATAAACTCGTACCATCGTGCAGGATAATAATACTTATGTATAGGCTCTTGAAACTCCGATATATAGGCTCATGTAACACTGGTGCACTTGGAACACTTATATAGGAGTTCGTAGCTTCCTGGTCCATAAAAATTCTTTTATAGGTTCGTGAAATATTGAAGCATTCATGCTACTTATTTCGTATCAACTTGGTTGACCTTAATACATGCTCATAAGACATTGCTAAAGTGGAACACTTATATAATTTCATAACACACCGATGCACGTCGAGAACATATATATATATAGGCACGTAGGATCTTGGTGGAGCATAATACTTATATAAACTCGTACCATCGTGGAGGATAATAATACTTATGTATAGGCTCTTGAAACTCCGATATATAGGCTCATGTAACACTGGTGCACATGGAACACTTATATAAGAGTTCGTAGCTTCCTGGTGCATAAAAATTCTTTTATAGGTTCGTGAAATATTGAAGCATTCATGCTACTTATTTCGTATCAACTTGGTTGACCTTAATACATGCTCATAAGACATTGCTAAAGTGGAACACTTATATAAGTTCATAACACACCGATGCACGTCGAGAAAACTTATATATAAGCACGTAGGATCTTGGTGGAGCATAATACTTATATAAACTCGTACCATCGTGGAGGATAATAATACTTATGTATAGGTTCTTGAAACTCCGATATATAGGCTCATGTAACACTGGTGCACATGGAACACTTATATAGGAGTTCGTAGCTTCCTGGTGGATAATAATGCTTTTATAGGTTCGTGAAATATTGAAGCATTCATGCTACTTATTTCGTATCAACTTGGTTGACCTTAATACATGCTCATAAGACATTGCTAAAGTGGAACACTTATATAAATTCATAACACACCGATGCACGTCGAGAAAACTTATATATAAGCACGTAGGATCTTGGTGGAGCATAATACTTATATAAACTCGTACCAAGGTGCAGGATAATAATACTTATGTATAGGCTCTTGAAACTCCGATATATAGGCTCAGGTAACACTGGTGCACGTGGAACACTTATATAGGAGTTCGTAGCTTCCTGGTGCATAAAAATTCTTTTATAGGTTCGTGAAATATTGAAGCATTCATGCTACTTATTTCGTATCAACTTGGTTGACCTTAATACATGCTCATAAGACATTGCTAAAGTGGAACACTTATATAAGTTCATAACACACCGATGCACGTCGAGAAAACTTATATATAAGCACGTAGGATCTTGGTGGAGCATAATACTTATATAAACTCGTACCATCGTGGAGGATAATAATACTTATGTATAGGTTCTTGAAACTCCGATATATAGGCTCATGTAACACTGGTGCACATGGAACACTTATATAGGAGTTCGTAGCTTCCTGGTGCATAAAAATTCTTTTATAGTTTCGTGAAATATTGAAGCATTCATGCTACTTATTTCGTATCAACTTGGTTGACCTTAATACATGCACATAAGACATTGCTAAAATGGAACACTTATATAAGTTCATAACACACCGATGCACGTCGAGAAAACTTATATATAAGCACGTAGGATCTTGGTGGAGCATAATACTTATATAAACTCGTACCATCGTGGAGGACAATAATAATTATGTATAGGCTCTTGAAACTCCGATATATAGGCTCATGGAACACTTATATAGGAGTTCGTAGCTTCCTGGTGGATAATAATGCTTTTATAGGTTCGTGAAATATTGAAGCATTCATGCTACTTATTTCGTATCAACTTGGTTGACCTTAATACATGCTCATAAGACATTGCTAAAGTGGAACACTTATATAAATTCATAACACACCGATGCACGTCGAGAAAACTTATATATAAGCACGTAAGATCTTGGTGGAGCATAATACTTATATAAACTCGTACCAAGGTGCAGGATAATAATACTTATGTATAGGCTCTTGAAACTCCGATATATAGGCTCAGGTAACACTGGTGCACGTGGAACACTTATATAGGAGTTCGTAGCTTCCTGGTGCATAAAAATTCTTTTATAGTTTCGTGAAATATTGAAGCATTCATGCTACTTATTTCGTATCAACTTGGTTGACCTTAATACATGCTCATAAGACATTGCTAAAGTGGAACACTTATATAAGTTCATAACACACCGATGCACGTCGAGAAAACTTATATATAAGCACGTAGGATCTTGGTGGAGCATAATACTTATATAAACTCGTACCATCGTGGAGGATAATAATACTTATGTATAGGTTCTTGAAACTCCGATATATAGGCTCATGTAACACTGGTGCACATGGAACACTTATATAGGAGTTCGTAGCTTCCTGGTGCATAAAAATTCTTTTATAGGTTCGTGAAATATTGAAGCATTCATGCTACTTATTTCGTATCAACTTGGTTGACCTTAATACATGCTCAAAAGACATTGCTAAAGTGGAACACTTATATAAATTCATCACACACCGATGCACGTCGAGAAAACTTATATACAAGCACGTAGGATCTTGGTGGAGCAAAATACTTATATAAACTCATACCATCGTGCAGGATAATAATACTTATGTATAGGCTCTTGAAACTCCGATATATAGGCTCATGTAACACTGGTGCACATGGAACACTTATATAGGCGTTCGTAGCTTCCTGGTGCATAAAAATTCTTTTATAGGTTCGTGAAATATTGAAGCATTCATGCTACTTATTTCGTATCATCTTGGTTGACCTTAATACATGCTCATAAGACATTGCTAAAGTGGAACACTTATATAAGTTCATAACACACCGATGCACGTCGAGAACATATATATAGGCACGTAGGATCTTGGTGGAGCATAATAGTTATACAAACTCGTACCGTCGTGGAGGATAATAATACTTATGTATAGGCTCTTGAAACTCCGATATATAGGCTCATGTAACACTGGTGCACATGGAACACTTATATAGGAGTTCGTAGCTTCCTGGTGCATAAAAATTCTTTTATAGTTTCGTGAAATATTGAAGCATTCATGCTACTTATTTCGTATCAACTTGGTTGACCTTAATACATGCACATAAGACATTGCTAAAATGGAACACTTATATAAGTTCATAACACACCGATGCACGTCGAGAAAACTTATATATAAGCACGTAGGATCTTGGTGGAGCATAATACTTATATAAACTCGTACCATCGTGGAGGACAATAATAATTATGTATAGGCTCTTGAAACTCCGATATATAGGCTCATGGAACACTTATATAGGAGTTCGTAGCTTCCTGGTGGATAATAATGCTTTTATAGGTTCGTGAAATATTGAAGCATTCATGCTACTTATTTCGTATCAACTTGGTTGACCTTAATACATGCTCATAAGACATTGCTAAAGTGGAACACTTATATAAATTCATAACACACCGATGCACGTCGAGAAAACTTATATATAAGCACGTAGGATCTTGGTGGAACATAATACTTATATAAACTCGTACCAAGGTGCAGGATAATAATACTTATGTATAGGCTCTTGAAACTCCGATATATAGGCTCAGGTAACACTGGTGCACGTGGAACACTTATATAGGAGTTCGTAGCTTCCTGGTGCATAAAAATTCTTTTATAGGTTCGTGAAATATTGAAGCATTCATGCTACTTATTTCGTATCAACTTGGTTGACCTTAATACATGCTCATAAATCATTGCTAAAGTGGAGCACTTATATAAATTCATAACACACCGATGCACGTCGAGAACATATATATAGGCACGTAGGATCTTGGTGGAGCATAATACTTATATAAACTCGTACCATCGTGGAGGACAATAATACTTATGTATAGGCTCTTGAAGCTCCGATATATAGGCTCATGTAACACTGGTGCACATGGAACACTTATATAGGAGTTCGTAGCTTCCTGGTGCATAATAATACTTTTATAGTTTCGTGAAATATTGAAGCATTCATGCTACTTATTTCGTATCAACTTGGTTGACGTTAATACATGCTCATAAGACATTGCTAAAGTGGAACACTTATATAAGTTCATAACACACCGATGCACGTCGAGAAAACTTATATATAAGCACGTAGGATCTTGGTGGAGCATAATACTTATATAAACTCGTACCATCGTGGAGGATAATAATACTTATGTATAGGCTCTTGAAACTCCGATATATAGGCTCATGTAACACTGGTGCTCATGGAACACTTATATAGGAGTTCGTAGCTTCCTGGTGCATTAAAATTATTTTATAGGTTCGTGAAATATTGAAGCATTCATGCTACTTATTTCGTATCAACTTGGTTGACCTTAATACATGCTCATAAGACATTGCTAAAGTGGAATACTTATATAAGTTCATAACACACCGATGCACGTCGAGGAAACTTATATATAAGCACGTAGGATCTTGGTGGAGCATAATACTTATATAAACTCGTACCATCGTGGAGGACAATAATACTTATGTATAGGCTCTTGAAACTCCGATATATAGGCTCATGTAACACTGGTGCACATGGAACACTTATATAGGAGTTCGTAGCTTCCTGGTGCATAATAATACTTTTATAGGTTCGTGAAATATTGAAGCATTCATGCTACTTATTTCGTATCAACTTGGTTGACCTTAATACATGCTCATAAGACATTGCTAAAGTGGAACACTTATATAAGTTCATAACACACCGATGCACGTCGAGAAAACTTATATATAAGCACGTAGGATCTTGATGGAGCATAATACTTATATAAACTCGTACCATCGTGGAGGACAATAATACTTATGTATAGGCTCTTGAAACTCCGATATATAGGCTCATGGAACACTTATATAGGAGTTCGTAGCTTCCTGGTGGATAATAATACTTTTATAGGTTCGTGAAATATTGAAGCATTCATGCTACTTATTTCGCATCAACTTGGTTGACCTTAATACATGCTCAAAAGACATTGCTAAAGTGGAACACTTATATAAATTCATCACACACCGATGCACGTCGAGAAAACTTATATACAAGCACGTAGGATCTTGGTGGAGCAAAATACTTATATAAACTCATACCATCGTGCAGGATAATAATACTTATGTATAGGCTCTTGAAACTCCGATATATAGGCTCATGTAACACTGGTGCACATGGAACACTTATATAGGCGTTCGTAGCTTCCTGGTGCATAAAAATTCTTTTATAGGTTCGTGAAATATTGAAGCATTCATGCTACTTATTTCGTATCATCTTGGTTGACCTTAATACATGCTCATAAGACATTGCTAAAGTGGAACACTTATATAAGTTCATAACACACCGATGCACGTCGAGAACATATATATAGGCACGTAGGATCTTGGTGGAGCATAATAGTTATACAAACTCGTACCGTCGTGGAGGATAATAATACTTATGTATAGGCTCTTGAAACTCCGATATATAGGCTCATGTAACACTGGTGCACATGGAACACTTATATAGGAGTTCGTAGCTTCCTGGTGCATAAAAATTCTTTTATAGTTTCGTGAAATATTGAAGCATTCATGCTACTTATTTCGTATCAACTTGGTTGACCTTAATACATGCTCATAAGACATTGCTAAAATGGAACACTTATATAAGTTCATAACACACCGATGCACGTCGAGAAAACTTATATATAAGCACGTAGGATCTTGGTGGAGCATAATACTTATACAAACTCGTACCATCGTGGAGGACAATAATAATTATGTATAGGCTCTTGAAACTCCGATATATAGGCTCATGGAACACTTATATAGGAGTTCGTAGCTTCCTGGTGGATAATAATACTTTTATAGGTTCGTGAAATATTGAAGCATTCATGCTATTTATTTCGTATCAACTTGGTTGACCTTAATACATGCTCATAAGTCATTGCTAAAGTGGAACACTTATATAAATTCATAACACACCGATGCACGTCGAGAAAACTTATATATAAGCACGTAGGATCTTGGTGGAGCATAATACTTATATAAACTCGTACCAAGGTGCAGGATAATAATACTTATGTATAGGCTCTTGAAACTCCGATATATAGGCTCAGGTAACACTGGTGCACGTGGAACATTTATATAGGAGTTCGTAGCTTCCTGGTGCATAAAAATTCTTTTATAGGTTCGTGAAATATTGAAGCATTCATGCTACTTATTTCGTATCAACTTGGTTGACCTTAATACATGCTCATAAATCATTGCTAAAGTGGAGCACTTATATAAGTTCATAACACACCGATGCACATCGAGAACATATATATAGGCACGTAGGATCTTGGTGGAGCATAATACTTATATAAACTCGTACCATCGTGGAGGACAATAATACTTATGTATAGGCTCTTGAAGCTCCGATATATAGGCTCATGTAACACTGGTGCACATGGAACACTTATATAGGAGTTCGTAGCTTCCTGGTGCATAATAATACTTTTATAGGTTCGTGAAATATTGAAGCATTCATGCTACTTATTTCGTATCAACTTGGTTGACCTTAATACATGCTCATAAGCCATTGCTAAAGTGGAACACATATATAAATTCATAACACACCGATGCACGTCGAGAAAACTTATATATAAGCACGTAGGATCTTGGTGGAGCATAATACTTATATAAACTCGTACCATCGTGCAGGATAATAATACTTATGTATAGGCTCTTGAAACTCCGATATATAGGCTCATGTAACACTGGTGCACATGGAACACTTATATAGGAGTTCGTAGCTTCCTGGTGCATAAAAATTCTTTTATAGGTTCGTAAAATATTGAAGCATTCATGCTACTTATTTCGTATCAACTTGGTTGACCTTAATACATGCTCATAAGACATTGCTAAAGTGGAACACTTATATAAGTTCATAACACACCGATGCACGTCGAGAACATATATATATATAGGCACGTAGGATCTTGGTGGAGCATAATACTTATATAAACTCGTACCATCGTGGAGGATAATAATACTTATGTATAGGCTCTTGAAACTCCGATATATAGGCTCATGTAACACTGGTGCACATGGAACACTTATATAGGAGTTCGTAGCTTCCTGGTGCATAAAAATTCTTTTATAGGTTCGTGAAATATTGAAGCATTCATGCTACTTATTTCGTATCAACTTGGTTGAGCTTAATACATGCTCATAAGCCATTGCTAAAGTGGAACACTTATATAAATTTATAACACACCGATGCACGTCGAGAAAACTTATATATAAGCACGTAGGATCTTGGTGGAGCATAATACTTATATAAACTCGTACCATCGTGCAGGATAATAATACTTATGTATAGGCTCTTGAAACTCCGATATATAGGCTCATGTAACACTGGTGCACATGGAACACTTATATAGGAGTTCGTAGCTTCCTGGTGCATAAAAATTCTTTTATAGGTTCGTGCAATATTGAAGCATTCATGCTACTTATTTCGTATCAACTTGGTTGACCTTAATACATGCTCATAAGACATTGCTAAAGTGGAACACTTATATAAGTTCATAACACACCGATGCACGTCGAGAACATATATATAGGCACGTAGGATCTTGGTGGAGCATAATAGTTATACAAACTCGTACCATCGTGGAAGATAATAATACTTATGTATAGGCTCTTGAAACTCCGATATATAGGCTCATGTAACACTGGTGCACATGGAACACTTATATAGGAGTTCGTAGCTTCCTGGTGCATAAAAATTCTTTTATAGTTTCGTGAAATATTGAAGCATTCATGCTACTTATTTCGTATCAACTTGGTTGACCTTAATACATGCTCATAAGACATTGCTAAAATGGAACACTTATATAAGTTCATAACACACCGATGCACGTCGAGAAAACTTATATATAAGCACGTAGGATCTTGGTGGAGCATAATACTTATATAAACTCGTATCATCGTGGAGGACAATAATACTTATGTATAGGCTCTTGAAACTCCGATATATAGGCTCATGGAACACTTATATAGGAGTTCGTAGCTTCCTGGTGGATAATAATACTTTTATAGGTTCGTGAAATATTGAAGCATTCATGCTACTTATTTCGTATCAACTTGGTTGACCTTAATACATGCTCATAAGACATTGCTAAAGTGGAACACTTATATAAATTCATAACACACCGATGCACGTCGAGAAAACTTATATATAAGCACGTAGGATCTTGGTGGAGCATAATACTTATATAAACTCGTACCATCGTGGAGGATAATAATACTTATGTATAGGTTCTTGAAACTCCGATATATAGGCTCATGTAACACTGGTGCACATGGAACACTTATATAGGAGTTCGTAGCTTCCTGGTGCATAAAAATTCTTTTATAGGTTCGTGAAATATTGAAGCATTCATGCTACTTATTTCGTATCAACTTGGTTGACCTTAATACATGCTCATAAGACATTGCTAAAGTGGAACACTTATATAAGTTCATAACACACCGATGCACGTCGAGAAAACTTATATATAAGCACGTAGGATCTTGGTGGAGCATAATACTTATATAAACTCGTACCATCGTGGAGGATAATAATACTTATGTATAGGCTCTTGAAACTCCGATATATAGGCTCATGTAACACTGGTGCACATGGAACACTTATATAGGAGTTCGTAGCTTCCTGGTGCATAAAAATTCTTTTATATTTTCGTGAAATATTGAAGCATTCATGCTACTTATTTCGTATAAACTTGGTTGACCTTAATACATGCTCATAAGACATTGCTAAAGTGGAACACTTATATAAGTTCATAACACACCGATGCACGTCGAGAAAACTTATATATAAGCACGTAGGATCTTGGTGGAGCATAATACTTATATAAACTCGTACCATCGTGGAGGATAATAATACTTATGTATAGGCTCTTGAAACTCCGATATATAGGCTCATGTAACACTGGTGCACATGGAACACTTATATAGGAGTTCGTAGCTTCCTGGTGCATAAAAATTCTTTTATAGTTTCGTGAAATATTGAAGCATTCATGCTACTTATTTCGTATCAACTTGGTTGACCTTAATACATGCTCATAAGACATTGCTAAAATGGAACACTTATATAAGTTCATAACACACCGATGCACGTCGAGAAAACTTATATATAAGCACGTAGGATCTTGGTGGAGCATAATACTTATACAAACTCGTACCATCGTGGAGGACAATAATAATTATGTATAGGCTCTTGAAACTCCGATATATAGGCTCATGGAACACTTATATAGGAGTTCGTAGCTTCCTGGTGGATAATAATACTTTTATAGGTTCGTGAAATATTGAAGCATTCATGCTACTTATTTCGTATCAACTTGGTTGACCTTAATACATGCTCATAAGACATTGCTAAAGTGGAACACTTATATAAATTCATAACACACCGATGCACGTCGAGAAAACTTATATATAAGCACGTAGGATCTTGGTGGAGCATAATACTTATATAAACTCGTACCATCGTGGAGGATAATAATACTTATGTATAGGTTCTTGAAACTCCGATATATAGGCTCATGTAACACTGGTGCACATGGAACACTTATATAGGAGTTCGTAGCTTCCTGGTGCATAAAAATTCTTTTATAGGTTCGTGAAATATTGAAGCATTCATGCTACTTATTTCGTATCAACTTGGTTGACCTTAATACATGCTCATAAGCCATTGCTAAAGTGGAACACATATATAAATTCATAACACACCGATGCACGTCGAGAAAACTTATATATAAGCACGTAGGATCTTGGTGGAGCATAATACTTATATAAACTCGTACCATCGTGCAGGATAATAATACTTATGTATAGGCTCTTGAAACTCCGATATATAGGCTCATGTAACACTGGTGCACATGGAACACTTATATAGGAGTTCGTAGCTTCCTGGTGCATAAAAATTCTTTTATAGGTTCGTAAAATATTGAAGCATTCATGCTACTTATTTCGTATCAACTTGGTTGACCTTAATACATGCTCATAAGACATTGCTAAAGTGGAACACTTATATAAGTTCATAACACACCGATGCACGTCGAGAACATATATATATATAGGCACGTAGGATCTTGGTGGAGCATAATACTTATATAAACTCGTACCATCGTGGAGGATAATAATACTTATGTATAGGCTCTTGAAACTCCGATATATAGGCTCATGTAACACTGGTGCACATAGAACACTTATATAGGAGTTCGTAGCTTCCTGGTGCATAAAAATTCTTTTATAGTTTCGTGAAATATTGAAGCATTCATGCTACTTATTTCGTATCAACTTGGTTGACCTTAATACATGCTCATAAGACATTGCTAAAGTGGAACACTTATATAAGTTCATAACACACCGATGCACGTCGAGAACATATATATAGGCACGTAGGATCTTGGTGGAGCATAATACTTATATAAACTCGTACCATCGTGGAGGATAATAATACTTATGTATAGGCTCTTGAAACTCCTATATATAGGCTCATGTAACACTGGTGCACATGGAACACTTATATAGGAGTTCGTAGCTTCCTGGTGCATAAAAATTCTTTTATAGGTTCGTGAAATATTGAAGCATTCATGCTACTTATTTTGTATCAACTTGGTTGACCTTAATACATGCTTATAAGACATTGCTAAAGTGGAACACTTATATAAATTCATAACACACCGATGCACGTCGAGAAAACTTATATATAAGCACGTAGGATCTTGGTGGAGCATAATACTTATATAAACTCGTACCATCGTGCAGGATAATAATACTTATGTATAGGCTCTTGAAACTCCGATATATAGGCTCATGTAACACTGGTGCACTTGGAACACTTATATAGGAGTTCGTAGCTTCCTGGTCCATAAAAATTCTTTTATAGGTTCGTGAAATATTGAAGCATTCATGCTACTTATTTCGTATCAACTTGGTTGACCTTAATACATGCTCATAAGACATTGCTAAAGTGGAACACTTATATAATTTCATAACACACCGATGCACGTCGAGAACATATATATATATAGGCACGTAGGATCTTGGTGGAGCATAATACTTATATAAACTCGTACCATCGTGGAGGATAATAATACTTATGTATAGGCTCTTGAAACTCCGATATATAGGCTCATGTAACACTGGTGCACATGGAACACTTATATAAGAGTTCGTAGCTTCCTGGTGCATAAAAATTCTTTTATAGGTTCGTGAAATATTGAAGCATTCATGCTACTTATTTCGTATCAACTTGGTTGACCTTAATACATGCTCATAAGACATTGCTAAAGTGGAACACTTATATAAGTTCATAACACACCGATGCACGTCGAGAAAACTTATATATAAGCACGTAGGATCTTGGTGGAGCATAATACTTATATAAACTCGTACCATCGTGGAGGATAATAATACTTATGTATAGGTTCTTGAAACTCCGATATATAGGCTCATGTAACACTGGTGCACATGGAACACTTATATAGGAGTTCGTAGCTTCCTGGTGGATAATAATGCTTTTATAGGTTCGTGAAATATTGAAGCATTCATGCTACTTATTTCGTATCAACTTGGTTGACCTTAATACATGCTCATAAGACATTGCTAAAGTGGAACACTTATATAAATTCATAACACACCGATGCACGTCGAGAAAACTTATATATAAGCACGTAGGATCTTGGTGGAGCATAATACTTATATAAACTCGTACCAAGGTGCAGGATAATAATACTTATGTATAGGCTCTTGAAACTCCGATATATAGGCTCAGGTAACACTGGTGCACGTGGAACACTTATATAGGAGTTCGTAGCTTCCTGGTGCATAAAAATTCTTTTATAGGTTCGTGAAATATTGAAGCATTCATGCTACTTATTTCGTATCAACTTGGTTGACCTTAATACATGCTCATAAGACATTGCTAAAGTGGAACACTTATATAAGTTCATAACACACCGATGCACGTCGAGAAAACTTATATATAAGCACGTAGGATCTTGGTGGAGCATAATACTTATATAAACTCGTACCATCGTGGAGGATAATAATACTTATGTATAGGTTCTTGAAACTCCGATATATAGGCTCATGTAACACTGGTGCACATGGAACACTTATATAGGAGTTCGTAGCTTCCTGGTGCATAAAAATTCTTTTATAGTTTCGTGAAATATTGAAGCATTCATGCTACTTATTTCGTATCAACTTGGTTGACCTTAATACATGCACATAAGACATTGCTAAAATGGAACACTTATATAAGTTCATAACACACCGATGCACGTCGAGAAAACTTATATATAAGCACGTAGGATCTTGGTGGAGCATAATACTTATATAAACTCGTACCATCGTGGAGGACAATAATAATTATGTATAGGCTCTTGAAACTCCGATATATAGGCTCATGGAACACTTATATAGGAGTTCGTAGCTTCCTGGTGGATAATAATGCTTTTATAGGTTCGTGAAATATTGAAGCATTCATGCTACTTATTTCGTATCAACTTGGTTGACCTTAATACATGCTCATAAGACATTGCTAAAGTGGAACACTTATATAAATTCATAACACACCGATGCACGTCGAGAAAACTTATATATAAGCACGTAAGATCTTGGTGGAGCATAATACTTATATAAACTCGTACCAAGGTGCAGGATAATAATACTTATGTATAGGCTCTTGAAACTCCGATATATAGGCTCAGGTAACACTGGTGCACGTGGAACACTTATATAGGAGTTCGTAGCTTCCTGGTGCATAAAAATTCTTTTATAGTTTCGTGAAATATTGAAGCATTCATGCTACTTATTTCGTATCAACTTGGTTGACCTTAATACATGCTCATAAGACATTGCTAAAGTGGAACACTTATATAAGTTCATAACACACCGATGCACGTCGAGAAAACTTATATATAAGCACGTAGGATCTTGGTGGAGCATAATACTTATATAAACTCGTACCATCGTGGAGGATAATAATACTTATGTATAGGTTCTTGAAACTCCGATATATAGGCTCATGTAACACTGGTGCACATGGAACACTTATATAGGAGTTCGTAGCTTCCTGGTGCATAAAAATTCTTTTATAGGTTCGTGAAATATTGAAGCATTCATGCTACTTATTTCGTATCAACTTGGTTGACCTTAATACATGCTCAAAAGACATTGCTAAAGTGGAACACTTATATAAATTCATCACACACCGATGCACGTCGAGAAAACTTATATACAAGCACGTAGGATCTTGGTGGAGCAAAATACTTATATAAACTCATACCATCGTGCAGGATAATAATACTTATGTATAGGCTCTTGAAACTCCGATATATAGGCTCATGTAACACTGGTGCACATGGAACACTTATATAGGCGTTCGTAGCTTCCTGGTGCATAAAAATTCTTTTATAGGTTCGTGAAATATTGAAGCATTCATGCTACTTATTTCGTATCATCTTGGTTGACCTTAATACATGCTCATAAGACATTGCTAAAGTGGAACACTTATATAAGTTCATAACACACCGATGCACGTCGAGAACATATATATAGGCACGTAGGATCTTGGTGGAGCATAATAGTTATACAAACTCGTACCGTCGTGGAGGATAATAATACTTATGTATAGGCTCTTGAAACTCCGATATATAGGCTCATGTAACACTGGTGCACATGGAACACTTATATAGGAGTTCGTAGCTTCCTGGTGCATAAAAATTCTTTTATAGTTTCGTGAAATATTGAAGCATTCATGCTACTTATTTCGTATCAACTTGGTTGACCTTAATACATGCACATAAGACATTGCTAAAATGGAACACTTATATAAGTTCATAACACACCGATGCACGTCGAGAAAACTTATATATAAGCACGTAGGATCTTGGTGGAGCATAATACTTATATAAACTCGTACCATCGTGGAGGACAATAATAATTATGTATAGGCTCTTGAAACTCCGATATATAGGCTCATGGAACACTTATATAGGAGTTCGTAGCTTCCTGGTGGATAATAATGCTTTTATAGGTTCGTGAAATATTGAAGCATTCATGCTACTTATTTCGTATCAACTTGGTTGACCTTAATACATGCTCATAAGACATTGCTAAAGTGGAACACTTATATAAATTCATAACACACCGATGCACGTCGAGAAAACTTATATATAAGCACGTAGGATCTTGGTGGAACATAATACTTATATAAACTCGTACCAAGGTGCAGGATAATAATACTTATGTATAGGCTCTTGAAACTCCGATATATAGGCTCAGGTAACACTGGTGCACGTGGAACACTTATATAGGAGTTCGTAGCTTCCTGGTGCATAAAAATTCTTTTATAGGTTCGTGAAATATTGAAGCATTCATGCTACTTATTTCGTATCAACTTGGTTGACCTTAATACATGCTCATAAATCATTGCTAAAGTGGAGCACTTATATAAATTCATAACACACCGATGCACGTCGAGAACATATATATAGGCACGTAGGATCTTGGTGGAGCATAATACTTATATAAACTCGTACCATCGTGGAGGACAATAATACTTATGTATAGGCTCTTGAAGCTCCGATATATAGGCTCATGTAACACTGGTGCACATGGAACACTTATATAGGAGTTCGTAGCTTCCTGGTGCATAATAATACTTTTATAGTTTCGTGAAATATTGAAGCATTCATGCTACTTATTTCGTATCAACTTGGTTGACGTTAATACATGCTCATAAGACATTGCTAAAGTGGAACACTTATATAAGTTCATAACACACCGATGCACGTCGAGAAAACTTATATATAAGCACGTAGGATCTTGGTGGAGCATAATACTTATATAAACTCGTACCATCGTGGAGGATAATAATACTTATGTATAGGCTCTTGAAACTCCGATATATAGGCTCATGTAACACTGGTGCTCATGGAACACTTATATAGGAGTTCGTAGCTTCCTGGTGCATTAAAATTATTTTATAGGTTCGTGAAATATTGAAGCATTCATGCTACTTATTTCGTATCAACTTGGTTGACCTTAATACATGCTCATAAGACATTGCTAAAGTGGAATACTTATATAAGTTCATAACACACCGATGCACGTCGAGGAAACTTATATATAAGCACGTAGGATCTTGGTGGAGCATAATACTTATATAAACTCGTACCATCGTGGAGGACAATAATACTTATGTATAGGCTCTTGAAACTCCGATATATAGGCTCATGTAACACTGGTGCACATGGAACACTTATATAGGAGTTCGTAGCTTCCTGGTGCATAATAATACTTTTATAGGTTCGTGAAATATTGAAGCATTCATGCTACTTATTTCGTATCAACTTGGTTGACCTTAATACATGCTCATAAGACATTGCTAAAGTGGAACACTTATATAAGTTCATAACACACCGATGCACGTCGAGAAAACTTATATATAAGCACGTAGGATCTTGATGGAGCATAATACTTATATAAACTCGTACCATCGTGGAGGACAATAATACTTATGTATAGGCTCTTGAAACTCCGATATATAGGCTCATGGAACACTTATATAGGAGTTCGTAGCTTCCTGGTGGATAATAATACTTTTATAGGTTCGTGAAATATTGAAGCATTCATGCTACTTATTTCGTATCAACTTGGTTGACCTTAATACATGCTCATAAGTCATTGCTAAAGTGGAACACTTATATAAATTCATAACACACCGATGCACGTCGAGAAAACTTATATATAAGCACGTAGGATCTTGGTGGAGCATAATACTTATATAAACTCGTACCAAGGTGCAGGATAATAATACTTATGTATAGGCTCTTGAAACTCCGATATATAGGCTCAGGTAACACTGGTGCACGTGGAACATTTATATAGGAGTTCGTAGCTTCCTGGTGCATAAAAATTCTTTTATAGGTTCGTGAAATATTGAAGCATTCATGCTACTTATTTCGTATCAACTTGGTTGACCTTAATACATGCTCATAAATCATTGCTAAAGTGGAGCACTTATATAAGTTCATAACACACCGATGCACATCGAGAACATATATATAGGCACGTAGGATCTTGGTGGAGCATAATACTTATATAAACTCGTACCATCGTGGAGGACAATAATATTTATGTATAGGCTCTTGAAGCTCCGATATATAGGCTCATGTAACACTGGTGCACATGGAACACTTATATAGGAGTTCGTAGCTTCCTGGTGCATAATAATACTTTTATAGGTTCGTGAAATATTGAAGCATTCATGCTACTTATTTCGTATCAACTTGGTTGACCTTAATACATGCTCATAAGCCATTGCTAAAGTGGAACACATATATAAATTCATAACACACCGATGCACGTCGAGAAAACTTATATATAAGCACGTAGGATCTTGGTGGAGCATAATACTTATATAAACTCGTACCATCGTGCAGGATAATAATACTTATGTATAGGCTCTTGAAACTCCGATATATAGGCTCATGTAACACTGGTGCACATGGAACACTTATATAGGAGTTCGTAGCTTCCTGGTGCATAAAAATTCTTTTATAGGTTCGTAAAATATTGAAGCATTCATGCTACTTATTTCGTATCAACTTGGTTGACCTTAATACATGCTCATAAGACATTGCTAAAGTGGAACACTTATATAAGTTCATAACACACCGATGCACGTCGAGAACATATATATATATAGGCACGTAGGATCTTGGTGGAGCATAATACTTATATAAACTCGTACCATCGTGGAGGATAATAATACTTATGTATAGGCTCTTGAAACTCCGATATATAGGCTCATGTAACACTGGTGCACATGGAACACTTATATAGGAGTTCGTAGCTTCCTGGTGCATAAAAATTCTTTTATAGGTTCGTGAAATATTGAAGCATTCATGCTACTTATTTCGTATCAACTTGGTTGAGCTTAATACATGCTCATAAGCCATTGCTAAAGTGGAACACTTATATAAATTCATAACACACCGATGCACGTCGAGAAAACTTATATATAAGCACGTAGGATCTTGGTGGAGCATAATACTTATATAAACTCGTACCATCGTGCAGGATAATAATACTTATGTATAGGCTCTTGAAACTCCGATATATAGGCTCATGTAACACTGGTGCACATGGAACACTTATATAGGAGTTCGTAGCTTCCTGGTGCATAAAAATTCTTTTATAGGTTCGTGCAATATTGAAGCATTCATGCTACTTATTTCGTATCAACTTGGTTGACCTTAATACATGCTCATAAGACATTGCTAAAGTGGAACACTTATATAAGTTCATAACACACCGATGCACGTCGAGAACATATATATAGGCACGTAGGATCTTGGTGGAGCATAATAGTTATACAAACTCGTACCATCGTGGAAGATAATAATACTTATGTATAGGCTCTTGAAACTCCGATATATAGGCTCATGTAACACTGGTGCACATGGAACACTTATATAGGAGTTCGTAGCTTCCTGGTGCATAAAAATTCTTTTATAGTTTCGTGAAATATTGAAGCATTCATGCTACTTATTTCGTATCAACTTGGTTGACCTTAATACATGCTCATAAGACATTGCTAAAATGGAACACTTATATAAGTTCATAACACACCGATGCACGTCGAGAAAACTTATATATAAGCACGTAGGATCTTGGTGGAGCATAATACTTATATAAACTCGTATCATCGTGGAGGACAATAATACTTATGTATAGGCTCTTGAAACTCCGATATATAGGCTCATGGAACACTTATATAGGAGTTCGTAGCTTCCTGGTGGATAATAATACTTTTATAGGTTCGTGAAATATTGAAGCATTCATGCTACTTATTTCGTATCAACTTGGTTGACCTTAATACATGCTCATAAGACATTGCTAAAGTGGAACACTTATATAAATTCATAACACACCGATGCACGTCGAGAAAACTTATATATAAGCATGTAGGATCTTGGTGGAGCATAATACTTATATAAACTCGTACCATCGTGGAGGATAATAATACTTATGTATAGGTTCTTGAAACTCCGATATATAGGCTCATGTAACACTGGTGCACATGGAACACTTATATAGGAGTTCGTAGCTTCCTGGTGCATAAAAATTCTTTTATAGGTTCGTGAAATATTGAAGCATTCATGCTACTTATTTCGTATCAACTTGGTTGACCTTAATACATGCTCATAAGACATTGCTAAAGTGGAACACTTATATAAGTTCATAACACACCGATGCACGTCGAGAAAACTTATATATAAGCACGTAGGATCTTGGTGGAGCATAATACTTATATAAACTCGTACCATCGTGGAGGATAATAATACTTATGTATAGGCTCTTGAAACTCCGATATATAGGCTCATGTAACACTGGTGCACATGGAACACTTATATAGGAGTTCGTAGCTTCCTGGTGCATAAAAATTCTTTTATATTTTCGTGAAATATTGAAGCATTCATGCTACTTATTTCGTATAAACTTGGTTGACCTTAATACATGCTCATAAGACATTGCTAAAGTGGAACACTTATATAAGTTCATAACACACCGATGCACGTCGAGAAAACTTATATATAAGCACGTAGGATCTTGGTGGAGCATAATACTTATATAAACTCGTACCATCGTGGAGGATAATAATACTTATGTATAGGCTCTTGAAACTCCGATATATAGGCTCATGTAACACTGGTGCACATGGAACACTTATATAGGAGTTCGTAGCTTCCTGGTGCATAAAAATTCTTTTATAGTTTCGTGAAATATTGAAGCATTCATGCTACTTATTTCGTATCAACTTGGTTGACCTTAATACATGCTCATAAGACATTGCTAAAATGGAACACTTATATAAGTTCATAACACACCGATGCACGTCGAGAAAACTTATATATAAGCACGTAGGATCTTGGTGGAGCATAATACTTATACAAACTCGTACCATCGTGGAGGACAATAATAATTATGTATAGGCTCTTGAAACTCCGATATATAGGCTCATGGAACACTTATATAGGAGTTCGTAGCTTCCTGGTGGATAATAATACTTTTATAGGTTCGTGAAATATTGAAGCATTCATGCTACTTATTTCGTATCAACTTGGTTGACCTTAATACATGCTCATAAGACATTGCTAAAGTGGAACACTTATATAAATTCATAACACACCGATGCACGTCGAGAAAACTTATATATAAGCACGTAGGATCTTGGTGGAGCATAATACTTATATAAACTCGTACCATCGTGGAGGATAATAATACTTATGTATAGGTTCTTGAAACTCCGATATATAGGCTCATGTAACACTGGTGCACATGGAACACTTATATAGGAGTTCGTAGCTTCCTGGTGCATAAAAATTCTTTTATAGGTTCGTGAAATATTGAAGCATTCATGCTACTTATTTCGTATCAACTTGGTTGACCTTAATACATGCTCATAAGCCATTGCTAAAGTGGAACACATATATAAATTCATAACACACCGATGCACGTCGAGAAAACTTATATATAAGCACGTAGGATCTTGGTGGAGCATAATACTTATATAAACTCGTACCATCGTGCAGGATAATAATACTTATGTATAGGCTCTTGAAACTCCGATATATAGGCTCATGTAACACTGGTGCACATGGAACACTTATATAGGAGTTCGTAGCTTCCTGGTGCATAAAAATTCTTTTATAGGTTCGTAAAATATTGAAGCATTCATGCTACTTATTTCGTATCAACTTGGTTGACCTTAATACATGCTCATAAGACATTGCTAAAGTGGAACACTTATATAAGTTCATAACACACCGATGCACGTCGAGAACATATATATATATAGGCACGTAGGATCTTGGTGGAGCATAATACTTATATAAACTCGTACCATCGTGGAGGATAAAAATACTTATGTATAGGCTCTTGAAACTCCGATATATAGGCTCATGTAACACTGGTGCACATGGAACACTTATATAGGAGTTCGTAGCTTCCTGGTGCATAAAAATTCTTTTATAGGTTCGTGAAATATTGAAGCATTCATGCTACTTATTTCGTATCAACTTGGTTGACCTTAATACATGCTCATAAGACATTGCTAAAGTGGAACACTTATATAAATTCATAACACACCGATGGACGTCGAGAAAACTTATATATAAGCACGTAGGATCTTGGTGGAGCATAATACTTATATAAACACGTACCAAGGTGCAGGATAATAATACTTATGTATAGGCTCTTGAAACTCCGATATATAGGCTCAGGTAACACTGGTGCACGTGGAACACTTATATAGGAGTTCGTAGCTTCCTGGTGCATAAAAATTCTTTTATAGGTTCGTGAAATATTGAAGCATTCATGCTACTTATTTCGTATCAACTTGGTTGACCTTAATACATGCTCATAAATCATTGCTAAAGTGGAGCACTTATATAAGTTCATAACACACCGATGCACGTCGAGAACATATATATAGGCACGTAGGATCTTGGTGGAGCATAATACTTATATAAACTCGTACCATCGTGGAGGACAATAATGCTTATGTATAGGCTCTTGAAGCTCCGATATATAGGCTCATGTAACACTGGTGCACATGGAACACTTATATAGGAGTTCGTAGCTTCCTGGTGCATAATAATACTTTTATAGGTTCGTGAAATATTGAAGCATTCATGCTACTTATTTCGTATCAACTTGGTTGACCTTAATACATTCTCATAAGACATTGCTAAAGTGGAACACTTATATAAATTCATAACACACCGATGCACGTCGAGAAAACTTATATATAAGCACGTAGGATCTTGGTGGAGCATAATACTTATATAAACTCGTACCATCGTGCAGGATAATAATACTTATGTATAGGCTCTTGAAACTCCGATATCTAGGCTCATGTAACACTGGTGCACTTGGAACACTTATATAGGAGTTCGTAGCTTCCTGGTCCATAAAAATTCTTTTATAGGTTCGTGAAATATTGAAGCATTCATGCTACTTATTTCGTATCAACTTGGTTGACCTTAATACATGCTCATAAGACATTGCTAAAGTGGAACACTTATATAAGTTCATAACACACCGATGCACGTCGAGAACATATATATATATAGGCACGTAGGATCTTGGTGGAGCATAATACTTATATAAACTCGTACCATCGTGGAGGATAATAATACTTATGTATAGGCTCTTGAAACTCCGATATATAGGCTCATGTAACACTGGTGCACATGGAACACTTATATAAGAGTTCGTAGCTTCCTGGTGCATAAAAATTCTTTTATAGGTTCGTGAAATATTGAAGCATTCATGCTACTTATTTCGTATCAACTTGGTTGACCTTAATACATGCTCATAAGACATTGCTAAAGTGGAACACTTATATAAGTTCATAACACACCGATGCACGTCGAGAAAACTTATATATAAGCACGTAGGATCTTGGTGGAGCATAATACTTATATAAACTCGTACCATCGTGGAGGATAATAATACTTATGTATAGGTTCTTGAAACTCCGATATATAGGCTCATGTAACACTGGTGCACATGGAACACTTATATAGGAGTTCGTAGCTTCCTGGTGCATAAAAATTCTTTTATAGGTTCGTGAAATATTGAAGCATTCATGCTACTTATTTCGCATCAACTTGGTTGACCTTAATACATGCTCATAAGCCATTGCTAAAGTGGAACACATATATAAACTCATAACACACCGATGCACGTCGAGAAAACTTATATATAAGCACGTAGGATCTTGGTGGAGCATAATACTTATATAAACTCGTACCATCGTGCAGGATAATAATACTTATGTATAGGCTCTTGAAACTCCGATATATAGGCTCATGTAACACTGGTGCACATGGAACACTTATATAGGAGTTCGTAGCTTCCTGGTGCATAAAAATTCTTTTATAGGTTCGTGAAATATTGAAGCATTCATGCTACTTATTTCGTATCAACTTGGTTGACCTTAATACATGCTCATAAGACATTGCTAAAATGGAACACTTATATAAGTTCATAACACACCGATGCACGTCGAGAAAACTTATATATAAGCACGTAGGATCTTGGTGGAGCATAATACTTATATAAACTCGTATCATCGTGGAGGACAATAATACTTATGTATAGGCTCTTGAAACTCCGATATATAGGCTCATGGAACACTTATATAGGAGTTCGTAGCTTCCTGGTGGATAATAATACTTTTATAGGTTCGTGAAATATTGAAGCATTCATGCTACTTATTTCGTATCAACTTGGTTGACCTTAATACATGCTCATAAGACATTGCTAAAGTGGAACACTTATATAAATTCATAACACACCGATGCACGTCGAGAAAACTTATATATAAGCACGTAGGATCTTGGTGGAGCATAATACTTATATAAACTCGTACCATCGTGGAGGATAATAATACTTATGTATAGGTTCTTGAAACTCCGATATATAGGCTCATGTAACACTGGTGCACATGGAACACTTATATAGGAGTTCGTAGCTTCCTGGTGCATAAAAATTCTTTTATAGGTTCGTGAAATATTGAAGCATTCATGCTACTTATTTCGTATCAACTTGGTTGACCTTAATACATGCTCATAAGCCATTGCTAAAGTGGAACACATATATAAATTCATAACACACCGATGCACGTCGAGAAAACTTATATATAAGCACGTAGGATCTTGGTGGAGCATAATACTTATATAAACTCGTACCATCGTGCAGGATAATAATACTTATGTATAGGCTCTTGAAACTCCGATATATAGGCTCATGTAACACTGGTGCACATGGAACACTTATATAGGAGTTCGTAGCTTCCTGGTGCATAAAAATTCTTTTATAGGTTCGTAAAATATTGAAGCATTCATGCTACTTATTTCGTATCAACTTGGTTGACCTTAATACATGCTCATAAGACATTGCTAAAGTGGAACACTTATATAAGTTCATAACACACCGATGCACGTCGAGAACATATATATATATAATCACGTAGGATCTTGGTGGAGCATAATACTTATATAAACTCGTACCATCGTGGAGGATAATAATACTTATGTATAGGCTCTTGAAACTCCGATATATAGGCTCATGTAACACTGGTGCACATGGAACACTTATATAGGAGTTCGTAGCTTCCTGGTGCATAAAAATTCTTTTATAGGTTCGTGAAATATTGAAGCATTCATGCTACTTATTTCGTATCAACTTGGTTGACCTTAATACATGCTCATAAGACATTGCTAAAGTGGAACACTTATATAAATTCATAACACACCGATGCACGTCGAGAAAACTTATATATAAGCACGTAGGATCTTGGTGGAGCATAATACTTATATAAACTCGTACCATCGTGGAGGACAATAATACTTATGTATAGGCTCTTGAAACTCCGATATATAGGCTCATGGAACACTTATATAGGAGTTCGTAGCTTCCTGGTGGATAATAATACTTTTATAGGTTCGTGAAATATTGAAGCATTCATGCTACTTATTTCGTATCAACTTGGTTGACCTTAATACATGCTCATAAGACATTGCTAAAGTGGAACACTTATATAAATTCATAACACACCGATGCACGTCGAGAAAACTTATATATAAGCACGTAGGATCTTGGTGGAGCATAATACTTATATAAACTCGTACCAAGGTGCAGGATAATAATACTTATGTATAGGCTCTTGAAACTCCGATATATAGGCTCATGTAACACTGGTGCACATGGAACACTTATATAGACTTTCGTAGCTTCCTGGTGCATAAAAATTCTTTTATAGTTTCGTGAAATATTGAAGCATTCATGCTACTTATTTCGTATCAACTTGGTTGACCTTAATACATGCTCATAAGACATTGCTAAAGTGGAACACTTATATAAGTTCATAACACACCGATGCACGTCGAGAAAACTTATATATAAGCACGTAGGATCTTGGTGGAGCATAATACTTATATAAACTCGTACCATCGTGGAGGATAATAATACTTATGTATAGGTTCTTGAAACTCCGATATATAGG
The DNA here is from genome assembly GCA_951213105.1 of Amaurobius ferox. Lineage (NCBI taxonomy): Eukaryota > Metazoa > Arthropoda > Arachnida > Araneae > Amaurobiidae > Amaurobius > Amaurobius ferox. The sequence goes on from OX578151.1 coordinate 1,792,077, forward strand.
CTCATGTAACACTGGTGCACATGGAACACTTATATAGGAGTTCGTAGCTTCCTGGTGCATAAAAATTCTTTTATAGGTTCGTGAAATATTGAAGCATTCATGCTACTTATTTCGTATCAACTTGGTTGACCTTAATACATGCTCAAAAGACATTGCTAAAGTGGAACACTTATATAAATTCATCACACACCGATGCACGTCGAGAAAACTTATATACAAGCACGTAGGATCTTGGTGGAGCAAAATACTTATATAAACTCATACCATCGTGCAGGATAATAATACTTATGTATAGGCTCTTGAAACTCCGATATATAGGCTCATGTAACACTGGTGCACATGGAACACTTATATAGGCGTTCGTAGCTTCCTGGTGCATAAAAATTCTTTTATAGGTTCGTGAAATATTGAAGCATTCATGCTACTTATTTCGTATCATCTTGGTTGACCTTAATACATGCTCATAAGACATTGCTAAAGTGGAACACTTATATAAGTTCATAACACACCGATGCACGTCGAGAACATATATATAGGCACGTAGGATCTTGGTGGAGCATAATAGTTATACAAACTCGTACCGTCGTGGAGGATAATAATACTTATGTATAGGCTCTTGAAACTCCGATATATAGGCTCATGTAACACTGGTGCACATGGAACACTTATATAGGAGTTCGTAGCTTCCTGGTGCATAAAAATTCTTTTATAGTTTCGTGAAATATTGAAGCATTCATGCTACTTATTTCGTATCAACTTGGTTGACCTTAATACATGCACATAAGACATTGCTAAAATGGAACACTTATATAAGTTCATAACACACCGATGCACGTCGAGAAAACTTATATATAAGCACGTAGGATCTTGGTGGAGCATAATACTTATATAAACTCGTACCATCGTGGAGGACAATAATAATTATGTATAGGCTCTTGAAACTCCGATATATAGGCTCATGGAACACTTATATAGGAGTTCGTAGCTTCCTGGTGGATAATAATGCTTTTATAGGTTCGTGAAATATTGAAGCATTCATGCTACTTATTTCGTATCAACTTGGTTGACCTTAATACATGCTCATAAGACATTGCTAAAGTGGAACACTTATATAAATTCATAACACACCGATGCACGTCGAGAAAACTTATATATAAGCACGTAGGATCTTGGTGGAGCATAATACTTATATAAACTCGTACCAAGGTGCAGGATAATAATACTTATGTATAGGCTCTTGAAACTCCGATATATAGGCTCAGGTAACACTGGTGCACGTGGAACACTTATATAGGAGTTCGTAGCTTCCTGGTGCATAAAAATTCTTTTATAGGTTCGTGAAATATTGAAGCATTCATGCTACTTATTTCGTATCAACTTGGTTGACCTTAATACATGCTCATAAGACATTGCTAAAGTGGAACACTTATATAAGTTCATAACACACCGATGCACGTCGAGAAAACTTATATATAAGCACGTAGGATCTTGGTGGAGCATAATACTTATATAAACTCGTACCAAGGTGCAGGATAATAATACTTATGTATAGGCTCTTGAAACTCCGATATATAGGCTCAGGTAACACTGGTGCACGTGGAACACTTATATAGGAGTTCGTAGCTTCCTGGTGCATAAAAATTCTTTTATAGGTTCGTGAAATATTGAAGCATTCATGCTACTTATTTCGTATCAACTTGGTTGAGCTTAATACATGCTCATAAGCCATTGCTAAAGTGGAACACTTATATAAATTCATAACACACCGATGCACGTCGAGAAAACTTATATATAAGCACGTAGGATCTTGGTGGAGCATAATACTTATATAAACTCGTACCATCGTGCAGGATAATAATACTTATGTATAGGCTCTTGAAACTCCGATATATAGGCTCATGTAACACTGGTGCACATGGAACACTTATATAGGAGTTCGTAGCTTCCTGGTGCATAAAAATTCTTTTATAGGTTCGTGCAATATTGAAGCATTCATGCTACTTATTTCGTATCAACTTGGTTGACCTTAATACATGCTCATAAGACATTGCTAAAGTGGAACACTTATATAAGTTCATAACACACCGATGCACGTCGAGAACATATATATAGGCACGTAGGATCTTGGTGGAGCATAATAGTTATACAAACTCGTACCATCGTGGAAGATAATAATACTTATGTATAGGCTCTTGAAACTCCGATATATAGGCTCATGTAACACTGGTGCACATGGAACACTTATATAGGAGTTCGTAGCTTCCTGGTGCATAAAAATTCTTTTATAGTTTCGTGAAATATTGAAGCATTCATGCTACTTATTTCGTATCAACTTGGTTGACCTTAATACATGCTCATAAGACATTGCTAAAATGGAACACTTATATAAGTTCATAACACACCGATGCACGTCGAGAAAACTTATATATAAGCACGTAGGATCTTGGTGGAGCATAATACTTATATAAACTCGTATCATCGTGGAGGACAATAATACTTATGTATAGGCTCTTGAAACTCCGATATATAGGCTCATGGAACACTTATATAGGAGTTCGTAGCTTCCTGGTGGATAATAATACTTTTATAGGTTCGTGAAATATTGAAGCATTCATGCTACTTATTTCGTATCAACTTGGTTGACCTTAATACATGCTCATAAGACATTGCTAAAGTGGAACACTTATATAAATTCATAACACACCGATGCACGTCGAGAAAACTTATATATAAGCACGTAGGATCTTGGTGGAGCATAATACTTATATAAACTCGTACCATCGTGGAGGATAATAATACTTATGTATAGGTTCTTGAAACTCCGATATATAGGCTCATGTAACACTGGTGCACATGGAACACTTATATAGGAGTTCGTAGCTTCCTGGTGCATAAAAATTCTTTTATAGGTTCGTGAAATATTGAAGCATTCATGCTACTTATTTCGTATCAACTTGGTTGACCTTAATACATGCTCATAAGACATTGCTAAAGTGGAACACTTATATAAGTTCATAACACACCGATGCACGTCGAGAAAACTTATATATAAGCACGTAGGATCTTGGTGGAGCATAATACTTATATAAACTCGTACCATCGTGGAGGATAATAATACTTATGTATAGGCTCTTGAAACTCCGATATATAGGCTCATGTAACACTGGTGCACATGGAACACTTATATAGGAGTTCGTAGCTTCCTGGTGCATAAAAATTCTTTTATATTTTCGTGAAATATTGAAGCATTCATGCTACTTATTTCGTATAAACTTGGTTGACCTTAATACATGCTCATAAGACATTGCTAAAGTGGAACACTTATATAAGTTCATAACACACCGATGCACGTCGAGAAAACTTATATATAAGCACGTAGGATCTTGGTGGAGCATAATACTTATATAAACTCGTACCATCGTGGAGGATAATAATACTTATGTATAGGCTCTTGAAACTCCGATATATAGGCTCATGTAACACTGGTGCACATGGAACACTTATATAGGAGTTCGTAGCTTCCTGGTGCATAAAAATTCTTTTATAGTTTCGTGAAATATTGAAGCATTCATGCTACTTATTTCGTATCAACTTGGTTGACCTTAATACATGCTCATAAGACATTGCTAAAATGGAACACTTATATAAGTTCATAACACACCGATGCACGTCGAGAAAACTTATATATAAGCACGTAGGATCTTGGTGGAGCATAATACTTATACAAACTCGTACCATCGTGGAGGACAATAATAATTATGTATAGGCTCTTGAAACTCCGATATATAGGCTCATGGAACACTTATATAGGAGTTCGTAGCTTCCTGGTGGATAATAATACTTTTATAGGTTCGTGAAATATTGAAGCATTCATGCTACTTATTTCGTATCAACTTGGTTGACCTTAATACATGCTCATAAGACATTGCTAAAGTGGAACACTTATATAAATTCATAACACACCGATGCACGTCGAGAAAACTTATATATAAGCACGTAGGATCTTGGTGGAGCATAATACTTATATAAACTCGTACCATCGTGGAGGATAATAATACTTATGTATAGGTTCTTGAAACTCCGATATATAGGCTCATGTAACACTGGTGCACATGGAACACTTATATAGGAGTTCGTAGCTTCCTGGTGCATAAAAATTCTTTTATAGGTTCGTGAAATATTGAAGCATTCATGCTACTTATTTCGTATCAACTTGGTTGACCTTAATACATGCTCATAAGCCATTGCTAAAGTGGAACACATATATAAATTCATAACACACCGATGCACGTCGAGAAAACTTATATATAAGCACGTAGGATCTTGGTGGAGCATAATACTTATATAAACTCGTACCATCGTGCAGGATAATAATACTTATGTATAGGCTCTTGAAACTCCGATATATAGGCTCATGTAACACTGGTGCACATGGAACACTTATATAGGAGTTCGTAGCTTCCTGGTGCATAAAAATTCTTTTATAGGTTCGTAAAATATTGAAGCATTCATGCTACTTATTTCGTATCAACTTGGTTGACCTTAATACATGCTCATAAGACATTGCTAAAGTGGAACACTTATATAAGTTCATAACACACCGATGCACGTCGAGAACATATATATATATAGGCACGTAGGATCTTGGTGGAGCATAATACTTATATAAACTCGTACCATCGTGGAGGATAATAATACTTATGTATAGGCTCTTGAAACTCCGATATATAGGCTCATGTAACACTGGTGCACATGGAACACTTATATAGGAGTTCGTAGCTTCCTGGTGCATAAAAATTCTTTTATAGGTTCGTGAAATATTGAAGCATTCATGCTACTTATTTCGTATCAACTTGGTTGACCTTAATACATGCTCATAAGACATTGCTAAAGTGGAACACTTATATAAATTCATAACACACCGATGGACGTCGAGAAAACTTATATATAAGCACGTAGGATCTTGGTGGAGCATAATACTTATATAAACACGTACCAAGGTGCAGGATAATAATACTTATGTATAGGCTCTTGAAACTCCGATATATAGGCTCAGGTAACACTGGTGCACGTGGAACACTTATATAGGAGTTCGTAGCTTCCTGGTGCATAAAAATTCTTTTATAGGTTCGTGAAATATTGAAGCATTCATGCTACTTATTTCGTATCAACTTGGTTGACCTTAATACATGCTCATAAATCATTGCTAAAGTGGAGCACTTATATAAGTTCATAACACACCGATGCACGTCGAGAACATATATATAGGCACGTAGGATCTTGGTGGAGCATAATACTTATATAAACTCGTACCATCGTGGAGGACAATAATGCTTATGTATAGGCTCTTGAAGCTCCGATATATAGGCTCATGTAACACTGGTGCACATGGAACACTTATATAGGAGTTCGTAGCTTCCTGGTGCATAATAATACTTTTATAGGTTCGTGAAATATTGAAGCATTCATGCTACTTATTTCGTATCAACTTGGTTGACCTTAATACATTCTCATAAGACATTGCTAAAGTGGAACACTTATATAAATTCATAACACACCGATGCACGTCGAGAAAACTTATATATAAGCACGTAGGATCTTGGTGGAGCATAATACTTATATAAACTCGTACCATCGTGCAGGATAATAATACTTATGTATAGGCTCTTGAAACTCCGATATCTAGGCTCATGTAACACTGGTGCACATAGAACACTTATATAGGAGTTCGTAGCTTCCTGGTGCATAAAAATTCTTTTATAGTTTCGTGAAATATTGAAGCATTCATGCTACTTATTTCGTATCAACTTGGTTGACCTTAATACATGCTCATAAGACATTGCTAAAGTGGAACACTTATATAAGTTCATAACACACCGATGCACGTCGAGAACATATATATAGGCACGTAGGATCTTGGTGGAGCATAATACTTATATAAACTCGTACCATCGTGGAGGATAATAATACTTATGTATAGGCTCTTGAAACTCCTATATATAGGCTCATGTAACACTGGTGCACATGGAACACTTATATAGGAGTTCGTAGCTTCCTGGTGCATAAAAATTCTTTTATAGGTTCGTGAAATATTGAAGCATTCATGCTACTTATTTTGTATCAACTTGGTTGACCTTAATACATGCTTATAAGACATTGCTAAAGTGGAACACTTATATAAATTCATAACACACCGATGCACGTCGAGAAAACTTATATATAAGCACGTAGGATCTTGGTGGAGCATAATACTTATATAAACTCGTACCATCGTGCAGGATAATAATACTTATGTATAGGCTCTTGAAACTCCGATATATAGGCTCATGTAACACTGGTGCACTTGGAACACTTATATAGGAGTTCGTAGCTTCCTGGTCCATAAAAATTCTTTTATAGGTTCGTGAAATATTGAAGCATTCATGCTACTTATTTCGTATCAACTTGGTTGACCTTAATACATGCTCATAAGACATTGCTAAAGTGGAACACTTATATAAGTTCATAACACACCGATGCACGTCGAGAACATATATATATATAGGCACGTAGGATCTTGGTGGAGCATAATACTTATATAAACTCGTACCATCGTGGAGGATAATAATACTTATGTATAGGCTCTTGAAACTCCGATATATAGGCTCATGTAACACTGGTGCACATGGAACACTTATATAAGTGTTCGTAGCTTCCTGGTGCATAAAAATTCTTTTATAGGTTCGTGAAATATTGAAGCATTCATGCTACTTATTTCGTATCAACTTGGTTGACCTTAATACATGCTCATAAGACATTGCTAAAGTGGAACACTTATATAAGTTCATAACACACCGATGCACGTCGAGAAAACTTATATATAAGCACGTAGGATCTTGGTGGAGCATAATACTTATATAAACTCGTACCATCGTGGAGGATAATAATACTTATGTATAGGTTCTTGAAACTCCGATATATAGGCTCATGTAACACTGGTGCACATGGAACACTTATATAGGAGTTCGTAGCTTCCTGGTGCATAAAAATTCTTTTATAGGTTCGTGAAATATTGAAGCATTCATGCTACTTATTTCGCATCAACTTGGTTGACCTTAATACATGCTCATAAGCCATTGCTAAAGTGGAACACATATATAAACTCATAACACACCGATGCACGTCGAGAAAACTTATATATAAGCACGTAGGATCTTGGTGGAGCATAATACTTATATAAACTCGTACCATCGTGCAGGATAATAATACTTATGTATAGGCTCTTGAAACTCCGATATATAGGCTCATGTAACACTGGTGCACATGGAACACTTATATAGGAGTTCGTAGCTTCCTGGTGCATAAAAATTCTTTTATAGGTTCGTGAAATATTGAAGCATTCATGCTACTTATTTCGTATCAACTTGGTTGACCTTAATACATGCTCATAAGACATTGCTAAAATGGAACACTTATATAAGTTCATAACACACCGATGCACGTCGAGAAAACTTATATATAAGCACGTAGGATCTTGGTGGAGCATAATACTTATATAAACTCGTATCATCGTGGAGGACAATAATACTTATGTATAGGCTCTTGAAACTCCGATATATAGGCTCATGGAACACTTATATAGGAGTTCGTAGCTTCCTGGTGGATAATAATACTTTTATAGGTTCGTGAAATATTGAAGCATTCATGCTACTTATTTCGTATCAACTTGGTTGACCTTAATACATGCTCATAAGACATTGCTAAAGTGGAACACTTATATAAATTCATAACACACCGATGCACGTCGAGAAAACTTATATATAAGCACGTAGGATCTTGGTGGAGCATAATACTTATATAAACTCGTACCATCGTGGAGGATAATAATACTTATGTATAGGTTCTTGAAACTCCGATATATAGGCTCATGTAACACTGGTGCACATGGAACACTTATATAGGAGTTCGTAGCTTCCTGGTGCATAAAAATTCTTTTATAGGTTCGTGAAATATTGAAGCATTCATGCTACTTATTTCGTATCAACTTGGTTGACCTTAATACATGCTCATAAGCCATTGCTAAAGTGGAACACATATATAAATTCATAACACACCGATGCACGTCGAGAAAACTTATATATAAGCACGTAGGATCTTGGTGGAGCATAATACTTATATAAACTCGTACCATCGTGCAGGATAATAATACTTATGTATAGGCTCTTGAAACTCCGATATATAGGCTCATGTAACACTGGTGCACATGGAACACTTATATAGGAGTTCGTAGCTTCCTGGTGCATAAAAATTCTTTTATAGGTTCGTAAAATATTGAAGCATTCATGCTACTTATTTCGTATCAACTTGGTTGACCTTAATACATGCTCATAAGACATTGCTAAAGTGGAACACTTATATAAGTTCATAACACACCGATGCACGTCGAGAACATATATATATATAATCACGTAGGATCTTGGTGGAGCATAATACTTATATAAACTCGTACCATCGTGGAGGATAATAATACTTATGTATAGGCTCTTGAAACTCCGATATATAGGCTCATGTAACACTGGTGCACATGGAACACTTATATAGGAGTTCGTAGCTTCCTGGTGCATAAAAATTCTTTTATAGGTTCGTGAAATATTGAAGCATTCATGCTACTTATTTCGTATCAACTTGGTTGACCTTAATACATGCTCATAAGACATTGCTAAAGTGGAACACTTATATAAATTCATAACACACCGATGCACGTCGAGAAAACTTATATATAAGCACGTAGGATCTTGGTGGAGCATAATACTTATATAAACTCGTACCATCGTGGAGGACAATAATACTTATGTATAGGCTCTTGAAACTCCGATATATAGGCTCATGGAACACTTATATAGGAGTTCGTAGCTTCCTGGTGGATAATAATACTTTTATAGGTTCGTGAAATATTGAAGCATTCATGCTACTTATTTCGTATCAACTTGGTTGACCTTAATACATGCTCATAAGACATTGCTAAAGTGGAACACTTATATAAATTCATAACACACCGATGCACGTCGAGAAAACTTATATATAAGCACGTAGGATCTTGGTGGAGCATAATACTTATATAAACTCGTACCAAGGTGCAGGATAATAATACTTATGTATAGGCTCTTGAAACTCCGATATATAGGCTCATGTAACACTGGTGCACATGGAACACTTATATAGACTTTCGTAGCTTCCTGGTGCATAAAAATTCTTTTATAGTTTCGTGAAATATTGAAGCATTCATGCTACTTATTTCGTATCAACTTGGTTGACCTTAATACATGCTCATAAGACATTGCTAAAGTGGAACACTTATATAAGTTCATAACACACCGATGCACGTCGAGAAAACTTATATATAAGCACGTAGGATCTTGGTGGAGCATAATACTTATATAAACTCGTACCATCGTGGAGGATAATAATACTTATGTATAGGTTCTTGAAACTCCGATATATAGGCTCATGTAACACTGGTGCACATGGAACACTTATATAGGAGTTCGTAGCTTCCTGGTGCATAAAAATTCTTTTATAGGTTCGTGAAATATTGAAGCATTCATGCTACTTATTTCGTATCAACTTGGTTGACCTTAATACATGCTCATAAGACATTGCTAAAGTGGAACACTTATATAAGTTCATAACACACCGATGCACGTCGAGAACATATATATATATAGGCACGTAGGATCTTGGTGGAGCATAATACTTATATAAACTCGTACCATCGTGGAGGATAATAATACTTATGTATAGGCTCTTGAAACTCCGATATATAGGCTCATGTAACACTGGTGCACATGGAACACTTATATAAGAGTTCGTAGCTTCCTGGTGCATAAAAATTCTTTTATAGGTTCGTGAAATATTGAAGCATTCATGCTACTTATTTCGTATCAACTTGGTTGACCTTAATACATGCTCATAAGACATTGCTAAAGTGGAACACTTATATAAGTTCATAACACACCGATGCACGTCGAGAAAACTTATATATAAGCACGTAGGATCTTGGTGGAGCATAATACTTATATAAACTCGTACCATCGTGGAGGATAATAATACTTATGTATAGGTTCTTGAAACTCCGATATATAGGCTCATGTAACACTGGTGCACATGGAACACTTATATAGGAGTTCGTAGCTTCCTGGTGCATAAAAATTCTTTTATAGGTTCGTGAAATATTGAAGCATTCATGCTACTTATTTCGCATCAACTTGGTTGACCTTAATACATGCTCATAAGCCATTGCTAAAGTGGAACACATATATAAACTCATAACACACCGATGCACGTCGAGAAAACTTATATATAAGCACGTAGGATCTTGGTGGAGCATAATACTTATATAAACTCGTACCATCGTGCAGGATAATAATACTTATGTATAGGCTCTTGAAACTCCGATATATAGGCTCATGTAACACTGGTGCACATGGAACACTTATATAGGAGTTCGTAGCTTCCTGGTGCATAAAAATTCTTTTATAGGTTCGTGAAATATTGAAGCATTCATGCTACTTATTTCGTATCAACTTGGTTGACCTTAATACATGCTCATAAGACATTGCTAAAATGGAACACTTATATAAGTTCATAACACACCGATGCACGTCGAGAAAACTTATATATAAGCACGTAGGATCTTGGTGGAGCATAATACTTATATAAACTCGTATCATCGTGGAGGACAATAATACTTATGTATAGGCTCTTGAAACTCCGATATATAGGCTCATGGAACACTTATATAGGAGTTCGTAGCTTCCTGGTGGATAATAATACTTTTATAGGTTCGTGAAATATTGAAGCATTCATGCTACTTATTTCGTATCAACTTGGTTGACCTTAATACATGCTCATAAGACATTGCTAAAGTGGAACACTTATATAAATTCATAACACACCGATGCACGTCGAGAAAACTTATATATAAGCACGTAGGATCTTGGTGGAGCATAATACTTATATAAACTCGTACCATCGTGGAGGATAATAATACTTATGTATAGGTTCTTGAAACTCCGATATATAGGCTCATGTAACACTGGTGCACATGGAACACTTATATAGGAGTTCGTAGCTTCCTGGTGCATAAAAATTCTTTTATAGGTTCGTGAAATATTGAAGCATTCATGCTACTTATTTCGTATCAACTTGGTTGACCTTAATACATGCTCATAAGCCATTGCTAAAGTGGAACACATATATAAATTCATAACACACCGATGCACGTCGAGAAAACTTATATATAAGCACGTAGGATCTTGGTGGAGCATAATACTTATATAAACTCGTACCATCGTGCAGGATAATAATACTTATGTATAGGCTCTTGAAACTCCGATATATAGGCTCATGTAACACTGGTGCACATGGAACACTTATATAGGAGTTCGTAGCTTCCTGGTGCATAAAAATTCTTTTATAGGTTCGTAAAATATTGAAGCATTCATGCTACTTATTTCGTATCAACTTGGTTGACCTTAATACATGCTCATAAGACATTGCTAAAGTGGAACACTTATATAAGTTCATAACACACCGATGCACGTCGAGAACATATATATATATAATCACGTAGGATCTTGGTGGAGCATAATACTTATATAAACTCGTACCATCGTGGAGGATAATAATACTTATGTATAGGCTCTTGAAACTCCGATATATAGGCTCATGTAACACTGGTGCACATGGAACACTTATATAGGAGTTCGTAGCTTCCTGGTGCATAAAAATTCTTTTATAGGTTCGTGAAATATTGAAGCATTCATGCTACTTATTTCGTATCAACTTGGTTGACCTTAATACATGCTCATAAGACATTGCTAAAGTGGAACACTTATATAAATTCATAACACACCGATGCACGTCGAGAAAACTTATATATAAGCACGTAGGATCTTGGTGGAGCATAATACTTATATAAACTCGTACCATCGTGGAGGACAATAATACTTATGTATAGGCTCTTGAAACTCCGATATATAGGCTCATGGAACACTTATATAGGAGTTCGTAGCTTCCTGGTGGATAATAATACTTTTATAGGTTCGTGAAATATTGAAGCATTCATGCTACTTATTTCGTATCAACTTGGTTGACCTTAATACATGCTCATAAGACATTGCTAAAGTGGAACACTTATATAAATTCATAACACACCGATGCACGTCGAGAAAACTTATATATAAGCACGTAGGATCTTGGTGGAGCATAATACTTATATAAACTCGTACCAAGGTGCAGGATAATAATACTTATGTATAGGCTCTTGAAACTCCGATATATAGGCTCATGTAACACTGGTGCACATGGAACACTTATATAGACTTTCGTAGCTTCCTGGTGCATAAAAATTCTTTTATAGTTTCGTGAAATATTGAAGCATTCATGCTACTTATTTCGTATCAACTTGGTTGACCTTAATACATGCTCATAAGACATTGCTAAAGTGGAACACTTATATAAGTTCATAACACACCGATGCACGTCGAGAAAACTTATATATAAGCACGTAGGATCTTGGTGGAGCATAATACTTATATAAACTCGTACCATCGTGGAGGATAATAATACTTATGTATAGGTTCTTGAAACTCCGATATATAGGCTCATGTAACACTGGTGCACATGGAACACTTATATAGGAGTTCGTAGCTTCCTGGTGCATAAAAATTCTTTTATAGGTTCGTGAAATATTGAAGCATTCATGCTACTTATTTCGTATCAACTTGGTTGACCTTAATACATGCTCAAAAGACATTGCTAAAGTGGAACACTTATATAAATTCATCACACACCGATGCACGTCGAGAAAACTTATATACAAGCACGTAGGATCTTGGTGGAGCAAAATACTTATATAAACTCATACCATCGTGCAGGATAATAATACTTATGTATAGGCTCTTGAAACTCCGATATATAGGCTCATGTAACACTGGTGCACATGGAACACTTATATAGGCGTTCGTAGCTTCCTGGTGCATAAAAATTCTTTTATAGGTTCGTGAAATATTGAAGCATTCATGCTACTTATTTCGTATCATCTTGGTTGACCTTAATACATGCTCATAAGACATTGCTAAAGTGGAACACTTATATAAGTTCATAACACACCGATGCACGTCGAGAACATATATATAGGCACGTAGGATCTTGGTGGAGCATAATAGTTATACAAACTCGTACCGTCGTGGAGGATAATAATACTTATGTATAGGCTCTTGAAACTCCGATATATAGGCTCATGTAACACTGGTGCACATGGAACACTTATATAGGAGTTCGTAGCTTCCTGGTGCATAAAAATTCTTTTATAGTTTCGTGAAATATTGAAGCATTCATGCTACTTATTTCGTATCAACTTGGTTGACCTTAATACATGCACATAAGACATTGCTAAAATGGAACACTTATATAAGTTCATAACACACCGATGCACGTCGAGAAAACTTATATATAAGCACGTAGGATCTTGGTGGAGCATAATACTTATATAAACTCGTACCATCGTGGAGGACAATAATAATTATGTATAGGCTCTTGAAACTCCGATATATAGGCTCATGGAACACTTATATAGGAGTTCGTAGCTTCCTGGTGGATAATAATGCTTTTATAGGTTCGTGAAATATTGAAGCATTCATGCTACTTATTTCGTATCAACTTGGTTGACCTTAATACATGCTCATAAGACATTGCTAAAGTGGAACACTTATATAAATTCATAACACACCGATGCACGTCGAGAAAACTTATATATAAGCACGTAGGATCTTGGTGGAGCATAATACTTATATAAACTCGTACCAAGGTGCAGGATAATAATACTTATGTATAGGCTCTTGAAACTCCGATATATAGGCTCAGGTAACACTGGTGCACGTGGAACACTTATATAGGAGTTCGTAGCTTCCTGGTGCATAAAAATTCTTTTATAGGTTCGTGAAATATTGAAGCATTCATGCTACTTATTTCGTATCAACTTGGTTGACCTTAATACATGCTCATAAGACATTGCTAAAGTGGAACACTTATATAAGTTCATAACACACCGATGCACGTCGAGAAAACTTATATATAAGCACGTAGGATCTTGGTGGAGCATAATACTTATATAAACTCGTACCATCGTGGAGGATAATAATACTTATGTATAGGTTCTTGAAACTCCGATATATAGGCTCATGTAACACTGGTGCACATGGAACACTTATATAGGAGTTCGTAGCTTCCTGGTGCATAAAAATTCTTTTATAGTTTCGTGAAATATTGAAGCATTCATGCTACTTATTTCGTATCAACTTGGTTGACCTTAATACATGCACATAAGACATTGCTAAAATGGAACACTTATATAAGTTCATAACACACCGATGCACGTCGAGAAAACTTATATATAAGCATGTAGGATCTTGGTGGAGCATAATACTTATATAAACTCGTACCATCGTGGAGGACAATAATAATTATGTATAGGCTCTTGAAACTCCGATATATAGGCTCATGGAACACTTATATAGGAGTTCGTAGCTTCCTGGTGGATAATAATGCTTTTATAGGTTCGTGAAATATTGAAGCATTCATGCTACTTATTTCGTATCAACTTGGTTGACCTTAATACATGCTCATAAGACATTGCTAAAGTGGAACACTTATATAAATTCATAACACACCGATGCACGTCGAGAAAACTTATATATAAGCACGTAAGATCTTGGTGGAGCATAATACTTATATAAACTCGTACCAAGGTGCAGGATAATAATACTTATGTATAGGCTCTTGAAACTCCGATATATAGGCTCATGTAACACTGGTGCACATGGAACACTTATATAGGAGTTCGTAGCTTCCTGGTGCATAAAAATTCTTTTATAGGTTCGTGAAATATTGAAGCATTCATGCTACTTATTTCGTATCAACTTGGTTGACCTTAATACATGCTCATAAGACATTGCTAAAGTGGAACACTTATATAAATTCATAACACACCGATGCACGTCGAGAAAACTTATATATAAGCACGTAGGATCTTGGTGGAGCATAATACTTATATAAACTCGTACCATCGTGGAGGACAATAATACTTATGTATAGGCTCTTGAAACTCCGATATATAGGCTCATGGAACACTTATATAGGAGTTCGTAGCTTCCTGGTGGATAATAATACTTTTATAGGTTCGTGAAATATTGAAGCATTCATGCTACTTATTTCGTATCAACTTGGTTGACCTTAATACATGCTCATAAGACATTGCTAAAGTGGAACACTTATATAAATTCATAACACACCGATGCACGTCGAGAAAACTTATATATAAGCACGTAGGATCTTGGTGGAGCATAATACTTATATAAACTCGTACCAAGGTGCAGGATAATAATACTTATGTATAGGCTCTTGAAACTCCGATATATAGGCTCATGTAACACTGGTGCACATGGAACACTTATATAGACTTTCGTAGCTTCCTGGTGCATAAAAATTCTTTTATAGTTTCGTGAAATATTGAAGCATTCATGCTACTTATTTCGTATCAACTTGGTTGACCTTAATACATGCTCATAAGACATTGCTAAAGTGGAACACTTATATAAGTTCATAACACACCGATGCACGTCGAGAAAACTTATATATAAGCACGTAGGATCTTGGTGGAGCATAATACTTATATAAACTCGTACCATCGTGGAGGATAATAATACTTATGTATAGGTTCTTGAAACTCCGATATATAGGCTCATGTAACACTGGTGCACATGGAACACTTATATAGGAGTTCGTAGCTTCCTGGTGCATAAAAATTCTTTTATAGGTTCGTGAAATATTGAAGCATTCATGCTACTTATTTCGTATCAACTTGGTTGACCTTAATACATGCTCATAAGAAATTGCTAAAGTGGAACACTTATATAAGTTCATAACACACCGATGCACGTCGAGAACATATATATATATAGGCACGTAGGATCTTGGTGGAGCATAATACTTATATAAACTCGTACCATCGTGGAGGATAATAATACTTATGTATAGGCTCTTGAAACTCCGATATATAGGCTCATGTAACACTGGTGCACATGGAACACTTATATAAGAGTTCGTAGCTTCCTGGTGCATAAAAATTCTTTTATAGGTTCGTGAAATATTGAAGCATTCATGCTACTTATTTCGTATCAACTTGGTTGACCTTAATACATGCTCATAAGACATTGCTAAAGTGGAACACTTATATAAGTTCATAACACACCGATGCACGTCGAGAAAACTTATATATAAGCACGTAGGATCTTGGTGGAGCATAATACTTATATAAACTCGTACCATCGTGGAGGATAATAATACTTATGTATAGGTTCTTGAAACTCCGATATATAGGCTCATGTAACACTGGTGCACATGGAACACTTATATAGGAGTTCGTAGCTTCCTGGTGCATAAAAATTCTTTTATAGGTTCGTGAAATATTGAAGCATTCATGCTACTTATTTCGCATCAACTTGGTTGACCTTAATACATGCTCATAAGCCATTGCTAAAGTGGAACACATATATAAACTCATAACACACCGATGCACGTCGAGAAAACTTATATATAAGCACGTAGGATCTTGGTGGAGCATAATACTTATATAAACTCGTACCATCGTGCAGGATAATAATACTTATGTATAGGCTCTTGAAACTCCGATATATAGGCTCATGTAACACTGGTGCACATGGAACACTTATATAGGAGTTCGTAGCTTCCTGGTGCATAAAAATTCTTTTATAGGTTCGTGAAATATTGAAGCATTCATGCTACTTATTTCGTATCAACTTGGTTGACCTTAATACATGCTCATAAGACATTGCTAAAATGGAACACTTATATAAGTTCATAACACACCGATGCACGTCGAGAAAACTTATATATAAGCACGTAGGATCTTGGTGGAGCATAATACTTATATAAACTCGTATCATCGTGGAGGACAATAATACTTATGTATAGGCTCTTGAAACTCCGATATATAGGCTCATGGAACACTTATATAGGAGTTCGTAGCTTCCTGGTGGATAATAATACTTTTATAGGTTCGTGAAATATTGAAGCATTCATGCTACTTATTTCGTATCAACTTGGTTGACCTTAATACATGCTCATAAGACATTGCTAAAGTGGAACACTTATATAAATTCATAACACACCGATGCACGTCGAGAAAACTTATATATAAGCACGTAGGATCTTGGTGGAGCATAATACTTATATAAACTCGTACCATCGTGGAGGATAATAATACTTATGTATAGGTTCTTGAAACTCCGATATATAGGCTCATGTAACACTGGTGCACATGGAACACTTATATAGGAGTTCGTAGCTTCCTGGTGCATAAAAATTCTTTTATAGGTTCGTGAAATATTGAAGCATTCATGCTACTTATTTCGTATCAACTTGGTTGACCTTAATACATGCTCATAAGCCATTGCTAAAGTGGAACACATATATAAATTCATAACACACCGATGCACGTCGAGAAAACTTATATATAAGCACGTAGGATCTTGGTGGAGCATAATACTTATATAAACTCGTACCATCGTGCAGGATAATAATACTTATGTATAGGCTCTTGAAACTCCGATATATAGGCTCATGTAACACTGGTGCACATGGAACACTTATATAGGAGTTCGTAGCTTCCTGGTGCATAAAAATTCTTTTATATTTTCGTAAAATATTGAAGCATTCATGCTACTTATTTCGTATCAACTTGGTTGACCTTAATACATGCTCATAAGACATTGCTAAAGTGGAACACTTATATAAGTTCATAACACACCGATGCACGTCGAGAACATATATATATATAATCACGTAGGATCTTGGTGGAGCATAATACTTATATAAACTCGTACCATCGTGGAGGATAATAATACTTATGTATAGGCTCTTGAAACTCCGATATATAGGCTCATGTAACACTGGTGCACATGGAACACTTATATAGGAGTTCGTAGCTTCCTGGTGCATAAAAATTCTTTTATAGGTTCGTGAAATATTGAAGCATTCATGCTACTTATTTCGTATCAACTTGGTTGACCTTAATACATGCTCATAAGACATTGCTAAAGTGGAACACTTATATAAATTCATAACACACCGATGCACGTCGAGAAAACTTATATATAAGCACGTAGGATCTTGGTGGAGCATAATACTTATATAAACTCGTACCATCGTGGAGGACAATAATACTTATGTATAGGCTCTTGAAACTCCGATATATAGGCTCATGGAACACTTATATAGGAGTTCGTAGCTTCCTGGTGGATAATAATACTTTTATAGGTTCGTGAAATATTGAAGCATTCATGCTACTTATTTCGTATCAACTTGGTTGACCTTAATACATGCTCATAAGACATTGCTAAAGTGGAACACTTATATAAATTCATAACACACCGATGCACGTCGAGAAAACTTATATATAAGCACGTAGGATCTTGGTGGAGCATAATACTTATATAAACTCGTACCAAGGTGCAGGATAATAATACTTATGTATAGGCTCTTGAAACTCCGATATATAGGCTCATGTAACACTGGTGCACATGGAACACTTATATAGACTTTCGTAGCTTCCTGGTGCATAAAAATTCTTTTATAGTTTCGTGAAATATTGAAGCATTCATGCTACTTATTTCGTATCAACTTGGTTGACCTTAATACATGCTCATAAGACATTGCTAAAGTGGAACACTTATATAAGTTCATAACACACCGATGCACGTCGAGAAAACTTATATATAAGCACGTAGGATCTTGGTGGAGCATAATACTTATATAAACTCGTACCATCGTGGAGGATAATAATACTTATGTATAGGTTCTTGAAACTCCGATATATAGGCTCATGTAACACTGGTGCACATGGAACACTTATATAGGAGTTCGTAGCTTCCTGGTGCATAAAAATTCTTTTATAGGTTCGTGAAATATTGAAGCATTCATGCTACTTATTTCGTATCAACTTGGTTGACCTTAATACATGCTCAAAAGACATTGCTAAAGTGGAACACTTATATAAATTCATCACACACCGATGCACGTCGAGAAAACTTATATACAAGCACGAAGGATCTTGGTGGAGCAAAATACTTATATAAACTCATACCATCGTGCAGGATAATAATACTTATGTATAGGCTCTTGAAACTCCGATATATAGGCTCATGTAACACTGGTGCACATGGAACACTTATATAGGCGTTCGTAGCTTCCTGGTGCATAAAAATTCTTTTATAGGTTCGTGAAATATTGAAGCATTCATGCTACTTATTTCGTATCATCTTGGTTGACCTTAATACATGCTCATAAGACATTGCTAAAGTGGAACACTTATATAAGTTCATAACACACCGATGCACGTCGAGAACATATATATAGGCACGTAGGATCTTGGTGGAGCATAATAGTTATACAAACTCGTACCGTCGTGGAGGATAATAATACTTATGTATAGGCTCTTGAAACTCCGATATATAGGCTCATGTAACACTGGTGCACATGGAACACTTATATAGGAGTTCGTAGCTTCCTGGTGCATAAAAATTCTTTTATAGTTTCGTGAAATATTGAAGCATTCATGCTACTTATTTCGTATCAACTTGGTTGACCTTAATACATGCACATAAGACATTGCTAAAATGGAACACTTATATAAGTTCATAACACACCGATGCACGTCGAGAAAACTTATATATAAGCACGTAGGATCTTGGTGGAGCATAATACTTATATAAACTCGTACCATCGTGGAGGACAATAATAATTATGTATAGGCTCTTGAAACTCCGATATATAGGCTCATGGAACACTTATATAGGAGTTCGTAGCTTCCTGGTGGATAATAATGCTTTTATAGGTTCGTGAAATATTGAAGCATTCATGCTACTTATTTCGTATCAACTTGGTTGACCTTAATACATGCTCATAAGACATTGCTAAAGTGGAACACTTATATAAATTCATAACACACCGATGCACGTCGAGAAAACTTATATATAAGCACGTAGGATCTTGGTGGAGCATAATACTTATATAAACTCGTACCAAGGTGCAGGATAATAATACTTATGTATAGGCTCTTGAAACTCCGATATATAGGCTCAGGTAACACTGGTGCACGTGGAACACTTATATAGGAGTTCGTAGCTTCCTGGTGCATAAAAATTCTTTTATAGGTTCGTGAAATATTGAAGCATTCATGCTACTTATTTCGTATCAACTTGGTTGACCTTAATACATGCTCATAAGACATTGCTAAAGTGGAACACTTATATAAGTTCATAACACACCGATGCACGTCGAGAAAACTTATATATAAGCACGTAGGATCTTGGTGGAGCATAATACTTATATAAACTCGTACCATCGTGGAGGATAATAATACTTATGTATAGGTTCTTGAAACTCCGATATATAGGCTCATGTAACACTGGTGCACATGGAACACTTATATAGGAGTTCGTAGCTTCCTGGTGCATAAAAATTCTTTTATAGTTTCGTGAAATATTGAAGCATTCATGCTACTTATTTCGTATCAACTTGGTTGACCTTAATACATGCACATAAGACATTGCTAAAATGGAACACTTATATAAGTTCATAACACACCGATGCACGTCGAGAAAACTTATATATAAGCATGTAGGATCTTGGTGGAGCATAATACTTATATAAACTCGTACCATCGTGGAGGACAATAATAATTATGTATAGGCTCTTGAAACTCCGATATATAGGCTCATGGAACACTTATATAGGAGTTCGTAGCTTCCTGGTGGATAATAATGCTTTTATAGGTTCGTGAAATATTGAAGCATTCATGCTACTTATTTCGTATCAACTTGGTTGACCTTAATACATGCTCATAAGACATTGCTAAAGTGGAACACTTATATAAATTCATAACACACCGATGCACGTCGAGAAAACTTATATATAAGCACGTAAGATCTTGGTGGAGCATAATACTTATATAAACTCGTACCAAGGTGCAGGATAATAATACTTATGTATAGGCTCTTGAAACTCCGATATATAGGCTCAGGTAACACTGGTGCACGTGGAACACTTATATAGGAGTTCGTAGCTTCCTGGTGCATAAAAATTCTTTTATAGTTTCGTGAAATATTGAAGCATTCATGCTACTTATTTCGTATCAACTTGGTTGACCTTAATACATGCTCATAAGACATTGCTAAAGTGGAACACTTATATAAGTTCATAACACACCGATGCACGTCGAGAAAACTTATATATAAGCACGTAGGATCTTGGTGGAGCATAATACTTATATAAACTCGTACCATCGTGGAGGATAATAATACTTATGTATAGGTTCTTGAAACTCCGATATATAGGCTCATGTAACACTGGTGCACATGGAACACTTATATAGGAGTTCGTAGCTTCCTGGTGCATAAAAATTCTTTTATAGGTTCGTGAAATATTGAAGCATTCATGCTACTTATTTCGTATCAACTTGGTTGACCTTAATACATGCTCAAAAGACATTGCTAAAGTGGAACACTTATATAAATTCATCACACACCGATGCACGTCGAGAAAACTTATATACAAGCACGTAGGATCTTGGTGGAGCAAAATACTTATATAAACTCATACCATCGTGCAGGATAATAATACTTATGTATAGGCTCTTGAAACTCCGATATATAGGCTCATGTAACACTGGTGCACATGGAACACTTATATAGGCGTTCGTAGCTTCCTGGTGCATAAAAATTCTTTTATAGGTTCGTGAAATATTGAAGCATTCATGCTACTTATTTCGTATCATCTTGGTTGACCTTAATACATGCTCATAAGACATTGCTAAAGTGGAACACTTATATAAGTTCATAACACACCGATGCACGTCGAGAACATATATATAGGCACGTAGGATCTTGGTGGAGCATAATAGTTATACAAACTCGTACCGTCGTGGAGGATAATAATACTTATGTATAGGCTCTTGAAACTCCGATATATAGGCTCATGTAACACTGGTGCACATGGAACACTTATATAGGAGTTCGTAGCTTCCTGGTGCATAAAAATTCTTTTATAGTTTCGTGAAATATTGAAGCATTCATGCTACTTATTTCGTATCAACTTGGTTGACCTTAATACATGCACATAAGACATTGCTAAAATGGAACACTTATATAAGTTCATAACACACCGATGCACGTCGAGAAAACTTATATATAAGCACGTAGGATCTTGGTGGAGCATAATACTTATATAAACTCGTACCATCGTGGAGGACAATAATAATTATGTATAGGCTCTTGAAACTCCGATATATAGGCTCATGGAACACTTATATAGGAGTTCGTAGCTTCCTGGTGGATAATAATGCTTTTATAGGTTCGTGAAATATTGAAGCATTCATGCTACTTATTTCGTATCAACTTGGTTGACCTTAATACATGCTCATAAGACATTGCTAAAGTGGAACACTTATATAAATTCATAACACACCGATGCACGTCGAGAAAACTTATATATAAGCACGTAGGATCTTGGTGGAGCATAATACTTATATAAACTCGTACCAAGGTGCAGGATAATAATACTTATGTATAGGCTCTTGAAACTCCGATATATAGGCTCAGGTAACACTGGTGCACGTGGAACACTTATAAAGGAGTTCGTAGCTTCCTGGTGCATAAAAATTCTTTTATAGGTTCGTGAAATATTGAAGCATTCATGCTACTAATTTCGTATCAACTTGGTTGACCTTAATACATGCTCATAAATCATTGCTAAAGTGGAGCACTTATATAAATTCATAACACACCGATGCACGTCGAGAACATATATATAGGCACGTAGGATCTTGGTGGAGCATAATACTTATATAAACTCGTACCATCGTGGAGGACAATAATACTTATGTATAGGCTCTTGAAGCTCCGATATATAGGCTCATGTAACACTGGTGCACATGGAACACTTATATAGGAGTTCGTAGCTTCCTGATGCATAATAATACTTTTATAGGTTCGTGAAATATTGAAGCATTCATGCTACTTATTTCGTATCAACTTGGTTGACGTTAATACATGCTCATAAGACATTGCTAAAGTGGAACACTTATATAAGTTCATAACACACCGATGCACGTCGAGAAAACTTATATATAAGCACGTAGGATCTTGGTGGAGCATAATACTTATATAAACTCGTACCATCGTGGAGGATAATAATACTTATGTATAGGCTCTTGAAACTCCGATATATAGGCTCATGTAACACTGGTGCTCATGGAACACTTATATAGGAGTTCGTAGCTTCCTGGTGCATTAAAATTATTTTATAGGTTCGTGAAATATTGAAGCATTCATGCTACTTATTTCGTATCAACTTGGTTGACCTTAATACATGCTCATAAGACATTGCTAAAGTGGAATACTTATATAAGTTCATAACACACCGATGCACGTCGAGGAAACTTATATATAAGCACGTAGGATCTTGGTGGAGCATAATACTTATATAAACTCGTACCATCGTGGAGGACAATAATACTTATGTATAGGCTCTTGAAACTCCGATATATAGGCTCATGTAACACTGGTGCACATGGAACACTTATATAGGAGTTCGTAGCTTCCTGGTGCATAATAATACTTTTATAGGTTCGTGAAATATTGAAGCATTCATGCTACTTATTTCGTATCAACTTGGTTGACCTTAATACATGCTCATAAGACATTGCTAAAGTGGAACACTTATATAAGTTCATAACACACCGATGCACGTCGAGAAAACTTATATATAAGCACGTAGGATCTTGATGGAGCATAATACTTATATAAACTCGTACCATCGTGGAGGACAATAATACTTATGTATAGGCTCTTGAAACTCCGATATATAGGCTCATGGAACACTTATATAGGAGTTCGTAGCTTCCTGGTGGATAATAATACTTTTATAGGTTCGTGAAATATTGAAGCATTCATGCTACTTATTTCGCATCAACTTGGTTGACTTTAATACATGCTCAAAAGACATTGCTAAAGTGGAACACTTATATAAATTCATCACACACCGATGCACGTCGAGAAAACTTATATACAAGCACGTAGGATCTTGGTGGAGCAAAATACTTATATAAACTCATACCATCGTGCAGGATAATAATACTTATGTATAGGCTCTTGAAACTCCGATATATAGGCTCATGTAACACTGGTGCACATGGAACACTTATATAGGCGTTCGTAGCTTCCTGGTGCATAAAAATTCTTTTATAGGTTCGTGAAATATTGAAGCATTCATGCTACTTATTTCGTATCATCTTGGTTGACCTTAATACATGCTCATAAGACATTGCTAAAGTGGAACACTTATATAAGTTCATAACACACCGATGCACGTCGAGAACATATATATAGGCACGTAGGATCTTGGTGGAGCATAATAGTTATACAAACTCGTACCGTCGTGGAGGATAATAATACTTATGTATAGGCTCTTGAAACTCCGATATATAGGCTCATGTAACACTGGTGCACATGGAACACTTATATAGGAGTTCGTAGCTTCCTGGTGCATAAAAATTCTTTTATAGTTTCGTGAAATATTGAAGCATTCATGCTACTTATTTCGTATCAACTTGGTTGACCTTAATACATGCACATAAGACATTGCTAAAATGGAACACTTATATAAGTTCATAACACACCGATGCACGTCGAGAAAACTTATATATAAGCACGTAGGATCTTGGTGGAGCATAATACTTATATAAACTCGTACCATCGTGGAGGACAATAATAATTATGTATAGGCTCTTGAAACTCCGATATATAGGCTCATGGAACACTTATATAGGAGTTCGTAGCTTCCTGGTGGATAATAATGCTTTTATAGGTTCGTGAAATATTGAAGCATTCATGCTACTTATTTCGTATCAACTTGGTTGACCTTAATACATGCTCATAAGACATTGCTAAAGTGGAACACTTATATAAATTCATAACACACCGATGCACGTCGAGA
The DNA here is from genome assembly GCA_951213105.1 of Amaurobius ferox. Taxonomy (NCBI): domain Eukaryota; kingdom Metazoa; phylum Arthropoda; class Arachnida; order Araneae; family Amaurobiidae; genus Amaurobius; species Amaurobius ferox. Next base: position 1,817,190 of record OX578151.1, read on the forward strand.
AAACTTATATATAAGCACGTAGGATCTTGGTGGAGCATAATACTTATATAAACTCGTACCATCGTGGAGGACAATAATACTTATGTATAGGCTCTTGAAACTCCGATATATAGGCTCATGGAACACTTATATAGGAGTTCGTAGCTTCCTGGTGGATAATAATACTTTTATAGGTTCGTGAAATATTGAAGCATTCATGCTACTTATTTCGCATCAACTTGGTTGACCTTAATACATGCTCAAAAGACATTGCTAAAGTGGAACACTTATATAAATTCATCACACACCGATGCACGTCGAGAAAACTTATATACAAGCACGTAGGATCTTGGTGGAGCAAAATACTTATATAAACTCATACCATCGTGCAGGATAATAATACTTATGTATAGGCTCTTGAAACTCCGATATATAGGCTCATGTAACACTGGTGCACATGGAACACTTATATAGGCGTTCGTAGCTTCCTGGTGCATAAAAATTCTTTTATAGGTTCGTGAAATATTGAAGCATTCATGCTACTTATTTCGTATCATCTTGGTTGACCTTAATACATGCTCATAAGACATTGCTAAAGTGGAACACTTATATAAGTTCATAACACACCGATGCACGTCGAGAACATATATATAGGCACGTAGGATCTTGGTGGAGCATAATAGTTATACAAACTCGTACCGTCGTGGAGGATAATAATACTTATGTATAGGCTCTTGAAACTCCGATATATAGGCTCATGTAACACTGGTGCACATGGAACACTTATATAGGAGTTCGTAGCTTCCTGGTGCATAAAAATTCTTTTATAGTTTCGTGAAATATTGAAGCATTCATGCTACTTATTTCGTATCAACTTGGTTGACCTTAATACATGCACATAAGACATTGCTAAAATGGAACACTTATATAAGTTCATAACACACCGATGCACGTCGAGAAAACTTATATATAAGCACGTAGGATCTTGGTGGAGCATAATACTTATATAAACTCGTACCATCGTGGAGGACAATAATAATTATGTATAGGCTCTTGAAACTCCGATATATAGGCTCATGGAACACTTATATAGGAGTTCGTAGCTTCCTGGTGGATAATAATGCTTTTATAGGTTCGTGAAATATTGAAGCATTCATGCTACTTATTTCGTATCAACTTGGTTGACCTTAATACATGCTCATAAGACATTGCTAAAGTGGAACACTTATATAAATTCATATCACACCGATGCACGTCGAGAAAACTTATATATAAGCACGTAGGATCTTGGTGGAGCATAATACTTATATAAACTCGTACCATCGTGGAGGATAATAATACTTATGTATAGGTTCTTGAAACTCCGATATATAGGCTCATGTAACACTGGTGCACATGGAACACTTATATAGGAGTTCGTAGCTTCCTGGTGCATAAAAATTCTTTTATAGGTTCGTGAAATATTGAAGCATTCATGCTACTTATTTCGTATCAACTTGGTTGACCTTAATACATGCTCATAAGCCATTGCTAAAGTGGAACACATATATAAATTCATAACACACCGATGCACGTCGAGAAAACTTATATATAAGCACGTAGGATCTTGGTGGAGCATAATACTTATATAAACTCGTACCATCGTGCAGGATAATAATACTTATGTATAGGCTCTTGAAACTCCGATATATAGGCTCATGTAACACTGGTGCACATGGAACACTTATATAGGAGTTCGTAGCTTCCTGGTGCATAAAAATTCTTTTATAGGTTCGTAAAATATTGAAGCATTCATGCTACTTATTTCGTATCAACTTGGTTGACCTTAATACATGCTCATAAGACATTGCTAAAGTGGAACACTTATATAAGTTCATAACACACCGATGCACGTCGAGAACATATATATATATAGGCACGTAGGATCTTGGTGGAGCATAATACTTATATAAACTCGTACCATCGTGGAGGATAATAATACTTATGTATAGGCTCTTGAAACTCCGATATATAGGCTCATGTAACACTGGTGCACATGGAACACTTATATAGGAGTTCGTAGCTTCCTGGTGCATAAAAATTCTTTTATAGGTTCGTGAAATATTGAAGCATTCATGCTACTTATTTCGTATCAACTTGGTTGACCTTAATACATGCTCATAAGACATTGCTAAAGTGGAACACTTATATAAATTCATAACACACCGACGGACGTCGAGAAAACTTATATATAAGCACGTAGGATCTTGGTGGAGCATAATACTTATATAAACACGTACCAAGGTGCAGGATAATAATACTTATGTATAGGCTCTTGAAACTCCGATATATAGGCTCAGGTAACACTGGTGCACGTGGAACACTTATATAGGAGTTCGTAGCTTCCTGGTGCATAAAAATTCTTTTATAGGTTCGTGAAATATTGAAGCATTCATGCTACTTATTTCGTATCAACTTGGTTGACCTTAATACATGCTCATAAATCATTGCTAAAGTGGAGCACTTATATAAGTTCATAACACACCGATGCACGTCGAGAACATATATATAGGCACGTAGGATCTTGGTGGAGCATAATACTTATATAAACTCGTACCATCGTGGAGGACAATAATGCTTATGTATAGGCTCTTGAAGCTCCGATATATAGGCTCATGTAACACTGGTGCACATGGAACACTTATATAGGAGTTCGTAGCTTCCTGGTGCATAATAATACTTTTATAGGTTCGTGAAATATTGAAGCATTCATGCTACTTATTTCGTATCAACTTGGTTGACCTTAATACATTCTCATAAGACATTGCTAAAGTGGAACACTTATATAAATTCATAACACACCGATGCACGTCGAGAAAACTTATATATAAGCACGTAGGATCTTGGTGGAGCATAATACTTATATAAACTCGTACCATCGTGCAGGATAATAATACTTATGTATAGGCTCTTGAAACTCCGATATCTAGGCTCATGTAACACTGGTGCACATAGAACACTTATATAGGAGTTCGTAGCTTCCTGGTGCATAAAAATTCTTTTATAGTTTCGTGAAATATTGAAGCATTCATGCTACTTATTTCGTATCAACTTGGTTGACCTTAATACATGCTCATAAGACATTGCTAAAGTGGAACACTTATATAAGTTCATAACACACCGATGCACGTCGAGAACATATATATAGGCACGTAGGATCTTGGTGGAGCATAATACTTATATAAACTCGTACCATCGTGGAGGATAATAATACTTATGTATAGGCTCTTGAAACTCCTATATATAGGCTCATGTAACACTGGTGCACATGGAACACTTATATAGGAGTTCGTAGCTTCCTGGTGCATAAAAATTCTTTTATAGGTTCGTGAAATATTGAAGCATTCATGCTACTTATTTTGTATCAACTTGGTTGACCTTAATACATGCTTATAAGACATTGCTAAAGTGGAACACTTATATAAATTCATAACACACCGATGCACGTCGAGAAAACTTATATATAAGCACGTAGGATCTTGGTGGAGCATAATACTTATATAAACTCGTACCATCGTGCAGGATAATAATACTTATGTATAGGCTCTTGAAACTCCGATATATAGGCTCATGTAACACTGGTGCACTTGGAACACTTATATAGGAGTTCGTAGCTTCCTGGTCCATAAAAATTCTTTTATAGGTTCGTGAAATATTGAAGCATTCATGCTACTTATTTCGTATCAACTTGGTTGACCTTAATACATGCTCATAAGACATTGCTAAAGTGGAACACTTATATAAGTTCATAACACACCGATGCACGTCGAGAACATATATATATATAGGCACGTAGGATCTTGGTGGAGCATAATACTTATATAAACTCGTACCATCGTGGAGGATAATAATACTTATGTATAGGCTCTTGAAACTCCGATATATAGGCTCATGTAACACTGGTGCACATGGAACACTTATATAAGAGTTCGTAGCTTCCTGGTGCATAAAAATTCTTTTATAGGTTCGTGAAATATTGAAGCATTCATGCTACTTATTTCGTATCAACTTGGTTGACCTTAATACATGCTCATAAGACATTGCTAAAGTGGAACACTTATATAAGTTCATAACACACCGATGCACGTCGAGAAAACTTATATATAAGCACGTAGGATCTTGGTGGAGCATAATACTTATATAAACTCGTACCATCGTGGAGGATAATAATACTTATGTATAGGTTCTTGAAACTCCGATATATAGGCTCATGTAACACTGGTGCACATGGAACACTTATATAGGAGTTCGTAGCTTCCTGGTGCATAAAAATTCTTTTATAGGTTCGTGAAATATTGAAGCATTCATGCTACTTATTTCGCATCAACTTGGTTGACCTTAATACATGCTCATAAGCCATTGCTAAAGTGGAACACATATATAAACTCATAACACACCGATGCACGTCGAGAAAACTTATATATAAGCACGTAGGATCTTGGTGGAGCATAATACTTATATAAACTCGTACCATCGTGCAGGATAATAATACTTATGTATAGGCTCTTGAAACTCCGATATATAGGCTCATGTAACACTGGTGCACATGGAACACTTATATAGGAGTTCGTAGCTTCCTGGTGCATAAAAATTCTTTTATAGGTTCGTGAAATATTGAAGCATTCATGCTACTTATTTCGTATCAACTTGGTTGACCTTAATACATGCTCATAAGACATTGCTAAAATGGAACACTTATATAAGTTCATAACACACCGATGCACGTCGAGAAAACTTATATATAAGCACGTAGGATCTTGGTGGAGCATAATACTTATATAAACTCGTATCATCGTGGAGGACAATAATACTTATGTATAGGCTCTTGAAACTCCGATATATAGGCTCATGGAACACTTATATAGGAGTTCGTAGCTTCCTGGTGGATAATAATACTTTTATAGGTTCGTGAAATATTGAAGCATTCATGCTACTTATTTCGTATCAACTTGGTTGACCTTAATACATGCTCATAAGACATTGCTAAAGTGGAACACTTATATAAATTCATAACACACCGATGCACGTCGAGAAAACTTATATATAAGCACGTAGGATCTTGGTGGAGCATAATACTTATATAAACTCGTACCATCGTGGAGGATAATAATACTTATGTATAGGTTCTTGAAACTCCGATATATAGGCTCATGTAACACTGGTGCACATGGAACACTTATATAGGAGTTCGTAGCTTCCTGGTGCATAAAAATTCTTTTATAGGTTCGTGAAATATTGAAGCATTCATGCTACTTATTTCGTATCAACTTGGTTGACCTTAATACATGCTCATAAGCCATTGCTAAAGTGGAACACATATATAAATTCATAACACACCGATGCACGTCGAGAAAACTTATATATAAGCACGTAGGATCTTGGTGGAGCATAATACTTATATAAACTCGTACCATCGTGCAGGATAATAATACTTATGTATAGGCTCTTGAAACTCCGATATATAGGCTCATGTAACACTGGTGCACATGGAACACTTATATAGGAGTTCGTAGCTTCCTGGTGCATAAAAATTCTTTTATAGGTTCGTAAAATATTGAAGCATTCATGCTACTTATTTCGTATCAACTTGGTTGACCTTAATACATGCTCATAAGACATTGCTAAAGTGGAACACTTATATAAGTTCATAACACACCGATGCACGTCGAGAACATATATATATATAGGCACGTAGGATCTTGGTGGAGCATAATACTTATATAAACTCGTACCATCGTGGAGGATAATAATACTTATGTATAGGCTCTTGAAACTCCGATATATAGGCTCATGTAACACTGGTGCACATGGAACACTTATATAGGAGTTCGTAGCTTCCTGGTGCATAAAAATTCTTTTATAGGTTCGTGAAATATTGAAGCATTCATGCTACTTATTTCGTATCAACTTGGTTGACCTTAATACATGCTCATAAGACATTGCTAAAGTGGAACACTTATATAAATTCATAACACACCGATGCACGTCGAGAAAACTTATATATAAGCACGTAGGATCTTGGTGGAGCATAATACTTATATAAACTCGTACCATCGTGGAGGACAATAATACTTATGTATAGGCTCTTGAAACTCCGATATATAGGCTCATGGAACACTTATATAGGAGTTCGTAGCTTCCTGGTGGATAATAATACTTTTATAGGTTCGTGAAATATTGAAGCATTCATGCTACTTATTTCGTATCAACTTGGTTGACCTTAATACATGCTCATAAGACATTGCTAAAGTGGAACACTTATATAAATTCATAACACACCGATGCACGTCGAGAAAACTTATATATAAGCACGTAGGATCTTGGTGGAGCATAATACTTATATAAACTCGTACCAAGGTGCAGGATAATAATACTTATGTATAGGCTCTTGAAACTCCGATATATAGGCTCATGTAACACTGGTGCACATGGAACACTTATATAGACTTTCGTAGCTTCCTGGTGCATAAAAATTCTTTTATAGTTTCGTGAAATATTGAAGCATTCATGCTACTTATTTCGTATCAACTTGGTTGACCTTAATACATGCTCATAAGACATTGCTAAAGTGGAACACTTATATAAGTTCATAACACACCGATGCACGTCGAGAAAACTTATATATAAGCACGTAGGATCTTGGTGGAGCATAATACTTATATAAACTCGTACCATCGTGGAGGATAATAATACTTATGTATAGGTTCTTGAAACTCCGATATATAGGCTCATGTAACACTGGTGCACATGGAACACTTATATAGGAGTTCGTAGCTTCCTGGTGCATAAAAATTCTTTTATAGGTTCGTGAAATATTGAAGCATTCATGCTACTTATTTCGTATCAACTTGGTTGACCTTAATACATGCTCAAAAGACATTGCTAAAGTGGAACACTTATATAAATTCATCACACACCGATGCACGTCGAGAAAACTTATATACAAGCACGTAGGATCTTGGTGGAGCAAAATACTTATATAAACTCATACCATCGTGCAGGATAATAATACTTATGTATAGGCTCTTGAAACTCCGATATATAGGCTCATGTAACACTGGTGCACATGGAACACTTATATAGGCGTTCGTAGCTTCCTGGTGCATAAAAATTCTTTTATAGGTTCGTGAAATATTGAAGCATTCATGCTACTTATTTCGTATCATCTTGGTTGACCTTAATACATGCTCATAAGACATTGCTAAAGTGGAACACTTATATAAGTTCATAACACACCGATGCACGTCGAGAACATATATATAGGCACGTAGGATCTTGGTGGAGCATAATAGTTATACAAACTCGTACCGTCGTGGAGGATAATAATACTTATGTATAGGCTCTTGAAACTCCGATATATAGGCTCATGTAACACTGGTGCACATGGAACACTTATATAGGAGTTCGTAGCTTCCTGGTGCATAAAAATTCTTTTATAGTTTCGTGAAATATTGAAGCATTCATGCTACTTATTTCGTATCAACTTGGTTGACCTTAATACATGCACATAAGACATTGCTAAAATGGAACACTTATATAAGTTCATAACACACCGATGCACGTCGAGAAAACTTATATATAAGCACGTAGGATCTTGGTGGAGCATAATACTTATATAAACTCGTACCATCGTGGAGGACAATAATAATTATGTATAGGCTCTTGAAACTCCGATATATAGGCTCATGGAACACTTATATAGGAGTTCGTAGCTTCCTGGTGGATAATAATGCTTTTATAGGTTCGTGAAATATTGAAGCATTCATGCTACTTATTTCGTATCAACTTGGTTGACCTTAATACATGCTCATAAGACATTGCTAAAGTGGAACACTTATATAAATTCATAACACACCGATGCACGTCGAGAAAACTTATATATAAGCACGTAGGATCTTGGTGGAGCATAATACTTATATAAACTCGTACCAAGGTGCAGGATAATAATACTTATGTATAGGCTCTTGAAACTCCGATATATAGGCTCAGGTAACACTGGTGCACGTGGAACACTTATATAGGAGTTCGTAGCTTCCTGGTGCATAAAAATTCTTTTATAGGTTCGTGAAATATTGAAGCATTCATGCTACTTATTTCGTATCAACTTGGTTGACCTTAATACATGCTCATAAGACATTGCTAAAGTGGAACACTTATATAAGTTCATAACACACCGATGCACGTCGAGAAAACTTATATATAAGCACGTAGGATCTTGGTGGAGCATAATACTTATATAAACTCGTACCATCGTGGAGGATAATAATACTTATGTATAGGTTCTTGAAACTCCGATATATAGGCTCATGTAACACTGGTGCACATGGAACACTTATATAGGAGTTCGTAGCTTCCTGGTGCATAAAAATTCTTTTATAGTTTCGTGAAATATTGAAGCATTCATGCTACTTATTTCGTATCAACTTGGTTGACCTTAATACATGCACATAAGACATTGCTAAAATGGAACACTTATATAAGTTCATAACACACCGATGCACGTCGAGAAAACTTATATATAAGCACGTAGGATCTTGGTGGAGCATAATACTTATATAAACTCGTACCATCGTGGAGGACAATAATAATTATGTATAGGCTCTTGAAACTCCGATATATAGGCTCATGGAACACTTATATAGGAGTTCGTAGCTTCCTGGTGGATAATAATGCTTTTATAGGTTCGTGAAATATTGAAGCATTCATGCTACTTATTTCGTATCAACTTGGTTGACCTTAATACATGCTCATAAGACATTGCTAAAGTGGAACACTTATATAAATTCATAACACACCGATGCACGTCGAGAAAACTTATATATAAGCACGTAGGATCTTGGTGGAGCATAATACTTATATAAACTCGTACCATCGTGGAGGATAATAATACTTATGTATAGGTTCTTGAAACTCCGATATATAGGCTCATGTAACACTGGTGCACATGGAACACTTATATAGGAGTTCGTAGCTTCCTGGTGCATAAAAATTCTTTTATAGGTTCGTGAAATATTGAAGCATTCATGCTACTTATTTCGTATCAACTTGGTTGACCTTAATACATGCTCAAAAGACATTGCTAAAGTGGAACACTTATATAAATTCATCACACACCGATGCACGTCGAGAAAACTTATATACAAGCACGTAGGATCTTGGTGGAGCAAAATACTTATATAAACTCATACCATCGTGCAGGATAATAATACTTATGTATAGGCTCTTGAAACTCCGATATATAGGCTCATGTAACACTGGTGCACATGGAACACTTATATAGGCGTTCGTAGCTTCCTGGTGCATAAAAATTCTTTTATAGGTTCGTGAAATATTGAAGCATTCATGCTACTTATTTCGTATCATCTTGGTTGACCTTAATACATGCTCATAAGACATTGCTAAAGTGGAACACTTATATAAGTTCATAACACACCGATGCACGTCGAGAACATATATATAGGCACGTAGGATCTTGGTGGAGCATAATAGTTATACAAACTCGTACCGTCGTGGAGGATAATAATACTTATGTATAGGCTCTTGAAACTCCGATATATAGGCTCATGTAACACTGGTGCACATGGAACACTTATATAGGAGTTCGTAGCTTCCTGGTGCATAAAAATTCTTTTATAGTTTCGTGAAATATTGAAGCATTCATGCTACTTATTTCGTATCAACTTGGTTGACCTTAATACATGCACATAAGACATTGCTAAAATGGAACACTTATATAAGTTCATAACACACCGATGCACGTCGAGAAAACTTATATATAAGCACGTAGGATCTTGGTGGAGCATAATACTTATATAAACTCGTACCATCGTGGAGGACAATAATAATTATGTATAGGCTCTTGAAACTCCGATATATAGGCTCATGGAACACTTATATAGGAGTTCGTAGCTTCCTGGTGGATAATAATGCTTTTATAGGTTCGTGAAATATTGAAGCATTCATGCTACTTATTTCGTATCAACTTGGTTGACCTTAATACATGCTCATAAGACATTGCTAAAGTGGAACACTTATATAAGTTCATAACACACCGATGCACGTCGAGAAAACTTATATATAAGCACGTAGGATCTTGGTGGAGCATAATACTTATATAAACTCGTACCATCGTGGAGGATAATAATACTTATGTATAGGCTCTTGAAACTCCGATATATAGGCTCATGTAACACTGGTGCTCATGGAACACTTATATAGGAGTTCGTAGCTTCCTGGTGCATTAAAATTATTTTATAGGTTCGTGAAATATTGAAGCATTCATGCTACTTATTTCGTATCAACTTGGTTGACCTTAATACATGCTCATAAGACATTGCTAAAGTGGAATACTTATATAAGTTCATAACACACCGATGCACGTCGAGGAAACTTATATATAAGCACGTAGGATCTTGGTGGAGCATAATACTTATATAAACTCGTACCATCGTGGAGGACAATAATAATTATGTATAGGCTCTTGAAACTCCGATATATAGGCTCATGGAACACTTATATAGGAGTTCGTAGCTTCCTGGTGGATAATAATGCTTTTATAGGTTCGTGAAATATTGAAGCATTCATGCTACTTATTTCGTATCAACTTGGTTGACCTTAATACATGCTCATAAGACATTGCTAAAGTGGAACACTTATATAAATTCATAACACACCGATGCACGTCGAGAAAACTTATATATAAGCACGTAGGATCTTGGTGGAGCATAATACTTATATAAACTCGTACCATCGTGGAGGATAATAATACTTATGTATAGGTTCTTGAAACTCCGATATATAGGCTCATGTAACACTGGTGCACATGGAACACTTATATAGGAGTTCGTAGCTTCCTGGTGCATAAAAATTCTTTTATAGGTTCGTGAAATATTGAAGCATTCATGCTACTTATTTCGTATCAACTTGGTTGACCTTAATACATGCTCAAAAGACATTGCTAAAGTGGAACACTTATATAAATTCATCACACACCGATGCACGTCGAGAAAACTTATATACAAGCACGTAGGATCTTGGTGGAGCAAAATACTTATATAAACTCATACCATCGTGCAGGATAATAATACTTATGTATAGGCTCTTGAAACTCCGATATATAGGCTCATGTAACACTGGTGCACATGGAACACTTATATAGGCGTTCGTAGCTTCCTGGTGCATAAAAATTCTTTTATAGGTTCGTGAAATATTGAAGCATTCATGCTACTTATTTCGTATCATCTTGGTTGACCTTAATACATGCTCATAAGACATTGCTAAAGTGGAACACTTATATAAGTTCATAACACACCGATGCACGTCGAGAACATATATATAGGCACGTAGGATCTTGGTGGAGCATAATAGTTATACAAACTCGTACCGTCGTGGAGGATAATAATACTTATGTATAGGCTCTTGAAACTCCGATATATAGGCTCATGTAACACTGGTGCACATGGAACACTTATATAGGAGTTCGTAGCTTCCTGGTGCATAAAAATTCTTTTATAGTTTCGTGAAATATTGAAGCATTCATGCTACTTATTTCGTATCAACTTGGTTGACCTTAATACATGCACATAAGACATTGCTAAAATGGAACACTTATATAAGTTCATAACACACCGATGCACGTCGAGAAAACTTATATATAAGCACGTAGGATCTTGGTGGAGCATAATACTTATATAAACTCGTACCATCGTGGAGGACAATAATAATTATGTATAGGCTCTTGAAACTCCGATATATAGGCTCATGGAACACTTATATAGGAGTTCGTAGCTTCCTGGTGGATAATAATGCTTTTATAGGTTCGTGAAATATTGAAGCATTCATGCTACTTATTTCGTATCAACTTGGTTGACCTTAATACATGCTCATAAGACATTGCTAAAGTGGAACACTTATATAAGTTCATAACACACCGATGCACGTCGAGAAAACTTATATATAAGCACGTAGGATCTTGGTGGAGCATAATACTTATATAAACTCGTACCATCGTGGAGGATAATAATACTTATGTATAGGCTCTTGAAACTCCGATATATAGGCTCATGTAACACTGGTGCTCATGGAACACTTATATAGGAGTTCGTAGCTTCCTGGTGCATTAAAATTATTTTATAGGTTCGTGAAATATTGAAGCATTCATGCTACTTATTTCGTATCAACTTGGTTGACCTTAATACATGCTCATAAGACATTGCTAAAGTGGAATACTTATATAAGTTCATAACACACCGATGCACGTCGAGGAAACTTATATATAAGCACGTAGGATCTTGGTGGAGCATAATACTTATATAAACTCGTACCATCGTGGAGGACAATAATACTTATGTATAGGCTCTTGAAACTCCGATATATAGGCTCATGTAACACTGGTGCACATGGAACACTTATATAGGAGTTCGTAGCTTCCTGGTGCATAATAATACTTTTATAGGTTCGTGAAATATTGAAGCATTCATGCTACTTATTTCGTATCAACTTGGTTGACCTTAATACATGCTCATAAGACATTGCTAAAGTGGAACACTTATATAAGTTCATAACACACCGATGCACGTCGAGAAAACTTATATATAAGCACGTAGGATCTTGATGGAGCATAATACTTATATAAACTCGTACCATCGTGGAGGACAATAATACTTATGTATAGGCTCTTGAAACTCCGATATATAGGCTCATGGAACACTTATATAGGAGTTCGTAGCTTCCTGGTGGATAATAATACTTTTATAGGTTCGTGAAATATTGAAGCATTCATGCTACTTATTTCGCATCAACTTGGTTGACCTTAATACATGCTCAAAAGACATTGCTAAAGTGGAACACTTATATAAATTCATCACACACCGATGCACGTCGAGAAAACTTATATACAAGCACGTAGGATCTTGGTGGAGCAAAATACTTATATAAACTCATACCATCGTGCAGGATAATAATACTTATGTATAGGCTCTTGAAACTCCGATATATAGGCTCATGTAACACTGGTGCACATGGAACACTTATATAGGCGTTCGTAGCTTCCTGGTGCATAAAAATTCTTTTATAGGTTCGTGAAATATTGAAGCATTCATGCTACTTATTTCGTATCATCTTGGTTGACCTTAATACATGCTCATAAGACATTGCTAAAGTGGAACACTTATATAAGTTCATAACACACCGATGCACGTCGAGAACATATATATAGGCACGTAGGATCTTGGTGGAGCATAATAGTTATACAAACTCGTACCGTCGTGGAGGATAATAATACTTATGTATAGGCTCTTGAAACTCCGATATATAGGCTCATGTAACACTGGTGCACATGGAACACTTATATAGGAGTTCGTAGCTTCCTGGTGCATAAAAATTCTTTTATAGTTTCGTGAAATATTGAAGCATTCATGCTACTTATTTCGTATCAACTTGGTTGACCTTAATACATGCACATAAGACATTGCTAAAATGGAACACTTATATAAGTTCATAACACACCGATGCACGTCGAGAAAACTTATATATAAGCACGTAGGATCTTGGTGGAGCATAATACTTATATAAACTCGTACCATCGTGGAGGACAATAATAATTATGTATAGGCTCTTGAAACTCCGATATATAGGCTCATGGAACACTTATATAGGAGTTCGTAGCTTCCTGGTGGATAATAATGCTTTTATAGGTTCGTGAAATATTGAAGCATTCATGCTACTTATTTCGTATCAACTTGGTTGACCTTAATACATGCTCATAAGACATTGCTAAAGTGGAACACTTATATAAATTCATAACACACCGATGCACGTCGAGAAAACTTATATATAAGCACGTAGGATCTTGGTGGAGCATAATACTTATATAAACTCGTACCAAGGTGCAGGATAATAATACTTATGTATAGGCTCTTGAAACTCCGATATATAGGCTCAGGTAACACTGGTGCACGTGGAACACTTATATAGGAGTTCGTAGCTTCCTGGTGCATAAAAATTCTTTTATAGGTTCGTGAAATATTGAAGCATTCATGCTACTTATTTCGTATCAACTTGGTTGACCTTAATACATGCTCATAAATCATTGCTAAAGTGGAGCACTTATATAAATTCATAACACACCGATGCACGTCGAGAACATATATATAGGCACGTAGGATCTTGGTGGAGCATAATACTTATATAAACACGTACCATCGTGGAGGACAATAATACTTATGTATAGGCTCTTGAAGCTCCGATATATAGGCTCATGGAACACTTATATAGGAGTTCGTAGCTTCCTGGTGCATAATAATACTTTTATAGGTTCGTGAAATATTGAAGCATTCATGCTACTTATTTCGTATCAACTTGGTTGACGTTAATACATGCTCATAAGACATTGCTAAAGTGGAACACTTATATAAGTTCATAACACACCGATGCACGTCGAGAAAACTTATATATAAGCACGTAGGATCTTGGTGGAGCATAATACTTATATAAACTCGTACCATCGTGGAGGATAATAATACTTATGTATAGGCTCTTGAAACTCCGATATATAGGCTCATGTAACACTGGTGCTCATGGAACACTTATATAGGAGTTCGTAGCTTCCTGGTGCATTAAAATTATTTTATAGGTTCGTGAAATATTGAAGCATTCATGCTACTTATTTCGTATCAACTTGGTTGACCTTAATACATGCTCATAAGACATTGCTAAAGTGGAATACTTATATAAGTTCATAACACACCGATGCACGTCGAGGAAACTTATATATAAGCACGTAGGATCTTGGTGGATCATAATACTTATATAAACTCGTACCATCGTGGAGGACAATAATACTTATGTATAGGCTCTTGAAACTCCGATATATAGGCTCATGTAACACTGTTGCACATGGAACACTTATATAGGAGTTCGTAGCTTCCTGGTGCATAATAATACTTTTATAGGTTCGTGAAATATTGAAGCATTCATGCTACTTATTTCGTATCAACTTGGTTGACCTTAATACATGCTCATAAGACATTGCTAAAGTGGAACACTTATATAAGTTCATAACACACCGATGCACGTCGAGAAAACTTATATATAAGCACGTAGGATCTTGATGGAGCATAATACTTATATAAACTCGTACCATCGTGGAGGACAATAATACTTATGTATAGGCTCTTGAAACTCCGATATATAGGCTCATGGAACACTTATATAGGAGTTCGTAGCTTCCTGGTGGATAATAATACTTTTATAGGTTCGTGAAATATTGAAGCATTCATGCTACTTATTTCGCATCAACTTGGTTGACCTTAATACATGCTCATAAGACATTGCTAAAGTGGAACACTTATATAAATTCATAACACACCGATGCACGTCGAGAAAACTTATATATAAGCACGTAGGATCTTGGTGGAGCATAATACTTACATAAACTCGTACCAAGGTGCAGGATAATAATACTTATGTATAGGCTCTTGAAACTCCGATATATAGGCTCAGGTAACACTGGTGTACGTGGAACACTTATATAGGAGTTCGTAGCTTCCTGGTGCATAAAAATTCTTTTATAGGTTCGTGAAATATTGAAGCATTCATGCTACTTATTTCGTATCAACTTGGTTGACCTTAATACATGCTCATAAATCATTGCTAAAGTGGAACACTTATATAAGTTCATAACACACCGATGCACGTCGAGAACATATATATAGGCACGTAGGATCTTGGTGGAGCATAATACTTATATAAACTCGTACCATCGTGGAGGATAATAATACTTATGTATAGGCTCTTGAAACTCCGATATATAGGCTCATGTAACACTGGTGCACATGGAACACTTATATAGGTGTTCGTAGCTTCCTGGTGCATAATAATACTTTTATAGGTTCGTGAAATATTGAAGCATTCATGCTACTTATTTCGTATCAACTTGGTTGACGTTAATACATGCTCATAAGACATTGCTAAAGTGGAACACTTATATAAGTTCATAACACACCGATGCACGTCGAGAAAACTTATATATAAGCACGTAGGATCTTGGTGGAGCATAATACTTATATAAACTCGTACCATCGTGGAGGATAATAATACTTATGTATAGGCTCTTGAAACTCCGATATATAGGCTCATGTAACACTGGTGCACGTGGAACACTTATATAGGAGTTCGTAGCTTCCTGGTGCATAAAAATTCTTTTATAGGTTCGTGAAATATTGAAGCATTCATGCTACTTATTTCGTATCAACTTGGTTGACCTTAATACATGCTCATAAGACATTGCTAAATTGGAATACTTATATAAGTTCATAACACACCGATGCACGTCGAGGAAACTTATATATAAGCACGTAGGATCTTGGTGGAGCATAATACTTATATAAACTCGTACCATCGTGGAGGATAATAATACTTATGTATAGGCTCTTGAAACTCCGATATATAGGCTCATGTAACACTGGTGCACGTGGAACACTTATATAGGAGTTCGTAGCTTCCTGGTGCATAATAATACTTTTATAGGTTCGTGAAATATTGAAGCATTCATGCTACTTATTTCGTATCAACTTGGTTGACGTTAATACATGCTCATAAGACATTGCTAAAGTGGAACACTTATATAAGTTCATAACACACCGATGCACGTCGAGAAAACTTATATATAAGCACGTAGGATCTTGGTGGAGCATAATACTTATATAAACTCGTACCATCGTGGAGGATAATAATACTTATGTATAGGCTCTTGAAACTCCAATATATAGGCTCATGTAACACTGGTGCACATGGAACACTTATATAGGAGTTCGTAGCTTTCTGGTGCATAAAAATTCTTTTATAGGTTCGTGAAATATTGAAGCATTCATGCTACTTATTTCGTATCAACTTGGTTGACCTTAATACATGCTCATAAGACATTGCTAAAGTGGAATACTTATATAAGTTCATAACACACCGATGCACGTCGAGGAAACTTATATATAAGCACGTAGGATATTGGGGGAGCATAATACTTATATAAACTCGTACCATCGTGGAGGATAATAATACTTATGTATAGGCTCTTGAAACTCCGATATATAGGCTCATGTAACACTGGTGCACGTGGAACACTTATATAGGAGTTCGTAGCTTCCTGGTGCATAATAATACTTTTATAGGTTCGTGAAATATTGAAGCATTCATGCTACTCATTTCGTATCAACTTGGTTGACCTTAATACATGCTCATAAGACATCCTTTTCCTACCGTCACCTTCGTGAACTAAAGAGGCCATACAGGGGTCATAAACCAAACCTTCTACGTCATCGGAAAGGGTTTTAAAAAATTGTGCTTGCTAATGCTAAACGTATGAGCGACATAGGGTATCTCAAGAATATTGGATATTTTTTCATTATTTGATAGCCATTACAGGTATGTGTGTTTTACTATGTGTTCGTTAATGTTTCTGACAGTCGCTGCCAAAAAAAAATTAAATTTTTTTGGTAATTTTTGCAGTTTTTATCATTTTTCTTGCATCATACGTTAAGTCTTGTCATTCAATGTTCGTAGTATATGTTAGATCTCGAAGGTGACGATTTCTTACCGGCCGTGTCTAAAGCCCCGTAATGATAATGAGGTAGATGACGTCACTTCCTGCGCAAAGCTTTTGCAACCCATAAATTTGGGTTACTACATACAGTAAGTTAGCATTTGTAGAAACTATTTTCGATTATATAAGAAAACGTTATTTTTCACTTTTTCAGTGCCGTACCGTATGATCTTGGTATGATGGTGATCGATTACATCTTTACCGTAAAACCATCGGCGAGTGTTGAATGTTGAAGACCCAGGTCGTTCGACTCGTCCAAGGACTAGAGTAGCCGTTTGGACGACCGGGAAAGAAAGCCAGCAGGTGCCGGCTTCCAAGGTCAGCGACCGACGGTCTGGAGATTCAAGATTGTTTTACACTTGAAGAAATATATATCTTAAACATACAGTTTTACAAACGAGTAACACCGACATACAAAACAAGAAGAAAAAACATTCAAAACATAAAATACAACATAAAGTGACACAAAAACAAAAGGGGGAAACTCAACTTGTAGAGAAGGATATGAAGTTGATTGGGTAATAAGAATGGGTAAGTGACAGGATGGTATATAAGGGTTGAACACAAAGTGTAAGTTATATAGATAAATACAGATTTAAATACAAGGTGGATAAATAATATAAAGCCATAACAGATGAGGGTGGGAAAAGAGTTGACGTAATATACAGAATATATACACAAGTTGAGGAGAAAATACAATTATGTACGCATGTGTACAGGAGGGGAAGGGAGTCCTCACCGATCAGAAAAAATTGAGAGCAGAAATACCAGACGAGCTTGTCGTTTGACTTTATTAGATATGTCTCTTGCAATGAGAATACAGTTCTTGAGATAATAAATTGATTGACTGTTATTCTGGAAAACCAAGCCGCTTGGTTTCCAGGGGTGGGTTTAGTGAGATGATATTTCTTCGTTAAGGGGCAAGAGAAAACAAAATGATCTACATCGCCAAATGAGTTGCATAAGCAGTTAGGGGATTTAAGGCGGAGTTAAATCGATCCAAAAAAGTTACCTTTTTCCAATAGATGGCTCTGAATATCGCAGGTTTGGCGTGATCCGGCCTTGCGTCAAACAGCGATTATGTTCAATTTGCGGTAGCTATAGCCTCACTTTAGGATTTTTCCTGAAACCGTATGTTATTAAATGCTTTTAACAGCAAATTCAAACTTGCCGAAGTTTCCGACATCTAATTGAAAAGCGGAATATGAATCAAAGTATGTAGAAACTTTCTTCATATTGATAATAAAATTTCATGATTTTATTGCATGCTCATGTTGATCAATTTAAAATTTAAATCTTATATGCGTATTCAAAATGTAAATCAAATTCGTAGCATGCATAATGTAATGAAAGTCTGTTATCTTATATGAGTGTTGATGGGAAATTGACATGCTGACTTATTGATTGCTGTTGAAGTATATTTGAAACTTTATCATGGATTGGTAAATTCCATTACCTGCATTGTTAATATTTTGTATGTATTCATAATATGATATATTTATCCTTTTATGCTTAATTCTAAGCTATTAAAAAAAAACAAGCAAATGAGTTCATGTGAAACTGCCAATTAATGTATTTATTTTTGTTGGAGTATATTTGAAATTTCGGCACTTTAAATATGTTTACTTGTTGTACCTAACGTATATGTTCTTAAACATTTGTCAAGCTACTTTAGATACTATATGCCTTTTATTCCTTTGATAATATAGTGCATTAGAAGTAAAATTCTAAAAAATGAATACTTAAACATCATTTTATGAAAAAAATTACTTCTGCTCATCCTGACTCAAGAGTCTTAACCATTTCCTTCCTGTACCTCTGTGTCAATGCTAATAGAACACACAGGATGAAATGAAATGAAAGTTTGGCTGGAAATTATTTTGATAATTTCACACTTTTTCTTATTGCCCATAAACCCACTTAATAAGCATTGAAAATTTTTTCTTTTTGATTGGAAATTCAACTGCACATATTTTTAATTCATTAAAACAGCTGAGTCATAACAGTAAGTTTAATTACCAATGGCTACTTAAGGATCTATGTTCCTTATATGTATTCCTCCCTTCTTATGCACACATTCAAATTAAAAGGTAAGCCACATTCAAATTAAAGGTAAGCCCTGTTGTTATTTACTTGAGGTTTAAACCACCTATAAATAACTTACATAATAAAGTATAAACATAATTAGTTACTTGTTGTTCAATTGTTTTCTCTATTGTTTGATACAGTTTGTACGAATGAACTTTGTGACAGATAAAACAACTATGATCAACCCCTTCAAATTTTGCCACTCTCCTGTTCTTTAATGTTTGTTAACCTATGTAGTTGTATCAAATAAAATTTTTAACATGTATACATTATAATTGTGGTATGTGTGAGATAAATTCTGTTAATATAGAATTTTTTTTTAATGAAAATATCTCGCGTTATTTTAAAGTGTAGTCTGTTCAAATACATTCCAGTCTCTTATTTCCTAATCATATATTTAGTAAATTTTGGAACATTTGAGATGAGTCTGGATGGTATTCATTAATTGTGGTAGTATCTGCAAATTTTAATTTTTCTTAATTTCTGAGAATGATTAACTTCTCTGTGTAAAGAACTCATTTCAATAAGGAAATGAACCACTGATTTCTTGTTAGCTAGGTGATGCTCTATCTACTGAGCAGTTGAAATAATTATATTTTCAATTTCATCAATATTTAAAATTGACCCTGTATTCTATTCATGTTATTTTTTATGAGAGCATAGCATCCTGTTCGACAAAATATTAAATACGGGATAGCATCATTCTGTTTGATGTAACTCTCCGTGAATTTAATGTTACCACAAATTGTAGAATTCTAAAAAGATTTAAATTTCTGACCAAATCCAGCGTCAGTTTAGCCTTATAGATTCCAACATTCATTAGAGGCCCCTGAACTTAAAGCGATGCTCTATAATATTGATCAATTATGCCAAGAATCATGTTTTTTTTTTTAAGTCAAGCAATTTCAATTTTATAACTATTATCTACAAACATAACAATGCATTTTTTATTTATTTATTTATTTTTTTACTTGTTACAAGGTATTAAAAATATTCTCTAGCCTTCACTTGTTATCTGAATTCTGAATAAAAGAATCCTGAAAATCAAATAGAGGTTTGAAAGATAGACATCATCAGATTCAGTTATTTGCTACAAAATGGACATATATAATGACCTTTGACTGAAAAGGAGTTATATAATCATTATTTTTTTATTTGTATACAAATATAAAAATATTATATTTTAAATAATAGGTTGTCGTGTTTGATTTTATGAATTTTATAGATATGTTCTTCATAGTCATAAAACTGATTGATAAAAAGCAAGCCATTCTAAAGTTCTATTTCTATGATACTCCCAATACAGCAACTAGCATTAGTAGATCAATTTTTGTTTGAACATATCAAGATCGAATAGAATACAGGGAATAAGAAATCACTAATCACTATATGCCACAATTTTACAAATTTCTGTCAAGGATTGATAAATGTAGAGATAACAGGGAAGGGGAATTTACTTTGGCAATTTTTTATTGATCATTTACCTAGTATACATAGTAATTAATTATGGAAACTAATCAGATGTTCTTGCTTAATCATAAAATATAGCACACTGATCCTTCATTTCCAAATATTTTTATTGTGCTACATTAAACTTTTTAAGGTGTATAAATTTTCGGAAATAGCGCGCAACAGGAGGATGCAATATCTTTAATCATCTTTCCCTGGATTCGTCTTTGACTTATTTATATGGTGACCTACGAAGTCAGTTTTACCACACATCATCCAATTTATAGAACATTCATTTTAACTGCACAAGGTTGAAATCAGGGTTGTAGTGATTTAAAAAAAAGATAATCACTAATTAATTTCAAGATATCAAAATTTGAAATTTTAATAGAAAATAAAATAATTTCATCAACTTAAATTGCATTGTAAAAAAAAAAGTTAACAGTTTCTCAAATAAATTAGAAGTGGGTAACCTTTTAAAAACATTTGTAGAATATAAAAAGTATTTAAATCAATTGATATAACTAAATATTTTTAATTTCTTAATTGTGTTGAAGTTTATTACTTGTGTTGTTCTTATATGCATTATAAGTAAATTAGACATTCCAGACTCTAAATAAGCAAAATATAAAAATGCAGATTATTTTTCTTTTAAATTACTTAAATATATATATATATTAAATAACAACCCTGATATTATTTAAATAATTTTGATTCAAAGAAAAGTTTTCTGAATATATGTTTTATTAATGGTAAATGTTGAAAATACAAGCATACATTTAATGCAAGTAAACTTACAATGCCTATTCAATTTGTAAATACCTTAGCTACATCTGTAGTATCGAGTGTCTGCATTGGAAGAATGTTTTCAACTTCCAGTGTAATTAATCGGAAAACACCAATTATGAATTATATTGGATTCAGCAATTTAACCGACCAAATAAAAATTTTCAACTCAATTCAATCGTTTCACCATAAAAAAAGGGGGGGAGTCTAATCTTTTGTTATCCGAATACATTTTTATTGTGTTGTTTTGAAACGTTCAAATTTTCAATAAATATTTTGTTTTATTTTGTTATTATATTTAATACAAAAATTTTGGTTTTGAAAATTTGACTTAATAGATTTCATGACTGGAAATGCAATTTTATCATCAAATTGGCTAATCGTTCCCTAATTTTTTTTATCAGTTATTGAATTTCACTTTATTTTAGTAAATAAAATAATTATAGATAAATATAAATTCAATGTTTTAAAAAAGTAATTATTCAGAAAAAAACTCAGGGAATTTCATTTCAAAGTTTTAGTATGAACCCAAAACATTTGGCATGCCAAAAAAATGTTCTTACGGGAAAGGGGGGGGGGATTAATGAAATATTTTGTTTTCCATTTCTCTATATCATTTCTTTGAAATTCAATGGGCTTCTGGGGGTGTTATGACACTCCTCCCTTGGCGATGCCCCTGGGCTTGTCTCGGAATTTATGTGGTTCATCGTATATTTTAAAATAAATTATAAGATCCACAGTACTAAAGTAAATATCAGTCCATTCAAATTCCTCATACATTCACAACTCAGTGTCCAATTGCATAATTTCATACATTCATAACTCAGAAGTCCACTTGCATAATTAGTATTCAAATATAAATGACAATTATCATTTTATCGGATTTCGTATATAACTTACAATATTTTTTAAACTTTCGTAGAAATAAAAGATAAAATTATTTTTTTTCAAATTAGCAACAGGTTTGTTACGTCAATTAATTGAATGCATTAGGCTGGTTTATGTTAATATACATTATTATAATAATCTTTGCATACATAACGTAGTTTGTACTACGTTTGTGGGCAAAGATGGGAGGATACCCCAGAAGCCATTGAATTTTGAACAAATGATATTTGAGGAAATGAGAAACAAAAGTTGTGGTTACAAACTGGTGCCCATATGTCACAACACACACAGATGGATATCTTTCCAAAAAAGTGTGTTCGTAGTGTCTTTGACAGATAGGACATCTGTCAAAATCTCGAATTTGAAAATTTTCGAGAAAACAATACTTGTGTATGAAACAATACTTGCATATTATATATAGTAGAGTTTTCATGAAAATTTTCAAATTCGAGATTTCTACGGATAAGCAAGTTTGGAGACCTTTAGAATACATTTCAAAATGCCCGTCTATGTGCATATATGTGAGGTGTGGACACGATAACTCAAAAATGAATGTTCGTATCTCTGTGAAAATTTAAGTGTGGATACAGTATATGAAAAATATTATGTGGGCAGCACATCATTTTGACTTTCTTTACTGCATGATGTAATGACTTTCACAGAAAAATAATATTATACAAGATCTACAGAACAATTATCTTGGCAATGAATTATCACCATGTAAAGTGAAATTAGGTGATTTTGGCCACTTACTAATCCAAATGAGTGACTTATTCAAACTCACATGCAAATGACTCATCGAAATGCAATTAACATTTAATTAATATCACTTGTATGAAAAAATTGACTATTGGCGAATTCTTAGACACCAAAATACAAAACTATTACATAAGTATCTTCCTTCATAAATGGAACTATCTAGATTCATGAGAATAATATTGTCTATATTGTATATGGAAAGTTAACATATTTAATTATATACTTACAATACTTTTTAATTTTACATAATTTTTTGTATAAATTTATTTGAAAACCGTGCAATATCTTGAGAATGGTTCATGCTAGCGTTCTAAAGTTTAAAATGAATTTTTATTTAACAGTATATAAAGGTCTGATTTTTAAATGATATTACAGAAATTGTAATCACTATACTTGGAAATCCAATTATATACAAATGTAGGGTTTTCATTCAATTTTATTCAATGTAGGGCACATTCTTATTGCTCATAGCAACAATGTTAGTTTCTGAAATATAAGAATTACAAACTTGGAAAACGGAAAATTTTCAATCTTTTTTAAATTAACAAAAACTGGAAAACTATAAGAGCTTTTTCAAAAATAATATAGATTTAGTAACTAAATTTCCAAATGCATATTTTTGCCACTTACTATTTATATCCATCTTTTATAGTTTTGAAGATATTTCAAGTAAAATTAATAAAAATAAAAAAAAATTGCTCGGACAGATACTTTTCAAAATTTTTTAGAGAAAAAAAAAAGTTCAAAATATTGAAATTATTTTTATATATTCATAATTTGGACCCTATTTCCGACAAAACAAAAAAAATTATTTACATTTTTATCTGATGAGTTCAGAGATGAAGTGTTTACATTTTTCGTAACGTTCCGTTTTCCAGCCAAACATAGATGTTATTCATATCAACAATTTTTCTTTCTGTGTAATTTAAAGCAATTTTTAATTATAGATCATTCAAAGTTAGTACAGCTTTATAATATGTATTTCAAATATCCAAAATGTCATGCTTCCCATTTCTTTAAATATCATTTCTACGAACTTCAATGGATTTTGATGGATCCCTGAAGGTGTGGGTTTATACAACACCACCTAGAGTATCCTTCAGAACTCTATGTGATGTCGTCATAACCTTTAAACCTCAAGACGCTGGCCCTGATTTATACACGGGCCCCCTAAATTTCGGGGCTCCGAATTGTGCCATTATGGCCTAAAACTTAAAAAAAAAAATTTAAATAACTAAGAATATCAGTGGCGTGTAAGAAAATTATAGCAAAACTATTCAATATCTTTAAAATCAGTGTTTCATGATACAGATTCCTATTACGCCATTTGTTCTAAACATTTATTTACTGTTTACGGTATAAGTAAATAAAGTGATTAGTAGCTTAAAAAAAAAACATGATGTTAGGTCCTGAGCCCCATCTACTGGAAGTCAAGGTTAGTTATGACCAGTAAATCCCCTTTCCTGTAAGCTATGCTACCACCATATTGTTTTAGGAATTGCAATTAATTATTTGCTATAGAAAATAATTGTGGAAAAAATCTAAAATTTGAAGAATTTGTGATTTTTTTTGTTTTTTGTTTACGCAATATCGTAACAAAAAAAGATTTCATAGCGATACAAACATTTGTTTTTGGCTTGGTATCCATATCTCAGAGACACATACGCACAGATCTTTCCAAAAACGTTCGAAATGTGTTCAGGTGGTATTAAAACGTCTCCCCCAAATTACTGAATTTGAAAATTTTCGAGAAAACAGTACTTTCTACATGCAACATCATACTATTATGTACCATAAGAAAATACACAGTTTTTCTGAAAATTTTAGAAATCGTGATTTCGACGGATAACCAAGTTTTAAGGTCTCTTGAACACATTTTGAATACTTTTGGGAAATATGTCCGTATGTGTATATTATAAAAATTTCAGAGTGGATATATGTCAAAAGTATGATGTGGGTCTGAATTATTCATGACTTTATTATTTCATAACGAAATAATGGTGTACAAGATCCACAAAACTTTGATTTTGTCATTGAACATTTAAATGGGAATTGGGCTCTTTTGGTAACTTATTCATACTCACATACATAATTCTGATCAATATGCAGTTAGCATTTAATTAATTTCAATTGTATGAAATTACTAACTATTAGCGAATTCTTAAGCGTCAAAATATAAAACTATTACAAAAAGTATCTTCTCTTGTGAATAGAACTATTTAGATTCACGAAAATGATGTTACATAATATTGCATACGGAAAGTTAACGTATTTACGTTAACTTTCTATATAATACTTACTACTTTTTTAGTTTCGCATAATTTTTTAGAAATTTACTTGAAAAGCGTGCAATATCTGAAGAACGGTTCATGCTGTTCTGAACTAAAATGTGTGCCAATCATTTTCTAATTAAAAATTAAGTGTGAAATAATTTATGTAACAGCATTCAAAGTCCTAATTTTGTTTGATGATTTTTCAAAAAGTTATTCGAAAATCGTTGAAATATTTTAAACGGTTCATGCTAATTTTCTAAAGGTTTCTGATACAGATTATGATATAAATGGACCATCTACGATATGAATGTAGGAGAAAGTCGAGTCAGCAGTGCCCTCCCTCCCCAAAAGTCTAAAGAATGCGAGGACTGGTGTTAACATCTGTGACCTTGACAAGATCCAGTCATCACCCCGTGGATTCTTGGGTCAATTCTGAAAAATCATCTAGTTGTGGTCATCTAGTTGGAACTTTTCTAGAGTTCACTACGAGACGAGAATGATTGCATTATTTATAGCATTGCATGGGGAAGTGGACATATTTGATAAAACTTCAACATTTTGAAGTTTATTATAATTTTTTTTAATTAAAGTGTTTGAAAAACAGGCAGCATCTCGAGAACGGCTCATGCTAGAGTTCTAACCTTCTTGTCATTCGTTTTCTAATGAAAAATTACGGCTGAAATAATTATTTATTTATGATTATTGCAGATTCCGATTTTTAAAGATGTTTTCAAAATTTCATTTGGAAATTATAGGGGTTTTCCGAACATTCGATTGCTTTTAACATCATTAGAGTTTCATTATTCACTGAGTGAAATAATCGTACCAAATAATTTCCGGAACTGCGAGATTTCACTTCCACATTTGACATTCCCTCAAAAACGCTCGATTCGATTTCAGCAATGCTTAAAACGTGTGCTCTACTTTTCCGTCGAAAACTCGAATTCGAATTTTCGACCTCGTCAATCGTCACGATACTTTCCTTTTATACATAATACTGTAATGTAGGGAAAGTAAGAATTATGCATGTACCGGATACACACAAACAATGTATATGTAGCATGTACTTCTGTAGTTTTTATACCTTACGACATTGATTTTGCAAACATTATTCAAGCCACCTACATTGAAGATGTTGCATGTCTTATGTAGTTTCGCACCTGGTCAACATTCAAAATGAGATTAAGGTTCACTTTTTATTCAAATCAATATCAGAATGAATGAAAAAAAGAAAACATATCTTTTATGAACTCTCGTACAAAAGTTCTTCCATAATTGTTCTTAGAAAACCTTTAAAAATATTTATAAGTTGGAAACAACACAACGCAAATTAGCCAAATACACTTCGTCTGAATGTACTTGTTACTGTTGTCAACAAATAATTTTTTTCAAGAGTTAAAATTAAAAAACTAAAGAAATTTGCAAACGAAAGCTCATAGAAAAAAAAAACATACATTTGAAAGGAAAATTTAAAACTACTATCTACCTACCCAAATATTTAATGTTTTGTTAAATCTGTTTTCCTGCTTGGCTTTTAGTATCACAATATGCAATTTTTTTTCTAAGGCGAAATTTTGTAAATTTAAACTTTTAATTGGAAGTTTTTATTATTACTATATATTCTCATAAACTCGATCATTTTCAATTTCCCCTAACTTCACGTAGTCCCTCTATCCCTTCGTTTAACATCGTTGACGGGCTTGTTCTCAGCTCCCAGATCACGTAGAGAGCTAAAATTCGGCACACAGTTTCATGTCGCCAAATATTTTCATTTATTAAATGTTCACGCTATTGCGTTGTGTCGTTACGTCATTTACGTACGTCATAAGTTTTTGCTCTTTTCATGTTTGTTTGTTTTTTGTTGTATCTTCAGATGAAATGTTCTTTAGGTTATAACGTATCGATCCATGTTTAATACTACATAGATTTGAACGTAAATTACGTTAAAAAATTAAATATATACTATAATATATATAATACTATATACTACAGTATATAGTATATAATATAATATAATTAATTCATAGAGGAAGTACTGTGACGGATTCGAACTCGAGTTCTCGGTGGATTTGCATGCTTTAGATATCCCTGAGCTCATTTTTAAAGTGATATATATATATATATATATTCGTTTTATGCAGGGTCATATCTGTCATTTTTCAGCCCCCCCCCCCCAAAAAAAAAACACTCACAGCATACTAAACATATGTTGAACATCAACACATAAAACGAGAAGAGGGAGGGGGGGGGCAGGATCATGGAAGGCCTATTCGTACATGTAGAAAACTTCCAAACTTTTTATTTCAAAGTGGTATATCAAAGACTTATTCAAAACTATTAATATATTTTATAATTGAAAATAAAAACTAGTATTACCAGGTTTAAATTGATTAAGAAATTATGTCTGCTTAAATTATTTTGTCACATGCAAAATTTAAGGGATTCAAGGCTACGGCCTCAGAGGCCCGAACGTTACATGGACGAGATATTTCACGAACGAATGGAAACGAGTGATTTATATGAAATTTGGTACGATTATTACAAACGGTGAATAACGTAACATGATATTTAATAATAATAAATAGATAAATATTTTTTAAGTATTTTACCATTATAAAACATATGGCACTCATTTCATTTTATAACTCTGGCACAAATAGACTTTTATAAAAAGTGCACATTTATAAAAAGATTTACATAAAATTAAAATAATAGCGGGTATCGTTAAATAGGCTGACTTTCTTTATAAAATATTACGCGACGAATTGACTCGTATCATTCTCGCGGATCTAGTGCGTTCCATTCATGAAAGAAGACATTATTTGTAATCTCTCCTGAGACACTATTACAAACAGTATATTACAATGATATTTGTAATACACTATTTAAAAAAGTTTTATATTTTGACGTTAAACAACCCACACTCATTTATTTCATGGAACATTATTGTTGTAGGCGGGTGCTGTAAGTAGAAGTTGCACTGTTGCAAAGTAAGATCAATATTTTTTGTGTGGAAGCACTGAATTTGTCTGTCTCCATAGAGGTTCTCAGAATTATGACACATAACTTTTCTCGCTGATGATTGCTCTCGCAGGTATGCAGTTATTTCATGCTGACGAATGTTTCGGAACAGTTCTGCGCGCCTACCGAACCGCATTTGAGTCCGCTTGGTTGTACATTTACTATAATAGATTAAATGCTTTTATTTGCAGATTTATGTTTATTGAAATTTACCCCAAAATTTTAAAATTAATTTAAATGTTTTTTCACGACTGTACATTGCAATTTAGTTGCAAAAAAAAAAAAATTCCATTATTGTCCATTGCGCGTCAACAAAATAAGTTTGCGCGAAACGACTGCGCGTACGTATAATGTACGTATGCATGCAATAGCATGGCGCATGCACTAACGGTACTTCCCGCGTCCTCACAGTAGCATCGTTGCAGCTGTTGAGGATGGGGGCTCTAAAGAATGTGAAACAGTCAACATCCGTAGCTCCTTTCAACAAATCTGAAAAATGCAGGAATGGGTCTTCCTGTTGGGATGGTTGAAGAACTTTCTCTACGAGGCGAGAATTTGACATATTTGATAATACTTCTGCATTTTTAAGTTTATATAATTTTTTTTATAAATATGTTTGAAAAACAGGTAACATCTCGAGAATGGCTCATGGTAGCGTTCTAAAGTTTCTGTCATTCGTTTTCTAATGAAAAATCACGGCTGAAAGAATTATTTATTTACGATTATTGAAGATCCCGATTTTTAAAGATGTTTTCAAAAATTCATTTGAAAATTAAGGGGTTGTTCCCAAGGCCTGATTAAGCCAATGTGGGGCCCGGTGTTAATTGGGGGCCCCCTACACTCACGGCATACCAAATACATGCAAAGAAAAACAAACATCACAAAGCAAATTTGGAAGTTTAGGACCACTATCCAGAAGGTACTTTTGTAAATGTAGAACTTTTATTTAAAAGTAAAACTTTAAGAAATGTATAATATGTAAAACTATTAACACATTTTCAAATAATTAAGTAAATAATTATTTCCGAATAAAATGATTTAACATATACAAAATTTAGGGGCCGCGGGGAAGCCCGTGATAATCGTACCAAATTATTTCTGAAACGTTCATTTGTGAGATTTCGCTTCCACACGCACACACTAACATACTTAGAGACAGACCTTCCCTCAAAAACGTTCGCTCCTATTTTAGGAATGCTTAAAACGTGTACTCTTCCGTCGAAAACTCGAATTCGAATTTTCGACTTCATCACAATACTTTCCTTATATACATTATACTGTAATGTAGGGAAAGTAAGAATTATGCATGTACCGGATACACACAAACAATGTATATGTAGCATGTACTTCTGTCGTTTTTATACCTTACGACATTGATTTCGCAAACATTATTCAAGCCACCTACATTAAAGATGTTGCATGTCTTATATAGTTTCGCACCTGGTCAACATTCAAAGAGATATGGCACCAGTCATTTTTTGAAGTTGGGGGAATTCACTTTTTTTCATAATTAGTATCATTCTGATATTGATTATGAAAAAAAAAAAAAGAACCCATATATTTTATGAGCTTTTGTTCTATTCGTTTTCAAAAAACTTTTTGGGGGAGCCAGAAAGGCCTAGCTCCACGTGCAAAAATTTTTTATCTGTTTTGCAACTTTTCATCTTATACATTATTCTTGCTTTACACCATGTATGTTTATGCAAGAAACAAGAGAATTAATACTTTAAGTACCTGTATTACATATATGATTTATAACACTAAAATAAAAAAATTAATCTAAGGGTGTAGTTAAGGGATTATATTAAACCAATCTTTACCTATAGAAAACCTGAGGTTTCTTCTGATGTACATACATTAGTAGAAAACTATGTATTATACATCAGTTGTAGATAGAATACTTATATAGGTGTCCAACCATGATGATTAGAGAGAAAAAGATAGAATACTTATATAGGTGTCCAACCATGATGATTAGAGAGAAAAAGAAAGAGCAGCCACATCGGCAAAGGAAAGAATGTATTTTATTTTGATGAAGGATGTCTTATAAATAAAAACATTCTTGCTGTTGCTGGTGTGATTGTTCTGCCTTTTTAACACTTTACAACATAGTTGAAAAGTGTTTATGACTTTGTTCATTCTGTCTGTCTGCCTGTCTGTCCGTTAGCACGATAACTGCCGTAAAAATGACTTTATCAAAATGAAATTTTAGTATGTTTTTCAGACGGTCTGTGGGACCTATGGGAATATAAATAAATAATATCACCCAATTAGTTTTTTATTGAACTCGGGTTGAAAAAATGAAATACATTGAACCCTATGGGACCTAATTTTTCAAACATTTTTTAAGCAAATTTAAAATTCACGAATTGCTTCGAATTTTTTAGGAAATATTCACATTATCCCATAAAATATATAAAAAAAAATTCAGTAAAATATGTTAAATAGTTTTTCAATTAAAAATTATTTAATATAAGGAAAAAAACAAATTCCATTAAATTCTGACTTTTGGGATATTCTCCAGAAAGGAAAAGGAGATATATTATATAATAAATATATTTCCAAGAGTTTAATCATTTTGTATATGAGAGAGGCTTCACATTTTAAAATACATTTGGTAGATAACAATTTTTCAATTTTTTTAAAATTTTATATAACTCTTCATGATATACTTATTTGATGGCATTTTTAATGCTAGAGAGTTAAAATTTGGTACACAGCTTAAATTTGTAGAACATTTTATTCTACAAAAATTTGGTGGATCTTTAAATATAGATCATACATTTTTTTCGAAATGGCCTGCAAATAATCCCCGTTCACTTCTATAAATCATTGTTGTAATATTGTTAAAAATTCTGATGTGGGCAGCACATGTTTTTCCCTGCAGACTCATATTCACGTTCTCTTTATTTCTTCAATAATAATTTGAGTTTATCTGCACAAAATAACAGCCATAAGTATTTTAAATGACATTGAATTTGCACGTTAAACTTAAATTTGGTTCTCATTTGGTAGCTGGACTTATTGTCAAAGGTGGCGTAGCGAAAACGCGAAAAAACTAGAATATCTCAAGAACGGCTAGTCTTAGAGTAATGGGGTTAGTCTTATTTTGTTGTCAAAAATCACGTATAAAATAAGAATTTAGTTGATATAATTGAGCACACGTAGTCCTTTATTTTTTTTTATATTTAACGATTTTTGCGGGCCATTTCGCAAAAATAGCCCGTTCCTTTTTCCTGAATCGTAGTAGAATAACCTACAAATGATTTATGTACCAAATTTTGTTAAATTTGTTATGTAAATCACTTGTAGGTCATTGAAATATTATGCACCAAATTTTGTTAAATTTGTTCCATTAGTTTTTAGCTAGAGTGGATAAAGGCAATTTCTGCCGGCCATTTCGCAAAGAAGGCAGATTCTTATATAACGAATCTTACTATAATCTAATGAACATCAGGATTTCCCACAAAAAACATACCTACCAAATTTTATGAAATTCGGTCCATTAGTTTTTCAATTAGAGTGGATGTAATATACTCACAGACACACAGAAACATACACAGATACACTCTTACACACACAGATGTCTTCCTAAAAATAGTTTTTCCGTGTTCTAGAAGTCCCAAAACGTGTAGATCCTTCGAAAATTCGAGTTCCGATCTTCGGCACGATTCCAATACTTTGAATACACACACACACACACACACATATTATCTGCGTATCTGTGTATTATCTGTGTATCTAAATTCCGTGCCTATGCAATTACAATAGTTGTGATTTTAAATGATCCCTAAACTTTTATTATTTCTTCAACGAAGCCTAATTTTAACTTATGCAGAATGCAAATATCTGAAGCGATTGGAAGGTGAGTTACATAAGAATTGCTGAATATTTTCATACAAAATTATTTAGCTCTGGAGTCTGGAATACAAGTTATATGAATGAAATATTCATTGATTTTGCATAGAGAATCAGATGATTTATATTTCGATACAGTTTTAAATATTTAAGTATAATAAATGACTGTAGTACTGTGATAATGTAAAAGATATCACCACTGAATGTATCCCATTTTAAAAATTTTTTAAATGAAATTGCATTTCAGTTGGAAAGTGTTTCATAATCAATGCTTATGCATGATTGATCTTTCTTGTTATATTTTACCGAAGGAGAATGATTTTTCTCGGAAACCGGTTGAGTCATTTAATCAATTATTTATATAAAACTAAAGAAGTAGTTTTACTTTTAAGATAATGGTTTTTAATTCCAGATTTTCTAATCGGAAAAAAATATTTTGAAATATTTTTCCCAATTATAAAAACTCTTATTGTAATTATGTTTATAATACTTGGGGAACTCTTCCTTGTTCCACTCCTTCCACTGTTTTTTAGGTTTCTCATAAAACTTACTGCATATTTATTTTATTGCGGTTTTAGTTTGAATTAATCATTAAGAATTATATTATAAACACAATTACAGTAAGAGTTTCTATAATTGTGAAAATAATTCAAAATAGTTTTTCCGATTAGAAAAAGATCTTATAACGTGAAATTAAAAATACTTCAAGTTAGTTTTAAAATACTTCAAGAAAGTTTCAGCATAAATAGTTTATTAAATATATCAACCGGTTACGGAGGCAAAAGCACTCTCCTTCGGATAAAAAGAGCAACCAAACCAGCAAAGAAAATAATGTGGTTGCTCTGTATTTTATTTTGATGAAGGAGGCCTCAGAAACCGTTTGATATATTCAACCTGCTTATGCTTTAAATAATAATGAAGTATTTTTCATTTTAAATTATCTAAGACAGCAGGCTTAGCGAAGATTTTGTGTTATATGTTTCTATACTATAATTATTACAATGCAATTTCGTCAGTTTTAGCAGTTAGTCTCTAATACAATATTATTAAATAAAATAATATTCAACATTAAACTTCTTTTGATCTTTTAGTTCATTTAATAAGTTAGACTAGACTAAACAAAAGTAAAATATTATACAAAATTTTAAAATATTTTTTTACTTTAATTTTACATGAGGATATCTGATTAGAATTAGAGCTAATTTTAAGGATATCGGCAATTTTTTCCAAAAATTAGTGACTACTTTTCTGGTGGACCATTAAATTCATGACATTGCTCCCTACAACGCTTTTGACATAAATTCAGGAATGAGTAAACATCATTTCACAAATGAAACACGAGATTATGGGATAAACTTCTTAGCCGTGATTCAAGGATTACCGTTCCGAGTTGGAAACATATAAATGAAATCATTCTATTTGTAATAAAACATTATATAAAAATAGATGTTCCTTTCCCATATTTTTCCGTACAACACATAGTATATGTAAAGGGAATGTATTGGAGTAAAAATATATTAGCTGTCGGATATTGATGGATCTGAGCACTTTGAGCATAAAGAATGCAAATTAACCATTTTTTAAATCATATCCGTGTGTATTGTCTGTCTGCGAGTCTGTAGACAGGATATCTCTATAACAAATTGAGAGAATTGAATAAAACTTGGCACAATTATTTTCATCTCAAGACGCCAAGGTCCGAGATTAAGATACGTCAGCCCCCCCCCCCCCCCCAATAACTCGTTTTTAAATATGTGTACAAAACACTTATTTAAAAACGAGTACAAGAAAAACTGTAAAAATTACAACATTTTGAGAAGTTACAAAATTTTATAAATTTGATCTTAACTAATTTTTAATTAAATGATGTTGCTATATTTAAATATATCTTTGACATTAGGAAAGATAGTAGTAGTGTAGCAAAAACGTATGAAATTCTTTAAGTAAACAATAAAACTTACTAAATACTCGTCTCTTATGAAAATCACAATTAGCACTTAGGGAAAATAAAAAAAGGAGGCTTTGCTACTGTCTGTGATAGATATATGACTGTGTATTTAGGGCTAGAGCTTGTCTATGTGTAAAGCTTTCATGCTTGGATTTTATTTTATTTTATTTTATCGATTCCTTTCCATTGATGTTTTTTGTTTGTCTTCAGCTTGATGATTACAGGTTTGCATTTTATTTTCCACTTGATTGATGATGGATTCTCTGTTTGATACTTTTATTTGTAAGGCATTTTTTAATGTTGGGGTTTTTTGAGTTGAAACTTCTTTCTATTCTTTCATTGGATTTTCAAACTTTTATTATTATATATATATATATATATAATATGAAAATTCAATGATTGAATAGAGAGAAATTATAGCTCAAAATACCCTAACTTAAAACATGCCTACAAATTAAAAAGAAGTATTAAAGATCCACGGTACAGTGTTTTCAACGTTGAATTGAACATTTGACTCTTTTCCGGATGATAGCATAACTATTTCAAAGAACCCAAACCCAATTAACTTATATTTCACAACTCTAAATTAACAATTATTTATACTGATAGCATCCTCAATCAGCAACACAGTCTTTATATCAAAATATGTTAATAATTAATTCATTAATTAGGTGTCATTTTCAATAACTTTGACGATATTTTAGTCAGTTTGTAATGAAATATCGACAAGATGGCGATATCCCTCTAGATTATTTGACAAGTTCGCCAATGGTATCGCCAAGTGTTACAGATAAACGGAGAAGAGAACATATTTCTTATATATGGACCCCTTTGGATACCTAATGCCATTTTTCCACTAATGAGGGTATAGCACCTAACAATCCCTCCCTTCTTTTGCCATGTAAAAATGCAATTTTTATGGAGTGCCATGAAAAAGCGTACTTTCAAAATTCGATGGTTAAAGTATGATTGTACGAAAAAGATGAGTCAACAATAATGTCCCAAAACAACTGTATAAAAATTAAATAAGATCGGATTGAAATGATATGCCATCCTTTTTAATTTTTTTTTTATCTTAATCGATAGCCTATGAAATTATAATTATTTTTTTTTTTAAATTTCATTCGAAAATGGGAGGAGGTGTCTTCCAAACACTCGATTGCGTTTAAAATCAAAAGGCTTTCAGTATTCTCAGATTGTAATTTTTGTATCCAATTTCGTTCAAATGGCACCATTCGTTCGTGAGATATCGTCCCCACAGACTGACGGACACACACACGTAGCGTCGAAAATCGCCGTCCAAATAAAAAATTGGCTCATTTCGGTTATGTCCAGTGATCGATACTATAAGTGGGCAAAGTTTCACTTTACTAAAGTGACTACATATTTTCGTAGCTAAATACAGAAGCAGAAATATTTTTGACTAAATGAGTATTTTTTTAACCCCGATGACAAAAGACGCCAAAGGAAAATCAATCTGTGCCAAACGGCCATTGAACAGACAAAAGACGCCAAAGGAAAATCAATCTGTGCCAAACGGCCATTGAACAGACAAAAGACGCCAAAGGAAAATCAATCTGTGCCAAACGGCCATTAAACAGACAAAAGACGCCAAAGGAAAATCAATCTGTGCCAAACGGCCATTGAACAGACAAAAGACGCCAAAGGAAAATCAATCTGTGCCAAACGGCCATTAAACAGACAAAAGACGCCAAAGGAAAATCAATCTGTGCCAAACGGCCATTAAACAGACAAAAGACGCCAAAGGAAAATCAATCTGTGCCAAACGGCCATTGAACAGACAAAAGACGCCAAAGGAAAATCAATCTGTGCCAAACGGCCATTAAACAGACAAAAGACGCCAAAGGAAAATCAATCTGTGCCAAACGGCCATTAAACAGACAAAAGACGCCAAAGGAAAATCAATCTGTGCCAAACGGCCATTGAACAGACAAAAGACGCCAAAGGAAAATCAATCTGTGCCAAACGGCCATTAAACAGACAAAAGACGCCAAAGGAAAATCAATCTGTGCCAAACGGCCATTAAACAGACAAAAGACGCCAAAGGAAAATCAATCTGTGCCAAACGGCCATTGAACAGACAAAAGACGCCAAAGGAAAATCAATCTGTGCCAAACGGCCATTAAACAGACAAAAGACGCCAAAGGAAAATCAATCTGTGCCAAACGGCCATTGAACAGACAAAAGACGCCAAAGGAAAATCAATCTGTGCCAAACGGCCATTGAACAGACAAAAGACGCCAAAGGAAAATCAATCTGTGCCAAACGGCCATTAAACAGACAAAAGACGCCAAAGGAAAATCAATCTGTGCCAAACGGCCATTGAACAGACAAAAGACGCCAAAGGAAAATCAATCTGTGCCAAACGGCCATTAAACAGACAAAAGACGCCAAAGGAAAATCAATCTGTGCCAAACGGCCATTAAACAGACAAAAGACGCCAAAGGAAAATCAATCTGTGCCAAACGGCCATTGAACAGACAAAAGACGCCAAAGGAAAATCAATCTGTGCCAAACGGCCATTAAACAGACAAAAGACGCCAAAGGAAAATCAATCTGTGCCAAACGGCCATTGAACAGACAAAAGACGCCAAAGGAAAATCAATCTGTGCCAAACGGCCATTAAACAGACAAAAGACGCCAAAGGAAAATCAATCTGTGCCAAACGGCCATTGAACAGACAAAAGACGCCAAAGGAAAATCAATCTGTGCCAAACGGCCATTAAACAGACAAAAGACGCCAAAGGAAAATCAATCTGTGCCAAACGGCCATTGAACAGACAAAAGACGCCAAAGGAAAATCAATCTGTGCCAAACGGCCATTAAACAGACAAAAGACGCCAAAGGAAAATCAATCTGTGCCAAACGGCCATTGAACAGACAAAAGACGCCAAAGGAAAATCAATCTGTGCCAAACGGCCATTAAACAGACAAAAGACGCCAAAGGAAAATCAATCTGTGCCAAACGGCCATTGAACAGACAAAAGACGCCAAAGGAAAATCAATCTGTGCCAAACGGCCATTAAACAGACAAAAGACGCCAAAGGAAAATCAATCTGTGCCAAACGGCCATTGAACAGACAAAAGACGCCAAAGGAAAATCAATCTGTGCCAAACGGCCATTGAACAGACAAAAGACGCCAAAGGAAAATCAATCTGTGCCAAACGGCCATTGAACAGACAAAAGACGCCAAAGGAAAATCAATCTGTGCCAAACGGCCATTAAACAGACAAAAGACGCCAAAGGAAAATCAATCTGTGCCAAACGGCCATTGAACAGACAAAAGACGCCAAAGGAAAATCAATCTGTGCCAAACGGCCATTAAACAGACAACCCTTCGACTGCCGCAGATCGCCCAAATACCAAGGAAAATGTTTCGCGTCAGCTCACTTCCACACACAGGGAAACTTAGCGCTCGTCCTTTGATAAATCCCGCTGTCTGGAAATAAAACTCTAGGTGTATGGGGAGCTTAAGAATCGTCATATGTACAATATTCTTTTTCGTTCTGAGACTGGACAGGATGGACGCACGCAGAAGGAAATATTTTTCGAAGCTTTCATTCATTGGATGGTTTTTAGAACTGACGTCGAAAACCTTTATTTTTGTTTCTATGTTCTGATTAAGAAAGTCTGCGTTTGTAGCCACACCAAATCAATTTTTTTAATAAATCTCTCAACATATTTAATAGTTTTTAGAGGTGAAGCATGTCCTCAAATTCGAAGAAGAAAGTGCTTCGTACCTCAATGTAATACAGGTACAGAAGTTTCAGAGGCAAATATTCAGCTCCTGACAACGATGAGCTGAGAACCGGATGGTCAAAGTTAATAAATACCTCTTGCAGATGAAGTTCGAAACAAAAACTCTGTGCTTTGTGAGCTGCATTTTGCTAATGAATTTATGGATCGTAATTACGTAAGGTTCAAGTTTCAAAAGTTAAAATAGACCGCAAAATACCAAAATTGGAATTTTTAGCTACTCTGATTCTCGAGTTCTTTTTAAGAAACGAGTCTATTCCTAAGGCGAGTCCAAGATTAGCACGATGAGGTTCAAAATCTGAAGAACTAAAATAGACTCCAAAAGAAAAGTATATACTAATTTTAGGTTCTCTCATTGTTTCGGTTTTCGAGATATTCTAAAAAAAACCCGAGCACATTCTTATTTCGGGTCTAGGACGGGCTAACCCGATAAGGATTCAAGTCCAACGAGGTAAAATATACCACAAAAGACAACGACATTCTGAACTTGGAATTTCTAACTACTTCGGTGCGGTTATCGAGTCATTTGCAAAAACTGAATGCATTCTTATGGCTGGCCAAGACGGGTTAGCCCTATACGATTTAAAATCCAAAGAATTAAAATACACCACAAAGGACAATGACCCCGGTCGTCCATTCTGTTGCTCCAAGTCCTCTGAACGAGCCGGACGGCCTGGGGCTTTCACAAAGGACAATGATATATAATAAATTTAAACATTCTAGCTGTGCTGGTTTTCGATTTATTCTGAAAAACGAGTTCATTCCTGTGTCGGGCCTAGGACGGGCTAGATTGATAAGATTTTACATCCGAAGAGTTCAAATATACCTCGAGAGACAACGGCATGCTAAACTTGGAATTTTTAGCTTCTCCGTTCCCGAAATATTCTCCCAAAATGAGTATATTCCTAAGGCGGGCTAAAGACGGAATAGTTCATTAAGGTTTAAATCTAAAAAATTAAAATATACCTCAAAAGACAATGATATATAAAGTATTTTAGTTGATCTGCTTAAGTTATGTAAAAAAAAGTAGTACATTGATATGTCGAGCCCCAGACGGGCTACCCCGATACGGTTCAAATTCGAAAATATTAAACTTTACCCTAAAAGAAAATGATATACAAATTTTGATTATTAAGCTGCTTCGATTTTTAAATTATTCTCGAAAAACCAGTACATTTCTATGTCGGGCTCAAAATGGGCTAGCCTGATAAGTTTCAAAATACAAAGAAATAAAATATACCCTAAAATACAATGATATACTAAATTTAGACCTTCTAGCTGCTACAGTTTTGGAGTTATTCTTAAAAAACAAGTTCATTCTTTTGTTGGGACCAGGACGGGCTAGCCCTATAAGGTTTTTAATCCACTGAGTTAAGATATACCTCAAATGACAACGACATTCTAAACTTAGAATTTTTAAATGCTCCGTTTCTCGAGTTATTCCCCGAAAACGAGTTAATTTCTAAGATGAGTCCACGACGGGTTCGCCCGATACAGTCCAAAATCGAAAGATTTAAAATATACCCCAAAGGAAAAGGATACATTAAAATTAGATTTCCCACTTTCTCTGACTTTCAAGTTATTCTCTAAAAACGGGTACAGTCCTATGGCGAGCCCAGGACGGGCTAGCCCGATAATTTCAAAATCGAAAGAACTGAAATGTACCACAAGAGAAAACGTCATACCAAATTTCACGTTATTGTGATGAATGAACCTGATTATTTTAGGCCTAAAAGGTTTGAACGAACACCAGATCAAATTAAATAAAATTTTAAAAATACGAATATATATTCCTAGCTCAATCTCTTTGAAAATCATATGACTTTATGTGTATACCACTTGCAATAATGGCACCCCATTTCGCACAAATTCTTCAATTAATTCTAACGATATCGGTCATTTGCATTAAATTCCCATTAGTTTCAATGTTAACTCCTCAGCTTTTGATCTCTTATTCGAGACCAGAACCGTCTGGCGGAGGCGGTTTTTAGGGACTCCGTTTCTCGCCTTCACTACCTTTTCTAGGTACTGTAATTGCGGCCTGCGTTTACCCCGGAAAGGAACTCCCCCCACTTTTCATCGTACAGCGTATGCGTGAACTCAACATTCTACCTGCGTTGAGTGGGAAAGTTTTTATCTACACACAATCCTGTCTGGGGTCAATTCATTCCAGAGATAATTTAATGGGTTGCTCGATTCTATAATTATTATTAAATTATTTTATGCATGCCCAGATTTCAAAAAAGCAATTTTGGCGACTTTTCTATTTAGATATCTTCATGGTCATTTTAGAGATCTATAAGCATAGCATTCCATCGCAACTTCTTTATGTCCTAGAACAAGACTAGAGACAAACTGAGAAGAGACCATTTCACATGATTTAGTGATGAACTTTTAACACAATTTTTTTTTGTAAAAACTACTTTCTTTTTATGATGTTTTTAAGTTTTATAAAAAATAGTTTTCTTTCTTTCCAAAAGTAGTTTTTTAAAAAACAGCATATTTACTGCATTTAAAAAAATCCAGAGTATTTTCAATGTACAAAATTTTAAACTGCGTAACTGAAAGTCTCAA
The DNA here is from genome assembly GCA_951213105.1 of Amaurobius ferox. Classification (NCBI taxonomy): domain Eukaryota; kingdom Metazoa; phylum Arthropoda; class Arachnida; order Araneae; family Amaurobiidae; genus Amaurobius; species Amaurobius ferox. Next base: position 1,858,226 of record OX578151.1, read on the forward strand.
AGCCTCTTAACGGAAGACAGCTAAGGAATGCAATGTCTTTGTGTGGATTGAAAAAAAAACGCAAATTGGTCGAAAGGAAATTTGTTAGACAATCGCCCGATGTTCTAATAGTGCTAAGGGTACAATAACAGTGCTGTACTGTACCTCAACAGAGAACAATGTACAGCTTAACTTCACAACTTATGAGAAATGAACTAGATATCTTTTTAGTGTATCAGTTGCAAACCTCACCATGACACAAATAGAAAAATCCCAAAAATGACGACTTTTTAAATCTAGACATATAACAATCATGGCACGCAAATATTAAAAAAAAGATCTTCGGTACGATAGAGTCGAAATAGTTTTGCGTCCATTAAAATCTAAATAGTTCGAAATATTAAACTATCCAAATTATAACTACCTTTCACTAAAATATCGAAATCCAATTCTATGTACGCCCTTACAGAGCCTTGAAAGAGCTACAAATTGCTGATCATAGCAACATACTTTCAACAACTAGCAAGCACATACCTTTCAACTTTTCACCTAGAATAATTTGTTGCTAAAGAAAAGTTGAGCAACAAACGTATTAAAGCACAAATGGAATTCTGATGTTTCGATGGATACCTTTCGTCAGTCTTAGACAATCCACAAATCTGGTCAGAAAGACGAAATGGGCACATTTTTTAATATAATACTTTGAAGAAACAGAGGTAGTCTCCCCGTGAGAGTCAATCAGAAAGGACAGGACAGTCAATACGAAACGAGGCCCAACTGAAGCTAAGAACTAAAGAACTGAAGCGATGGTTGTATGATGGATGGCGAAAAGGGTTTCTAGGAGATCTCGGGGAAATCGAAATATTGCAGACTCCTTGTAATCATTGGTTTGGCTGCAGCTAAATTACGTATGAAGCACGTAGCAACTGCGTAGCCCCAAGAAGGTGATTCAAGTCAGAACAAGAATAAATGAGTCAAAATACAAACAAAAAAGTGGATACTCTATTAGACACTGCTCAAATGTGGAGTCAATTCTAATAAACTAACTCAATTCTAGTAATTTAGTCTTCTTTTTAATTTGCAGTCATTTTTGTTGTATCTATTTTTTATAGTTCTGGAGCCCTAATGGTTTCCGCCAGAACACGTACACGTAGTTCAGATTGGGTCCATTTAGGCTGTCGTAACACTCGGCTGCCTAGACATCAGTCCTTAAAAATCGTCGTGGATAGCCTGACGCGAAACTGGATAGAATTTGGCAGATCTCTAGCTCGCTTGCTGCTGAACAAAGGTTCTAGAAATCAAAGTTCATGTGTTGAATTCGAAAATTGAAGGGAGACAGCTACAAAGAAAGCGTCCTTTATACATATCGTGAAAGCAAACGTTCGTTCAGACCAACTAAAACTTGAACTGAGGCGAGGATCCGTAATCATTGCTCCTGCATGCTGAGCTGCTGCTCCTCGGAAACGTGGTGTAGTAAGAAGCCGCAAGAGGCTGCTGGCTGTACTTTGTATAGAGGCCTCGGGAGTGAGACCTGGGCCCTTCTGGCGCTCGAAAGCAAAGTCCTTGGTGAACACTCGTAGATGCAGCTGATTTGTCGTCACGAGGCTCGGACACATCTGAAAGGAATTTTGAGGACAATGATTTTATATTAGACCAAGTCTACATATTATTTATCACTGGAAATAGAAAATAGACAGTGGAATAAATAAGCTTTAGGAAATGGTACTGTTGTGCGAGTTTTCCCCATTATATATACTTGAAGTATCCCCCTGCTATTTCAAGTGCCCATCTCCTCA